>CM036628.1:7491190-8988690 GCA_020746105.1 Trogon surrucura
TATCACTGGCCAGATTTGACTCTGTCAAGGTCTTAGCTTTCCTAACCTGGTCTCTGATTACACGAGCAACTTCCTTATAATCATCCCAGGTTACCAGTCCCTGCTTCCACGCTTTGTGAGTTCCCCTTTTGTATTTGATTTGCGCCGGGAGTTCTCTGTTTATCCGTATAGGTCTCCTGGTGGTTTTGCCCGATTTCTTCCTTTTAGGGATGCAGTGCCTTTGAGCTTGGAGGAGATGATCCTTGAAAGTCAACCAGCTTTCCTGGACTCCCAATGCCTCCAGGGCTTTATCCCATGGCACACTACCAAGGAGGTTCCTGAAGAGGTGAAAGTCAGCTCTTCTGAAATCAAGGGTGTCAAGCTTGCTGAGCTTTCCCCTCTTAGCTGCCCTTAGGATCTCAAACTCCGCCATCTCATGGTCACTGCAGCCAAGGCTACCCACGAGCTTAACGTCACCCACCAGCCCTTCCCTATTGACGAGAACAAGGGCTAACATGGCACCTCTCCTCGGTGGTTCCTCTATCACTTGGAGAAGGAAGTTATCATCAATGCATTCTAGGAATCTCCTGGATTGCTTGTTCCCTGCCATGTTGTTTTTCTAACTGCTGTCGGGGTGGTTAAAACCCCCCATGAGGACCAGGGCTTGTGAATGAGCAGTAACACCTATCTGTTTACGAAGGGCCTCGTCCACTTGGTCCTCCTGATTGGGTGGTCTGTAGCACACCCTCACTGTAATGTCTCCTACCCTTCCTTTGACCCTGGTCCACACGCACTCGGTTCTTTCGTCATCGCTTGCCAGGTGGACCTCCGTGCATTCTAGCTGCTCATCGACATAGAGGGCAACACTCCCTCCTCGTTTCCCCTGCCTGTGCTTCCTGAACAGTTTATACCACTCTAGTCCAACATTCCAATCACAGGAGTCATTCCACCATGTCTCTGTGATGCCAATCAGGTCACAGCGCTACAGACTCACTATCATCTCCAGCTCCTCTTGTTTATTGCCCAAGCTGCAGGCATTCATATAAAGGCATTTGAGTTGAGCCCCTGATAAGGTGCCTGGAGGCCCCAATAAAGTACAATTGTGCTTCATCTGTGCTAGTGACTCTGCTTCTGATGTCACTATGTGTATCCCAGGGTCATTTTCATTTGATCCAGCTACCACCCCTTCCCCCTTCATATCTAGTTTAAAGAACGCTCTGTGAGTCCCGCCAGCTCATGACTGAGGATCCTTTTTCCCCTTTGTGTCATTTGAACCCCATCTGGTTTTAGTAGACCAGGTGCCGTGTAGATCTCCCCACGGTTAAAAAACCCAAAGCTAGACCGTTGGCACCACCCTTTTAGCCAACTATTAATCAGCTGCACTTTGATAAACCTTCCACTATTTTTCGTCGTAATTGAAGGAATAGAGGCAAACACAACCTGTGCACCTGATCCTGCAAGCATTCGTCCCAGTGCCCTAAAGTCCCTTTTGAGTGCTTCTGGCCATCTCTCTGCTATCTCATCATTACCGATCTGCATAACCAGAAGCAGGTAATAATCAGAGGGTTTAACCAGACCAGGAAGCTTCTTAATAACATCCTAACCCAGGCCCCAGGGAGGCAGCAGACCTCCCTGTGGGTCGGATCAGGGCGGCACATAGGGCCGCCCTCTGTTCCCCTCAGGAGGGAGTCTCCAGTTACAATTACCCTCCTTTTTTTCTTAGACGAAGAAGTCCTAATGCGTGTGACTGAGTGATTCACCCTAGCCAGCCCTATGGGTGAACCTCCACCCGTCTCTTCCTTTGCCTGGCCCTCGTTGTCTAGAGCCCCACACCTGTTTTGCAGGGGCAACCGGGCAGGTGAGGGAGGCCGGGCAGGGATGCTCCTTCCTCTCCTGGCAGGCACCTGCTTCCGCTCCTCCCCATCCTTTAGGTCCCCCCCTTTCGCCTGATGGCCAGAGGGGAGGGGATTTTCTGCTTCTTGTGGAGCTAGCTGTTACCATTCAGGAAGTGGCTCCACCAATCTGTCTCTCTCTCAGACTCCCTGATATTCCTCAGCCTTCCTACTTCCTCCTTCAGCTCGGCCACCAGGCTGAGCAGATCGTTCACCTGGTCACATCGGACACAGGTGTGGCCTCCACTACCCTCCACGGCAAGCGCCAGGCCCTGGCACTCGCTGCAGCCCGAGGCCTGAACACCCCCGTGCTTGCCTGGGGCCTCTGCCTGGGTGCCCACAGTTTTTCTAACGGCCTGTGATCTGCTTGCTGCCATCATTGGTCAAAAGACCTCTCAAAAACTGCACACGGGTTTGTTTAGAGCACCAGTAAGTATTCCTGTTAACAAAAGCCCACCCTTTTTGGCCTTTTGTTTGGTGGGCAGCGACTGGTCTCTACCCTCCCCACGGCTTCTTACGCCCTGAGGGGGCAGTTCACAGCCCGTTAACGCCGTTAACGTTAACGAGCCCAATCAGCGGCTGGTTACGAGCGCTCGTGCCTCGTTTAGAATCCCCGCGGCTGAGGGCGGCTCCGCTCGCGCTGTCTCGGCCGCCCGCCCCCGCGCTGCCGGTCCCGGCAGAGCCGAGTCGCTGTTCCCGCGCTGGAGCAGCTCCCCTGTGAAGACAGGCTGAGAGGGTTGGGCTTGTTCAGCCTGCAGAAGACTCTGGGGAGAGCTTGTAGCGGCCTTCCAGCATCGGAAGGGGGCTACAGGAAAGAAGGAGGGGGGCTTTTTACAAGGACGTGAAGTGATTGTACGAGAGGGAGCGGCTTTGAATTGAAAGAAGGAAGATTTAGATTAGATACGAGGAAGAAATCCTTTAGTGTGCAGGTGGTGAGACACTGGAACAGGTTGTTCAGAGAAACTGTGGCAGCCCCCTCCCGGGAAGTGTTCGAGGCCACATTGGACGGGGACCTTGAGCAACCTCGTCTAGTGGGAGGTGTCCCTGCCCATGGCAGGGGGCTTGGTACTGGGTGATCTTTAAGGTACCTTCAACCCTGCGGTCCTATGATTGTATGATTCTCTGAAAAGTCTGAAATGTGACAAAAGAATGATTCATCTTTAAATTCAGGCTGGACACTTGTGTTCAAAGCTATCCCGCAGTCCTCTGAAAGACAGAAATCACCCAGCAGATAGTCCTTACCATGTCTGCCTTGGAGTGATTTGTTACAGCAAAAAGAAACTGCCCAAGAGTAATAAATTAAAAAATAAATCCTCTTTGTCAGTGCAATGAGAATGTAGTCTTTATAATTTATTATGGCAGCGTCAAGGAAATCTATTGCGCATGCCTGACTTGTGAAGCCAGAATAGATTTCCTACAGCTTCTGTTCTCCTTGCAGGAAATTAGCCTGGCCCAGAGACCTTGGCAGTGCCCCTCCAGACCTAGCTTCCACAGCGATCAACAGGAGCTGTGTTTTTTGGCTCAGAGGGAAAAAAAACAGCGTATTTTTTTCCCATATTTATGGATCTGGCTCTACCAGTGTCCCTAAGTGCTCACCAGTAAGGGTGGAACCCGGCTGGAGATTCAGAACTGGCCTCCAGAAAACCTCTTTCTGCCTTGAGCAGCTTGTTAAAGCATGTATCTCTTCCCAGATATGCCAACGTGACCTGGGCAGTTTATTGCAGAAAAGTTTGTGTCGCAGTTCATAGTGATGTTTTTGTTTGCCCATAGAGATGTGTGTGTCCTTGCAATCCTTTATCTCGTACAGCGTTTTTGAAACAGAAAGGTCTTTCAAGTGTTCTCGTTTCACTGTTCTCAGCAATTTACCTGTCATCTGATTTAATTAAAGGGTAACTCAGCTAAACTTAATAAGCAGATTAGTCAATGATATTTCTTAAAGCTTTGTCTGGGTAAATGTATGTATCTTCAGTTACAGGAATGGCTCAAATAAATGAAGCTTTTTCAGCCACTGTTTTTACTTCCAAGGGTCTGAAACATATTTTTTAGACCAATGCGCTTTACGAAGGGATGCAGTGCATTCAGAACAATTCCTGGTAGACTTCCCGATGCACTATTCCTCCTTCGCCTTGTGATGTCCCAGATCCTTTGCATGTTTGACTGGCTGCCCTTTATCTGACGCTGTTGGGAAAGCTAGTACGTTCTCCCTGAGAGGGGAAAGGAGCTCTTTGTCCTCAACCCGCCTGCTCTCGTATGTCCTCGCTTGGCCCTACATATTCAGAAATACTCAAAGACTGCTCTCCTGCAGCTGGGTCAGGGCGATGGCATGTGAGGACACTCCCACAGGAGATGCTGTAGCCAGAAAAGAAAGCAAGCCTCACTCTCCTCTCTTGCTTCTTTCCCTTCATGTACATTGTCTTGGCAGCTCTTTGAGGCAGGAGGGCTGTGATGGGGCAATCCAGCTGGCCAGCAACAGGTAGTGCAGATGTGGAAGTCCTGATATTGAGGTAGAAATACTGCCACCTCCACCCATAAGCTGTCCTTGAAATTGTAATTGGTTTTTACACTGAGGTGAAGTGTGCTTTCTACTTTTTAATGTGTTTATTAAGTTGGCAGTATATGATTTATTATGTTCTTAATGATTAATTTTCTTGCTCATAAGTGCCTGGATTTTTGCAGATGATGAGATGGGGAAGTGTGAGGCTGTCATTCATGAACCTTAACTGAAATGAAGGGTTTGGCTTTTTAATGCAATTTATATTTATGAGAAACGAATATAAGATCATTTTATATTATTGAAGTAATGTAACTAATACAAGATGATTAAAAAAATGATGGTTAGTTAGGTCATGTATGAACTGAGGTGAGCAGAAACTGAACAGCTGCAGAATTTAGGTCCTAACTTTGCAAAACACTGAAATGGTCACTTAATTTTGTGGCTGGGGAGGCTGTCCTGCATTAAGTCCTAAGTCTGAAGGAAGTTATGAACATTGCTCAAGGCTACCTAATACTCTATATTCTGTGAAATAGGGTTGATCTAGGGCAAAACTGAATATGGTGTAGAGTCAAGCACAAGCTCTGCTTGCATTCATTCTTGTCAAGATTTAGCTGCTGTCTGCAGAAGATGCACATGAAAAGTGCGGTGGGCAAGGCTGGATTAAACTGGTTTAATCCAAGTTCATAGTTTCTGGTGTGTTTTTTCTACCACTGCGCACGAAAATAAAGCTTGAGTAGTGTGTGTAGTTGTAACAGTCACAGACTGGCTTGGGTACCAGCAAGTGTCTTCCAGACAAGGAAAACAACCGGTATTATACCACTTCTGTAAGTTATGAGCACAAGGCACAGTTGACACTTTTATTAATCCATGTGAGAACTTCTGTAAGGGTACAGGAGTTACTCGTGCACCTTCAGAGCTTCTTATTCAATGCTGTGTCTCGCCGTGAAGTTTCGTAATGAAGTAATTTGGAATTAGGCAGTCATCGTGAGTAAAGAAATCCATTTGAATCCTTCGCATTAAATGTTTCTTTAATTCACAGGAATTTCATTTTCATAGTACTGCATGTGCTATTCTGTAACTCCAGTTCAAAGGGGGAAAAACAACAATATTTGAATCCCTGTTTCAATCTACTCTCTGACAAATAAGTTTTTCCCATTATAAATCAAGGTATTGTCAGAATTCACTTTTCACAAATGTCAAGGTCAGCTAGAAGTTTGTAAATTAGCTCATGCCAAGAGAAACCAGTTATAAGACTGATATAGAGGTTTGGCTCTGTGAACATGTTGGTTAATCATCTGAAAGTCCACTCTAAATGTTTTTGATTACTTTCTTGACTTTATTTCTGTATTTAATTTGAATAAATCTTAGTCACAACCTCATTTGGATAGGAATCACATATCCCCACTGGGTCTTCTTGGAACCTTTTTTAGTTTTATGATAGATAAATAAATATAGAAAAGGCTCTATAACCAGCAGAATAATTATAGCAGCTACTACACAGATATTTCAGATATAGGTTACATAAAACAGGAATACAAGTTGTACTTTCTTGACGAGGAATAATCTACTCAAGTGTATGGGAGGCTCCAGGTGGACTTTGAAAATGCTATGGGGTGATCATTTCCCAAGGATTAATACCCCAAATGCTGTCACAAATATGAAAACTTCTCTCACGCGTGCTGAAGAAGAGAAGAATAAGGATTCAGTTACAGGCATCCACGGAAAGTTCATCATCTCAGAGTTTTGTAGATCCCAACAGACCCAAATCAGGCAAGAAGCAGACAGCCTTCTTGCCAAGGGCAGGGTTTTGGTCAGGCACTAGCAGCAGGAACATCTGACGTCTCTTTCCTCAGCTCGTTCAGTCTTCCAGATTTTTTTTTAATTCTGTGTAATCACCTTGAAGTCTTTTCTTGAGTTGTTTGAACCTCATTGCCTCTCACTGGAGAGGTCACATCAGATTTGCAGAGGCTGTACAACCTTTGCCTGAGGTTTTCCTGGTGACAGCTTCGTGACTGGGCTGTTTCCTCTGCTGGTTTATTGCACTGCATTCCTCTCAATTTTCATCAGCGCACAGAAAAATCAGAGGCACTGGCTCATGAAAATGCAGATTTCTCTTTCCTCTTCCAAATCCAGCTTCATTCTTTTCTGAAGAAGGAGAATTGAAGTTTCAAGTCAATAGCTTGACTACCTCTAATGTGAATTGATGGTAGAGGCAAGCAGTGTAATACTGCGTTTCAGCTCCTTCACGTCTGTTGGGAACTCACGTATGTTCCTTTTCAAAACGAGTCTCCCCCAGGCACCGCTGACACCATAACAGATGCAGTTTGTCCCTTTTGCTGTGAAACACGGCAGCCCCAGGTCAGCCAGGACAGTAAATGCCCAGCTGAGGGTTAAAGAGGCATGAGAAAAGCAAATGTGTGAGTGCCAACTGTGAGGACCTTCTTCTCAAATTTGTGGAAAGGGGGCATGGCCAGCACTCTGGCTGAGGGGGAGGCTCCTCTGGGAGCTCTCAGAAAAGGCAGCCCAAGGATGTGAAGGACACAGGGAGTGTTCCCTCTCCCCAGCCTTTCCTGCAGTGCCTGAATGTGGCAGCCGGGGCTGGACCATTTCCCTGGCGGATCTGGCTGGGGCTTCACCAAGTGAAGAGACCAAGTCCCTCCAGGGGATTGGTGGTCACAGAGAGACACCCCCTCCCAGGGCTCCTGGTTGTGCCTCCAGCTCTCATTCTTCCCCAAAACGAAATTTCCACTAACCTCAGTGGCCCAGAACGCCAGGCCTTTTAAAACAGTGCAAAAGAAATGATTTAAACAAACACACCATCTGACCTCCCAAGGGAGGGCAGATAATTAAGCATTAGTTTGAGCAACATTTTAAAAGCCATTATGGATTTTATTTGCAGATCAGTAACTGCTTAAATGGATGGCTTTAAGGCAAGTGAGTGATGCTTAGCCTCACTGGATTGGAAAGGTGCTCTCCATGGGCAGCTGTGTTTGGACACTTTTTGGTTGTGTTCATGAGAGCTAAAGGAGTGACTGGTTCTGTGCCAGCCTGGTTTTGCAACACAGACGTATTTTAATCAGGGCTAAATTGCTGACAGCGTAACAGAACATGACAATCGCACAGATTGTTTCACTCCTCAGCAATGCAACTGGTGAAACCAAAGCAGGTTAATTAGAGGTTATAAAAAACCAAAAGTATTTACAGTAGGTACTATTGAGAAGCAAGTGGAGCCCATTTCTCGTTGGAGCCCGTTCTCATTGAGTCCTTCAGCCCCACCATGACACTGGAGTGATGGCCTCTCTGATATGCTTCAGTAGTTAAGGACAATGGGCGTCACAGAAGCACAGAATCACAGAATGGTCGGGGTTGGAAGGGACCTCTGAAGATCATCTAGTCCAACCCCCCTGCCAGAGCAGAATGACCTAGAGTAGGTCACACAGGAACACATGGAAGTGGATTTTGAATGTCTCCAGAGACGGAGACTCCACAACCTCTCTGGGCAGCCTGTGCCAGTGTTCTGTCACTCTCACAGTAAAGAAGTATTTCCTTATGTTTAGGTTGAACCTCCTGTTTTCCCCTTTTTTGATCATAGCTCCTTGTCCTCTTACTGGACATCAAGTCATACCCCAAAGATAAACCCATCTGACCTATCCTCCTGCTTTTCGCCACAGGAAATTTCTGCATTGCCTCGCAGGTCAAAGAAAGTTGATTATCTAACAGAGGAGTGAAAACATTTCCCTCCTTTAAACAGCTTGAGCTGAAAGGATGCAAAAACCAAAATGCTGTTTACAGTTTTATTTATCTAAGGGCAGCAGGCAAATACTGATGTGCCTGATTATCCGACTGCAAAACGTGGTGCAGTGGGTGAAGGAGCAGTGGGCTGCTGGTCACCAGCAGCACATCAATCCTCCTCTCTGCCCCACAACTGGTCCCTATCTGGGCAGCTCACTGGGGTGATGGACTTGCCTTTTGGCCTCTTCAGCCTCAGAAACCAGAAGCAGGTATTTCTTCTGGAACTTAAAGCTTACCGGGCTTCCAATGTTTTCAGAGGCCAGACCAACATTGTTCCCATTAGTCAGAGAAATATGTCTTCCTCCTCTGAAATCCTAAATCAGTTCTTGGTCTCAGATCTTACAGCAGAGGTTTCCACTGGTTAAATGTGTTGGTTTTCAATAATTCACCCTCTAGCTGCACGTCCAACAGTGAACTGCCTAGTTTATCTCTGCTGTATCCCACATCCCAAGCCTGCTACATTGCCTTAAAACATAAAAAAACCACAGGAACAAAAGAAAAAATGTGGCTACATCCCTGGGAGCCCTAAGACCTGTTACCTGAACCATGATTAACCACTTGATTTGTGCAGTATTAACAAGAGCACTCAGGGAAGAATTAGCTTCCTAAGGAGAGCAAAATAACACCTTCAATCTTGGCCTTGGCTAAATGGCAGCCTACATTAATATATAATAGTATAAGCTAAATCAAGGAACATAAATATGGAGGACTACCTTACATCTACTTCCACGTGGATTCAGAAGTGAAATAATACGTATTGTCAGGAAAAAAAAGCCTGAATTGAGGCCATCTTTGTCTTGAAAGTCTTGTAATATCTGCTTATAAGAACTGCTGGCTTTTACCTAGAATAAAACATGCCTGGATTATTTTCTAATTACTCCATAATTATGATGGAAAAAATGAAGAGAAATGTGTATCTATACTAAAGTCATTACACTGGACATATGTGAACTTCAAGTCAGGCAAGGTTACAGCTGGTGATTGACTGTGATTTTAGGGGTGATAGTTATTCCATGAGTGGGTTATCATCTCCTATTTCAGCACTTTTTGGTGAAGATCATGTCAGACTGAGGCTCTTGGCAGCAGTTGAGATGCATGGCCACATATGAAGCATGAGGGTGGGAGTCTGGGCCTGGCTTTGTAGATGATACGAGCTGGGTCCAGGGTTTGCAGTGACCTCTGTAGAAGCTCCTGGCTGCTGCTCTCTTCTTGTGAAAGAATATGTGCAGGTTGGGTTGCAGTCTTGATAAATGCACACAAAAGGATGTGGTGTTTTCCTGGTGATAAAAGAGCAGTCGAACAAGCAATCCTCAGCGATGACCCACTACAGAAACCACAAGAAACAGGGATTATCTGATAGAAAGCACCTGCAAGAACAAATAAGCAAGTATTGCTAGAAGCATGGTAAGAGGTGTTATGCCATAACCGCAGAGGAAGGGTGGGGTTTACCGGGCAGCCCAAATCCCTATGGGAAAGATGGAGAACTTAGTGAGATACACAGATTTTCAAGTAAACACTCAAGCACAACATTGGTTTTTAACCTCTATAAGGTCCCCAAGTAAATCCAAATTGCCAGCCTCTCCCTCTTCATGACTCACACCATTACCCAATTTAGCCTAATGGGGACCCAGCTAATTCCCCAGTTGCTTGTTGTTAAATTAAATCCACTCAGGCAGGGGTAGTTGGGGGTTTGTGGGGTTTTGGCTCTTGAGCTCTGCTTGCTGGGCTGCAGTCACTCTTTCCAGGGCATGTTGCTTGTTTGGACTATTCTGTCCTACTGTTTTCTGTTGCCACTTTAGGGGATCCTGGCTCCCTGAACACCCTGGGGTACAAGCTGTCATCCTTACACAGCAGCACAGCTCCTCTTGGACCAGCAGCATCCAGCACCTGGCACCAAGGGAGGTGGAGAGAAGGTAAGGTCTTACCTCACAGATTCAGGCAGCTGAAGGTGGGGAGTGGCTTGGAAAGCCCAGTGCCCCATCACCGTGCTTGAGGTGCACAAGCCTGTGTCTATCCTGTAGTTTTCTGGGGAGATGGCCTCAGTGTGTGGTTGCTCATCACGCTTTGCTCTCTCACACCTGCCCTGCCTGCTGAGGATCAGGACACTACTTAGCCCTTTCTCTCTGCACTGAGAGGTAGAGGCACAAGCCCCTGAAGCCTTCCTGGTTATTGTCCTTTCTGCTTTGTGTGTGTGGAGCGAGTTCAGCTGCAAAGAGATAGACCATGGAAATCTTGTGGTGAAATTTGAGATTGTCATAGAGAAGTAATAGGGTAATTATCTTTCTAAATCTGTGTGTTTTGACAATGTAGAAAACAATTTAGAATCAAACAGGGGTCACTGACTTGCTTTATTCTTGTTCTAGAATGACAAAATATAAATTATTATACCCACAGTGCGTTGAGGTTGTCAGTAAGCACAGAAAGGTGTCATGTCTCTGTCCTGCCTAGAATTCAGTTACCCAGATGTTTGCTGGAAGACCCACACAGCCAGCCATCCTCAGTCCAGAAGGTTCCTCCAGTGCATCGATGATAATTTCTTGATGCAAATGGTGAATGAGCTGACCAGGAGAGGAGCGCTGCTGGACCTTGTGCTCGCCAACAGGGAAGGTCTGGTCGAAGCAGTGAAGGTTGAGGGCAATCTTGGCTACAGCGACCATGAGATGGTAGAGTTCAGGATCCTGGGTGGTAGAAACAGAACACCAAGCAGGATCGCAACTCTGGACTTCAGAAGAGCCAACTTTGGCCTCTTTGAGCAATTGCTGGGGAAAACCCCATGGGACAGGGAACTGGAAGGTAAAGGGGCCCAAGAGAGTTGTTTGGCATTCAAGGACCACTTCTTCCAGGCTGTTTTGGTTTGGCCTGGCTGGATTTTGGCGGCGGGGGGGAGCTGCAGGGTGGCTTCTGTAAGAAGCTGCTAGAAGCTCCCCAAGTTGATAGAGTCAATGCCAGACGGCTGCAAAGAGGGACCCGCCGCTGGCCAAGGCTGAGCCTATCAGTAAAGTGATAGCAGAGGAACGCCTCTGTGAAAAACATATTTAACATTTGGGAAAAGAACTGTGCCATAACAGCTGGCACAGAGATGGAGGAGTGAGAATCTGTGCAGACACCAAGGTCAGTGAAGAAGGAGGCGGGGGAGGATGAGCTCCAGGCGCCGGAGCAGAGAGAGTCCCCCGGGTCCATGGTGAAGCAGGTTGTCCCCCTGCAGCCCGTGGGCGAGGTGCAGATGTCCACCATGAGGATCACCGCGTAGATGTCCACCGAGGACTCCACACCGTGTGTGTGGATCCCTGAAAGGGGACTGTAGCCCGTGGGAAGCCCGCATCAGAGCAAGTTGCTGCTGGAACCTGTAGCCCGTGGAAGAGAGGAATGCCCACGCTGGAGCAGGTTGGCCGGTGGGACTTTTGGGATGCTGCGGGTGGCCCACGCTGGAGCAGTTTCCCCTGAAGGACTGCGCCTCAGACTCACGAGGGGTGGGCTGCCCCTCGTGAGGTATCTCACGTTGGGCAGTTTGTGATGAATTGCCCTTCGTGGGACGAGTCACGTCGGAGAAGAGAGCATGAAGCTTGTCTCCCATGAGAGGGACCCCACAATGGCCCTGGGGAAGAGTGAAGAGTCCTCCCCCCAGAGTGAAGAAGCGGTGGAACCAACGTCGGATGAACAGACCACAGCCCCCATTCCCTGTCCCCCTGCGCCGCTCGGGGGGGAGGAGGTGGAGAAACCGGGATTGATGTTAAGCCCGGGAAGAAGGGAGGGATGGGGGGAAGGTGTTCTGTTTAAGATCTGTTTGCTCTTTCTTACTTCTCACTACTCCTCTCTGATTAGTTCTTTTAATAAATGTACCTAATTTTCCTAAAATTGAGTCTGTTTTGCCCGGGACGGTAAATGAAAGTGATCTCCCTGTCCTTATCTCAAACCCTGAGCCCTTGGAAATATTTTCTCCCCCTGTCTAGCCGTGAAGGAGGAGTGAGAGAGCGGCTGTGTGGGTACCTGGCGGCTGGCCAGGGTCAACCCGCTACACAGGCTCAGGATCAGTGCATCCCAGCAGGTAGGAAATCAAGAAAGAGATCGAGGAGACCTGCATGGTTAACCAGGGATCTGCTGGGCAGACTCAGGCGGGAGGGGAGGGTATATAAATTGTGGACGGAAGGGCTGGCCACTTGGGTGGAGTACAGGATGACTGTCAGAGAATGTAGGGAGGCAATCAGAAAAGCTAAGGCCTCCTTGGAATTAAAACTTGCAAGGGAGGCCAAAGACAACAGAAAGGGCTTCTTCAAATACATTGCCGACAAAACTAACACTAGAGGCAATGTACGCTCTCTGGTGAATGGGGTGGGTGCCCTGGAGACAGAGGACAGGAAGAAGGCAGAGGCCTTCTTTGCCTCTGTCTACACTGTTGGAGACTGTCGTCAGGAGCCTCTGTCCGCTGAGGCCCCAGAGGAAGTCAAGATAAAGGAGGAGTTTGCCCTGGTCGAGGAGGACTGGGTTAGGGATCAGTTGGAACACTTGAACATCCATAAATCCATGGGCCCTGATGGGATGCACCCATGGATGCTAAGGGAGCTGGCGGAAGTCATTGCTAGGCCCCTCTCCATCATCTTTGGTAAGTTTTGGGGAACAGGAGAGGTGCCTGAGGACTGTAGGAAAGCAAATGTCACTCCAGTCTATAAGACGGGCAGGAAGGATGACCCGGGGAACTACAGACTGGTCAGCCTCACCTCCATCCCTGGAAAGGTGATGGAGCAACTTATCCTTGGCGCTGCCTCTGGGCGTATCAAGGATAAGAGCGTTATCAGGAGCAGTCAGCATGGCTTTGCCAAGGGGAAGTCGTGTTTGAGCAGCCTGATAGGCTTTTATGAAGACATAACCAAGTGGATGGATGGTGGCCATGCAGTGGATGTGGTCTATCTGGATATCAGCAAGGCATTTGACACCGTCTCCCACAGCATCCTCACAGGTAAACTGGGGAATTGTGGTCTAGATGACCAAGTAGTGAGGTGGGTCGCTAATTGGTCGGAGAGTTGTAGTCAATGGGGCAGAGTCTAGCTGGAGGCGTGTGAGGGATTAGAGAGCGCTGTCAGCAAGTTTGCTGATGACACGAAACTGGGAGGAGTGGTTGACACACACCAGAAGTCTGTGCTGCCATTCAGAGAGACCTAGATAGGCGAGAGAGCTGGGCAGGGAGAAATCCTCTGAAATTCAACAAGGGCAAGTGTAGAGTTTTGCACTTGGGAAAGAATAACCCCACGTGCCAGTACAGGTTGGGGACTGCCCTGCTGGAGAGCAGCGCAGGGGAAAGGGACTTGGCGGTTCTAGTGGACAGCAGGATGACCATGAGCCAGCAGTGTGCCCTCATGGCCAAGAAGGCCAATGGCATCCTGGGGTGTATCAGAGGGGGAGAAGCAAGTAGGTCAAGAGAGGTCCTCCTGCCCCTCTACTCTGCCCTGGTGCGGCCACATCTGGAACATTGTGTCCAGTTCTGGGCCCCTCATTTCAAGAAGGACAGGGAGCTGCTTGAGAGAGTCCAGTGCAGAGCCACAAAGGTGATGGGGGGAGTGGAACATCTCCCTTGTGAGGAAAGGCTGAAGGAGCTGGGTCTCTTTAGCTTGGAGGAGGCTGAGGGGTGACCTAGGGGGAGTGTCAGGAGGACGGAGCCAGGCTCTTTTCAGAGACGTTCAATGACAGGACAAGGGGCAATGGGTGCAAGCTGGAACATAGGAGGTTCTATAAAAATATTAGGAAAAGCTTTTTCACGGTGAGGGTGACCGAGCACTGGAACAGGCTGCCCAGAGAGGTTGTGGAGTCTCCTTCTCTGGAGGGATTCAAAACCCGCCTGGACGCGTTCCTGTGCGATCTACTGTAGGAGATCCTGCTCTGGCAGGGGGGCTGCACTAGATGATCTTTTGAGGTCCCTTCCCTCCCCTAACATTCTGTGAATTAAGACTTCACCCTTCTGTGCTCTGGATTCAGTTTACTGGAATACAGCAGGCAGAATGAAAAACAAATATGAGCTCTGTGCTAGGTGTGCCTTAGCCATGCAAAGAGACTTGGATGGAAACCAAAGAGTCCACAGAGTACTGCTACTAATAACTTTCATAAATGTAAAAACCGGTCACTTATCAGACAGGAGAGAGACCTGGCATTTGGTGAGACTCACTAAGGCAGTGGCTTTCAGCACGTGTGTTGCTGCTAAAGGATGCCAGGAAGGAAGTTTACTGCTATTTGCAACCACCTCTCCCATATCATCTGGGGCAGAGACGTGATCCGATCAGTAGAAGCTGAGCAGCGCTTAATTTGTTGCTATTGATCTTCCAGCACAGGCACCAGACACTGTGACAGAACACCTGCCTGTTCAACCAAGATCAAATGTGCCTACTTCTAATTGTATTTGCTAATAACGCAGCCATTTTGAGGCTTCTTGCAGTGGAACAAACCACTCTCACCACCCCAGGGGAAGAAACCAAGAAGCTCTTGGGTTTCAGGAACTTGCTCAGGTGCCTGGACATGCCTCAACCTGGTCTTAAAGAAAGATGTTTTCTGCAGAGCTTGAATTGTGCCAGGATAACTGGGAAGCAAACTGGATAGAGAGGAAGCTGAAGTAGTGTTTGAATGGTGGGCAGTTAGTCTGGCAGGGGGAGCTGAAGGCAGCAGAGACAGCCGCTCTGTCCTTAGCTAGCTGGGATACTCCATGTTTATGTTTTTGTGGTTTTGTAGCCTCACGCACGAAGAAAAGACTAGTTATTGTGAGAAGCGTGCCATATGTTGTTGCATATGGCTGAAACATCTGCATATGTACTCAGGGATCTGATATATGTGATGAGCTTCTGTTACAAATCTAACAGTGAAGGAATTATCTTCCGAATTTTTTCTTTTTTCTTTTTTTTTTTTTAAATCTCTACAGCTCTTTGAGGGAATTCAGCCTCCTGGCTTTGTCTTAACGGGATTTCACGAAACCTGCAGGCACCACTGCATGTAGAAGGTACTGACAGTTGTTCATCTAGGAGCTACCAACCCTTTGGCTACCCCTGGGGACATCTGAAGGCTGAGTTATCCAAATCTCTTCCATAAACCGCTGCTACTAAGCGAGGAGCAGAAGAGCAAAACTGATTCAAACTGAAATTATTCAAACAATCTAAATATATTTTTGCATCTTTTATCATCCTTTTTCTACCTGGCTGATTCCTATGACTCATAAATGTAGTAAGATGTAAAGAAATCGCAATGTACTGTGCACTCAGTGGTGAAATTATTAAGGTAAAGAATTTAATAGGGTTACAAAAATGAGCCGAGCAACAAAATAGTCATAGCAGTTCAGATCAAATGGGATAAAAAATACTGCTCCTCATGCTTAAAGATGTTCACTAATTGCCCAGCTGTCAGGTTTATCTAGGATGTCCAGAAGCAGTGGCCACAGGAGATCTGCTCATCGTATATGGAAACCTTTCCATTCTCCCCAGAGTTACATTGTCTTCATCAAGAAGGCATTCATAAAACACTGATTCTGTGTGGTGCTCATACAACACATAGCATAAGGGAATCTCCCATCCTGACAAAAGGTGTTAAGGAAAATGCCACAAATGAGTGAATGAAGTGCTGTTTGTCTAGTTCCCCACCAAGCTAGGGAGATGGAGCTTCTAAGGAGCCTTGTCATGGGGATCTCAAGCACGAAGTGCTTCTCCTAGGCATACGTGAACACAGACAGATTCACATTGTGAATCTGTACTTGTGGTGCAAAATTCTCAATCACATGTAAATTCCTTCCAACGTCTAAGCAGATGGTTTCTTCAGGCAGATGGTGGGGTGGGCAGGGGGTGAAGAGATGGAAGATCATCTGACAAAACAAACGGAGGAACTGATTGAACTAGTCCACAAATATAAATGTATTCCCAATAGCATCCTATGCACCTCTTTTCATCGTCCTGTGGAGGGTGGACTGCTGATGGGTTAAAGCAGATGGGAGGTAGGGGAAAGTGAATCATCTGGGCTTTGTTCATGACTTGTGTTGCTCACTCCCTGACAGAAGAATTCTTCACCTGCATCCTCCTGTCTCCCATGTGCAAGAAAGGCAGATAATAATGAACATGGGTCTAACGTGAATGTCTAAAAGTGGGTGTTTGCAGGTGCTGAGGAGCTGCTGTCTGACAGCATCACAACTGGTAGGTCAGAGCCAGGGATGTTCTTGTGTTCTGACTATAGCTAGATTTTTTTTTTCTCTCTTTCTGTTTGTATAGCAAAGTTTGAAGGCCTTACTGGAATATATAATTTACATTACCATTGCAAGTAGGAAGATATCACATAGAAGAGGACATCCTTGTTTTCAGATTTAAAGTTGGTGCATTTTATTTACATTTCAGGCACGCTGAGACCACAGCCAGGGCATACCCCAGCAGCACAGCTTGTGGGTCCTATAGCCTGTGCCTGGCTATTCCTGGTACTGCAGGAGAGTCTAATACGTACTATTACCTGGAGGGGAGATGGGAGGGGAGAGAGGAGGCTTGGTCTAAAAGCTCTTGAGCGTCTATAACACCTTTAATTTCTCTGAGAATTGCAATGATACCTTTTACTTGAACTGCAACAAAGCCCCTATGACCCAATTCCCTCATGTTTTGCAAGACTGAGCTTTTTAAAGCTGGGGATGTGCTGAGCAAAGGACAGACTTATTAACTAAGGAGGGTTAATGAGGAGATGACTCCATCCTGCTTTTTTGCCAGGTGATGCCCCAGCATCTTAGGAATATGGTGCACGTAGACAGAGAGGGAGGGAGTCGTTCCCGTTCAGTTCTCACGTGTTGCCTGACCTAGTCGAGAGGTGGCGTCCCTGCCCACAACAGGGAGGTTGGATTAAAATGATCTCTCAGGTCCCTTCCAGCCTAGGCCATTCCATTCTATCCTGGAGCAAACCAGGAGCAGGGCACTATCTGCACCACAGGAAAGCTGAAGGACTGGACACATCAGTCCTGAGCTATATCACAGCCTCGGAAGGGAGCTTAGGTGATTGTCCGAGGTGCATGGAGCCTCTGCTGTTAATTGCACCCTTAATGCTCTTTCATTTTTAGCTCTCTGTAACTGCGGTTGCACAGCTGCATTAAAAGACTTTTTAAAATACTCTTGCAGAAGCTTACCAAGCAGCAACACCAGCTCTTGTGGGCTGGCCGGCAGAATGGATGAGCCCATGGCCGGGCTTGCACTCCTCCAGTCCCCGTGTGACTGCGCTGAGCTGGGTGCGTGCCCCAGGACCAGGGGCTGCGGTGCTGACATCCCTGGGCACAGCTGGGGGAAGCACGGAGAGCCAGGAGCTTGGAGGTGCTGGAGGAGATGCTCTGAATCCCATGCAGAAGTCTGTGTGTCTTAGTTGTTTTCACCTCCTGGATGGGACAACCAAGGGGCTCTGCAAGCTTTAACCCCTTAAACTCTTAGGTTTTTCTCTTGCTGGGGGGAATTGCTATGGGGTGAGGAGGCAGCAAGGAGACTGGAGGCATTGCCAGGTGGTCCTGAAAATAGCCACTCATGAAATACCCCCCCCGCCACCCACACAAGCCCCTACCCAGAGGGAAGCCATGGTAGGAAGGCAGGGTTACTCGTAGGTGAAGAGCTGGTGGTACCCAAGGGTAAAAGCGTGGTTTTGCTCCATGCCTGCTGGCAGCCCCTGGTGAGGCAGGCTGCGGAGCCCACCTTCTCTGTGGTGGTGTTGCAACACATCTTTAAGGCGCGTGTCTGATGTGCCGTTTTAATATTAGCTCCTGCAGAGCTCCTCAGCATCATGCTTGATGGGGAAATGATTGAACATATCTTGGCTTATCAAAGAGTTGACTGTGCCGTCCAGGCATTGCTCACAAACCTCTCCAACTCACTGGATTGCTTCAAGACAGCTGTAATTAGGTGTGACTGCAATCATAATTAAAGCTCCTCATAATGGGGATACTTGCTTCTTAACTCAATATTATAATGGTTTAGTTCAGTATTGAATTAACGCTTCAGAGAAATCAATGAAAAATACATTGTAAAACTATGTGATTTGTGGATGGTCTTGAGTGAAAACCATTGGAAAAAATGAGAGAAAAGAGCACAAACTAACCCCCCGTGCTTCAGAATAACACAAGCTAAGAAATAATATATCATCAGTTTATTTGGTATTGCTTGCAATCTGCTATGAAGTGTCAGGGATAAGAGAACATATGATTCCTACAGAAGGTTTCTTGGATGGCAAAAATTCCTAGATACTACTTGAATGTGCCAATAGCTCAGCATTTGTGGAAGGTGTCATCTAATTAAACCAGAATTTTTAAGTACCAGACAGCATGAAGACCAGCAATAAGAGAGCAAGTTCCACCTGTATTACAGATGGGATGTGCGACTCTAATAGTGTGGCTTCAGGCAATATTTAATTGAGTAGTTAAATATCTTTTTCAGACAGGAAAATAAATTACTGCTCATCTCTCCAATTTATTTTAGCTTCTCAATGTTCTGTTTCCTAAGGGAGTGGTGAGGGAGCATGGACATCCCCAAATGTGCCCAGGATGATTAATTCACTCCTCCTTCAAGGTGAAGGGCTTATACACATGTCGAAGTTGGTGTGTATGTGACAGCAGCTGTATTCTTCTCTTTGCTCTTGAAAGATATGCTGCTAGTCACTGTGGTGGGATCATAGATATCTATCTGTGCATTTACATGTGTTGTTTTATATACATATATATATTTATTTTTAATTTAAAAAAAAAAATGCAGGAGAGAGAATTGCTGGTTCAGCATAGCATCCTGTAGTCAAATCTGGAGTGTGTGCCCCACTGGGGCCATGCAGTTTGCCCAGGAAGCTTTTCCAAGATCTGAAACATCCTGAAAATCTTCACTTTGACTCACACCTTTTTGCAGCATGGGATTATTTGAGGAACTTCTGTCAAATTCCAGATTGTTATTCCTCAGGTTGCCCACATTCAGCCAAATAAGCACACAGAAATGGATAATACTCTGTGTGGTGCATGGGAACAGAACTTAAAGTATTGGAAAATTTCAGTTGATTAATTACTGGATCCACACAATAACATCTCCAGGTTGGATTAACTTTTTGCATAATCAGGTGTCTGCACACAAGCACAGCTGTGTGAGAGTGTATCAGCTTTTGGGCTTTCTGCTGGCTCCAGGAACACAGCTGGTATTTGATCTGGCATGAAATCTGCTGCTGCAAAGCAGACAACTCCTTGGAAAGTCTTGAGCAGATCTGAATTGGATGAGATAACCACATTCTCCTTGTACGGCCTGAAATTCTGCCAAAGTTCTGAAGGGAAAGAGGAGGGTGAAGTAGCTTTTAAAGCACTCTGGGAGGAAAAGTTTTGTGTTAGTGCAGGATGATCTTGTTTTTATTGCAGTATTATTACATCTGAGAGTAACTTAAGAGAAAACGTGGGTTTTTTTAAATTACAGGTGGTCTATTTTTCCCCTTGGTAAAAGTTTTTTCTAACAAAGTTGTTAAAAGATTAATGAATATGGATGCTTTCGTTGTATTGCCCAGAAACTCCATGGGCTGTAGAAAAAGACGAGTTCAAGGGAAAATGCAAACTGGAAAAAGCAGACGGTGCAAAGCTGACACCTCTGAAATGTTTGTCTCCAGATACGTTAAGCAGAGAGTGCTGCCAAGCTGTAGGAATGCAGTGTGGTTCTCATGAGGCTGGGAAAACTCCTGTGCTTCATCTGGGTTTTCATCTGTGCCGATCCTGTTAGTGACTGCAGGTACAAGCTCGACAACAGCTGAGTTGCCTTCCCTTTGCCCAGTGGTGTTGAACATTGAGCAGAGACAGGTCTGTGGAAAGGGGCAAGGAAAATCCACTTACCTGCAGAGAGGTCGAGGCCCTGGGTTTGATGCAAGTCCCACGGGACACTTTAAAGCTGCAAATCCACTTCATGGGCAGGAGCCTCCTCTCTTCTTCACTCCCGCCTGGGCAACCTGCTCTTCTGTCTTTGACCTTGACCTTGCTTTCTTTTAACCAAACAGACTTCAGCAGCTCTGTGGTCCCTGCCATGAGGAGCATGCTTTGCTTTGCTCATGTCCTTTCACTGCCCTGCGGGTATTTGGTCGAGATGGAGCAGACTGCACCAGGCACATGTGTGAGAGGCAGGGACCCCGGCCATGGCTGGCTCTCTGACCTCTGCATAGAAAGGGGTAAGAAAACAGCCTCTCCAAATGATGGGTTTCAGGCCAATGGCTTCATCATCCTTTCAGAGTCCCACAGCAAGGACACAGCTGGCCTGGGAAAGAACGAGTTCATCTGCTGCAAGGAATTTCCCTCTGTCAGCACCAGTATGTCCAGAGCTGGGAGTTAGCACTTCCACCCGGGATGGAAAGGATGAATGTTCTTGCTGTGGTAATTTCTCTTTTAAAATGAATGAGCATAGATGCTTTTTTCAATAAGCCTATCTGTCCTAGACCAGTCTAAGTTTAAGCCTTAGCAGCCAGCCCTGCGGCTCTGCTCTGCGGCAGTATCAGTGCTTTACTGGGTGACTGCACAGGAAGAATTCCAGGTTTGTTCTGCACCCAAGGCTATGTATTGGCAGTAAATTTAATCTCCAAACATATTTTACTCTGTGTCCCTGCACAACCATAAATGATGTTCCATGTTGGCACTGGAAACACTAAATACTATTTCTATGTTTTCTTTAATTAAAATGTATTTAAAGCCCGAGTATAGATCAGCATTGGATTCTCATGATTTGTTGCTCACAGTGGTGAACACTCATTGCCTTTCAACTCTTGTGCATGCTCCCTGGCTGCAACATGAGAATTGTTTTATCTTCCTGGCTTTGAATCTAATGGCTGAAATGTGTGGGGTTTTTAATTAAAAAAAAAATATTTTGCTAGGTAAGCCTAGACTTCAAAGTTGCTTCTCTCTGCCTTTCAGATCCTTCCTGTAGGATGTTGACTCTGCAATAGCGTACTTGTTAGAAAGACATCCTGATACTAACAGACAGATCTTTTCTGCTCCTGTGCTCTCTGCCCAGCCTGCTCCAAAGGTTTCGGAGAAGCTTAGATCCAATTTCATTTTTGTAGTGTGAACCAAAGTCTGCTGGAAAGGCAGAGTTTACTCTCATCCATCACTCAAACAACAGATCAAAGCTGTATGAGGATACAGTTAAGCAGGTGTGGGTGAGTTGTTCCGTTCAGAAACCTTGGGGATCAAAGTGGGCTGCAGGAATAAAAATAGCGAGGTAACTGATGACATTGTGCCCTCTGTAGGCAAGCCCTGCAGAATGACACCAGATGCTAAAGCTTCCCTGGGCTATGTGGCTGCCCCAAGCAAGTCCCAAAAGCCCTGCGAAGTGCGGGGGTCCTTCTTTCAGTGAGTTCCCTGTTACCACAGCATGATGCTTATTCTTATTTCTTATTTAAGAAATCCAGTTTAGGGGCTCTACTGGAGATACCACCTTCTAGAAGTCCAGCCGAGTGTGCGGCTGTTGCCAACAGGGCTGTGCTGCTGCACTAGAGCTATGCTGGAGAGCTCTTGGTCACCCAACAGAGAAGTATCAGTAGGCTCTAGCCTCTCTGCATGAGAAAAGCAGCTGTGTGTGCAATTTCTGTTACATCATGTGGATTTTGTGAACAAAAAACCTGCAGAACTGGAGGTGCTGACAGTGCAGGGCTCAGGCTGTGAGGAATACTTGGGTTGGCAATTCCAGCAACCTTTCACCTGCTGCTTTGCTTCTCTGATCCCCTTCTCTTTGCTGCTCCAGGACCCGCTCGAGTGGATGGTGAAACCACTGGTACATTTCCATGGGTACCTTTTTGTAATGCTACTTTTTGGGTAACATTCTGTCAGGATTCATCTTTTCCAGACTCTGAGCTGGAAGCTATTGTAAAGAGATTGTGCCAGCACCTGCCCACACCAGGGCAGGCAAGGTCTGGTCACTTGCTGTTGTCTGTCCTTTCGCAGAAATGTTGATGTGGCATAAGGGGGTGCTGTGGGAAGAAATGTGAGCTCCCTCAAACAGCTCGCTGAGCTCTGCAGCAGTTCATAGCCTTTCAGAGACTATTTTAACTCAGAAGGATCACTGAATTTGCACTTACGCTGCTTCTGACATCTCAGCTAGTTCACTGAGAAATAGCACTCACGCTCCTGCTGTGGTGTGCTGACTCTTCCAGGGTCACCATGATGCCTGAGTCACAGCATCTCAAAGTATGAGAAGTGCATCTCTCTTCATTGGAAACTGGTGACTACTTGTGATCCAGACAGGCTTCATCTCTTTGGGCTGCTCAAGGAGAAGATGAATGAAAATTGTGGACATTTATGCTGGCACTCATAGTCACTCTGGGGGTCTCTGGAGGGCATGGCCAGGCCTCCTGGGCTCTACCAATCCCCTGTTATTCTGCGGGAGCTGTGGCTGATCTGTTCTCAGAAGCAGAGCACTGTGTGCCAAGCAGGCCAGGCACAGGCCCAAGTATGGGGCATTTGCAGCCCTCCCGAGCAGGCAACACCAGAGAGGAACCTGCGTGGAGCAGCCAGCTGAGGTTCCTGCAACACCACCTCTGTCTCCCCGCAGTCAGATTCCTCACAGCTGCGCCGTCCCCACCACTGCAGCGACTTTTTCTGCACGCAGCATCACCTTTGAAAAGCTGAATCTGCCTCCTGTAAATTGTGCCTGGTACCAAAACTAATGGCACAGCGCTGGGTGTGCTGCCCAGCTGCCTAATCCATCCGCCTCCCATCATCTGGGAGTTTGACCCATCTCTGCACTCACTGTTCTCTCAGAATCTTGGGTGATAGCCTAGGGTTTCTCAAGGGAAAATAGGGGCAAACACCACCAGATGAGAAAAAGCAGTGTAGCATTTTAATAGATCCACACGCAGGGCATCGCCTCTCTGTGCCTGCTCCTCAGTGTCCCCAGTTTAGTTCTTGCAACTGGGACTTTAGCTCTTCTGGTCATCGTGCTGTCTCACACCCCATGTGAGAAAGAATGTGCTGCTGAAGTTCACACCCCTCCCCTAGCAGAGTGGCATTTCAAAGAAGTCCATGCAGTGACATGAGGGATTTTTACCAAGTTGTAGGACTATATTTTATGCTCTACAGGAATGCTTACTTCACATAAAGGCTTTGACATTTTTATAGAAATGGCTATAACTGTATGTTATTTCAGACAAGGAAGAATTTATTAAGCCTAGATCTGGATCTCCTTTTTATGTTATGTAAATGACTAATAACAACCCTTCTTCATTACCAGCTCAGTTCTCAGGTCAGGGCTATTAAATCCCCCCTTGCCTTCAGTCTGTGTCTATCAGACTGACACATTAGGCTGCAACCTAATTGGAATTCATAAAACCAGCCCAAGCTTCATGGGATATGAGGCTGCAAAACTAGAACCCGAGTTGCAGAACACGGTGTTTCTTTGATTATTGTGAGAGGAGCAAGCCAAGGTATTTTGGGGCATGGCACACTGAATGAAAAATGACACCACCTTGGTTACTTGTGATTATGAAAAATTTCACCACCACCTACAGTGGGAGGGGAAAAAAAAAAAAAGTAAAGCTTTACTTATGTCACTGCTCAGGTCGGATTACACATGGGGCAGAAACATCCTGCTTTTTTTGTGCTTTCAGGAGTGGTTTCCACCTCCTGCCATCCAGCTGCACAATCTTCCCTCAAGCGCTGCTACTCCTTGCTCTTCTCTTGCCCCAGAGGTGGCTACAGAGGAGGGCAGGAGTGGACGTGACCGCTGACAGGGCTGCTTAGGACATGCCCAGGAGGACCTCACTGCATCCTCAGTGACATTTAGATCTTCAGCATTTGTATGATGAATCTTGGTTCTCTGAAAAACCTTTCAGTGTGTTGGAGTTTTGTTTGGGGGTTATGTGATGCACTAGAAGTTTACAAGCAATAAGGACTTTTCCTTACATATAGCCATCAAAGCAGTGAAGTCTCTGATAAAGTAGTCATCCCGGATTCACCTATTGCTGGGTATTTGGGAGCAGTGCTCTGGGAGGCAGATGTGAATTTGAACTTTCACTGTGTATACTAGAAGAAAAGCCCATTTCTCCCCTGTCTGGAACGACCACCCAACTACTGAAAGGGGGCAAATGCCCTGGGGAGACTAGCTGCTTCTCTGGGTTCTGCGTGCTCTGAAAGTACCAGCTGAATCTAGTTCTGTGGGTTAGAAAAGTAGAGGAAGACCTTATTTGTGGATGTGGATGGGATTTTGTGTGGGCTAAGCACCAACTGTTCAGCATCTTTTGTGGATGGATCCAGCCCAACTGATCTGAAGTGGCATGTGCCAAGTGAAAAAAATACATATCTGAGGGAGTTCCTGGACATAATTTCATGGAAGAAAGGGAAAAAAGAAAGGCATTCCTGTGAGTTTCATTTTCTTAGCAGGGGAAAAATATCAGCGCTCTTCCCAATGCAATTCCAGGAACTGTAATTACACTTCTGTGTATCAAAGGAGTGTGTTTACACCTGACCTGTTCTCTGCGGAGATGAGATGTTCTGTCTTGGGAAATTGTCACCCTCAGGCTAGCTGTTCTCACACGGCTACTGCAGAGCACAAATTTCCCCCGCGGTGCGGTTGTAGCAACCTGTCAGTATTCACCCAAGGCAACAGCAGAGTTTTCTGCTTTCATGGCTTTTAGGTCAGTCTCGGGGCTGGAAAATAGTGCTAACACTACTGGGGCTGATTCTTCAGAGCTCAGTCTGTGGTTTCCATTATATAGCATTAATTTTTTTTTTAAAAAAAGTAAGTATCCCAGAAAAACATAGAGATTATTTAGCTACCAGCTAACTCCCTGTACTAAAGCCTAGACTGGACATGAGCATTAACAGCTCCTGCTCTTCCTGAACTCCTGTGTGGCCTTTCATTAGCATCGCTGGGCTTGCCCTGGGGTCTGCTGCAATGGTGTCTGCGCAAAGCACCTGTGGGCCCAGTGCGTGGGCAGCCGCGTGCCAGACGCTTGGGGTTCTGCTTCCAGCCGGGTCCTCGTAGGTACCAGTGTGGTTTGTGCCTGTGTTTGGGTATCTGACATTTCACTGGTGAGAGAAGCGGGTAAGGACTAGAAAACAGTCTCTAAATGAAAAGTGGCTGCTGGATTATAAAGCATTACATGATTAAGCTAACATTTTTCCCCTTTAGCAGACAGAAATAAATTTCTTTGATTAGCACCCAGCAACGTTTCTTTCTCTACTGAAATAATTTTGGACAAGCGCTTCTAGAACAAGCCTTAACATTTTTAATGAAATGCAGATAAATATCCCCCCCGCCCTCTAGGCACAAACCCGACCCAACCATTCCTCCCAGCCCAGGGCTACCAGAATGACTGGACTTTCGCAGCCTGATTTGGATGGGGCGAGGTGAGCTGCACAGTGATGCTGAACAGGAGCACCCCCCAGGGCGGCGGGGGACAGCGGGTACCGGCAGCGGGGGGTGTCCCGGCAGCCGGAGCTCATTCCCTGCCGAGCAGCACCATCTAGAGGCTCCTGCCTTCCCAGGGCGCCGGGCAGGAATCGTTCTGGGAAGCACAGAACTGGGTGCGGCGTTTTGATCAGGCACAGGTGACTGGATGCATCGTCTCGGGCTCTTTGAAACATCCCTCTTGTCACCAGGTCTCTTCTTAGTCACCTGAATTAAGCCTTGTTCGGTGCAATTCACCTCGGTCCCCTGGGAGGTACTGGGAGGTCCAGGAGCTGGGAAGCTGGTTCAGGAGCATTTGCACGATTCCTTCAGCACAGGTATCGCTTAAAGCGAGCAGGACAGTCGCAGCTGGGCTCTAGGAGCACAGCAGCCAGGCTCCACCGTGCCTCTCTGAGCTCCAGCAAAGGTGAAGCTCTGCTGTCTTTCAGGGCCATTTCTTCTGGAGATAGCAGTGACCTAGAGTTAAACAGAGTTAGGCTCTCAAGTACTGACATGTAGCGGAGGGAGTTTCTGGTTTGGTTTTCTTCCTTGGACTACTCTAGAAACAGCTTTATTGGGGACTAGGGCTGAGGTCCTCTGAGGAGGACCTTGTTCTTCAGCTCTGCATAAGACTTGGTGCTGCTTGTGTCCCATAAAGCTGGTTTGGTGAGGAAAACAAATGAGCAATGTTGGGCTCTGGGGAGGAGAGGGGCATTGCAAGCTTCACAGGCAGCCTGAAGGGAAAAAAAAAGCCAAATTCCCTGTGACATTCTGCATTTGCCTTTATAGAAGAAGTAAAACCTAAACGTGTGCAGCACCTGAATGTCTAACGTAGGGGAAGGGCTGGGGAAGTCAAACTGCAAGCCAAGTTCCTCTGCTCCAGGCTTGCTGGAGAGGGTGGTGACTGGTAATATGAGCAAGTACCAATTGCCTTCAATAAGTTGAAAAACAGCTCCAGGGCAGGTACAGCTGACAGTATCTGCTGCCCCTGTCTTATATGTATTTAGGAAGAGAGCAGCAGCGAGAATCCATGTACTTAAAGATTCAGAGTTAAGTGTTTGCTGGTTAATGTTCCCAGGGGAAAGATCATAGTTTTGTCATAACAGTGACAGGAACACCCTTATCCTTAATTGAGTTCACTGACAACCAGTTACATCACACTAATCCATTTTTCAATATATCGGATTAATTTTAAATGGGACCTTCTAAGCTGAAGAAGAATTGGCTAGAAAGGGACCTTTTTACCTCTGCATGCAACAGTCACCATGTTTTAATGTGAGATTTCGTTAAAGGCCAAATTCCTACTAATCTCAGGAGAAATAGTAACAAGCAAAGGAAAGACCGTCAAGAGAAACATCTCCCTGCAAGAAAGTGGCAGGGAGATTCAATGAAATGTGAATATTATGTATTTAGGAGATGATTGCTATATCACTAGTGAGCATGAGTAAAAGAGAAGTATCCATCATCTAGCCTGGGGCTACTGTGGAGCTACTGCTCCCATTTCCATGTCCTGTACGTGGTGTACTCAGAAGTGTGCCTTTCACTGCAGCCCTGAAGCATAACTAGCACGTAGTTTTTGTATTTTCTAGCATATTTAATTACCAATTTTAGTTATTGTCTGCAATTTTTGTAATGAGGAGATGACAGAGCAGACACTGTTCGTGCAGCACCAAGTGGATAACTACTGTGGAGCCACTTCTACTGAAGAAGTGAGCTCAGTTGTGGATAAGAGAACAGATAGCAATCTTTTGATGTTGTGGTGGAAGACCTGACACGGAAAGGAGTGTTTTCTCATTTTCACACGGGTAACAGGAGTGTGTGCCTGTATAGGGAGGAAAGTCATGGGGTAGAGACATGAGGTAATGGGAAGTTATGACAGCAGAAACCAGAGAATCATGCCCAGACTTTTGCATCTCAAGGTCCTCCCAGGCTCCCTGTTCTTCATCAGGTTCTCAAAACACACAAGTCCCTACTTGAAAACCAATTATAGAAGCAGCACTGAAGGGGGTTGGAACCAGATGACCTTTAAAGTCCATTCCAACCTAAACCATTCTATGATGAGAAGTCTTTGCTTGGGAGAAGGTGTCATCAAGCCGAAGGCAAAAGTTGAAAAACACCAGCCCTTCCCTGCAACACACAGGGTGCTTTGACTGCTTCATGCCGCCCTGTGACCGCATCCCACCCCACCCAGGTCTGCAGAGCAAGATCCTTCACTGCCTACTAGAGAGCAGCTCTAGGGATGCCTACCTGTTCTTGCTGAAAACCAAACCAAGGTCTGGCTGGATTCAAACATCTTTTGGGTGAGTACTGGATCCGAACAAAGAGCTCCTACCAGCATAGCAGACCCTGGGGACTTCTTAATAGAAGATGCTAATTAAGAAGATGCTAATTAAGATGCCACACATGAAGGAGAGAACTGAAACCGCAATCTCAGTTAAAATTTAATTACTTTATTAATTGAGTTGAGGAGGTCTGGTTTACATCCTAAACTGTTGGTATCGTGTATGGCTACAAGAATATTACCATTTGTTTTACCAGAGAATGCAGATAACATCACTGTCATACTGATGGCTTAGCATGTAACAAGACAGAGGAAAAGCTGGTAAATTTATAAAATTTTATAAATTGGGGGTGGGGAGTGGCCCAGCATGCTAGATCTCTGCAATGTTTTCCAGGACACTGGATAAACAGGAACCGTTTCTTGTGCCAGTTGCAATGAAAATAAAATAGAGATTCCGAGGAGCGGGCAGAAGTAAAGCAATTTTCATATAATTGATGTTGTGAAGCTCATCAGAAATCCTTCACTTTTAGGACTGTTTCAACAAAGAAATGACAGGTTTTTAAATCCTCCCACACATGTAGTCATGTTAGTATCGTTAATTGTTGTGATATAGTATTATTTACTCCCTAGCACTGTCTTATCTCTAGTTTAAAGTATATGTGTATGTATGTGATTGTATCTATCAATCTGTCTAAACCAAGTTTTTCTGCTTAGTTTGAGAGCCGTGTGGTTCTCCTGAAGTCATCCTGTGCCACAGCACTGAAGGGAATGTTGAGCAGCAACTTCAGAGCTACAGCTCAGCTGAAGGTGTGCTTTCTCTTCCTTTGGGAGTGGGTACTTCCAAAAAAAAAAACCCAAATGTTTTGAGGAAGTGGAGAGATGTATCAACTCTATAGTCAGCACTGTTTGTCTGGGCAGAGGTATAAAGTAGTAACCTTCTGTATTCTTTGCAAAATGACAGCAATATTAGCGAGAGGTGGAAATTAGACTGAGACTTCTAAGCTCCATTAACTAACAGGAGTGTCTTAGCTCTTTGCTCTAACTTACCCTGGAAGAAGGTGCAATAACAGCAACAAGATCGTAACAGGAATATGCCCCTATAATGCCCATATAAATGGTTTCTTTGCTAACCCAAGCATTAATGTTACTCTGTATTCCCACAGAAGCTGGTGACCAACTATTCAATGTGCTCTGTGCTTTTATTGAAAAGTTGGGCTTTTGGCTCAGACTGTGACGCAGAGTTAGCCAATCCATTCATTTCCCGTTCTGTGAAACGTATCTCTTTCTGGGGCATGGAGGTTGACAAAACAGATAAATAGAAAGTACTTACAGTATCACTGGGCCAAGAACATCAAGAAAGAGCAGGGGTTTGGTAGAAAAAGCTGACATCTTTCATTAGATCAACAGATATCGCTGGAAAAAAACTGACAGTGTTCCAGCACAGAAATCCTTGCTATTCAGCAAAAGAGACTCAGTCCCCCTAGAACTCTGCTCAAACTCTGTCAGATGGTGTAATAGAAGACATTATCACTGCCTGCAAATGCCAGCTCTCCTGTACAGGAATTGTCCCTCCACACTGTGAATCCAGCCACAAATGTTACCCTGTCTCACAGCTGCTCTTTGTTCTACACCATCTCCTCTGGGGTTAAACTGTAAAACCACGTAAAAAACATTCAGTAATTGTAAGCAAGTGGTTAAGTGCTTGCTTGTTGCTGGGAAATCTCATTTCAAAAGCCAGACCATTGGGGTCACGTGGCACTTCTGCAAGATCAGGCCTTGTGACCTAAGCCTGTTTCTGGCCCCAGTAACCATGGCCCCTTCCCTGCTCTAGCTCCTTTTCTAGTCATCTATTTCATATCTTCCTTTCTGATACATTACCATGGAAACAAACCTCGAGCAAAAAAAAAAATATTCACAAGCAGGTGGGTTTGTTTTCGAATATTATCTCTTCAGTTTTCACCTTCCCAGCTCTGCACATTTCGGGGGGATTCTTTTTCTCTACCTGCCACTAGATGGTATTGCATCAGCAGGCACCTTCCCGCTGCTCTGCACCCATCCTGAGGTGCAGACCCCAAAAATACCTGGGGCTTGGTCCTCCTGCCTTGCAGAGCCCCCCGAGCTGTCCACACAGGCTCTGTTCTCAGACTGAACTCCAAAATGTGCTCGCTACACCAAATGAGCCCAAATCAACCAGGTTCAGCTGGTACACAGCGGGGCACGTTTTCATGTTGCTTTTAATCTTTCACAGGCAGACTGCAAGGCAATTCATGGGGACCAGCTAAGGGGGCTACAGGACAAAAGAAGCTGAGGAGGAAAAGAAGATGCTGCAAGCGCTCAGAGGGTGCACGGCCAGAGTTAGCAGACTAACAGGCTTTCTCGCTGCATTTGCTGGACCAGGAATCCCTGCTCCAGCAGGCAATTCTCTCCATAGGGCTCACTACTGGGACAGCGTCCCAGGAAAGGAATTGCCCTCTTCAGGCTTTATTTTTTGTATTCTTCAATCATTCCTTGGCAATGGTTGTTGAGGGCAGCGTCTTATAATAGCAGATCTTTGGTCTCAGCTAAATTGGCAGCTTCCTGTGTTTGCAGCACAGTTTCTGCTTAAGGGCAAATCCAGAAGGTAAGACAGGCCTGTGGTCTGCCTGAAATATTCACAATACTTGGCGTATAAAACCTGAAGCAAACGGACAAGACTTTGTATGCTCCAGATCTTTAAAAATAACTGCCACAAAAATGCAAATAAAAAGCTTATTTTTTTCACACAGTTGGAAATTTTTTCTAGTAGTTTTATATCTCCCTTATGTGCTCATAAAAGGAAAGCAGTTAAAGAAGCACAAAATCATTCAGCAAAAATGTTATTACTCTAGTAGATGAAAGCATCAGTGTGATGAGATATGAAGTAATTTTATACTAAGAATAAATGACTTAGGTTGTTAAGGCTTGAGTGATTTGCTACTTTCTAATGATTGATATGAATCTTTATGGTAAGTTTATATGATATGAGACTTATTCCACTTTTATATTTCCTTGTTTTGTTGTTTTGCTATTAAACTGTTTTATGTCATTGCTCTTCCTACTGGGGAAACAAACATGAAAGTCAAACCAGAAGTGGAAAGACCATCATGTATCTAGCGATTAAATTTTCACTGCACATATTTATATTTTTCAGTCATCTGATTTATATCTTAACTATTACAGAATCACAGAATGTCTATTACTATTACTGCTGGTTTTGTCAAATTACTTTTGTCTGCTGAGTAATCCATAAACAAAACGTGCTCGCACATTTGGGTTGGATTTTATAAATGGCTAGCTGGAGTTTAATTACATGTTTTTAAGAACTAGTTAGAAGTTTTAAGCTCATGTTACCTAGCAAACCCTCCTTCCATCCCCATCTAACTGGGGTATGGGCTACAAGGCATCCTCCTGGTCTACCCCAGCCCCCTTCTGCTCCCTTACGTGAATCATCTCTTTTGTTGGCTCAGGCAGCAGGGGAATGAAATGAGATTATGAGCATCAAATTGGTTGATTTATAGTGAAAGCGTGACCAAGAGAATCAGACCTCCTTCCTTCAACAGCACTGAACAGCCTGAACTGTGCTGCATCTTCACAAACTGGAGGTAGCTGCTGGCTGAGTTTTGGTCATTGCTAAAAAAAAAAACAACGCTTCTAGCAAAATTCACCTTCTTTCTCATACGTACAGGAGAAAACATAATAAAAGGCCTCACTATTCATAATCATCAGGGAGAAAATCAGTGCTGCAGTCAGTGTTGCTGCTTTCCTTACTCACTCCAAGTAAGCTCTGAGAGGCAAGCTCACAGCAGGAATAACCAAGAACATATTACTGCTTGCAAGGAAAACAACCCCCTCTTACATTTCTTCTCTTCCAGACTCATAGGTAGCAGGATGCCATGCTGGCCCATGAGAGAACGAAGAGGCCGCACCGTGCCGTGCCATCTGCCATGTGGCTGCTGCAACCAGGAGCAAGGCAGAGGCCACAGTGCTGGGTCGCAGGAGAGTCTGCACGCTGGAGGAAAAGACTCGTGTGTGGAGTCTGCGACTCACACAATTAAGATTTGGCATGGCTGAGGGGTAAGATACCGATGGGGTTTTACCATAAAAGGGGTAAATATGTTATTGCTGTGGTATACGAGATACAATTAAATGGCAACATTCAATTAAATGGCATCCAGGGCTGTTGTTTGGAAGCTTGCAATGCTTTCTCTTCCCGATACAGCTGTTCATTGAGTATAAACAATTAATTCCCCTGCAAACGAGACTGAGTGCATAGCACAGAGATTTTAACACTGGTCTTCTGTTGAAAAGCTGGGTTCAGACCCATCTCTTGGCAAGTATTTAGGCAGAGTAGAGTAGCTTCTACAGGACTTTGAATTAAACAGAGCATCACCTTGGAAATGCTTTGTGCTCAGCCACGCTACAGGAGAGTGAAAATCAGCCCAAGTCCTCAGCCTCTCATTTGCAGCACTTATTAGCTGTGCTGGGGATTGTTTCTTTCAAATTTTGACCAGAAAGTTCATCTTTGGCTGGAGAATTTTGATTTGGTGCCAGCATAGCAGGAAACCTGTTAGAACCCAAACCTCCCTAACAGGACAACATAGAGAAACTTTGCATTTTCCCTTTAGAGAATGCTGTAGTCCTTGCCTCTGTCTTTTTCATTTATAGTGTTTGTACTGGTGAGTTCATCAAAATGTTATTGATTTATTTTTTTTTTGGCTCTAAGACCTCTGTCATTTTGCCTCCAAGACCACTGAAGCCTTCACCCCACACATTCAAGTGCCTCGACCACAGTTCCTGCCAGCATGGCCACTTTCCTCTAGAAAAGCGCTCAGGGGCGGCACAGACCGTTTCAAAACCCGCGGGGGGTCGTTCAGCCCTGCGCACAAACCCCCTCCGGGCACCACAGGGGCCGCGGCCGGGCTCGGTGCCCGGCGCCCAGCGCGCACAGCCAGGCCGCGGCCGCCGCGCGGTTGCTATGGAGACGGCGGCGCTGCCGCCCTGCGCGTGCTCCGCCCTTCCGGCGGGGCTGCCGTCAGGACCGGAAGCCGCGGGAGAGCGGCGCGGTGAGGCGGCGGCGATGGAGCGGTACGAGTCGGCGGCGTTGAGTGCGGTTCCCGTGTCCGACTTCAGGCAGTAAGTCCCGGGGAGGGGAAAGGAAAGGAGGGGAAGGGAGGGGCAGCCTCCCCCCGTTCGGGCGCGGCGGGGCCCGGCGGCGGGCCGCGAGCTGTCCGCGGTGAGGGATGTCTGCTAGGCCGCGGCGGGCGGGGATCGCTCCCGGTGCTGCCGGCCCGGGATGGGGGTGCAGCCCCCGGGGAGGAACCTTTTCCCCGTCCCGTCGGCGAGACGGGAGCTGGAGGGGGTGGAGGAGGCCGCGGGTTTGCCTTGGTCGTGGTGCGTAGCCCTGGGCGACCGTGAAACCCGAGCGTGGCGGCTGTTGTGCAGGTGGCAGCTCCGTGTGGGGGCTGAGGTTGCACACGGATTGTTTTTTGCTGCGTAGGGATATGATGAAGTTATGTCAGTGTAAGAAAAAAGATTTCTCAACAGCGGAGTTTTTACAGTAATAAGCTGGAGGTCATTTTATTCTGCTGTTGGTAGATGTTAAACGGTTTCCAGTTTCCACGGGGAAAGTTTGAATGGAGTTTTACTTTCCACCTCGAGCTTGAGACAAACTCTAGTAAAGGGAAAGATTCTGAATTCCTTTTATTTTTTTTTTAAACTACTTAATGTGCCACCTAAATGTATGGCACTATGTGATTGGCAAAAACTGCTGTTGGCTCTACTGTAGAAGCTGTGTGGTACGGTCTTGATGACAGTCAGAGGGTGAGATTATTTTTTTTTTTCCACACTTCCATTTATTTTTCCAGAGAAATATCAAGGATAAAATGTGTTTCTGAGCAATTTACTATGGCACAAATATGTCTTGATAAAACTTTGAAATTAGTTATACAAAAATTACTATAGAGGTGCCCGGGAATCTTAAGAATTGTGTTTTCCTGACTTGAATTGATTTTAATGCGTATTTGTGTTTCAGAGCCTTAAGGACACGTGCCATTGAGTCTGGTAGTCTTTGAAAGTCAGGAGGTTATTGCTTGGCTTGTGTGTTTACTTCATCATAAAATAATGTAGTCGGCCAAGCAGAGTGAGTGAAAACTGGTGGAAGCACACACTAAAACAAGCTTTATGTGGTGTTTTGCAGATACAAAACCTGTTCTAGCAGATCAAGTTCAGGGACACCTTACCAAGTACATCATTCTTCATTGCTCAAGGTCGTCTAGGTTTAGTTCTGTGAAGGCATCAAAGGTTACTAATGTTTGGTGTATTGTTTCTGTGTTCTGATTATTGCTACAGTTAGTTCAACTTTCTCAGTGAAAAATGAGAAATTATTTTGAATAGAGGAATAATACCTAATAAAAAGGAACTTCACTTCCAGTAGTGAGCTGTTAGTCATTCTGTGTACTTCCCTCTGTATCCTAGCCTGTAAGATTTATTATTTTCCTAGATTTGTGGGTTTTTGTGAACTAAAAAAAGGGAACTTGGCAAATTCTAATGCAGAATAATGTCATATGACAAGTGCATGTATATCTAATATTAGATATTTAATAATCCTGTAATAATACACCAAAAACATATTAATGTAAACCTCTGATGTCGTTAGTGCTTGCAAAGCAATAACAGGGAAAAATCTAGACTGTCTTTGATCTTTTTTGTGAGCTGAGACTGGCAGAATCACTTTATCGTTTTCAATACTGTGATTTTTCTACTGGAGCCAACAAATGCGTACTCCAAGTCTTTATTGCTTCCAAATGATATACAAACTCAATTCTTGAAAAGTAATTGGCTTCTGTTTGGGACGAGTTCTTGTCCTGTTTCAGGTATACATGTTGTGACTTTCTTCTGTGTGTAATTTTTCTTGTTTATTTCAGAAATGAGGGTTCATTAACATCAACTTTAAGAACACTTCTATTCTTCACAGCTCTAATGATTACATTACCTGTTGGGCTATATTTTTCATCAAAGGCTTATGTGTTTGAAGGTAATTCTGTTTCTGCCAATTAACATTACTATTACAAAAAAGAGGAAGAGCACAGTCCCCTAGTAGCATCTTCCTGGTTTGAATATTTATTTGCTTATGCAGACTAAAGGCCTTGTAATGTCTAATTAGAACAGAAAATTATATAAATGATCAATGGATCCTTCCTTGCAATGTAATATTTGTTATTTGTTATCCAGTGGTTCATATAGTATACAGGTGCATTGTTCCCCTTATCTAAAAGATACGTAGCACCACCCTGCAACAGACTTTTACCAGAATCATCAGGGATATGTTTCCTGCAGGTGTTAACGAACTAATTGTGTATTCAAGATAGAATAATGTTGTTTACTAGGTTTATTTTTTACTTTCTGAAACATACGTAGGTTTGTAAGTCTAAACCAGTTTCAAGTAGTGGTTGTTTGTAGAGCATTCTTTAAATTTATACATTAAAAAAAAAAAAAGGAGAGATTTCTAGCTGTTTCTTTGGAGCAGTTGTGTCGAACAGCTAACAACCCACCACATTGTAGCCTTAGTTTTGCAAGGCTTTAATAACTTCCTAATACTGTGCAAGAGAAGTGTCTACTTCAGAAGCGAGGAGGAGGGAGGAAGAAAGCAACTGGTTTTATGAGCGTTTTCTGAATACATAACTAAGTTGTTCCAAGACTATTCTCCTTTGTGTACTGCTGTATATATTTCTGAGGGCTGAAGTTGAAAGCTTAAGTAACTTTCAAGATCCTTTTCAACTATTTTTTTTTTTTTTTAACATGAGGTGTAGCAAGCTCAGCCTTAACCTTGCTGCGTCAGTTAATGGCAAGATCTGTCAGAACTGATAGGATTTGGTTTGTTTGGAGGGTGGTATTTTTGGTGTGGTATATTACATGTTTGGGGGTTTTTTGTTTGGTTGATTTTTGGCCTTTGGTTGTTTTGGCTTTTTTTTAAATGAATGAAGATAAATGATATCAGAAGACCAAATACCAGAATATCTGAAGGCTTATTTCACATGAGATGCATTTGTGTGTCTTGACTGGTGAGGAATTAGTTTCATGGCCTAAATATACAAGGTAGAAGTCTTCTAAATTTAATAGTTCTTCTACAGTTTTATCCTGTTGTAGTGGCAAATAAATTATACAATTAACTACTTCTCTCTTGTCCCCCCATTTTCCTGCCCATGAAGGGAGTTACACTTAGGAACAAAGAATGTTGAGGTTTGTTTGGTGCAGTTGCAGCGTTGCTTTATTTCAGAAGTAGTTTCAAGATCTGTAATTATCATGGTGAACCTTGAATCTGTGAATCTTTCTGAGCTCAGTGTTTTGATAGGGGAGTAAAGGCTTTAGTCTTTGGGAAGAATTGTGATTTGCTGTTTCAGTATTCCTAATAACTAATATTCTTTACTTTCTTTATTTTCTCAGGTACCTTAGGAATGTCCGACAGAGACAGCTATTTTTATGCTGCCATAGTTGCTGTAGTTACTGTTCACGTGGTACTTGCTCTGTTTGTGTATGTAGCGTGGAATGAGGGTTCTCGACAGTGGCGGGAAGGCAAACAGGACTAGAGCGAAGATCATCGTCATCTGATGCCTACAGACTGTAAATCAAATTTTTGTGAGCTGAAGGAAAAGCATTCTTCAAAACGTATGATACACATGTACAAAGATGAGGCTAATGCCTCAGCTCTCGTTAGAATAAGACTTGTGCTCATCTCGAATGTGTACCGGTGTTTTATCTAATGCTGATGGAAGCTGTTTGTTAGCCAGCCTCTACCAGGTAGAGCTGAGGAGGTCTTCACCTGGAATTAGAATGAAATAATTATATATTTTTGAAAATATTCTGTAGCTATTTTTGGCATTCCTGGTATTTTGGCTTGCTTTGAAAATATTGGCGTGAAGCAAGCATTACATTTCTGAGTAATTAAATTGCTTAGTCAATAAAGCTACATTACTCACTATCCAGCTAAGGTGGAAAAGATGAGATTTCACGTTGCTGCGGATAGTTTCCTATTCTATGGGTGTCTTTGTTTAACCCCAGTCAGTAACTAAACTGCACACAGCCACTCGCTCACTCCCCACAGTGGGATGGGTAGAGAATCAGGGGGATAAAAGTGAAAAAACTCGTGGGCTGAGATAAAGGCAGTTTAATGGGTGAAGCAAAAGCCACACGTGCGCTCAGAGCAAACCAAGGGATTCGTTCCCGCTCCCCACGGGCAGGTGGGTGTTCAGCCGTCCCCAGGGAAGCCGGGCTCCAGCACGGGCTGCGGTGGCTTGGGAAGACCAACGTCATCCCTGTGACAGTGCCCAGCTCTGTGTGCGGAGCGTGACGGCCCAGGGGCTGGGACATCCCTTGGGTCAGTTGGGGGCAGCTGTCCCGGCTGTGTCCCCTCCCCACGCCTTGTGCACCCCCAGCCCCCTTGCTGGTGGGGTGGGCTGAGGAGCAGGAGAGGCCTCAGCTCTGTGTGAGCCCGGCTCAGCGATAACGGAAACGTCCCTGTGTTATCAGTGCTGCTTCCAGCACAAATCCAAACCGTAGCCCCTTAGTCGCTGTTATGAAGAAAATTAACTCTATCCCAGCCAAGTGTGTCTGTCCCAGTGGCACAAACATAGATAATGTATTTCTGAGTTTAGAAGTAGTTGCAAAAATAGAATTGGTTAGGAACTCAGGTGATGTCTTTCTAATGTGAAATGCAAAGTTTTTTCATTTTCAAATATATTTTTTTTGTTACAGTGTAAAATTCAACCTTTAATTTCTTTTTGGGAGGATTGTTGTATTACTGTATTGTGCATCTTTCCAATCTTCTACAGTTAATCTTGATGATGCAAAGAAAATGGCATATTTATTTATGTCTTTACATTTATGTATCTCCTTGATAATTGATAAAGGATGTAGTTGGATGTCCTGTGGTGAATTAATATCGGTAGCAGCTATAAGCCCCTCTAACAGCTAGTAGAGGAAGAAGGAAGAGAAAACAAGCTGTAGCCATCTGCAAATGTCCTTTATGAAGCAGAACACAAGAGTGATCACATGGAAAATTTGCTTCTCCTCATAAATATTAACTTGTACACTGTGAAATGACATGTTGATTTTTTTTTTTCTAGGTTGTGTGTAGGAACTTTCTGTAGTCAATCCATAGTGAGATTTCTGTGTTGGAGAATAACCTAAATTTCATTTCACTGTTTGTGCTGTTCTTAGCCGGCTTTTTTGTCTGTAGATAAAACATTTTTCCTAAGGTTCCAGCAACGCATAGCACTTTCTTAATGCTAATGATTGTTGTTAAGCTGTTGTGCTTGAGTTCATTCTGTTAACTTGAGTTTTCCCGCTTGTATTAGTTCAGCCTTTCTAGGAAGTGTTTTGCTTGATATAGGGCTTGGAATGGTTTTGGTGCTGTGTTTGTCCATTGCAAAACTTATCCATAAATGAGACAAAAATCAGTTGTCCATGACCAGTGGCTTGATCAGTGTGTTCCCAGGTCTCATTCCTTTCATCTCCACTCTGGTGCAAGCATATACAATATGTTATGCATTTTCATATTTTGTTTCTGAAACAATAACTTTTCCCATCCAGAGGCCCATTGTCAGGTTGTTGCCAGCAAACTGGAGAATGGTTTCCTCGTACTTGAAATAGAAATTTAGTTTGTACATTGGCATATTGGCTTCCTGTTCTCCAGTGTATGAACTGTACATTGTAGAACAAATACTGCCTTTGAATAAATAACTGCCCTGCACTGCAAGATTCAGTAAACAAGCACTTGTGCTAAACTGTTTTTGAGTGATCTCTTTTAATACTGCTCATGCATAACACAGCTTACAACAAATAGATCAGCTGTAGCACTGTTCAGTAGCTTTTTTATGACTCCATTTATAGTGGAGGACAAATAGGAACGTAGCTGTTGTGCTTTACTAGCTGGGTCTTGTGCTATATCTATTTTTTGCAGAGTGTTGTGCTATATTTTTGTTTCATGCACCAGAATCCCTAGGTGGTAAGTTAATTTCCTAGGAATACCAGATAAGTGATTGCCTATTATTAATTGCCTAGTTACAAAAAATCTGAAAGTTTGACCTGTGCTGTAAAGTTAGGCACTATAATGTTTCAGCAGTTGGAGGTAATGAGTTGGGCATTAATCCATCCATTGGAAGATCGTCTTTGAAGAGAATGGTTTGATCCACAATGTTCTCCTTGAGAGAAGAGGAACGTGGGTTTCTGTGTGGTAACAACTGGGTCCTGGAGTTTATGTTGCCTGTGCTTGGGAGCTGAAATAACCGATCAGGTAAATGGTGCAATGAACACAGTCGATCGGTGGAATTATACCATGGCTAGGGAGCGGAAAAAAACAGAAACTACAGTCGTACGATGTCGAGTGTACGTGGAGTAGATGCCCTACTGGGACCCCTGTTGTGCCTTACTGGATACTAAGATATATTGTATTTTAAGAGCTTTGATTTGGTCTCTTTAGGTTGAGTGTTTCCTTTCATGTATTTAATGTTCCTGTTAATGTGAAAGCTAATTATGATATTTTATTTTTTTTTAATGGCCGTTGTAATTAGAGTTTAAGTAATACTGTACTACATTTGGTTTGTGTGGAAAGGTTTTCATAGGAGGAGGGGAGCTGCAGGGGTGGCTTCTGTGAGATGTTAGAAGTTTCCACTATGTCTGATGGAGGTGATGCCAGCCGGCTCCAAGACAGACCTGCCACCAGCCAAGGCCAGGCCCACCAGTGATGGTGGTAGCACCTCTGGGATAACATACTTATGAAGGGAAAAATCTGCTGCACAACAGCAGCTGGAGAGAAAAGCAAGAGTATGTGAGGGAAACCACTCTGCAGATACTGAGGTCGGTGGAAGAGGAGAGGAAGGAGGTCTGCTCCAGGCACCAGAGTAGAGGTTCCCCTACAGCCTGTGGTGAAGACCACGGTGAGACTGGCTGTCCTCCTGCAGCCCGTGGAGGTTAGATCTTCACCTGCAGCCTGTGGAGGTTAACGATGGAGCAGGTGTTCACCTGCAGCCCATGGAGGTTGACGGCAGAGCAGATGTCTGCCTGCAGCCTGTGGTGGCCTGTGGTAGAGCCTTCTGTTCCCCCTCACCAGTGGAGGGGACCCACACTGGAGCAGTTCGTGAAGAAGTGCAGCCTGTGGGAAGGGCTTGGCATTGGGGAACTTTGTGGAGCACTGTCTCCCATGGGAAGGACCCCACGCTGGATCAGGGGAAGAGTGTGAGGAGGAAGGAGCAGCAGAGACGATGTACGATGAGCTGACCACAACCCCCATTGTCCATCCCTCTGTGCCACCAGTGGGGGGAAGAGGTAAAGAAATTGGGAATGAAGTTGAGCCCAGGAGGAAGGGAGGAGGAGGTGTTTTAATATCTAGTTTATTTCTCATTTCCCTACTCTAATTTGATTGGTAATAAATTAAAATTAATTTTCACAAGTGGAGTCTATTTACCCCTGTAATTGGTGACTGATCTCACTGCTCTATCTCGAGCCTTTTGTCATATTTTCTCGCCCCTGTCCAGCTGGCATCCAGCCAGGGTCAACCCACCACATGTACAAGTAGAAAAACTGATAAAAGTTGTGGAGAGGTCAATATTCTTGTTGCCTGGATTTTCCTGTAAAATGGTGATGTAAGATTTTGAATGGTGTAGTACTTTTACAGTACTCTAAGTTTGTTCATTTTATTACTAGGAATGGATATGAGACAACTGTTGTTAAAAAAGACAGAATTAGGAAAACTTCGTCTGCATAAGCTATTCAGTACTTGAAAATTGCCTCTCACTTTGTGGTCCCTCACATTTTGGCATGGGTTGACAATGAGGCGATTTAGCTAATGCAAGCAATTGGATCTAGCAGTGAGCAAATATGTTGAAACTGAGATTGTAGCAGAAATTTTCTGAAATGTTTTCCAAGACTATAAATGGTAAAGGCAGTGTGGAGAAAAAAAAAAAGAGGAAAACCAGTGACTTCTAAAAATTACTTGACTTTTCTTCTGTACTTCTTATCTCTTGTTTTGTCTTTTTTGTTGTTTTTTTTTCTAAATGCCTTCGGGACACGGTGATGGGTACCCAGCCTGTGAAAGGATGCAGGTGATAACTTTGTAGTGTGGCTACAGATGCCCGATTTAATTAATTTATGAACTGCTAGTACTGAGTAGAGAAGATGGTGATGTAGGTGATCCTGTTGGTAACAGAAATTGTCATAATCTAACATTAATTAATGAACTTAAAAACAGTTTTCACAGTATATTTGAAAGAAAACAAAATACTGCCTACCTGATTTTTGCTGTTTAAGAGAGGGCCTAGCAATAGCTCATGATAAAACCAAGCCAAACCCCTGACCTCCTGCATAATTCTCACGGTGTTGGTTGTTGGTTGGAGTTTTGCCACGCTGCTAATGCAGAATGGCAAACTAGAGGGCAGGCTTTCCTACCCGATTCCCTCCATGGGAGGGGGGAAGGTGTGGTGCTGGCTGAAAAATTACGTTCTCAGTGCACTGGTGAACAGTAAAATGTTTGATATTATTGCAGTTTTGATAGTTTTTAGACTGCTGCATGTTACCATTGTTAAATAAACTGTGCTTAGGGTTCTGACAGCGCATATAATTCAACAAGGTGTGCTTAAAGCCTTCAGGCAGGGGGATTGTTGGTAATAGTTTGGATGAGTGAGAGATGGGAAAGGAGGGAGCCCTTAAAGTAGTGAGCTAAGCCGGAGGTGTTTTATTACCAAATAACGTAATATAGGTGTGACTGAAATTTAGTTGGGCTGCAGCCTGTGGGACAAGCAGGGGAAGGGGTCCTGTGAAGCAAAGGGATGACTTGGGGTGGTGGGATGGACATGGCGGGGAGAGGACTGGAGTGTGCTGGCACAGCCTGATATGTGATGACTGAGGCACCATATGGTTTTGTTCAGAAGTGTTTATTCCACTGTTCTCCAGGAGATTGTGCAGAACTGTTGATCTGATATATTAAATGTAAATCATACAAAATAGCAAGCCAGTTCCATTTTTAACTTCCAGTTAGAATTGTTCATATGTTGACAGCTCTGCAATGTTTGATTTGGGGCTCATTTATTCAGCTTTGTCTCGTCCAAACTAGCATTGTTACCAGCTCCGAGTCATCTGTTAGGGCAGGGTCAAGCCATTGGGGTGGAAATACTTCTTTAAAAACACCAAGGAGCGGCTGCCACTCTAGTGTTTCATTAGTTGTAATCAGCTGTAACTTTAAGGGAGACACAGGGTTTTTGTTTCAAGTTTCCAGGATGCTGTGCTTGCTGTTTCCCTGCAAGAGGAGGTTGGGGTTTTGGGTTGGTTTTAGTGTGAGCTATTACTAAGCCCTCTCTTAAACAGCAAAAAACAGGCAGGTAATTGTGTCCCTGCAAGAGGAGGCTCTCTTGTGTTTAAATGAAGCTTGCAACAAGGAAATACTGTGTCATTTGGGGCCCCCGTGGTCATTCTCTCACCTGAAGACGTGCCAATGTCTGAATTTCTGAGGTGGTATCGGGATACTGCTTGAGTCTCCGTCGGGAGGACTGACTCACAGTGCTGTGTAACCATGCTGAGGTACAGTTTAAGACAAGACACAGAGGTAAGCTCTTGGGACATGAGTGCTGTTGGAACCTAGATTTGTAAGGAAGAGTATGGGGGACGTGAATGGAGGTATCTCTAGAAAGCAGCCGTTTAGGTGCTGCTTTCCCCGTTTGTGTTCTGAAACCAGGAGACCGAGCCAGCAGTGGTGCTGTTTCTGAAGGCAGGTGTGCTGACTGGGAAACTTTGTGGTGGATGATGACCACGGAGAAGAGCTTGGAAAGTCAAGTAGTTAACCTGGAGACCTTCCCTGTGAATGCCTGGATTTTCTTGGTGCCGGTTTGCTGTCATGTTTCACAACCCTTTTTGTCCTACCAGCTTTGGATGGCATATTCTTACCAAGATAATTTCGTGTGGATTCCTGGTATTTCTAGGAGTGATCAGCTGTGCTTTTACAATAGTGTGAACTACTTGTGGGCCTGGAAAAAAGCTCTCGATGCTTATAGTAGGTACGTGACGCAGCATGGTTTAATAGTTTTAGTGTAAATGGCCCTGGGCGTAGGCACAGGGAGAGTGTTATTAATTAAAACTATTTTTAATTGAAGGATGATTTATGAGTGAGAGTAACAACAGTAAAAGTTAAAGAACAAACAGGGCTGTGGGTGTGGGCCCATGCTGCAGGCATCCCTAAGGAGCTGTTTCATACCTTTGCAGTTTTTCATCCTCCAAATGCAGAGTTTCTCTTAATTTGCTTGAGTCGTTAATGTGGCTCTGCTGATGTTGGAGATCAACTGGAAATACCAAAGTTTAGGTCCGCAGCTGGAATGCTTCATACAGCTCATTTCAAGGGAGTGAGTCTTTGATGTGTTAATGATTCTGTGTCTGATAGAGAAGATTTTTGCTCTTCAAACCGTTTGACAGATTGAGCCCTTTCCTCGAACAGTTCGTATAGAATTAGCAAGCACCAGATGATCCTTAGTTTGAAGGATTATGATAGAGCAGTTCCCTTTGGAAGCTTCTGTTATGTCTTCGATACAGCAATTCTTATTCCCGGTGTTAAGTATGCCCTCACCAAAAAAATCCAAACCAAAGGTCATTCTCATGATTTGGATATTTGACTATTTTGATAGTTGTTTGCGTGTTAGGTGTATTGAGCTGAGTTTAAATGTGAAATGGCTGTAGCTCATCATCTGCTGGTTTAGCTCAACGTCCCTGAGACGTGTTGGGTGGTTATCAAGTTCTGTGGATATCAAGTTAATAGGAGGGTCCTTTGTTTGCCTTAATGCTTAGTGGCATCAGCGGGGTTATCAGAAATAATCTTGAACAGCAGATGTTTCATAGCTCCCAGCTTTAGTAAGTGAAAACTGTATCTTTACTTGTTTTTTATATTGGAAATAGAATTATAATGGCACTTCATGGTAATGATGGACTGATCTGTTGCGTTAAGCCAGTTCCTTTATTTCTAGCTACCATTTATTCCTAACCCATCATACGTTTGCAAGCAGCAGCAAGTTTCTTACACTTTTTAGCACTTCTCCCTCTTTACCTCTGCCAGCTGTTCGTCAAGTACTTTTGATAGGAGCAAATATTTTTTATACTGTGACATCTGTTGTGATCCCTAGTTAAGATTACATTGAGTGTTATAGGGAGGGGTGATGGTTTTATACTACTTGGTGGGGATTGTGCTTTCCTGCCCATGAATTTGTAGAATTCTCAATGCTATCAGCTCTGATGTCTGAAACATGAAAACAGTAGTGCCAGGGGAAACAAGTTTCCAGTTTTGTAAACAGTTCTTAGAGAGCTATTTGTCATGGGCCTTGGGAGGAGTAATTAACAACACTAAAATAATAGCATGATTTTTTGTTGTCATGTGCTTATTAGATTCAAAATGGTCTGACTCTGTGTTCAGATGTAGTTTTATTTTAGCATATTACAAAATTTAGGAACGTTGAAGTACACTGGGTAGCATTGCCAGTGTGATCCAGGCTGCTTTGACTTTTTCCAGCGGTGAAAGAAAACTACATTGAGCCTTTCTGTAAGGAAGTCTTAGTAACTGGGAATGTTTGATGAAGCTCTTGAAGAAGCCTGCCCATTCTAAAAAGTTGTGCTTGCATTATATCAAGCTTATGCAAAGGATGAATTTGGAAGCCGAGCTGAGTGGCTTGTGAGCTTTCTACCTCAGGTCAGCTGTGCTTTAGCTACATGGTCCAAATTGCAATTTGAGGGGATAAACAAGTTTTGTGTGCTTTTTAGGGACTTTGTTCAAGGTAACTGCTAATTCTTCACAGCAGGTAATTCTGCACAGCACCAGAGCTAATCTGCCACAGTTTTATTCAGTTAAAGATGGAGCAATGCAATAACATGGCTGATTACATAAGCACAAGTTCAGTTGATCACATCTGTGTCTGGATATAATATGTGAACTGATTGACCAGTAAAGCAGACACAGTAATTTGTTTTTGTCTTGTCTCCTTGAATTCTGCCAAGACAAGTTTCCTTTCAGTTCAAACTCAGCGGTTTGCTCAGCCTCAAGTATTACTGTATGGATTGATTGACCAGTAAGATGAATTGCTGTGGCCATGGAAGCCAGTGTGCCTCAGACTCCTGTGAGGTTCTGTATCGTAAGAGAAGTCTCCTTGCCTGTGATCCTGGCTTTTGCAGAATTAACAAGGGCTGGTCCCAAATCCAATAGAAATATGAAATGCAGAGAATGAAGCACTTGGAGGTATCTGTGTTAGAAATACTGTGATATGGGTGGATAAGAAGAGTTATCCATCAGTAACAGGACATTGACTGACTCTTCTTTTTCTGATATGCATTCCTAGCACTGGGAAATCAATATAAAGCTATCACTCACCCTAACAGTCTTTGAAAAACACGATCTGTCCTTAGTATTTCACCAGGAAAAAATTCTCCTTAAACTAGGCTTTTGAGACAGTGCAAATTTAAGCTACTTATTCTTTAGAAAAAAAAAAAAAAAAGCTTTTGGATAAACCTCTGGTGTTGGTGTTGATGGATTTTCCTCCTCGGAATAACCTGCGTATTCCTTTTGTGTTTAAGAAAAAAAAAAGTTACTATCACAGAATGCTATGTGTGGCAGCATCCACAGGTTCGTTGTGTTGGAACAGAGTATTTACGCTTCCTAGGGATTGTACCACCAGCTATCCAGATACCAGCCTCTGTAGTGCTTATCTTTTCGTGTGCTCTTCATTGGAGCGACTCCAAAAGAACAAGATAGGTACTGGAACTTGAATCTTTTGACCCAGTGCTCTGCCAGCAGTATCTGCCATTCACCACCATCCATCCATCGTGATTTTTTTTTTTTTAGGTGTTGTTTCTGGTGAAATCTTGAATACCTAAATCTGGTGGACCCCTGGCTTAGTGTTATGTAATTTTGCACTGCTTGACATTCTCTTCAAAGTTTGTGCAGCTCACACGGTTCTTCCCAGTATTCCAGGAAATCCCTATTTCGACAGATCCTTGCCATTGTTCAGCTGGCTTTAGACTTCTCTGGGCTTCTTTCAGACATACCCTTTTTCTATCTGATCCTTTCCTTTCTCTTCCCTCTAAAATCTTAAACAGATAATAAGAAAAGGCTAGTTGAAATTTGTGCACCACTGGAGGACGATGCCGCACTTGAACTGTGTGATTACATTATCCACTTTCAGTAGCGTCAGCGCTGCGCTTTTGTGCTGCTCCACACTTCAGGAGCACATCCCTTCATTTGCCCACAAGATTGAGCTGAGGATGAGTTCAGTGGTCAGGGTGCAGCATATGCATGTGGTGCTGTCTGGGGGAAGGGTTGGCATGAGACTGGAGGAGTATAGCGGTGAGTAAATGGTGAAGGAATTAAACTAATATATGGACCCTAATTTTCACATATGCCTCAGGGTATGTGCGTGTCTTAGCTCTAAGCAGTGTATTGTTTGGGAAAGTACATTCAACCATGACTAATGTGCATTTATCTCCCTCTCCACAAACATTGTGCTATTTGAAATGTGCTATATTTCTGCATTTAAAGAATATTCTTCCATAATGCAAAAGCTATTTTTCATTTTTTTCTAGAACAATTGGTTGGAGTGTTTTTATTAATCTTTTTATTATTTAAGCACTTCTATTTGCAATACACAATAGAGGCAAATGAATTGATTTTTTGGAGACAAGCTTGCTTTTTATCCTAAAGAAATGATGACTCATGAGATTCATCCAACCCTCATCTGTATTCCTCCCCCAGCTAATAAGTTAAATGTGAGTTTTGTGTTTGTATTAAAAGGCAGCCTATGCTTACCTCACCAGGGAGCTTGTTTGAACATTGAGTTCACAAAAGGAAAAATTTCTTGCCACAATAAAACTGCATCTCTGAGCATTAAGGAGCTTTGCAAAGTTTGCTCTCTAAGTGAAGAAAACAGCATTAGGTTTAATTCATTGCTCACGTTTACAGTGATCCTAATCTGGCATGCTCGTAGCTCTTCATGGGGATGCCAGAAGATTTGTGGCTTTGATACGTGAATAGACAGCAGAAGGCAGAGAGGCCTGTCATATTTTGTCTTTGGGCCTGTTAATCCTGCAGATGGAGAGTCTCAGGACATAAAAGATGCCACACTGATCTAGGATAAAAACTCTTTTTGATTTCACTCTGACTGAAACACCCCTGCAAATGGTTGTGCTGGTATAACTGAGAAGGCAGCGTGGAGATGGATGGAGGTGCTTCAAGCCATTGTTGCTGCTGAAGCCCCGTGCTGTGAGAAGACAACAAAGTTTTGGATTTTTGCATTGGGCTTTTTTAACTAAGCAATGGTTTTCTGAGCATCCTTGCTGGCAGATCCCGAGTTAAAGCCTCCTCTGGGAGATGCCTGATAGCGGTGCACAGGAATGAGCAGCTTTCTTGGAGTCTCACAGCCCATGCCTGGTAAAAGTGGATCACACATAGAATCTGGTTTCTCTGACTCTGTTCTTACTTCAGAAGGTGCTTATAAACCAAGTGACACAACCAGGAGCCATATTGAGTCCTCTGTCAACTGGGATTAGGGCTAGAGTGTGAGAAACCAATTGCAGTGCAGATTGGGCACTTTGGAGACCTGGCCTTCAAAGCTGTCCTACGGGTGGATGTTTGAGTTGTCCATTTAACCTCAAACTCTTGGGCAAGTGCACTTCTGTGAATGGAGTTCTTGACTGATGAACCTGCAGAACTGCAAATGATTGACTGGTTCATGTATAGCAAAAGGTTAAGCTATATATCACACAGGATACTAAACAGAACATGCATCTGCAAGAATAAAGGTGAAAGCAACCTAAACCATCAACTTCATGTTTTCCAATGGAGAAAAAAAAAGGGCAGATGCAGCGTGTGAGAGGAAGAAGAGATTCCGCCATGGCAGAAATGGGACACAGAACTGTGTGCTGAAGTTCAAAGCCTGAAGGCTCTGGAGGGTAACTCGTGCCCTTGCCTTACAAACTCAGAATTTTGGTTGCAAACAGAGCAAACACCAGCAGCTTAGGTGAGACAGTTCTGCTATTGGGCAGCTCTATGAATAGGCAAGGAATGTCTTTATAGTTTGATAGGTAATATTTAGGTTTTTTTCTATCCCTTCACAAGACAACCACAAATGGAAAAAGATGTGGTTAACTAGGGACCAATCACAAAAGTAGGCCAAGAGAGGTTTTTAAGTTTCTCTGACAGAGAAAGTGGCTTTCAGCTGGCTTCAGCAAGCCTGGTTTCATGGACACTTCAGCACTAAAACTGACTTAAGTGCAAGTCACGTGAGGGATTTTTGGGTGGATTCCCCTTAGCTGGTATCAACAGATTTCCTTAATTTGAATTTCACTGTTGGTTTGACGTAATCCTGTGTATGGGCTGATTGTAATAAATCATTCCAAGTTTAGGAGCACAAGGTAAACAGATTTCCAATGCAAAAGGCAATCTCCGTGACTTCCAAACCCTACCTTATGCTAAAAGTAATTTAAAAGTAGTGAAGATTTTATCCGTCTGCTGAAAAATATCTCATTTCACAGAAATGGCAGTGCATATTTTGCAGTGTTCCGTACACTATGGTATTGGTCTCCTCGTTCTTTTGTAGATGTCTGCTCATTAAGCAAGATTCTCTTTACAAACTGCAGGGGCTGTTTAAATGCTTTAGGGGATGAGCATATTTATTATGAACTGATAATCCTTGTAACTTGTTACATTAAAATATAAATGGATTAGAGTATAGTCCAATGAGAAGCATGAAAGTGATTACTAACCTGCAGAAATAAATGTGCTAGAACCCTAAATAGTATAATAATCCTCTAAGGGGAAATTGCACTCTCATTCATTTATAATGGTATTGTGATTGGCTTTGTTTTAGTCCAACTTTGAGTCAATGCCTCCATGAAAATCTCATAACTCGCCTTCCAAAATGACATCAAAGACGAAAGGAGAAAAACAGTCTTGACAAAACGAGGTCACTACATCAGCAAGAGCGGAGTGGGCTGAGCAGCTCTGCTTCCTAAAAATCACAGCCCTGCTGCAGGAGCCTTGCTGCACGCCCCTTGGTGTGTCACAAGCGCCGTCCTCAGCAGTGAGGGACCAAAAAGTGTAGGTAAAGGGCTGAAGACTGTGGCTGAAGCCTGGTGCCTCTCCTCTCGGAGTACTGCTGTCCTGAGAGGAGTGTGTGCAGGTGCTCAAGGCATGGCTTTTGGGGGAGTGGCCTGGTCCCAGCCATGCTTTGTAGCCACCCCTGCACAAGTTAGGAACAAGGGGGAATAGCAAGGCCTTCGTGCTTAAATCAAGCAAAATTCCCAGCAAGGGATCTAAGATGTCCTTCTAACCTTGTGCTTCCACAAAAGCAAGGATCCTTTCGTAGTCTTGGCTAGGAACCCCAAGGGCTGGGAGAGACTAAGGATCTTCAACGGTGTGTGTGAACCATGAGAAAAATGTACAGACCTGGAGCCTGTCTCAGGCTGCCTGCAGAGCAAGGAGCTGTCAAGGAACCATCGTCTCCCTCTCCTGCCACAATTCCTGTGTATCCTCAGAAGAGCCACCCATCAAGGGGCAGAGAGAGGGATGTAACTACATGTGCCCAGGGCTGTGCAGGCTGGGATTGCCATGGGGCAAGTTCTTCATGCACAATTCATCTGTCTGTGATGGTGGGGTGGAAGCTAGATAGAGAGTATTCACAAGCAGGACTCTGGATCTCCTGTGGCCGTGTCCTCCAGCCATTTCTGTAAATAGCTGGTTTAGTGTCTACAGCCAAAACTTACCAAGATAATTATGTAGCTGGCATGGCCAGGTAAATGACATCTAGTACAAGGTACTGTGACATGCTGCTGCTTTTGCATGTGTTTTGTGCAGGGTGGGAGTGCTGGAGTATGCTAGTTTGTTGCTGTCTGGTGAAGAGGATGAAAAGACCTACAGGAAGAAGGAAATGTCTTTCCTATCTTTTGAGGTTTTAATTAAATAATCAACAGTGGCAGCATTGGCAAAGTGCCAGGGCTTCTGTGGGATGTGCTTACTGAGCAAGTGATTTGCAGAGGAGAGGGAACCTGAATGCAGCAGACTCATACAGGTGTCTGTGTTCAAGAACAGTCTGTTCTTGCTAACAAGCCTCGCTCTTTGTGTTTCTTGTTTACCTACTGAAGAGCAGACCTTTACCTGCATCTTTGACCATATGGGTACAAGGCCAGAGTTTTGGTGTTACCACCTGAATGGCAGTAATAGCAAGTGAACTCTTGCAGGTTTCACTAAATCCATCCAAACCCACGTGTAGCAGATGCTAAATGGAAACCCCATAGCACAAATTTTGCTCTTTTCTATAGGACACTGCAGACAAGACTTACTGAAAGCAAAGACTTGGTCTCTGACTCGAAACCTCATGCTGGCCAATCTGTCTCATAACGCAGTCACTTCCCAGCACTGAAAGCTGGGGTCTGCTCCTGCGCTCATGATCTGGCGTTCACCCCGGTGGCACATCCTCACCAGGCACACCCCAGCTTCTAGAAGAAGCAACTCGCCGAGAGGATCAGATCAGCCCTCTCCCCCTGTGACATCCTCCTGAAGCACCAGGGGAGCACAGGGAGGGAGGATCACCTGGGTGTACGTGGGGTCTGTGTCCCAGGGGAGGTTGTGCTTGGACAGAGTGAACACCAAGCATGAGCTGACGTCTGTCCTGACCCGGTGGGTCATCCAAAGGGGTAATTCAGGGAGGGAAAGAGAAACTTGCTTTAATAATATTAGGAAGACCTGCCTTGGTTTCAAGAGAGTTAGTATCGACTTCTATCACCTTGGGCTTTTCTATGTAGGATTTTGAGCAGGGCAAGATGATGATGATTTTGGCTTATTGGGGTTTTAAATGACATTCTTACTTCTTTGGTGTAAACAGAAGGTGATAGCGTAGCATTTGGAAGGTCTTTAATCTTTTCTTTCAGATGTACATTTTGTAGGTTTGTAATTGTTTTTAAGCTTTTGATTTCATATTGAGCACTGGTAGAGACAAGCAGGTAACTAAAAGTACACACAGAACATTTTAATGTGCCTTTTTCCTGAAATCATCTGAGCAACGAAGCCCCCTCCAACTCCAGCCCCACCCTCCCCCATCTACATTTCATAAGGGTATTATCACTGTAATTAATAGGAGTTGTATAACAGTACCTAATTAAACTCTGATCATATAGTGTAAATTTAACTTGATTATCGTTAACCTCAGTGAACTCTGCAGGAGATTAATCCTGGTGATTCACTCAGCACACAAAGCAATGCCAGCCTGCAGAGGACTGAAATACTAGTGCACAGAAATGCTCTGCGCTCCGAAACCCTGCAAGGTAGTGCCGGGTACCGATGATATCACCGACGGGGATTGCGCTGCAGCGGGAGTCTCCCCATTTCCAAACTGGTTAAAAGCCACAGGGCTGCCAGTACGCTTCTATGGTGCAGATCTTAAAATCATTGAATAAGGAGTCTGAGAGGATTATGGCTTGCATAAGAGTTTTATGTCTGTCCTAAAGCTACAGCCCCTATGCGTTTGTGGGCTGTGCACTGTGTCCACCAATGATTCATGGACACCAGGATCTCCTGAATGACTGCAAGCCACCTTTTGTTTAAGACGAGATTTCAAATACAGGACCTGGTCCCTGTCTTATGAAAGCTGCTGGGGTTTTGTCTGTAGGAACAGAGTGAAGGTAATAATGTTATTTATTTATCTTGATTTCTGCAGATTAAAATGCTTTGCTTCTGCCCAGTGTGCTAGAGAATGTTTCTACTTTCCTTTGTTAAAACACCAAATGAGCCTTTGGTAAATTTTTTTTTTGCTCTACAGGGCATGGGGTTTGTCCTGTCTTCTGCTGAGCACATCTGTTTGTTTGCCGCTAATAATAGTTTAATCAATGGGGCTGATAGCTGCGTATTCTGTATCTGACAGTATCCCAGAAGACCCAGATGACGGCAGGAAAGGTCTTTTGTACGTGACACTTTTTTTTCTTTTTTTTTTTTTCCTTGCTTAATTAAAAGCAAAAAGAAAGTTTTGCTCTTGTTTGCATGAATGGTCACATCAAACTGTACGGGAAAATCTAGGCCAAGCTGCTTTCAGCAGGCTAAGGAACATTATACCATTGCACCGCGTCCTTTCATAGTAGCAATGTCTCTTAATAAACGCTGGGCACCTTTTGAACTTTCTTTGATACCATTAGCTGTGCTTTTCACGAGTACCCCGAAGCCCACCTTGCCCCTCCCTCGCTCGCCGTGGCGCAGCTGCCCTTAGGAGATGTGTCCGTGTGGGATGGGAAGGAGAGGGATGCGCGGGGAAGCGCGGCTGGTGCATCCCCGCTGCCTGCGGAAACGGTGCCGGTTATATAACGCCTTTGCCGGGTAACGGGGTGAAACTCCGTCAACTCTTCCGCAGGAGGTTTCAGAGGGTTTGGAGACTGCTGGCTGGCTGAAGGGTAAGTCAGGAGGCTGTTTCTCAGGGTGATGGTGGGGGGTGCGCCGTGTCTGTGCACGGTGCTGAAAAGGGGCCCCAAAATTAGAGGCGGAGATGGGGGTGCAGGTGGTGGGACCTCAAGCGAGCACGGCTGCTCTGCACTGTTAGCACGTTGCCTGAAACAGATAATTTTGGGATATTGCTGCTCTGTGACTTGTTTGTACTGTTTTTCCCGGTTTCCTCTAACGTGCCTGAAACACGGTTACAAATATGCTGTGCTTAAGCCCCAGTGGCTTTCCCTTGGCGGTGGTAGCAACACTTTTTGAGAGAAGGCTGTGCTGGGGCAGTGAAGTGCTTCACATCTAACCATTGCAAGATGTTGCCACTATTCAGAATGTAACTTGCTGGGGCTTTGCTCTTGTTTTTTGCACTTGTAGAGTTGTGCCTGTTTGTAGCTCAGCTGGTACATTTGTTTGTCAGGATTGAAAAATGTCCATCTTGACTGGTGAGTACTTGTGGGATGACTGTGTCTGTGAGTGCCAGATACCCATGTCTATTCTAATTTAAAGGTTATAGGTGTGGACATGCTTGCCACTGTCACTGAAGGGCTACTTGTATGCATAGCACTATCGTGGAGCTACTTTCAGAGCAGAAAGCAATCTCAGTTTGCAGCAGGATGAACTACAAAGAAAATGCCTGAGCTTTTGGGAGTTATGTTACAGGGATTATGCTTGCTCTCTGAGTGCTCTGTGTGCTTAAATTACACAGGAGTTACTGGTGAAACTGGTGGTTCCCTCACAGAAATGGAACGGCTGCAGAGAGGGGCTATATGTCCGCTGCCCACTTAGCTGTAAGCTCAGAAGATTCAAACAGCAAGAAACAGAGCCCAAATATACCTAAATAAGCAAGGGGATCTGAATTATTCACAAACAGAAATGTTTGTTCCTGAATGGTCAGGTGCCTAAATCCAGAGCAGCCTCAGGCTGTGGGGCTGGCATTGCGAGGGTGAGCGTTGTCCTAAAATGAACTGTGCAACAGAAAAATCGCTTGGTATTAGACACAAGCTCATATTCCCCTGGGACTGTGAATCTCTTGTGCTCGATTTTTAGGCTTTTCTCTTTTTTTGTTATCATCTAAAAGGTACTCGATGCCACAATTCCTGTCACTTTGGCTTTTACATTTGTTCCTTGCAGTGTTCAGCAGACTGCCAGGGCCCACATCCTAGTTCTTCTCTGTTCTCTTTCTCTCACAGAGATTGGGTCTGGTAGTCACATAGATCCAGCTGGTCCCTGCCTGGTTTTGTGGCCCTTGTGTCAGGTGTGTAAGTGGAGGGGACTTATCCTGGGGGCAGTGTCTTGTTCCAGGCTAATGTGAGCTGCATGAGGACTGGTTGCCAGACAGCTTTTGCACTGAATCTCTGGGATTGTGGGCAGTCAGATGAGTGGTGACCACTTCTTGCATCTCGCCATCGCCAACACGCTTCTGGTTGGTTGCAGAAATTTTGCAGGAACTCCCTGATGTTTTGTACCTTGACCCCAGGCACTTTGGGAGGGATGTGGTAGGTCTGGCCAAGGCTGGTGGCCACTGTGTCAAGGACTTGGACCTCAGGAAGGGAAAGTAACTAATGAAATCCCACTGTGGTGGCAAGTGTGGCATATAACCATCTTTGCAGCAGGAGAGGTGGCTTCGCGGTGCTGCAGGAACACCTTGGTGCTTCAGGAAAGAAGGTTGCCCACTATCAATGGGTGCAACTAATAAAAATTATTATCTGTGGAGATTGCAGGCAGGTTGAAGAAAGAGCTATTTCTTACTACAAACTATGCAATGCAGTAAAGTTCACTCCATGACTGGCCTGCTACCATGACCCGGTCTGGGGTCTGCACTCACTCTAGGTTATGGCCTGGGGAGGACAGTGGGTGGATGATAATTACAATACCAGAAGACAAGGTGTAATTCATGCTTTTATTACTCTGAACATGCTCCTGAGATCACAGCAGTGGGTTTCTGTGGTGCTCCAAGAAGCAGGGCAGAAGGGCGAGGAGGGACCACGCACACGATGTGATAGGTCTGTTAAAACCTGGGTCAGAAAGGGATCACAGGTTTGAAACTACCATTAGTACTTAGGTATAAACATCTCTCTCTTGCTGGCCAGTTCTCAGCTGATGCCAGCCAGAGGCAAACAGAAGATGACTTGACCTGCAGGTTGTCTGATGTTGAAGTGCAAGAGATTTAGTGGAGCAGTATCCCAGTAACAGCTGCCTATGGACAGAACTGGCCAAAACAGAACGTGCAGTTCTGATGACCAGAACAGGCTGCTGCCTGGTAAGAGCTCACAGCATGGCAATGAACTGCAAATTAGCCAAGATCGTTGTTGCTTTTTTTTTTTCCCTTAGGCAGGAGCTGAGCGTGATTTGGGTGTTCGTGGGGTTGTTTTAATTGGTTTTATTTTTATTTGTTTTAATCCAAACCAGAACCAAACCAAAATATGGTCTGGTTCTCGTCCAGGGTTGTGGTCCAGCTGAAAACTGGTATCTGTTAGACCTGTTCCCCAGCAGGACTCCCAAGACCCAAAGCACAGTGACATGCTCCCCTGTCCATCCTCTACCTCCTTTCTCCTGTGCCGCGTCACCTGTCGTTCATACCAGATGCTGGGATCAGAAGCGATGAACAATATTAAGACTCCAAATGTTGCTGTGCTCTGGCAAGGGAAACAGAGATACTTGGGGATAGACTGTCTCTGTTTCATCCACTGTATCACAGAATCACAGAATCACAGAATGTTAAAGGTTGGAAGGGACCTCAAAGATCATCTAGTCCAACCCCCCCTGCCAGAGCAGGATCACCTACACTAGAGCGCACAGGAACGCGTCCAGGCGGGTTTTGAATGTCTCAAGAGATGGAGATTCCACAACCTCCCTAGGCAGCCTGTTCCAGTGCTCAGTCACCCTCACAGTGAAAAAGTTTTTCCTCATATTTTTCTGGAACCTCCTGTGTTCCAGCTTCCACCCATTGCCCCTTGTCCTGTCAGTGGACGCCGCTGAAAAGAGCCTGGCTCCATCCTCCTGACATTCCCCCTTGACATATTTATAAACATTGATGAGGTCACCCCTCAGCCTCCTCTTCTCCAAGCTAAAGAGATCCAGCTCCTTCAGCCTTTCTTCATAAGGGAGATGCTCCACTCCCTTCACCATCTTTGTGGCTCTACGCTGGACTCTCTCAAGCAGCTCCCTGTCCTTCTTGAACTGAGGGGCCCAGAACTGGACACAATATTCCAGATGCGGCCTCACCAGGGCAGAGTAGAGGGGCAGGAGGACCTCTCTTGACCTACTTGCTACTCCCCTTCTAATACACCCCAGGATGCCATTGGCCTTCTTGGCCACGAGGGCACACTGTTGGCTCATGGTCATCCTGCTGTCCACTAGAACCCCCAGGTCCCTTTCCCCTGCACTGCTCTCCAGCAGGGCAGTCCCCAACCTATATTGGCACATGGGGTTATTTTTTCCCAAGTGCAAAACTCTACACTTGCCCTTATTAAACTTCATCAGATTTCCCCCCGCCCAGCCCTCCAGCCTGTCCAGATCTCTCTGAATGGCCGCACAGCCTTCTGGTGTGTCAACCACTCCCCCCAACTTCGTATCATCAGCAAACTTGCTGACAACATTCTCTAATCCCTCATCCAGATCATTGATGAATATATTAAACAGCACCGGCCCAAGCACTGACCCCTGAGGGACCCCACTAGACACAGGCATCCAGCCAGACTCGGCCCCATTGACCACAACCCTCTGGCTTCTTCCCTTCAACCAGTTCTCGACCCACCTCACTACTTGGTCATCCAGACCACACTTCCTCAGTTTACCTATGAGGATGCTGTGGGAGACGGTGTCAAAGGCCTTGCTGATGTCCAGGTAGACCACGTCCACTGCATGGCCACCATCCATCCACCTGGTTATGTCTTCGTAAAAGGCTATCAGGTTGGTCAAACATGACTTCCCCTTGGCAAAGCCATGCTGACTGCCCCTAATAACCTTCTTATCCTTGATATGCCTAGAGACAGTGTCAAGGATAAGATGTTCCATCACCTTTCCAGGGATGGAGGTGAGGCTGACCGGTCTGTAGTTACTCGGGTCATCCTTCCTGCCCTTCTTATAGACTGGAGTGACATTCGCTTTCCTCCAGTCTTCAGGCACCTCACCTGTTACCCACGACTTACCAAAGATGATGGAGAGTGGCCTAGCAATGACTCCCGCCAGCTCCCTCAGCACCCGTGGGTGCATCCCATCAGGGCCCATGGATTTATGAATGTCCAAGTGTTCAAACTGATCCTTAACCCACTCCTCATCAATCAGGGCAGACTCCTCCTTTGTCATGACTTCCTCTGGGGCCTTAGGGGACTGAGGCTCCTGAGGACGGTCTCCAACAGTGTAGACAGAGGCAAAGAAGGCATTCAGCAACTCTGCCTTCTTTCTGTCCTCTGTCTCCAGGGCACCCACCTCATTCAACAGAGGGCCTACATTGCCTCTAGTGTTAGTTTTGTCAGCAATGTATTTGAAGAAGCCCTTTCTGTTGTCTTTGACCTCCCTTGCAAGTTTTAACTCCAAGGAGGCCTTAGCTTTTCTGATTGCCTCCCTGCACTCCCTGACAGCTGCCCTGTACTCCACCCAAGTGGTCAGCCCTTCCTTCCACAATTTAAACACCCTCCCCTTCCACCTGAGTCTGCCCAGCAGATCCCTGGTTAACCAAGCAGGTCTCCTGGATCTCTTTCTTGATTTCCTACCTGATGGGATGCACTGATCCTGAGCTTCAAAGAAGTGGTCTTTGAATGCCAACCAACTGTCTTGGGCCCCTTTACCTTTCAGCTCCCTGTCCCACGGGGTATCCCCCAGTAATTGCTTGAAGAGGCCAAAGTTGGCCCTTCTGAAGTCCAGAGTTGCGATCCTGCTTGCTATTCTGTTTTTACCGCACAGGATCCTGAACTCCACCATCTCATGGTCGCTGCAGCCAAGGTTGCCCTCAACCTTCACTGCTTCAACCAGTCCTTCCTTGTTGGTGAACACAAGGTCCAGCAGCGCTCCTCTCCTGGTAGGCTCATCTACCATTTGCATCAAAAAGTTATCATCGATGCACTGGAGGAACCTCCTGGACTGAGGATGGCTGGCTGTGTGGGACTTCCAGCAAACGTCTGGGTAGTTGAAATCCCCCATGAGAACCAGGGCCTGGGACTGAGAGGCTGCTGTCATCTGCCTGTAAAAGGCCTCATCAACTTCCACCTCCTGATCAGGTGGTCTATAGTAGACACCCACCACAGTGTCACCTAAGCTAGCCTGCCCCTTAATTCTCACCCATAAACTCTCTACTTGCTCCTCATCTGCTGCTCGATGGATCTGAATACACTCCTGTAGTTTTCTGCATGTCAGCTGGTTTGAAGCTAATGAGCCAGTTTGGTCCTTAGTTTAAAACTGGAATAGCTTCAGTCACACCAGGACTGAAAAGCTCAGCTTAAGTCTACCAGGCTCCCTACTTCTGGAGTAGTATGCAATTGAATAGCAGCAGCACTGAACTGGCCAGGAATCAAAGACTGCTAAATGCACACAATTAGTTATAAAAATCTTTATAATAATTCGAAGTGATGGGCAGCCTTGCTGGAAACCTAAACATCGATGCCAAGAGTTGTACCTCAAAGACTGTGCTCTGCTGTCTCCTTGAGGTAATTTCTGTCTTGCTGGGCAGGAGGATGGGCGGAAACCTCTGCTTTCCCTTTCCAGGAGGGAGAGGCAAGTTAGTCCTGTGTGCATCAGCAGTGCAACAGTGCCCACAGAACTGCAAAGACAGCGATACAAGCCCCCAAGCACTGGGTGCGTTGCTGAGCACAGGTGGAAGGCCATAAGTAACCGTAGGTATAGAAATACCACGTAGCTGCCTCATTTCTCATATATGATCACCATGGTGTTAGGGGCTTCATATAACTTTTGCAGCTCCATAGCGGAGCCCGCAGGGTCCCGATGGTGAGCCTTGCTCTATATATCGAGCAGATTTCTCTCTGTGCGCATGCCTGCATTTAATTACCGTTATGAAGCAGTAATAAAAAATTTAAAATGTCATTACAGCATGGTGCAGAGCTGGGATTTGCAATCCAGCTGCAAGTCCCCTGTTGGGGAAGCTGCTGTGAGTTTATCTGAACTCTGCCGTTGGACAGTTGTTCCCCTCTAGGAACTGCTCTCTGAGCAGGGTGATGTTGCTCGTATTCTTCGTCACTGATTTACCTGGATATAACTGTGTCAGCATCTTTTCTGAGTCTGTCATACAGTGGACATTTAGCCTGTTTAAAACTCCTACCAGACAGATGCCTCAGCCAGAGCAGTGCCAGGCATGCTTTGCCCAAGGAGTACCTTGCTTCTTGCAGGAGAGGTATCTTGCTGTAGACCAGGTTCATTGGGACTGCTTTGACTTCATGATGTTCGTACGTGTTCTGAGAAAGTCCCCACGGAGGTGGCTTAATGCCACTGAACTCCTCTTTCCCTGATGCAGCTGCAAGAGCAGCACTGCCTTTGAGACAGCAGAGCCATGGTGCAGTGACACATGGAGGGGCTGAATGCTGAACATCTCTGCATCTGTTAGCTGACAGCTGTGCTACCGAAGGTACCTGCAGGCAGTTTCCTTTGCTTCCTTTAAAACACCAGGCGGGGAGATGCCCGGTGGAGCAACTTTGGCATTTGCCTTCCTGTGTCCCAAGGAAGGGTTTCCTGGCTCCCCGCAACAACCGACCCACCTCACCTGTCCCTGGAGCCTCCCTTGTCACATTGCAAAGTGCCACCTCGTGGTAGCTGCTGAAGCCACGAGCACCTGCCTCACTAAGGTACTTTGGTGTAAAAGTAATGCACTTTGCAGTAAAATGACTCTCTGGTGCTTAGAAATCTTTTGGGGTATTAAAATGGGCTTAAACCCTACTGCATTTCTTACTTTGGCTTGCAGGTGGATCAGAGCAGGGTTTGGCCAGCAGCTCAGCCTCTACTTGCAATTTAAGTTCTCTGAGATGGGATGGTGAATCCCTGCCTTGCCCAGCCCCTGTTGACCCTCTGCCTTTGGGGCAGGCTGAACCCTGAAAGTTTAGCTCCCAGCTGCAGCCAGCAAAGCTCTGACATGTAAACCTCAGTGATGGGGTCGGAGCCAGCTTTGTCGGAAGTGCCCCAGCTTCAGAAAATAAATGCTTTTATTTTGGCGGGGAGAGGACAAGAATGATTTCCAACATGCTAATAAAGACCCCCAAAAAAATAACTAAGTGTTCTTCCATTTCAGTGTAGCCTTGCAAAATTTCCCAGGATGTCTTTAAAGAGCTCATTGTAACATAATCCAGTGTTCTTTCCCCACACATATATGTTAAAATAAAAACATTTCATTTTCTCCACTTGAAATTATTATGGAATTAGCTGGTTTGGGGATTACTGTGAAGACCTTTGGGAAATCCTTCTCCTGTGCTACATTATTTGAGATGTGCTACTGCTGTGCAGGTCCAGAGTTCTGTGTAGCAGGAGAGGGAACGGTAGAGCACATAGTCTTGCTCACCTGCGTCTAAAGGGAAAGTCATAGGTTTGACTGGGGTCACATTTAAATCTTTACATCATCAGCAGTGAAAGTAGTTCTGTTCTTTAATTTAAACTTTTTAAAATAAATGTGAGGCTATAGCATGAATGGTAGTGTTTGTCACAACCTGTTTTTTTGTCTAGTTGAAGTATTTTGTTGCAAGAATTAATAGAGGTCTAATTACTACCAAACTTCTTTTAGCATTACAGCACAAACGTGTATGTAGGAAGCAGAGGTCTTCCTTTGTGTGCCTGTTAGAGCAGCCCAGCTCTTAACTGCTGATGCTTAGCACCGTGGGGAAGGTGCTGAGCCCTGCTGGCCAGGGAGGGGAGTGCTGATGCTGTCTGATACCTTGGGGAGTTGAGCCTAGGGCAGACCAATAAATCATAGTGTTTTCATTGACTTGAGTAGCCTTTTGATTAGATTGCCATTCCTCCATAAAGTAAAGTACCGGAGTAATAAATGTAATGAAGGATGAGTAATAAAGGAAAGCACAGATGCTTATCCATCCCAGTCTCCCCGACACGCGTGTCCTTCAAACCTATCTGCTGTTCAGGCCTCATCTTGGCTAGAATTTGATTTTGAGCCTCTGTGGGTGGGTGGATCAAGCAGCCCCCTGCTCAAAGTACTGCTTCAGCTATGTGGGAAATATTGCACCAGGCTGTATGTTTATTAACAAGCTGATTTTGTAAGGAGATGGAGCACCATGTCTGAGGTTTTGTGGCAGGGCTAGCTAATGATATTGGACAGCAAACAACTGTCACTTTTGCTAAATCTGTCATATTGCAAGTAAGCTGCTTATAGCATGCAGTTGAGGTGGGCAGAATGACAGTCTAATTCACCTTAGGGCTCTACCCAAAGTCAAATCTGGAGTCTGTCTTTCTCAAGAATGCAATTATCCCTTGGAAAATGTTGTCTCAGAGGCACAAAGCAAGCTCAGAAGCAAAACAGTCACCAGCTTTGCTGAATAAACTCCGTCTGGGTGCCTGCTCAAGGGCTTGTAGATCCTCATCGCTGAGCAATGACAAAATAGGACTTTCGAGGAACAGAAGCGACATGGAATTTGTCAGAAAACGTATCCTTGTGCATTGCTTAGCAGTGCAGCACAGATTTGTAAGCAAGCCGGGGAGCTGGAACAGAGCCTTACATATAAAAGGGGAATGCTGTGAGACCCAGTCAGCAAAGCTTTCATGGGTGGGAGCCGTGGGCAAGAGGCTCTTGGCTATCGCTTTCTCTTGCCTGGCACAGTGCCCATGGGGACCTCCCCTGCAGCAGTGCCAGTGCAGCCAACATGCTCTGCGATGGATGTAAGATGGGTTTGGGGGAGGGAGGAAGATGTGGGCACCTGCTTCTCCCGATACCCTCCTGCTCTACCTCCTCCTGGCAATCAGCCCTGGGTCGTTCTTCCCTGTTGCTACATTGGGCATGACTGTCCCTTCATGCTGCTGTGATAGGGAAACAGTGGATATCTCCTGCTCTTTTTACAGGTGAGACTTCACCCATGCATCACGAGACATAGCATTTTTCTCAGAAATTATTTGGCCAAAGTGCATAGGAGATCCTTGAATCTGAGTAGATAAAATAATCCTGTTGATGGAAGTGCTGCTTAATATTAAACTAAGTCTGTTGCTGAATCAACAACTTGATCTTTGGCAACCTTTGTGCTACAGAAGTGTTTGTAGATGCAAACATTAGATCATAGACACAGTTTCTTCAGGTGATGCTGAAGCATATGGGTCACAGTGCTGAGCTTTATGGGACAATAAAACTCAGAGCTGAATAGTTTCCTCTTCACAGGTCTTTGTATCTGCTCTTAACAGCAGTTCCTCAGTGGCATTTAATAGTATGTAAGAATATCTTCGCTCCCCTTAAATTATTCTGTGTCATGCTCCACATGTAGAGGGCACTTGCGGATGCTACTGCCTTATCTGTGGTTGCATGAGAAGCTCCCCATGAGGTTGGAGCCCTGTGTTAAGCTGGGACAGGAGATTGTGTGTAGAGTTCGAAGGCTGTCAATTACGATATGCGTTTTGAAATGATGGGACTGTATGAAATGTGCCTGGAAGGAGCTTCAGGAGGCCCTCAGTTTTGTTGCTCCCCACAAGGAGATCCACAACAGTCACAGACAGAGATGTGTCCACCTGACTTCTAGAGTTAAAACTTAAGAAAACAAGACAGGACAATAGGTTTAAATACTATCAGGAAAAGGCGATGGAAGATAGATTAAATACCTCATTAAAATCACTTAGTGGCAGGACTGTATGTTCAGTGTGGAATTCCTGGCTGTCAGCCCACTGAAGCCAAGGACAGTCATGTCCTTCTGAGATACAGAGCTGAGGTGCCTTTCATCTCGTGCAGACACTGCGGAGCACGTCAGACTCCACGGTGGCCATCAGAAACGATGGGCTGTGTGGCCAAGGATAACAATTCACAAGTAGCTGGTTTAAGACCAAGATGCTTCTTGCCATCTCTACTGCATCAACACAGCAGTGACAAAGTAGTTGAAAGATGATCTTTTTAAACCTTTCCTTCCAGCACTGGTTTTCAACCATGCGAGCGTGATTTTCGATGCAAGGGAGCCTGGCAGTGGTGGAAGTGCTTCTTCAAGGGCAAGATGTGCTTGAGCTGATCATGAACCTGCATGCTGAGGGCTGCTACATCAGGCTGCTCATAAAAATCAACAGCATTTTAATGAAGGAGATGTTTATGCTGGGTTTTGAAGTGTTATAACGAGGATCAAGCGATAGCATCAGGGAAACGGGGTCATGGAGCAGAGCCCTGGGGTAGCGCATGCCCGGCTCCTCTGGTTTTTACCTTGGGATGTGTTTTGGTTACCAACTGCTAAACATAGCAAAGCTGAAAGGTGCTTATCACTCTTCTGAATTTTAAACAGTTTGTTGTGTCCTACTGGAAAGCACATCATTGGTGGCTTTAACCAGCTGCAATATAGAGGCTGTTGAAAAACACAATTCTGTTACCATAACAGCGCTTTTATTTTTATGTTTGGGAGGAAGTATTTGTTGAAATTACCTTTTGGCTCCCAAAAGGTGAAGACGTTTCTACTCGGAATAGTACCTATGGTAGAAAAATGTTTACTGGTAGACTTATACATTTGGTTTGTGAGTTCTCTGCAGCCTTCAGCAAATGGGCTGGGGTATTCTTGAGTGGCTTTAGCAATTATTTAGGAGGTGAGGGATGATATACAGTTTTGAATCCTCATTAGATGACTCTTCAGTACGAGCCTTATGGTAATGAGCGTTCTGCATTGCCACTGGAGATATTCAATGAGGTATTTATTCCTAAAAAGCACTCCCCAAATTAGATCTGTTTTCAACCATACACATTCAGATGGGTACTTGCTCACCATGATGATTAAACTTTCATTTTCTAGTTGATTTAGAGGCTACAACGTGTGTTTGAGCTGGGCATCAGACACGTAGTCTGTAAAATCCAAGATTGCACCTGCTTGTTGCTCTGGTCCTAAACCCCATGTTCCCTGAAGGTCAATGGCAAGCAATACTGTGAGTTAAAAGTATTTGGTGGGAAAGATAAGAGAATAATCCTCTAAAGCAATATAAGACTGAGCTATTTTAGGCAAAAAAAAAAAGGTTTTTTCTTCTTTAATGCTGTGGATTTCTTTTTTTTTTTTTTAAGTGTTGTGACCAGCTGCAGAAAATACCTTAAAAAGCTGCAGAATTAGGTATACTGAATTCTCTCCCATCAATTTTAATTTTTTTTAAAGCATAAAGTAGAATTCATCAAGAGGTGTTACTCTGCTTGCGTCTGTGCCAGTGGATCAGCCATCAGTGCACAATTAAACTTTTTCTCTATGAAGCTGAACAAAACAAAAAAGCTTTTGATTTGTCATCTTCTCAAATCCTTGCTATGTAGGCATTAGAAAATTTTTACTAAATACTGGTGTTCTACTCAAGTCTTTAAAGGAATCTCATGAAAAGTTTTACTTTGCAAGTGAGATTCATTTTCCCAATAATCTGGGACTCTACTGCAATCCAGAATAAGCAAATAAATAAAACAATGAAAAAAAATGTACAGGCATTGAAGCACATTAGTAAATTAAATTACTGGGGTTGGAAAGCTGGCATGACTTCACTAAAAGAATAGCTTATCTTGCAGGAAGGTGGTGTAATTTAAAATCGGTGGCACACAAAAGCAAAGAGGCCCCAGTGACCATCTTGGGCAGGAATGAGGTTGGGTTTGTATGGGTCCATTTGTTTCAGACATTGAATGTTTCTTGGAAACTGGGCCCTTTCCAGTCATTTCAGTTTAGATGTCCTGAGTTGCCTTTCAGAAGTTTAACACTATTTGTCCCAAGTGAATCCAGACATGGGTTTTGTGTCCTGGTGTTGTGCTCAGCGTGTTCTGAAAATCCAGCTACTCGCTGATGGCTTGCCCTGCCCTGGACCAGGGGTTTGTTGGAGGAATTTAGTTTTAAATAACATTTCCACTGTCTAGATCTTTATCGTCGTTAGAAGAGAATTTAAGAGGCCACTGATTGCATGTGAGCTACTGCTGGCTCTCATGATTGTGGCTGTGTTTATGCAAGCCAGGATTTGTTCCACTCTAAGTTCTCATTGGGCTCTGCCAGAGGGTATTTTTGAAGCAGTTCTGATGTTCTGACATCCTCCAGCTACCCATAAATGCATGCTAAAGCTATTAATTTTCTTTGGGGTGGTTTTGTTTGGTTGGTTTGGGTTTGATGTTTTTGAGCTGGATGCTGTGGTTAAGGCTTCTTTGTAAAGATGCTATATCAAGGAAATTGAGTCATGTTAGAAATAACATGGGTAACACAGTCTTGCCCCCAGCTGAATGAAACACGAAAGCTATGAAGAGCTAAACTGAATTTTCAACTTTTGCAGCAGCACTTTGTGGAACGGGGATGAACCTAGGCACCAGCTCAAGTTTCACTGCAGCATTTGCTGAACAAAGGCCTGAATTAATAACATCAAGTAATAGTTGGTGCAAGAGCTGGTTTCACCTACGTAGGGAATTCAGGACTGTATTTTGCAAACACAGAAGCACAGTGCATTGCAATATCAAAATGAAAAATTCACTTTGCGTTTACCAGTGCTGAAATTTGGTAGGCTGCAATGGATTTGCGTTGCCAATGGCTCAGTAACAATACGCTGGGTGACAGTGCTGTTGAAACAGAGGATAGCATTGCTGTTTGGAAACAGTTCTTACAAGGGAGAAAAAAAAAAAAAGACTGTTGAGCCATTCTTTTGTGAAATAGCTCCAGACAAAGCACTGAGCACAACTCAGTGCGTAGGAGAAGAAAAAAATGTGCATTAAGGCTGCTCTATCTGTTCCATGAGTCATCAAAACTTACGTAAATATGCCTTCTTATAAGCTGCGTTTACCTTATTCATATAGAGGAATCAATAGGAATGCTTCTGTCTTTCCTGAGCAGCGGAGATGGAGGTGTGGAGTGTAGTATTTTGATAAGCAGCGTTACACGTTTCCATTATCCCCGTGAAGAAAAGAGACCAACTAAAGGCAATTCTCCATGACCATTACTTGGAAATTTAAACAAAATCCCAGACCCTCTAATCCGGGGTGGTAATGCTATCTAATCTGGTTTTGAAAGACAGGCATGAGAGTCTGAGTAATGTTTCAGTTTAAAATAATCTTCCTGGTTTGGGGGGTTTTTTCACTTGCATGCATCTCTGCATGTACTTCAGCAGGGGGTCGATGTGAAGGTTAAGAGGCTTTCTTAGCGTAGTTGCAGTTTCCTTGAAATTTGTCAGAACCACGTTGTAGCTGGCCAGTGAGAATTGGCAAGAGCCAAAACATGGTGTGACACCAAGAAAAAGGATCTCAGATTGTGTAGGCTCAAAGTCAGAAAAGTGTTGTGACAACCTGCCAGTTTGATTCACGTATTTTTGGGAGTGCTTATGCTTCATACCCTGTTCCCCAGTAGAAGACACTGCTCTTCTAGACATCTTTCAGCCTTGTGCAATCAGTCCATCTGCTTTAAAGATGAAAAAAAATATATATCTTAATGAGAGGGTTACAAACAGGTTGACATTTCATTGGGTTTTAGGTACAATCCTCTGCTGAAGTCCAAGGCAGCATTGCTGTTAACAAGGAAATTTAGTCACTGTGTAGTTGTCGTGGGTTGACCCTGGCCAGCCGCCAGGTACCCACACAGCCGCTCACTCACTCCCCCCTTCGCTGCTGAACAGGGGGAGAAAATATTTCCAAGGGTTCAGGGTTTGAGATAAGGACAGGGAGATCACCCTCATTTACCGTCCCGGGCAAAACAGACTCAGTTTTGGGGAAATTAGGTACATTTATTAAAAGAACTAATCAGAGAGGAGTAGTGAGAAGTAAGAAAAGAGCAAACAAATCCTAAACAGAACACCTTCCCCCCATCCCTCCCTTCTTCCCGGGCCCAACATCAATCCCGGCTTCTCCAACTCCTCCCCCCGAGCGGCGCAGGGGGACAGGGAATGGGGTTACGGTCAGTTCATCCGACGTTGGTTCCACCGCTTCTTCACTCCGGGGGAGGACTCTTCACTCTTCCCCAGGGCCACTGTGGGGTCCCTCTCACGGGAGACAAGCTTCATGCTCTCTTCTCCGCGTGAGTCGTCCCACGAAGGGCAATTCATCACAAACTGCCCAACGGGAGACACCTCACGAGGGGCAGCCCACCCCTCGTGAGTCTGAGGCGCAGTCCTTCAGGGGAAACTGCTCCAGCGTGAGCCACCCGCAGCGTCCCAAAAGTCCCACCAGCCAACCTGCTCCAGCGTGGGCATTCCTCTCTTCCACGGGCTACAGGTTCCGGCAGCGACTTGCTCTGATGCGGGCTGCCCACGGGCTACAGTCCCCTTTCAGGCATCCACCCACACGGCGTTGAGTCCTCGGTGGACATCTACGCGGTGATCCTCACGGTGGACATCTGCACCTCGCCCATGGGCTGCAGGGGGACAACCCGCTTCACCATGGTCTTCACCACGGACCCGGGGGACTCCTTCTGCTCCGGCGCCTGGGGCTCATCCTCCCCCCCCCCTTCCTTCTTTACTGACCTTGGTGTCTGTACAAATTCTCACTCCTCCATCTCTGTGCCAGCTGTTGTGGCGCAGTTCTTTTTCCCGTTCTTAAATATGTTTTTCACAGAGGCGTTCCTCTGCTATCACCTTACTGATAGGCTCAGCCTTGGCCAGCGGCGGGTCCCTCTTTGTAGCCGGCTGGCATTGGCTCTATCAATCTTGGGGAGCTTCTAGCAGCTTCTTACAGAAGCCACCCTGCAGCTCCCCCCCCCCGCTGCCGAAATCTGGCCAGGCCAAACCAAATCAGTAGTCTTAGAGTGCAATTGCCTTAATAGACTAGAGTTATCTAAAAGGGCATTCTGTAAATGTCAAACAAGGTTCACCTGGGGTTCCTTGTGCATTTTATTGAAAGTAACTAGGTTTTGGACAAGAGAAAAAATATTTTAGAAAACTATCCATGTGTGGAATACTTCAGAAATTCACCTGAAGGTAAATGAGTAACAGACCCAATATTTCTTGGTTTCTATGCTTGGATTTTGACAGCTACAGTAGTCTTCAAAAGGGCTGGTTTCTCAGAAGGAAAGGGTATTTATTAATGTAGTGTACATTGACGTTTGGGGATGGATTTGGGCCACCAGTTGACAAACCTTAAACCACCCAGGGAAAAACCTGAGGTTTTTGATATTATACCAAGATCCTCTGGTGCCACAGATCTACCAGTGGCCACCGTATTGGCAAGCCTGGCACCAGGGCTGTGAGACTTCTCCCGGCTGTTACCTTATTTATCTGTTTGCCTGGTGTTTGAGCTCTGTGTAAGTCAACTCAGGGGGTCCTTGATTTTCAGCTCTGGAGCCCGGGAGAGCAGAAAGAAGGCTCTTGGCTCCAGTGCCCTAACTGGCTTGTTCTTCGTCCAGAACCCCGCAAATTATTTTCTTCCAAGCAAATATTTACTAAGTGTGTATGGAACAGTTTGTATATAATTTGTTGGCATTATGTCAATACAAATTTATTCTGTTGTGTTTTTTAGATGTTTAATTAACATGAGCTTTGCAATATGAGCTGGAAAATAAATAGAAGGCACATCTTTATTTACTTGGCAGATGAGGAACACTTCTTGAGAAGACATGAAAGCTTTTTCCTAGTGCATGCGACTCCATTCGCCAGCCCCTGCAGGCCATTCTGCAGTGCACCCACTTCTTAAATGATGTTTCCATTGCGGAGCCCAAGGTTCAGGCTGATCAGTGGTGAAAAGTCATTGCCAGTGGTGGGAGCTCTAGTTAGATGAAATAAAGCCTTACAGGAGCTGTCAGACCTGTGAATACTTTCACACATTTAGCTTTTAACCATCTGAGCACTTGAGTCCGTGTTATTTTCCCTGCATGCTCAGGTTCACTTATAGGTGTATGCATCTTCAGGGCTTGGGCTCAGGTGGAAAAGGAGAAAAGCCCTGCTTTGGGAGAGATCCTTCCGACACTGTCACATCGTGCCTCACAGCCAAGGTCTGCATTCCCAGTCTGCTGCAGGTGTTCTCATGCTTCCTCTGGTCCTTTTGGTGTAGCATCTCGTGGCTGGGTTAACAATGTTGTTGTACTCCGTTTTCCAAGAAAACCTTGCATAGTTTCATAAGCAGCTAAAATATGCATCGCCGCTAACTTTATGATTAAGATAGTTTATGACAGGCTTCACAACAAGGACTGAGTTTGTTGTTACTGATTAGCTCTGTTGGGCTGAACTGAACGAAACAGTCAAATGTGTCTTATTTTTCTCATTGCTTCTCCTGTTTGTGCATAACTGACCTTTCCCCCCCTTCATTCCTTGTCCTATTCCTGGTTGGTTTTTCAAATATCATTAAATGTGAGCTAAATGCTATAGAAATGCTGCTGATGGCTGCTCTATTCCAATTCGACATCTCTGGTATTCTAAGGCATCAGATTGCTAAATGGTCCTCTAACGCCCTGAAACACTGAATACGTTTCCAGGTTGTCATTATGAGAAGGTAGAGTAGATGTATATTTTTTCCAAGGTTATGCAAGAATAGGCATAATATTTTTTAATTGTTCCTCCTATTCCCGTGCACATTTATTGCTCTGCAACTGTGAATAGACTATTAGTGGCTTGTTTGTTTGTAGTCGTCACCAGCACTTCGATATAGAAATTGCAGTGGGTGATGTTTTTTCTCTGGACCTCTTTATGACTCTTCTTTCATCTGCTTCCTTGATTTTTCTCCGCCTATTGAAATTTCCTGCAGTCTAGGGAGGCTGGTAGCCCAGATGTTTTCATGACAATGGTGTCTTTATCATCAGGATTTCATAATTAGGCAATTATTTTTTTTACAATACAGTCATTCCAAGATTTTTGTGTAATAAGCAGTTAGATACTATAATCTGCTAAAAATGTGTTTCTGTGTAAGTGTGGATTATAATAGATTTTAATTTTACTATTCCAGAGATCTAAATTAGACATTGTAGTAAAGAAAAATGACTTTTTATGTCTATTAGAACATTTACTTTTGTGTTGTGCTTGTGCCAGCTAGAATGAAATACTTCCATATGTTTTTAATCTTAGGTTAAGTTAAAACTGCTGGTAAAAGAGATGGTGGGAAAGTAGTTTGTGATGATGCAAGAAAATGTAGCTAGAATTTTTAAGATACTGCAGTCCCTTGTCCCCTCCTGCTCTGCAATAAGCAAGTCAAAGTGTCAACAGAAATAAAATCTTACTCGGTTTGAGCCAGCTGGAAGTCATTTTGTTCTGATTATTTCAACCACTTCTTTGTGCATGTAGCTGGAATGTTTGACCAAAAGTCTTTTCACTTCCACCTCTTCCTATTTTGTGTGTGTGTGTGCTTCAGTTGAGAGATAGAGTGGGAGCAATTGCCTGCATCCTTGATGTTCAGTAAAATATTAATCCTTTCAAATGTTAAGCCTGAACTTAGTCTTTTGGTTTATCTTTTGCTTCTTAATGGCTAGTATTAAACACTGATTTCTAATGTTCACAGAGGCAGAAGTAGTTTTAAACCGCACTGGATCAGTATTATTTTTTTGTTTCTATGGTTCTCTCATTTCTAGTAGAAAACTGTCTGAAAACTTTACTCCTAGTCCATCTTCATTTGTGTTTGGATGGGAAAACTCCCGCTGGCTTTAGGCAAACAAAGTGCTTTGAAGGTGCAGACAATGTTGTGCTGACCATTAAGCTCTCTCGGGTCCTGCAATGCCAGGGGCTGTGCTGAGACACTGGGGCACTCAGGAAAATCTCGTGACTACGGTTTCTTTTTGCCAGGCTTCTTGATAGTCGTCCACTCATGCCTGCAAGGGCTGCTCGATAGCTCTCCACTAGCTTGAGTGAAATGTAGCCTACAAAAACACCCAGCAAGTTTTCTTGCTTTCTGCTTTAGCATTGATGCAATGATCCAGCTCTTCTCCTTTGCTCTGTCAGGACAGTAGCAGTAGTATAATCGGGGGTTTTGTGTGGGGTTTTTTGCCTCTGGAAGTCCTAGGAGTATGATGTAAAAAAGGATGATCCACCACGCTGTGAGACAGATGCTGCCTTTTCAGCTGGTGTTTGTTGCCTGACCTGTTTGGGGATTGCAGGTGTTAAGCATGGCCTGTCTCTGGATGAAGGGTTCCATGAGTTACTGCTTCTCTTGTCTGCAGGCCACCTATTCAGGTGCCTTTCCACCAGTGATACTGCATTTGTCATTAAAAAAATGAGGAGAGACTAGAAATATGAGGCAGGAGAAAATTCCCAGTATGATATGACACAGGAGAAAAGGGATATTGCATATCCTTGAGAATATGTCTTTTCCTGCCATATTTAGCAGCTCCCTTCATTAACCTGAACAGAGGTGGCAAAGTGTACGAGCACAGGCTCAGGTTGGCTGTTTCTCCAATTGAAGGGATGCATGAGATGGGGGAGAAATCTGGAGGAGCAAAGGGGGGAAGTGGAGGGTGGATGCCATCCCAGAACTGGTAAGAAGGGATGAAGGCAGAACAGCCATAGAAAGCTATTGCGAGAGAGCAGCTTTTGCTGGTCACAGAGGTCCCAAAGTCTTCCTTGGCTTTAAAGACTAAGCCACGTGGACTCCGAATACCACATCAGGTCAGGATGAGGAAGTTGGAGTGAAAATAGCTAAAACAGCTATGAGGAGGTAAAAGAGGTCTCCTACAGGAAGGGTTCCCTTGGACAATTTCTTTACCCATGGCTATGATGCTGGTGGTGGCACTGTTGCTGTAGACAAAATCTGAGATTGCTCTGTGTGTCAGTGCGATGGACTCCTAGTTCCAAACTCTGCTGTGTGGAGCATTCATCTGCAGATGGTGGCTTGCGATGACTTGAGGTTAGAAACCGCTCCCCGTATTCCCGTCTAACTTAGAATGATTTGTGTGGCCAGAACGAAGTAGATGATGGCCACAACCCGTCTAACTCTCCCCAGCCAGACCCACTAGTTGCCTCTAAGAAGTAAGAGGTGACGTTGCAGTCTGAGCTAGGGGTGGCTTTAGTGTTACGTGGTTCTCAAAAAGTAGGTTACTGGGTCAGGAACAGCAAGTTCTGACTGTTTGCCAGCTCGGCCTTTTTTTTTTTCCCCCCCACAATGTTTATACTGCTGTGACCTGCCATGCTGAAGTGAGTCTAAAATGACGGCAAACAGCACTTTAAAACAGTGAGGTGTGTTTGATTAAACTTGTACTTCTGTACTTGCATCAGATTATCAGTTTGCAGGATGCTTGCTCCTTGGTGGCTTCCTTTTTTTGAAGTGGGAAGTAAAGCTTGTCAGAATCCAGTCGCTAGAAAAAGGACCGTCCTTCTTCTTAAATGAAACTTCCTAAACTCATTGGAGAGTGCAGAGACGTGGAGCTGTTCAGAAATCAGTAGTAGGAGAATTTGCTCCCAGATTGAGGATCATGTTGGAGAAGATCCCCTGGGACATCTGCAGAATTTGAACGGGGCTCAGAACCATGAATTCTGGAATAGAGGCATTTTGATTCAGGCTCTGATCTGTTTGAAGTGCCCCCCCCCCAAAAAAAAAAGCTTGCACTGCTTTGTCCCAAACTGGTTGCATCCCCGTACACGTTCTGTCCTCTTAAGCCTCCGTAAAGCCAGACCTCCTGCCATGCCACTGGACGTGCAGGCGGGGGACAACTGTGACAGGATTGGGTCCCCAAAGGAGAGCAAGGTGCCAGGCTGGGGATGGGAGACCTGACGGGAAACATAAGGAATGAGATTGCAGCCGCCTTCCCAGCCAGAGCACAGAGGCAGGAGGATTACAGTTGGACTTGATGATCTTAAAGGTCATTTTCCAACTTAAATTATTCTATGCTTCTATGATTGTGGAGGTAAACCTGACTCAGGCTTTGTGTGGGTTTGTACCTGCCCTGAGGATCGGGCGCCGTGGTCCCTTCCGTGCCAGGTGAGCAGTTTGGGAGCAGGTCACCTGTCGCAGTGCTGCTGTGCATTCCATCACCCTGTGAGGGGACCACAAGGGTGGCAGTGGCTTCATCCACAGTGCTGCCACAAGCCTTTTCTGGGATGCTAAACTGCCCCAGCCTCACAGATGGACCTATGATGTTATATCCAGAGAGAAAATCCTTAGGTGTTGGTCTCACTCTTTCCTCTTCATCAGTGCCACCGTGCCCAGATTTCTACAGCCTGATCCAGCAGCCCTCCTCCCTCTGGTCAAGCGCAGAGGTGGGTACATAAAGGATGGGTGGTCTGGATGCAAATACTTGATTAATCTCACCAATAAAAATATTACTCAAAGGAAAGCCTCAGAATATGTTCAGTGGCTCGCTGCCAAAGCTGACTTAAGAGGAAACTGTGAGCCATTCAGTTAAGTGATTCATTGAGTTTTCAGCGCTTCCGAAAAATCATCTAAGAGAAATTAAAGCAAAAAAAAACAAAAAACAAAACAACACAAACCACGTGCAAGCAGGATTTGAAGAAAGATTGCACCTTGCAAAACCTCTCTCTTAAATCACAGAGAGCTTTCTGCTGCCAGACCACATGCAGCAGGACAGAGAAAGAACAGCATCACTCCTCGCCGAGCTAAAATGGCATCTAATCACAACGCATCAGCAGCGCACCCAGAAAATGGTTCACGCAGCTGGCAAAGGCCACCCTCAGCACTCTGGTTTTCACATGCCTCTTCATGTTTCTTGCCCATGACTTGAAAATATCTGACTTTCCGCAACTGGAGGAAAAATATGCTGCTCGAAGAAGGGCGAGGTGGGTAGTGCAGCTAACAAACCCACAGGTCTCCGTGTTTCAAAGTAGTGATGAGCTCATTTTCTTGCCGTTTAATGAAGTGCAAGTCAAACCGCAGCATCGCTTAGAAGACGTGTTATTTATGAGACACTATCAGCCTCTCGGAGCTGCAAAGGTTCCCCACTGGTAATGGCTCAGCAGGGCCCCGGTTATCACCGCTGACTTACAGTCCCCTCTCTGCTGGCAATCAGTTCAGCGACTACCAGAGAAAATATGTTCAGCTTCGCCCTGAAGACCCCGGTCCTGCGAGGTGCTGAGTGTTTGGTGCGGGAAGCAGCATTACAAGAGGCAGTGAGGAGGTGAACGGCTCACCCCCAGTTCACCCTCTTCTTTCTCAGAGGACTGTATCAGATTATAAAAACAGACACGGCTCCGTTGCCTTTAGAGGAGCTGCGCTGGTGTGTGATGGATCAAAATCTGGTCAGGCATCTATTTACCGAAAGCTCAAAAGCTTGACAGAGAGGCATGCATTTAAAATGCAAAATATCCAGCGTTCGTTCTCTCTGGCCTTGTTGCTTAGGGGATTGTGTCGATGCTAACTTGGTCTGGAAGTTGACCTGTGTGAAAAATCTATGTCTTTCTCTTGGGCGCCAAGTCGCTGCTGAGGTTGCCGGCGTTGCAACGCTCGGTTCTGCCTTCCCGTCGTAGGGTTAGTGGAGGAAGCGACGGTCTGTTGGTTAGTGAGAGCTTCCACGTCACACCCTTCTGCTTCTGCCCCTGCACCCTTTGTTGTGCGATCTTACGCCACGACCGTAGCTGTGCTTGGCCTTGATGTCTGTCTCTGCAAAACAGTGACGGCAGCACTATCTGAGCGCCTTTACCTAGTCTTTTTTTGGGTGGAAAGCAACATAAAAGAAGAGCAATCTGTGTCTGTTCTTCATCCCTGCTGCACAAATAGCTCTTCCAGCCCAGCTTTGTCGCTTCAGCAGCTGGAGCATGAAAGTAGAAATTATCAAAGCCTGATATAAGGGCTCTGCTGAGGCACTTGCAAACCATTATTATGGCAAAAGAATGCCCAAATAATACTCTGCTTCCAGTCAAAGGAGATACATCTACTTTCCGTGTGTGTGACTCTGACCTATGAATCTAGTTACACTTAATAAGATGTAACAGTTGCTCAGGGGACTGATAATAGGATATAGAGTCCTTTATCTCTGTGTCACGAGTTGAAATCCAGACCAGGCCATTAGCAATTAAAACATCTTACCACCTGATGCCTGTCCAGGGGCCTAGGCAAAATGTGTCTCGGCTCAAGCAGCCAGTGCATAAACTTTTGTGGTTTCACGATGTTGGAGTTGTTACTCTCTTTTTTCTTTTGAAAGGGGGGAAGTGTCTCTTGCAGTCCTATTCCTGCCTTCATTAGCACTGTGGCCAGCTGTTTGTAGACAGGCAAGCAGCCAGGCAGACATGGAGCCATAGTGTTTTCTTTCCCTAAAGATGGTTTTCCAAATCAAAGCTGGAATATGTTAGAGCAAGGTCCTCGGGACAGCAGCCAGTGCTGGCTCTACTCATACTGAATTTGTTTTGGGACTAAATACACAGTTGTGTTCTCTTGGCTTCTTAATACAGCAGCTGTTCAGGAATATAAAAATAATAGTTTGTAAAGAATGATGCATGAGTTTCCTTTCTTTCTGTCTCTCTTTCTGACTCTCAGATTAAAAACGTGCCAAATATTTAAAGAATTACTTGAAAAGTGAGAGAGAACAGAGAAAACCTGAGCTTACTGCTGCAGTTTCATTCAGACACAGACATATTTGTATACCATTAATTACAGTGAGGATTTATACCTGGTAACAATTTTTTTTCCATCTGAAAACCAGCAAATGAGTGTGAAAGGCTCCGTAGTTACCATCCACTCTAACAAGAGCTGTGTGAAAGGAGGTATTTCTTTTTCTGTCATCAAAACAAGGTGACAGTTATGTTCACACACGGCTGGTTGTGTTTGAGAGTGTTTTATAGCAGCAACGACCATTGTTATCAGTGGCTGGTCAAGCACAGAATTCAAATTCTCTGCAAGCTGAACCCAAGTCTGTGACTTGCAGCTGTGGGTTGTGCGATTCCCCTTCAAGTGATGGGAACTGGAGCTTCTCAGGGCCTGGGCAGCCCCATCTTGGTAGTCATGTCCCACCAAGTGAATCTGGCTGCTTTGTCTGCCACCTACTCCACCCTGCTGGGAACATCAGGAAGGATTCGTGGCTGCCCTTTCTTGTAAGACCAGGAGCTCAGCATTAACCTGCCCAGACCATGACCACCTGAGAGCCAGCCTTCAGCCATGGTCCTCACCCAGCTCCGGAGGATGGTCTCACCTCCCATGCCTCCAGGGTCTTGTGAAACATCACCGACTCTAGAGGAAAATAGAAAAGAGAAGAAGGAGAAGACACAACTGAATTGCCTGGAATATGTTAGCAAAAACTGCCTCTTTCAAGCATCTCTTGAGCAATGTCTTCCCCAGTGGAGATGTCAGTCCTGGGAGAATCCCTCCAACTGGAACTACTGCAGTGACAGGACATTCCTCTGTTTTGAAAGGCACAACTACTCCCAAGCAAAGGTCCTAAGGAAAAATCTAGCAAACGGCATGCCAGAACGGCAGGGCTGGAAATCTCCTGCTTTTCCTTTTCTCAGTATCTTTGGGAGCCGTGATTTTTTTCACAGAATTTACATCCCCTCGTGGACAAGTAGCAGCATCTCCATCAGCGCAGCCCTTATCTAGTGAAAAGGAAATGCAAAGCAGAATCAGGGAGCCAGATCACTGACTGATGCGCATTGATGTTGATCCGTTCATGACAGTTCACACCAATTAAAAGCAAGGCACAGCAGTCCCCACAGTGCTCCAGTAAAAGATGTTATCTTTTTGTCACCTGAAGTTCCAGAATTTTGGCCCAGGAACTTTGGTTTCGTGAGAGTCAGGCTGGATGCGAGCTGGGAATTTCTCCTCTTCCCGGGCATATGTAGTGCATATATAATACATTGTGATGTTCCAAAAACTGGCAAGCGTTTTCCCTCTGTTTTTGTAAAGAGGACCCTTGTGGTAACAAGGCAAGGCAATAAATATCACAGCCTCCCAAAGTTTGTAGAGGGCAGTTTCTAGCAAATTCGTTTCGTTCATCTTTATGTAAACACTGTCCTGGTGTACCTGCCCTGAGCACCCAGGTTCAGGGAGAAATATTAGCTCACGTGGAGCATGGTGACTCCTGGAGCTACATGAGCTGCTCTCATGTGAACAAACACTGCCTTACCTTGGATTCCCAGGAGGAGTCATGGAGTCACTCAGGAACTTTTGTAATCATGCTCGGGTCCAGCCTTGCTTGGTAGCTCAGTGGTGACCACACCAAATCTGTGCTGCTTCTATGCCAAGCAATTTAATTATCCCTGTACTGCACCTCCTCCTCACTGGTCCTGTTCCACCTCTGTTGTCTGCTTCCCAGGACTCTGCACTTGAAGTAGTTAAACTCTTTCAAGAAACCAGGTTGAGCCTGATCTAAAGATCCCAGACAGACATCAGCTCTGTCGCCTGCATCACCATGGCATGGCTAATCCCAAAGCCAGACTGACTGCCTGAGACGATGCTGCTGAGCGATGCTCCTGGAGGCAATGATGGTGCTGGTGGCACTTGTTGCTCGGAGCCCAGAGCCGTCAGTGGTCCCACTACACCCATGTCCTCTCTGGTGTTTGAAGTGAGACTCAGCTAACTTTTGGAATAACTGTCCGTGGCATGAGAATCTACATCAGAATATAATGAATACATGTGCAGGGAGACTTCCTCACTGAGTACTTCTGTTCCAGATTTTGGAATGTGCAAAAGGAGAAGACACTGAGAATCTCACTTTGAATGAACTGGCGATTTCAGCTTTCTTCCTTTCTGGGTTCACTATCCACTCACCCATCCATGCAGACACTTCTAAGACTGCTCTTGTGATTTTTCATTTTTGTGTTTAATAGTCTGAGCTGATGATGGACAGAAATGCCATTAAGATAAGAACCTGTTCTGTGTATAGAAGGATCACAAGCATCCTCTTAGATGCCCTTAATAAAATGTTCGGCTCTTTTTAAAGCTGGAAGAGGACTGCGTAACAGATCACATCATCAGATCCTCATCAGCTCTTGGCCTGCTCACTTCTCTGCAGCTCCTCAGATCCTCAGCGATATCACTCCAGATGAATTAAAGGGACAAAGCCAGGCTTTGAACATTAGCCACATTCTCCTAATTGCGTTGAAATACGTTTTGGGGTTTTTTTTTTGTATTGTATATAGGAAGTGATCAAGGAAAATAAATTCTAGAGGAGGCTTTTTTGACCACCATGGGAAGTGATTAACCTTTTAAATACCGCACTCATTGAAAAGTCTTGAGAGCCCACAGTGGGCTATCTCCATGCCTGATGCTTATTGCTATTGTCTCCCATGAAGCACCAAGTTAAGAAGGCTAGCTGGAAACTGGGCAAATCAGCCATTCCGAGGGAGTCTTTGAGCATGTGAGGAGCGGCTGAGGGAACTGGGATTGTTTAGTCTGGAGAAGAGGAAGATGAGGGAAGACCTTATCGCCCTCTACAAGTACCTGAGAGGAGGTTGTAGTGAGGTGGGCATTGGTCTCTTCTCCCAAGTACCTAGTGATAGGATGAAATGAAAAGGGCTCAAGTTGCACCAGAGAAGGTTTAGACTGGATATTAGGAAAAATTTCTTTACTGAAAGAGTGGTGAAGTGTTGGAACAGGCTGCGCAGAGAAGCAGTAGAGTCACTCATCCCTGGAGGAGTTCAAAAAACATGTAGATGTGGCACTTCGGGATGTGATGATCTAAAAGGTGTTTTCCAACCTTAATAATTCTATGATTCTATGGCTGGAGCATTTAGTCACCTTGACCTCAAGATTTGCCAAGGCCTGTGGCGATGGAGTAGTGAACCTCAAGGCTCTCTGCAGTCGAGGTTCTCAGCAAGCCTCTTCCTTAGACTGTGGCAGCGATGAAAACTGGGTTTATTTATATTTCATCTGAAACTACAGAAATCTTCCTCTGTTCTGCTCCTGCCCCTCACCCCTTTCCAATTTTGCTTTACGTGATAATGAGGTTTGAAATGGGATTGGTTTTGCAGGGCAGATGTTCAGGGGAGACTGTGTGTCTTTGGGAGGGGCTGCAGCCTTGGGTGCTGCAGGTGGGTGCTCTGCTCTGGATGCAGCTGAGCTGATGTGCAGCAGCTCATGATAGGGGAAAAAGCATGTAGTGAGAAGCAACCTCTCAGGCTCGTTAGGACGCAACAGTCAGAGGCCTTAGAATAAGGAAGATGAGCTTGTTCAGTACCCATTGTAAAAGAACATAAAGATAAATTAACAAGGACACTAGTGATAAGGGCAACTAACAAGGAACATCTGGTGACGAACCCCCTTGTGTAATTTGATAACAAAACTTCTTGCGAAAAAGTGCTGAGAACAACTAGTTTTGGGATGAGGGTAAAAAGTTAATCGTGAGGAAGACATACGGCCTTCATCCCTGAAGACCCCTGCCCAAGACCACCTGGAAGCACCGCGCAAGTGTCAAGAGGAGTAGCTGCTGGCCACCAGAACTGAGTGCCTTTTTCGGGATAGCTCATGAATATGTATAGGCATCTAATGAATATGTAACTTTTACTGCATATAACCAGGGTAGCTGCGTGGTTCAGGTGTGCACGTTTTCGGAGGAAGGTATTTCCCCCGTGCACCCTGCGCTGATTAAAACATACCTACTTTATAACCTTCTGGGTTATAGAGTCTATATTCCGCTTGTCACTCAGGGCTGCTGGAGCTGTGCTTTTCCTGGGCTCAGGGGCTCTGACTGCCTGTGGGAGTTGTTGGCTGAAGAAGGGCTGTTAATTCCAGCTCCATCGCTGAATCCCAGTAGGAATAATCGCACGCTGCCTGCCTGAAGTGCCCACTGCCATTTCAATGGGGGAGCTGCTCTCCTGCTCCTCCTGTCCTAGACTGGTGAGTCGTGCTCTTCTTTTGGTATTTTGTGGCTGCCTTTTAGCCTAGGCTTGACTGGACTTCACTTAGCGATATGTGGCTGTCTGTCCAATCAGATTTTTCATTGTGCTCTGGGTCTCCCTCAGCTGAAAGGCTCTGTTTCAGTCTCATAGGAAATTATTTCATCCCGCCTATCTTTGTGGCTTGGGGTTTTCCGTAGGCAGGACACTTGCTACTGCTTCTCTGACACGAGCAGCCAGGGGTTACTTAACTACCCACATCTGTCTAAAAATAGAAATTCCGGGCTCCAATGTACTTAGACACATTTTTGCTGGTGTATACATGAGCTTTCTCCTAGCTATCCCAATCTATTAATAACAGCCTTTGGTTTGCCTAAGCATTTAGGGAAATTAATTTTTTTCCAGACAGGGGCTGTTGGTATTTCCGTACTCTGAGATCAGAGCTGCCTTCCTGCTTATACACTTGGTGATGGAGAGGGGGGATGTGGCTCATGCACCCATTTCTTTCTTTCTTTCCTGTGGTCTGTTCTTCCCCAAGGAGCACAAAGGCATGGATCGGGTCACATCTTTTACCTTTTTACTAAACTGATCGCAGAGAGGGGGACAGGGAAGAATCTGAAAATTTGGGTATATATTAAAGTGCAGGAAATGGCAAGGTGAGAGAAAAAGTAATAGAAAGAAGGTGCCTTTTTGTTATGAAGGGATTAGCTGAGAGTCAGCTTTCATCTGCTTTTTAAATAAGGCATTCTCCTGGAAAAAAAGTGGATCTCGATCAAATATGAAACCCTTGGGAATTCCTGAGGTCAGACTTCTCCTGGTTAAGGGGGCAAACAAGACTGAGCAATGGGGCTGTTTGCAAATGGTTTTCTTACTTTTCAGTAAGAAATGCAGCCAAAAGGTTTTGTAGAGTTTTGGTTTAGGATTCAGGTAAAAATATGCTTTTGTGTTTTCTACATGTGCCCCATGAAAAACTAAAGACAGGTTCTCTGAGGCCAGATAACGAGGTTCACCTTGGACAGTTAATGCAGATAACCATGGGTTGATGATGTAGAGAGGGCTGGAGCAGCAGCAGGTGTGACTGGCGCAGACCCATCAGCTTCACACTGGCGAGGGGCTGCCCTGAGCATCCTTCTGCCCCGCGGTGCGTAGGTGCTACCTGTGGGTTGTTTGTCTCTTTTACCTTCGTGTGAGGCTCAGGCCCTGAGCAAGGGAAGTTTTTTCTCTCCCTGCTATTTCCTTGCCACGTTCATAAGGCTTGCAGTAAGCCAGCCCTGAGGTGTTTGCAGCCTGTGAGGTACCACTTCCCCATGCAGAGCAAAGCCCCCCTCCTCCCTGGCTTTCCTTAATTCTCTGCTCGCGGCTGGGAAGGTCTGGTTGACCCACAGGTTGATTCCTGAGAAACTGTGGAAAACCTGCTTTATCCATTTGTCTCGAGGTTATGATTCAGCCTCTGCACTGGCTCTGTGGTCCTGATGCTTATTTGCATTTTTCTGTACATGGTTCTTTCCATTTCCTTACATTAATCTCTCTTTGTTCAGACTCTACCCTACGCTGAACAGACAAGAGGCACAGATGGCTTCATGCAGGTTGTTTTTTTTTACTCTTTAATTTCTACAGTTCATTGAACAGCAGCAATGTTTAAGTTACGTAAACCTTAAATACCTTTTATTTTCAATGGAAATCACACTTGCTTAGCTTAACCCTCCACTAATCGCTTTGTGCTCAAGAACATTTCAGCTTTATTTTCTAGTGCAGCATTTCGTTGTGCCGAGGAAGGGGTGGCTTCCACGCTGGGGAAATATTCCCAGGAGGGCTGGAAAAAGGAAGATTATTTGGTTCTCCTGGGGATAATTTTAGGACATCTTTTGGAAGTTCTTTCTCCAGGGCACTTTTTTAAAACAACCTGTGTGCCACCAGAGATCAACTTCAGCACCTGCTACGGACTGTGTTTCAGAAGTTTAATGTCAGGTCAATGGGGATACTTTGAATACCTATGTACTACAGGTGAGCACCTAAATTAGCATATGGAGTATGTGCTGTGCTTCGAGTGCTGTGCTTCCCTTCTGTTCATCGCTGAGCAGAGAGGTAAGAGGATGCAGTCCTGGGTTATGATGTTCTTCACAGAATCACAGAACGATCAGGGTTGGAAGGGACCTCTGAAGATCATCGAGTCCAACTCCTCTGCCAGAGCAGGATCCCCTAGAGTAGGTCACATAGGAACACGTGCAGGTGGGTTTTGAAAGCCTCCAGAGAGAGAGACTCCACTCTTAGTCTCAGGACAGTACCACAGTCTGGATTCGGGGCATTGCCCTGGTCAGGGTCCCTTTTCAGGCTTCCCTGGGCCATCCCTGCAAGGTGACCACAGACGAGAGGGGACGCAATCTGTCTGCTTGTACCTGCCCACTGAGGGATGGACCATCTCCTCCATTTCAAACTCAAACCTTGGCTCAGCCACACGCAGCTTGCCAGGGCAGTGTGTTTCAGAGTTGGGTGTTTCAAACCGGTGTTTCGAACATTGCTAGAATTCCTTGTGAAAAGTTGCAGAATAGAGCAAAAATCTCCCCACGTACATTTTTGCTTCCCCTGTTGCAGATTTTTCCCTGCAGCCAACGGGCTCTGGCGCTGCGGCAGTGATGCTGTTCTTGCGTGGGATGGGTGCTTGGGACAGATCTTGACAGTGCTGCTCCCTAGTACCCACTCGTGCCCCCGCTGCCCACTCACTGAGCTGCCAGGAGGAACTGGAACAGCTCCATTGTAGTTTAGAAAGCTGGTTAGAGACCTGATTTATAAGAAACAGATCTGTCACACTGACAATGTAGATTTTTTATGTGCTCAAGCTGCAGAATCGTGTGTTTTGACTTTTTGCAAGGTTTCCTTTTTGGCAACTCAATTGCCGTGCTCCCTACTGGGACTTATTTAAGGGGAAGAAAGGACATAATGTACTTACGAGTGTAAATGATGTATGTTTATCATCCTTGAACTGAATAAGTGGCAAACTCAGAAGATGAGTAAGATAAGCTTGTCAACTAGGTACTCTTAACTTTCTTCCCAGCAATTAAGATGAGGTTGGTAGCTCCCTGTCAGTTCTAACATATAATAATACTGGGTAGTCATGTAGCTTTTATACTAATAGCAAAGAGTGAAGGCACTTATCCCAGCTCTGAAGTACAGAGCCCATTATAACAGGATTGAAGGTATTTAATATCAATTGTTGTCTTTTCTATTTGTCTTCAAAAATAGCCAGCATTGTTGTATGGGGCAAATTCAAAATAGTTCTCCTGAAGTCATGAAGCCCACATTTATACCCTCACAAACACAAAATCAGTCTCTCTCCAAAGCGTTCTCAGAAAGCTGACTTTTCTTTTTGTAGATGAGTTTGCTTACATTATTTCAGAAGAAAATTTTTACATATACAGAGAAAGAGAGAGAGGGAAGGAGAGTTAGTCTTTCCTACCCCACAGCCCCAAGAGGCTGGGCGAGATGGGAACCTGCAGTGCATGGGATGGATCGGGATGCAGAGAGACGCGGGGACTGAACCCTGGTGTGCTCAGAGATCGCAATGCAGGTCCCAGTGTGGGGTTTATCAGGCTCCCCAGGTCATTCTTCTGAGCCAGCATGACATGCTGCTGCCATCTCCAGCTCTGCAAAGAGCTGTCATGAGAAACCGGCTGCATTTTAGCCACTGCCTGGTCCTCTGACCACGGCAGGGCTGCTCGGGCTCCGTCCCTTCTTCCATTCACCCTGGAGCTTGTCTTGACTGCTGTGGCACAGTCTCTCCATCAGCTTGAACTCTGCTTGTACCTTTTCCCTTCTGAGCTTGGGAGATCCGTGTTTTGGCACATCCTCTTGAACAGCTTCAACCAAGTGTGAAGGGAGGCATGGTGCTGCGCTGCAGTGCTGCAGTGCTGAGGGATTCCCTGCAGCAGATGTGACCCTGCAGGTTCCCATACAGTTGGGTTTGCATCACGGTTCAATTTACCCTTTCGTTAAGCATCAGGGTCTGCGCAACTTGGAGGTACTGACTGCACGTCAGCCTTGCCTGGGACATGATGAACTGCTGTCCTTCTCAACTGGTTTGCAACTGGTGGCTGAGGTCTGTATTCCTTTCTGGCCAGTTTGCAGGAGGTCGTTTTTTCACATCACAACCAGCTTATGGGCCTCCTTGTTTGGTTTCGATTTTAGTGCCGAAGGTTTGACATTCAGTCCCTGGTTACAAGCATGATGGCCATCATGCTTAGGGCCATATTCTCCCTTCTGCCCTGCCACGAACACAAGAAATCCAGCCCCGGGGCACAAAGAAGAGGTGACATTGACTTCACAAAGTGCCTCCTTCTCCCATTATGTGACCTGCATCAGCCCCTCTGTGTAAGAGCAGGATCAGTGTTCCTGGTTGGAGGGGGCCTGCAGAAGAGGGACCTTCTTCTGAACCTCCCAGCATGAGATTTAACCCAGCAGCAGATAACCAGAGCCCAGCAGCAATAACTCCAGTCCTTATAGCTCTCCCACTATGGGAAGGAGACAGGGTGGTGGTTATAACTAAAAGGTTCCCATGGGCGGTTTGGGAGCTGATGCTGGCAGAGTGTCCGGGTGTCCCTCTGAAGGCTGCTCTCAGGGCTGGCTGCCCACCGCAAACACGATGCCACTCATCCAGCCCTCAGCTGGGTTAACCATCAAAAAGAGTAACAGAAAAGGCTTCTGCAGCCTCACTAGGTGCAGTCTCAAGGGTGCTGGTGACGGCACAGTTATGCTCAGGAATGGCCTCATCTCCCTTTTATGGCTCTGTAGAATATTTGGGTTGATTTTTACCATCAGCGGCTGAGAAGGCGCTGCTGCATCTGGCTTTGCACTTCTTTTATCTTCATGGTTGCAGCTAATAGCCACTCCTGTCCCTGTATATAGTTCACTGAGAATTTGATTAACAGGTGACATATTTTGCTGCCCGGCTGTGAGAGGGAAAGGAAAATGACGTTATTACCAGTATTCTCATTTGTTTTCTCTGTGGCAGTGAAGAGAATATCTGAGCCATGCTAAAGCCCACACACTGCTTACTCCTTTTGTGTATCTGCTTTAAGACCTGTCTCTACTCAAAAAAGGCAGCCCAGAGGAGGGGGAAAAGACGGGAATTGACTTTCTGCCTGCTAAAGCCCAGGCAAGAGCCTTGTGCCCCGGTGAGGGATATTCAGGTGGTACAAAAGTGCTGCTTCCAGTAGTCCGCACACAAACTCTTTCGAAAGTTACTGAGCTTAAAAATCCATGAAAACAAGTTCACTTGGTTATTTATCTTCATAATTTATGTTAGGTAAACATAGAGTACTGTGGTTAGAAACATGCCTTAAACACCAAAACCCAAAAGAAAGAACTGTAACCCAAGAAGGAAAGACCACAACACAGCTAGGGCAGAATCTCGCAGTCTTTTCCTTTCACAGTCACGTTTCTAAGTCCCTGCAAAAATATTGGACTATTCATTAGTCAGATTGCTTCTCCTTTTCTAGGAAGGTGATCACAGAATGTTAGGAATTGGAAGGGACCTCGAAAGATCATCAAGTCCAATCCTCCTGCCAGAGCAGGATGCAGGAAAATAAAATTTTTCTTCCTTTTCCAAATTACAGAAGCAAAAAAGGCTGTCATTGTGCAAGGTGACTAGTAAAGTTTTGCACAGCTGCTACTGCAAATACTGCTTGGAAAGAAACTCCAAGCCTTGGCCATACAAATATGTGTGTGTGTGTATGTTTTAAGTTCATTACAATTTGAATGCACAGCAGGACAATGCAACACACATTTCAAAATAAAATGCACCGTCAAAGAACAATCTTCTGCTCATCATAGAGGGGCTGTGAAGATAACGAAGTAAACCCACTTGCAATTGTTCTTTTGCACCAAGTGCTGTTACATTTTTAAGCTACACGCAAGCCTGTTAAATAACTGGCCATCTTTTAAGCTCAGGCACCCTGGAGTGTAGGAGGCAAATAATTCTCAGGGGGGATTTAACGCAGTTATGTAAAATAATCTGAAGCCATCCTGGTTTCTCCAGAAAGATTATCATTAGGTGGGGTTGGTTTTTTTTTTTATGTCTGCTATCATGAGTTGATTTTTCTTTGTAGCAAAAACAAGTCTTGTTCTCATTTGTCTGAGAAGCAGTTTCTGTTCCTCTCACAAAGAGGAAGAGGGTTCGGACATGCTGCTGAATGCGCTGCTATGAGTCTGGATATTTATGACACAGAATCTCTTTTGAATAGTAACTTTTAACATATGGCTAATCTTCCATTCTGTTTGAGTAGAGAAACGCCATCATGCTGGGCTGGGTACAGAAAGCGCTTGGTGCTCTCCAACCACAAATCACCCCGTGCAAAGGCTTTGAAGCAAAATCCCTTGTGTTGATTTTCAGCCTTGCCAGCTGGGAGGTTGATAACTGCTTTGCTTCGAGTTGGGGGACCCAATTTTTCCCTGTAGGAGCCCGTGACAAGTAGATTTTAGAGCATCCTGACACATATCTAGGATGCACTTGGAGCGTGACCTGTGCACCCTGCGCACTTTGCATCCACTCCAGCACTGCTCGGTGGGCAGCGGGGTGAGGGTGGCACCTCTGAACCCAGGTGGACCTTCTGTACTTTGTTACCTTCTGGTTTAACCCATTTCTCTTCTCTTCCCCCCCCCCCCCCCCCCCCCCCCCCCCCCCCCCGACACTGCATGTCTTCTGTCCCCTGCTTTCCACATGACAAGTCTCTTATATTCTGGATAAAATAGTTTATTTATTCCCCTGGCTCCACTGCTGTGCTGGCTGGCTGTGGCGGGAGATGGGCTGTCTGTGCCATTGCGTTAGTTGTCACCCGTCCTACACATCTGCAGACCTGAGAAGGAAACCCTCAGCTCATCTTTGGTAAGGTCTTGGCAAAGGCAGATAAGCCACCGTGCTGCTGACAGTCTCCCACAGCCGCGTGGTTTAACTGGAATGGCAGGAGTGGAGGAAGCATTGTGGAATATATTAACTAGAACCCAGGTTTTTTAAGTGGGGAATATTTAGCAGACCTGAATGTCAGTAGCATCTGCCATTTTTATTCCACTATAACTAAAGCAGAACTTCGTGCAGATGTCTGTGTTTAGGGTGATTTGGATGCCCTGCAATATGCTCACATATTTTCCACTGCTGAATGAAAAGGAGAAAATGAGTATGGTGCTTGTTGTAGGTGTCTGCCTGACTTGCAGATGGTCTAGATTTCTGCATAGCTGCTTCTCTGTTACATAGGGCTTTCAGGTTTCACTATTGATTAGAGCAGTCGCTTTTCTAATTGAAAGAATTTCCAAGTCTAACTATTGACTTGGACAGTAAATGTGCCAGGTTATTAAAGATAAGAGGCTTTAATCAGAAAATATGTTACCCTCTCTTGCAAAAGAGGTCAGTGTAACTCGAGTAAAAGAGTGTCCTAAAAATCAGAAAACAGGTGAAGGAAATGGGAAAGTAGGAGCCAGGCAAATGCTACTTATGTAATTTTGGCAAAACAAGTAGGACAGAGGAGAGACCGGGCAGTCGTGCTCAGCTTTCACCTGCTCACTTCTCAGGGCAGAGTATGACTGCACATGTGATTATGTTCCTTCTGTACCAGGGCCAGTTTCCCTCAGCAGAGGTTTATATGGTTAAAAAAAGAGCAAATGTACTTGCCCATTGTGAAATGACAGCGGTGGTTAAGTGTTTCCCATTGGGATGAACTTTTACAGGGCTTCGGTGCACAGCAGCCTGTGGTAGCACAAAAGGGATTTTGAAGATATACTTCAGCCCCTTCTTTAAAATAGTCCTTCCCAGCTCTTGACACACACTCCCAAAATATCACAAGAGTACAATAATTTCTGTTACAGAAAACAGAATTGCCTCCAGTGAGGTTGAAGTCAGCTGGCAGCCACCTATGCCTTGCCCAACAAGCTGCTTGTCCACCGCGAGGGATGGGCTCTTCCATGCCATCCCCATCGGAGAGTTGGAGCCAGAGTCTTTGAAGGAGCCTCTCTCCATCCTCCATGTCCAGGAATGAGCCTACACAATTAGCTGGGAGTAAGCACTGAGCTCTTAAATAACTGAAGTCGGGTGAGATGAGTCCTGCCCTGGGGAACCTGAATTCCTTAAGGTAATGCATTAATTACCATTGCTGGAAATTGTCCACACCTTTGGGCATAGGCCTTATAGGTGGTTCTCAGTGTGTAGTGGTAGTTACAGGATTTGCAACATTTTATTTGTGTACTCACATCCATCACCTGGGAACATGAAATTCCTGCTCATAGGTGTCAATAGACAGGTCGGCTGCTGGGCAAGCAGAAATGAAGGCACATCAGCTATGGAGATATGAACACTGGTGGCGTCACTTGTAGCTCTGCTTGGTCCCAGGGCACACGGAGGTTCTGGGCCCTTTTGATGGTGAGCAAGCACAGAGTAGAAAAGCAGCCAGGTCCCGCATGAGTTTGGAGTGTAGGAGGCGGGAGGCAGCCGGTGGATCCAGCGAGCGATGGGGAATCGTGGGGTGACTGAGAGGTTTAGCCAGGGCAGCTCCAAAGCGCCACTCTAAGCCTCTGTAGTACGGCCCGCTCCTGAAACACGCTGCTTCACAGCTGGTGCCAGGACTGCTAACAGATATTAATAAAAACACACACTTAAGAGACCCATACGTGGAAGAAGCAAATGTGTCTTTGGACCTGCTCTCTTCATGTCATTAACTATTTTTTTCTTCTTCCACTCCCCACCTCATTTTTTTACGTTTTCCTATACTTCTAGAGAGCTTTTCCTTATGTGAAATTTTTTTTCCACTTCCTTGTACAAATTTTACCCTTGTCTCCAGTTCTGAAGTATTTATAGCTCAATGGCACACATAACCATTGGGCATACAGTAATTTCTCTTTGAATACTTTCCATATCTCTCCTGTGTGCTTTTCCACCCACACGTGTTCCATTGCCGCATCCCGAAGGATGTCTTTATTCCTCCTTTATACTTTTGGTTTCTCTATTGTTTTTTTCACGCCTTTCTTCTTGATGGGTTGGGTGGTTTTGCACATCACACAGTTTGAAAAAAGTTTCCCTTCAGACTCTTTCATTGAACCAAATCCTATTGATCTGATATGCACACAGACTGAACTTTAATCCTGAGTAAAAGAGTGCCCTACCTGCTGTGGGGAACCTATTTCTGAAGAATTTTTGGGACAGAGACTTCAGATTGGCCTCCACAGGGGAATTAACTTCACCCACACAAGAGTTCCACTGGCCACAGCACAGTCGAGACCTCTGGGGTTGTAATTGTATCTGGACATTTTTGTTGTTGGCATTTTCTTTCCTATGGTATTTTTGCACCAAAGTAGAAAACTGATTTTCTGGGTTTTTTTTCAAAAAGATTGACGTGTATTTTCCCAAAGAAAAAGTAAGAATAATGACCATTCAAATTGTGCAGTTATTTTCTTCCTAGTTTTATTTAGACCTGTAAGGTAATACAAAGGGAATAGCTACCCGTGGTGAGCATGTAGCTTTCATTTTCGTATGGACTAATACAGTCGTGCTTCCAAGGACAAAGACAGGAAGGTTGGCTCACAGGATTGAAAGCAATGACTCTGAACAAGACTTTAAGAGTCATGGTTAAATAGCTGCAGTGCTGTAGTTAGACGGAATACAATCAGGGATATTAAGTTATATTACTTCTGTTACTTGGTGTGCATGGCAATGCTGATGCAAGACTTCCTTTAATTCAGGAAGGATGATGAAAAGCTGCAGAGGACCAAGAGTGACAGAGGGACTGGAATATGTTGGTGAAGGATTCCAAGGACTTGTACCAGTTTGGCTTAACAAAGAAAAGGTCAAGGGCTGACTTGACTGCAGTCTAGAAGGAGCTAGTATTTCCAGGAAGGAGCTAATATTTCCAGGAGCTAATATTTCCTACATTTGTTAGTAGGGAGTTCTCCTGTTTAGCAGATAAAGACATAATGAAAGTCAATGGCTAGAAGGTGAAGTTAGGAGAATCCCCAAATCAGTTCAGTTTGCATAGATCATTGCGGTTCATCCAGGATCAGAACAGAACCTCACGTGTGGGGCAGTTCCAAGCCCAGACTTTCCAAAATGCCAGTGGCTTGGTCGAAGGTGCTCCCAGCCATGGACACTGGCAGCACCACCTCATGTACCTCCACATAAGAACAGCATAGAGTGGCCAGTGGCCACAGACCACACTAATTGGTGGCCTGTGACTTGCTGAACACTCTCTGTGTGGTTCAGCACCAGCTCAGGCAGGAGTTAATCCAGGTGTCATATGTGCTGCGTTAATGCCCAGAGCCCTGATGAGATGGCCAAGATAGATTTAGGTTATAGGAGCAATATTAGCCTTTATAAATGCTGCAGAGAAATTTAACACTGTTTGGCCTGATTTCTCAAAGACAAAGAGAACCAGGAATGAGTTTGAATTTTCTTAGTATTTCTGAAAATCAAGTCATAACTAATTAACCTCTGCACACCTATGTGTTTTATTATTTTTTCCACTTTATTTAAGAGAGGAAAAGAGGAACTTCAGGCTTTTCAAAACTCCACAGCAAGTTTGTGGCACGATCAGAACTTGAAGATCCTGAATATTCTCTGCCATCACTACTTTTCCCCCCTTTCTAATTAACTCAGTTTTACTGTTGCCAATGCAACCTGTTATATAACAGACCATGTAAGCTACAGGAACAAACCCCAATAATACACGCGACTGCATTCCCATTCAGAGCTGCAAGAAGTCAGCCAGGAGCACATCCTGCCTTTAATTATACGGAAGATGTCTTGGTGACTTGGTGTCCTACATCAGTATTAGGAAGCTTGGGCATTGAATTGCTATAAATCAAGAGCTTTGCTGCTCTCACAACAACCCCGGTGGGAGCCTGACTTTCTCAAAGAGCTTAATTAAAGAGTGCTTATTGTCAGCTCACCCCTGTAGCCCATTAGGGCTCCGCAGAGATTTCTCTTCTCCAACATCATTGTGAAAAGTGGGACAGCCCTTGCTTCTTAGGAAGCTCTGTGTTCGTAATCACTTCCTCACATGTCCCGGTGATCTTATAGTCATGTTGCAATTAGTTGGTGATAGGTGTGATCAGGCCATATCTGAATAACTGTTTGTGGAGATCCTATTGGCTAGACAGTTATTCAACACAGTCATAATTTTCCTCATTGCTAGTACTTTCTCTGGCTGTATCTCAGCATGCTTGGAAAGCAAGATTAACGTGTGACATTTCAAAAAGCGTCTGTTTTCTTTCCTCAGCAGTGTGTATGTCCCTGCCCTCTGATGGATGCAGCCCCTCGTGGTTTACAGCGTAGAGGAACCCAGGTTCCTATGTCACAGAGGCCCTTCAAATGGTTACTCCCTTGTGGCTTGAAACCCAAATCACGGTCAAATCACTCTGCGGTGCAGTTAAGTGAATTATTCAGACCATAACAGCCACTGGTTGGTAGAACCAACTCAAGTTTTTTTCCATGCATAGGGCTGATGTACTTGGGCCCCCACCCGTCTCATCCGTCTTGAACAGGGTGTTTGTATGTGCATTATTATTGGTAAATGGACATCGGGTGAGAAGAAGGCAGTGATGTTTCAAGTCTGTAGCTGTGTGGTCCATTTGTGGTACTATCACCTGCAGATGTGGAATGGAGAGGGTTATGGTGTCACTTGGGTTTGACTTGCTCATGGTGCAAGACCACTCGCAGTGCAGTTCCCAGGCTTGTCGGCTTGTCCCACCCACTCTCCGAGCCACGCAGAAGCCATCCTGCACAGTTATTACCCACGCATGGCCCTGGAGTGCTGAGAGGGAAGAGTTTTTTTAATTTGATTCAGGGTGGACACTTCTCCGCATTGTCTGGGCACAAATGGCCACCTCCCTGTATGCTGGGCTTGGGCGGTGTGGCAGCGGGGATATTCCACTGTTCTGCCAGGGGATTGCACAACTTCTGTCTCTGCTGCCTCACCCACCTCTAAAAGGAGTCAAGAGGACTCATTGATACAGGTTTGTCCATTACTAAGTATTATTTTGCAATGTGTTTATGGAGCCATCATACCTCCGAATTCCAACCCGGAGAAGTCAGAGATGTTTGGAGACTTCAAAACAAATTTTGGGCAGTAAAAATGAGAGGAAATCTAGAAATTATCCGTATTTTGCATGTCCTTACTACTTTCTCATCTTTCGTGATTGCAGCCATGAATCAATCTAGTGCTGGCCAACTAAGTGTGCCAAGAAGATTAAGGAGGACAGTGTAGGCTATCATCCTGCCAGTGGCCATTCCCAGAGCAAAACTGACTTTTGAGGAGCCATCTGATAGACAGGAAGCTCTTTGCAGTGATACCACAAGGAAAAGATTCCTGTGACTTGTGTTCCTCACTCTTGCAGCAATGTTTATGAACTTCCTATGGGTACTTGTGTCCTAAGCTGTACAGTAAGAAATCCATAGATAGCTTTAACCATATGTATCATCATTGTCTTCCGGATGTCCATTTTCCCACCCAGGAAGTGTTTGCAAGGTCCTCAGGGAAGAGAGGAGCCCATCCTGGAGATGAAGTAGCCTTGGAAGGGAAGTTCTGCCTGTCAGCAAGTTATATATTGTAATATGCAGAGCTGGCAGTCACATGCCTATGTCTTGTGGCTCACGTGGTGATTTGTCCAGAGTTCCCCACCCTGATGTTTCACTGCGATATCTTTTGTGCAGATACAGATCTGTCAGAACAGCAGGTTCTTTGCCTTTCGGCACAGGTGAATGGATGATGCAAACCCTTCAACATCCACAGCTGGTTGCTGGATGAAAACTTTCCTCTGGCTGCAGCCCTGAGCAACAGGAGCAGGGTGGCTGCAGAGCAGGCTGTGCGGTGAACTGCACACCATGCCTTAAACACCCACAAAACCAGGCAGCTTTCTGCCATGAAGCAAACCAGTTGCCTCCCTGCCACTTGGTGTACAGCAGATGATGCGCCACAGCCCGTGTCAGCCGCAGCGTGACGGGTTTGAGAACCAGCACAAGGGATGTGCCACCCCTCGCTGGGGACACCCACAGCAGGGCAGCTCAGGATTTCCCCACCCACCATAATCATTTTCCCCAATGGAGCCTGGGAGCAGGTTTGACTCATCAGGCAGATGGAGATGGAGATCCGCAGAGACCTGGTAAACGAAAAGAGAAAGTGGCTCCAGTCTTCTTGGCATGGAAGCGATCTGGTTTGGTGGAGGAGGTGGGCTCCTGGGTTTGTAGAAGGGTCATTAAGGAGCAGAAGTTCCTGAGCTGGCTCTGGCAGGTTATCCCCTAAGACGATGCCAGGGGAAAGGATATTCTCCTGACCCAACCAACTGAGTTTCTAAAAGTCCAGTGATGCTTCTTCTCTGCCAGTGTCTACAGTTCTGGTTTGCCATAGTGCTGTCTCCTCCGCTGCAGATTTGGGCTGTTAGAGCCCAAGGAATCATAGAATCATAGAATGTTTGGGGTTGGAAGGGAGCTCTAGAGATCACCTAGTCCAATCCCCCTGCCAGAGCAGGATCCCCTAGGGCAGTCACACAGGAACGTGTCCAGGCAGGTTGCGAAAGTCTCCAGAGCAGGAGACTCCACAACCCCTCTGGGCAGCCTGTGCCCATGCTCCGTCACCCTCACAGGAAAGCAGTTTCTCCTTATGTTGAGGTGGAACTTCCTATATTCTAACTTAAACCCATTATTTCTTGTCCTATTACTGGGCACCACTGAGAAGAGATTGTCTCCTTCCCCTTGACACCCACCCCTCAGATATTTATATACGTTAATAAGGTCTCCTCTCAACCGTCTCCTTTCAAGGCTAAACAGCCCCAGTTCTCTCAGTCTCTCTTCATAGGAGAGATGTTCAAGTCCCTTAATCATCCTCATATCTCTCGGTTGGACTCTCTCCAGTAGGTCCCTGTCTCTCTTGAATTGGGGAGCCCAAAACTAGACACAGTATTCCAGGTGTGGTCTCACCAGGGCAGAGCAGAGGGGGAGGAGAACTTCCCTAGACCTGCTGGACATTCTTTTCTTAATGCACCCCAGGATCCCATTGGCCCTCTTACTGTCCACTAGGACTCCAAGGAGCTGCTTTCCAGCAGGACATCCTCTAATCTGTACTGGTGCCTGGTGTTATTCCTCCCCAGATGCAGGACTCTACACTTGTTCTTATTGAACTTCATGAGGTTCTCCTTTGCCCAGCTCTCCAGCCTGTCCAGATCTTGTTGGATGGCAGCACAGCTTTACGGTGTGTCAGCCACCCCTCCCAGTTTTGTATCATCAGTGAACTTGCTGAGGATGCACTCTATCCCCTCATCCAGGTCGTTGATGAAGATATTGAACAAAACTGGACCCAGCACTGATCCCTGGGGAACACCACTGGCCACAGGCCTCCAACTTGGCTCTGTGCCACTGATCACAACCCTCTGAACTCTGTGGGTGAGCCAGTTCTCAATCCACCTCACAGTCCAATCATCTATCCCACATTTCTTGAGTTTACCTATGAGGATATTATGAGGGACAGTATCGAAAGCCTTACTGAAGTCAAGGTATATAACATCCACTGCTCTCCCTTCATCAACCTGTTTGGTCACATGCTTGTAGAAGGATATCACATTAGTCAGGCAAGATTTCCCCTTGGGAAATCCATACCGGCTACTCCTGATAACCTTCTTTTCTTCCAGTTGATTAGAGATCGCCTTCAGAATGAGCCGCTCCATCATCTTCCCCAGGGATGGAGGTGAGGCTGACCAGCCTGTAGTTGCCAGGGTCCTCCTTCTTGCCCTTTTTGAAGACTGGAGTGACAATGGCTTTTTTCCAGTCCTCAGATACCTCTCCCGCTCCCCATGATCTTTCAAAGATGATGGAGAGAGGCTCAGCCACAACTCTCCCAACTCTCTCGGTACATGTGGATGCACCCCATCGGGGCCCATGGATTTGTGTGTTTTCAGTTTTTGTAATAGTTCTCTAATCCAACTATTCCAGGTACTCAACTTTTCTTATTCAGAGACTTCCAAGCCTGGAATGCAAGGGTAACTTTCTCTTGTTCACTGTAATAGCTGTGATAGTGGAGACTGATCTTCCTTTATTTTTGAGCCTTTATTGTAAGTGGATGACTGTTACATAGATGCCGAAATACAGAGGTGATGTAGGCTAGTGCAGTGGGCTTGATTGCCCTCCTGACCGATATATTTTGTGAATGTTATTGTTGAGTGTGTTAGTCATAGGTGTAGCTGTGCCACATCTGGAGTTATTATCAATAGAAGAAAACCCTGCTTGTGCTGGTAGGTTATATAAAATGGAAAGAGTTTGAAGCACGTAGGGCAATGGCACTGCCATTATCTTTTTAGATTCATGCTTGTGTGAAGTAGAAAGTTAAGATTGCACTTACATCAAAGGGCTGCAGGTATGAATTGAGGATAGTGGGTTGAACTTCAGATTGAAGAACATTTAAGTTACTGAATTTCTACCTGAAAAGCAACTCATAAAATAAATGAATGTAACTATGCATTGACTGCAAAACCTGAACTGTTTGAACAAAAATCAGTCATTTAGCTCCATTTGGCAAGAGCATTAATAATGATGGACTAAATATAATGATGCTTTTATTCTTTTTAAACTAAACTTAACCTGATTTTATCGATCTGCAACTGTCATATGACAGCAATAATAATTAATAATAATAGTAATAGCAATAGCAATTAGTAATCGTCATCATCTTGATAAGTGTCATAAACCTGCTAGATTTTACCACAGTTCACTCTATAAGTCTTTTCTCTGTCCCGCATCTATAGGAGAAGAGATCATGTAATTTCTAGTAATTGTAGGCTAGGGACAGAAGTTTTTATTTTCAGTGAACTCCAAAGGAATTTTATTGAGGACAATGGTGACTTCCAGAAATAGTAACTCCCATCTTTACAATGCTTTATCAGTGTTAATGAAGGGCTTCCTCATACAAATGATATAATAATATAAATGATGCTGGTGCATTGAATTCTAAATACTTTTGCAATGAAAGTGCTGTGTTCAGCGTTAGTTACGTTGTGGAGGTATTGTCTACATACTGTTTTCAAGATTGGGTCTATCAGGTTTATCCTGGAATGAAGTGGATCAAAGAACTGGAAAAATGCGTGCTCTGTTCTGAATAGATGCTGTTTGCTCCAGTATCCTCTGTACTTTGTCACTGTTCATCTGATGTGTTTGGGTCTCAACTCATCCTTTTAGAAAAGGACAATGACAAGCTGCTCAGGACTGTCTACGTTGAAGTTCTTAGTCTAGGCTGATTGTGTCCCAAATTGAATGATATTGATTAATTTTGACAGTGCCTGAAATACGTTCCTGAATTAGCAATGAGCTACAATACTCGGCAAACTTACGGTGTTGTAGCAGCGTCTAGAAGTCCATTCTTGAACAATAACAAACAGTCATTTGACATGGTGGTAAAAAAGGGTAATAGTCGCGTGGCCATGGGGTAATAGTAGCCCTGGCAGCACTGAGGGCAACGTGCTACACCCGGGGTGTCTGCTGGCAGGAGCCTTGGGGCTCTCTCCCCTCTCTCCTTAGGGTGGGTCTTCTAAATCTCCAGAGCAATCTGTGTTCCCTGCAAAGTTTCACATATTTGCATCATTCCCTCAAATGATACAACCAGCCCTCTGAAGTTGTATGCACCACCTTTCACTGCAAATTGGCAGATTTCCACCCAATGAACAAGTTTCAAACTCCTGGGCTTTGCCTGTTCCTTTTCCCCAAAAAAGACTGAAAACTGAAAACTCTGCTGCGTTTACTGACTTTCTAATACAAAGTTAAGATCAAGCCTGACTATACTAAATGTCATGGTGCTTCTTACCAATGCACACCCAAACCTACTCCTTCATCCCCACATTAAACAGATTATCTATAATAGTAAGTAGGATAAAATCTTCCTTGTTATTTACTAAAATAATACTGGCAAGAAAAGTGTTTTGCAAATCACTTCTCAGTCTAAAGCACTTCTAGGCTAAATATATTCTTCTAAGATATGTGCTTTGGGCATCTGTTTTCATGCTGCATTCTCTCTGCAAGCGGCATAGACGATGCCCTTCTTTGCCATCCCTGTGTACAGCGTGGGTAGATGTGAGAGGAGAATTCTGCCTGAAGATTTCTGTTGTCTTTTTGTTCAGTCGAAGGATATGGCTCCAATTTCTCCCATTTGTGAATTGCACACAAAATGCAGTCATACGCCTGGCTGGAAATCTCAGTAATACCTTCCAAGCTATTCTAAAAATACAACTCGGGCCCTGCAGTCCCAAAAAATTAAATCCAGTACTTCAATGTGCAGGGTAGCCTAAAAGAGTGTGCCGCTTTATAGTACACAGTTATCACCCCTGCACTCATTAGAAAAGATAAGAGAACTTTCAAATTTTGCCCATTTTTGTGTTTTATGGAGACATAGGAGCAAAGGTCCCTTCTATAACCACTCTGAGAAGATTTTCAGAAAATGCGAGTAAGTTCCCTCCCCGCCAGACTTCATGAAAGGAGGGATGTCTTTCCTCTTCCTCTGGGAAGCGTAAGCAATGTCAGTGTTGTAATCAAAAAATACCCCCTGGTTGTTCAGTGTTATTTTTACAAGTGTCAGACTTACGCAAAATTTACTGTCTCACCTTTACAGGTCAACAGTGCATATTATTCCAAAAAGGTCTCCAAGGCAACTCGTCTCAGTCTTAGAGGTTATGCTCAAATGAGCCATCATGAGGAGGCAGTGAGCCCAACCCAGGTGGTTTTGCTCTGTCAGAAATTGAGTATTTGTTTCTAGCATTGCATCTGGACTCTTGTCTATTAGATTAATCAAAATGCTCCTTTGCTTACAGCCGTCTGAATGAGAAAAGGTCACCATACAGAGCCATTAAGTCCCTTCGTAGGGACTTTGTAGCAGGAAGCAGAAAGGCTACATAAAGAAGAAAAGATTCCTCCAAGGATGACAAATAAGGACTATCTTGGATGCCTCGGCTCGGCCGGTCAGTCCCAGGATGAAGAGTCTGTCCTGTGGGTATCCACATTTCTGCACCCAGTACTCAGGATGCAAATGTTTTTGCCTCTTATTTTCATTTATTGTGCAATTTCTCAATGCTGCAGCCTGTGTCAACAGGGGAAGCTGTGCGCTCAAACTGCAGCTTCAATCTGGTCAAAGGAAATCTTCCATCACTGTTGGTGCAGATGTAGTTAAGAGGGTGGCCTGGCCATTTGAAGTCCACTTTGCAGATGACTTGGTACAGGAAAGACCTATGTTTGAAAGGGTGGGCTTTACCTTCTGATCCAGAAAAGCAGCCCAAAAAACCCCAGACAGACCATACTTGGTTCTTAAAACTGATGGGGCTGGAGCTGGTCCGTTGTGGTCCCTGGGTCCAAAAATCTGAACAATAAAGAGCAAACTATCCTCACAAAGAACAGTTCTTCAAGCTCCCTCCTCTTCCCCAGCCTGTCAGCACAACCTTAGACTTATCTGGGTTGGGTCACAGCCAGCTTGCCCTCATTCAAGCCCTGATCCTAGCAAGACAGTGGGTAAGCCGATCAACTGCTCCGCCAGCCCCAGCAGCCAAGACCTGAAATAGAAACACACGGCTGAATATTGGCCGTGCGCTGGAAGAGCTCCAGTGTCCTCCTGGAGGGAGGAGGAGGATCATTTCCTTGCCCTCTGGCCCCAGTACGTTTTGGTCAGTGATAGCAGAAAATGCCTGATGTCCCGGGAGACAGATGTGTTGAGGAGTAGCTGCAGCACCCATGCTGGGGCTCACCTGAGAGCCCGCAGGAATGCGGGGTGCTGAGACGCAGACAGCTGTGCTTGCATAGGATTTACAAAAGGCACGTGCAACAGGAACAGCCCGTTCCTTTCCCATCCTTATAAGGGAGTGGAGGTAACCTGGTCTCTAGAACGCAATCCTGATTTTCAGTGAAAAAAAATTCATTGGGGCTCCTTATTACTTTTAAGTATTTCAACCTGTCTGCAATTTTTTGTACTCTTTCTCGTACCCCAAATGTTCCCAAGAGGCTTGTTCAGTCTTCACAAGAAGCTACATACTTATTTACTGAAGGGAAGACAGCCAGAAGGGTTTCTGAGCAGATACAAACATATGAAGAGTTAAGCAGAGACTATAACAACACCCTGAGTAACAGCACAGTTGACAGGTAGCATTTAATCAGGTGCCCGCCTGGGGACTCGGGGTGGGGAGCGCTTTGCCCCAACACCTTCTGAGACATGGAAGTCACACAGGCTGCTCCTGCAGGATTTAAGGGTCCCCAAATCTTTCCTGCAAAACGAACCTGTTCAGGGAACTTAAATCATTGTCTTTTCTAAGAAAACACGGGGAAATGGTGAGAAATCATGATGTAGAAGTGCACACCACGAAGAGGGTTAAAAAAACAACCCTTCAACCCAAACTAAGGCCTGTTAATTCTTTGCAAAATTGACCACCTGGAGAAGCACAAAGGGTTAAAGCCACCAATCAGGCAAAACTCTCTCCTGGCCATCAAGGCCACTATATTCAAATGAAGTATCTGTGTGGTTTGTATTTGTGTGTTGCTCAGCTGGAGCAGCACAAGGAACCATGTTTCATAAGGTGCTGTTAAAGGGGACGCTGGCTCTTTGCAGTACGTATTGGATTCCACATCTTCAGAAACATAGTAGAAGGCAAATGAACAAACAAACAAATTTGGGAAGTAAACTAATGCCTCCATATGTGAATGGAAAATAATTTAATTATGAAATGAAACGGCTGTACAGCACTGCCAAGAGGGCAAACAAATGAGAACTTAACCAAAAGGAGAAAATTGTCACTCTTTCAGTGCATAACCATTTTGTTCTGAACAGCAGCAATTATGGAAATTGCAGAAGACTGTTTCACTGATGATAAATCTGCAATATGTCAAGCAATATTTGAAGATTCATATTTAATTACTGTGACTGCACAAATTAAACAGTGGAAAAAAGTTGTCAATGCTGTTTTTTAAAGTAGAGAAATAGATCCAATGCCAAAAGCAACATAGGTAATGTCGGCATCTAAAAGAGAGAGTTTCCCTCTAGGCTAAACCTTGTGATAAAGGAGGTGTCACTTATTAAGCACTTTTGAACATGTCTGGCAAGGTTAAGAGGTAAATAGCCAGAATAATTATCGTCTGGGTTGGTAATGGTTTTCTCAGCCACGTATTTACCCTGAGCACATTCTTCGTTCTCCAGATTACTCATAACTCCTGATTACAATTTGTTGTGTTTCCCCCCCCCCCAAAAAATAATTTTAAGGCAAATAACTTCAGAATACTCCATGCTCAGCTAATGGCCAGAGTGGGACAGAGCTTCAGTTAGTTCATACTGTAAATGAAATGCAGCCCAGCCATCTAAGGTGGCGTGTTTGCTGGCGCTGCCCTGGCAGCCCATGAGAGGAGTGGGGGGAAGCCCGTCTGCCAACGCGTGGCACAGGCTCGCAGGGTGCTCGGAGCTGTGGGTTGTCCAGGGAGAACCAAGGCAGGACGATGTGGGCTTTATTTCGGCGAGTACAACTCAGAGCAGCACCAGTGTGTGTAATCCCTTTGTGACAACGGGGAAGGACATTTCCAAAAGCATCTTCTGGAACAAAATACAACAGGGCATGTAATCCTTTTCCAGCAGCGTGCTGGCTGGCACGGGGAGCACCCTCCGTCCCCAAGGCTGCCTATGGCACCCAGCAGTCCTGAGCCTGGTACACCCCGAACCAGGATGCGAGTAAGAGCATTGCCATGTGTTGCTCCTGCTTGAGGTAGGGATGTGCTGAGCTTGCCGAAGTTTTTCCCGGCAGCCACTGTGTCCCAATGGCAGGGATTTTGGCTGCAGAGTTCATAGGGTCATCCCACCCTGCTGCAATGAGAGCTATGCTCCTGTTACCCCAACATACTGGCCCAAGTGACATGGGCACAAACTGTACCGGTCCTGATACTGCTGTGCTCTGGGGCCTTTTGTGATTTTTTTTTTTTTCTGGCCTGATTGCTCATCTGTAAAATAAGTGGAGTATTTTTTTGTAAGGATTACCTTTGCAAAGTACTTTCAGATATAATACTGGAAGGGCTATGTATGAATCAAGTAATAAATAATATTACACCCCAGGCAATATCCCACTGTAAAATGCAGAATTAATCACCGTGCCTGAAAAGCCCACACTGAATTGCTCTCAAGGACACAGAATTTTGCAGGATGTATGAATGGGAGCGATTCCTTAAGGAGATGATCTGTGTGAAGTGGATTGTGTGCCACGCTCTGCTTCAGTTGTCATGGCAAGTATTCATATTTCCCATAGCAACAGAACTAGTAAATAACGGCATAAAAAAAGCTGCATTAAGTGGCCAGGGCACAAGTTAATTCTCTCATCAGCATCCTTAACTTGAGCACTCTTCTGTAGATTAAATACTCCACTGAAAAATAAGCTTTTCCTTCAGTTTGTGACAGGTTTTATTTTCATAGTTTCAATATGATTCACCCACCGCTTGCTACGCTACTGACACTATCTGTGCCACATACGTACTACTGCCTGGTGTCTGAATTAACTGAAGGAGATGATGACAGGGCAGCAAACCCACAGTGAGGGCTGTTTTTTTAGCACTTTGCGCAAGTGCTGTCTAATGCAGGTCAACCGAAGTTCTGCAGGTGAAAGGGCTGAAGCTCTACAGGAAATAATGCAATTTAAACAAAAAAAAAATATTTTGGAGTCTCTCTCTCTCTTGTTTTTCTTCAGCTGAAATGACTTCTTACTCTGTAAACTAGCACCACCATCAGCATTAAGGGCAGGCAGATGTATTAAATGGACAAGGCGAGAAACTAGGAGATGTCACTGTACCAGCAATGATGCTCCAAAGCAGGACAGTCTTTCACTTTAACGGAAAGAAATTTGTAGTAAGCCCAATTCTGGTGTCCCCACAATAACAGGGACATAGATATGTTGGAACGAGTTCAGAGGAGGCCACAAAGATGATCCACGGGCTGGAGCACCTCTGATATGAGGACAGACTGAGGGAGCTGGGATTGTTCAGTCTTGAAAAGAGAAGACTTCGGGGGGACCTAATAGCTGCCTTCCAATACCTGTAGGGAACCTACAGGAAGGCTGGGGAGGGACTTTTTACAAGAGTGTCCACTGATAGGACAAGGGGAAATGGGTTGAAGTTGAAGGAGAATAGATTTAGATTGGATCTGAGGAAAAAATTCTTCAGTACGAGGGTGGCAAGACTTTGGAATAACTTGTCCAGAGAAGCTGTGGATGCCCCCTCCCTGGAGGTGTTCAAGGCCAGGCTGGATGAGGCCTTGAGTAACCTGGGCTAGTTGAGAGGTGTCCCTGCCCACGACAGGGGGGTTGGATTAGATGATCTCTAAGGTCCCGTCCAACTTAGGCCATTCTACGATTCGTTGAACATTTTCCTAAACAGATTGCAGTGCTCTGAGAAGCCCTGGGCTCTGCTCTGCAGAACCATGTTGTTTGTATACTCTGCTGAATGCAAAATTGCGTACACGGTGGATGATATCCAGGAGAAACACTGCAATTTGACTGAAGTCAGTGCAAAACTAGGAACCATTTATCTGAAAAACAGAAAAAGCAACAACAAAACACAACCAAATCAAAACTCTCCTTGGGCTCATCTGGCTGCCCACAAATGTGCTGGGCAGAGGATTTCTTGGTGTGGAGAGGACCAGCAGGATCTGTTGCTAAGACAATCAGGGGTGTGATGGAGGGTCTCAGGGTCAGAGGGTCCACTTATTAGGACTGACTTTTTCCAACATGGCTTGTAGACAAAAAAAATCTGTCTCATAATACTTGTTTTTAGCATCATAGTCAATTCATTGATGGCGTTGAGCAACTCCCCTGTGCCCAGAACAACCATGTGAGTTTCCGTGAGTAGAGTGCAGTAACATCCCACACAGTTCTGAATATTCTTTCACATATTTCAGTATCATTTAGTGGCAAAACACAGTAATAAAGTCTTGCAGGCCTCCGATTTAACTTGCTTTTGTTTAGGTATAGGCTCAGTGGCACAGCATCAGCAACACGTGATGCTTTTGGTCCGTCCTGCTCCTGGAGTAAATGCCTGTTGATTACCAGGCCACTTGTTTTATACATTCATGAGTTGACTTAGAAGGTTTCTGTGTTTTTTAAAAAAGGCAGAAGGAAAACAGTGGAAGTTACCCAAGAACCCTGGTGACTTTGGTGCCCTTGGAATCAAGGACACACATTGTTTTCTTTCCTGTGTATCCTGAAAGACCATTAAGGGAGGTGTTTGGAGACCTGTGCCCTGGGGCTTCTGCTCCGGGCTCCGGTCCTTTTTAGCGTCTGGATTGTGTTGTCAGTGGTCCCTTGAGACAGTTCTGCTGCTCAGCTCTTCTAAAGAACCACCAGCACAGCTTGAGTTTAAGAAGCCAACGCCTGACATTTATAATTTGTCTGACTGTCAAACCATGCCCGGTCTTTCCTTAGTGGTTAAGTACATGCAACTGTTTGTGGTGAGTGAGTTTGCCTGGTATCAGATACACACACAAATGTGTATTGTTTTTTCAGTCTTCACCAATCAGGGTGTGGTAGCAGGACTGTCAACACCATGACACTGTCTGCTTTCTACTGGATCTTTCCACAGTCTTCAATAGTCTGGATTTTAATGTATTCTTGTACAAGTTACAGAGCTAGGAAAGGACCACAAGGGTCACTTTGCCTTGGAGAGGAAAATTTTACTTTCCTTACAAAGTCAAATCAGGCAATAGCTTCTCTCAGCACCCCATTGCACGCGGTTTTACAGAGGGCGTCCCCCTACCAGTGAGGCTGCACTGGGGATGAGCAGAGCGGCGGGACTGTGGTACTTTGTGCCAGCAGGTCACAGCCATCCTAGTGTCACTGTCTGTCCCAGTTACCCAGTTTTGGAAGGAGATTAGGGTGTAGTTGGGAGCCCTCTGGCTGCAGGCTGGTCCAGGCAAGCAGAGGAGGTGGATGTCAGTAGCTGGGAGGCCCACAGGAGGGTATGGATGGAAGCAGCTCCTGTCTCACGCAGCCTGCTACAGCCTCCCAACATGTGTCCACTTGTCCTTTGTCACCCACGTGTGCAACTCCAGGGCCTGGTCAGACCCTGGGTTATAGTAGAAAGATCAAGTGACAAGGACAGCTTTCTCTCTGCCGGGTTTGGCCATGAGCACCTTGCTTCTTGACTTGGAGTCAGCATTGCTGCTCTAACGCATGAGGTTGAAAACTCCAACAGACGACACTGTTACCAGGACAGAGAGGAGAAGTGGAAACTTTTCAGTGCAAGGAATGGCTGACCTGCTGAATTCCCAACTGCTCTGTGTGGGGTCCAGTAACTAAGAAGAGGCAGGTACCAGAGAGAAGCTTTAAAGTGTTACCGCCTTGTGTGAATAAAGCTTAGCGTCAGCAGAAGTATTAGTAGGAAATCAGTGTGGGTTTAACGTGCTAATTAGTCACAACTGTGATTTATTAGGAAGGATGCACTTGCAGATGATGGACAGTTTTTCTGCACTGACCTGCTTGCTCTTCCTCTGTTGCCATTGCCTGGTGCTCCCTCTGCCCGTTTCTTCTCTGACTGCTGAATTCAGGGAGATTTGGGCCTTTAACATAATTAAGTTTCTATTTTATGTCTCTGTTCATGAGGCCTCCAGTAGCTGCTTATACTAATCAGAGGTGATTATTGCCTGTGCCCACTTAACCCATATTTAAATGCAGCAGCCTGCATTTGTCTTCAGCACAGTCTCCAGGAGATATGAACCCAGTATCAAAGAAAATTAATTCATAGGTACATTATCCTATGGCATCAAGCTAAAATGTGGTCAAAGAGCTTTAAAGTCAGTGTATGCTCTCATGGAAGGACACGGGCAGAAGAAGGTAGCCATGTTCTTGATTGTGCAAGACTTTTCCCCCCCATTTCTTTGAGTTAGGCAGAATAGCAGATCCTAAGAATACTTATTCCAGATTACTTTACTGCAGATAAGAGAGAATACTTTTTCCTTTATTAAAGTAATAATTATTGTTGAAAGTGTGATCAGCCACTTTATAAGTATTCTTTTTTATTTTTTTCCTGTCCAGATCTCTGACTTGGGCACCTCTCAGCTTTTGAAATAAATCCATTTATCTGGCCATGCTATCACTCCAGCACAAGAAAATACAGGGCCTTAGGTACACACAACATTTTAATATCAATCTTGCCTCTATAAGAACCATCTTAAACCATTTTCTACAAAATAAGGTGCTGGGTGATGTAAATGAAAATATTCCAGTTGGTTCTCAAAAGCTTAGATGGAATTTTGTCCTAAATGGTGATTAACTCATTTATACTCCTAATCCTTTTAGGCAGTTGCATAAAGATTCAAAGTGGCACTCGAAGATGCTGGGCAGGACAGCAAGGAGCTCCTTCCAGCATCACTGGGATGCAGGATTTTATGCTAAGGGGGAAATCCTGTTCACAGTGGAGTAAATGTGGTTTTTGCTCTGCCTTTAATGGAGTTTCCGTTCCTTTTTCTGACCTTCATTGAGAACGGGATTTTACCTATCTTCTCACATGACTGTGGTGGAAACCTGAACTTTATTTCTGAGTCTTTTTTAAAAGGGGGGAAAATGAAGGTGAAACTATATAAGCCCAGACAACAGATGCATCTCCAGAGGGTGTTGCTGTAGGCTTGGGATAACGCAAAGCAGCCAGGAAAGAGAAGAATGTAGGATGCTGCTCAAAGCAGAGATGTGAGCTCTCAGCAGACAGCCCTGGCAGAGCAGCACAAGTGCCAGAAGCACTCCGGGGTGCTGGAGAAGCCGCTGTGAAGCCCAATTGCTTGCACCTCACCAAAACGCACTTCCTTCTGCCCACCACAAGCGTAGGGGGTGTTTGGGATGACGAGAAGGGTGTAATACCAAAGCAAGGAAAAGCATTGCTATTTCCAGGAGTTGTCAATGAAGTGTTAGGATTGGCAAACATAAAGATAGGTAAAGGAATTGCAGGGCCAGAGTTTCACATAGGCAAATTCTTGGGCAGTGTATTTTTACGTTGCAACTAAATGTGACTAAAATATTCCAGAAACTTCAGCTATATTCTTTACATTAAATCCAGTAATTATTCACCTCCCAACTTTGATTTCGTTAAATAGCCAATACCATAATTCAGAGGCAAGAATTTAATCCACAGAAAATTTTGTCCTCGGAGAAGATCAAAGTGAGTCCTGTAGTGTTAAGCACACACCTACAGCACTTGATCCTGATAAAAAAACTTAAGTGCGTGTTTCAGTCGGCCTGTCCCTTCTCACTGGTTGCCATGTAATAACCTAAGCCTCTGCGTGAACGTTTCCAGCACCAGGATCAAGGAGCTGTGGAGTTCTCCACGCTGGGAGAGCAGGGCTCTGGAAACAGTAAGCGAAGGCACCAGAACACTGTCAGGCTGTGATGGCGATGCCGATTCATTCCTCTGCATCTCCTGACCTACAGTAGAACATTGAAAGTCTCTTGGGTGACATAAATATGCAAGATAAGCACGTTCACTAGAACATAAAGGTGAAATGGCCCTGCTTATCAGGCACAATTAAAATGAATACAGGATGACTAATAAAGAGGCAGTTCAAAATCTTTACGTGACACAGTGTCAAGGAAACGGCGTTGTGCAATAGCACCGACACAATTAGCGCCGTGTCCCTGCCTTGGGCAGCGCCGCGAACAACGGGGCTCCCACCAGCCGTGCCCGCACGCCTCCATGGCGGGCGCTGGGTGGGCTTCAACGCTTCGACTCGCTGCCACGTCCTGGAGTCACAGCGAAACTGGCACAGAACCAGCCTCTTCCGATCAAGGCAAGGGAGTTTTTTTCCACTTTGTTGTCTCCATTCTTCTCTTTCCTGGCTGGTTTGTGTTATCCCAAGCCTCACAGTTACTGCTGAGTGAAAAGCAGATATATATACATACATACATATATATATATATATATTCATTCTCATTGCTGATCTTATTTTCTGGCCAAAACCAGTTTGCTCTTGGCTTTATTACTGCTGGCATGCCTTTGCAACACAGCATTGTTAAAATCTAACAATATAAACAAATCTGAGGCTGCACCAACTATTGCAGAGTACAGCCAAAGCTGTGCAACGCTGCAGCTTGCTGAGCAACGTGTGAATTTTGTCATGTCAGAAATGTCTGTTTCCTCATCCTTTTTTAACGTTTGGAAGGATATTAGCGGCGAGTGTGTCCTTCTAAATGACAGGATTGAAGTCATCAATATGAAAACTCTTTCATCATTGCTGTAGGAAAAATAGCCCATGCGTTCACCCAGCTTGCTCTCTCTACCTGCCAGGGGCTGCAGGTTGAGGCATTTCAAGTTAAACATGATTTCTGACCAGAAAATCATGTTATTGCCATTAATGTCTAAAGTGGTGTTTCTGAGTGTTTTGCTTTATGAGATGAGAGTGTCGATGCCGTTTGCTGTGCCTGATGCAGTCGCTGGGATTGGGGGTGGCCATGGAAGGGTCCGAGGTGCAGACCTGGCTGGGCTGTGCCAGGACAACACAGGGCAATGGCTGAGGCACTCGGTGCCTCCAGGGGAGCCCAGCCCCCCTGGGGTCACATCCTGCCTGTGCTGCCCACAGCACCTGTCCTCAGGTGCTTCATCTGAAGTGCCTCAGCTGCAGAGTGTGGGATTCTTTTTATTCCTGACCTAATTGCCCTGATGCGTATCGGTATGCCCAGGTACCTGGGCAATGGCATCCTCTCGGTGACAGGGTGCAGAGGCACCACTTGGTAAAGTTAAAAAGGAGGGAAATGCTGCATTCGATACCTATTTGTACCTTGTCTGAAAGAGGGCAAGAAGGATTTTCCCTACATGAACAAGGGAAGGGTTGCGAAGTTTTGCATGATGAGGTTGTGTGCCTCTAAAACCCACTCTCAATCAGAAAATGAGATTTGCTGCTTGTGGCAGCCAGCACAACCATGCTATTTGCTTTGCCTCTGATAAGAAAGAAAATAAGAAATATTAACTATGTGCAGAGGTGCCCTTCCTCTTCTCTTGATCAATAATAGCCAATGTTCCTCAAGTTTATTGCCATAAGAACGTAATTTCCCTTTCCTCAGTGGCATCAGGTTTATATTAAAAAACCTCATGGCAAATCCTTTTATCTGCTGTCCCCTTTTTGGTTGTGCTTTTGTCCCCTGTGCTGTGCTTTCGGGCACCGGCACTGGCAGGAGATGGGGCCATGCAGGCAGGATGCCCGCCTGCCTCCTTCCGCTGGCAGAGCAAGGGCTGGGAGAGGAACGGGAATTTTGCTTCAGCAAAAAATGTCAGGGGGTCAGGAATGCCAGCTTTGGGAAAGAGAGCAGGAAAGTGCTGGCCAGGAACGTGCTCCCAGAAGGAGCAGATCTCCCAGTATTGCACAGGTTGAAGAGCAGCTTTCCAAAGAGAGTTGAAGGAGGGTATGGAGGGAAATTTAAAAAAAAAACACAAAACAACCCAAACCACAAACTTGTTAGTAAGAGAGGTATGCAAGTTTTGGACGGGGATTACACGATGCAGCTGCTTGCAGCACCCTGAGGCCTGGGTCAGGGACCCAAGCGATGCCTCCAGCTCCACAGTGCCCTGGGTCAGCCCAGCTGTGGCATAAGGCACACAGCCCCCACTGCAGTGTCCCGGCCAGCGCTTGTACCTTGAGAAAAAAGGTGATGGACCAGCCTTGATGCCAGCTTTTGGTATTCACTGCTTCCAGAAACGAGAGGAGCTATAAATCGAATTCCCGGCAATCAGCATTAAGCTGATGAACAAGTGAGCAGCTCTCCAGAGCTGCCACCGGCTCCGGGACCCGGCACGGTTGTTGTTGAGAGAAGCGGGGGAAGGAGCAACCCGCTGTCCCTGGAGAGGAAAGAAAATAATTACAGTAGAGAAAAGGAAGAAAAAAAAAAAAAAGAGTCGTATGAGGAAGGAAGCAGCAAATGTTAAATGAGTGACTCATGGTACGGGATGACTAATGCCGGCCCCGCACAGCTCGTGGCGGGCACGGACCCGGTGCCGATCGCCTCTCGGGGAAAGCAGGAGGAACGCGGCACCGGGCAGGGGCGGCCCCGCCGAGGGGACCCCGGGCCGTGCCCCGCTCCCCTCCGCGCAGCGGCCCGGCCGCGACTGAGAAAGCGAGGAGCGGCCGCTGCCGCCCGGTCCCGGTGCCGCGGCCGTGACCTATTTTCCCCGGGCTCCTCCCGGCCGCCGGCTCTGCCGCCGCCGCCCGCCCTGCCCCGCTCCCCGGTCTCCGCTCCCGTGGGTCCCACCGGCGCCCCTCCCCGTCCCTCCTGGGGCGGGGGTGAGTGCGTGTTGGGGGGGTATGCGGGCGGGTTTGCCGGCGGCCGGCGGGTGCCGGTGGCGGCGGGGAGAGGAGGAGGAGGAGGAGGAGGAGGAGGAGGAGGAGCGCGCCTGTGCAGTGCCGGGAGGACGGGCTCAGCCGCCGCCGCGTTACACAACCGGCCGCCGCGGCAGCCGAGTTTCACAAGTCCCGCCGCAGCTCGCACCCACCGGGAGACCACCCCCCCCGCTTCTCCACCGCCCCAGCCCTGCCCCCGCCCTGCCCGTCCCCATGCCATGTCTCCAGCGGGCAGCGGCACCCCGGGGCGGGCCGTAATCCCTGGCGCCGGGGCTGGGCATGGCACTGGGAGAGGCTCCGGGACGCGCATCCCCGCGGACGGTACGTACGCCCCTGCGGAGGGGCCGCGGACCCTCGCGGCGTTTGGGGGGGGCGAGGGTGGCTGAGGGGGGGGTCCTCTCGCTCGTAGCCTGCGGGGGGGCCGCCGTGCTCTCGTCCAGCACCTCCAGGACGGTCCCAATTAAGTTTCGAATGGGAAAGATTTACAGCCACAACTTAAGTCGTTTGATTCTTACCCCCCCAAAAAAACCCAAACCTCAAAAATTCGTGTATCGGCAGGACGGGCGCGGGGCTGCAGCGCCGGCTGCTCGGTGGGTTTTCCGTGGCAGGGTTGAAGCGGGTGTGCGTGTCTGGGGGTGTAGTGCTGGGGGTGTAGTGAGAGGAGGATGCCGGAGCCCGGCGGGACCCCCACGATGCCAGGGAGAGCCCTCCCGTCCCTGGCCCCGGGTCAGGGACCGGCTCGGGAACAGGAACCGGCCTGAGGCAACCCAGAGCCGAGCCGTGTCTAGAGGGGGAAAACCGATTTGTTGGAGACTAAAGTGGGACCTGATGGCAGGTCTTGAATTTCTGTCGTCCCGGGACCGCGTTTGTCTGAAAGCACCGTGGGGTAAAACCTCTGGACGGAGTCTTGCGCCTAAAGATAGCATCTAAAATTCAGGTTGAAAAGTTACTCCTCCCACCGGGCTTATTGTGTCATTTGGTTTTGCAGACTGTTTACATTATAAGCGGGGAATCATGAGGGCTTTGAAAGCCCCTCATATGTTTCACCTGAGGGTTTGTGACTGATAACGCCAAGCTTCGGTCCTTAATAGCAGAAATTGCAAAGTGATTGCCCTGGGTAGCTCACCCTGGAAGCACAGCTCAAAGCCGAGCCTGGCTGATTCATAGATGAGGTGTCACTTCAGAGAGCACCTGGCCTTTGTCACATGCCACGAGTCCCCAAAGGCAGGAGCCTCCTGAGCCATCCGCAGAGCAGTCCAGCCTCAGTGGATTTTGGAGAAGCCCAGCGCAGCAGTCCCTTTTCGGGGCATCCAAGTCCCAGCTAGCACTGATCCCTGAACGAAGTTGCCTTCTTAACAGATGAGTAGCCCTGGAGATGACATACCTGAAATCAGAGCTTTTAAAACATCCCGTGCTTCACCCACCTGTGCAGGTGCCGTATATCCTGGGAGGGCTGGGTTATTTATTAGCCAAAGTTTATTTTGTCATGTGCGGTGAAAGCGGCAGTGCTGGTTTAACTGATGGGATGAGGCGTTCTGGTCGGTGTATAGATGCGAAAATGTCAGGAGTCTCTTCATTTTTAGGCAGAATGACTGTGCTCCCCTGTCCTTATTTTGCTGGATGGTTGCTCGCTAATCCCTAGCTCTTGTGAGGGGAACTTGCCTTAAAGAGGCAGCTCTTAATGTTTTTGATACGCAAGTGTTACAGTCCTGTAGGTCTGTTTGAAGAGCGGATAGTTTCAGGAGTATGCAGTGTGAACCCCTTGTACTGAACATCCTACAACATATGCTGTTCCAGCTGGGAATTTGTGTAATTTTTATAATTTTCCTAGGTTGCAATGCCATAGTTGCCCAGTCATAAAAATACATTTGGATTTTTGTTTTTCTAGAAGCTATTTTTTTTTTTTTAAAAAAGAAGATAATTTTCCTGTAATGTGCTAATCAGGGTAAACGAGTGTGTTGGTTATGCAGAGCACCCTGTGCAGTGATGCGCTGTAAGGACAGCACTCGGGGCTCTGTGTCTGACAAAGTTTTGGCGAATGCAGCAAGCACCAGTGAAGAGAGGAGGCTCAGGGGTTAAGCCAAAAGTGGAAGTTTGTGTGAAAGGGAGGCATTTGTATCACTTGAGCTAAAGGTGTTTAGTACTTAAGCTTTAGAGTTTTTCTGGAAGATATAATAGGAAACATGCGAATGACTTTAGGAGTGGTTCCTTACTGCTCTTTATTCTGTTCATTCAGAACCGTGGATTAGAGTTATTTGATCTAGAGAATAAGGTAAAATTGGTTTGATTTTTTTGATAAACTACAAACATCAGTGAAATCTGGCAGTAAGGTATGTGATAGTTTCTGCTCTTTAGCCACTCAGACTATGTCTGTATTAAATTATTTTGTGGGTCTAAGACATATTTAGTACTCAAAAATAGCTCAAGGTTAAAGATTGAAATTAGCAAATGCATAGTTCATAATTAAAGTCTCAAGGAAGCAGCACTACATTTCAGAGATGCTGATGTCAAATCTAACTTCTGCTCATTAGTATCAAAAAATCAGTAGGATGTCTTTACAGTTTGGAGCTAGGACTTGTCTATACACAGAAGTTGCATTGTTCTGCCTTAAATTACACAACCTCCCAAGATTTAAATGTAATGATACAAAGGTTTTGATGCCAACATAGCTCATTCCTTCAAGACTAGAAGAATAAGTTGTGTGCCTATACCAGCACAAATGAATCCAGGCTTGTACTGGAACAGTTATGGATTCTAATGGAATAATATGACTTTAAACAAATTGGTAAAACCTATAAAAAAACAAAATAGCGTGGACCAGTCTTTGCTGGTATTATTAAAATGGTACATCTCTGTATCACTTCAGCTCCAAATGTCCATTAAGGAAGGCAGGCGGATGCCAAAAAATGGATTTATTTGTTACAACCTGGATGACACCCTTCCTTCAGACGCATCCTTGTTCCCCGAAGGCCAGGCTCTACTCGGTGTGTGACAGCAGCTCTGTGCCTATGGGCACAGCCATTGGGGCTCACCTGGCTGTGGCTCTGCCCTCTCTGTCCCCTTCTGCTGCCCAAGCTGAGGCCATTTCTCTTTTTTCCTTATTTCTCTGCTACGTTGGGTACATGCAGGACCGCATAGCACGGCACAACTTCTTGCCCTGTGTGCTGGAATAACAGTGCTCCCGTGCAGAAGCCATGCAAAAACTTCTTTCTGACTGCTCCAGTCTCAGCTGAGCCCTAGTTTAACATGAGGTTGAGGTGGTGGTGAGGGCTTGACCAGTGCTCTGTGCATAGCTGGGCTTGCTGCCTGCACATCTGCTTGGCCTCAGAATCACCAGATTCAGTCAAATCACAGAGGTGCGTACAATTAATGAGAGACTTTGACCAACTTCATATTCCATTATTGGCATTGGCCTTGTCTACATGGGGAGATTACACCAATTTAGTTTAAGTCGGTTTTTAAAGTGATTTGATTAACCTGATATGACCTCAGGAAGGAGATTCTTGTTTTGGTTTAAATGAACTTAGTCCATTTATATAGAACTGAAATTAGCCAAGTCTAAACTGAGAGGAGAACTGATGTCTCTAAATAATGACACAACTTTCTCATGAAAGCAGAACTTTCTGTAGAATCTAGAAGAGAACATCATTACAAACAGATCTGCTGGAGACTGAAAGCTATTCATAGCGAAGTTTTAGAAAAAAACAGCAAAATGTAAGTATCTTAGTGAGAAAAATGAAGAAGTGCCAACAATCCCAGTCCTGGAATACTGAAAGCAGTGGCACAAGGTTTGCAACAGAGCTTTCCCATAGCCCTTCAGCTGTGGAAGAAGAGAAGCACTTCTGTCCTGTACACAGTCAAAAAAAAAAAAAAGTGATGCAGTGAACTATAGGCCTGCTGGTTTGAATGCAATAGTACACAGTGTCTCATGATGTAGTTTGTAGGAAAGAATAATTAGACATGGAAATAATAAGGAAGCAGGCTATATTACAACAAGATTTTATCAAAGATGGATTGTGCTAGACTAATCTTACATCTTTTTTGTACATTATTTAGGTGGGGTAAAGCAGGAACGTAATTTATCTAAAGCCAAGCATTTGATACCAGTCTTGCTTAAAATTAAGACGATAGATCAACACGAGAATTGAAAGGTGGGAAAGGAGCTGGCTAAGGAAAAGATACAGCAGTTGTGTGTGTCTGAATGGAGAGAGGTATTCAAAGAAAGTCATCGGGATAGAGATCAGTGCTCGCTTGGGACCAGGCTTGCTCCTGTTGAGGGGAGCCGCTCTGACTGGTGGGCAGGGTCAGGGTGTGTGCCCGGGAGCTTCACGGGATGACACAAAGTTGGGAGGTATTGTCGATACAGAGGAGGATCAGATAATCATGTGAAAGGAATTTAGATGACTTCGTTGAGGAGTGATAGAGTTAAGATAACATTTAATAGTGCTGAGTGCAAAGTCATGCCGAGTTTTAAGCATGGAGACCAGTAACAAGAATTTCCAGTGTAAAACGGTTCTCAGCTGTCCGTGACAGGAGAGATGTGGGTGCACTGACTGGTCAGGAGCAAGTGAGCCAGTGGTGAGATACAGCCATGAAGGAGACCAATGACATCCTTGGATATCAAAGGAAAATAATACAAGAGATTCAGGGAAATGGAGTATGTCAGTTGTACAAATCATCATGCAGAGCACCAATACAAGAGCTTTCCATTGCTCATGGAGTAGTTTGTTAGGATTTTGCATAGCTCTAAACACTCTAGTCAAGAAAATGTTTAACTACAACAGTAGGAGGTCTAGAGATGTGGTTACACAAACGGACGATCTGTTGTATGAAGTGAGGTGAAAGAACAGTATTTGTTTAGCTCTGGCCAGTTGAACAAATGAAGGGACAGGTTACAGCAGGTCTTTTTACACACAGTTGGGACTAAATAGCACAAAGGCACAAATACTAAGGTAAAAAGATAGCATCTGCACAGGATCAAATTGTCTAAGTTGGTCGTGAATAAATTTGGATGGGAAATTAGAAGAAAGCTTCTAGCTACCTAAGGATTTAAGTTGTGTAATAGTCTTTCAATTAGAGTAGTTTTGAGATAGATCTTGATAATCTTATGAAAGAGATTATACAATTAAATTAGAGGGTTCCTGGAGATAGGAAATTAAGTTTGCAGAGTTAGTCCTTTGGTCTCCAGTATAGTTGTATTTTTAATGTAAGCATGAAAGGAGAACAGACCTGGTTTTACTTGCACTGTTAACCCCATGCATCAAGACTTCTGCTGTTTTTTTGAGAGCCAAGACAAGAGTGAGTTTTCCCTGTTTCTGCAGTTTTGTGTCTTTTCTCCCCCCATATTTGCCTCCTCTCAAGCACTAGATGTTGAAAGCGTGCAGTGCAGAGACTCCCTGTACCATTAGACGGGCACAATTGCCTGCAGTTTTTTTTCTGGCGTGCACCCTGGTTTAACCTGTTCGTCAGATTTTGGGCCAGAGAGGTGTATTTTTCCTTCAGGTTGCATTGCCAGTAACTGTATTCTACTTCATGTTATATTTTCTGGGATCTGTTGCCAGCATTGCTTAATGAACTTTGCGTGGATCCAAGGATGTGCAGTGCTGGCAGTGATCTCCACCTGTCCTTTTCCTGTGTCACAGCACAACTCAGTCTGTTGTGCTTCTGATGTGTATCATGAGTTTGTTTTATTACGTGAGGATGTGTTTTGGGCTTCTGATGCATCTTGGCAGGTTGAACAGATGTTGTGAAGTAGCTATTAACTGTTGTTTTCCAAGACTGGACTCCTGGGGTTTGTGTTCCCTTTCTACCTGATATTCTTAAAATTAAGTTGCAAATCTAGCCTCTAAAATTAGCTCTGTGGTAATCGGAGCAAAATTCTATAAATTGTGCAGGATAGCTTCTAGAAGAAAGAAGTAATTGCTGATGATTAGTGGTGGATTAGTAATTTTAAAAACATAGTTTTGTTTTAGGAAAGTTGAATGTGTAACATGCATCTTAGTACAAGAAAGAGAGAAAAAAAAGAGAGAAAAAAAAAAAGCAGAAAGCAAGCAGGCAGACAAGAAGGAGAACTGCTTGATTTAGCCTGAAGCAGAGATCACATACCTGCTAAGCTGCCTGTAAGGCGAAACTGAAATATAGAAAAATGACAGTGCAGATGAGGGCAATATTGAGATGGTAGAAGAGGAGGTGTGTTAACCAAACTCCGTGGAGCTGTTGAAAAGCCTTGAATCGTTTGACTGTGGCTTGTGTTCTTAGGCAAACACAGTTGTATAATTGATCAATTTGTCAACATTTCTTTAGTGCATAACACTATGGTAACCAAGAGGCTTGCTAAACATTGTCACAGAGAACGCTGTAAAATACATCTTCCCTTGGGAGGGAGGGAGGCAGAGCAAGACCGTGGAGGTCCAGCTTAGTATGGTTTGCTGGTGATGTACGTGTTCTGGATATGACCGAGGAGGTGACACTGGCTAACAACTGCCTTGAACACTAGTGCTACCTGGCCTTTGTGGAGCAGATAGTCTGGGGACAGCTGTGCCACCCTCCCACTGGGTCCCAAACTCCTGGGGATCGTGAGCAGACAGGGAGAGCAAAGGGCTTGGTCTTCACTTTGCCAGTGCTCACATGGAGCTGTGTGCAGGACTCTGCCACCCTGCACATCACCCTGCATCAGCTTCTGCGACCTCACTCCTCCAGGACTGCTTCTCCAGGACCTGTTGCATGAAATAGAGACGTGAGGAGTTGTACAGCGAGTACCCTGGGCTGGGCTGGTACCTGCGCTGGATGTCAATGTGAGGCGCTTTGTTGAATGTCAGCTAGAGGCAGACTGATTAATTGATTGACAAATAGATAATATTTGTAGGTGTGTTTATTCTTGTTTACAAACTGCCCAAGCTTAGGCAAGATTTTCAAGGATGTAGCAATGGCAGGAATCATATCCATAAAAATGCTAATCTCCTCTCTTGCTTCATCTGTTCAGCCCACAAACACACGCATGCACACATGCTTAAAAGAAATTAATAAGGTTTGTTTGCTCTCTTCTGGGATCAGCCTCCTTTAATCTTGTTTTAACTCACAGCACACTGTGGCACATTGCTTCAGGACAATGAAGTTTTGACCATAAGCAAGATACTAAGTAAACCATTGGAGGGGGGACGAAATATATGAACAGTAAATGAGCTGATAATAGCTCCCATTGCCAATTAATTATTTCACATAGACACAGCAGTGTTACAGGATTTTTTTCAAGCAAATGTAGAGGCTTTATCTGAAGGGGATGAGATGAACCCCTGGCCTGATGCAGGCAAAGGTTGAACTTCGATCAAATCCTGTTGCAGCGAGGACCTCTCCCAGAATATCAGCCAGAGAGCTGTGTAAGGCTCTACTAATCAAACTACAAATACGTTTTATGTACAGAGGAGAATGCTGTGTGTTTGGTCCACTGCTGGCTTGTGACAGCAAACACTGCAATTAGAGAGGCTGTAATAGCTGGGGAGGGTTCCACCCCATGCTGAGGAAGTTTGGCCATAAACCTGTTTGTCCTGTCTCTGAGTGCAATGTACACTGGCATGGTTTACAGTAAATTAAGAATATTTGCCCTGATCAAACTGTTTCCTTTTCATTTTTTTTAAACGATGTATTAAGTGTGTGTGTTATGTGAGTTGTGTGGCAAAAAGGCAGGACTTTGGTTGACTCTGATACTGATGTATATATTAAAGATGAGTATCAACAGTTGACTTTTTCTCTCCAATAGAATAATTGGAATGTCTTCATTTTGGGGCGAGCTTCTCATGAAAGGGGCATGGTAGAAAGCATTAATAAAACACACTCTTAATGCTGGTCTTAACACCTATATTTTCTATTTTATCTTTCTTATTTGATGAGGGCTGAGCCTTCTTATTACTTGGCGGCAGTCTGTCAACATAGGAAAGGTGAGTTAATTTATTTCCATCATGAGCTCTGGGGTTGTCCTCTCACATGGCTGCAAAGATGTGGTGCTATGTAATTGCAGAGGGAGGATACATTGGCCCTTGGGTGCCAACAGACAGTTCTCATTGCTTTTTCTGCTGGAGCATGGACTTACGTGAAGCTAAATCACTTTCTTATCTGGGGCGTCTTCACAGCTCTTCGGACTTGGCTCTTCAACTGCAAGACCTCCTGGTATCTATAGCTTGCTGGGCCAAGAGCAGAAGTCCATTATCTGGAGAAGTTTGCACAACTTATCAACCCTTGCTGAAAGTTTTGTTCTGTGGGAAGAATGTCTACGACTCTATTTTTCTACTCTCTAAAAATAATTCAGAATTTGGAAGGAAGAGGTCCCAGAAGAAGGTTATTGGATTGGGAGAGTGTATATCATTCTGCAATAGTCTTGGTATACTGTCTGGAAGGGGCAAAGATCTATTGCCTAAAATGGGAGAAGAATAAATACAAAGGACTAAAGTTGCCACTAAACCATTTGGAAACAAGAAATGAGGTGGAATCAGAACTTCATCTTAGCCAAGGCACATGTTTCAAATCTGGAGCTGAATTCCTTGTCTTGGGTATATTCGTAGTTTAAAAGGCAACAAGTAGAACCATCAAGATCTAGAGTGTTAGACTGGTTAGTTTGCTGGCAGTAGGCTATTGTGACTATAGCTGAGTCGCTGTTTTCACTTGCAGGTTGGGAAAGAGAGTAACACAAAGAACAGCACTTTATTTGTTTTGATTATTTTTTTGAAGGAAAGCGTATAAATATTAATACGTGATCCAGCTGGAACAGCATCTTTCTTAAAAATTGTCCTAGAGATAGTGTATTGTATTAACATGAATTTGATTGCATGGTAAATAAAGTTTTATAAATATAAATCATCATCTTAATTCAAAAGCTGCGGTGCCAAGGAAACTATTCTGGGATTTTCTAATATAGTCTGGTTTGAATAAGAAGAGATATCAGTGAATAAATCAGATAATGAGCTGCTTTACATAGAAGGCATAATGCCTATTTATGATGTATAGAAGTCCTAAGAGAGATGAATTGTCAGTTTAATCTTCTTTGGATTGTGTTTGAAATCTACTTTTATGAGGCATTCCTGGCTGTTCCAGAGATTAGTGTTCAGACACTTATGTAGATTTCATTTAGACTTGATTTACAGCTCTACAAGGTCCTCTGCAGGCAAATGTTCATTTTCTTTAGTTTTTATTTGGTTCCCTGACCTTGAAGTAAAATTTCTCGTGATTATAAGCGTGGCCAAAAGTTTTCTTCTGACCTAGTTGCTCTTGTGGGAATTCAGGAAGCGCTGTTATCTCAATGGATGCACTGGCATTGGCTCTTTACCCATAAACCAGCTACTTTCTGAGCACAACTGCAGAATTTATTTTTGTGTCTTTCCTGACATGGATGTTGCACTTCATTCAGGAATCATCTCAAACAGCTTTACTAGCAGCTGATTTTCCTCCTAACATTGCAACACTTGCAGCAGCCTCAATCAAAGGGGCCTGACAGGGAAACATTACTGGAAGGATGACATGCAATGCCGGGGTCTGGCGGAGCAGGATTGCTGCTCGACGTGGAGAGAGCATGGGATGGGAAGATAATTCACAAGATAATTCTGCATCAAGATCTGATCTAACTTCTATCTTCTGCCAGGCTTCCTAAGCCCTAGGTCATAAGGTTAGAGAAAATTGTGGGATGATTGTGTCATCCTTCACCTGTGGATATAGACCTTCCCAGTTGCAGTCCGTCGCCACCAGACCCAGATAGCCTGTCATCACCCTCCTATTAAGGATGACTGTTTCTAAAACATTAACATTCGTGTCAGGTCTAGCTATGGATCAGCACAGGCTTAAATCATTGTAAGGAACAGATGTGAGATACCTAATCAGTTATTTCCTAAGGAAAATGAGTTTGATTGCATGAATAGTTGTAAATATTGCATTCAGCAGTTCAGCTACTACGGCAATGGTAAACAAGCTTCTGACGCTGAAGAGAAGCATTTTGTGGTACTGTACTTGATTTCTTATTCATTTGAACTTTAGTGTAGAAGAAAGCAGTTTAGGTGCTTCATATTACTTTTTGTGACAGCAATGATCATAACCAAGGGCTTGCTTTGAAGAGAGCCAGACACACCTAACCCTAAAAAACACGGCCAGCTTCATCCTTTCATTTGCAGAGTGCAGCACTTGTCCACAGGATGAGCACAAAGCTGCAGGTTTTGCCACTGGGACGTGATGATGGCACAGGAACTAATTTCAGCTTCAGTAGGAGGGTGACAACCGAAGCACCAAAACATCCATCCTCTGCCTCAATTTTGCCGCTGCCCACCCGATGCCACGCTTTGGGGGTGAGCAGAGTCTTTGGCTGGGAGCTGAGCCAGGATTGGGTGCTCTGTGCCCGTCCTGCAGTTTTCTGCTGGCTTTGAAGCATTGGCTATACGTACGCAATAATAAGTACGACGGCTTTAATTTCTTGTTTGTTTTGCACTTCTCACATGTTGCAAACAAAATGGAATTAAACCGGAAGAAACTTTAATGTGAAATCAGGGTGGGTGGAATCCTAATTTCGGTGAAGTCGATAGGAATTTTCCTACTGATCTTTTGCAGAAAGGCTGATGAGAGGAAGAAAAGGAAGGAGGAAGTTCGCTTTTCTCTCTGTTTAATTGAATGTTTTCCCTGCTTGAGTTTCGGCAGAACTGTTGTATAGTTTGCTTGTGATTTTTAGGAGAGATGTAGAAAAGCAGTGCGTGAAAGAAGGAGGTTGGGAGGACAGATGATATTTGCCTCTTGAACAGGGAGTGAAATTCTGAGGAAAGTGGGACTGCCAACTAAAGGTCATGGGCATTTTTAGCTTCGGCTGCTGACTCCATGCTGCTGCGTAGATGTTTGTCTGGGATCTTGCTGGCCTTGGTGCTATTACGTAGTCACATTTTCACAGAAAGAAGATCCCCCTTTACCCATGTGTTTTTTATGCATGTACTTTACAGAATGGTTCTTTTTATCAGCTGGTTTTAATCTGTATTTTCTCAGCCAGACTAATTTTGTTGTGTTAAATACAAGATGGACGTTGTTAATATGCAGATATAGAGTTTCGGGTGCTTTGGTCAGGAAAGCCATAGGTGATAAATTCATGTTTATCCTAATTTAGGAAAGCAACAAAAAAATCCCATTGTTTTCACCCAAGTATTACACAGATGGTTAAAAAAAGAGGCACGTGCCAACAGATTTGTCTAAAGGAAGGACCAAGCTTTTCAACACTCTTTTCACCCTGTCCCAGGTGAGATGCGCTCTCTCACTGCAGCTTTTTCAGCTCGCCTGGGCTCTTACTTGAAAAGCAGGGACCACGGATACCTGTAGGTACAGATCCACTGTCCTGGTCAGCCGCATCCATACAGCCGGAATTGCTCAGCAGGATGGCAGTAGCTGTTGCCGCTGCCACTAACATACTTAGTAGAGGAAAGTTATCTTTTAAGAGAGAGGGACCCATGTATTTAATTTACTGGTTGTATTGGGAGTGTTGGTTTTGACTCCCCACCCAGGGGCTGCCAAGGGACTGCGCGTTCTGTGGCGCTGGGCAGGGGGGCTGAAGGGACCAGAGCCTCTTGGAGGGTGTGGTGGCAGAGATGTCGCGGTGTGAATCCATTCCCTTTCCCCTGAGCCTCTCTGTGTACTCAGATGATCTTTACATGATCGTTACCTGGGAGAGACATGAAATAGTTAAAAAAACCCCAAACCACCCTCCAAGAGAATCCCCGAAGTAAAGTGGACATTCAGTCATGCTGAGTCATATTTTGTTATTATGGCTGATTATCCAGCCAGCCATGCAAATAAACTGCAAGGGAAAAAAAGAAAAAAAAAAAAGAAAAAAGGATGTGTATGAATATCTTATCTATGACAGAATGAGGCCTTGGGTTTTGTGCGTAATATGTGTAACAATAATGACCTAGTAAGAAAGTGTTCCAGTGACTGACATATTTGCAGTCTAAAAAAGATAACCGAGTAATAAGAGAGAGAGATCTATGGATGTTTATCTTCTCTTCTCTTCTTTCTGAAGGAAAGTTTTGCTTTCTCATTATATTTGTAGTGCGTATCAGTGGTACCACACAGAATGGTATGATTGCAGCTGATTGTTTAAATATTCTTTTATTCCTGAAGCTTTCAAAACAAATAGCCATCTTTTGAGGAGCTAGTTGAGAAATGGTGTGGGCAAGAAAGTCCAAAAGAGAATATTGGATGTGAAGTTAGAAGTGCCTCAGAGAAGAGTAAAAGAAGTAGGGTGAATTGTTTTAAAGAAGGAAAGAAAACCAATTATATTATTAACAATACCAGTAACATAAAGTGGCAGCAATTCTTGAAAAAAAATTTGTAAGCTTCAGTAGTTCAAATCCATCCTTGGTGTAGCAGCGATGGAATTACACTTGGCTCAACATCTTTTCTGGTGCGTAAGTCTTCTAGTGTTACTTAATGCAAGTGCTACAAATGAGCGTGACTTCATCCAAAATGCATTTGCTGAGTATATTTATCATCTATCTTCTTCATAGTAAACAAGGAGAGACATCTGTGGAAAAGGTCTGGTAGCCAGAGAAAATATTTTGCATCATAGTGTCATACTAGTGCCATGATGAGCTAATCTCAGGTCGAAGAGCTGGTCTTTAGGGCAGCTGAAACACAAATGTGTATTTGGTGCTTGAGACCCTTTGCAACTGTATTATGTATTTGCGATGCGGGAAGTAAAGCATGCAAAAGTGCCACTTCAAGACAACTGTGAGTGATTTTGGAAATTCTGAGTAATGAGAGGAGTTTTCTCACAATAGCACTCAACTCTAGCCCGTAATCATACCCTTTAAACAAGTGGGCTCAGACCTTATGAAAGGTGTTTACTTACTCAGCTTTAAGGGCACAGGCCAAGAAATAACTTGATCGGATTAGCCAAGTTTGAATAGGAACAGCAGCAAATAGAATCAAATGAGTGTGAACGATGCCGCTGTGCTCTCCTTTAGAAAAATATCTGTCAGCTGCCCTCATAGGGCATAATCCTGAAAGGTGCTGACACCCCTGGTTCCCATTGCCTGAGGGAGCTGGGCCAGGGTGTTTCAGGTCTGTGGCTCCCATTACTCACCTTAGTCAATGTGGGTTTTTTTCTCTGAAATCCTTCTTTTCCCAGTTATATAAAGGCTGATTCTTTTCTACCTCCTCTTTCTTGAAAGGCTCTTGACACTGAACAGGGAGTGGGTGCACTGCTGGTTATTCTCAGCTGCAAGATTACAGAGATGGCAGCAGTAAGGTCAGTGGGGCATGAACACGGCTCAGCTGGAGAGCAGATGTGAGCAGATCACGTAAGGAGAGCAGCTGAAATTCTCGGAGCCAAATGAGGATAAGAAAAATTTTGAAATGTAAGCGCTTTGTTTAAATTCCTTCTGGCTTATGCGCACATTATACCTGGAAAGCTCCAGAATTAAACAGACCAAGAGGGTAAAGAAGTTTCTTCTGCTTGAACTTGGGATGTATGAAGCCAAAGATGTGAAATGAGGTCAGCTGCAGTGAATCCTTTGATATTCGTTTAATGGATAAGTAGATAAAACTCTAAGTAAGCTTGCATGGGAGACTTTGAATTTTAACTACTAAAGCTCTTTATAATTTTCTCACAGGTCTTTTACATAGATTTGACATGAGGAAGCATTTCTTTACTGAGAGGTTTGTCAAACACTGGAACGGGCTTCCCAAAGAGGTGGTCGATGCCCCAAACCTGTCAGTGTTTAAGAGGCATTTGGACAGTGCAATTAATAACATGTTTTAACTTTTGCTCAGCCCTGAAGTGGTTAGCTAGTTGAACTAGATGATCATTGTAGGTCCCTTCCAACTGAAACTTATTTTATTCTGTTCTACTCTACTCTACTGTACTCTGCTCTGCTCCGTCTCTGAACCAGAGGTGAGAGGTGATCTGCCTCTGGGAAATTTGTCATTTTGACAGGCTTTAGGTTTGAGATTTGGGCAGAAGTCAAGAAGCTGAACATTCTCCGCTGGTATAGGGAGAGTTTCAATCTGTTTCAGACCTATCTCTAATCCTTTTGTCCTAGTATTTCCTTTTTTTTTGAATAGCTTCCTTATGTATTGAGTTCCAGAGATTCCAGGCTGGTGATACACATGGGAAACAGATTGCAACAGAGAGTGGATTAAATTACTCAGGTCTAGGATTACTGAGGCAGAACATTTTTTCTTCATGTTGTTTAAAAATGGAGAAAAATCTTCCTCTTTTTAATTTATAGGAAAAAGTTTGCAATGAAGTTACTCTGAGCTGCCCTCTCATTGGTCAGTCAGTGATCACTTGAAGAAAAAATAATGAACTGTTTTTTTTCCCCCCTCCTTCATTTGAAAATCACTTCTTGCCAGTGCTGCGTATTTAAGGGAGTTCTAAGACTACAGTCTTAGATGCTTCAGGAAGCTTATTTTAGGAGGGAAGACTTGACTGAATGCCAACAGACAGAGCTAATCATCAGGACATCTGGATTCACTTCTTAAGTCTGCTGTGTGACCTTGGGTCAATGATTTAGGTCGTGCTTTTCCAAAATGTGCGTTATTTGTAGGTGCTTATGCTGGGTTTCAGCATTACTGAAAATTAGGATGTAACTGCGTTTACTGTTTCAAATTCAGATGCCCAAAACTGGGACACTTATGAAAAGAGACAGAAGATGCATGCCCCTGTTTCCTCACTTGTACAACAAGGATGGATAACTGTGTTTATGGAGTGCGCTAAGGCTTCCCAAAGTAAAAGCGTTAGAGGAGAGAAAGGATGGCAGCAAGCTGCTTACAAAGCGTCAGAAAAGTAGACATTGTTCAGCAGAAATCAAAGGACACTGAACAAGAACCAGACTTCCAAGACATCCCACTTTACCGGCTGAAGGGCTTCCCAGACCGGGTAGAGGACCAAGCAGATCTAAGGAAGCGCAGAAGTGACAGAGCCAAGGATCGACGGCTCTCTGCAGACTGTCTGCATGGTGCCCAGCCCGTCCACGTGTTGTCCAACAGCAGCAGCGGAGCAGGCGAGCTGCCCTGTCTCAGAGAGATGTAACGCTGTGTGTGGGCAGGGTAGCACAGGTGTGGCAAGCCCTGCGCTTCCAGGAGGTTCTGGTTTGTGCATGTCACAGCCAGTCTGTGCATGATGGAGAGGGACAGATCTACTGTGCAGGTGTGGATCGACTAGGTTGAACATCTCATCATGTAGGAAGAATCCTGATAGTATCAGGCTTCCTTCATTAAATGGCCTCTTAAATGGACTCTTCTTGCTTTCATGGGTGGTAGGAGTGTCCATCACTTTCACAGGTGCATCCTGACTCCAGGATCAACTGTGATTGCTCTCAGGCTTTGAAGTGAGCTTGGTGCATGGCAACGGCCAGAGGAGTGCTGTATGCGGACACAAGATGTTTAAATTTGAGAAAGTTCTCCAGGCCATACATAGCTCCCACCATGTGAGCAGATGGACTTTGAAGCCAGGTCAAAAACATTAGAAAAAACTTCTTCATTGTGAGGGTGACGGAGCACTGGCACAGGCTGCCCAGAGAGGTTGTGGAGTCTCTGGAGATATTCAAAACCCACCTGGACGTGTTCCTGTGTGACCTAGGTGATCCTACTTTGCAGGGGTGTTGGATTAGATGATCTTTTGAGGTCCCTTCCAGCCCCTGACATTCTGTGATTCTCTGATACATAGCGTTCTCCTCACTGGAGCAGAGCACTATGGAAGTCTGATCCTGGAGCCACGTAGGATCCACTCTTGACCCAGCTGAAGGCCCCAGCTTTTACTGTGCGAGGCAAGCAGCCCTTGGGCCTTACATTTCTTTTTGCATTATGAGTTCAACCTCTGTCTCAAGCAAACACAAAGCATACGTGCTCATCTCCTTCTCTGTACTGTCCTCAACTATCTGAAATGCATTTTATATACAAGACTGAGAAAGGCAAAGGAGAAACAAAGCAAAAATTGTATTGTTCGAGGAGAAAATGAGAACAGCTGAAGGTGTGAATGCTGCTGTTGCCGATTTCAGTGAACTGGTAGTTGCTGGGGATGTTCTCTCGCTGAGAAAAGTAGAGGAGGAGGTATTTAGTTTAACTAGATAGCTGATGTTCTGTTTTGTCTAATGATTACATTCAGTCTGTGCATAGGGAAGAGCATAAGGCATAGAAGTAGGTAGTTTAATGACACAGACTTTCTGTCGCTGTCTGCTTGGGATGAGGTTCACCCATAGTAAATAGAAGAGAAGGGGAATTACAAGAGGGATTTCAGGATTACACATCCAAAAAGGTAGATTTAACATGTTTGTCCTAGTATCTACATAATTGCCGAAACAAAATCCAGAACCGAAAAAGGACCGAATGACCTCACTTAATGCCATAAATACAGCCAATGCAAGCTCTGTCCTCTTGGTGGGAGTAAGGCACAGCACCTCCCGTTGGGGATCCCTGCAAAGGGGGCAGAAGGTGTTGGGTGCCTGGCAGCCCCTTCCTGGACACTTCTGCAGCAGGTCCAGAAGCTGATGCCATTGAGTTAGCAGAAACTGTTGGTTTCTTTTAAAACTCTTCCTAGCAGTTGTGCTCTGAAAGCGTTGGGACTGTTTTGAATGAAACCCTGAAAGGAGCCTGAATTTCAGCAGAGAGTTTATGGTCAGATGTTGTCCTGTTAAGCTGCAAAATCAATAGCTTGGGGTTTGGAGAGATTTTTTTAGCTTGTTGAGCCACTCTTTTCATTGCTGGAATTTATTGGGTTAGCCTTCCCACCACCTACCCTCCCATCCTTTGTGATTTGCTGGAGAAGTGAATAGGATAGAAAGTGGCCTGAGGTGGGAGGAGGTGAGCTCTGTTCCCCTTCCCTTGGCATGCACCCAGCGGGGATGGCTCCTTCACTTCCAGCATCGGGAGGCGAGCGGTGCAGGAGTCACCCTGAATGTCACCACTTGCTTGCCCTGGTGGAACTTGCTCTCACTATTTTTTTTTTTTTATTTTTACTTTTGCAAATTGCTCTGGAATTAAAAGTGTGTTTATGTGTGTGTGTCTATGCACTTAGCCCCGCACACATGCATTTGCACCATCAGAGTCAGCCATAAGCAGAAGCAGAGCTTTAAGAGAATTTGTATTTGCTGGAAATTTTGGAGAACACTCTGTTCAAAAGGCTTCTAACTGTTAGACTGCGATATCGCCGCCTTCTCTTTAGTTCTGTGTGCTTTTCCTGGAAGTAGTCCCATGAAAACACACATCTCTGTTCCTGCTGAAGGATTAACTGCAGGCAGCTGCCTTTACTCCCATCCTACACAAGGGGAAACCATGTTATTATTTGAGGATTATTTGGCTCTTTGACTGAGTCAAGTGCATTGAAGAATTGTTCGTAGGTACATAGCATCATTTCATACTGCAACACACATTTACCTTTCCTGTAGTAACTGAAGGACTACAAATGAGCTCGAATCTTCATCCGAGACTGCAGAAGAAGTATTATTTGCATATTCATTTTTATCCTACCCTGCTTGTGCCAGTACAAGTATGGTTATGTACTACTTTGGGTTGTGAAGCAGCAGTTCCCCCTTTTGCCCTGCTTTGAGAATTTTAAGGGGCTATTAGACAAATTGGTAGAATTAATTAAATGCATGCCCTTCTTGTTGCGGAAACCCTGGAGACATTTTAAATAATATTCTATAATGTATCATTGCCCTGCAAGGCTCAGTAATTTGCTGGAACAGAGCAAACTTGACCAGCTATTTTCTCCATGATCTGACAAAAATCCTAGAGAACAAAATGTTTCAGTAATCATCTTTTCTTTTCAAGTGTCTGTTAGTTTTTAATCCTTTTCCCCTTTTCTTTTGTCAGAAAACAGCATATCCCGATTTAACAAAAAATAGAAAAAAGAAAAAAAAACAGTACACCACATTGTTCCTCCCTGTATCTTTCATTTCATTTCTGTGCTGAAGCACAGTGTTCTGATACAGCCTTTTTTATGGTGTAATTGTTTTGTATAATCCATTTTCTTTGGGCACCTCTTAGCTTCTGTCTGAAGCTGTTACTGCTGTAATGAATGTAGTCATAAATCTCTCACAGGTAACAAGCTAAGCTTAGAGCTCAATAAACCAGGGGAGAGTAGATGCTGTAGATAAGTGAGAGCATCAAGAGATGCAATAGTTACAATAGTGGCACAGAAAGTCCACTTCTGACAGATTGACAAAAGAGGACACAGAATATTTGGTTCCCTCACCGATTCGCCACCAGTACCCGTGTTCCAGTAAAGAAAAGATGAAAATACAGGTACAGTCACGGCGTGTCACCCTGCCTTGACACCCCCAAGGAGTGAGGGTGTGTATTAGGTGCCGGGGTGAGCGTGCTGTGCTGGACACCTCAGCTGTCCAACGGTGGGGATGTAGGGTGGTACTTCTATAAAGGATGGAGCTGAATAGCTCCACCACTCAGCCGAAGGGGATCCCAGTTCCTCCAAAGAGGTAAAAGGTCCAAAACTGGTATTAGGAGCTATCAGCCAGGACAGGACCCAGTGCTCCTGGACCTGGACCAAGGTGGTGTGAGAGCCCCACATCTGATCCCCACCAGTGTGATGCCTAAGGCAGTGTGTCCCTACACAGAATTGAGCACTCAGGCATGCCTCAGATCTGGGTAAGCCAAGAGTTCCCACAGGTAGATGGCTGATAAATCATCTCAGTACTGACAATCTGATGATTGGGCTTGATGCTCTTAAAGATCTTTTTTAACCTGAACGATTCTGTGATTCTATGGTCATTGCAACATTTTCTTCTCTTTCGAGAAGAGACAAGTGAAAAGCACAGAGAAGAAAAAGCAGATGACAAAGAGCAAGATGGAGAGAAATTTTATAATTGAATCAGCAGCACTTCACTGAAAAGGTTAAATTGTGCCTTTTAAAAATTAAATGAGCTGTTTAGCTGTCAGCCACAGCCGTGCCCTCCTGTTGCCTCAAGAAGAATGAAACATTGGCATATTGACATATAAATCGTATTGCTGGAAAAGGCAATAACTCCCTTATTTATGGCTGCATTGTGCCACAAAGTGCTGCATCTTGTAATTGAGGGCTCTCTGCTGAGTTCGTTGCATGTAAAATCTATGGAAATTATTAGCACAGCACATTTCCATAATTAAAATATTTCCTACAGTATAGATTTGAAGACTCCCTCACTGCCATACATCACTCAAATGCAAAATTTTATGAAAGTGGAAATACAAGCACAACAAAGTTTTTATGAACAGAGAACAGTTTTAATTAGACTGATATAGCTGGGAAAAGCAATCAAATTGGCTGAGTTCAGAGACCCTTTCTAGGTGACCGATGAAAGCTTTATTGGGTACTGAACACAAAGAAATGTGCAGCTCACAAAGTGATCTTTGCCTTGCTGTTGGTGAGGTAACCAAATTATTAAAAGTAAAGCTGTAATGAAGCTTTCATAGGAACCTTTGGATTCAGGGGATAATTGTTACTAATATGATGTTCCATTAAGAGTTTTCTTAAGGTAATGTTAATATTTTGATGATTTGCAGCAAGCCAATAAATAACAAACTTAGTCAAAAGTTCATAGTTTTACATGGCTCCTGAAGTCAGACAGTTCTGCAAAACAAATAATTTTTGAAAAACTTCTCTCTCATCCCCTCCACAGTGAAAAATGTGCCAGAATATTGCAGATAGCACGGAATGGTGCTTTAACTATTAGCTGGGTGTCTGAGACGTCCGTTTGTCTAGTTAAGGCAGCCATACTGCATTAGCGTTTCTGTAACCCTGGAAACAATTTCAACTTGCCCTTAAAATGCTATGAGTGGTTTTTGAGACTCCCTGTCAAAGGAAAAAAAAAAAATCTTTTGCCTTTACAGGTGGCATTAAGCAGTGATGGACGTACATTTCTTTGTGAGAAAGCTGGTCCCCACCTGTTTTAGGTGGGGTGAAGAAGGATTCTAGCAGCGCTGGCGGGTGTCCTCTCTTGTTACCTGCCCCACTGAGTTCAGGAATCCTCTCCAAGTGTTGCACGAGAGGATTTTCAGGAGGCAATAAATAAATTTTGATCCCTCTGGTTAATACAGCTGAGGTCAAAGAGATTCTATCTGGAGCTATTTAAAATAGACTTAACATGCAGACATACTGCTGTCAGTAGTGCTAAGTGCCTTATCGTGCTGAGGAGTGTATACAACCCTTATGAAACTATTCTTAAGTATTCTGGTTACTATATTTAGCTCTGGCTCATAACAAGACAAAAAGCACTTAGCTAAATGTAGTCCTCAAGTGCTTAATCCGGTTAAGAATATTTTGTCCTTAGGTGTCTTCTACTAAGGCTTTTTGTAGCTCACCATCCTGCTGCATCATGCAAAAAGCTTCTCTGTGTGTTTCGGCCCGTGAATTCTTTTACAGCCGTTTATTCTGCCAGAGCCTCGAGGTCTGGTGTTGACTGAGGACATCTCGATGGCTGTTAGGGATGGTCCCACTGGGACAGGCCTGGGAAGCCTCATTCCTCTGCCCCTTGCAGCTCACACCAGCTGTGCGGCAGCGGGATGCGATACCTGCTGCTGGAGACTGGAGAATCCAGGCTTTGTTTCCCAATTTAGACTAGGTGAGCATTAACTGGGGCTGTTTTCTCTCTCAGTGACCAAGCAGCTTCCCTCAGCTTACGGCTCTGCAAGCTGGCTGGGAGGGCAACTACACATGCAAGGCAGAACGCCTTTCAGGCTTCCCAGAAGTTTTCTGGTTTTCGACAGCCCATGGGCAAGGCAATGTAAAAGCTTCTGCATAAAGCTTTGCACCCAAAGCTCGGGAAGAATCCTTGCATTCTGAAGCCCGTATAGAAAAAAATCATTTCCTGAAAATTTGCGATAGATCTTGTTGTGTATTCACAAGCCATTTTTATAATTTAACCCATTGCTTTACAAAGAATTTTCTTTATGCCTCTGGATCTCCGAAATTATTACAACTTAGCAAAACTGCATGAGTCATCCTTCTAGGGGAGAAACAACTGTACGATTTTGATAAAACAGCACTGACCAACGAGTGGCAGTGACTAAGATAAGCACCTCGGTTCTATGGCAGCTCAACAGGCTAACAAATAAGATCACATGCTCCTTTTGAACTGGAATAAAAGCTTGTAACTTGGCCAGCGTATGACAACTGTGAGAAAAGAAGCGTAGCAGATCCACCGTGTTTAACCTTGCTACACCAGCGTGGTTTTCAATTGCAGCTTAACTGAGGATATCGGGAGTTGCGTGAGATTTTCCATGGAAGTTCAAGTTCCAAACTGAAAATGATCATTTTATCCCAACTGTATTTTTCTACTGTTTTGCTGAAACACATTAACTATTTTATATGTTACTCTTGTACTTCTGTTGTGTCAGGAGGTTCAAGCCTCTTGCGCGTAATTCCATATGACTGTTTACAATGACCGCAGCACGCTTGCTCTGAGTCGATTATTTTGAACGAATGAACTGAAATAATTTCAGGTAGCAGTAGCGAGCAGGAATTTGGTCCGTTGTCTCACATAACTCACGAAAACCTCCCTTACAAAGCATTCTCACCGTGTCGCTGGTTGGGGCCAGTGGTGCTTGTGGTGTTCAGCAGCAGCCCCACAATGTCAAGGCCTGTCCCAGATGCCCTTTCTGCAATGTGTGCCTGATATGTGTCTCTTGACATGGTTTTTCAGCCACCTTCTTGTGTTTCCTTCCCTTTATGGTGCTTTCACTAGTTGGAGAAGTGAACAAGCTCTCACTAGTCCTTTAGATGATTAAAGATGTGGGTGTATATTTGCTGGCTCACTGTGGTTTCATACGTGTAATCCCTGGTAGTGGCAGCAAATATTTTGCAGTGTCTTGAGCTGATGTTGGAACGGATGGTAACTGGAAAAACAGCCACGAACCACGTGCTTCAAGGGTATGAAAACCTTGTTACATTTGGAAGCCCAACACAGTCATGGACAGCTTGGTTGCATCCATGTTCGTCTTGAGAACAAGGCTCATCTGAAGCCAAACAAGTTTCAGCAGTGATTGTTTCAGAGAGATGTGCACAATGATGTGGGTACAGTCAGGAGTTCAGGGTGTTCATTAGTAAATGTTCAAATTGTAGACAAAAAGGAGGTGTGTGTCCTGTCAGTGGTAAATCTTCATGGGAGGCCTTAGATCCATCCAGAGGTGGGTGGATGTGGCTTGTGCTGTCTTTAGCTGATTGTGTTCATCTCAAAGGGTATTTTAAGTTGCAAGATAGGATAGATGAAGTATGGATCATACTCACTGGTTTTCATAGCAGGCATGCCAGGTAAATGGTCATACCCAAGCAAAGAGGGACATTCCTCCATGCTGCTGGGCCACATGGCTTTATGGGCATGAGAAGCTGAGTTGGCCTTCCCTCAAGCTGACCCTTCTTCTGTGGCAGCAGGTGGTGCATACGGAGCCAGGAGCTCCAAAACATGATCCAGCTCCCATTCCTGGAGGCATTCCTGAGTTTTCACTGGTTATACTTGAATATGTTTCTTATTTTCACCACTAGATTTTTTTCAGCTTGAAGTGACAGCTGCTCTCTAGGCTAAGTCTTGCCTGCAACTGTGTTTTAACTAGACTTATTCTTCCTTCCAGGATTAATTTTTCTCCGTCTCTATTTACATGGTGATAAGAAGTGCTAATCCCACTCCGTCAGTCTGGACTGATGAATCTGAGGAATAGAAGAGGTAATTTCTAATTTGACTTGTAGCTTTCAGTGACTCAGGCAGTGAGAACCACTCCCTCTCCATGGAGTCCATTTATCTTTTGGGATAAAAGAACTAATACAGTTTCTTCTGCCCAGGTCATCTCCTTGTCCTGGAGCAGGAAAGGAAGGGTAAATTTTTGTAGCTTTTACTGTGAGCAGGATATTTACTTTCTGTCAGTTGTGGGTGGTTTATTTTGTGTTACTTTTATAGCCACCAAGTAGTTTGAGCTTGGAATAGTCTTAAAGCAGGGAAAAACATTTGGATGTACCCATTGAAAAATGCCCCTTGGCTGCCGGGTGGGGTTTTACCAGTGAGTGTCTTCACTAGAGATGGAGGCAGGTTGGTGCTAGTGCCTCTTTGGTGATGTCTGGTCAGCAGAGCTGACCCAGGCGATGTGGCATGGAGTGACAGCATCTATGTGGCTCCTTGCCCCTCAGACTTCACCCATCTGAGTCATAGCAAGCCAGTCACCAGTAAAGAAGTTACCCTTATGTTGAATTTTCCATCACTTCACGGAGTTTGAGAGTACCATATCCTTTCTGGGAGTTGTTGACAGCTGTTAATCCTTACCTGTGCTGCAGGAACACTTAAGATAAAGACAGCAGCCCACACTGACTATTCTCATTCAGGAACAAATAGAACCCAGGTCACATTTCCTTCTTTTCCCTGGTTATTGCCAGATCAGGAAGTTTTAATTTGAAGTCTTGGATATGAATCCCAGTGGTAAGACACAGCTCATATGACATGGTGGAAGTCCACCAGCACGAGCAGCAGGCATTGGCTGCAGGATGCTTCAGATGAACTTGTCTGTCATACAGTCTCTTAAATGTCCTGATAGTACCCTGCTGTTGCCTAATATTGGGGATGATTAGCAGAGTTTTCGTCTTCCTCCTATGCCGTTCCACTGGGAAGGAAATCTCAGATGCTTTTTCAAGCCTTGCAATGCATGGAATCAACCAGCAGCCTCTTTGATTTCCCAAAACAGGACCAGGTACAGTGCTGCCTGGTACAGACATCGGAGTCCACTTGACTCTCACATTTGCAGAGGAGATGCCGATTCCTGTGCAGAGTCCAGTGCTTGGGCAGGGGTCCCCATCCTGTGGCAGAAGGGAGTGCAAGGGCAGGCGGAGGGGCTGCTGGCTCTTAGCTCTTCCACTGTGAAGTCACACTTACTGTAGCTGTATGTTTGCGTTTACAGCAACAGTTTCACTTCTTGAGCATCAGTAGCTGATAGAACAAGCAAGAAATGAAATACATACATAATGAAAGTGGAGTTTGGGCAAGGGAGGATTAACACATCCCAGAGGTCATAGAGTGTAAACTTCGTATTCTGAGATAGAATTATAGAATGGCCTAGAGATCATCTAATCCAACCTCCCTGCCATGGGAGGTTGGATTTTCCCCAAAAAGATCAGGGAGTATGTGTCATTAAGTACTTCTGTCTTTTCCTTCCAGAGCCCTGTGTTGTGTAAACGAACTGATGGATGAAGATGAGAAGGACAGGGCAAAGAGGTATGAAAGCATGAGCAGAGCACTGAGGGTGGAAGCTCTCTTGGGGGAGAATTGTAAAAGCTGTGTTGGCCTATGCTTGAAAAAAGACCTAGGACCACTGATATCAGAGGCAAAACTCCCATGTAGTTTACAGGCTCTGTACAGCAGACCACAATTACGTCACCATTTTCAAGCTTCTCATAGTGTGTTTGACCACCCCTACAATGGGTTAATGAGCTGAGTGCTACCTGAATTATGTTCTGTGCGCTCAGAATCTCATGTTCTCCCGTGGCTACTTATTATTTTGTTGCAGGGCTCCTGACCTGTGATTTCTGGCATCAGTGCAGTGCTGCCCACCTGGGGTAGAGTTCCTAGTGAAACTTAGAGAGCAGTCCTGCTTTAGCACAGATATGAGCTAATCTCCCTTCAGAGAGGCATTTGGCTCTGTTCTAGTTAGTACACAAGGGCCAAAACGGAGATGGCTGTGAACATAAATGCTGGATCTGAGAACCAACAAATGCCAACCTGAATGTGAATGGAAATGCTTTCTGCATACCACACTCAGTCTAGATCACAAGAGGCATGTATCATCCTGAATACATTTGTAACGAAAATTAATTACTGTTGGGAGAGGTTCTATGAAAGTAGGGCTGGCTCAGATATGAGCTTTGGAAAGAATGTTTTGGAAGAAATTGAATGGATTTGCTTTGTCCTTTATTGTTTTTAATGGAGGGGGAAATTCTAATAAAACATTCTTAAATTATATTAATGCAAGATAGAAACTACTCTGTGGTTTCTGCAGCCAGATTCTTAACATTCCCAGCTTCATATATCATGGCAGCAGATTTTCAAAACCAGAGACAAGAAATGCAGTTGACTTTATTTTGCAGTTGAGTTGTCTCTGCACAGTGTTGTCTCTTGATAAGCTACTTCTGTAAGTACAAATCAGGGAATAAGGAATCCTTCGCATTTTGACCTTTTATATGTGTGCGTACTAATTGCGAAACAAAAGATCATAACAATGAAGTGGGCAAAACGTGAGCATGTAGATGCCAGGACTTCTCTTACTGGAGAAATTTTGCCCATAACACCTTCAAATCTTTATCGCTGCTTTTGGAAACAAACAGGAACTGCTGCTGAAATGTCTGTAAGGATATGGTCTTGCTCAAATGAATGGAAATAATTTCACACAGAATCACAGAATCACAGAATGTTAGAGGTTGGAAGGGACCTCAAAGATCATCTAGTCCAACCCCCCTGCCAGAGCAGGACCACCTACAGTAGAGCGCACAGGAACATGTCCAGGCGGGTTTTGAATGTCTCCAAAGAAGGAGATTCCACAACCTCCCTGGGCAGCCTATGCCAGTGCTCTGTCACCCTCACAGTAAAAAAGTTTTTCCTCATATTTTTATGGAACCTCCTGTGTTCCAGCTTCCACCCATTGCCCCTTGTCCTGTCAGTGGATGCCGCTGAAAAGAGCCTGGCTCCATCCTCCTGACATTCCCCCTTGACATATTTATAAACATTAATGAGGTCACCCCTCAGCCTCCTCTTCTCCAAGCTAAAGAGACCCAGCTCCTTCAGCCTTTCCTCGTAAGGGAGATGCTCCATTCCCTTAATCATCTTTGTGGCTCTGCGCTGGACTCTTTCAAGCAGCTCCCTGTCCTTGGTGATGGTGAGCTCAGTTCTGCAAGGCTCTAAGCACCAGCAAGGCACCTGTGCTCGAGCCTAATTTTAAACAAATGAGTGGCCCCCAGCAGAGTTTAGATTCTTGTATTTAAAGTGTTTTGCTGGGGCAGGGTGTTTTACCTCTACCTGGGTCAAGCTGCAGGTCCTTCTTAGCAGCATTTACGTTTCTGTCACCCAGGGCATCACGCAACAAATCTGAAAAGAAGAGGAGAGACCAGTTCAATGTCCTCATTAAAGAGCTTTGCACGATGCTGCAGGGCCACGGCCACCCTCTCAAGATGGACAAGTCCACCATACTGCAGAGGACCATCGACTTCTTACAGAAACAGAAAGGTACTGGAGGGTGCGGGTGTGCTCTTCTTGAAGGCACTGGCTCTGCATCTGCCTAGCAGCCAGCTCAGAAGGTGAAAACTGTTTTTCCTAAGTGTCTAAGACCTCTAGAGAGGACACAGATGTAAGTGAGGGGCAGAATAAGGTGCTGCAGCTGACCTCAGAAAACGGGCTGGATTTGAACACAGTGCCAATCAGCTAAATACTGATCTACTAGGAAAAATGCAGTGCCACGTGCTTTCTAATGTAGTGACAGTGCTCCTTTTCCCTCACTGGTGTCCACGTGCCCTGGCTTTGTACGCTCTCAGACAGGGCATGAGTGAGAAGAAGCTGAGGAATACCACACATTAAAAAAGCCAGAGGAAAGGGGTTTCTGTGCCCTGTTCCCAGGTCTCTTAAAAGATAAAATAATAGAATGTGCGGGGTTGGAAAGGACCTTTAAAGATCACCTAGTCCAACCCCCCCTGCAGTGAGCAGGGACGTCTTTAACTCGATCAGGTTGCTCAGAGCCCCATCAAGCCTGACCTTGAGTGTCTCCAGGGATGGGGCCTCCACCACCTCTCTGGGCAACCTGTGCCAGTGTCTCACCACTTTCATAGTAAAGAACTTCTACCCAATGTGTAATCTAAATCTACCCTGCTCTGGTTTAAAACCATTTCCCCTTGTCCTATTGCTACACATCCTTGTAAACAGCCCCTCCCCAGTTTTCCTGTGGGCCCCCTTCAGGTACTGCAAGGCCGCTATAAGGTCTCCCTGGAGCCTTCTCTTCTCCAAGCTGAACAATCCCAACTCTCTCAGCTTGTCCTCATAGGAGAGGTGCTCTGATCATTTTTGAGGCCCTCCTCTGGACCTGCTCAAACAAGTCCACGTCCTTCTTGTGTTGAGGGTTCCACCACTTACACCTGGGAATGGACAGCTCTTACACTCTATGGAAAGCATCCTTAAAGATCTGCCAACTCTGTTCTCCTCCCTTGTCTCTGAGGACCATTTCCCAGGGGGTCCTATTGACTAATTCCTTGAAGAGCTGGAAGTTTGCTTTCCTAAAATTCAAGGTCCTGACCTATGCTTCTAGTCTGATTCGTATCCCTTGGGACTGTGAACTCCACCAGTGTGCAATCATTGCAGCCCAGGCTGCCTCCAATCTTGACACTTCTGATGAGCTCACTTGCACTGGTGACCATTAGGTCCAATATCATGTCCCGTTGGGTAGGGCTGTCTCTTTCCTGTCTTAGGAAGTTATCGTCAAGGTGCTCCAGGCGTCTGCTGGATTGCCTACAGCTTGCTGCTATTTTCCAGCAGATCTTGAGGTGGTTGAAATCTCCCAGGAGGACGAGAGCCTGTGAGCGCGATGCCTCCTGTAGCTGGAGTAAGGAGGCTTCATCAGGAGGCTCCCCTTGATCATGTGGCCTGTAGTAGACACCAGTCACAAGGTTCTCCTTGTTGCGTTGATCACTGATTCCTACCCGTAAGATTTCAGCTTGCTCTTGGCTATTCTTTAGGGACATCTCTTCACACTATTTCTTAACATAAAGGGCAACACCTCGGCACCTCCTTCCTCTCCTGTCCCTTCTAAACACTCCAGCTGTAGGATTTGTCCCACCAAGTTTCAGTAATGGTGACTATGTCGTAGCTTTCCAGCAGAACAGTGGATTCCAGCAACTCCTGTTTGTTGCCCATGCTGCATGCATTTGTGTAGAGGCACTTCAGCTGGGCTGTTGGCCATGTCACCTTCTTCGAGGAACACCCCTTAATTCCCTTGAGGTGTTTCACAGATGTTTCCCTGTTGGCTTCTACTACCTCAGGAGCCCCTGGCTCATCTCTGTAAGACTTCAACTGTGCTGCAGGGTCACTAGTATGCCTCAGGGCAACAGGCTGAAGGCCCTTACTATCAACCTGTCCCTCTAACCCTGGCTTGTCGCAGAGAAACCTGATATTATTATCCCACTTCCCTTTCACATCTAGTTAAAGCCCTGAAATGTCTTGAGAAAAGACCCTCTTCCCTCTTGGGGAAAGGTGGCTCCCGTTTGAGGCTAGCCAGCCTGGTGCTGTGTAGGCCATCCCATTGTCAAAGAACCCAAAGTTGTGGTGGTGACACCAGCCATGGAGCCACGTGTTAATAGACTGGATTTGTCTGTTCCTGTCACTGCTCACAACTGGAAGAAGAGAATTAAAAATAGCCAGTGCCCCAGATTCCCTCACCAACCTTCCCAAAGCCCTGAAGTCTCTTTTGATTGCTCTTGGACTACAAGTTGCTGTTTCCTCTTCACCTAAATGGAAAAATCAGTAATAGGTAACAGTCTGAGGGCCATAACCAGATCCTTAAACTGGGATCCAGAGAGACAGCAGACTTCCCTATGCTGAGGGTCTGCCAGCATATTGGAGCCTCTGTTCCCCTCAGAAGGGAGTCATCTACTGCTATAACCATTCTTTTCTTCCTTGTGGATGTGGTCATGACACAGGTGATGGGCCTGTCTGACCAGTGAGACACCTATAGCACAAACTACCCATCACCCACATCCTCACTTGGCTGGTCTTCCTCAACTAGAGCTTCGTACCTGTTCTTCAGAGGCACCTGGGAGGGGGGGTGAGGTGGGCAAGGAGGGAGTTCACCTGCTGCCCCAGCCATGAACTTGCCTCCAGATGGCTGGGTGCAGCCTGTCCTGCTACCTGGGACTCCTGTGAGCCTTCCTGAAATGACTTCAGAGTCATGAACACCCTCTACTCATGGTGATGCTCAGTTTCACTGAAATTAGTCCACTGACTGTAATTTTTGAAGGATTTCTTCAGACCAAAACGTCTCCTCTTCCTTTTCTTAATTTCTAATGCATTTGTACCATGATGGCGTGGAAGATGACTGTTGCATACAAAAAGGCTTTGTGTGGAGAATGATCTGAGGATGATTCCTCTGAAAGCCTCTTAAAAGAAATCTAGTGTTACTTGAAAATGAAAATACAGTCCAACTAGCATGAGTCATGTTGCTTTTTGATGTTTTCTCTTTAAGAAATCACAGCACAGACAGAAGCCTGTGAGATTAGACAAGACTGGAAGCCTTCATTTCTTAGCAACGAGGAGTTCACCCAGTTGATGTTAGAGGTAAGAAGAAATTAAAGCTGCATAGATTAGCGAGAAGCAATCAGTTCAGAGGAGTAGTTCAGAGATATATAGCTCCAATTCACCTGTATATCCCAATGTTAATGCTTTCTACTCTGCTGGTACGAATAATACAAACCTGACAGAGACCAGTGTCGTGCTGAATGCTTTGCAGACACAGAATTAAAAATGCGATTGCTTCCCCTTCAAGAGAAACAGTTTTTCATTTAGGAATGAAGACCAGTTTGGCCTGGTGACAGAGGAAAAAGAGAATTGCCCTTCTCAGAAGAGCTGCTAGAGCTAGCAGTTTTAGCAAAAACTTGAAAGAACCTGAAAAAAAGCAGAGTAGCTCTCTGCCTCCCACGTCCCATTAGCCAGGCAGCATTTACTTTGCTGTCTTTGCTGCTGCTGGCGGTGCAGTACTTGTGACGTGAACGCTGTGTCTTTTCTTTGGATTGCCTTTAAGCACATCCAGGAGAGCAGCGCTGATACTCTCACCTCTGAAATGCTTAGCTGGTCCAGAAATGCTCCATGAGCTTACATTTTCTCTTTTTTATGGCTGCGTTTTCGGGTTTGTGCTGTGTGCTCCTGTGGCAAGGACATCTCCTGCCCTGTGTGGGCAGCTATTCTTCTTTGTGCCACCAAAATAAGGGTGGATGCTGGGCTGAGCTGGGAGGTGCTGCAGTGTCTTAGTTACTCCTTTTCATCAGGATGTCATGACTCACCTCCCTGGAAAAGTCTGTTCATTCTTTCTGGGAATTTCTCTCACCAAACAAGCTGGTTTGTTCTAGTTGAATCAAAACAAATTCCACCCCTTTAGAAGTCGTGGGGAAGAGAGAGCCCTTTGGCTTGCTGAGCTATGTTAGACCATTGACCAGTTTACTTAAAATCAGTATTTTTTTTCCAGAGAGGACTTATTTTCAAAGGCACAGTATGACAATGAGGTGGGGAGGATGGGGAATGTTGCATCTTTGGCTCACTGTAGCTGAACTGCAGAGCAGCCTGATATGGTGTCTTTGGAATTGTCTTTGTGCATGGTGCTGACTGGAGATTAAACCTCCTAGATTTTGGTAAATGTTAAAGAAGAGTAGGGACGTACTCTGGATCAGTGGTACAAGAAGATGATGTGAAGAATAGGGGAAACTCCCAAAGAGGAAAGCACATGCAATGACTTCAGGATAGAAACCATTGTGAATGAGAAAGCAGAAGGAAAACAAACTTTACAGTCGTTGTGTCACTGGCCTAACAGATGAGGGCTTTAAGCAAAATAAAAAAAAAACCTCAGAACTTGTCCATAAATTGCTAAAAATACAACATTGTATAATTTTTCTGTCTCTGCTTATCCATCCATCCATCCATCCATCCATCCATCCATCCATCCATCCATCCATGATGCTGGGTTTGCCGTGATGATATCTAGTGTTCCCTTACGCACCAAATTGGTTAACTATTGTGTAATTCAGAACACATAATGAAGTGTCTGAAGTCACTAGGATTGTGTGGGTGTAGAAATTCTAACCACTACTCTCTTGCTTCATGTTAAATAAATACTCCCTAGGTGAAAAATACAAATCAATTTAATAATAATGAGCAAATAAAAATGTAAGAAGAATGTTGAATTAGACAGCATGTGTAATTTTTATTTTTCCACATTGAACTATCATTTCCATAATTGATTTATGTTAGTTTTAGAGTGTTAAAAACATCACCAAAGAATAAATTAGCCTATTATATCTTTTTCTTTTTTTTTTTTTCCTTTTTTGCCTGCCTTTTGTCATTAGGCACTAGATGGCTTCCTCATTGCTCTTACCACTGATGGAATTATTATCTATGTATCTGATAGTGTTTCATCTCTGCTTGGACACTTGCCGGTAAGTTCTGACAACGCGATACATTGAAGAATCATTCCCTGCCTTAACACAGCCCCATTGCTGCAGAGCTGGGGATTGGTTTTGTCCAACCAAAGAGGCAATGACTGTGGATGGGAGATGAACCAATGAACTCTTAGGGAGTTTCTCGAGCTCCTGTGAATAACAGATTCTCTCTCAGGATCTATGGATTTGGGGGTGGGGGGCGGGGGAAAGCTATGCAAAATCATTCTACTTGTAACTTACTGCTGAACTACACTTCTGAAGGATGGTCTGAGTGGTGCTTAACCCACTAGATAATGTGGAAAATCTCATGCTTGTGAAATCTGTGGATGCCGAAGGTCTTCTCAGATAATTTAAAGATCATTTCAGGGTGGAATTTATCTTCTTCTGGCCCCTCAAAAGCATTTTTAAATTTTTATTTTTTATCTGGTGCCAAGCATGAGGCACCAGTGATGCTGTATGAGGGCAAATTTGAGCACATGGTTAATCAGGCTGAATGTCCTGGTGTGCACAGAAACAAACATGTGCTGACATTTCAGTAGAACCCCTTTACTCAGGATGTGTGGGTTTATCTGGCCTGAAACACTTACAGGTCAAGCTGATTTTGCCAGATGTTCAACCTAGAAGACAAATGGGTGATGTGAGGAGGAGCTCTCATGCTTCCAAATGGAAATGTTTAAATTGTCATTTGATATTTCTCATCATATTCTATTTATGTGGTACCAGAGACTCTTCTCCATCTTACATCTGGCTGAACTGAAGGACAGCCTCTGAGACCCGTTCAACTTCTTGCAAACAGATAGCAATCGCAGGGTAAAATAACCTAAGGGTTATATTCTGCCCTAGATCCATCTGCGGACTGGACTGCAGCTGGATCTAGGGCAGATAGATCTAGCCCAGATGGATCTGGGCTTCTTTGTCTTAAGCATCGGTGCTAGACCAGTGGTGTCTGTGCTCTGCTGTGGGATGAAAAGACATGTGGTTGTGTCAGACTGCGCTGCTGAACATGACAAAGCATTCTTTTGTATCAGTCAGATTTGGTGGACCAAAATATATTAAACTTTCTGCCTGAGCGGGAGCAGAGCGAGGTGTACAAGCTCCTTTCTCCGCACGTGCTCATGACAGATCCTGTTGCAGCTGATTTTCTAAACGGTAAGCTCTCCTCTTGTCTGTCGGTCGGGGAAGTTTGCCAAAGGCAAACAGCTCCCGGGGGAGCCTGCACGGGGCTCTGAGCTACTTAATACTCCTGCCTGCCAACTCCGTTCTGCCGCGGTTAATATTTCTGGTTTTTAATACAGCACATCATCTAATGTTCCTACATGCTCCCAGGACTCGGTCTGTGATTTGGACAGTCTTAGTTTTACTGTCTTCTTTGCATCATAGGGTGGTGAAGTTGCCCTCATTAGATATTTTTCCCAGGGCAGGATGCTGGACTGAGCCTGTGAAAGGAATGGGGTCTCAGGAGAAGGAAAAGGGCAGGAGAAATCCCAAAGGGTTTTGGCAGGGTCTTTGTTCCTTAGGAAGCTTGAATGTCTCAGGGCACCTGAGAAACCCTGTATTTAAGCAACAGCCTTCCTATATGAACAGTGCATTCAGATCTCTACTGTTGGCTGCTGTTGCACCCCCAAAATGTCCCTTTCCCCCAGAAAATGTCCCCAGCACCACAGGAGTCAGCAGCGTATTCCTAACATCCATGTTTGACCACGCGTGTGGTGGGATCCTTCTTTCCCTTTGGGTTCACCATGGCTGGGCAGTGCTCACCCCTCTCTCTGGTGCCTCATAAGCATCAGTGGGAACTGGGCAGCACCCGAGTAGAACCTTGTGCTGTGCTCTGCGCTGGGCTTGGTTTCCCTCTGGCTGAAGACCACACGGTCTAATCCACAAAGTTCAGACCCTGGGCAGAAAACAGAGTAAGAGCTTGGCGTGCTGCCCTCCACCGTTAATGGAAAGGCTTAGGGTGACTTTGGTGCCCTTTGGATCTAGGTCCTACTGAGCAGTGCCAGAGCAAAGTACTGCAATATCAGTTAACAGCTTTACAAGGAATTGTACATGCATGAAATCAGGGAAAATACTGCTGATCGATACTGGCAGGGCTTCATGCCCAGCCCAGTGGGGTGGCCACAAAGCCATGGGAGAAAGGGTGAGAATACATTTCCTTGAGAGGAGCCAGCTGATCGTTGCTCCTAGTAGTTATATATTTACTTACGGGTATCGAGAGCATCCCAGCAGGGTGTGTGCAGATACCACAGCAGCAGGGTTAGTGTAAGTGCACAGATAGGTTCAATATATGGAATATGCCAAAATTCAAACTTCTAATAACGTTGTGTATGTCTCCCTCTCTCTCATTTCAGCAGAAAAGCAAATAGAGTTTTGCTGCCATTTAGCAAGAGGCAGCTTAGATCCAAATGAACCCCTGATGTATGAATATGTGAAATTTGTAGTGGATTTTAAGTATTTTACTCATGGTAAGTTATGCTCCAGCCTACCTTTACCTCTCTAGCTCTCTCCTTTTTGTATGTTGACCTGTAGCCTCCTAAAAGCCTCGTTTCAGCTAAAAATACCCCGTAATCATCAGGGATGGAATCAACTCTGGATATGTGGGAGATAATTTTCATATAAAAGATAGCATTGGTCAGAATAGTGCACTCTTCTGCACGCTGTGCTTAAAGAAGTCTGATCCTACCTCCCTTTGACCCACTGCCAATTGTAAAGCAGCCTACTTATTCAAATAACCGGTAAAATATGCCGTTCTGTTTCACTTGTGGCTATCAAATGGTGGGCTTTAAAAATTAAATAGTTTGAGAAACATGTAAAATCTTGAATCATGCAAACGTTGAGATGGAGAACGGCTGACAGGCAGACCATGGCTCCACACGGTTAGCTGCGCAGAGCTGTCTTCTGAAGCCTCCCTGCAAGCCAGGGCTGGGTGGTTACAACGGTGTAACTCGGAGCCTAAAGGGTCATGCTTTAAAATAACGTCAGGATGTATCAGTGTGGCATCGCCTTGTGGGTAGGAGGAGTTTGTTGCTTGTGTTTCGTCAGTCATTGTACCTGTCTTAACATGAAAAGAAAGCTCTCCTTCCTCTTCTTCTTAAATAAATTGTCTGGTTGTGTCTAGTGCCTACACCCTCCTGTAATGGCTTTGAGTCAGCTATTGCACGAGCTTTCAGGTCAGCCACGGAGGAGCAGATTTGCCTTGTAGCAACTGTTCGTCTCGTCACACCGCAGTTCTTAAAGGTGAGAGCTCTGCAACTGCCCCTTCCCTTTCGTGCGGGGACCGGCCGTGTGCTCGGCTGCTGCGGGGGCGGCCGTGCCACAGCATCCTCCCTGAGAGCCTGGTCGGCAGCACGGGCTGTTTGCACGGAGGGTTGGTAAATAAGAGAGGACACCGCTGTGTTTGGGGAGGGATGAGGTAAGGATGCATCTCGGGATGACAAGGTAAAGCAGGACTTGCTTGGGAGAAGAGGGCATCCTGTGATGGGGTGTCACGGAGTGGCCAGCCCAGCAAGCGGCACTACAAGGTGACCAGATAAATCTCTGGAAAAGTTGCAGCCTTTAAAGAAACACATTGCACGACTCCTTTTTGTGAGAAAGCACATTGAAACGCTGTGAGGGCCATGTTTCATGAACTCCTTGTGCTGCTCTGTAAGCATCCTGTGGCACAGAGCAGTGCTGACAGGGATGACAACTGTAGGTGCTCCTTGCTTGGTTTGAGGCTGGACCTGATGCTGTCAACCCTATGCAGATACTAATATTTACAAAAAATCTGGGGAATTTTGACTACAGACTGCAAGATGAGGCCCTTGGACTACATATCATAGTTCTGAAATTAGGGTAGATTATTCAGCCACTTCTCATCAGCTCGGGCATCTCTAAAACAAAAAATCTTCCTTAGGAGGAAATAAGTCAAGTGCATTAAAAGCACTGTATTTTGCTAGGGTTTGTTACACCAAGAATATACATCCTTGGTCTTGCTAGTGGGCTCCTTTTGTCATTTTATGGGATTAAATGTCTGAATGTGCCAACTGTTTTGCAGGAGCTCTGCAATGTTGAAGAGCCATGTGAAGAATTTACATCGAGGCATAGTTTGGAATGGAAGTTTTTATTCTTGGACCACAGGTAAGAGATTTAGTTTTAGTCACTGAAGAATAAGCAAACTGTGGTATAAAAAGAGAAAATTTCATGTAGCTATTGCCTGACATCCCAGGTAGAATAGCTCTAATTAAATGCAGTTGAGTAAGTAAGAATACTCTTAACTTACTTATTAGGTGTCCGCAAACACTTTGCTCTTTTCTGTATTTTAGGCGGGTAAGAAACCGTATAAAATGGTGGGAATATGTCTAGAAAAATGTCTAACTTCACCAAGGTATCAAATGAGATAATGAGCAGTGTGGGTCCTATTCTCTGTATTGTTTTAGCTCCTCTGTTTTCCAGCCGCAGCTTCCAGGAATTCTCTTAAATCTTTTGCTGTGTCAACAAACTTTTTATTTTCTCCTTGAGAAATGATGGAATTTATAAAAAGAAAAGAAAAAGCCATGGATTAGATTATTTAATTGCAGATTTGTTTTTGACAATGCCATGTGGCGGTCTAGGACTCAGCTTGGTGAACGAAACAAAATGGAACCACTTTATTAAGCTGATTATTATAGGATTAATTTTTTTCCAGAAGAAGCTGTAGGCTTTTGTTCACTCTTTTACTACTCTGTATTTGATATGTGTGCATAAGCACAGTGCAAAATCCTGCCCTTTCCATTATCCCTCCCTTTGCAAGTTGTGCAAAGGTAGTCATTGCTAGAAATTGTAAGTAAGGCTGTAGGGGAAAAAAATATATTTGGGAGGAAAAAAAACCTTAATTATCATCTGTATTTTTAGAGCAAAAAAGAGAGAGAGCAGTAAACAAGATGTGTACCTCACGCATCCTACCTTAAAGCCTGGAGGATCTGACTCTGCGACAGCTTGATGGTCAATCCTCTGGTCCGGCTTATTCATGTTGTTGAGATCTTGCTGGAGTGGCTTGGTTAGACTTGAATTGTCCTGTGCAATAATGCACATTTTCAGAATCTGGTGATTAATGTTAAGATACATAGAACAGCCCTAAGCTCCTGACGTCACCGTCTGACGACGCGCGCTGCTTTTCCAAAGGGCCGTGTCCCAGCAGCTCCTGTGAATGAGGCGAGCAGGAGCTGCTTTGAAACCTCTCAAAGAGGCTTTTGATGAATCTGGGTTATGACTCAGAGAGGAATCTCTCTGCACCGGGTGCTTGCAGCCACGCTGGTCCCACCAATATCCCCAGTGAGGAAACGATTGTTACTGGGAGTCAATTAAGCTGGTGACGATGCTGAGGCAGAGTTTGTGTCAGCCCCGGCTGCGAGCAGCAAGCCCAGGCCCAGGAGTGAGTGGGGGATCATGTGGGTTGTCTCATTTAATCACCGATTCAAACCTCTCTCCAGCACAGTCTGCAGAATGCTGTGAAATGTTCTTGGGTATTTTTGCTGTTTCTTGCTTATTTGCGTCAGCTCGCACCACCTGACGCTGGGGTGTGTCGTCAACAGAGGCAGAGGGTACCCGGCACCAGCTGGAACCAGGAGCTTTGCTGTCATGACGACAACATAAATTGGAGTAAAGATAGGTAATGCGGAAAGCACTCCATAGATCTGGATAAACATGAGAAAACTAGGAGAAAAATCTATATTTTAGGTCTACATGTAAATATGTGTAGAGGAAAAAAAACCTATTTCTCTTCTATGCTGTGGTCCTCTCCATATTTTTCCCTTCATTTATCAGAAGACTGCATTCAAAAGATTCTCTGAAGACCCTGCATTTCCATTTGCACAGCGAGTTGCAGGCCTCAAGGCTGAAACTTAAGCTAACAAGACACTTTTCAATTGCTTCACAAGCAAAGCAGCTCCTTGTCAAACGACAGATGAGGAGCATTTTGTGGTTGCTTTCTGATTTAAAGAAGTCTGGCAAAAGTCAGGAAAGCATAATACTTCCCTGATCAGCTTAAATGTTTATCTGATGTGCATCTGAAAGCCATTATTGTCTTGAATATAAGCGTGTCATTAAAGATAGGAGAGACACTGGCACATTCTGCCAAAGAGACAGCGAGGAAGGACACTTCAATAAATACACATATTATGATCATTAGCAGAAATCTGGGTCACATGAGGAAAAGGAACACAGTGCTCTATGAAAAGTTATTTGAATAAATAAAGCTGTATTGTGGCGGAGACCGCTGTGTTCTAAGCGCTCTCTGTTTCAAGAGATTTGCCATCAGAGAGTGTGGACGACTGGTTCTTCCAGCCAAGGCCTTGTGCTGGCACTCGGGAGCTCCTGCTCAGACCCTGGTTCTCCTGGGGCTGCTGTTGAGCAGATCTCTGGCTGTCCTTCCTTTTTCTCCCATTTCCCATTTGGTGCCAGGGTGCCCGCAGCTGTGCGGAGGAGGAAGGTTATAGGCCTCTTCAATCGAATGATCGATGCCCACGGTGTCTCTCAAGAGTTCAGTTGTGGAGCCAGGACTGGAGAACTTCCCACATTAATAACCAGAAGACTCAGGACTGATCATCCAAACCCAAATGTGCTTACACTTGAATAAATGTTTGCTTATATTCTTGGCCACTTCATGGCATTCACCTTCCTTAAGAGGGTCACTCGACAGACCAAGAGACAGACCGAGAGAAGGGCCATGGGAGAGGCACGTTGGGCAGGCAGTGACACCTTCAGCCTGCCTCCATTTTGAATCATTAACCATTTCGCTAACACACCACCACCTTAATCCTGAGGAACACGCTGAACTTGGCAGGTGAGCCTCATGCTATCAGCACATCCAGCAGCCAAAACAAATAGGTGGAGCCAAATTAGCACAAGTCCTGCCTCACTAAGTAAGTGCTGTGCTTGAATTGGCGCAAGCAGCAGTGTACTCGAGTGCTAGGGGACAGGCTAGGTGGCATGCTGGTATAGGGAGTAGAGGCAAAAATAGTGTTTTTCTGCTCACATTTCAGTGTTGTTTCATAATTGTAAGCCAACAGGCTCCAAGGAAGGCTGTGCACAAGATCAGTGTTGTTAGGACACCTGCTTAAAAAAACAAATCTCATATTTTGCCCTGGAAAACGGTCCTGACACACATCGCAGCTTCCCACTTACTCTTTCTTCTGCAGTTACTAACCAGATGACATTTACATCCAACCCACTGGATAATTTTACTCGAGCTCCAGGTTATTACGCACACGATCAGCCGTAGCGTTTCTCAAGCTGTGTGTCTCACAAGCGTGCTTAATGAATTGAGTCACCTGCATACGTACATGCCTTTCTCTACACCCACATAATGAATAGGCTATGAAACAGTAAACACGCACCTTTTCATTTTCTCAGTTTTTGCCTCTCCCTTGCTGCTTGGGTGGTTGGGTTTTTTGGTTGTTTTTTTTGCTCGTATGTGAAAATACGTAGTTGTGTATATGAAAATCCACTCCTGATTTCCCTGCCAAGTGAATGTATGAGATGGTTTTGGTCACTGTTATTGCAGTGTGTCTGCCAGGGTGTCAAAGTGTCAGGTTTTGTGCTCACTCTCTGCCCTTTGCTTCCCTTCTAGGGCTCCACCTATTATAGGATATTTACCCTTTGAGGTTCTGGGAACATCAGGGTATGATTACTACCACGCGGATGACCTGGAGCTTCTTGCCAGGTGCCATGAACACTGTAAGTGCCTCTCCCTTTGCAGCGTGCCTGTCTTCGATCTCATTTGTCACTCATGCAAAACCTTTTACTGTCATCACAAAAAGCATCTTAACTGGGCACAAGGGAATTCTGTCTTCCCATGACAGGCTGTCATAGCTGATGCTTACCTGGGAGGCTGAATCCCTGCAGAATTCACTCAGTTCAGGAACGTTTTGTGCAGGTTTCCCAAATAGCCAGAGAACCTGGTTTGATCACAGGTTGTCTGAGAGCAAACTGACATGAATAGATGGGAAGTCAGAGCTTTCCACCCTCTGTCCCCACGTTGTGAGAGCAGGGAGTTTTGTTGACTGTCACAGTTCATGGGGTCTTGCTGTTGCCCTGAGCTCCTGAGTCAGCCAGAAGGCTCAGCTCAGCAGAATGCCTTCTGAAAGCAGCATTTGGATCACCTACCTGTGCAGCTGGGTGTTGTGAATCTCACGGTTAGTAAAATGCTTCTGGACAGTCATACTCTTTCTAACATAGAAAAGCACCGAATATAGATTCCCTGTGGGTGAAGATGGCTCATTTTCGGTTGACCTGAAAGTAAAGCAGGAGTCCAGGCTGGGCTGATGTGTGAACACCAGAGAATGTCCATGAAGTTCATTCTCGTGCAAGGTGAGGTACTGCGACCTGCAGGAGCCCGGAATGAGCAGCTCAGAGGGAGCACTTGGCTCGCGGCTGAAGCTGATGTGAGGAAGGACAACAGGTGGCAGCAGACATGGTCTGCTGTTAATCAGTGTCTTTCTACCAGATGAGCATGTGAGATGCCTTATCTCTGAGACTGAATTTTTCAATTTTATTACATTCACTTCAGACTGAGATATTGGGCCAGAATTAGGTCTGCCCTCTAGCTGGCTTACATTGCCAAGCACTGTAATGAAAAGTAACTACACACTTTGTGAAATGCATCTAGGTAATCAGATGTTTTGCCAAGAAATATTACTTACAGGTTTCCTTTTGGGCAAACTCTCAATCTGTTTCTGTCTCTGCTATCTCTGCTTGAGAGTATTCTGTCCAAAGGAAACAAGGACACCCCAGAGAGTGGGGAAAGCGGGATGCTGTGTTTACTCTGAGATGAAGCACGGTACAGGGACACTAAGAAACTCCACAGCCCCCAGCACGTTTGAGCTAGACAAGCTGCTCTGAGTTGCAAACCACCCCCATCTTTACCACACTAACTGTATTGAGAGTGAGGTCAGATCACTCAAGAGATAATCTATTTAGTGATTTATGCTCTGCGCCGCTACGAGCCAAGGATCTCCTCTTACATATTAAGAGTGTTTGCACAGCACACCTGAAGGAAAGGATCTTTTAATCTTACTGTGCAGGTGGACAAAGTAAGGTGCTGGCAAAGTGACTCAGAGGAATTGCTTCAGGAAATCTCTGCCAGTTTTAAGAGCTGAGGGAACCTCAGCACAGCGTGTTAGCTGAAAGACCTTTACTAAATGCTTCATCTAAAGCCCGTCACTGTTACCGGGATTGCTAAACAAGTTAGTCCTGATATTGAGCAAAGTAGAGGTGTGCAGGTGAGTAAAAATGCTTGGGCTAGCTTGGCATGGTAAGCTCCCGTTCATCAGGTTGACCACTGTGGGCAGGCATCTTGCCTACTATGAAGCGAAATGGGTTTGCTTAAACCACACTTGTATTTTACTTTGCATTAATTATGGGTATTTTAAGTGAGCATGTTTCATTTTGTACTCCCAGTCGTCTGGGAACAATTAACGTGGTTATTTAATGTAGTTCCCCTCATTATTTTCTAGTTGTATCACACCACTTGGGATTTTTCTGGACATACCTTGATAATAAGTACCAGTCTGGTGTACTTAGGTCATCTCTTGTAAGAAAAATCAGTTAAACTGCTAAAACAACTCCACTGTCTTACTTTTTTGTGCCATTAGGATCCTGACTTCAAGACCCCAGTCTTAGTCTTTGAAATGCATTCTCATACACTTGTGAAAGACCAATACCTTGTTTAATTAATGTTATTTATGCTTATTTCATAGGAGCCCACAAATAAGCTGTAAGACTATAGCTAGTTATATAGTTATGCCAATTATTAATTATAAGAACAATCTCAGAATAGAAAAGCGCATTCTTGAAAATCAGTAGCAGAAAAAAAACCCACAAATAAAAGCTCAGTATGTGGTTGTGTATCATCTGTCGTATTTATAAAGCTGCAAGAGCCATTTTAATGCAGTAGCAAACTGCAAGAAGGGTATGGGACCAAGTGGGTTTTTTCTAGTCACCTTTGCACCGTGAAATTCCTGTTTGCTGCAGATTGCTTTCTTTTTTGTTTACCAGTGATGCAGTTTGGAAAAGGGAAGTCCTGTTACTATCGGTTCCTGACAAAAGGCCAGCAGTGGATATGGCTGCAGACACACTACTACATCACCTACCACCAGTGGAATTCCAAACCCGAGTTCATCGTTTGCACTCACCTGGTAGTTAGGTAGGAGCGAGCACCAAACACTTCACAACGTATGTCCCAAGTGTTCATCCGTTATTTTTTCGTAGTTCCATTTGGTGTTAGCCAAACAGCTGCTGTCCATATTGACACGGTGAGACGGTATGTAATTCCACAAAACTCTTATGATGGTGAACATGGGGAAAAGCATAGTGTGTTTTCCGTGCTCTTGTTTAATTTGGCAACAGGGCCAAAAGCCACTGTTGGCCAAGTCTGTCAGGGTGTTGCATTCCCCTTATATCCTAGTGATGACATGGCCATAGGAAGAATGAAGGCTGTTCAGAATCGGACGGTTTTATGGGCGGGAATGGATCATACATCTCCTGCGTAACCTTTTAATCCAAGCTTTAAAAGTTTATGAGTTGAAGCTAGCTGCCGTCCTGCTCGCCTTGTTCTGCACCTGAATTTCAGCCCAGGATCCCCATCTAGTGGGAAGCTGTTCGTGCTCGGTGGCAAACCCACACTGGGAGGCTGTACTCCCTCTGTGTGGGCTGCTCGGCAGTACCCGCCTTCCGCAGGGGAATCTGCTTCATTACCACTGTCATCTCAAAAAAAGAGATTGTGTTAGGAGTGAGAATATATTTACTGAAGGGCTTGACAAAATAGTGGCATGCTGGTTTGCTCTATTAACTTGAGTAAACGTATTGTGTGCTGCATCTGTCTTTACTGTCAGGAACCAACTTGTGAATTTGTTTCTGATCCACCTTTTCCTTGTCAAACATCTGGAAGAACAAACACTAGAAAACTGGGATTCTTCTCTGTATTCTGAAACAGACTGGGAATGCCTTACACCACTAAACAGGTCTAAGTGATTAGAGCTGTGTGTGCTGATATAAACTACATGTCAAGTGCTGTCATAAGCAAATGTTAGACAGAGAGATTGCCTCTGAGTTTTGTTGCTTCTGCCATCCTTCAGGGAATTTGGCTCCTGAAATTGTTGTGCATGGACTTGTTTCTTCTTTCTGCTTCCAGTGCCTCTTAAAACTTGTGATGTTGTCGTAAACAGGTTTTGAAATTCAGTTCTGTCTCATGTAGTTAAGTTTTAGGATATATTATTGAAACTCACAAGTTAAAATGTGATTCAGGAAAATTCATAGCCTACGACGATGTAAGTGAGTTCAGTTCAGCAACTCCTCATGTCTCCTGTGAAGGTTATGGCCCATTAACATTTCAACACACTAAATTCTGGCACCTGTCAGTGCCCATGATCCAGAAACACTCAGAGAGTCTTTAAAGCATCCTCTCCAATTTATCCCAATACTGAATCATGTGGCATTGTATACTGTAAATATTTTAAGAGAAAAAACAGTAAGGAAAGCAAATACACACTTTTAGAGGCACATTCCTGGGGTGTCCTGCACCTCGTGTTGCCCCTGGACAGTCGTGGGTTTGTGTTCAGAACTTCCACTGGAGTGAGGGATATGAGCTCTGATGTGGCACATAGCTGCGTGTGCCCCCAGAACCAGGCGACCCAGTCCCCCCCTCTCTGAGGCACAAGCTTAGGCCTCTCTGAGCTACCGTGCAACATGCGAAAAATAGATCCGTGGTCATCAGCAGGTTAGAAAATGAGTGTAAGTTTGTTGTGGCAGTTACCTGCACAGAGGCTGTAGGATCATTTTTCTGCCCGATTGTGGAAAATGGGAGTTTCCTCTGTTAGGAGAATTGTACCAAGAACAGACACTCATTTTGTCTTCAATAACCAAGTGCACTTTGCTTTTAGATGGGTTTTGCTTGAAGGCATCGGGGGCCAAAATTTGCAAAGGAATGTCTACGTTTGTGCTTGGAATCAGTGCAATTAATCATATAGGCTCTGCAGTCCTGGGCGCAGTGGGGCTGCGACACTGCCCTGTTGTTTCTAATCTGTGGCTATTAAGCAACTGCAGTTATTCACAGATTGCAAGGCTGTATTATGATGTTCCTCTAAGCACCTTGTATATGAGAGAGTGTGTGTGTGTGCTGTGCAAAGCTTGTGACTCAAGATTAAAACTCCATAGTGACCTGTATGGTAGGATAGTTACAATTCAGTAAATAATATCTAGTCTGAAAAAACAGATTTTTTTTTTTTTTTTTAGTTATGCAGAAGTTCGAGCTGAAAGAAGGCGAGATCTTGGCCTTGAAGAGTCATCAATTGAACTGGCATCCTCTTCCCTAAAGGTACCATGTCCCTTTTCAGTTGAATGAGTAGGTGTTTAAACCAAACTGAGGAACCATAGAATCATAGAACTGTTTAGATTGGAAAAGACATTTCAGAGCATCAAGTCCAACAGTTAACGTAGTAATGCCAGATTCATCACTAAACCATTCCATAAGGACCACGTCTACACGTCTTTTAAACACCTCCAGGGGTGGTGACTCTGCCACTTCCCTGGGCAGGCTGCTCCAGTGCTTGACAACCCTTTCAGTGAAGAGATTATTCCTAATATCCAATCTAAACCTCCCCTGGCACAACTTGAGGCCATTTCCTCTTGTCCTATCACTTGTTATATAGTGCTTAGGGATATGGTTTAGTCGAAGACTTGTCAGTATTAAGTTTAATGGTTGGGCTTGATGATCTTGAAGGTCTTTTCCAATCTAAGGGATTCTGTGATTCTGTGAGACTGACCCCCACCTCACTACAACCTCCTTTCAGGTAGTTGTAGAGAGCGGTAAGGTCTCCCCTCAGCCTCTTTTTCTCCAGGCTGAACAGCCCTGGTTCCCTCAGCTGCTCCTCATTAAGACTTGTTCTCCAGACCCTTCGCCAGCTTTGTGGGCACTGAGCCGCTGACTGAACACCGCGCTGGGGTTCGGGGGCGTGATGCCGCTGTGCTGGCCCTCTCTGCACCCAGCCTGTTACTTTTCCCTGCAGACAAGTGGCTGGGGAGGTGGAGGTCCCCTCCAGTGCCGTCCTCTCCTGCTGACTGTCTTCTCCTTCATTTCCGCAGAGCCACAGCAGCTACCTGGACGTGGGGCACTGCGGCAGCAGCCAGGACGCCAGCCGGGAGGGACTGTCGCTGTCGTCCCACAGCTCCCGGCACTCCTCGCACACTGCCCTCTCCGACTCTGCGTGTAGGTGCCAGTGCGATCAAGGGCAGCCCGGCCTGGGGGGCGAGGAGCAGGGTAGAGGGCAGAGCAGCCTCCAAAATACCTGAGACGGCTGGGAGTGGTCGAGTCAGGGCGGGAGGGGGCTGCTCAGTGCTGGGACCGCAACAAGTGATGGTTACGGCAGCAGAGCCACAGCCACCCACTGCCTCCTCCCTCTCACCCCGCTGCCAGTGTGAGAGCAGCTTTGCCCACGTTTGGCACCAGCTGAGGGCCGCGGTGGTTTGCTGTGTGTCGTGGGGACAGGAGGTGACTCGCTGAGCTGAAGCAATTTGAGCCCCGCACCTGACAAAGCTTTTGTTGTGGGGTAGTTTAGTCCCTGGTGGTAAATCGCATCAGCAGGGGTGCAGAAGGCTACTGGCCTTGCTGGCAGCTTCTTCACAACCCCCATGGTGTCCCCTCCACCCTGGGGACAACAGCGAGGTAACCGCAGTGTCCACCTGTGCGGGGCTGGGGTTGGGAGCCGGCCTGGGGGGGCTTTTCTTGAAGTATGTGCCAGAGGGAGAACAGGAAAACTCATCTGGGGACACACATGGAAGGAAGGCCAAAACGAGGCGTTAGCATCAGAAGGGAACCCTGTGAATCCCATCTGAGGGAGGGAACACAAAGGGACAGTCTGGGAGTCAGTCTGGCAGCGTTTGGGTCGCTGCTCATCTGCGTACACAGAGTTCAGGCTTAGCCAGCGCACCCAGGCACAGGTCTGCTGTATCACAGCGATCCCTCTCTTTTTTCAGCCACATCATCCAGGCTGCACACGGACACCAGCACACCCACCCGGCCATCGGTGCCAGGGGGGCAGGTGGAGAAGGCAGCCCTGCGGCTGGCGTCAGCTGGAAGCACTCAGGTCAGTGGTCCCGGTGAGCAAAAGCCTTTCTGATGCTGTAAAGAAATGAGCTTGACAAACTTGATCTCGCCCTCAGAGAGGCTGGATCCCCACCTCTGAGCGCAGGCTTTTCTGAGGCTGTGGGCAGCGCTGCTGACTGGCAGAGACTAGTGGGGAGTTGCCAGAGCTCAACTCCTCTCTTGCATCCTTTTGGAATTCAGTTTGCTCCTCCAGACCCAACGCCTGTGTGAGAAGTCACAGCACGAGCCTATTTTTCTTTGGGTTTGAACATGTGAAATGGTCTTTATCTAAAAATAGATGCTGACCTTGAGGACTTGCAATTAGCAGAGGGCATGTAGGAGCTTAAATTCTCCCTTCATACTCATCCTCAGATCTCCATGTGGAGTTGTCCAGTTCCCTGCACTTGTTCATCACCGCTATGAGCTGTTATTGCAGCAGCTCTGCGCTAGAGGTGCTATGGACCTGCAGTAAGGCAAAGTTTTTGTTTCTAGGCCATAGCAACTCCTCAGGCTCCTGGTGAACACCTCCCTCAGCATCCCGTGGCTCAGCCGGCAGTCCCCTCTCAGCACGCTGTGATGGTACGTGGTTTATTTTTGTTAAATGCACTGCTATGGCCACTCAGCGGGGAGGACTCGGTAGCTCTGACTCACTGCTCTTACGTCCCTGCTGGCTGGTCCCAGCATGGGGGGCAAGGTTTCGGTGCCTTTTCTGTTGGTGTTAATGAGATTTACCTGCAACCAAATTATTTCAGCAAGGAGACAGGTAGGACACCCAGGGAAAGAGCTTAGAAGTTTTATACTTGTCAAAACCATTGGGGGCTGCTGAAGACTCATCTCTCAATTGCTAGCAACTAACCATAGGCTGATATGCTGAAGAGTTTTATTGCCCTCATAAAGGAAAGGGATGTCATGAAAGATTTGAGTTAGGCCGGAAAAAGAAAAGCAAAGAAAACACAAGAAAAATGCGAGAGTCATAAACCTTAACTACGAGGCCCATCCTCACAGAGTTTTGAGCTCAGCGTAGTAAACATTCAGCCTATAATACAGGGATTGAAAATGGCCAACATAGGTGTCAAGAGTGGATCCCGGGGAGGGCTTACAACCAGACTTGGGCCTGGCATTTGGCAAATATGATTAGCAGCAGAACTGAAAGCCCAGACTGGAGGTGTGGCAAAGGTTTGCATGCAGTGTCTGCCACAAACACAAGTAGTCCAAAGTCATCAGAGTGTCGTGCTAAAGGGACAGGGGAGACCCGTGCATAGAAAAATTTAACAGAGAAATTTAATAGAGAAATTTAACAGACCAGGGTCTGGAGCAAGGCACTGAGTATGAGCTGGCTGAGCTGCTGCTCTGGAAGTACAGTGGTACTTTGGTTAAATATGCAGTTGCCTTTTTTGTCAGCATCATATTTTCTATGGCAAAAGCTGAAAAGCAGTAATTTTTTTCTGGAGCCAGTATCACTGTGAATGTGATTAGCAGGACTGGTCCTGCCCCATAACGTTGTTCTCTGATGTCCACAGCCAGTGTACCATTTCCCGACCCAGCTGGGGATGATGCATCAACTGAAAGAGCAGCTGGAGGAGAGGACTCGCATCCTGCAAGCTGACATCAAGACACAGCAAGAAGAGCTCCACGTTATCAAGGAACAGCTCCAGCTGGTGCAGGACTCCAACCTGCAGGTACCCCCTGTCCCTGGAGTTCCCAGATTCACAAACTTTTTGCTTTTCCTTGGAGCACACAGATTGATAACAAAGTTTTCATTGGCAAAAGCATTTAGAAATAAACTCTGGATAAATTGGTAGTTTGGTCTCGGATGTGGGAGTAGTGTGTGCCAGGAGATGAGTGGTTTCAGTATCTAACTACTGAATCAGTAATTTTCACACTTTAGGAAAAAAAAATCCCAATCCAGTCTGAAACCCCTCCCTGCACAAAAAGCTCAGTGGTTTGGTGGCCGGTTAGTGCTGGTGGATCCCCAGGGTCATTCCTGCGAAACACAACAGGTGTAATGGAGCTGGAGCAGCCATGGCTCTGAATAAACACTTGGGCACAGGCTAACATTTGATTTTCTGTTTTTCATGGTTCATTTTGCCCCTACATTTAGGTACTGCAGCATTATATATGTTGGTAGACACAGCCTGGGAGAGCCAGAGACGGTATCAGCAAGGCAGTACAACCACCATATGAGCTGTGACGAATTCTGTGTCTCTTTTATTTAAAGATGCTGATGCAGCAGCCGATCCCCGTCATCTTTAACAATGTGCAGCACCCAAGCCCCAGGAGGCCACCACCGACGGGGACGCCCAGGCAGGCCACAGCCAAGAAGTCACAACAGCAAGGGCTCACGGGGACGAAGCACTACTGCAGGGCTCACTTGCTGTCGCCACGCCAGTTCCTCAGGGACCCCTGCAGCACAGCTGCCCAGGTCACTGGCAGCTTCGTTTGTCTTCATCATCCTCTTTCCTGGCTTTTAAATACTTGTCTGCCGTGTCCCCCTTCCCGTGGTCCCACGCATCTCCTCTGTGCTGGTTTCACTCAGTAGCTGACATTACAAAATTGGTGTCGAGAGTTGTGGATTATGTAATTTGTAAAAACAAAAGCCAGGTGGCCTAAAAGCATTAAACCCTGGAGGCTGCTGGAACTGAGTGGGAGGTTCGGGCTCTCACTCACTTCTCTTTACGATCGCAGTATGATGGTCATTTGTAGCCAGGGAGAGCTGTGACTTTGTAACATGGGGACATAGGCATAATTTTAAAAAAATTTGTTTTCTTCTGCCTGAGAAATCTTGGAAGGCTGCTTTGAAAAACAAGTTTGTCATCGCTAGACCTAAATCCATTATATAGATAGTCACAGCTCCTTGGGAAAGAATTGAGGTGTCCAAAAGCAAAAAAGGCCGAAACTACAGCTTTAAAGGACAGATGAGACATTTGCCTTGGTGATTTTGGATGTGGATTTATGCTCCTCTCTTAAGCTGGACTCCCTCAAGCCTGTGTGCCCTTACCCTTGTACTCTGATTTCTCAAGAGACCACCTGCTCCCATCGCTGGGGATTGCTGTGCAGGGGCAATCAGTGCAAACAGGTTGGTTGTCTTGAGCTGCTGTACTGTTCCTGCTGCTGAGGTCAGGGAGAATATCCTACTGTTCCTTCTCCCTTTCCCATCTGCATACTGGAAGCAGTTATTTGAGCCTTCTATTAGGGAGCTTTCAAAACTTACGCGAGTATCTCTGTCTTTATTTCAGGTACAGCAGCAGCAGCAGCTCCTGATGAGAGGAAACCAAGCCCAGCAAACGTGCCTGCCAGGGCAGACGAGCATTTCAGTGCCCCTCTACAACAACCCTGTGGTGTTTTCGCAAACGCGTCCCGTTACAGTGGCTGCACAGATGCCGACTGACAGCACCGAAAGGCAACCACAGGCTGAGTACAGCCAGGACAGGAGCCTTAGGTAGGAACACAGCCCTGCTGGCACCGTCCCGATGGCAGTGACCAAAACCAGCAACAGCTGGGCAGCGGGGAGGAGCTCGGGGTGGGTGGTGGTCTCTTCCATATTTCCATAAACTGCCCATGTGGCTCAGTAACCTTTGGAAGTCTACTACTGTCAGAGGGAGAGAATAGGGCAAACGAGTAGGGACAGCCTTTTCCAAACCTCTGTCTGCTTGCTGTGAAGCTCCAGAGTGTCTTTTCTCCAGCCGGACAAGTGCCATGGCACTGGAAATGTTGTATGAAACTGTTACAGTTCTCCTAAACTGTTCAGCTACTTTACAGGGAGGTACTTGCAGACACTGCCTCCAGGATCCAGCTGTTTGGAAATACAGAAACAAGACAAACCCTACAACTCTTAACCATCTGTGAAGTGTATTTCTTACATGAAAGATTTAGCAAGTTTCAGTTCACATCTGCCAGTGCATTAGACAAGGTGCCAATAAGCATCCTATTTCATTAGCTTTTTTCAGGGTGATGCTTTGCATGTTTTCAAGGAGGATTTTCAAGGATTTGTTTCTAGAGACTGACAGTTGGGAGTTTGGAGCTCTCCCTTCCCTGACCATCCCCCTGTTTTTCTTTCACGGCAGGATGCTGTTGGATCAGTCTATTCAAGCCATGATGCCCGCCAACAGCAGCGGCCAGTCCACGCAGAGCAGTGCCAGCAGGCAGCAAGGAAAGTGAGTCTTTGCTGGCCCTTGTTTTCATGCAGTGTTTGAGCAGGGCGCTTTTTGGCACCAAAAATTACTTTGGAAAACTTGCGCATGATCACGTGGACGTGAGCAGTCTCATTCTGAAAAGAAACAAAAGCTCAGCTGGTTAGCAGAAAAAATAATGAGAATATTTGTTAACTAAAATGCTTTGGAAAAAAAAAATTAACTATTTTCTCGCTTTTGAAAGCCTAAAACACTTAAGTCATGGAGGAGATCTACAGCCTTAGAAACCTTATTTTTCTGCAGTTCCAGTCCATGCTTGATGGGGAGGGGGAAATCTGGGTTTCACCAGGCTCTGCGTGGTTTGACAAAGCCTGCTCCAGTCTGACTCCTCAGCATCTGCTCTCCCCAGGGCTCACTCTGGTGGTGGGTCTGGGTTTGGGTTCTCACGCCGTATTTTTCTCCTCATGGCAGATTCGTTGCAGAGCAGCAGATCTTGCCTCCCCCAATACAGATGCAACCAGTTACCTGTAGCGCCGTCCGACCTCCAGCCCCATCGCCCATTTTCTCCCCATCTCTGATGATCCCACACACCAGCTTCACATCCCACCAGGCAAACACACCAGTTCGTCTCCACCAGTGGCCACAGCAGCAGGTTCAGCAACACCGTCTCTACCTTCAGGTAATGGAGATGGAACAAGTTTCTGAGGCTGCATGGGGATGGCTTTGGGGTTGGGATGGGGATTTTTGAAGAACTGGGGCTTACCTGACTAATCAAACCTGATCAGTGCACTCTCACACATCCCCCCATTCCCATTGTATCTGCACAGACCCAAGTGCTCACTCAGCCTTTCTAGGCTGTCTCTGAGCCTTTTCAAGGCCATATTTTCCAGTGAACTCAATTACCACATAGTGTCCAGAAGAAATACCCAGTTTTTCAAACAGAGCTTGTCATCCAGAAGAACTCTGGTGGGAATCCTGCTGTAGACGTGAAGCATGATAAGGGATAAGCTCTTTTGAAAACATGTCTCCTGCTGTTATGTCTCAGGTTTTTTATCAGCTGCTGTCACTATTTTCTTCTAATACACGGCTATTTCTCAACAAAAATCTCTGGAGAATGCGATTTTGGTTTTTCAAAGGACAGCTTCATCAGTGCATGCCAAACTAATGACGCTGCCCAGGAGAGAGGTCAAAACTAATTGTTTCAACCCATTGTTTAAACTGATAATTAATTAGTAATACACTCTCCAAGGCTTGCCTGGTTGGCAGGGGTAAGTTACAGTCCTCCGGGCAAAGATGGAAGAAAACAAAGCAGGAGGAGTAGGTACAGCTGAGTGTCGCCATGCAGCAGGACTGGGTTTAGAGTAAGAAGTAAATTGTTGTCAGCAAATGTGGGCACGAGCTGTCCCTTGCTTTGGGTACATGTGTTTATGGGCTACACTGAGGTCCTGAGGACTAGCCATATGGACAGCAGAATGATGATGCCAGGGGAGATAAATAGGCCCAGGGCAACAGAAAAACAGGTTTTGGTGCCACAATGCCTTTAGCAGGGGGTGAGGCAGCAAGTCCAGGTCTTTGGGGTAGCAGGCACGAGGTGGTACATGGACAAGGTCACTCCACAACCTCTTCGTTGGTTGCCTTAAGATCCTTCCCATAAAGATGGACTTCACACATGCTGCAGATTTTACCTGGTGTCCAAGTAGCTTTTGAAGGTCTGCATACCTGCTGGGCTACCCATGGTGCTGGTAGGATGGTTGGTCTTACTTCCCCTCTGTATCCTCCAGGGTTTATTAGTTGTGCCAATAGCACCAGCACAACTCATACCCTCCATGGGCAGAGGTTACCTTTAGGATTTGGTTCTTGCACTCCTGGGTATGAGCCTCAGCACCAGCCCTGCAGCAAGTGAGGGAGTGGATGGGTGACAAGGCACCTCTGACTCTTTGGATTTGTTTCTCCTGACAGATGCAAGGTCCTGAGCCAGTGCCCGGGGCTCCACCGCCACGCATTTTCCAGCCCCCTGCCACCCCACAGCAGAACCCTCTGAGATACTTCCTCCACCCGCAGCAGCAGAGCCGCCACGCGCAGAGCCAGGCCTGCAACCTGCCCGACCTGCCCGAGATGCAGCTGCCCTGAACGCCGGGTCCAGGAGGCAGGGACCATCTCGGCTGGAGCCCCGCGCGCCCCGGGCGCACACGAAGGGGAGGACGACACCGTCAGAGCATGGGGACGGGTGAGGTCAGGCCCCGCAGGGAAGGCGGTGGCCGGAGGGACGGTCCCCGTGGGGGACGGATGGCACGGGGGCAGCTCGTGGGGTGGGATTTCCACGCGGCCGGTCCGTGATGCCGCTCCGTTGCCCAGCACAGCGGTACGAGTGGGAGACGATGGCTTTCTGGCTGCGGGGAGGTTTGTTATTAGGGTGCCACGAAGATGGCTTTGCAACGGAGAAAACCCTTTCCCGTTCAGGACTTCAATGCTGAAAGTCACTGTGAAGTTAAGCTCAGCGTTCGGAGCACGTACACAGACTGTAACCGCTCCGCAGGGCACTGTTGGATTCCTGTGTACATAACTTGTTTTGCTGTAGTAGGTCCTCTGTGGATTTATTTTTTCCCCTTTTTTCTATACCTCAGTCCCGCAATTTTTTGTTTTCCAGGAGATTGGATAATGCTGCTAATTTATGTAACACCACTTTTGCCTGAATTTCTTACTGTTGTTATACCAGTTCACATCGCAGCTAATAAGATACTTGTCATGTTTTATTTTGGTTAACAAGTGCAGATAGATTTATATGGTTTTTACTCCCTGTAGCCAAATATTTTTCAGGTTACAGACAAAGGATCCTTACTCCTTCTTTTTTGGGTTGTTTTATTTCAAGTGATGTAGTTGTATATGGTTCTATACAGGAAAACAAACAAGCAAGCATACAACAGCGTATGACTTTGGGGTTTTGCTGGGTCATGTTTCAATTTGGCAAACCTGAAACATATGATCACGGTGACACAAGTGATGTTACAAGCCCGCAGGGTCAGCAATAAATTGTATTTTTGTAAATTGTCACTTTTTAACTATAAGTTTATATTTATGAACTGAAAAAAAAAATCTGTTTATTCCTCAGTGGGTGTATAGTTGTGTCCCTACTGTTTGTGTCTTTCCAAAGGAAAAATGAAAATGTACATTTTTTGAGGCGTTAGTAGCTGAGTACTAACTTTGGGCACTGTTAGAGCTCAAATGTAGGAGACGGGTTATAGGCCATTACATTTAAGCTTTGCAAGAAAATGGTTGGTTAGAACTAGACCCACCGATCTAGCAGCAAAGCTCGACCTGACCGTCAGAGCAGGTTTAGGGATGGGTTACTTCATAACCTCTGCCGAATCCAAGCAAAGCACGCTTTCTTTTTTTGCCTTTTTTGGGGGGGAGGGGGCATTTGTCTGCTTTTTTTTCTTGTGCAAGTTGCTTTCTTGGCTCTTCGCACCGTTGCAGCAGCTGGTTACTGGTGCTTGGTGATGGAGGAGCCTTGGGGCCAGGCATGAGCTTGGTAGCAGGGGAGGAGGCAGGATTGGGGGGTATTGTGCAGAAAAAAAAAATCTGACTCTTTCAGCCTGACTGACACAGATGGTCACAGCCCAAGTTTCCCAGCAAGCTCAGGAGTGAGGTGGGAGCGGGACAGATCTGCCCCAGACGTGGTGTTGGCTGTGGCGTGACTCACGGCCTGCCCCGGCCATGCCCGGCCCTGTTGCACAAGGGGCTGTTTCCCAACCCCCTCGTTGGGTTTTTCCTGAGGTAGGAGACAGGGTTTTCATGTGCTGGTGGGGCAAGGACAGGCTGCCGGAGCAGGGTGCAGCCGCAGGAACTGGGAGCTTTCCTGGGGCTGGTGCAAGGCGTTGGGCTGCTTTGGTGGCTGTGGATGGGGTGGGCATGGAAACAACAACGCGGGAGCCCCGGGCTTTCCACAGGGCCCCCTCCCTCGGCAAAAGCATCGGCTCGAGCTGGCTTTGGCCGAGGCGATTTGGCACAAACCTCCCAGGGATGCCGGCGGTGACGGACTGCAGGTTGCAGAGCAGGCAGAGGGGAGGTGCAGCAGCGTTTTTGGGGTGTGCAGTGGAGCTGAGGAGGCCCTGTGTGGCTGGCAGGAGGGAACGGCCACTGCATTTCCCTGTCTCACCCATGACACTCGCATCGCCCCAGCTCAGCGCCGTGGCTGCGCTGCAGTGCCCCATCACCAGCCGTGAGCCCAGACGCGCCAGGAGTCGGTCACATCTGTCTCAGAGGTGGTGGTGATTGGGGTCAGGGGCTTGGGGAAGGGATGGTGAGGGTGGGGGATGTGGGGTTTTTTTGTGGGTTTTTTTTTTTTTTGTCTTTATGGTTTTTTTTTAAACCAGGCTCGGTAGCCAAGGACGAGGCCTGGATTGGGTGAGGGGATTTGGGCGGGGGTACCGGATGGGGCTGTGCCGTGGACATGGCCCTTCTGATGGCAGCTGGGCTGCACACACGGTGAAGGCTGAGGGGTGGCTCACAGCCTCTCAGCAAGAAGCACAGGAGGTCTGCAAGGATGTTTACATGGTAGATTGACCTTGCTAAAACAAGAGACCTAAAAAAAAAACCCAACCAACCACGCACTTTATCATGTGCCCCCCCTTTATTCCCAGCGCCCACCTCAGCCCCCAGCCTCGCTGCTGCCGGGTGGGGGGGGAGGTGGTAGCTCCACTGTCCCAGGCACTGCCATGGGTAGAGCTGTGTTTTCCAAACATGCTTCAAAGGAAAAAAAAAAAATAAAAAAAAATCCCAGCATCTCTTTTTTGGGGCTCAGTTGGTCCCTGCTCTGTCTGCCTCCAGGCTGGGGGAAGCTGAGTCAGGGCCACTGGATTTTTGCCTCGTATTGTCACTCTAAAAAAAAAAAAAAGAATACATAAATCTCTTTATTCAGGTTTATATTTGTTTACCTCGGTGTTAGCTATGACCTGTGGGTTTTTTGGGATCCATTTGGAATTGAGGGTTGTTGGTGGGTTTGGTTCACACCCCTCCACACCCCTCACCTCCCCCGGGTGCTGACAAGAAAGCCCAAGCATGGCATCAGGGTGACAAGCAGAGGGTAGGAATGTGACCGATGGCACCTGCCTTGGGTTCCAGTGTCGGTGTTGACCTATTAGTCATTAATGTTCTGAGGCTTTCTAGTACACAAGCACCTATCTACTCTCTTTATCTATATAGATATACAGATGTATGTATTTTTAATATACAGATATGTGTATATCTATAGATATAGGCCACACAATTCCAGACCTCTGAGAACACAGGCAGCTTTAATTAATAACGTCTTGCACTTTTAGCATATTTGTACATATAAGCTAAAGCCTGGTGGGTATAATCAGGCTGGTTTGACAAATACAGTGAAAAGTTACTGTATATATTGTATATACTCCATGTAAAAAAAAAATAAGAAAAAATCTTAGAATTGAGTATAAATCTTCGTTTATTTTATATGTCAAATATAGATACATTTATAAATGTTACTATTCTTAAAAGTATTTTGTAATGGGAAAAAGGAAGTGTCTTATGAAGATGAACAGTAAAGATTTTATTCTTGTCTTGAATCTATGTCCCCGCACAGCTCCATTGAACTGTGCATTTTGACAAGCTTTAAACAGATTGTACATAGTATTTTAAAAAAAGAAATGAAAAAAAAAAAAGAAGAAATAAAATGATACTTGTAAGACCTCTTACACAGGATGTGCTGTTGTTATTCTCGGGGTGGTACAGGTCTGTTGGGGATCAGACTCTCCTCCCTGCTCTCCAGGAGGCACGAGAGCAGCAACCATCGTGCCGACAGGTGGGGATGAAAAATGGAGACTGGGATTTCCATGGCAGTGCCAGAAGCTCCGTGTGAGCTCACCCAGGTCAGGCTGGACACAAGATTTAACCGATGCCAGGCTTCAACACGTCGGTCTCCATTTTTCCACTGCTTCTAGGGAGGTTGGCATCCTAGCATGGTTTTTGGCTTGGTCCTTGCTTTGGAAAGCGTCGACTCACCATGGCTTTAACACAACTGATGCTCCTGAAAGATCTTCGGAAACAGTCCAGTCCATCACAAGAAATAACCGTGCCTCAAACACAGATTATTTTTTTCTTAAGCGAAACGAATTTTTATTTAACGCCCCATTTGTCTTACAGTACTTCTGCATACAATACACTGTATAAAAAGCCAACCTGCCAACACAAATGTGTTGCCTTCTTGGTAAAGTGACAAAGCTGTAGCAAAAAAGACAAAATATCCTATTTTTCTGGAAATAAATGGGAATATTTCTTTTTTGTTTTAGTCCAGATAACAACTGCAATCGCAATCAAGAACCCTGCACAGTACAACTGGATGAGAAACTTCTAATAAAGTCAACATGCAGCTATTTCTTACTCACTATGGTAGCAAACTTTTCTAAAAATATACTATTATCTAGCCATTAGAGTGATGAACAAGTGGCTTGTTTTAAGAATGGATGGAAACACAGAGCGCTTTTTCTGAATCACACGGGAGTGACCATTTCCACACGCCGGGAAGCGGAGCCGGTTGAATTACAAGCAGTCCTCCCTGCACCGTGGTGGAAAGGGCTTGTACTTTTATTACTGTTAGTTGAGCCCTGTGTTTTGCAGGCCTGAACTCCAGCAGCCAGCTCGCCCGGGTGGTCAGGGCAGCCACTGCTCTCCCCAAGTGCAGGGAACAGTGAGCAGCTCCCCGAGCAGCATGTGGGACCATGGCAGCTCTGCTGGCCATCCCTCGAGCTAAGAGTTCTGTCTGACAAACGGCAGCTTATGTGCACAGCAACCAGAATAACGCCCTGGCCACTAGAACGGACAGCCCAGCATTCCACAACAGCCACTGAGAACGTTTCGGAGTAAATCACCACGGCATAGCTGCCAAAGTCACGGTGGTGATGCCGCAGCAGGTAGTGCAATTTTAAAACTGTATAAACAGCATCGCTAGTTTTAACAATCTATATCCTACCTACAATTGTCTATTTTGTACTGAGTGATGCACATTCGTTTCCTAAAAAACCAAAATTATCTTCACGAAAACCGTTACAGAAAAAAGATATGAATGTAGATAATGTGAAATGACACATCAGTGCCTCCCTTAACCACCCTGCTGCCTATTTGTGAAGGAACTGCTCAAAGTTCAAACACACTTCTAAAAACCTCCAAGTTACAATATGAACGGAAAGTCCCCCCTCCTTGGGAAGTAGCTGAGTAATTCCGGGTCCGACGTCCTTCACCCGCCACACTCCCGAGTGCGGCTGGCACTTCTGCTTAACTCCCAGCCACACGGGGCAGCCGACCTCCTGCCACAACTGCGCGCACCCGCAGCGCCCTAAGGCAACACCGTGCCCAGCTGGGCTCATCCTTGCATCACCCAAACTTCCGATGGCCTCGAAGCTGCATGGCCTGAGGATCTCTGTCCCTCACCATACAGGGCTTTAAAGGCCCTTTGGGACTGAAGAGAGGGAAAGAGCTTCTATTGCTCTGTTTCCCTCGGTCCCACCTAAGCCTGCAGTTATTTTTAGCCTATTTTTAACCTCCACAATAGGGAAGGGAAGGAAAAGAGCTAGACGCTAACTCCAGAGTTACTCCGTCACAAGCACAGCACAAAGTGACCCCCCCATGTTCCAGCACACTGTGACAGCAGCCCAGCACCCTGGCAATGGCCAGCATCTGCTACATCTACATCTCCCCGAAGGATCAGCCCCTGATCCACTGGCTCCAGAAGGAAGAAGCTGCCAGTGAGAGGGCTGCCCGAGAGCTGCCAGCCTGCTGGCAGCCATCTCGCTCCGCCCTCCCTCCTGCCGAGGCTGGAGACCCCCCCGACTAGCCTGGCTGGAGCAACCTGCAGGCATGTTAGAGGAATGATTTAAAGACATGCCCATTTCAGGGAAATAAACATGAACAAATTGAACAGAAAATCCACGTAGTTAATAAAAGTTAGTGTTCCCTTACATACTCTAACTTCTCACCTTATATCTGTTTTTTAATGTGTGTGTGTATATATATACACTATATATATGCTGGTAATCTCTATACATAGGTATGATAGCTCACAGGAGCTACTACATAATTGGTAATGGCTCTAAAGTCTCTTGGATTGACACTAACAGAAAATAGTATTTTTATAAGGTGCTCAGTTTTGCGTAACCAAACCAATTAACATCACAAGGCTATTGCATTTTGCAGGTTCCCTCAGCAGAATCTTCCGTACTTAGACCTCAGCATCTTGACTTTCAACCAAAAAATGTCATCAACTTTTAAGACTTCCATATCTCTGCTCTACCTTGCTTAGTAAATAGTTCATAGCTTTGACTACTTCTTGAAATGAACAATATGCCTCATAAACCTACACAAGCTTTTTGGATGGGCAGCTGCATCTATTTTCATGGGGTTCCATTGATTTCAGCACAGGTATTTGCAGAATTACTCACTGAGCAAACCTTATCTGAGTACGTCCTGGACTAGAACAACAATATCATCTGCTTTACATTTCTCAAACAACATTAGGAAAACAGGAAGAAAATACATTTTCAAAGTAACACAGTGTTGCTATATTTGCCACAGAAACATACCCATATAAATGGATTAGGTTTTATATTTTACACATAAAAATACAAACCAGTATTATACCAAGTGTAATTACTTTGTGAAGACTTCTGAAAAAGGTTTTCTTGTTTCTCACATATTTGATATAGTTTTTGGAGTTACTGTTCATTCAATAAAACTTTATTTTACAGTAATACCTGAGAGTATGGGGGAGAGTAGAAGAAATAATTCATAAATTCATTGCTCCTGATCAAAACTGTATTCTTTAGAAGCACCATGGGAATTTTAAAACCAATTGCAGTGATGGTATTTCACCAAGTGCTTGTAACACAAGCCAGAATTTCATTTTATTCTTCATTCATATTAGTACTGCAAGAAAAGCCTCAGTGAATTATACCATCCTTGTTCTGCTTCTTTGCAAAAAACACGCACAGTATATACAGAATGCTGCTCTGCAGAGAAAGGCTGCCATCCAGGCGTTAGAAACAGCCATTTTTAACTAGTTTAGCAGAAAGTCTCAAGTCTGCTTTTTTGTTGTTTTAAAATACAAGCTCTTCACCTTTCTCGAAACCCATTCTAGCACCAGCTACCACAGGTTCCCATTCTAGCACCAGCTACCACAGGTTCAAAGTCAACATTTACCAGCATTAATGCTGGCAGACCTTCCCTCCACAGGAACTTCACTACATCATTTTTTATATATTAAAAATTTCAAGTCAGACTCCAGAGGATTTTCTTGTTGCCATGAGCCCCAGCAGATAGAAACTATTACAGCAGCAATAATTCAGAGAGCTACAGAAAAGAAAGAGTAATTACTAAGTTGAGGTACGGACTCAGCACAGGCAAAGGAGCTGCTGCAATCTGTCCCTAGCAGTCCAATGGTCACCATTCAGCAACTATGAAGCAGCTAAAAATGGTCTGTGCTTGGGCTTTGCAAACAGAAAAAGAACTATACATTTCCTCACCACGCTCCAAAGAAGTCGGGGATGGCTCCTCTTGCAAAATGAATGACAATCACCACGTGGGCAGACAGATTTAGCCACCGCTTCCCCTCAATTTCAACCATCTATTCCAGCTTTTGCACCCGTGTGCAGCCTGCATATCCAAACAAGCTTCCACCCTTTTCACCTGTGTTGTAGGAGGACTGATATGAAAATGGGAAAAAGAGCACATATATAGGCTGAGCTAGAAAAGCAGGAGACCAACTGTTTGTTGCAAAAACCAAGACGTGGGCTGGGAGAATGCAGTCTGCAAACTGTTACCGTTGGTAACACCAAAGCAGAGGAACTGAGAGCGGGGCAACTGTTCCCTCTAACCTCATGCTCTTGTGCCTACCAGAGCCTCTATTCTTAGTCGTCACCCTGCTTTGATCCCAGTCTACGTGCAAGTTTGGAAATAACTAAACTAACCTGGAAGACATCCTCTAAGCTGTCGATACTCCTTTTAAGTGAACACGGCTGGAAGTCGCTGCTTTTATCACAGTAATAGAAAGGAACCTGGAAAGCACACACTGTAACAGCTGTCACTCCCAGAGGTTTGCAATAGGTTACATCCAGTATTTCCAAGCAATGTTGCATATTTTAATAACATGTTCAAGACTGTTTATTATTCAGTCTGGGGTTTTTTGGAGTGAAACTGATGAGCAATGCAAGAAAGTGATTGTGCTTCAAACTGTTTTTATTTACATTACATACCAGTAATCTGATACTCAAAACTAACTCTTTAAACTCCACTCCCTATGTAAACACCAGACTCAATTTCCATAGTTACATCCTTCATTTGTAAGCGCTTTATGTCGTTAATTCAGAGTCAAAGGTAAAGAGAATTACACTCTGGTTCTTGCTTTAAGTTGCAAATTTTTAGCACTCTCTATTTTAACTTTTATGTCATGAAGTTTCTCAAAAAACCTCACAAAGGCTGGCTCATTTAATAAGGATGCCAAAATCTGTTCAAAAGCAAAAGACCATTCATGGTTCCCTCTCAAACTCTGCTCCCTACTCCCTTCAGTCTGCTCAGAGCTGCTCTCCTCCTGCCCTTTTCTGGAGATTTCAGCGGACGTCTCGGTACCATCAACTGGATTTTCGACAGGAGATGTGGGGCTCTGTAGCTTTCTTCCAACTTCTTCCATTTTCAGCAGGAGGCTGGTTACCACCGCTATAGCCCGATATAACAGTTCCTCCTCAGGATCCCCATGGAATAGATTGTACAGAGTCTTTGAGAATTGGATGAACTGAGACTACAGGGAGATACAGAGGAGACTATTCAGAGAACAGCAACACAACTGTCCCGTTGCACTACACGCTGTGATCTCAGGCCAGTGACAGCTGCTGGGAGGCACCTGGTACAACTGCTCTAATAACAACATGGGCATGGACCAGCTCTGATAAACTTAAGTGGGTCTGAAGTCCTTCTCTTCACAAGCTTATAGTAGTTTAAAAAAGTTAAAATCAGTTTAAAAAAACACCACAGCCTAATGATTAATGTGAAGGTCTGAAACTTAAAGGACCCTAACAAATCCTTTAGAAAACTACTGACAGAACTTAAAGGATAAGCAGCAGTCAAGAACAGACTTAAATAAGACTCAGTTTACCTGATTCATTCTTGGCAAATCCTTAATGTTTTCTTCTTTTTTAAGAAGTTCATCTTGCCACTGTTTCAGATATGCCTGAATATCAACCTTACCCTTCCCTACTCAACAAAAAGAAAAAAAAAATTTAAAAAAAACGTGAGCAAACAAGAACTAAGCGCTTTCCATGAGGGATGATGAGTAAAAGAACTGGCATCTTCAATGTCATCCCTTCTCAACAGAGTGGTGGGGCCAAGAACTAAACAGGATGAGAGTTTACATTATGCTCTTGCCCCCCAGGACATACAAGTGGATATAACGTTAGCACTAGGCTAGGTATGACATTACTCAGTGTATTTTGTTACCACCCACTTTCCCAGCTCTGCTCCCCCAAAAGACACACAGTAACCAAACATTTCCAGGAATTTTTACCTTTTTCTGGGCTGCTCTTCAAACAGTCACCTTTAAGACTATCCCCAACAGATGAAACTACAGTTAAGGAGAAGAAAAAGAAGAAAGAGTTATTTGTTTGAGAAGAAGGACCAAAGGTTCATTTCCTTTTATCAAAAATTCCTTCCTCAAGGAGCAAGACCCTCACTGACCCCTATGTTCTCAACACACATTACACCAAGAAGAGACCACATGGTAAGATTTGTACACTTTCATGGTAAGATTTGTATACTTTCTATAAAAACTGAAGCCACCATGAGGCTGGAGATCACAAAAGAAACTGCAGTCAGCTGTATCAATCAAATAATCTTCATAACGTTCCTGGCTCACATCTTGAACAGTGGTAAGAACGGTACCCATATATTACAGATAAGGTACTTTTGGAGAGTTTTTAAAAAACAAACAAAAAAAAGATCTGTCTTCCAAAGAAGTAAAACTGCACAGCTTTCCAAACAAAACATTTTATCAACTCCATAAACTTCTACCCAACAAAATTTTTTTCGGCTTACTTGGTTTCAAAGGGAAGCAAAGAATTTTGAAAGGCTTGCCTGTATGCCTCAAAATAACAATGGATTTGGATATTTTATTTCCTGAGGCAGGTCCCTTTTATGCCTTGAATGCAACAGTGAAATGGCCATCACTTTGACAGCCACTACAACAGGTCATCTCTTATGCTGGAAAATGCTGACCACACTTCCTTATTTTCACAGAAACACCCGTGGCCTTTGAATGGCATCATCAGACGAGCCATCCACAGATTCTGCGCTACTTTATGAAAATGTAAGTGTCTACAGAAGATCTTTGCAGAGGATTCTTGTTAACAGTGACATGATTTTCTGGATTTACTAGTTTTCAGAAGAGAGCTCCCCGTTTTTCACCATGAGATAATAGAGTCCTTCTAATATTCTGCAGGCAAAACGTGGAGCTTACCACTGAGTTGGCTGAAGTGGATCAGTTCTTCTTTTGAAAGGCCACCACCTTTGGCAGGGCTTAGAGATTCCACTTCAGTAAAAGCTGCAATAAATAAAAGAATAAAGTAGTTTGGGGGCTCCCAAGCATTACCAAAGTAGTGATAAAACCCAAAAGATTTATACAGACAAATGGTCCCTTTGAAAAGAAATTATGTTGAAGCAGTTTAAGTCCTTTCCAAAGGATACATTTCTCTGCAAGAAATGCACATCTGCAACAGCTATCGGACTGCACTGTAGCCAGTCCTGGTGACAACAGGAAGAAAAATAAAACTAAAGAAAAAAAAACATGCAAAGATGATAAAAGCCAGGAACAGCCCTCCCCAAATGACACTGCCTCTCACTTACCTGGAGGGATGTGTAACTTAAAAAGAAGCTTGAGTTTGTCTGTGAAGCTTCCATTATACATGGTATCTGTTAGAGGGAAGAGGCAAGACAGTTTGTTCAACTGGGCCAAACTTCAGAACACCGTCCTCAGTTAAACAAATACAACCCAGGGAGGTCAGAACTGGACACATGTCCTACCTTACATGGAGTATAACTAGGGATGAAACTTAAGGAAGGCAGTATCACCTGCAACTGGGTCTGGGGTTTGCCTACACTGAGGAAAGAACACTAATGATGTCTATGACTTGCTAAAATGAGACCACAGCACCAAAGAAATATAGCATTGATGTGTTCTCAGCATTTTCCCTTAAATTTTTGTTTCCTGAACAACACCACTTTGAAAATAAGGCGAAAGGAACAGAGTAGTAAGTCAAGAAAACTTTCAGTTCCCCAGAGATATCAGGCACTGATCATCTTGCAACAATCTGTGTATGAAATGGCTTAGTATGAGGAAGCATTTATCATCAACCAAACAGACTGGGCAATGAGATCATACCAGTTCCTAATTTTCTGATATTCTGATGGTAAAGCCATATTTAAACTTAATCTCAAATAGGAGATTATTGTCCAAAGGAGGAACATCTCAGAAAACTTACTGGTTTGTAAAGCCTTGTATTATGACACATCATGGTGAAACAGAGGCAAGAAAATGAGCACACAGTTCCTTAACTTAAAGCCTTCATCATCCCCCTATATAGCATGGCTCCCACTCTCAAACTTGTAAATATACTTTGAGCATTTGGCTTGCCATTTAAAAAGTCTTTGTATTTAATGTCACACGACTAAAATCAGACTATTTGACTCTAAGTTAATAGGCAACTCTCCTTAGGTTCTTTATATAATGTGAAGAAGGTGGCAGACTCCAGGACTACTCCCAGGATGGAGTTCCCTTGTGAATGTGCTACCTACACGCATCGTTCTCGTACCAAGAACACAGGCAAATTGTTTGAAGTTTATAAGGCAATTGGAGCTCTCATCCATCAGTCTGAAAGTCCACAATGCGAGCGAGTCTCTGTTTGCACAGTGCGACCAGGGGCTCAAGAGATGAAAGAGAACCCTGAACTGCTGGCAGTCAATCCGATACTGGTCGAGATAGGGCAGACCGGCATCGTGATGTTGCAAGACAGGACGATTCACATTCCAGTAACAGGAAAGAAAGTGCTCCTTCTGCAAAGGAAACACAGAACGTTAGATTTTCTGAAACGACTCTCTCCGAGTGAAAGATGTGTGAAGTTAACTATGCAATTTGATTTAAAGCTGACATAAAACATATGCTGAATCTAGTTTTTACCTTAATTTGTTAAAACTGTTTCACGCTCGTAACACAGTCCACCGTTAGATGGATGTTTGGTAAGTGACGAAAATGGGACATTACCTTGAATAAATCATAAAGCTCTTCAAGATCACTAGGATTAAATTTTACATCCTGGGACACAACACGTAGCTGAAACAAAATTATGAAAAAAATTAATTAATGCATCTTCCCTCTTTCAAATAAGCCTGTGAAATAAAGTTATGGGAGACTTAATCTTCCATTAAAAGACATTGTTTGAATATTCCAGGTTTTGGCATGTTACAACTAGGGGTAAGAGTAGAACTTCTTTTTAAAAGCAGTCAGAAGAGTATGGACTGAAAGAAATAATTTCTCTCCGAAAACTGGAGCTTAAAGCTAGTCACATTGCTTGCATACACGGAGTCCGCACTATGAAACCCAGGAGATGAAACTCCATTATTTATAAAGATATAACATACAGCTTCCTTTATAATGAGCAAATGCATGTTCAGCTCTCAACAGTGAAGATGAATCCTCATTTTTTAAATTAAAAAAACCCAATCAAACTGTTTAAGGCTTTTTGAAACAAAGTTAGCTAGAAGGCCAGGTTCCATCTTTACAATAAGGGCCAGGTTCCATCTTCACAGTAAGGGCCAGGTTCCATCTTTACAATAAGTATGTTTTCTAGAATGAAATACAAGTTTTAATCTTAAGACAAGCAACAGCATTTAGTATTAGTTGCTACAAGCCACATCTACCACACTGCTTGTTAAATAGACCAGCATTTAACCACCAGTTATTGGAAATGAGCCACTGAAGATAAAAGACAAAGGAAACCCCTTGCAATGTCCACTTTCACTCAGGAGTCTGAACTTAAAGGATGCTACTGGCAGCTGAAGAGCTACCACACCACACACGTGGTACTGGACATCCACACACACCACAGACAAAAGGCATCCCTTATTGATGCAGTACAACAATCTCTTCAGTGACACTTGGTGTTGTTTCCCAGAGTAAAAATGCAGGTGATTAATTATACTGTAGCACTGTGGACATTTTACGGCACTCGATGCCTCTAAGAGAAATGCATCAACACTTTAACAACAGCAGATGGAAATATAGGTCAGCCTGTTCCAATCAATGCGAAGTGTCAGAGATGTGCCAGCTTTTTGAAGTTGTCTGTGATCATGTTTCTTGTAATGAGACCAGAAGGTCATGCTGTGATTCACAGACTGAAAACGTCACAGGCCAAACCTCAGTTAACAGACCGCCTGCAGGCAAGAGGGATTTCAGTATATAAAATTACATATTTGGCCCTGGAAAATGGCCCCTGGAAAATCTTCTCAAAATTTTCCAAAACAGAATGAATTTTATCAGACGGAAAGGGTAGCTCTTCCGAGTCACTCACCACATTCTGTTTGGTCGTAGCTTCTAGCGTCTGAATCACATACAGCCTGTTCCTGCAGCGCATGCTCTCAACGTCCTCATACCGAATATCGCCGTATCTCTAAGAGGAAAAGCACCGTTCCATGAAATCAACTGTTGCTGGACACACCTAAGTACATGCTTTTGTCTTTCTTGCATCTAAGTACAATACAGGTATGGATACAAAGGAAGATCCCAGAAACTCTAAGCAAAAAATCATTTATTAGAGCACTACCATTCTCCCTAAACGGTGTAACTTTTAAGAGGGCAGGTGTTTCCAAGAGCCATGAAGAAAGAAGAGACCAGAGCAGTTCACTGTGCAGGAAGACAAAGGAAGGGATTTTACTGCGTGTTGGCTCTGCATCCAACTCTGCTAAGACATGGCAACTACTACAGCAAGGCAGCAAAGCCTAAGATGTGTATGTTGTCAGGGCTTGAATTCACTCTTGTGAACTTTAGGAATTAGCCGAAGTAATTTCTAAACCGTTCCTAGCTACCACTGGTATTTCTCATGGACAGGGAATGTGTCTGAGCATTGGAGAAGAATAAACACATGGAGCTTTAAAGAAAAGTGGGATAGTAGCCAAAAACTATCAAAAAATTCCCAGAGAAATCATGAAACAAATTATTAAACAACTAAAATCCAAATAGAAACAGATAAAACAAAAGAGGCCAATGATCTTTATCAAGATCATGTCAAATCAATTTAACTTCCTCCTATGAGGAACTCAGTCTAGTGTGTTGAACTGAAACAGCAGGTAGGCTACATCTTTATTTCTATAAAGGTTTTTTACACTCTTCAGCATCACATGGAACCAGGAAGACACAGCCTAACCACATTCACCACACACCAGTGCACAACTGGTTCTAACAGCAAACTCTAAGACCAAATGAGTGATAAACGACTGAACTAGGCAGGACTTTCAGAAACTTTTCTGCAGTGTTTTTTGTTCTCGTTTTCAGCAAAGCACTTCAAACAAGATATGAAAAACTGCAACACAGTCATAAAGATTCTAAGGACATAAGCTTAGAGGAAAGGTTAGAGAAACTAGCCACGTTAATTTAGAAAAATTAAAAATCAGAGTTGGAAGGGTAAGTGATAAGAGTAACTACCTTATACAGGGCTGCTGCACCAAGGAATTGCAGAGAAAACTGCCACTGACGATCCTCAGTAGAGCTTTATGAGCATCCAAGAGGAACTATACTGGGTATGATTATATTTTCTGACAAGGGCAGAGAAATCCTACAATGGGCTACATTTTTTTGCAGAATCTTGTTTGTTGAAGAGTTTTAACAACATCAGATATTTTTCAAGGATGATCCAGGTGTATGCTGGACAGGGAGCTGCACTGGATGTCCTCTCTTCCAGAACTGTATTTCTGTGCTCCTGTGAAGATCACTGCCAGTACACTTCTGACTTGGACAAAGGGGAAGCAGAGAGAAATTGCATCTCTGAATCATAACTCATTCACTGCTCTGGCTTCTGGGCACTGATATTGTGCAACAGCCCCAATAAGAATACAAACAAGATACATAACCTAACTCTGAATTAGTGCAGTATGATAAAATGGTACGTGATCTTCTAGTCACTAGGTAAACATGACTTCTTCATACCTGATTAGACCGCCACAGAATGAGTCTTACGTTTGTGCCTGAGTCACAAAGGCATGAAACTGAACATCATTTAAAATCTCAACTCCGCATCTTTTCACTTAATCTCAATTTATCTTGTGAACACCCATGCAAAGTGAGAGTATCACAGAGAACATCTCCGTTGACTTACTCATGATATGTAACTAGACCTATCTGCAGGATGACAACTCTCCCATTGCAGCAATCTTCCCATTTCGACATTTGTTTTATTTTTTTTTCCATCGCAATACAAAAATAAAACCCTTCACCAGAACAGAACTGTGTTGAAATTAACTGTCTGGTCAAAACGGGAAGCAGGAAATCGACTCTCACTTTGTATCAGCAGCTCTCAGACATTTACCAGCATTGAAGAAATTCAGTTTCAACTGAAAAGTTTGCATCCAAAAAAGGGGCTGTGAGATAGAAGAAGGGATATGGGTCTAGGAACAGGGCTGTCAACTTGGAAGCAGGAGATTCAGGTTCAAGGATCTGCCCGAATCAACATTCAAAAGCCAACTCATTAACTATTGCTTCAGTCCAGCCACCTGCCTGCAAAGGTGGGGGAAGACGAAAGGGAGTTTCTTTTGCTTTGTCTTTCAGTAATAATTTCACCTGTGTGAAAGTTTCAGCTTACACTTCAGAATGCAATATACAGCACTTCGCTGTTTACCATCTCTGTTCTTTATTCTGCAAGTGCTCATCGTCACTGTGAGGTCTCACCAAGACAAGACAGACCCATAATAGTCTACAACTCTTCCTAGAAGAATCTCAAAACACTTTACAAACATGATTCTTCAGTATAACATTCTTGTGAAACAATACTGACAGCTGAAGCACAGACTTTTTCTATGATGAGCCCAACGCTATAAAGACACTTCAAGAGAACTTGAATTTCTGATTCTTGTCTTGGCTCACCCGGTAAAGGCAAAGCCCTCTTTTCAGTCAAAATCAAAGGACTCCTAAACTATACAAGTTACAATTAGTTATTCTTTTCTAAGCCAGGACATTTTTCCAAGAGAGATGTATTGCGAACCTTTCACTAGAAACCCACAACTAAGAATTGAGAAGGAGGGGAAGGATCATATAGATAAAAGAAATAGCTAATAAAAAAAAAAGTGAACATATCTTTTCTCCCAGCTTGCTTTTCACTTCAGGTAGCCTGAGCAGAAACCTAGCTACAAATGGATTAATGCCCTGATACAAATCATGCCAGGGAAGGAAATGCCTCATGAAAATCTGTAGACAAAAGGAAAATGAGAAGCCTGACCTATTTTCTCCCCAATGCAGAGCTGCAAAGCTAGACACTGCAGAAATTAAACTTGCAAATTGAAATAGAGTGTTAAAAGATTGCAACCGGTCTTCCTCACTCAGGACATCTCTAAAAAGGCATTTTACTCATCCAATAAACTACTCAAGTACGATTTCCTGCACGGGTTGTTAAGTCAAACGCCATCACTATCTGCAATCCGCAGTAATCAGTCTCAAACTAGTAAATGCAAGTGCCATTTCTGCTGCATCTTGTCCTATATTTGAAATGCTGAGCCAGTGAATGAGGGATGGCAATGAATGACCTGTGATGAACCTAGGGAATTCCACTCAGGAGAGCCTAGCCAGCACATTCCAGGCAGTTAAAAACCAAAAAAACGCAAAACCAAACCTATCCCATAACCCGTAAGGTTCGCAGTGAGGCTCAAAAAAATACAGAGCCCAATTTCTACCCACACAGACAGATTTTCTATTCCAGTTTGTACAATGCAGCCGCGCTATTTTTAAGGTAGCCCATGCACTACAAACACGGCACGGGATGTGAAAACATACCCCCAAGGACACGTACTTCATTTGACTCTCGGATCAAATCAGTAATGTCCACTTTTGGGTGGTCACTCTTTGCATCGCTGAGGTTGGAGCCCTGCTGCACAGCTGGAGGCAAAGGACTGTCTTTGTTAGTGACACTGTCAAAAAATCTGCACAAAGCAAACACACAAGAAGTCAGCAGGAACCAGTTTATCACGACAAAACGGTAACATGAGCACCTACTGAAGACAAAATGCGCAGAGAATGGGAAATAGCAAAGAATATCAGTGTGAGTAGCACAAATATGCTGTAATAGTAATAAAAGATACACAAACATAGGGACTGGCTACCCAGAAAAGGTTATGGAGCTTCTAGTCTTGGGAGTTCTTAAGACTCAGCTTGACAATAACATGGCTGATGTGATCTAGTGCTGGCAGGAATCCTCTTTTGTGTGGAAGTTACGACCAGAGAGTCGTAAAGCCAAAGTCCCTTCCGCCCAGCACTCCCTCGGTTCTCCACCAACCCATCTCACAAAGTTGTACGACATAACTGAGAGAAGGGAAGAGAGGCTGGTCCTTCACTGTCACCAAGCCAATCTTAATTCCCTCAGACGCATAAGCCAAGGCAAGGCTGACCTGCACCTATTCATCCTACCCACACAACCAGCCTAAAGAGATCCACTACGGAGGCTCGCCGATTCCTTTGCCAGCATCGAGGAGCACATATCTATGGTCCAATAGTTTCTTTTTTCTTGAGGAGAGGCAAACTACTGTATTTTGTGAATACACCAGCATGCTGCAGGCTGGATGAACTGTGCCACAGAAGTGTTACAGCCAGATAAAATGTTGAAAGCAAGAGTTCAAAAGCGGTTCGTAATAATCAACATCTGGGGTGTCAAGTGGAATCAGCAGCTTGGCTGGTTCAGGTCAAACTTAAAATTTCACCACACTTCTGGATTTTAAATTTTGTTTTATTTAAACTGCATGAATGTGCTCTTTCTGTTAGTTTTTTTAAGTGTTTCACATTTAAAAGAGTACAGCTAGGTTTTACAGAAAATACCAGGCTGCATGGTCACTCATAATAAAAATTACATTTTCCTCATTAATTCTGTAGATCTTACTTTATTCAAATACGCAACATTTAAAAGTTTCACTAAAAGGAAAAAATCTTATTATCAGTTCTTAAAAGACATAACTTGGTGACTCCTATAGCACAGTCATTTTGGTTTTTTAATACTCCATGATACAAAATCACAGCAGCGACAAAGAATTTAGGTAGGCAGTAAAGGAAAAACTGCAAGTTTTGCTTGCAATACATCAGCTTATAAATGCACTTTATGTTGCATATTTGAATTTACTCTTCAAGTGCTAAAATAGAACAGGCATCTGATTGTCCTCGTCACATTTTTTTTGTCTTGCTTCTATTTGAAACCATTAGCAGTAGAGGAGCCAGCAGCTTGAACTACAAGAACTGAGCTGTAGAACATGCTGTCAGTAAGCTGGTGCCTGAACTGTTTGGTACAGTCTTAGGTTACCTTAACATTAAGGAAAACACACATTACTTTAAAATGTACAAAGTGGCAATGGTTTTAGAAGAACTTGAATGGAGGATGGGATTTTCAGAGAATCCAGGCACATTTTCCGGTCTCCACTTCCAGAACTTCGGCCCGAGATGAACACTTAATTTCTCCGAAGCCTTTGGAAGTCTTGGCCAGATGTCTACTCAGCTGCCCCAGAATGACTATTTGCTATTTGAAATTATAGTTGCTACTACATAGCCTGTAATAATAAGGTACACTGATACCTGTTGAGAACAGTGACCGCTTCTGCATCATCCTTACAAGTCAGCAACTTCTCCATGTTGTATTCCAGCACTGCAAGACCCAGCTGCAAGACTGCCTTTATTCCATCATAGAAGAAACAGTCCACCACATTGACTGCACTTTCAATAGGCAGCACGCTGATAAAAAGGGTAAGGAACCAGGAGAGAGAGACCGAGGAGAAAAAAGTCATGTCCGTCATGTGGTCTGTCAACTGAGGCAGATGAACCCTGATGAGCTCCTCAAACACTGCCTGATCTACCAAGGCACCTGCAGGGAAAGGATAACAAAACCACCACCCGAATCTTAATACAGAGAAACATACTTTTCTCAGAGCACCGGCCAGAAATAAAGCCCCTGTCCTAATGCAACTTTGCTGCAAAAGCAACCACAGGCCTAGAGCATGGAACCAGTGGCTCCACTCTATGCTGGAAGCTATGGACTCTAGGCATGGGCCCAGAGCGTCGCTGCATGCTGGGAAGCGCTTCTGCGGGCGCGTGGCTACTCCCAACAATTCTCCTGACAGCCGATCTACCCTCTCGGCAATTAGAACCTTCACATCCAGTTTTCTTCTAGTGTATGCACCCACACGTACCGAGTATGAGATCAACAACTAGGTCTGGACCTGGAGTAATTATTTTTCCTTTATTTAGGCTGACTAAGTTTCAAATAAATAGCATGAACTGCAGTTATAATTCCAAAGGAACAGTATAATAGTCTAATTGACTATTTCCTGAGTAGTTATGCCTGGAGTAATTACAATATCTGAAATTCATATCCACCCCTGCTTAAGGAGTAGTCCTGGGACGTCCTCTGCAACTGCCGTTTTCTGCTTCACAACGCTGAATCAAATGCAAGTTTCTCTCATAGATTGTACCACATACCTGAGAGCAGAGAAAAGAGGCTTGTCCTTAACCATGACCACGGCCATCTTAATTCCCTCAGGTGCACAAGCGAAGACACGCCTGATCTGCACCTACTTCTCATACCCACACAACTAGTCTGAACAGATCCGTTACGGAGGCTGGCCAATTCCTTTGCCAATGGGAAGGCTGCTGTTCAGCCTTCAGCTCATTCCTTAAACGAATAATCATTTCCATTCAATTCTAGATAGATAAAAAGACAGAGAGATGTTACCAATGATTCGACGATTGAAATAATCCGGTAGCATCCGTTCGCACACAGCAACCAAAAGCCAGAATGCTTCCTCCTCTTTAGCATACAGCAGGAGTACCGACGTCAAAATATTCATTGCCTGCAACATTTGAACAGGAAAGGAAGCATTTATGAGGAAAGATGGTGAAAGATGTTGTCATTTGTTAAAATTTATTTTTCTGAAAGCGCTTTACAGCATGTTTTTAGAGCCCTAGGAAAACCTACAGCTGTATCCAGTACAAGACTTTTAGCTCTATGTTATTAAATACAGAGAATAGTATTTAGACTACATAAAAATATTTTTAAGTGGTAGAAGTTTAGTAAGAAGGCAAAGGTGTATACGAAGTGGTTATGACAGCACTTACCAAAAAATTCTAGGACAATGTAGAGACTCACGTTACATAGTGGGAAGAAATAAGCAAAGTAAGTGAACCACTGAGCAAGATACCGTTACGTATTTATGTGATTGATTTTACAATGTGCCACCACACTGCCATCATGAGCTAATATTTACACAACCAGCACTAAGAGCCTCAAAGCTGCTGTACCTGACAATATCCAATCTGGGGATTCCTGTATGCGTAAGCTGTAAGAACTCTCCTGAGTGCAGAAATTCCTGTGTCACTTTGAAAGGCAGGATGCTCAGGTAAGGAGCGACGTAGATCTCGTTCAATTTCATCAGTAGCTAAAGTGCACGTTCCTAAGGACTTTTCCACCAGCTCAGTGTAATAACCAGGGTTGGACGCCATATCATTTACAGCACCTGCCAATACATCGTATTGCACAGTTCAGAGGAGAACAGTAAAGTATCTACACAATTGTCTGCAATTTGTGTAAAAACTTTGGGTGACTATTGGGGTATCTCATGAATCTCCAGACTTTACTGCAGTAATCTATCAGAGTAATTCTACTGAAATTAATGGAATTACTCTAAAACGAAAGCAGAAAAGCAAAATAAAATAAGGCTTGGAGGAAATCTAGGTCACTTTCCATTATAAAGTTGATTCTGACTTATTCTTTTGTTTCATTGCTGAGGAGAAACTTCCTTTCAACTACAAATCTGCTGATTTTGTTGACAAACACAATACCTTTCCATTTCTAGAGCTGGGAACACATTAGAAAAACCAGGCAAAGGATTGATATCTACACCTCATTAGTACCATAACTTTCATGTCAACACTTTCCAAGTGTTTCCAAGTCAGAGATATTTGTCTAGTCAGAGAGGCATAAATGCCTATGTAAACGCTCAAGCAACACTAGCAAAGACAAATTCATGTTCACATATCCTCAAAAAGACCAGTAGGCTGCATGAAGAGCATAAAATGCAGTTGTTATCACAAACAGATCCTCTGAAACAGCAGAAAGCTCTGCACGGGGGAAGAGCTAACACCTGAGGTCTTGGGGGCTCCTCAAAATCTGCAGCTCATTTTCTGCGTCTGACACAGGCTTCCTGTATGACCCAGATCAAATCAGCAGCTACTGCTTTTCTAAGTGTTTCAGTGAATAGGAAAACACTGAGAGGTGTTATAAAGCAGCGTCTGAATTCCCTGGGCCTCCATTTCCTGAAGTTAAGTGCTCTGACACGGGTGTGTTCAAGACAAGAAAGCCACAAAAGCACACTCAGAGCTTTGGCAAGAGACTCCATATGTGTAAGAAAGTCCACAATTTCCATACTTCTCACTCATTAAACCAAGCAACAGCATATAGCAAAGGGCTGCTGAGAACTGGGGCCAAATTCTCTACCAAGACAACACTTTTTTTGTGCATGTCTGGTAACACTATCTTCTCAGAAAGTTTAAATCAAATAACTGAAGCACAGGCCCACAAACGTGTTTTTCTCTTTTAGCAAGTAAAGAGCCTTTGTCAAAAATCGCTTGTCTCCTGGAACAGCATGTATTCCTACTGTTATTTTTCAGTTGAATTAGTCATAGAAGAAGCAGATGCAAGTTTAGTTTGGATCAACCCAAAACTAAGTAACAGACAAAATTATTCTGTTCATCATTTTGAAGTGTCTTCTTCAGAAATCTTTGGATAAATTGCCAGAGGTAAGAGTGCTTTTGTTCAACTATGTTCACTCAGTAACTCGAACATCCATACAGTGCAGTCCACAAAATGAATCAACTCTACTTGCGATGCAATACCTGAGAAGAGTAGCCAGAGCTCTCCTCTTAATGCCTCCGGGATCCCTCTTACAACCAGGTCTCGAGTCTTCTTCGTTCGAAACATACTGACACCATGTCCCCGTTCAACAAAGAGGATGTTCCAGGACTGCTCTTTCATTTTTTCTTTCAGCTAGGAAAAGCAGAAGACAACAAGCATTAAGTATACTGGAAGATTTTCCTCGAGTTTCAGAAAGCAGAACCAAATTCTGTTCTCAGGTATATCCATACAAGTGGAAAGCACTGGCATCCATGTTGATACACGAAATGGATGCTGATGCAAATCAGGGCAAAATCTATCCTGTGCATGGTATAAGTTTGGTATACAACACAATCTCCTATGTGACCTACTATTCTTTAAAGTATATTGTTACAAAAAGGTCTATACCACACCAGACAAACGGTAAATCTAATCCAGAACCTCACCTGACACAAACCAACAGCAAGTGCCACAGGACAGCAAGGTCAGGCAAACATCTGTAAAATCCTCCTCCATCCTCCAGCAACAAGAAGCACCTCTTCAGCAGAGGCAATCTCTCTGAATTTTGACAACACACAGCAGATTCTTCCTTGCAAATTGCTTTCTGAGCAGACAAACCTACCGCCTTCTAACTTCACTTGAAGCCCCCTTGTTGCTATATTAAGACAGCAAACAATCACTCCCTTCCACCTTTTCCAAGGCTCTGTTAAATTCAACCTTTCCCCTACTTCCCACTGTAGAATGATTCCAACATGTAAAGAGCAACAACTGTATGCAAGCTGGATTTTCATTTTAAATGAAGTTATCACCATCTGTTATGTTTTATTTTTCACTATTCTGCTAAACTTATTCCAAAAAAAATAAAAGAAAAAAATCAATAGGTAGACAGCCCTACTTGTTACCTTGAGATTGAACCATTTCATAGAACCACAGAATGTTTGGGGTTGGAAGGAACCTCTAGAGATCATCTAGTCCAACCTCCCTGACAGAGCAGGATCCCCTAGGGCAGCCACACAGGAACGCGTCCAGGTGGGTTGTGAAAGTCTGCAGAGCAGGAGACTCCACAACCCCTCTGGGCAGCCTGTGCCAGGGCTCTGTCACCCTCACAGTAAAGAAGTTTCTCCTCATGTTGAGGCAGAACTTCCTATGTTCTAACTTACACCCATTATTTCTTGCCCTATTACTGGGCACCACTGAGAAGAGACACTGGCACCTTCCTCTTGAAATTCACTCCTCGGGTATTTCACAAAATCACAGAATCACAGAATGTCAGGGATTGGAAGGGACCTCGAAAGATCATCAAGTCCAATCCCCCTGCCAGAGCAGGAATGCCTAGACTGTGCCACACAGGAACGTGTCCAGGCAGGTCTTGAATGTCTCCAGAGAAGGAGACTCCACAGCCTCCCTGGGCAGCCCGTTCCAGTGTTCCGTCACCCTCACTGAGAAGAAGTTTCTTCTCGAGTTTAAGCGGAACCTCTTATGTTCCAGTTTCAGCCCATTACCCCTTGTCCTATTATTACATACATTAATAAGATCCCCCCTCTCAGGCTTCTCTTTTCAAGACTAAATTGCCCCAGTTCTCTCAGGGGCACAGGGAGAGATGTTCAAGTCCCTCGACCATCCTCGTAGCTCTCCGTCGGACTCTCTCCAGTAGGTCCCTGTCTCCTGAATTGAGGAGCCCCAAACTGGATTTGCAGCTTTGGCACCCCATCAACAAAAAGTTAGGCAATTATCAAAGGACCACAACGTATGAAGGATTTAAAGTGAGTGAAGGATGAGTGACAAAGCAGTGAGACAGCTGACCCCTGCAAGGTGCAGCTGTGCAGACAAATTCTGTCACTCCAGTTCTCCTGCGGTGTTCCCAGGATGCATTGCCAGCATAACAGATAAGAAAATTCAATATTTGATACAATTCCTTTGGCAACAAATTAGAGGTACATTAAAAACTTCCTCTTGGAAGAATTTTTTCAGCTATTTTCACATAAATATATATATTTGTATGATATTTGCATACAAACAATTCCGCTTACTGTAACTTGGGCCAATTTTAAAGTATCGCATTTTTTGTTGCTGCTTTGTGATAAACTGCTTAACATTTTCTTGGTAAAGGGTAAATCAACAGGAGAAGAAACAAAGATGCAACTGAATGAGGGCAGTAGAAAACACGAGGAAAAACAGGGTGAAGAGAAGGTTCAGATAGCTTACACGTGGTGGCAGGTTTCTCTGTGCTAACGTGGAGCTCTAACAAACAATGAGAAAAAAAATATTTGGCCATGATGGCGCAATGAAATCAAGCAAGTGATTATTTGCAAAGTCACCGTCACAGACACCTGCTTAATTACTCTGATAAATTAACATATTTCAACATGTCTATGAACTGTTCTTTGCGAACAGCAATAAGAACGTACTAACTCTGTTACAGATGAAATAATATCCCACAGAAACTCGCCAAGCAAAACAAGTTGCTTCTTTTTTTTGTTGATTCATCATGCTTTGCTGCATTACATTAGTTGACAGATTTGGAACAGGACGGCTACAAATAGTGAAAGCACACAGAGGGATGGCATGACATCAGTGTTTCTCCCACTGCTTCTCAGAATTTCCTCAGTTTATTTACATAAGCTCCAAACAGCACTAGGAGAGAATCAATGATCAGAAGTCGCAGGAGAGTGAAGTCTAATCGGATTAAGGAGGGGAATTAATAGCTGAAAGCATTTCTGACCACATAGGTTTTACATTTAATCAAATATTTATCAACCAGATAGAATGTTTTTACAAACAAGCAATTGCTGTTAACATAGAAGATAATGGTGAACCAGCCATGTAAGTAAAACCTGCTTCACAAAATGAAAACTGGCAGAAATTCCCTATTCAGATAAAACTGAAATTACAGGTATTTTACCTGCAGAGTAGAAGGAGGTGGAGATAGTAGAAACTGTGAAATGGATCCTTTGTGAAGTACAAGATTACTAATAAATTATTGATTATGTATCTAAAACACAATTCAATTTCTCTGAAGCAAAGCAACTGATGATCAGGTGCTCCAAATTATGCGAGGCTCCAGGGCTGAGACGGGGAGAACACTGTCACTGCATTTTCTGTGCATGCAGCACTAAGATTTAACATTGTTAAAGCAATTAAAGGCTGAAAGGAACAGTAGGTTTTGTCCAACATACTATACTTCTGTTCAACATACTATAAAAAGCAGAATGTAATATTCCAAATTCCTCTTTCTCCTGCCCAAAGGGTGTTTATTTTCCAATATTTATAATATTAAAAATTCCATATCTTAGTTTACTGAGCTCTGCTGAAAGATTTAATTTAAAAATACAACCTTTTTGTCTTCTGGCACACGCTATGAACAAGCAAAATTAGGATGTCCTACTGCAAAAACAATTAAAGAAACCTTCTCCAGAGCATAATCACAGAATCACAGAATGTCAGAGGTTGGAAGGGACCTCGAAAGATCAAGTCCAATCCCCCTGCCAGAGCAGGATCACCCAGAGTAGGTCACACAGGAACGCGTCCAGGTGGGTTTTGAATGTCTCCAGATAAGGAGACTCCACAAGCTCCCTGGGCAGCCTGAGCCAGTGCTCTGTCACCCTCACAGTGAAAAAGTTTTTTCTAATATTTTTGTGGAACCTCCTACGTTCCAGATTGTACCCGCTGCCCCTTGTCCTGTCATCGGACATCACTGAGAAGAGCCTGGCTCCGTCCTCCTGACACTCCCCCTTGACATATTTATAAACATTAATGAGGTCACCCCTCAGCCTCCTCTTCTCCAAGCTAAAGAGACCCAGCTCCTTCAGCCTTTCCTCATAAGGGAGATGTTCCACTCCCTTCACCATCTTTGTGGCTCTGCGCTGGACTCTCTCCAGCAGTTCCCTGTCCTTCTTGAAATGAGGGGCCCAGAACTGGACACAATGTTCCAGATGTGGCCTCACCAGGGCAGAGTACAGGGGGAGAACCTCCCTTGACCTATAATGTCCTTAGACAGAAGTGCAAAAGAAGAATGCAAGGAAGAAATGAAGTCAATTTCTTGGTAACATTTTCCTTGCCCCCAAAGAGTTTTTAAGACTTCGTATCTTGACAATTCAGACAGATAGGAAACATGTTCACTATCACAAAACAAACAGTCAACTCTTCCCTGAGGGGTGGAAGAGCAGGAGGAATTAGCTCCATGAAGATAAGGCATGGCATTACTAAAGAAGATGAGCAGAAAATCGAACGGAGCCACGAAGAAGCACCCTGTGGACTCCAAATACAGAAAAAGCAGATGAAAGAAGACCGGCAAAGCCCCAGAGGAAATCAGCAGCCTGGTTGGAACACATTTTGAATATACTCCAGTCCTTTCCAATTAGATTCCAACAACTGTTGGTCGTTTTATCCCTTACCATTTTAGAGTCTAGATTCTCAGCATCCTGAGGATGGTAGACAGTCATTAGGGCTTCTGTACCGACAGTTTTGCTGTTATCTCTCTGACCCATCTTTGACGGTCCTGCATCAAAATCCTTTGGACTGTCAGAGCCAGAACCAGCTGCAACCTTGGAAAAAAAGGCAACAATGGTAGCTAAAAATGCCAAACAGTCCTTCAAGAAGCAACACTGATACCAGAAACTGTTTTACTTCGAGACCATCGTTGTTTATTATATTAAATTACAGGTGCCAGACACAGACTTCCAAAATAAATGAAAAACAGCAATCCCTGCTCTGTACAGCTGGGCTTTCGGGAGGCTGCACTTGTAAAAAAAATATCTCTTTCTGCAGCCAAAAACTTGATTATGAAGGGACAAATAATCACAATGAGAACTGTAACAGATACGGAGGCCTGATCTTTCATCACCAGTCAAGTCAAAAGAAAAACATTTATTTAAATGAACCCATATGCTGAATTACACAGGAATGCTGAGAGCATTAAAAATTAGCATTACAACCCGGATTGTTTTTCAAAACCAGGTGGAAAACAACGTAGAAGAACGTAAACCAGAATGCATTCACAGTAGCACCATTGTTTGACATACTCCCTTTTATACAGGCACAGAGTTACTTATTTTTCCACCCCTTAAAACCAGAGGTGCATGACTTAGCATGGCATGTCAAAATAATGCAGATATAACTCAAAATTTTCTAAAAGGGAATGTCCTTGAGCAGTAGACCTTAGCACTCAGGTCTCCCCGGGCTGTGTTGTTTCCTTATCAGCCGAGCATGTCTGCTCCTATCAAGCTATCTTGCTTTTATTACTCATTTTTGCCTTTTAACTCTCCAGAATCAAAACCTCAAGGTAGAGATTTTCCTGATACCAACTATTTTCTACAAAAGGCATTTATCTGTACACTTCTCCACTCTTCAAAGTGTCACTTCAGAGGCTATTCCAGCTCATTCTACTTAAATTTTTTTCAGGGAAAAATCTTCAGGGAAGAGATACAGGAACTATAAGTAATGCTTGTTAGAGGTGTTTTGTAATTGCTTTCTTACTTCTCATGCATGAAACTACACATACAGATTTCTGCACGTTTAGAAAAAACCTTACAATCATTCCATCAATTTCCTGAGTCAAACAGTCAGCTAGCAAAAACAGCTACACATAATTTTACAGCTGACTGGTGGACTTATGTTAATGTGGAGGGTCTTAAGGCAAGAGATGGGAACATGATTTTTCAAAGAAATAAAAAAAGAAGACATATTTAGACAACTTCAGCTTCAAATCTAGAGTTACAGCAGACAGCGCTACCTATCTTGGGTCTAGATACAAGATTAAATATACATGTATTGCATTACACAGCAAAACACTGACAACAATACGTAAACTCTTGATAAGACTACACAGCCTTATTCCCAGGAACTAAGAAATTAGAAGAAGCAGAGCAGTTACCTCTGTATTTATGATGTGTTGGGGACTTGAAGTGGCATTGCATTTCATCCTGAGCTTTGTCACAAGCTGTTCGAAATCTCTAACCTCCGTGAAACGAAAAGCTGTTTTTCCTTTGGTACTAATGTTGACTCCTCGGTTGGCTGGATCTGCCTTATCCACACCTGTGACCTATGGAAGCAATGATATATAAATTCGGCAACAGATTTTACCAGCTTACTTCTAAAAGAGAAAATATGTTAAAAATACGTGTGGACATGACACAGTAGAACGAAACACGACACAAGGAGAGTTAGTTAACGCAAGTAATAAACTGTAAAGCTCAGTGGTCTGGAGCTATTTCAGTACAAGGTCCTAAGTATTATGTGATAGATTTTCGACAGAACACTGAAAATCTTTGAGGTTTTCCCAGCTGAGAGCGCTGAGCTTATCTGAAAATCCTGCCTTCTTCCACCTGCTGAAGCTGTATAGTTTTTTTTCTTACCATCCAAAAGCAGACAAAATATGGCTTTTGCAAGTAAGCAGATGAAACAAGTTTCACAAGGATGAATTTCCACGGAGAATACCCTTCCAAAGACAACTGTCATAACGTGACAGCTAGAGTTGATTTTAATTGTCATGATGGAACAGTTACAGACTAGAGCAGTTAATACACTACAACAATGCAAGTACAAGTGAGACAATCACGAACAGCCAGACTGCCTGCCACTGCTGATGCTTCTACAGCTAAAGAATGAAAGACCACTGAAAGAAAGTAACTCTGCAGTACTGCACAACAAATGGTGAGGGCCTGAGAACCCACAAGAATACATTTAACACAGCCTTTTCTTGTTTTTCACAGGTTATGGAAGTCTCGATTGTTTTCAGGACTATTTAGAGACAATCAAATAAATTGCTTTACCAGGGCAGGGGACACGAAATGTATTGCTGAAATTAGCTCAGCTCCCATCAGATGTCTTAACGTCAGTTTGCACAGAGCACGTAGAGCAGTTCCAGAACCTCATTAATTTTTAGGTTACTGTAAGATATGTCTGGATGCTCATGAAAAACCTTTCACACCGGAGGACTGAAATGTGGCAATGCCCCACATTACACAAAGCCAAGACAGGGATGAAGACAGTTTGGGGGTTTTTGTGTTATTTTTTTCCAGAATCTAGTCCCCAGTCTCGCTATGGTACTCTATAGAAACACAAATGCTGTGTCCTATACAATATGGTCCTTGTTCAGTTCAGTCTGTCAAGGCTATCAGCTGTAATGGCACTGACACTTCTTCACTGGCGGTTGTCAAGGGATTTTCCTACAGTTTTGAGCACCACTCGACTGCTGCAAAAAGAATTGCTCTACTGAGCTAAGAAAGAAGCACAGCAGAGCAATTACTAACCCCCAAGATCATTTACCCTCTCCAATTCTTTACTTGAGAATATCTCAAGAATTAAGCATAAGCTTTTTGATTTAAAAAAGAAAAGTATTTAAAAAAAATCGGATTCTGTACCAGAAATCAGAGTAAACAGAAAAGGGAAAAAGGATACAGGGAAGGAAGCTGAAGCATGAAAGTCGTAAAGTAAAACTACACAGAGAATCCCTACATGCAGTATCCAAGGTAGGGGGAAATGTATGACGTCATGTAAAGTAAACAGATTCGAATTAAAATCTGTTAAATTGACAATGAACTACACAAATGCAAAACTTCTGGTATAACTGGCTCTGACTCGTAGTTCGCATTACCTCTCTTAATGGAATGATGACGCTGCACAGGCTGCCATCCTGGCTAGCAAAGCAGATGTAGTTTTCTGAAATGCACATTTTCCCGTGGGTGTTGTAATGACTGAAAGGAACCCACAAGAAGCACTCATGAACCTCCTTCAAGGTCTCTTCTTTGGGTAGCCTGAAGAATGCACTAAACTGCTCACTGTGGGCACGGTTCTCTAGGCCTCTAGATTAAAAGGAGAAAAAAAAAAAACAAACAGCAAAAAAACAGGCCAGGAGAGAGAAAAGAAAAGAAAAAATACATAAGTTTAAAATGTCTTTACAAATAAAGAAATTAAAAACTGACATAAGACAGTAAAACCTCATGCTCTCCCACAATCTTACAGTTGGTCTGAGGGTTTAATGTTTTGCTTGAAGAGGTGACAAAGGGCAGGACAGCACCTTTCTATTAGCACCTGCTTAACCAAATATTGAAACACTTCACTGAGCAGGAACAGACCCAAGCATGTTCTAACACAGGAAGGCACTTGGCTGAATCAGGGCCTACAGGTAGCACAGAAAAACATACCTCATATGCTCTGTTTCCCCACCCCTCAGAATAATTCCTTTAAATGTAAAACAAGTTTTGGCTTGACAGAGGGTTAACTAGCCAGAAAAGCAGCACATGTTAGAAACATCTGCCATGGGCTTATTCTTCACAGACAATGGCAGCCAGAAATGATGGTCTGGTTGTAGAGCAACGCCCCTCTCCAGCATCACTGCCAAACTGAAGTATCAACTACCCAGGAAAAACAACATAAGACAGGTTTTATTATCAATGTACTATAAAACTAAATCGTTCTGTGGGGGGTTTTTTCTTTCCCAAATCATAGGTGCATAGAGCTTTACATAGGAACAATTATTAGAAAAAAATGCTTTATAAAAACTTCCGATTTGCAGATTGGTAACATTTTCCAACAAAGATTTAGTCGCTTTTTCGGAGTTTAAATTACCTAACAAGAGACTTGCTTTTTCTGGTTACTTCTCACAGTAAAAAGCTGTAGTCCACAGATCAAAACCTGAACACCTGAGTGAGAATTTGGACATATTTGAGTGAGAATTTGGCAACATCTGCTTCAACAAAAAACAGAACTAAAGAGAATTTGTAAAATTACTAAAAGAAATAACCATGCACCTTTTTTTGAGAAGGAAGGACGCTAACCATCAGGTTACTCACATACACATCTTTCCCAGTGCCTAAAATATTGTCACAAATAAGGAAAGTCATGCACCCATCTGCAATTCATTGATTTTATTACCTATCTCCAGATGGCAGAAAAGCCACGCAGTTATTATTTGTACATAGAATAGAATCGTTCCAGTTGAAGAAGACCTCTAACATCATCACGTCCAAACACTAAACCTCACACTGCCAGTTCCATCACTAAACCATGTCCCTGAGTGCCACATCTACACATCTTTTTAATACCTGCAGGGATGGTGACTCCACCACTTCCCTGGGCAGCCTGTCCCAGTGCTTGATACCCCTTTCAGTGAGGATGCCACGATGCCGTTGGCCTTCTTGGCCACCCGGGCACACTTCTGGCTCATGTCCAGCCACTGTCCAGCAACACCCCCAGGTCCCTCTACCTGGCAGCTCTACAGCCACTCCTGCCCAAACCTGTAGCGCTGCCGGGGGTTGTTGTGACCCAAGTGCAGGACCAAGTGCAATAAGGCATTTGGCCTTATTGAACCTCATACAACTGGCCTCAGCCTTGATCCCCTCGCTCAGATGACTTATAAAGATATTAAACCGCACTGGCCCCAATGCTGAGCCCTGGGGAACACCGCTTGGGACCAGCCACAATCACCACCACTCTTCGGGCTTGGCTGTCCAGCCAGGTTTTCACCCAGCTCAGGGTATGGTCCCCCAAACCACGAGAAACCACGTTTATTAAACGATTTATTCTCCACCTTATCCTTCCTTATCAGGTCTCTTTGGAGACACTGCAGCTCTATTTTTAATTTTCTAATTCTAAATGCTGCTAGTATGCCTTTTAAAAATTCAAACTACTATAAACCCTATAGCTGAAGCCCAGCTTTGAAGATTCATCACCTCCTGCCTTCATATGGAGTTTTGACACTGCAAAGTAACAATAAATTGCAATACCTCCTATTGCTCTGATCCCAAATTTTAATCAGACACCTGTTTAAGAGAACACCAGCTTTGCTGACATTTACGTATCTCCTTGAGACAAGGATTCTCTTCCCCTTTGCCTAAAAAAGTATTGAGTACAGAGCAGATAGACTTGAAGTAATACATTACCTCTTGGTGATCTGTAGGGGGTCGTGAAGGACTGGGTCATTTTCAAACGTCTCCTTGTCAAAAAGTCTCCTAACAGCATAGTTTGCCAGCTGTTCCATGAGAAGGAATGTTTCACTGATGTGCAAAAACATGGAAAAATAGTGGTCTTCCCCACGGGAGCACACATGAATGCTCTCTGTCAGAAGCACATTGGAAGTCTTCTGAAGTTTTGATATTTCATCCCAGGAGATAATAAGTTTTACTGAAAATAAAAATATAAGCAGATGTGAGTAGTAGCTTCTCCTTAAGCTGCCACCCTCACATTAAAAAAAAAAGTAATAGGCAACAGCACTAATAAAATACAGTTAAGCAACATAGTTAAATGACAACACACTTACAAAGGACTACAAACTCACAAGCACAAAAGACACTCTCTTCACAATTCCTACAACTCTATTAGAAAAAATTTTACACAACGGAAATGTTAAAGATACACCATGTATGAAAACACAAGCTTGCATCACCTGTTCTTTGCTCTCATGTGATACTGCAAATTGCAAACAATCACATCACATAAGCTGCCCTACTTTAACGGTTCACCAGTCGGGCTCCTTATAGTAAATCAACCCTGTATTGGCATTTAGAGGAATGTTGCCCACTTCCCTAGCTTAGAAAGGATCCCACTTCCTTTATACTTTCTAGTTTTCACACAAATACAGTTATAGCTCACACTATTAGAGGCGTTTGTATGAGGATTTCAAAGTAATGCTACACAGGAAAAAAAGACATATATAGTTATGATCAGTGTGTGTGAAGAAATAACTGTAATCCTCACAGACTGAATTAACTCACAGACTAAAGATGAGGGACAATTTTTAGCTACAGTCAAGTGCAACAGGACTGCCTTCTCTCTGAAGCTTATATAGAGGAAGAAAACCAATGGATATTACGTAGTTACACAAGTGTATTCATGTTTGCAGTTCTTTCTCTTTTGTGTCGGCATCTGCTCACATGGCAAAATAGCTCCCTTAGGACACAGGAAGAATTCTTCCCAATCTGAAAGACAACCAGTAAAATGTGAAGGGACTAGGCTTAGTGTCAAGGCTTACTTACTTTCTGCTCCCAGCAAAAATGAGTAAAAGCTAAGGAAGTTGGTACTAAGATAAAGCCATCCTTGACAGGGCACTCTGCCCTTCCAGTAACTGCACGAGTAATAGGTGACCAACTTCTCCTGCTCCGGTAACCCAAAACACTTTTCAAACTTCATAAGACCTTCACGAAACTTCTCAGGATCATCCTCTCTTGTAAAAGAACCTTTTCCCTCTTCAGCAATCAAACCCTGAAACAAAAGAACCAGTTACTTTACATATGCATCCACGTGGGTGGATGTGATGTATGCACCCGCACACATACAGCCTGTAGCACTCTCCTAACAGGATAGGGAGTTGTAGAACAGGAAGAATAGTCTGAGGATGAAGACAGGTCACAAATCAGATGCGCTATTTCAGACTCATCCACAAAGTTTCCCACACAACGTTGGCAAGGCACGCATTCCCAGGTCTTCTCTTCCAAAACAGTTCGATTTTCCTCACTAAGTTGCAAGAATTCCCAGGTTAAATATTTAGCACATATTAAGTGAACTGCTGCACCTTCACAAAAATATACCTTATGCTTCCCAGACATGATAAAAATTACTGTGAAATAATTTATCAATTTATAGACCACTGTCTAAAGGCATCTGGTGTATCATTTACCAAGATGAACTTATGTCAGACGACCTTACTTAACTGTGGGGCAGCTAAACAAGAAAGACGGAGTGTGTTGAAGGTAACAGCCACTTACTGCTCAATCAGATGTAGCATTATGATGCTGGCCTTTGATATTCTATGCAGGACATAATATTTGTGTAAGTTTAGAGGAAAAAAGTACTTAGCCTTTCCCAGTTACGAAATGTGTCTGTTACTTACTCTTATCTTTCCCTGGACAAAACTCGTAATGTCTTCATTTGAATCAAATACTGATAAAGTCTTCATAACATTGTGTTCTAACCAGTCCCAGTGCTCTGTTATTTCTTCTCTGCTGGATCCTGATTGAAATAAAAAGTCAGCATTACTTAAAATTAGGACGGACTTTAATCATTGCACTAAAAATATTAATCAAGAGAATACTTTGCAAATTCCCAACTCACAGAGTAATTCAGATACACAAATGCAAACTGCAAGTCTCAAATTTATTGTCTGACTCCTGCGTACACTAAAAATGCATTTGGTGTAGATAAAAAACATGCGCTGCTGTGTTTTCATCTTTCAAGCCCTTTCTGCAGCTGTATTTCTAGCCTTTACATCTAGAAGCATCTCAGCTTTGTCAACACTGTGTCGTTGAGCACTGGAGCCCCACTTGGACTGACAGTTCCTTCAGCTCAGCAGAACCTCCCCAACACAAATGGCAGAACATCGCTAGAACACTCTCGGTCTAGAAGGTGGGAAATGTGAGATCAAACTCACGAGGCCAAGAAGAAAATGAAAACTTTGATCTCCTCAGCTTTGATCACTGGGCCGTGACAGTTTCCAGAGTAAAACTCCAAGACTTAGACCTGTTGGGAAAAACCCCTTCTAAAGCACGTGAAGATGCAAAGTGTCCATCACCGTTGCCAGGAAGGAAGCAGAGATTTCTCTCTGGATAAATGAAACAACCATTTACGCTGCTTCCAGCACACAATCAGTTGCTACTTACTTACGCTCAGTACAAGTCACGGCTTTATCTCATTCTTTGTCAAATCACATTTTAACTACATTTCTAACCACACTAAAGCCCGGGAAACCACCGTTCAGGAAACGGTGTCATTCCACCTCTGGCAAAGCCACTTCGTTTTCATTTGGCTGCAGGACAGAAGCACGGTTGCACCCCATATGGAAAACACATACCAGAACTAACTCCTGAGGCAGGAAAAAGGCTCACGGATTTATACAAGCTGAACAACCTTTGGCACCACCAGAAGTAATATTTTTTTCTTCTGGACCCTCTGAGACTAAAACACATGGGAATAAGGACTGTTTCCTTTCCTTACATTATACATATGCTGGAGGAGGAGTAACTTAAAAAAACTGTTACCAATAACCACAAGGAATGTAGAAATCATAGAGCCAAAACCAAATTCAACATTCCAAAAATGTAAATACTGCACTTTCACACACCTTAGAGAGAATCAACCTTGTTATTTACTTTACGCTGCTTTTTAAAAAGAGAGTTCTCACCTACTGTATGGTGAATATCACTGCAGTTTTACAGCAAACAGATCCCTATCTCAGCTGAACCTTCCAGAAATACATTTCGATTACTGATTTACTTTAAATACAAAGGAACACTCTTGCCCACTAGCTACTTCTATAATTAGAGAAATGTGGTAGGCTAATTTCAAAATGTTTATGCTAATTCATGTTATTCATTTCACATACTCATTACAAAGCGGGAATAGGTACTAAGCAGAGATGACACCGGCGGAACAGGAATAGAGCTCCAGCAAATCCAATACTGAGTCAGCTCTTTAAAGACAGGTGGCTCCTCATCAGATGGTGGGAGACACAGAGGGCAAAAAAATTTACACAGGCTTGAACAAAAGGATTCTAGAATATAAATTAATTGGCAGATTCATCTTCCACAGTCACAAACCAAATCAGTCAGTATAATCACATACTATTCAATACCCCTAAGCAAGAACACACCTTTAACAATTTTTTTTTTCTCAAGTTACTTTATGAAGACTAATTAAACAACTTTAAATGGACTCCACAGGATTAGTTACAGTTGCCTTGAGGATGAATAGAAATTGATTTAAATATGGTTAAATAGTTAGACTGCACTACAAAGGGTGGATTTGCAACAACACTTTAAAAAATCATATGAAGAGTAACTAACATAGCAATTAAATCACAAACGAATTATTCTTCTCAGACTACACATGTATACTAATTACTTGAGTCACAGTGTGAATCAGAGGCACAGATGTGACACAGTAAAGACTTTTTTTAAATAAATACTTAAATTATTTAGGAACACTGTTGCAGATCCATAACATGTAATAGCAGGAAAAAATGCAGTCTCTTCAATTTCTTCACTTCACAGAAGGAACAATCTGTTTTCTAACACAAAGTACAACCACATCACGTAGCCTCTTGCTGTAAAGTATACTAATGCAGCACAGAATTGATACAAATTCAGTCCTAAGGGGAAGATTACCCTTTGCGTTTTCCCAAGAGCTGACTTGATGGCATTAGAAATCCCCAGAGCATATTTCCAACATATTTAATCAAAGTACCCTTCTGATAGCCTGTCACCATCAGTTCTGACTTCTTTAGAAGTAGTACTAAAATTTTATTTACTGACAATTTGCAAACTGTTCCAATCCTACCAACGTTATAAGGCTGCCCTTTTAAAGTGGCATGCAATAAATTCCAATAAATCCTTATTAAACAGTTCTTTCACTGACTACTGCCCTTCAAGTAAGTCCTTGCAGAACGTGAAGCAGATCAGCATTACAGCACGAAATGCGTAAAGCATTAACTGAACATCTAAAAGAACAAACCTGCATTTTCAAAGCAGCTAACTGCATGGAAGAGACAGCAAGAGGCACATTTTTTCATTTAAAGTGAAGCAATGAAGGTTCATAATAAAGAAATAACAGCAAAACCCAACATGGCAACAGTACAGCACTTGCGAGTGGAACTACTCCTGCACGTAAGTGTCTGCAGAATGGCAGATGTCCTGCAAAGCTCATCTCTTGCCACAGGAAACTAAAAGGAAGGTCTGTAGCCCAGACATGTCTAGATCAAGTCTTGTTTCTTTAAGAAACACTACTAATTAAAAAAAAATTAAAGCATGGAAAAAATAAACTAAAATATACAGTTCTTTTTCACTGTAATTATAGATGTTTTTAGAGCTTCCAACAAGCCTTAGATTAATTCCGCAACAATGAGGTTTTTGCATTAGACCATATGATAATATTAATTAATCTCAATATAAAGATGTCTCAGAATTAAAAACAATGATGCCTCTAAAGAGTAAAAGAGTCCATTCAACTTTTAGAATGGATGCCCCTTTGGACAGTTATGTAGCCTGTACAAAGGAGTTAAGACTTGATTTTCAGGACAAGCTGCAAAACTTAAAATAAATTAAAACTAAAAATCAAAAAAATCCACAAACCACACACCACAACAAAATAAACCCGCGCACGCCATCGAAGAAGTTTGCTCTAGGAAAAATCACATACTCCCCTCCCAAGGTCAATTTTCTTTTCCATTTGCTACTAATTAATAAGGCAACATGAGAAAGGACTTCTTACACTACCAGAACAATAGATATGAGGAAAAATTCAGCTTAGACTGTGACTGGGAACCCAGCTCATTTTAACAAGCAATATAAATAGAAAAAAGCATTAAGCTAAGCAGCTCCTGTTACTACTCCTACAACACGCTTAGTACTCCCAAGGGTCAACTTATCCCTATCATCCTGAACTGTGCCAAGTTACACTTGCAGCTTACAGAAGAAAAAAACTGTGCCTCTGTTATTCTAAGAGGTTTTAGTACCCGACAAACTAGTGCAGAAAGAGGGCAATCAGAAGAGTCCACAGATATAGGCTGAAAAACTGGAACCACACGCTACTGTCAATCGCAGGTTTGCAAATGATTTCGAGGCATTTAAAGGCCACGGGAGTGAATAACGAGGTGAGAGGATTAACCCAAAATTGGATCCCGTACTTTGTACCCTCATTTTTCACTTCATAAATTCAGCGAGCTGCTAAACCCCAGTACGTACCACATGCGATGGACCAGTAGACTTGAGAGTCTGGCGTCTGATGCAGGATGCGAAACGGGGCGACTTTTGATGTAGAATCCAACACTGCATCTAATGTCCCCACGAGAAGACCTGTTGCGTTCAAGAAAAAAAACACAGCACAGTGAAACTGAGGTTCTGAGATACACACTCCCTGCTGAGTCTCTTCTTAGTGAACAGGAATGCTACCCAAGTAAGGACAAATGAACCCTGAGAATATAAGAAGCACAGGTAAGCAAAGCGAAGTGCTCCCTGAGGAACCTCTTGGGGAGGTGATGAGGTTTTGGTCCATTAAAAGCCATTATAAATACAAAAATGAGGGTGAAGAAGTTTTTTGAGATGAGCCCCGTGGAAGGTACAGCAATGCAGTAGGTGAACCAGAGCAAAACCTGAAATGTGACATGGTGATTCCCAACCTTCATAAGCACAGGCAGTAACTGAACTACATCTTCATTAGTCATTTACTGCTGTTCTGTTCTCTAGTCACAGGAAAGAGCTCAGAAGACTGATTTTTACGAAATCCCGCTGTTTTTCCATGAGAACACCATATTGTATTTTTTGGACGTACAAAATCTTTGCTGCTCATACTATGCTATAGCTAAAAAATGCCTGCTGTTCTTCATAAACAGTCTATCAGATAACTCCTACATAAAGTACGGAACACTAATATCTCATCCTGCCATCACATGCTCAAGTATATTACATACAGTGCATTAATCCTATCCAGATTATACACTCAAGATACAATGGCCATGTCACCTCCCTGCCACTAAACACGGAATTAGCTCCTATTAAACAGAGTTCAGACTAAAATACACTAATTTCATTAATGAGACCTACTTCATCTCTCCATAGCTGGGAGCAAAAAGTTTCTTGAGAAAATGAGTATGTATTTTATCACGGCTGCCAAAATCTTTTCTTTCTGCACAATAATAAAAATATTAGCCCAGATATCTTAAAAGTTCCTTTCAAATCTAAGAATCAGGGTATTCTAAGAGAAAAAAAAATACCTACAGAAAAAAAAATACAAGCTTTTGGATCATGACACACAAGTGTTACTAGAAAAGAAAATATAAGCATCAATATCTTATGCTTCCTTCCTCTATTTCCTTTGCTTGCCATTCTTCTACCACGGCCACCTAAGGGAAAGTTCAACTAAAGCAAAGCTACCAAAGCAAATGCACACAGCTTATATGCTCCTCCAGAAAACAGCAAAGTAAGAGACAAGATTAACCAAAACAAAGAGAGATGCAGTTACCCAAAGTCTGTTTCACAGACCTGCTGAGGCCAGGGGTGCAGGGCTTTCTCAGAGAAATGCTATAATTGTACACGAAGTTACTGCATCCCTTACAGCACCTCTAACCACCTTTCCATGTTTAATGGAAAATGATCTTTTGAGTCAGGTGTTTAATATTCCACAGAAGCATTAGATTCAGATAATTTCAAATGCATCCCTCAAAAGTTATTTCACAATTTTTGGGTTGGCTTCTGGTACTTTTTTTATTCCACCTCCTTTCCATTAACCGCCTCTCAAATTTGGAAGAAGAAAAATTGTGGGAGAATACAAAAAATCAAAAATGGAGAAGTCTAGACAATCATCCTCAGAACACGGTTTTCCTAAGGATATGCTTTCAGCGTAGAGCCTGGGCGAATACCTTACTGTGACTACTCAAGCTTCATAACGCTTTTGCTTCTGTTCCAAAAAATGAAAGTCAATAATGATGAGAAACACGCAAAAACCCCCAAACCCCAGTACATAACATTAATCAAAAATACCATCTTGTCTTGTCTGCAGTTCACAGATTGTAAGTGACTTTTGGAAAATAGATTTTTCTTTTTGTACTTTCTAACTGAAGTCAGACATTGAATAGACAACATTTACAGCTGCGTGAAGAGCTCTGGCTTAAGGAATGAGTCATAACACTGAGCCCATCTCAAAGTTGGCTTTGCTTCAGCAAGTGTTTTATTATTTCATTCACAATTCTCCTAATATAATTTTCTGTTATGAAATACAGTACAAGGACATTAGTCACCATTTCAAAGACTAATGCAGCTGCTCAGCTTGAGAGAATGATTACAACAGTGCACTCCTCAAAATGCCCTACCACGTTCTGTCTGCTTGGAAGGTCACTGGATTTTAGACACAATAAAATGCATCAGCTCAGTATCAGTCACTTCAACAGCTTCACTACCCAATACTGCTCTGGCCACGAACGTGACACAGGCCACACGTTTGTGCTTCAGCGATATATACTCAGTACCTTACGAACTAATTCTGTGGCTATGGTTACTGGTGTAATTGCAAGGAATGAGCAGAATCTCACTTTCTTACGCTAGTCCTGGCAGTGCTCTACAAGCTGCACATTTTTTGAATTCCATATTATCGGTCAGAGTTTCCGTAACTACAAGTTTTTGGGTGCTTCTCAGCAAGCTCTCCTTTTTATTGCTGTTTCCCAATGGGAAACCAAGAACCACGTTCCCCCAGGCAAGCAAGATCACTGCTGAGGGCTTTGCTGGCACGCTGCTAACTCCATTCACACAAGTCTGCTGAAGAGCGAGTCACTTCCAGGGTTGCAGAGATTTCAGACTCGCCTGTATAATCACAAAGATACTAATTGCAAAATAAGGGAGTCGGTAAGAAAAGAATTTGCTCAGTCCAGGCACCAGCATTATCTCCATAAGGGAAGCAACGGGAAAAAGCAGCTCAGGCCATACCTGCCAATCTCTCACTGATGAAATGCAGCACACGTTGCTCTGGAACAACCAATTTGGGGGACAACCAAGAGTAGCTCATTTGCTCTCATCTCTGCTCAAAGCCAGACACTACGGCTTCTACTGGGGATTCCACCTAAATAACTCTCTGGCCTCACTCAGGGAATGACTTCAGCTGTCCAGACAGAACGTGATGCACATTTACACAGAGAAAGGGCTCTGCCTTTCAGTTTCATAGCTACTTGAGCAAAACTACCGGGAAACATCCTAGATACTTCAATAAATAGGGTAAAAATAACCTAGAAAATAAAATACAGAGCAAAGAATCCAGAAGAGCTTTGAAATAAGGACGTGTTCTTCCCAAAAGTCTCTAAAACACTCGGTTAGTCAAATATGAACAGTAGCTGCAGAGACATGCACCAAAATGCTATGTGCAATGAATTTTGCTCTCAGTTGTATCAATTTACAGCAACGAGGGCAGCATGCTACGTGACAGGAACGGCCCAGCATTTTGCCACTGGGGTACACCACCACTTTGTTCTTCCCTATTTATTTCAGCAAGTACATCAAAAGAATACTAATATCTGGTTGGGGTTTTTTGGTCCTTGTCAACCCACAATCTCAATTTTTTTTTTCCCCTGGAATACCTGTCAGTTACATTTTTTTTCACTGACAAAATTCTTCTTTATTTTAAATACAATCTGACTACTTCTTATCCTTTGTGGGACTAGTGCAATGCAAACATCTAAGTTCCATCTTAACAAAGAAGAATTAGAAGGAAAAAAAATCATGCTGTTGTCTTTCTTTAAGAGCGTACTACTGTTTTGAAGCAAAGTTAGCAAAAGCCCGTTCTCCCCTCTAAGTCATAACAGTACCTTTGAGGACAATAATTAATTATATTAAAACTGGACCAGACAGCCTCCTGATTTGCTACACTAGAAGTGCTAAGGGACATAAAATATTTACGACAGTAAGACAGTCCTACAGACAGAAATACTCTATTAGCACAACTGTGGTCAGCCCCGTTACACTCAGGATTTTGAAAAGGCGACACTTTGAAGTAGAACTGAGTTCTTGCTCTTAGTTTATTTACATCCTCATAAAAAGGAGTGTTTTGAAAATACTCTAAAAGCTCTCCCAGAGTGGCAAGAACTGCAGAAAGTGACATTCTGCAGCTACAGTGAGCTTCATTGCAGCCATAACTGCTCACTTCTATGATCTGAGGAATTCAAAGGCTAATAAGAGCAGAAACAAAGGGGAAAAAAACCACTGTAAAACAAGTGATAGATAGCTAGTGGGTTGACCTCGGCTGAATGCCAGGTGTCCACCAAAGCTGCTCTACCACTCCTCTCCTCAGATGGACAGAGGGAGAAAAAATATGAGGAAAGGCTTGTGGGTGGAGATAAAGATAGGGAGATCACTCTACAATTACCATCACAGGGAAAACAGACTCGACTTGGGGAAATTAATTTAATTTATTGTCAGTCACATCAGAATAGGGTAATGAGAAATAAAACTTAAATCTTTAGACATCTTCGTCTCACCCCTCCCTTCTTCCCATGTTCAACTTCACTCCTGATTTTCTCTACCTTTTTCCCTCCAGTGGCACAGAAGGACGTGCAGCGGGGGTTGTGGTCAGTTGATCACATGTTGTCCCTGCAGCTCCCTCCACCTCATGCTCTTCCCCCGCTGCAGCGTGGGGTCCCTCTCAACCTGAGTCCTGGCCAAGAGCTGCAGCTCTGCAGAAACTCCTCCAGCGTGGGTTCCTTTCATAGGGTGCGGTCCCTTCAGGAACAGACCGATGCAGTTTGGGTCCCTCACGGGTCCACCGGTCCTGCCAGGCGCCTGCTCCAGCGAGAGCTCCCCACAGGGTCACAGCCTCTCACACCTGCACGGGCTCCTCCACGGGCTGCAGGTGGACATCTGCTTCATCGTCAGCCTCTGGGGCTGCAGGGGGACAGCCCGCATCACCACGGCCTCCAACACAGGCTGCTCTGGCACCTGGAACACCTCCTGCCCCTCCTTCTTCACTGACCTTGGTGTCTGCAAAGCTGTTTCTCTCACATATTCCCACCACTCTCTTCAGCTGCAATTGCTGTCACTCAGCAGTTTTTTCCCCTTGGTAAATGTTATCACGGAGGGGCTACTGCCATCACAGATGGGCTCAGCCTTGGCCAGGGACAGGTCTGTCTTGGAGCCAGTCAGCATCAGCTCTGCTGGACATGGGAGAAGCTTCTGGCATCTTCTCACAGAAGCTGCCCCTGTAGCCCTCCACTACCAAAACCTTACCATGCAATCTCAATACAATAACAAACATCCTTCATTTTGGTTATCTGTCATATTTCAAGAGCTAAAACCACTTACAGGCATTCTCTAAGCTTTCAGCGTATGATTCTTCAGTACATGAAGAGACTTGATAGGATACCTCAGAGCAAGAAAGCCTGGAGCAAGCTTAAGAAAGGATTTAAATAGCTATTCCCTGATAACCAACATTTTTAGGTTTCAAGAAGTATATATGTGAAGAATAAAAATTCTGAACGTCAAATTATTTTTTAAGTTGTTTTGGTACCACAAAGTCAACCTGTTAATAAATTGTGAATTAAAAAGAAAAACAAATCTTGAGGGCAATGCGCTACCTAGATACAACTGCAAGGAACAAAACTACTAAGACTAGCATGTGAAATACACAGATTTACCACAAAACTGAAAAGCATTGTGTAAGCAAGCAAAGACAAATTCGTGTATCCCAACTACAATTTAAATGTACTGTTTTTTTCAGCAAAATCTTTTTAAAAAGAATCAGAAGACGCAGGTCCACTGAAACCAAAACTACAAGAGCAACATAAGAGACACTATATAACTTCCACAAAGGTTTTTCTGCCACAGGATAAAATCTCAGGGGAGAAATACACATCCAGAGTGAATTGTTGCCAAATTACAATGCAGGACACCCAAACTGCAAATGCCTATTACAGTAAATATTTATTTACAGAGACAAATGTAAATATGCTTCTTAACAGAGTGGTGTTACCTGTCTCACAGATATATGCACTGCAAAATAATCTTTGCTACAGCTGCTGAAAAAAATACGCAGCAGAGATCATTTCAGATCTTTAGTCATCAGCAAGTTTTCCTTTTGATTCCTATCACAGCTGAGGATCCACAGCAAGCAAGCCACACCAAAAGCTCAGTGTGCTAAAACACTAGCAGGCATAAAGGGTTTCTGCCATTTATTCCACTACAATATATTTAGTGATGTCACTGCACAGACCTTTTAAGTTTTGAAAAACAAGCATCTTCTCTGCTGCATTCCAAGTCCAGCTGCAGGGCAGGATTTCTCTCCTGTCCTGCAGTTCCTATCAAAATAAATTTAAGTTCGTACAAAAATCACCGTGGTCTTTTTCAACTGGTCCACTGTTAAATTCTGTTAGAGACAAGGTCCCTGCCATTGACATCCACTACTCACAACACTTTACCATTACTCCCTTCGACAGATACCAGATAAAGAAAATTTCTCCATAGCAAGCCTAGCTCTGTCTCCTCTTCCTCCAAATTCCTGTGCCTGCAAGCTAGCCAGCAATCATGGAGATAACAAGCTACATCTTTTAAAAAGCAGGAATAGCATCAGGGACTTTCTACAGATTCAGGATGACAGCAACTGCTGCAGGAAATACAGGACTTACAAGAGTCAGGGGGTTTCCCCTGCCTTTCCAAGCAGGGCACACATAAGCAGCAGTGAAGACTAGTTCCAACCATGTATTTCATTGATAAGCTTTTCTCCTCTCACAGTTGCATTTTCCTTACATTTCTCAAGCAGAAAGAGACAAATTGAAGCAACAGAAAGCGGAAAACTAATTATTTTTTTGTTCACATTTGAGTAAAAGATTGGTATTTTATGACCAAATACCCAGTTGTATAACTACTCCCAGAACACTCGTCTCCTCCTCAAAGTCCTGTCTAAACTATAACCAAAGCAACACCTTTGTGATGCTCAACCTCACTAGACCTCGGTTACAGCACGTGCATTCACAACACAGGGTTTGTGTTGTTGTAGCTGCACATCAGCTCTACTGCCTAACTACGTTCTTATCCATACACTCTGGAAGAGCCGAGTAGCTCTGCCACAGCAGCTCTGCAGAAGACAGACCAACCAGACGACAGGGTCATACTGTTGCACTGCCAGATATACAGCAACATCCTTTGGCACAGTCTAATATTGCACCCCGAATTATCAGCTGCAGAACCAGTCAAACAGGTTACAGTATCTGTATCCTTAGGTGAGGCCGAAGAAAGGACAGAGAATGAAATGTAAAGCAAGCAGGCACACACCTACAGAAAAAAAGCCAGGGCTAAGCAAAACCAGCCCTTTATGCACAAACTCAGGACTACGCTGTGTGTGAACACAAGCTGTGAGAGCTAACCGTATCACCTACAGAATACAAACTGGTCCTGCTGTAACAGTCAGTGCTGAAGGGTCACACAAACAAATCCAACTGCAGCCTTCTAAACCAGTCTTCCTTTCAGTAAGTGTCCGACTGCCGTCATCTGTCTTTTTCTCCTTGGTTTGCACCTTCCCCAGCTATCGGCAGCTTCCTTAAAACTCACATCTTTCCCACTTAAAGTCTTTTTTACCAAGTGTAATCCTGTATTCTCAGGAATCCTTCGCTACTTGGCTCCGAGGTTTGTCCCCTTTACCACTATTCAAACCCTGCAGCTTGTTCATCTTTCTTCCCATTCCTGCCTCGAGGCATTGCCCCCATCCTCCCTCTAGTCCCGAACTGCTGCCGGCTTCTTCCCCTCCTAACTCCCCGGTCCTGCAGTGCTGCCAGTCACCTCCAGCCTTGTCTCACCAGCTCAAAAATGCTGTTCAGGAGAATAAGATATTACTTGGCACATTTGTGATGACCTCCTAAGATAATACTTGTTCGCTGGTTCTGTTCAAAGCAAATGCTAATCTTCTTGAGTGACACAAGCAATATAAAATGAAAATCAGGCACAGCAAATTATACCTAGGAAGTCTGAATATTTTCAGACCTGGAAACAGAAGTGTAACTGTATTTTTTTGCAATTTTCTTGTTAATCTTTCTTAATCATAATTTTAATTCACTAACACCTCACTCTTCTTGTTTCTGTCCAGTGAAAAATGTAACTTGCACAGATGAAATCTGTGTGAATCTAACATTATGAAAAAGGCACAGAAATACAATGTGCAACGCCACATTAAAAAAAAGCAAACTATAGGAACCATCTATCCGAGTGTTTTTCCACACTGTGAAAAGCCATCAAGGAAAAAAGACAAGTTATAGAAATCTCATCCCCAACAAAAAAAATGAAGGACACTATGAGTCCCAGCTGTAAGCCTATGAGGATGTTTTTAAATGAACACATAATTCTAGTTCTTATTGTTTCATTTTAGTCACAGTCCTTAAATGAATTTTGTAACACAGAAAGCCAACCTTCATATCGACTCAGTTTCCTTGGCTTCCAAAGATACACAGAATGGCCCATCTAGCCCCAAGACAAGACTTCCAAGGTTGCAAAACATCACTCTTGGTTCTAAGCCAAAGTCTAAAATTGTCTATCTACCTACCTATCTATCTATCACATTATGATACCACTAGAAGAAAATCCAAGATTTGGTACTTATCTCTTTTTTAAACTTTTCTAGCACCCTGCAAGTGGTTCAGATGCCAACGAAGAACGCCTCCCCTCCAGTTTAGAGGGCTATGAAATTCATCAGCCAAAAGTTTCAACTTTGTGTTTTTATCTTGTAGAATAAAAAAAAAAAAACACAATACAATTATGCCTCACAATCAATATAGCTCGTTTTATGATGACACAGTTTGACAGAGCCTAGAAAACCCGTGACTCGTGCAAAACACTCAAGGACCAGATCCCACCCAGAAATAACTTTACTTTGCTTCCCTGTAGCATTTCTCCATGACAATGACAGATGCCACCAGATCAGGAAGGACTCAGTTCTGGCCTGAACAGCCACCCCCACAGCAGAGGTGTCGCTGGGGTCCCTGCAGTGCGCAACGATACAGACAAGAATTAAAAGCAAGGACTCAGCTCTGCAGCTTTAAGTCCACACGAAATAAAGTTTATCATACGGGGGCCAGTGCCCTGTCACTTTCCTTGACCCACCCCTCCTGATAAGCTTCACCAAACCACGTTTGTTTTTAAAACAAGCTGATTAGAACCGCCTGAGCAGGAGCTCAGTTCAAGCAGCCTCGGACGCCCGCAGGAGGGAGGGCTGGGAAACGAGCATCTCGCCAAAGGCGGGCCGGACCCGGGTCATTTCTCCTGACGCCTCTTCTTCCAACAAGCTGCAAATCCAACCCCTGCCAGCGCGTCCGCTGGAGCGAAGGGCTCTGAAGCCGGAGCCGAGCGCTGGGCTCCGCCGGCCTCAGCCCTGCCCGCCCCTGCCCAGGGCGGCCGCTGCCCCCGGCCCTGCCCGTGCCCCTGGCCCCACCGGGCTCCTCCCCTCGGGGCCGGGAACTTCACCAACCTTCCCCTTCGCCGCGGGAGCTGTTCTGCAGGTAAAAGGATGGGGGAAAGCAGGAAAAAGAGCGCCGCGTGAGAAACCCCACGGGGGTCGAGAGCTCCGAAAGTCGGCCGGGCCTCCCCCTCCTCCCTGGCCCTCTGCAGCGGCGGGGGGGGTCCCAGCACCAGCCATCCCCCCCTCCAGCCCTTCCCCCGGCCCCTTCTCCCGCCGGCCCCCGAGGGAGAGGCTCTGAGGCGACCCGCCCCGCCGCCGAGCCGAGGGGGGACCCTGCCCCGGCCCCCCGGGGGAGGGGGTGAGGGGGGGGCAGTACCTGCCAGCCCGCCTCCGCCCTCCTCGCCGTAGCCCCGCCGCCTCTGCAGCACGAAGTACTGGTTGGAGCGCTCCTGCACCCACAGCTTGAGGGCATTTTTCAGCAGCACCTCCTCGGGCTTCAGCCACATCGCGCCGGCCCCTCACTCCCCGCCGCCGCCGCCCATGCCCGCCGCGCACACAGCCCCAGGGCCGAGCGCCGCCGCTGGGGAGGGGGGGGAAGCGGAGGGAACGGCCCCTGCCCCGAGGCATGCTGGGAACTGTAGTCCGTGCAGCCGCCCGGCGGCGCAACGCCACTGCCGCGGGACTACAACTCCCGTCGGGCCCTGCGCGGGCACCGCCCGCTGGGCTGCGTGGCAGCGGCCCGCCCTCCCGGCTCTCAGGGGCGGTTGGCGGGAGGACGGGGGGCGGGGGTCCCCGCTCGCAGCCCCCGAGGCGGCTCCTGGGTGACGGCTCCTTCCGTGCCACGGGCTCGGGCAGAGCCCCGTACTGCCCCCCCGGCCCGTGTCCGGGAGCTGTGAGGCCCCGACTTCGCTGCTGTCAGGCGGGGCGGCGGCAGGCTCGGACGTCCCCAACGGGCCTCCCGGGCGTCCCTCCGTCAGGCGGGCCCGATACTTTTTTCTCCCGTGCCCCTGTCAGAAGTCACATTTTCAGTCGGGCCGGGTCTCACCCCATTTTCAGCCCAGGAGACAGACGTCACCAGAGAGTTTGTTTGGCTTTCGTGTTTGTTTTCCTGCCAGCGCTAAGCCTTGGCTGGGGCACAGGAAAAAAAAAAAAAACAAAAGCCAGGAAAAACCTGCCGGGGGGGGAAGGGGAGCCGTGGCCGTCACCTTCACCGACCACAGCACCCAGGTCACCGCGCCCAGGAACGTCCCTTCCCGGCCCCAGGCCGAGCTGGGAGCAGAGGAGCGGCCACGCCAGCGGCGGGAGCAAACGTCCGGCCACCGTCACCTCCTCGCATTTCACGTTATAAAAAGACAATCTGCCTCATTGCTTCCATCACCCAACGCGATCCAGTGCTAATTTGGAGAAGAGCAGACGTTTTGGTTGCCGTAACAACAGCTTGACTCGTGGGCCCGATGTTGTCATGATTTGTGGGCAAGAGCTTCGGCATTTGTCCTCAGTGACTAGCTCTTGAGATTATTTGCAAACTGACTTTACCAGTTGTTCTGCACTAGAATAAATCAGCCTATCTGCCCTGATAAGGAACAAGACAGTAGCTTTTCATACTCCTAGGGACTGCACTTGAGTATCTGCTCTTACTACTGTCTTCTGTTTCTGTCTCCTCTTGATTGAAAGAGCAGCTCTCTCACAGCCAGGTTTCAAAAAAAATAATAAACAAACCAAACCCAGGTGCTGGAATTATTTTGCCATGCTTACCTGGCAGCCAAGGAGTTCCCAAGGCTGTGGGATGACCTCCATAAGCACTGGTCAGCACAGCGTGACTCCCAGCTCCCCACAAAGCCACGATCACAGCCGCCCAGCCGCTCAGTTCGCCTGTTATTGGGCCCCCTCCCTTGCTGTTTCTCCTCCAATCTCTTCATTATGTCCCAAAGTGCTCCATATCTCTCCCTGAGGCCGTACACATGGTAGCACTCTACTTCCTAAATCTTGTAATGCTGACCGAAACCACAAATTCTTTCCAGGAGTGAAAGTCCCACTGCCTCCTCCACTCCAGCTCACTGGTGCTGGGGACTTCTTTTTCCACCTCCATGCAAAGTTCACTCCTGGTCCTGACACAATCTGTCATTCAGTACAAATGGAATGAGCAGGACATTCCTCTTTCCCAGGAGCTTCTCTGCAGTTTGCTGTCCTGTAGGATCCTTCCCTTAGAACTCTTTCCAGCATAATTGACCTTCCTAAGACTTTCAAGAACAGCGCTTTATTGATTGTGTATCCTACATAAATTTCAGCACACAGTTGTTTAAAGTCAGCCTCTACTTGGAGCTCTTTCTAAAATAAATTATGCAGATCATGCACTAATATAGGTTGCAGACTTGGCACTTTTGCTTTATCCTGTCTTCCGTTCATCCCTTTCAACAATCCCAAGTGTACTTCACTACCAAAAATGTTTCTGCCAGCACTGGTCTATTTGTGAGCACAGGCACAGCAAGATTTTGCCAAGCGCCCACAGAAAGATGTTTGGCAATGCCCCTCCCATTCCAGCTGAGTAAAGAATCGCCTACCCAAAGGCACCCGTGTGAAAACAGAACCAAGTGTTTAATCATATTTAATTCACTGGAACGCTTCAAAACCAGATGAGTTGCACTCGTATGAGATTTTTTTTTCCCTTCCAACCACTCATTGCACCACAGCAAGAGTAGTATTAAAAGGTTTCATCTTTGGGACTGAATATAGATTAAACTACTATGACTGTTCTTTTTGCCTGCTTTCATAACAGAGTAGGAAGCAACAAATTTCTGATGCTTTATCTTCACTAGAAAGGAGAAATGAATTAAAAGTCATTAGCCATCGTGTGGCAACTGACACAGATAAAACGTTAATGAGACAAGGCAAACAACTGCCTAACAAGTCGCTCTTTATGAGGCGGTTTCTTCAATCCTCTCACCTAAAGTGACTGGGAGTAATAGAGTGATTCCCGCATGGATGGTGCTCTTCTAAAAGCATTGAGAGTGTTTACCATTTAATTTTCCCCAGTTAGCCAAGCCCTTGGATAGGAAATACCTATTAAGGATCTAACACAGGCCTTCTAATTCTGATGCTAATTGTAAGGAGAGATGCCCTTGGCATTTCCAACCCAGAGCTTGGCTCTTGGCATCTCACACATGCTGGACATGTTAGGACATAGGCTGCTTTCTTACGTAAGATTCAAACTTTGTTAACTGGATAAAAATTTAACAGTAAAATGCTACTGCTTGGAAAAATGTTTTGTTTTCTTCTCCCTTGGTTCAAGGTGTTGAATGTCTTCTTTTCTCCAGTTGCCTCAGGCACTGGATTCTTAACCAAATACTATTAAGATGCAAAGAACGCCACTCTTATCAGTTTGGAGGGGTTTATTTATAGGCACTTAAATTCTTTCTTCATCAGTGCACAATCATCCTACAGTCTAATCAATGCATTCTACAGCATCTACAGAGATCCATTCAGTGCTGCAGAATTTTTCTTTCACTGTATTAAAGGCCTCCTAGAAACGGTAAATTACTTCCCTCAAGTAACTATAGCCAAGACTATATAAATAGATAAATAGCTATATAAATAAAATTTGGCTTCACTCTATATAACCAACAATTGAACAACCAGGACAGAGAATTACAGAGTTGTTAATTCATGGTGGGTGAACACTCAATTTGGTTTCGAGTTTCCTTTAGAGCCAAAATTAAATTGCCAAAGCCAGCAGATTTTCTTTCATCTATTCCAAAATGCCAGCCGTTACACCCCTGCAGGAGTGAAACTCTTCAAATCCGCACAGGGAAAATATCTGTCTAAACCAGGGTGAAAAGCCAGAGCTACCTCCTGAGCTGGTGTATGTTAAACACAGAATGAAATTACATTAAATCACACAGGCAAAGTAGACCTGTATATTTATTCCATTCAACTGTTAGGTCCTTTGACAAGTGCAGATCTTTCCATTTGAAGACTGATAACCGAGACTAAGTCCTTCTAGTTTATAAGACGAATCCAACTGCCCTTTTGACTTGAACTGCTTTTATATGTTTGTAGCCCTTCACCACAAGCCCTGCTTTTTCCCTTAAGCAAAAAATCTCAGCTCTAATTACATTTCTATAGGGACGCCTGAAAATGTTCCTCAGTGAGAAAACTGTATTATTTTGAGTTGGATTTCAAAATAAAATCCCGCTGCTGTAAAACCTCGTTTACAAGAAAGAGCAGTAACCTGGCCCTGGGTGACAAGGCTCCCTCTCCTGCAGGGATAAAAAAAATACTTTCCCAGTCCCCCTTCAAGAGCACGAAGGCATTTGAGTGAAGCATCTAGATCAGAGCTTTCCTGGGGGAGAGATAAATGACAGCAGTGAGTAAACACTTAGAACAGGCTCCAGCATCATCTCCACTTTCCCTCTGGGGGCAGAGCAAGTGACACGTCTGTGTGACTCAACGAGAATATTAACAGTTGAGACGCACACGTTTTACCAACCGCTACCACTTGCGGGCACACACTTTCCAGCACCTTACATGCAAACATTAGTGCACATATAGGAAAACCCAAAACTACCGCACAATAACAGCAAGCTTGTGTTGCATTTCAGTAGCAACCCCATTCCCAGGCACATTCCTGTTCACCTCTTGTTTAGAGGGAAGGGTCTATCAGGACATAGTGCACACAGATATAAATATATATACATAACACAGAGCCATTCAAGCCTGTAGCATCACCAAAAAAAAAAATAAAAATCTGCTGACAGTGCTCTAAGCAGAGTCAGCTAAAGACAGCAGCTATCCATGGAAAGTGAGAGCAGAGCTCTGAAATTCCTTTACAGCAGGTAGAACTGCAGCAAAGTTCTCCAAGGGGAAAACCTCCACAGAATTCAGTGAAAGTTTTTTTCAAAGGAGGACATCAACAGACCCACGTTCAGTATCACAGATTGCATGAAAATTGCACGCTTTGATTTTTAAACAAAAATCCTTGCATAGCTAACAGTCACAAATAAATCTGTACGCACAAGGAACATGGTAGACTCACAGGTTAAGCTTCAAAAGCAGAGGCATTATATTCTTCTGCCTAGCAGTAGCTCAAATATTAGTCAAGTACAAATGCTGCTTTTATTCCTTTAGCAGTACTTCACATTTGATACAAGAACCTTAAAAATCTTCCTGAAAATTAGCAAGGGCCTCAAGCTCCCAACAAGTCGACACCTTGCCAGAACACATACACATCCCACAGTAGCATGAGTGCGCTGACATGAGCTGCTGCACCCCCCAGCACTCCAGGTGTGCATTCCTTGAGAAAATGCTGTGCCTCCACTTTACCCTTACAAATGAGCACTGGGAAATAAAACCAAAACAAATCTTTTGCTCCTAAAAGATAGGAAATAGAAAGGCTTGAATCCTATAAACAAAGGAACCCAAATTTGTAGATTGCAACAACAAAAAAAATGCCCAAGTGCCTTTCAACAGATTGATCTGAATCCCCCCCCCCCCCCCTTTTTTTTTTGATGGTCAAATTTTGTTTCTGTTAAACACAGAAGTCTGGCAGATGATTTTATGAGAGCGTATCATCATGAAATTCTACTACATTACAGCTTATATGCCACAATAAATTTATAAAAACCTTCTGAAATGAAAATGAAATTAAGTGTCCAGGGCTTGTACGTTAACTGCTTGGATGTTCCTTTCTCTCCTCTGCACTTCTGACGTAGAATAGAAAGGTGATCACATAAAACAACTTCAGAGTGAAGTCAGATTATACGCAGCTTTACAATTTGAGCCGATAAGCAACCAATTTTTCCTAGACTGGACCTGGAACTGAGCTAAAAAAAAAAAAAAAAAGCCACACAACTAACTACCACCAAACTGGCAAACTGCCCAGGGGAGTGACAAGTTTTTTTACTAGAGCTAATAGTACAGAACAAAGAGCATTTATAGAATCATAAAGGTTGGAAAAGACCTCTAAGGTCATCTAATCCAACCATCAGCCCAACACTACCAAGAAAGCTAAAAAATATCCTGAAGTGTCCCTGCTCTGCAAGACACGGCCTTATAAAGACAAGCATAAACTTGAGTGAAGGAGGGATGCCGAGCAACCTGACAGAGGAAAACAAGATGCAACCTGTATGATCTGAAGAGTTCACAGCAGACTGCCTTGTGCCAATCATATCTAGAAGCACAATTCCGACATATATGAAGCAGCTCACTGAACACACCCCAAGGCAGCTCATTTTTAATTTTGTATAGAGAACAGTTACTAGGCTTAAGCCTCTCAACACAATTCCACTCCGCGTAACCCTGCATATGATAAGCACTCCTTATATTCCAATTGGTTTAAGCCAGCAGTGCTACTTAATTCAGGGTAAATTCAGCATCTGCTTCCACACAAAATCTGGTAATCAACACTTAATGTCAGTCAGGGTCATCAAAATATAGTTTTATTTACATTTTCATATTCAAGTTCAATATAAATCATGAAATATTTACAACAATTTTAATTGTACTATAGCTAAGAAAATGCATTGCTTTTTCCCTCCAGATTCAATAGTACTGCAGGCTTTAAGACAAAGTTCTGCTAACATCAGAAACAAGCTATAGATACAGAGATAAAAAAAAATAAAGTGCATCTGTAAGATGTCCTTAGTTACCTTCACTGGGCAAGGCCCTACACTTACTATTGAGGCACCCAGCGTTCCTCCTCGACCCCAGTTCAACTCCCCACCGACGGCAGACACTTCTCCAGTCATCTCTAGCATTTACAGGACATCAGCACTCCCTGCAGCTTTAGCTCGCAGGCAAGACAATGCACAGCAACAGGCCAGCATTTTTCAGAGGCCAGATCATTTTCTGAACAAAACACAGCAGATCCTTTGGGAAGAATCTGTCTTTTCATCAGTCGTCTTGGAAGTCATCCCAGATTCTTCAGGCCAGGACTCTGGCATATCGCTGGTGCTAGGAGATGGTTGTAAGTCTCAGAATCATGGAGGACCTTTCAGACTGTCTAATATTAAACAGGTTTGACAAGCTCCTACAATTGTTCCCTTTACAATATTGTGCAAGTCAGATTTGGCCTGTCAGCTTGAAGCTTTCTTTTTTTTCCTTTCAGGAATGTGTGGTTGGTAGGCTGGAGCTGAGAGGTAGAGAAGCAGTTTACTAGAGAGCCAAAGACACTGTGGGCAAAATCCAGTTTGACAGTCACTAGTTCGTACTTTCTCCTATCAAATTAGTGCACTGAAATATTAAATACAGTGTTGCTTTAAACAAAACTGTGTTTGGTAAATAAGGATTAGACCAGATCAAAATCAATTTGTTTACAATGAAAATCCACTTGAATTAAAACAACAAACAACCCCAAGTCAAAACAATTCCTAGTAGAGACAGCTACAACAAAGAATGTTCTCCTTATTTAAATGACTCAAACAGCGAAGAGAAGGTTTGCTGAAGATGGAGCTTCTGTTTTAGTGTTAAAATTTCATGGTTTTCTTTAAGACAGCTTTATTTGAAGAATGCTAAAACTAAATTCTGTATGGGAGATGCAGTTTTAGGAATTGCAAACCACATAACAATGATTTGAACAAGTCTCTTTGATCTCAGCATTGCCAAGGCAATATTTTTCTGCTACAGTCTTGCAACATTTGGTGCGCACGATGGCAGTAGGCAGCTCCTTGCAGAAGGCTTATACCACATTGCTGGGCGTGTTCTTAGGACTTGGCTTCACAAACTTGTGTTTCGTCTGCCTCAAAACTTGGGTTGTCGATGTGTGGAAGGACATTCACAGTGGACACCTGGGATTCATTGTTTACAAGATGCATGTTGTCATCTGTCCAGAAAAAGCACAACAAGACAAGTTAAAAACTGTCATAGGCAAGCTTTACCACCTTAAAGCAATCCACTCTTGCTTTATCTCCACAAGACCACTGCAGTGGTCTTTCCAAAGCACTTTTCCTGCAGAGTGGGAAATCCAAGGCCATGCTCCAGCTACCACTCTTCTGCTACCCCTCGTTAGTTTGTGAACCCATTCTTGATGCTCCCTGTCTTTCCCAGTGTGCTCAAGTGGCAGAAGGCCACACGAGGCTATGAAATCCAATCGCACAGTAACCGACAATTCTCAGATAAAATTTAGGGCTGCTGAAGACAGACATTAGGAACAACTTGTAGAGACTCGGCTCAGGACAAACTGCGGGACACAGCCTGGTTCAGAGAGGAAGGCCTTGTAGCCTGTGTCCTTGCCACTCAAACTGAGGATAAACAAAACCCTGAGCCACATAACCAATCCAGCATCACTTCGGTTGCTTATAGGGATGCAATTTCAACTTTGGATGTTGGGCTTTGTAGGAAGTGCCCCCTGCTCTACTAGGGTGCCTAACCAGAGCACTCCCATACACACGTCACTCACTGGAGCAGCCTGTCCCTCAGGAGGTAGGCAGCAAATGCCACACTTTCCTATCAGCCTGGCTTCCCACAGGAAATCTAAGCAGACACAGCCAGAGCATCCCTTTCACCTCTGAAAGGTTCCCCACTTATTCCCAAGGCCATTCCACAGTTCAGGGGATGGTTACTTTCATTTGTTTACCTGGAACCTTTCAATATCTAAAATCAGCAGCAACACTGAACATGTCTTGGTGGTTGAGCACTAGGAAGACATTTTCAATTAGTTTGCTCTCATTAAAAAAAGATAAGGCGTTTGGAAAAGCCGATAGTCTTTTCCAATTACAATTCCCTGAAAGTGTTCAAGGACAACTGAGCCTTGGCAAAATGTGAAATTCAGTTGAAGTACTTGTCATCTTTGTTCTGCATCATCTAAGCTAGAGCAGGACTGACTCTCCACAAGTTTTGTGTAAGTAATTAGCTGCTTAAAGCAGACAGATCTGATGGCAAAGCAACACTCATTCATCAGAATGAAATATACAAAGAGAAAGCAAGATAAGGGACATCTACAGAGAAATATCTTTGGTCTTTAAGTAATAAGCCCCTGATTTTCAACTACTCTTTTCAAAGACTTCAGTTTTCAAATTCAAATTTAGGTTGATTATCATTTGAAAATAAAGAACAAGTGTCAGAGCCAGGTACTAAAACAAAAGGGCAGATCAATATTACCCTGAAAACCAAGGTATTCAAGCACTGAGATGTTAAGGCAAAGCCCCCTTACTCAGAGCATAAACCAAAGTGCAATGCGATCTAGCACGACAGATAAAACAGTAGACGCACTTTCTGATGGTGCATGTTCCTCCAGAACAGATTCATCTGCTCCTTGTACAGAAGCATATCCAGATGATGCTGTTTCACTACGATTATCCTCTTCATTATGAACTGTAGAAACATTTGATGTCCCACTGGATACTGTGGCTTGCACAGACTCAGCCCCTTCTTCTACATCCACCTTTGTGAAAAAAGAGAAAAACCTAAGTTACAACTTTGTAGGAGGCTGCATCCTTCCAAGAGACCGATGCCTGCAAGGACTGGAGTCTAGGGAACTAAAAACTCTGCTGTTAACCTCCAGCATCAGAGGTGAAACACAGTTACTTCCTAATTGTGTGGGAAGTTCAGATGCAGCTTCTGTGTTCTTCAGCCAGCTCTTCCCTTTCATTGCCTAGCACCAGGAAAACAGATTCTTCCTTCCACTCAGTGCAGACTTCCATCCCCCAGGCATACTCTGTCCTACATTTTAGCTGGTCCAGGCAGTGTCAGGCATTGGCAACAGCATCTTCCCCTGGCACTTGCCACAACAAGCAGTTACCAAACATAACAGAAATTCCTTATGTATCCTAGGAAGTCATGTGGCTCCAGGAAAGCCACACGTGCTAACACAGTCACTTTCCAAGGACTCTGGGTACCTAGTAACTGAATGGAGGCTGGTTTCAGGGACAGTATGAGTTGTCAAAGTCTGCCTGAAGCTTTGAGAAATGTCCTTAGTTGCAAGCCAAGAGTTCAGAGCAATTCTTCAGTCATGCATTACAATCAATTTTGGCTGATATTCTGCCCCAAGGCTTTAGATGATACCAGCTCAGACCAGGCCAGCTGCAGTCTTTGCAAAAGGGGACACACCAGTTAGTCCTGTGGCATCTCACCACTGACACAGCAATGCCTGTGCTCATCATCCGCACTCTAGAGGCAGCACAAAATAGCTCAATATGTGGTTACTACACTGATAATGGCATCTGCCACTAAAAAAAACCAAACAGACAAACAAAAAGACTCCTGGCTTACCTCAACACCCAAAACTTTGAGTATGTCACATTTGCACATTGGGCACGTTCTGTGTTCCAGAAGCCAGGGGTCAATACAGTTCTTGTGGAAGAGATGGCTGGTGGAAGAAAGAAACCAACAAGTTAAATTTCATACCAGGAAAACTGATTGTGTGGCAGCTATGAAGGCCCATTTAGAAACACTGAGAATTCATCCATTCTAAAATGGACTACCTTATCGTGCCACAAATCGCAGCTGAAAGTTACGGACAGTTGATCTTTCAAACCGTAGCTGGTTTATTCTTATTAGTATCTCTGTACTACTTGCTAGAATTCAGCATTGTCTCTGCTACATAAGTCTTAAGCTTTTTTTTTTTAAAAAAAAAATCTGTACAATATATTCCCATCTGATAATTTAACTAATACAACTATTAACATTACAGCCTTAGCTTTAATTTTAACTTCTGTCGTGCAGATGGAGATCACTAAACAGCACTTGTTTCTGTTAAAACTATATAGAAAAATCATCTCAGAGTTATATCCTCAAAATAAACTGTAGTCCCACATATCTACTTTGTCTACCAATCATTGTGTATTCCAAGTGGATACTTGGCAGGCTGTGTACTCAAAAAGTAAATATAGTTCCACCATTACAGATGCAAATGTGTGCTTCTGTGAAGACACTCAATTCCCCAATGAGCATGAATCAGGGCACAGATTTTGGAGAATGACCTGAAATCCTTTAATCTGCCTGTTCCCTCAGCCTGAATAGAAAAAGCAAAGCAGACGGGCACTGCTCAATATTAATCAGAACTCTATTATAATAGAGACAAGTGCAGAGATTGCCACATCCATTGCTCAGTACCCTCTGCCCCAGTGTGATACCAAGATTCTCCAATTCAGCCCACATAACCAGCTCCTCCCTCCAGCTGCACCAGCGTGATATCTAGGGTATAATCTGAAGCTTCCTTGACACATGACTGCTTTAAGTAGTTGGACTTAACACTGGTCTTGTGTACCTCTGCTACTATAAATGCCTTCAGTTTGACTATCTGGACGAGAATGCCATCTGCAAATACACACACCCCAAGTACTTAGATACCTCTGATGTTACTCACAGGAGCATTTGATTGCTTGTTTCTTTCATGGATATAGTTAAATGCTTTCAACAAGTAGGGTCTCAGTGTCGAGGTCAACCACCAACATCAAGTACGTTCTTGCAGTAAATATCATTTTAGAACTCATGTGAGAGAATTTAGTATGGTTGATACTGGCAAAGATCACAACTGGTGAAGATTATCAAGTAAATGCAGTCATCTTAAGCTAGTGCTTCTCAGAGCTACACTTGGGCCAAAGAGTGAAACATCACAAACAGATACAAAAAACACTCTCAGAACAAAGCATCATGCAGCAAACTTGTGTAAAAAGAATACCTTCAAAAGTAGTTACTCCCCTCTTACCCCAAGAAGTCATGCTTTGCTCACAAGTTCATATCAAGATAAGCAGAGTTTATAGGAAAATAATGAGAAGTCAGGTCTCCCATCAGCCAAAAGTGTCTAGAACCTGTCTAAATGCTTCTCTACTCATGGGTCTTCATTACTGACCAAGACCACCCACAGGCATAAACCTATGAGGCAACTGAAAAACCGTAACAAGTCTGAAAGCTTACTCAGCTTTGTGTTTGTTTTTTTTTTCCTAAACTACTAAGCATTAGGATAAGAGAAGTTTGTTGATAACACTTTAACAGGCCAATTTCACGATATCAAAACAGCTTAGAACTCCTCCTGCTTGGGAGCAGAGAAAGCTTTCGCAAAACTGTGACCTTGTGCAAAGGTAACTCCAGCTCAGATTTGATAGTGTTTGACAAATAACACTGCTCGGTACACAACAGCACCTACAGATTTTTCCATTCTTCAGAACCTGGATTTTCCTACACCAATTTTTTTTTCCAAGTGCTTTTTTTGTAAGTCTCCCCAAGGGTTACAAAAATTCTTCCCATACAAAATGCAAAATGCGGTTCACATGGCTGCCCTCTGATTTTAGCAGCTTTGCCAGAGCAGTCCCATTCAGCAGGCACAGGGGGAAGTCCCACAGAACAAGTTTCCTAAAGCCCTAAAAAGGCTTCACTGCTCATCCTGGGAAAAATCTAATGAGAGTCTCAGTGCCACAATACCAGGCTTCCACAGAAACAAAGCAATGAGGCACAACAGTAAAGAAATTAAGAAAAAAAATGTTACAGTTCTGTTTTGGTCTCTGTTTCAGACGATGCATACAATAATAGAAAAGCTTTCTTCTGAACTGCATGGTTTAACAAGTTTAGTGGCAGCAATAACCCTCTTAGTAACCATTGAACTAAGTGACAAGAAACGGGCATGGCTTTGCCAGATATCTTCAAGAGGTAACATTCTTACACACCAGCAAAGGAAGAAATCTCTAAAAAGCCCTGGCATCCCCTGGAGAGGCACTGAGGTCTGCCAAGTTATACTTGTCAGTCCACTCACAGGGGAAGTTATGAACACAGGCCATCAGGGCACACTACAAGTGTGTATTTATGCAGTTCCTGTTGTTCAAAACACCGTTTGACACAGATTCCCGAATTCTTGCTGCGCAGCAGCTTGATTAAAGTTTGATCAGCTTTGTTACCACAGCAGAAGGAACAACCAGTAAGAGGAATGCTTTCAGAGTTTGGATTAAGGGGCAGTCTGGAAAACAACTTACTTGCAAGTCAGAATACGCACTACTTCATTTGGCTTGTACAGCTCAATGCACACAACGCAGCTGTCTCCATCAGGACCAGTTTCCTAAAGCAGTGAAATGAATTTACAGCATTAACAGACTTTGAAAGCTTCCTTTGAACTACAGTCAGATTTATTGCAGACAAGGGGGTCTAGCTAAAGTAATCTAAAATAGCTCCTGTGTATAAACTTATATAAACACATTGTGTGGATTACTCAGAGTCAAACTGACACTTTAACAGAAGCACTGAAAGTTTAATCCCATGTTTTAGAAGTCCAGATGCAAACCATCATTGGATTATTTAAGGCACTGCCATAGAGGTTTGGAAACTGCAACCTCCTTGGTTTAGTTACAAGAACAGACAGGGAAGCTGAGAAGACATACTGGTTTACGTTTAAGTGTCAATGCTGGCAAGTAAGGACACCTTGCACCTCAGCAAGACTACAAGCAAGCAGCTAACAAAAAAACCTGATTTATAAAAATGTCCAAATTGGAAAGTCTTGCATCCTGAAAAAGGACCTACTCTGAAAGAAGAACCATCTCTACAACACACAGTTACAGGCCCAGAGAGACTTCTGCATCCTAGAATCATAGAATCATTGAGCAATGCCAGGTCCACCACTAAACCATGTCCCTAAGCACCTCATCTACGCATATTTTTAAATACCTCCAGGGATGGTGACTCAACAACTTCCCTGGGCAGCCTGTTCCAATGCTCGACAACCCTTCTAGTGCATAATTTTTTCCTAATATCCAATCTAAATCTTCCCTGGTGCAACTTGAGGCAGATTCCTCTTGTTCCATCGCTTGTTACAGGCGAGAAGAGACCAGATCCCACCTTGCTCTTCACCAGCTTTATTGCCTTTCTTTGGACTCCCGCCAAGTACCAAGGACCATTCTCTAGGTTCCATACAAAGGGTTTGCCATAACACTCAGGAGATTATGGGATCAGTCATACCTTGTCCCCTTGCTTCAGGGTGCGCAGCTGTAACTGCTCAATGGCCTTCTTCGCCCTGGCTTTTAGTCGCCTCTGTAACATAAAGCAGTCCTGGTTAAAACACAGTCAGTTTGCTCTCCTGTGGTGGTTACTAATACATACCAAGGTGGCTACTGCAAGCAGGCACCAGTTTTATAACCCGGATGTTAACAAAAGAAGCCAAGTAAGCATGACCACCCTATATATGGGCAACATGAAACAGAGTTTCAGGACATACCGAAGTGGTTATTGACTCAGGGTGACACACCAACACGGCATTTGCACATGCTTTGTTTTTACCTAACCTTTTCACAAAGCACAGGAATTTAAAGGTTTCTTCTCTGAGAAGATGGAAGATAATCGCTGGGACAGATTAGACCTCGCCTTGACAAACGGAAGCCTTTAAATTGACTTGGTACAGAAGACTGAACATTGAGTCTGAAGATCGATAATATTAACTACTCACTTTATGACAACGTCCTGGCACAAACTCGTATTCTGATGAAAGGTGAGATTCTTTACCAATTAGCTTAGCTACCCCTAACACACCCTAAACTGGTCCTCTGCCACGAGACTGCTTTACAGAGTACACAAACAGCTCAGGAGCCTCCTAGCACCGACTGCTCCTGACAAGTGAAAGAATGCAGTTTTATCTCAATACTGGTTCAAAGTAACACAGAAAAAGAAGAAGGCTCAGAGCTATTTCTCGCCCCTCCCCATGACATAAGGCATGAAACAAATCAAATTACTAGCCCCAGGTGGATTACGGTGCAGCTTTAATAAAGGCAGAGGAGGAAATATTCTCCTTCACACAGTAATTTGCTCGCTGCTCTCGGGATAGCAGGGCAGAGATGAGCAGACAGCAGAAGCCCAGCTTGCCTGGCAACTGTTGCTGTCCAGCTGTCACTGCAAAGCATTTAATAAGCACTGGAGCCAACATCTCAGTTTAAAGGTCACAGGTTGCTGCTGTTCCACCAACACAAAGAATATGACTGTCCTCTCCCTCCTCCGTGCACTTAATTACCTCAGGACACTGAGGCATTGCTGTCCCAACACAGCACTTGTCTTAGGGACAGACTAAACTCCAGTTTTGCAGCTAACCAAAAATCCCCCTCCCAACTCAGCCGGTTAGGGCAGGAACCCTACACCGTTTGCTTTCCAGCATTACTTCCCCTTACACATTCTAGTTCAGCTACAAGAATCTGTTCTGGGATGAAGGTGCAGTGCTGGTGGCAGAGGTGCAGAAGGCACAAGCAGGTGTCAGTAGCAGCCCCTCCACCCAACCACCTCAGTGAGAATTAGTAATTCAAGTCCACATAAGACTCCCTGTGCTGAAGCAGTTAATGACACGCAAGTTGATTTACATGGTCTGCTGGGACCCTGTCAAACAGATTTGGTACAAAATGACCTATTTATAGATCAATGTTATTCTGGGGCCCTAAGATATAGCTTTTAGGAGTTTAATAGTTGATAGCTATTAACAACTGTCAAAGAAGAGATGCATACAATCCAAACATGGAGACAAGGTTTCAGGCATATTTTGCAGGAACAAGAACTGGACAAGTCTTCTTTGAAACTCCTGAAGTTCTTTTGCTGAAGACAAATATATATTTCTGTATATCACTTAAGGGTAACTTTAGAGTGATATTCCCCTTGTCAACGTTTCAGTGAAAACACAGAGGCCCCCAAGATTTTCAGCAAACATGGTAACATGGACAGAGCAGGAATGCGGCAATGTTAGCACTCCTGTCACCACTACTTGTTATTAATTGAAAACCAAACTTTTTAGGAATGTACTCCCTCATACAGTATCTACTCTACAAATCTAATGTCCGGCCAAGCATATTAGACAGGACCCAACTGGCTGTATCATTAATAATTTACTGGAACAATATTTTAAGTTCTACCTGGGCACAAGTTTAATTGCTCTTCATGAAATGCTCCAATGGCAAAGTCACCTTTAACACTGATTTTGGTAAGAAGAGCAGAACACGCCGCAGGGAACATGGAAATGTTGGAAGAGAAAGCTTTTTATTGAGTAGCCTATCAGGGAATCCAGGACGCTCAAGCTCAGAATGTCAAAGCATTTTGTGAAACCAAGTTTTTCAAACATTAATTGTAAACGGCATTAAAAGTCTAAAAGCCCCAATCCAGCAACTCTAGAAAATAACTGACCAAGTTGAGGCAAGTTAAAAAAAAAAAAAAAAAAAAATCAAGATATTGCAAAGCAGGCAAGGTCCCAGCTCCTCTACTTCAACATGCCAGAACCTGGACAGAAGTACCTAACAGGGAAAATTAGTCTTGCTCTTGTTTAGTCCTCGGTCTTCCCTAGTCCAATGCTGCAGATTTTATCTCCAACCCTTTCTGCACAAGGGTGTCTTCTTGGCATCTTGTGAGCCGGGTCATGGCAATGCAAACCAGCAAGCTCTAAGGAGGTCAGGAACTTCTGCTTTTCTCCTGTAAGCTAGAGAAGTTCTGCCCCACAGGTAGCTACTGCCATGAAAACAGATTTGAATTGTGTAAAGTTGAGCAACTCGCCTCCTTCAAAGCCATTAATTAGGTCATTTCTCAGCTGCAACTCTAATCTTTATGAAATCAATGGAAGTGAAGACTTGAGCTTAAATTAGAAACCAGGCCACAGATAACATCACTGGACATTCTGCACTATTAAGAAAGGTTAATATATTGAGGAACTGAATCTGCCAGTACTCCACTGACTAGAAAGGCAGCAAGCCACCTACCACACTTGCCTTGTTTTTCCACCTTCTTGCTCACAGATCTCATGATGCACTAAGAGATTGCAGAGGTGGGGACTGGAATTTCCATCCCAGAAGAAAATATGCATTCAGGTAGGAACTAGCAGGCTGTAAACAGTTTAGCTAGCTGGCTCATAAATAAAAACCTACTCTATTTTAACTCTGTTAGGACAGATGTGCTACAAAGCTTATGCTCTCACATGGACATATTGCCAATATGGTAATACCTGGAAGCCATCCAATTCAAGCAGGGGTTACTCTAGTCCCAAGCATGAATGAAATGTGTATCTAGCCAGGCTCTTGTTTTCAAGAAGCCTTTGCAGAAGGGACAAAGCATCTAGAAAATGGTCTCGCCTCCTGTTCTACCCCTTAGTAAGCAAGTGGGACTCAAGCTGCATCGCCCTTTTCAGTCCAGGGTGAGAGCTCTCCTGGGGCTGTGGCTCTGTCCACAAGACCAGTTCAGCAACCCATACATACAAGAGACAAGCTGCAGAGCACCATTATCACACATCAGTTAGCTCATCACAGTACTTTGCAGAGCAATTCACAAGCTTTCATTTTGGTTCAAGCGGTAGAATGACACGTTAAGAGTCTCCTCCCACAACAGCAACATAATCCCACAGGGAAGGTCAAAACAGACAGATACATTGAGGAGTAGGGAACAGCAGTTCACTTCTGAAAGGGGGAAAATTTATAATACATAGCTATCAACACACTTGACCATTTCCTAAAGACACCTCCCAAAAGAATGTATAAGCCTTGGACACCTGTGCCATAAAGGAGACAAAGCACACTCCTTTACTCCACCAAATAACAGACTGAAGTCCAGACAATCAGAGTTTCAAAAGGGCTGATCGATGACAAGAAAGCTCCCCATGTGACATGCAAGCTGGTAAGTTGTTTGACTAACATTCAGTATTTTATGGAACCAAAGGAGTTAAGTCTCAAACTTTGGATAGATACTGAAAATCCAGTCAGCTGGCTAACAGGGAACACTCTTAGCATCACCCTTTAGTAGTTCACCTTCACTAACAAGAAGGTTCTTGTTATTCTTTGCTTATCTTATCATTGTGAAGCCAGTTTTTAGATGCCATGGTATAAAAACAATTGAGAACAATTCTGGACTGTCTTAAGTTTCACATCTACAAAATAATTCACGTTCACCCCCAATAGAGAAGCCTTCTTCTATTCTTATACTTTATAAAGCACTTTTGAAGGCTCCTTAATTTCAGTTCAGCTGAAATCATGTGGAACTGGCATGTAATTTATCAATATTATTTTTCGATCTACACTCAACTCCTTGCACACACAGAGCCAAAGATAGAAATAGCTTGTGAAGGTGCTAGCCAAACAGACTGGAATTTCCCAGTACCATCTACTACTGAGGAATTAATAATGTTTGTTGCTTGTTGATAGCTCAGAATAGAGCTGGATTCCCACAACTGTTCTGTTAGATACCTTCAAAGGAGGAAAAATTCTCACACAGTTTGACAAACAGTGTCTTTTGCAGACCAGCTTCTAGGACACCCATTTTTCCTGCCCATATTTGTTTAGCATTGAACACAGCTCTCATAGTAGGGTGGACAGCAGGGAATGAAAGAGTGAATTCATCAGCATGAGCACTGTGCATCTCTGTCCAGTGACATCAGCAAGAGGACAGCATCAAGCTAGAGCTCCCTGCCATCCCTGCTACAGAGACAACTCCACTCCAGGAGTGGCAATACTACATCTCAGATGCAGACGATAACTTCCAGCACTGCTCTTCCAATTATATCTTTATTATATCCTCACATCACTTCCAGGTGTGGCATAACACCAGAATATGAAAACAGACTAAAAGAAAACACTTAGAGGAGGTCTAGTCCAGAATCTGAGGCAGACACAGCTGAGACAAGGCAAGAAAGTTCAGCTCACTGTTACTTCTCTAGTCTCAGTGAAGATAAAGCCAGCAGACCATCATCCACAAGATTACACTTAGACAACAGGATTTCAGAACATGAACTCGACTGCGTTAGTGCCTGTGATTATTGAAAAGAACCCAGCATTCGACTCCAGGAACATTGCTGTCATTCACCCTAACTAGTCTGTCTGTCAAGAGCAACAATGGTTTTGCATGCCAACATTTTAAAGAAGCCAGTCCTAAAGTGTTACAGAAGCCTGAAACTGGCCTAGATTTCAACACCTGTGTCCAACTTCTAGCTTCATCAGCTTACTTCAAAGGGTCTTGCTCAAGGGGCCTGGAAATCTCTGGGACAGCAGAGAAGCCTGTCACTTCTTTAACTATCCAACCACTGATCCAGAGACAATTCACATACTCTGAGGCCAGCTGGAGTGTGATGCTCATGCTATTGGTGTCTGCAGCAGAAGACTGTAATCTTCTTTCAGAGTTTGGGTAGTTTCTGCAAGAAGCACTGCAAACACCAGTGGTGTCCTCTGCAACACAGCTCTAAGGGCAAGGGCTGAAGTACTTCGCATCCTGTTCCTGATGCTGCCCATCACCTTTGACAGATGACAGGGCTTCATTCTCACTTCTAAGGCTTTTGCTTAAGCCCTGAAGTAGCAGATATAAGGCAGCTCCGATCAGACTGCAGACAAAGCTGCAAGCATTAGTCCTATTAGCTGATGAGACTATTGCACAGAAGAGTTTCTTGGAAACTTAACTCATTAGCAACTCCCTGCCTGGGATTTAAAAAGAACACAATTTGACAGTGCTTTATTTCCAGCTCCTAATTGAGACTGTCACTGCAATTCTCAGAGAGCTTTCAGTCCGAAAGCAGCTTTCAACAAGCAGCGGCTTCCCAACCTGCGCTCTACAGAAAGGCCGCCAAAGCCATGCACCGCGTTGCAGACACATTGGCAGTCGTGTCTCACCTCACAGCTAGAACACCGGCAGTGCTACGTGGGAGGTGTGAGGGTCAGCTAAAAGCAGTTTAGCTGTCTCACCACCTCCAATACATCGGCATTACGACTGTGCTGCAGTTTGAGGAGTAAAATTTGTAGGAGACAAAGTCAGCTAAACATGATCAGTTGCCTTCTCCAGACTGTTTACCTATTACTGTTTCCTTGGAAAGTTCAGCTGCTTGAAGATAAATCTCTTAGCATTTTAAAGATTACATTCTCTCCTTCCTGTGGAACGAACAAATTCAGTAATTTTGGTGCTCAAGCAGTATTTTGCCCTCAAGATCACAGCACTGGGGACTCACAAGCATGAGGAAGACAAACAAAATAAAGTAATTGCACACACAAACTCACCTGGTTCCTGGACTGGGCCCTTGCGATCCTGAGTCTCCGAGCAGAATAGAAAATGAAGTAGCCCATGGTTGCTGCTGTGACAATGAAAAATGACACGGAGATGAAGAAGATGGAGTATTGATTCATCCAAGGACCGTGCTTTTTCCCCACTTCAATAACCATAGTCACTTTCATGCCACTCTCAATCCGGTGCAAGATCTCCATGCCTTTCAGGTTGCTGATCATAATTGCAACGATGCTTTCAGCACCTGCAAAGGAGAAGGCGAATCCATGCTCAGTTCCCAGGTATTGCATAAAAGTCATTATCTTAGATGTTCCAGGTCCAAGTGCTAAAGAACAAATTGGAAAGTTTCTAAGTAGCATTTGCAGATTCAACATGAGCTGATGGAAAAACTGTCATCTCCATATGCTTGCTGTGCTGAAAGGTAGGTCTCATTACCTCTGAGCTGCGTAAGTGAATCATATTTAGAATTCATTTCTCTCTATAGCACTCCTCACTCACATATAGGACACACATTGTCATTATTTTAGACTCAACATCTTGGCGATTTACATTTAACATGCATTTGAACTATATAAAGTTAAGAATAAATCCTATACAGAAGAAGGTTGACAGGGACTGCGGTATCTCCAGGAGCTCAGGGATGTCAGGTCCACAGCTGGTGGCTTAGAGATCCTTCCTGCAGTGGACTTGACCCCCTGCTCCACTGCTACTTCTTAACTCCTCTCTTCTAAATTTGACAGTATGGTTGACTACTTCCCCAGACATGGAGCAAAGATCAGCCTTTGCTTCTGTATTTTCAGAAGCAAATGAGAAACATCTGAGTGGAATTTGTTTGTGAACTATAAATGCTGTTGTGGGTTTCTAATGCAAATTCAGAGGAAAGCAAATATGGAGGTGTGCTCAGCTTTTAAACAGTTGATGACAAGTGGCAAACTCCATCCAGATGTTAACAGATCATCTCCTCAGCTGAACATCATGACAAACCAATGGAGGAACCAAAGGTTTTATGGTAGGGAGAAATTTAAAGCAAATCTGGTTACTAAGTACAGACCAGAACACAGCTGCTTTCATTTCAGTGAAAAGTAAGTGCTTGAAGACACTTTATTCTATCTGCAGGAATTTCAGGCAGTCCCAGTATGACAGATTCTCTTAAGAAAAAAAAAAAGGGGGGGAGACAGTAAATCGTCAGTGGCCTCTTCCTAAACTAAATGCAAGAAAAGTGGATTCGAAGACTGGTTCATCAGGAGTATCCCTGCATTAAACCATCAGCTGCACAACATTCGTAACAGATGCTGTATGGTAAAAGAATAAAGGCTATTACAGATGTGCCGTTTTTAACCAACCTCCCAGCCAAACACTTTTTAAACAGGGAGACCAATCTATTCCCCCCCCCCCATTAAAAGAGAAACCTTATCCCACTTTCAGTTATCAAAGAACCTAGAATTAGTGTTAAACCACAAAGGCTCTCATTTAGGAAAGCACCAATTAGTTTTCCAGCTTGTTCACATAATGCTTTTGATCCAACACGGCTAAGCACAATGTCTAGCAACTATCCTCAGTGTGACTTAACTCATCTTTTATTCAGAAAGCTCCCTGTAATGAGAAGTACATCACACAGAATTAAAAACAAAACAAAACAAAAACCAACTTTAAAAAAAAAATAAAAATCAACCAGACTGGAACTGGTGTCCTTTATGATGAACTAGGGCTTACATGTTATAAAATGAGCTGGAATCAGGTGTTAGGAGCAAGTAAAGAATTAAGCATGGGTCACGTCAGAAGGGGAGACTTAGTTCCACAAACATGGACAAAAGTGTGGATAAACAGCTTGCCGTGACAAGAAAATAAAAAGCCTGCCAAAAAAAAAAAGAAAAAAAAAACACCCCACAACTTGTTCTGCTTTATTCCCCTTCGCTCCTGCATGTCTCACTAGTTAAATATAGCCCGCAGTTATGCGCAATACAAGATGCAGTGCAGGGATTCCTCTTAGCAAAATGTCACCACCAGCCTGCAAAACCACTTCAGCTACTAAGGCATCAGTTGTCAACAAGTTTTACCCTTAAAAAGAAAAATCTTCCATTTAAGTTTCAGGCTGATCAGTTCACCAGGATGTAATTAGATGACAATTTTAAGGCTTTTCCTGACACTTTTCCCTCCAGAGGTTTCTCTAAAACAGAGTTGAAGCAGCAAGAGAAGCATGTGCAAGGGGTGAGCTGCTAGCTCTGACCCTGGAGCAACAGGGGCTGAAGCGAAAGCGTGGCCATTGCCATCAGCACGTGTGCTGCCTCCCCTCTGCCCAGAACACACCCCCACCAGCATAACATCAGCATCCATCGTCGATATTTTGTAATGCCCACTCTTAGGACCAACAATCAATTTCTAAAGGCAATCAGAGGCGAACTACCCTGACATCAGATGAAGTTAAGCAAATGCCTTGTGCCAACAACAGGGGAAGGGAATCCAGAAACTGCACCTAACCCCCGGCCATCAGTAACACCGGAGTTCAGCCACTTCCAAAGCTCCTTTTGGACAGGGCCTGTCATGGGTCATCACTTTTACATGGCAGAAAACAAGGCCTCCTTCGCCCGCCAAGAGAAGTTTCAATGATTAGGCTGAAGCTAAGACAGAAGCCCAGAATCTATGTTCAGGACTACTGCCATTCTTCTAGAATAAAATCATCTAGGATCACCCTGCTCCCAACACCTCCAGCGCTGCTAGATAAGTCCCATCACGACACGTACCAAAACATGTTACTGTGGCCTGGAACTCGCCAACATAGACAAAGGCTCCTGACAGTGTCTGGGCATCTTAATGGAAATGAGCTATTTGAGGGGATCTCTGCAGGTGTCTCAAGCACAGAACTGCCCTGAACTGTCAGCATTCCCGCCCCAGACTCCAGCAAAGCAAAAGGAAAGTCAACTAGTGCACGGCAAAAAAACCCAACCCCCCCCCTGCTCACCCCCCCCACAAAAAAACACAAACTTGGAGAAAACCAAGTTCTTCATGTAGGTATCAGCTTGTGTGATTCAGGAAAAGCTTTCTGGAACAGTTTTTAAGGGACATTGGAAGGTGAGATGAAGCTGCTGCCTGTTTAGCTAATAATGGGTTCATTGCTAAAGAGAAGCAAGACCTGTTTAGTTAAACATTTCCCAGCCTCTCTACTGTCCCCTGTGAAACTAGAGAGGGAAAGTTTTTCAAGTCTTCAGACAAACACAGTCTGCCTCTGTGTATCTGGAGTTTTGCAAACATACCTCCCAAATCATAAAGCAGCACACCGGTCAAAACTTGACAGATGCTGTTCTGGCACGGATGAAGCACAAGAACTTAAATAGTTTGTTTGGGCAGGCGAAGAGCTGAGACACAAGCACATTTGGCACACACGGGGAGTGCGTGACTGGGATAGAAGTTTTACCTTCCTGTATCAGGTTTACTCAGATACAGAATGGAGTTGCATCTGTTTACACCAGTACAAATACCTATATTAAATGCTGCCCTGAAAACACTTGTTCTGCTGTTATATTTCTGCTGCCTCTAAGCAGAGAACAGAATTGTAACTGAAGAAGTCACAGGTTTCACAATTTGGTGGTGAAATGAGTGTGCAAGAGGTGCGTGGAACTGGGAGCATTAACTTTTTTGCACAGTAAATACCTGCTTTTTCACATTCATTCAGGGGATTATTGTAATCCTGCACTACTCGTGTGTGCTAGAGGTAAGTATTTTGAACCAAGCAAACTGTAGGTCCTGGAGAACAGTCGCCTCACAACATTTAGCAGATTCCGATGTAACTTAATCGGTGCCTTCATAGCAGTCATTTTTAGCTAAAAATCACCATTTGTATGTTGGCATTAAAGCACATTGAGGCAAAGGTTAGATCTTGGGTCCAAGAAAACCCCCTGCTTCAAAACAAGGTATGGCAAAGCACTGCTCACTCGATTCAGATCAAGTATACACAATGTACAGGGTAAATAGAACTTTAGTCACATGCAATGGCTCAAAGAGCTAAGTCACAGACCAGGAGGCCCCTACAGGCCATTGCTAAGTGTGGTGGGACTCGATGGTTTACCCTTCGTCCACCCTTTCAGGTAGTTACAGCACAGCTTCCAGGCGGTCTGGCATTCACAAAGTGTCAAGGACATTGAGAGATTAAGGAATGCCCCAGGTTTTGCAGTAATTAGAGGCTACATGACAGAAAGCTTTCTGCCCAGCCCCCAAAACTGTTAAAGCCTTTCTATAATACAGAAAGAGAAAATAAAAATTTTGAGGGGAGCTACCCTAGCACTGAAGGTGGAATAAATACAGCATAGTAAGACTTAAAAGCCCAGATCCTACAGCCACAGTACCCAGACTTGCAGGAAAGTTTTTCCCACAGAAGACTCTGCAACATGAACACGAGCGTGCTCATGGTCTTGAAGTCTGTGGTACTGGGAAGCATGGGAAGGCACCACCAGCCCTGCAAGAGCACAGCTGCTAGCTGGATGTGTAAATCTAACAGGCAGATTTCCTCACCTGATAGGAGGTTTGAGGGTTACCTTAACCATATTTAAAATTTATTCCAAGTACCTGCATCTCCAGCCTTGCAGTCAAGTCACTCATGCATGGGGACAGTGGAACAAGCACAGGGCACTGCCTGAGCTTCACCCATTGCTGCTTTCACAGCAGCCATCCCTTCAGAGACAGCTTAGGTAAGCAAATCTTCCCCTGAGGAGAGCAGGGTGTTGTATAGCAGTGTGTTTTCCTGGGTGAAATCCTGCCTCCTAGACACTCCGGTACAGGCTCCTACAAGATGAAACCACTCCGTGGGGAGCAGCCAGCTCTGGGGGTGGAAACGGAGCTTCTCATGCGTGGTGCTCCTCCTCAGAGCTCCAGCCAGCCTCAAGTCAAATGCTGCTGTTGCGCTTTCAGATCTTGGCCTCACATCGCCCAAATGTGAGAAACCAGAAAACTTTGCCCATGTTAATCTTAACGTAGCTTTTGCATTGTGCATTTAATAAAACTGAAGTGCGACCAGGCAAGGGGAGGAAAGAGGGCACCTCCAACACTGTTAATCTCCATTGTGGTCACAAAGCCCCCTCAAATTAAGAAGGCCATATTTAGGTTCCCCAGCTGATTAACTGTCAGAAAACAAGTTTAGTTCTAAGGAAACCTTTATCACTGTTCGAATTTAAGGAATTTTACTGCAATACCACATTTCTTATTCACCACTTGAGTTTCATAACCAAGAAAAGTGAACTGGCTGAGACCGTAACCACAATAACGGCTTTTACAACTGGGGTGCTGTCTTCTGGTGCAGCCCATTTTAAGGTCTAATATCCTAGTAACTAACACAAAAACATCATGTGCCTTGAAAACTTAAGCAAAAAAAAAAAATCACAAAACTTTGTACACTTTTTCTTCCTCTACCACTGACTTTGAAATCCCACCTACACCACTACTGAGAAGATTAATTCAATCTAAGAGAAATATTTAATATTTTCTCTGTGCAATACTCTGAGGTGACACTGACACATGCTGCGTTATGTTTTGTCATGCATGTCTTGCGAGACTCTGGCAAAGCTTTTTGCAGTGAATAATTAACTTCCAGCTGTTTGACAGCTTTGCATGTCACAGAAGTCAACCCAAGAACTCCAGTTCCAAGTAGCATCTCTAGCCTCACTTAAAAATGGTTTCTCGGCTCATTCAAGCATTGGAACCATTTTGCATTGTTTAAAATTGCTTTAAACCAACCAAATCCAGCTTCAGTTCAGTCATGGAAGACTTCCATTTCAGTTTACAGGTCTCAGGTGTAACCCGGGAAAGTCTACAGATCTTGATTTTCTCAAATAGCAAAAGGCAAACCACTCTGAAGTCTCTATCACCATTTACCAAAAACAGGCTGTAAAACAGCATGGTGTGACCCTTTCCCCTTCGGGACCACACCTAGCTACCACATAGTTTGGTGAAAATGTTTGAGGAAGGCAAGATTTACAGGCATTTTTAAGAGAGAAGATATAAAACATGTGAAGTAGGCAAGTTATTTCAGAACAGGGCAAGAACAAGCATGTTGCACACAGGCTCCAGCATTTCAGATTCAGTACTTTCTCTCACACCCACCCCTTTCTGAAAGCCTGAAGTTCTGCATCATCTTTAAGCAAAGTGAAATGAAGCGCCCAGAGTTTTGACAGTTTTAGTTCACTTTGTCCAGAGAGAGCCTTGTGCAACCGACCCGTCTGCTGCAGCTTCCTCTCCCCCGGGAGCCAGCGCAGATCACCCCACGCTTGTCTAATGCTTCACTCCGAGAGATCCATTAACAGTCCGTGGTGGTACCAGCAACCCATTTGAACAATATTTTAATCCAATATCCAATACACTAAGTATTCCTTAGGACTCTACTGGGATTTTAATAGTGAAGACAAACAGGTTCACAGAAGTCATTGGACGGGGAAGGAAGGGGAATGTTACCCTCCCCTGTGTAGGAGGGGTTTTCTGACAGGCTAGCCATGGCTAGCTGGTTGAAAGGTGTTCAGTATCACAGTGGCAGAGTAAGCCCAGATAAACAAAGAATATTTTCTCTAGAAAACTAATTTTTTTTTTTTTACAAAGGAATTAATTGTCTGCTGAATTGCTGTTTTATCTGTTTTCCTGAGTGCTTGAAGAGAACCGAGAATGAACGATAGAATTATTAATAGATTAAAGGCTGCAGGCATTTTGCTACAGCCGAGTAAGTTCTTCCAGAGAACAACAATAGGATGAAGGATTTTATTTTTAAAGAGCTTGCAGAAAAGTCTTCAGAGAACGTAGTCACACGAGAAGTACCGCAGCAATACCATATCACACGGCATTTCCACAGCTAGAGAAACTCCCAGCTGGCCGCTACATGAGCCACATGCTCAGAAAAAAAAGGCAGAATGGAAGAAATTACCTTTGATTGCGATTGCTACATGTACAGACAGATCAAAAAGCAGACTTCAGAGTTTGATTTCTCAAGGAGAGGACAAACTCTCTGTCACAGCAGAATCACTGTCTGAAGACTCTTTTAGGGAAATGAAAAACAAACCCTGGCCTTGGTCAGCTGGTGGCAGGATCTTTGCTTTTATCTACACCACATGGTGCTCGCAGCACAGAAGATCAGCACTAGCTGTGCCTTCAGGCCTAGGCGAAGGAGCTACCGGCATTCCCCTGGCATCCCACCAACATCAGCAAAAAGGTATCAGAAGATCAAGCCATCTCCTGTCCTTTAACATGAAAGATACTTTTAGCTGATTTTCTAACAGCCTCCTACCAGATTAGCACACCTGGCTCTTCAGATGTGCAAATATTTGATATGCTGTCTTTCAGGGTTTTTAAAAAAAAAAAGTAAAACATATTTTGAATATTGCTTATCTCACTGTATTGAAATAGGAAGAAACAGGGGATTTCTGGTTGTTATCAAACAGGGCTGGTACAAGTTTACAGTTATCCATTAGAGTAGAAGAGAAAAACTAACACTGCACATGGGCTGAGCCGATATTACAAACATGATGCAATGCACCCCGGATGAAAGGGCAGCGCCGCACACAAAAGCCACCGTATCTCTGCACCACACCACGCTAGGATAGCCTCAGAGAAATACTGTGAAAGCAGGTGCCTGCACCCTAGCTCTGCTCTCATCAATGGTACAATGTTGACAAAAAGAAAAAAAAAAGAAAAAATTTGCTCTCAACCACATACACAAGGCCAAGCCTAATCAGATCTGACCGAGCAGCACCGCCCAGCATTCATCCTCCTTCCCAGACACCGACAGAGGAAACGTCATCCTCCTGCCTTTATTGCCCTGTGATAAACTCTTCCCTTTCCAAGAGCTCCTAGTTCCAGGAGCAATTTAAGCCCGGATAAGCTGACATGTAGGTGGGTTTGTCTCTCCCCCTCCTCCTGCTCCGCATGCTCTCCACCCCAAACATCACCTGGCACCAAGATAAAACAATTGCTCACTTCCAGGCTACTTTGCAGTTATTTAAAGCAACAGCTACTTATGATCCCAGCTTTTTGACTGAACTGTCTTCTTGCTCACACTATCACCTAAGCTTAAGGAAATCTACTTTCAGCTTGCTTTATTTGGCAGCTGGCACTATGCCTGATCTCTTCCTCAACATAAGTCTTTCAAAGTATAAAGGTAAACATTCAATAGCAAGACACTTGAAAAAGTTGCAAAAATTGGCAGGAGTACACAGGAGTAGGAAGCAATAGTCAGAGAATAAAATAAAATTAAAAAATAAAAATAGAAAGCAGGAGGAGCATTACAGGGAAATTTAAAGATGTAAGAGAGCCTTAGAAGATCCTCAGCATGGTAAGAATAGAAGAAATGGAAGACGATAAATCCCCCGCTAGCTGGTGACTGTGTTGCGCAAAAGAAACACCTGTTTTGAAGAATTCATGCCCACACCATGCCTGGAAACACGTACCACCAATACTGCATTTATTAATGGGACCACACTGCCTGGGAACTACCACTCACTTTTGTCTGGGTAGACTCCTCAGTGAGGTTGGCCTCTAGATCCGCACAACATTTTACTGCGGATAAGGAAGATTTCCATGCTAGGAAGTGTAGGGAAACTTTTACCAAACAGGCTGGGTGTCTGGAGGAGCACATCAAGACTAAATGTAGTTTTACATGACATGAGCTTCCATGGGTGCCCAGGGCATACTCGAGGTAGAAATCAACCTTCATTCTACTAGTTGAAATGGTGTTAGGAGTTATTATTTGCCAAGTGAATCTAGTAATTACTAGCCTTTTATTTTCTCCTCCCCCACCCCAAGCCTTTAAGACTTGAGTAAATGCTGCCAGGCTCTAAATCTTAGAACATTAACCTTTAAAACAGCAGCCAAGACAGTCCTCTAAGGCTTCCGAGATGAATGAGATCTGAAGGACAGCTCTCTTCACGTGCTGTTGGGTCAGTGGCACTTTGCAACAGTAAAGTGTCATCTTTCAATCTAGCAAACAGCATCTAAAACCCTCTGGAGAGACAGTGATCAGCATTCCCTAATGAAAATACTTGAATTTACTCAACAGCTTTCAGCATTTTTGGTTTAGTAAATGCATTGCTCACTCTCTTCAAATGAGATTGAGCTCACAGCTAATACTCCTTGCTCTCAACATACCGGTAGCAGTTAAGTGCTCCCTGGAAACAAGTAAGTTTGAGAAAGCTAATGGTAAAATAATGTAAGTTGGCACGTTGTAAGCCAGAAGGCATCTGTCTGCACAAAGATGACAGGTCACATTTGAGACAGCGGGAACAGTGCTGAGCCCGACTGCTGTTTGCTCACTGGCAAATTCAAGGCTGGAGGCAAACAAGCACTGTCATTGTTTTAGGGCCATATGTCCCACACAATGAAGCCTCTGCTACCACAGCTGTCACTTAGGATTTCAAGTCATCCTTTCACATTTTAGCAGCCCCGTCAACCCAAAGGACAAGGACATTCCGCAGACCTGTTCCAGGCTATCTAATGGTCGGTGCCTACTCTGCCGTTTTCCGTGGCACAAAAGTACCTAAATTAGACCAAAAAGAGCAAGGGCAGGGAACAGAAGCTGTCAGTAGCACCGATTAGTCTATCCTACTTCTCCATGTCTCTCTTGCTTGCTCACAGGCCTCTGTGCTGTGGGCAACCCCAGCTCGCTGTCACACCCCCACCATACCCTGCAGCTGGGAGATCAGGGTCCTCAGCCAGGCTCTGCGTACCACGGCCAGTTATGTGAGTGTCACCACAGCTGTGACATTAACTTACTCTAAACCAGGCAGCCAGAACTGAATTGAGCAAATAAAGACAAAGTTGCAGCAGCACATACACGCCAAATAGCTAATCTCAGATTCAAAAAGCTACGAACTGCAGACACGACAGACCACAAATATGGTCTAGGAACAGTGGATCCATTCAAATTCCTTCTCAATAAGGTAGGAAGGGCTAAATTATCTGCAGACGATCACCCAGCTATGGCCAGGGAACATGGGAGAGCAGGCGTCATTATTTAGACCCTGCATCCTCATTCCTCACCTCAGATGTGCTCAGCACAAGTCCTCACTCACTGCAAAGCAAAGGCGCACAAGTTGTTTAAACAACATTTACAAAGCATCAGCACAGCCTGCCTTGGGACTGCTATTCTGTCTCAATCTTGAACAGAAACAGCTTTGCAGGTCACATCAGCCTTTTAACACCAGGGCTGAGTTTTCACTTGTTCCTAAAGATCATGCTTCACACACAGGTGGAGCTGAGCGCAGTTATATGCTTTTGCCATACGCTATTTCCTCTAAGCATATGGAGATCAGCCTTCACCTCAGTGAAATTCCTGCAGAACGAGTTAAGTGGCAATGCCACATATTTAACCTTTCCTTCCCCTTTCACCCATTGATGCAAGCTTACACTTGAACCAGATCTTGTTAGCCTGAGACATGCTGTTACTGTTTTAACCAGAATTCTTTAGCTGTGTTCCCCCAGAGTAAGCCCCCAACAGATCAGGTGATGTGCTTCTTGAGGCTAGAGTTACCCGACAAGGGAGAAACCAAAGAAAATTATCACAATAGCTTTCTGACCTGCAAAGAATCCTTCTTTAACAGCTGTAGGGAAATTCTTAACACCAAAGAATACTCTCCATGGTTACCACCATACCCTGACACCAAAACCACCTAACAGCCTGGCTCTATCTTAAGTCAAGGTCCACCTTTAAAACAAACCAACTCGTGGTTCACTTTTTGCCCACGTGTCGCTATTTTTCTCCAATCAAATGTCTTTTTCAGAAGGTCAATATAGATTACGGAGAGACACAATTATAAGCACACAGAACTGTACTTTGAAACCCTGCTCAGCCTGCCACAGAGCGGTACCATCTTCTTAAAACGAGTACAATTAAAACTCAAGTTTGCCAATTGATACGGTTTTTTGCTTATACAAGTACAAAACAAATACTACTTTGGACTCCATTAAAACCTTGACATTGTATGTGTTAGACAGGATTAGGTAGGATTTGATCATCTCTGATGTGGCTATTTTTTGCATTCTGTTGTTTTTATTGCCAAGGAGATTTGTTGTTTTGTTTTGTTTTTCAGTTGACACACCAAAAATTTCCACATAGAACAGTAATATAAGCAATAAAGAATTCAACATGATTAGAAGAAAAGAAGTCTCTGGAAGCAGGATGAACAGGACAAACATCGCCGTCAAGTACATGTGCTGTCAGGCACATAAAAGTCTCTAATCAAGAAAGTTGCTTCAAAAGCCAAGCTTGACAGCCCCAGAAAAAGACATGCTGTACTTTTAGATAAGCTTCTGTTAATAACTTTGTCTTCTGCTGTTACCAAAGTTCTGCAAAGAAAAGCACGTTACGTTATACTTATTATCAAAGCCCACTGACAGGGACCTTCCCTCTCCACCAGGCAGATGACAGCTCCCAATGCCCGGTTGTGGAGAGCAGAGCCCTTGCACGCTGCAGGGCAAGCAGGAGGAGGAGATGCCAGCCCAGGCATGTCAGAAGATGGGAAATCCCTGAGGGGAGGGTTAGCTCCCCCTCATCCCTGCAAAGCCATCTTCCCCTACTTCTCACTGCCTCAGCTTGGAGGAAGTGCTCAGCCTTGTTCGGTTTCACTTGACAGCATATGATGGCCCCGTTAAAGCAGAAATGGAGCTAATTAAGAAACACAGATTGTGAAGCCACTGTTAGCACAGCTACATCCGTTACAGCAATGGCAGGAGTTGCAGTTGCAGAAAAACCATTCTTTAATGAGCAGGGCTACCTTCATCCCTTCTGGAGACCAGAAGGAGACTCATCCCAAAGTGTAGTTCAGCAGCTCTTACGTCTTAAGTCTGAGCTCAGCGCTACACCTCATCAGCATTATACAAGGAATATTCTGCACGTGGCAAAATGAATGAACCTGATCCCTCGTAGCTTGCTTCCTCTTGGCCGTGCTGTGTTGAAAGCCTGCAATGTTTTTCAAGTTTGACTGGAGAGTGCTGACTGCAAGCAAGGGCATAGGGCAGGAGTGGCTGAAGCACAGCGTGCCACCAAAGCCACATGAGCAGAAGGAAGAGCATTGCTGTGAGGTGGGAACAGGGACTCATAGATGACTGAGACAGTCCAGAGAGGAAGAAAAGGGAGGGTGGCACAGGGGAGAAAGCAAGGAACTAAACCAAGGACAAGTCCAGTAATTGTGCTAGGGCATGGCAAGGAGGAGTCGACAGACGAAATAAGCAATGTGACAGAAGCTGTCTTCTCCGAGTCTCCGTCCTGTTTGTCTACAGTTCAGCTGGGAAGTTTCAACATGCCCTCGAGCCCATAAGCCATCATGTAGGATAATCAGGACAGCTAGAGCCACTCTGACATAAATCCTTCAGCAGAAAGCTTAAGGACAGCATGGGAAAGGAGGGAGCTGCTCTTGGAGCAGGCCCTGCAGGGAGCAGATGGCTCATTTCAAGAGACAGCTCGTAGCAAGCCTAAGATGCTATAGGTCTCCTGGCAGCCAGGATAGAGGAGGGGCAGGAGCACATAGAACTTCACCTCAAGAACAGGTTCAGCAGGGACCTACCCCAGTCAGCAGCACCAAAGGAGCTCCTCTGAGAGCTGCAGAATTAGGCAGGCACACGGTGAACGGGGCTCAGGGCAGGGATGTTACTGTCAGCTCAGCGGGAGGAATTCACCGAACGATAGCCAGATCTCAACAGCATTTGTCAGCAGATGATTTGATTACATAAGAAAGCTTTGCCTCAGAAAGGCCAGAGCCCATCCAGACTGTATGTTTTATATTCTTCAGGCAGAGTATGGACAGTCATACAACTCATTAAGATGGCACACAACAAACCTCTGGAGGCAGCTACTGTTTCCTTGTGTCACCAGAACATTTCCCTCCACCACCGAGAGACAGAAATCCTCTCCACTCCTAAGAGGAGTGCTGCATGTAATTATTTTTTGAACCAGCCAAAGCTTTAAGACCGACTATACATTTTCGCTGCCGTATTTCTCTCCAGAAGATGTGGCTTTCCAAAGTACCTCACAGAATACCGACATACCCGTGAGGTACGTGTGCATCAGTCCAACAGCCGAGGGCTGGACAGAGCAGCCAAAGCCAGCTCGCCCTGTCCCACCACTGCCAGGACACCCACTCGTGCTGTCACCAGAGGCAGTTACACAGCTCGGAGCCTAGCGCTGTTCCGCAGGAAACAGCCAGCCTGAAATGCAGCCAAATCTCATTCTTCATTTAAAAAATGGGCAGTTGAGAAAGAAAAAAAAAAAAGAACAATAAAAATCAAAAAAAAACCAACATTGCTGGCAAGTACAAGGCTTTCTATGGCAAAAGAGGCTCTACAAAATGGAAACAGCGTTTACAGGGCTTTTGGCACTTGCACTGTAAGGCACGTTTTGCTGGTGAAAAGTTACTTATGGAAGAGTCTCATTCTCTGCCTATTTCTGAGCTGGTTAGCGCACAGGATATGGAAGAAAAAAACGCATCCCAGTGTGGAAAGCCAGCCTATTTCAGGGTCCAAACCTACTCCACAGACTTCACAAGCTTTAAAAAACCCAGTATGCATCACCTCTGGTCATGCCAGAAACCCAAACAAACCGGAGACAACTGTTCCCACCCCCGGCCCACGCACACCTGCGCCGGCGCCCGGCCCACCCGGGCCAGCGAGCTCAGGCAGCCGCCCGCAGCCCACAGTCGCAGCCTCGGTTATCAGGCATCGTTACTCATTAATCAGAGAAAATCCAACAACAGCAGCGCCTTGAACAGAACCGGCTAGTCCAGGCAGAAACTCTTCTCGTGCGGGAAAGCCAGAGAGACATTCCCCCCCCCGCCCCGAGCATCGCAGCCGGGTGCGCCCAGCGAGGCCGGGGGGTTCACCCGCGACGTGCCCCGGTGCCCGCGCCTCACGCGGCGGAGGGAGGGGGCAGCTCGCAGCGCGGGGACCCCTCTCTTCGCAGCATCCCCCCTCCCGGCGCCCAGCGGCCGCTCACCGTGGTGGGACATGGGCAGCACCTCGTTGCCGGTGCCGCGGTAGTTGTAGATGACGGCGGCGGCGGCTCCGCGCTCGGCGGCCAGGCGGATCTTGTCGGCGAAGGAGCAGCCGCCGCCGCGCTGGATGAGGGCGAGCCAGCCCGGGGAGCCGCCGCCGGGCGGGGGGGCCGAGCTGAAGTTGGTTTGGGAGCTGCAGGCGTTGAAGGAGTCGCGGCCGTCGGGCAGCACCAGCACCCCCGCGGCCCCTTGCAGCGGCGAGTCCTGCCCGTACAGGCCGCTCTCGCTCGCCTCCCAGCCGCTCCGGTTGCGGTCCGCGCCGTCCTCCCACGACACGTTCAGCCAGGCGGGCCACACCACCGCCTCCGCCAACCCTCCTCCTCTCCGGGGACCCGGCGGCGGGGCGGCGCAGAGCAGCGCGGCCAGCGCCAGCAGCGCTGCCCCCGACGGCATCCCGGCACGGCACGACCCCGCCGCCCCGCCGCCGCCGCCTAAAACCACCGCGGCCCCGCCGATGCCACCGCCCACGGGGGAGGAGCAGGACCGCCCCGGCACGGCCCCACCCCGCCCCACAGACTAAGCCGGGGAGGGCTCCAGCCACGCGGGGGTGGCGGGGGACATGACAGAGGGGGGTCGCCCCTGGCCGGATCGCCTCCCAGGGCAGCGGGTCATCACCCCAGGCTGCTTTTCCGGGGGGAGGAATGTGGGATGTCACCCGTCCCGATCCCCTCTGGGAAGGCTCAGGGGTGGGATGCTTCAGCCGGGTGAGGAGAAGGCTCCGGGGAGAGCTCGTAGCGGCCTCGCACTGCTGAAGGGAGCTGCAGAATAGACTCGTCGTCCCGGAGCGCCGTGATGGGGAGAGGAGTAACAGTTTCAAACTGGAAGAGGGTAGATTTAGATTAGATACTAAGAAGAAATCCTTCACTGTGTCTCACCGCTGTAGGGGTGGTGAGACATTGACCCAGTTGCCCAGAGAAGCTGTGGCAGCCCCCTCCCTGGGGGTGTTGAAGGGATCGGCTGCAGCTCTGAACAACCTGGCCCAGGGGCAGGTGTCCCTGCCCATGGCAGGGGGCTTAGAACACATTGATCTTTAAGGTCCCTTCCAACCCAAACCGTTCTACAATTCTGTGATTATAAGTGATGGCTCCTGTTGACATCACCTCTCAGCAGCGATGGGTGACCCCTTCCTCCCGCAGATCACTCTCACAAATGGTGCCTCACCTCCCTCCCCATCACCTCCCAGCGCAGTGGGTGACCCTTCATCAGACTGCCTCCCCGCAGCCGACAGAGCGCTGGAGGTCCCATCGGGCTTCTGGAGACCCCCTGAAGGGACCGACCTCACAGCACCCTGAAGCATGGCAGCCCCAGCACCCAGAGCCCAGCCATGACACGGGCCGCTTCGCACCGCTGAGTTAATATTTGCTGAACACTCAGCAGCACGTGGTATTAGTCCTGTCTGACACCAGTTTACAGAGCGCCAGGTTAGCTGTGTTAATTCGCTGGCCATTGTTCTCCCTGTCATTAGACATACACTATAAACCTGCTGCTTCATAGGCTGGACTTGATGATCTCAGAGGTCTTTTCCAGCCTCAACAATTCTGTGATTCTGCAAAAATCACTGCAGAGGTGAACGGGACGTGCCATAGAGCCTCACAAGGAAATTTGAGACAAGAAAGGAAGATAGGAGAAATAAGAGATTTCAAACTCCTCCACAGAGCCGCTCTTCTGACCGAGAGCCCTGCTCCTACCAGCTGCTCTGCAGGAATTGTCCCCAGCGCTGGAGCCACTCAAACACTTCCCAAACGGCCACACGTCACTATACGCAAACTGGGGCTCTGGATGGGAGCCCATTATTTAGAAAGGATTATTCCTGTGCAGTGATTACCTGGCACAAGATAAGCTGCTGCCTATGCAATCGCCAACAAAATTACTGTAAACACAGAATTAAACCCTTTCTGATACGAGTCGGCACCACTTAGTTTTTAGTGTGGGCTTTTGGCTGATCTGAATCCATGTGGCTGATAAGCAATACTCGGCGTTGCTGTGTGGCGCACATTTCCCTTCACTTGCACCTGTGCTAAATGCAGGACAACAAACATTACGGGGTCAAACCCAACTCAGATTTGACTGACAACCTGGAGGCAGGGGCTTCCAAACCAGCCCGTTCCACCAACACCCACCCCTGCCAGCACGGCGTCTGCGGGTTTTGTAGCTCCGTAGCACAGGGAGAGCAGCGTTTGGTTTTGCTGCTGAAATAGCAGCATGCAGAGCAGGTAATGAAGAGCAGATGAACCAATTTGCTAAAGATCAATATTGCTAAACACAAAGTTTACAGACAGACCCTTTTTTCCTAACCTAAACAAACCTCTCATTTTCTTGTGCCACATCTTAGACAACTGATTGCAACAGTAACATCTCCAGCTATAATAAGAAGTACATCTGTAAGCAATCAGAGAGGCGTGGTTTTGTTTTGAAACCTGTTCCATGTAGGTGCAGGGAACAACTTAACAACACTCTGAAAATACAACCACGCTTTCTGCAATGGACAGCAGCCAAACCATGCTGCTTCAAATGCCTCCAAAGCTTTAGGGTTTACTTTGGCGTTTTCACCCAGACAAAATTGGACCAAAGACAAAGATTGAAACCTCCTCAGGATACAGAACTTCCTATAGTTCTGGGGATTTTGAGTATAAGGTTTAGCCACAGTCTCTTACGCTTCCATATGCTACAGTCTGTAATGTGATTACAATAAAGCGGCAGATGAAGATGTTGCGGGTACAGATGTTGTGGCTGCAGCCGTGCAGGTGCGAGGGCGTTTCTGCGGCAGGGAGGCTGCCGGGGAGCGGAGCTGAGGGCACGGCAGCAGCTCTGTGCCGGGGCACAGCTGCTCATCGCCCCCAGCCTGGTTTCGGTTGGTAGTAACTAACTTTGCTTCTCAGGAGCTGGTGGGAAACGCGCACGTGGTGGCCAAATGCTCTCAAGGCACTCGGTAACCTGACCAACATGAACGTGGCGCCAAACCTTGAACTTCTCACAGTGCAGCGCAGAGAGCAGTAACAAGAAACAAAACTGCTCTAAATGTGATTGCGAACATTTTGCTGCCGTGGCATCATTTTGATGCCTGACGTTGGTTTCTGACTCCTTGCCCAGGTGATGCATTTCAACTTGCTTGAAAACAGCTAAGGAAGCACATGGCAGGCATGAGCAGAAACCTTGTTTGCCGTGGCTGAGGAACTTCTCCGGCTAGCCAAGCAAAGGAAGTCAAGTGTTTGTACCGGGACAAAAAAGGAGACGCTTGTGTTGATGGTGGTCAGTCCTTCTGAGTAAATGCTGGAAGGCACCAGCCTTCCTTGGCTTGGTGAGAAGCCACTTGCAAGAGGCCAAGGGTCCCTGCGCACCCCGGCATGGTCAGCAGAGTCGCTGGGCAGGAGGAGCCAGGGGCGGTGGCTGAGACAGTGTCAGAGCACAGAGGGACACCCCAGCAGAGTTAAAACAGTGTGTTTGGGAACCACGATGCTGATTATACCTATTAAAAGCTGCATATCTCATGTTGAGAACTTTCTGGGTTCTCACTCATTAAATCTTTGTCCAGCATGATAATTAATAAACAGATCCAAAGTGCATCCTCTACTTGTGTTTTAAAAAGGTGGTTGGTTTGATGGCTTTCAGCCCAGTTGCCTGTAACTCACAACAGAAAAGAAGCATATTAAGTAGCAATTAAAATTAGTCACTGGAGGAACCAGGCACGAGAAGGGTTTTTTTTGCTGGTTGGTGTGCGCTTTTTTTCCCCTTCCTTTACAGAAAAAGCTGAGATTTTATAGTTTGGAGAAAACACATTTTTTTTTAGGAGCAAGAGCCCAGATATTATAGGGGGTTCAACATATTAACCAGGCATGTGACTTCTGCTATGTTTGTTTGTGAGAGCTTTCTAGAAATTTCTGAAATTAAAAGCATTGTAGCCCATGATGACCAAAGATGTGAGAATGATAGTGGAAGCAGCATTAATGGGCTCCCACAAAACCGGAAGCAGAATTACATCTAAAAGAGGTGCAGCTCGAAGGACTTTCTGGAACAGAACTGACTTTTTTTAACCCTAGGATAATTTTATTATTTAAAAAGTTATTCTGTATAACCTGAAGAGTTCTGAAAGTAGGGAATGACTTTCAGATAAACAAAGTGAAATCCTGGGAACACTGTCACTGCCTTCTACAGGGACAGACCCTTTCATTATCTGGAGCTTTATCTTGAGGAAATATTTACACATCCTTTTTCAAGATAAAAAAAAATAAAGTGTATGCTAAATATTGTTTTTTAGTGTCAAGCCAGATCACTCAGGGCATCTTGCTGATGAGAGACCTATATACATTCACGCCCTTCAAAACTGCATTTGTTTCCTATTCAAGTATTGAGCTCCGGATCTCTGTCTTTGGAGGAAAGCTCACAAGGACATGAGAAATCTCTGTCAGGGCAAAGCATCAGAGGATCCAGCACTGAACCCTCCAAGTGCTGCACATGGATCTGAACCGTGTTTCTGGGCCTTCTCCACTGAACAACAAAATAAAAAGGAGAAGCACTTACAAAAATGGAAAAAGCAGTCCAAAGGAGTGCCCTAAAATGAAACCCAGGACTGAAAGTCATGGAACAAAAAAAAATCCATGAACAAACATTACACTGAATCACAAGTTAAAGACAATGGACAGTGCATTTCCTTATCCAAACCAGCTCATGTCCATGACCAGTAAGAGAAGGGGCTTGGGCAGGTGACTTGCTCCAGAGTAGGCAACAGTGTGGCTAAAGCATCTCAAGTTTTTAAGCTAGATGAAAAAAAAAATAAATTCAGGTGTGAGAATGGAGCTTGTGCTCATTTGCCACTTTACAAAGAGGACAGGCTGAGGCCAGAGGAGATGTAGAGGCTGGAAACCTCCCCCACTCCTGTCTGTGGGGTTTAGGAGCTTTCAGGAGAATCTGAGGTGATCCTTGTGATTAGGCACAGAAGACACAGAGGTTTCCAGTTCCAGCTAAGTTTCACTGTGAATCTGGGAGCTTGCTTGGCTCTAACACAACTTGGAGGCTCCAGCCTACAGCTCTCTGTCACTGGAAGTGGAGGAAAAAAAGTACATCAGACTTCCCCGTGTGTTGGCACCGAACACTCTCCCTTGCCTGGCCAGATGTGTGCAGAGTCGCTGCTGCCAGGGAAGCAAACATTGTTTCTCCGTGTTTCTGGCACAGTGGGACCAATTGTCATGACAGAGGTACCTACCCCAGAGAACATGGGTAAAACACTGTCAGCAGTGGCAGAACGTACAAAAGGGATGGACACTCAGACCAAAGTTCGCATGCACTCCTCCCCTCAAAGATATCTGCAATTTCATGAAATTATGTTCTCCATCTTTCATTTCAAAGGAAGCTGGCTGATAAATAGAAATAAGCAATAACTAGGAGATGCAGGCAAATTAAAGATAAAAGCATTCCCCAGAGGTGACTACAAGGAGCCTTCAGCAAAAAAAGGCATCTACAATTCCTCTGGAAAACTCAAACAACAACAACAACAAAAGCGTACAAGAAAGGCCAGAACTTCCCAGACAACAGATACTTTTGGTCTGGTTTGGTTGCACATGTAGCTAAAGCATGATGCTGCTCAGGCCTGTTGATTCAGTGGTGGTCTTTATTCAGTGACAGTGGAGTTTCCAAGCAGGGGCTGAATCAGTGGTTTCCTTCCCCTGCAGTGCGTTGGGCAATCTCTGTCCAGCCTGGGGACCGAAATTTTCCATGTAATGCTTGTAATGCAGTCGACCAGCTGAGGAGCATCAGATGACTGGAATTCCAAACCCATCCTCAAGAACAGAACATATCGACACTTGGCCCTTTGAGGAAGAAATGAGTCCAAGTCAAAAGAGTCCAAGTCAACGAATCCAAGTCTCAGCCCCTTCTGGGTTGGTTTGTGTATATGCACAAACTAGAGGGCCGCAGATCGCAGCTACTCACAGAAATCAGTAGCACATCGCTGAGGGGCTTTGTTTTCCAAGGTACGAGCATGACTTTAGCTCCACCAAATCTGTGCAGGCCTCTCTGAAAAGCCCTCACAACATCCAGCAGCGAAAGCTTAGCAGTGAGTCCAGCTGGTCCTGAAAACCTTGTTGAAGGACCAAGAGCCAAAGGCGGAGACGCTCTGAATAGAGGCTTTTAAGATCATACAACTGTAAAAGCTCAGCTTTTACAGCATAATTAGGGCCTCAGTTGTGACAAAATCCAGTGACTTCAGTAATGTCAGTGGGAACTTTGCCAATGGCCTCAACAAGCCAAAGACTTGCCCAGATCTCTTGTTCCTTCCTCCTGCCCCCAAGAGCTTCCAACAAGCTGCAGGAGGCACCCGGGACCTCAGCAGAAACAGAAGTCCAAAAAGGGACCGAGGAGGAGCAAAAAAGTGTTAGAGCAAAGTATTCAAATGGGAAAAACCAGAAAGGAGAAAAATGCCACCTGGGAAGGTGTGTGAAGTTTATGGTTTTGATGCTTGGACCCAGCTGGCGGCTGGAGGGGTTAAGGCCCATGTCACAGCTCATGGCCAGGAGTGGTTGGCAATTGCTCCTTGTCTGAGAGGGTCATGGAATTATCTAAATTGCAGATCAGCTCTAGACTAAACGATATGGTTTAGGACATTTTTTTTTTTCCCCTGAGATTTACTTTTGGCACATGACTTCCAAGCATGAGAGGCCTGAACTGCGAAGTCGGGAGCTGGAGGTGGTGCTGCTCCCTGCCTGAGAGGAGGGAGGCCCCGCACGGTGGTTTAGGCTCAGCAATGCTTTGCAGCGTGTGCTTCCTTCAACATCTCCCCCTCCCTGAGATGGAAGAAATCGTAAAGTACAGATGTTTTTTTCCTCTGTGCCTTTTGCATCTTTGCTCAACTCATGCAAAGAAGTTCATGGCCACTGTTTGGGAGAACAGTGGGGAGAGGGCAGCCCACTGCCTGCAAGCTCTTCTACAAGTGTGAAATGGATTGTATTCATAGCAAATGGAATTTATTGATCTCTTTGATTTAACAAGATTTGTATTTCAGGTTTTTTTAATATTTTTGCTCTTCAGGAGGATGTGCATGGTAATGCACTTCGATGCAGGTGATCCCTTTATGGCTTCACCAACCCATCTGGAAAACTGTATAGAAAGTAGTGGAAAATTTTACCTGAAAACAGTGACTAATACAAGCAACTTGATGACCCATGTTAAAATATCTTCTAAATATCTTCTCAGATAACTACTTTACAGTATTTAGGATGAATTTCTAAGTGAGACAGTAATAAATGCTCCTATAATAAAGGTGGTGTAGTTTATTCTACATTTGCTGACCAACCATTTCCATGTGTAAATGGCACAGTCTAGAGACCACTGAAATCCAAAGAAACACTTCCCCTGCTTTTCTAAGGCTTAGGATCTATTTTTTTCTGTAAAGATCCTGCATAAATCCTTAGTTAGAAAGCCAGCTGAATTAGGTAAGTAGACAGGACAGTAAACTGCAATAAGAATTAAAAAAAACCTCAAAGGCTGATCCCAAAGGAGACTTAATGAAATTTTGGGTCCAAAGCATATTCCAAAAACCCCTGATTAGTTGCTGCTCTAGATCACCTTGAAAATCTGAATTCAGCTTATTTTTGGTTCCAGCAGTAAAAGTTTTGCAAATCCTGTCCTGAGCTTTGTTAACCAAGGAAGCTCATGAAAGAGCCAGGCTGCGGTCACAGGACAAAACTGCTGTTTCTCCACAGATGCAGAATCTGAGCTCCCTTTATATGTTCACCACCAAGTCTATGGATGAACAAGTAGGTCATGGTATGTAGTCACCTTAAAGAAATCCAGTGCTTATCACATTGATTACCTTGGAAGCTAAAGAAGCAGTACTACATGCCAGCACAGCGAGATCTGGGGCTTTGCTGGCTCCGTATTCTGGAAGCTCTGGAAAATCCCAGACCTGAATGCAGCTCTGGCAGCCTCAGCTCTGCGGAGGTGAGGAGAGCCCGCAGGGATTTTTATGGTTGCTCAGGAACCTTTCTGGAAGGAAAAGGCTGTCTGCCCTGAAGTCCAACCCAGCTCTGAGCAGGGCAGCTAGAGACGGCTGCCCAGGGCCGTGTCCAGTTGGATTTTGTGTATCTGCAGGGATGGAGACTGCACAACCTCTCTGGGCAACCTGCCGCACAGTTCAGCCACACTCACGGTGAAGAAGTTCTTTAATTTCTTGGTTGTGCCTATCACCTCTATTTCCTTCACTGAGCAACACTGAGAGGAGTCTGGCTCTATCATATTTACCCTCCCTGGCCCCATGAGGAATTTGTATACAAGAACCCCTCAAATCTTCTCCAGACGGACCCACCCCATCTCTCCCAGCCTCTCCTTGCAGTGATGGCTCCTACTGGTGAGGGGTTGTGGGCTTCACTACCCACCCGACGGCCTCATCTCCCACTGCATCGAAGATGTGGAGCCCCTTAGACAATTTTTCCAGACAATAAATGGAGGAATTTAGCCTATGCTATGAGAACACTGACTTCGCAGAGACACCTGGACTGCTGTTAGCAGAACCACTTCAAAACAAATAAGAGAAGTTCATAGATGTTCTTGGAAGTTCATTTGTTTTCATGTGCAGGTCCCACAGGCTGTTCAAAGCTAGATTAGAGACTTGGCTTTTCCTGCAGTAAACATAGGAGATGACTGAAACTGTGTTGTAAACCAGAAATGACTCTGAAGATCAAATAGGCAACGATATTTTAGAGAGTTAGGGTGAGGAACCTGAGCAAGATTTTATAACGACAAAAGATAAAACCAAACTCCATTATCAGACATTTAGCCCACAAGTTTATAACAGGTATTTCACAAACAGCTGATAAGATCTGATCTCAAAATACTTCTGAGATAAAAAAAGTTAGACTTTGAGGCTACAGAATATCCTGGAAACAAGCTGGAAGGAAGTGCAGATCCACAACATTTTTTTGTCAGTTATTGTCTAGATTGCCAATTATTTCTATTGTACAGACAGACAGATATCTGCTTGCTCCTCTTGTACAACAGTTCTGCCAAGGTACTATTCTTCATGAGTCTTGGTGGCTTTAATCAGCAAGAGAATTCCCTTTCACTCGGTCTTAGTGAAAATCTTTCAGAATACAGCTGATATTTCAGCTTAGCTGCTATATCAGACTAATATCCAAATGGCAGCAATAACAGTGTTTTAATTTTTTTAAAAAATGATATACTTTTATCTTCAGTCTCCAATTTTCTCCTGTAAACTAACGTAAAAAAAGGAAACAAAAATCATGGCGAACAGAGGATACAGCCCTCCACCGGCCCAAACCAGCTGCTTTGTGACTTTGCAGAGCATCGTTATTCTGCTACTGTCTGTGGTCTGGTATTTGCTACTTAAAAAGGAGTTCCAAAATACCTTGTTTAAATTTGGCTGCGTTTCAAAACCTTGATAATTCCTGGAATTTCCATTTAAGTTTCAAGGAGCAGTGCTTGGAAAAAGTTTTTACAGACGCATATTCCATTTCCTTTCTAGAGCAAATCAGGCACCTACTGCTGGACCTACTAAAAAGAGACATTCTTCTTCCAGGAAAAGCTCTCTACCATTGGATCAAACCGACTTCATGCAAATAAGGTACAAACACCTACGTTAATCTTTCAGATTAAAGTAGAACATTTTCCCACCACTGACTTTTGTAATCGGAGAGGAATGGGGAAGTAGTTACTAATATCTTGGCCTCTACAATTTGTCACAGGAATAGCTATTAATGTATAAGTTTTATCTTGTGTGTGCGTGTGTAACAACAACCAGCACCCAGTAACAGGTAAAAGTGATGACAAGTAACAGGAACTGCAGTACAGGATGAGGGAGGAGTCACCAAGAGGGGAGTTTTTTTGACTTCGTTCCTTCCCAGCAACTTTACCAACGTTTCCTGCACAACTTGGACTTTCCTCAGGACAAACTATTTCATTGCTGTAAGACCCAGCAGGTGTTTTACAATATGAAAAATACACATAACATTGTACTGTTGTAACAGAAAATAAGATGCACTAGAAAGCTCTACTGATTTTATGTTAAGGTCAGCAGGAAGGCAGGAGGATGGTGGAAAACATCAGCAGTTTTTCGCAACATTGGAACACTTTAAAGACTCGGCTGGACGGCGTGCTGGGCCATCTTGTCCAGAATGTGCGTTTGCCAAGAAAGGTTGGACCAGATGATCCTTGAGGTCCCTTCCAACCTGGGATTCTGTGATTCTATGAAACTGCAGCCAAGGTCCCAAAGCCGAATAAATAACAAAGGTGATGGGATTCCCCCAGCCCTGTGCAGCAGCAGAGCTACACAGACGGATGGGCCAGGGCTGGCCCCACCAAGAGCTGGCCAAGACCTCTGGCTCCTTCTTTAATCAGGAGCTCGCAGGTCTCTGACAGCAGCAAGGGCAAATTTTTCTCTCTCTTTTCTGACAACAAGTTCCAACAAGGTCATCTCCAAAGGTGCCCTACCCAAATGTCAGAGGATTCATCCCCAAGTCTCCTCAGACCTCTCTGGGCGATGGCACCATTGGCAGATTGCAGTCAAATGGGAGAGTTTCTTCCCCAGCCCTGTGAACAGCCCTGCTGGAAAAAAATAAATCATCTCCAAGCATTCTTCTGCTCCAAGTCCTGTGCTGCAGTGACCCCTCTCCCAGGCTTTTTCTGGTTTACTTAAAGAACATACAGCTCCCTGCTTTGCACCGAGGGAAACAAATATAGGAAGAAGATGCTCCTCCTATATTGATTAGACGGAGAGCTCATCTCACTGAAGTATTTTGCCCTCACTGTATTTAACACACGTGACTATTGCACTGATTTATAAACCCTCATTGCCACTAAATAGATCACTTTAGTCCTATAGGATGACTATAGGAAATAGTCCTCTAAAAATAACAATTTGTCTTTGAGAAAACTAAATGAATTAAATTAAGAAAGGTGGGAACTCGCACCTCATGAAATATACTCCTGGGTGAGGTATCTCTTGCTTTCAAGATTTAAAAAGATCTTTTTAGTTTTAGAAAACACAACATTGGAAAAATTAGGGTCTGCTTCCATTTCTCATCCCAAATAATTATCTTATTTCTGGAGTCTAGCTTAACTGTCTGGTTTGTGACATCCCATTAAGCCAGAGTGTGTAAACAAGGTTCTATCCCATTCTTGTCTGCTGATCGCTGGGGGAATGGGCCACCCTGCTCACACCTTGGGCAGCTGGGGCCACCACTGCTTGCAAGAAACGCGCCTGGTGCCAACTTTGCAGCTACATAAACCCAGTACAATTCTTTATTTATCCAGCATTAGTACGAGCTGGCATGCTGCAAAACCAAACAAAAAAAGGCAAGTTAATCTGAACCTTGACATGCCAGACACTGAAGCCTAAATCACTTTCTCTGGGGATAGAACAAAAGCTTTGGTTTATTTGCTACACATTTCCAGCAAAACATTTAAGCTCCATTTGGAAACACTAGCCCTGGCATGACATCAGGAGAGTCAGTTGTCTGAGCAGCACAACCAGCCACTGCACTTCCAGTGCTGTACGGCACAGCTTTGTATTGTGTTGTGTGACACCTTGGTTTAGGATCCATTTTTTTCCCCCCCAGGAGCTGAGCCTCACGTGATAGTTTGGTTTGTAAAGCATTTGCGATGCTGATAAAAGTTCAAGACTGAGACTCTGAGCCTGCTCAACACCTGGTGTTGGCCTACTCCTGTGACCTGCCCGGGTGTGGGCTCCACAGCTAGAACCTTCCTGAAGCAGGAACCCAGCCCAGCACAGGGATGTGATTAGGAAAACGCCGGCTCATCTCCAGATTAAAAACCACTCAAGTTTGCTCACAAAATCAGACAAGCAAGACTTAACCAAAAGGATTTATAGTGCAGCTCTGCCAAAGTATAGTTCAAGGAATTAGCTACAGATATGTGTGTTTTGTGCAAAAACGCTTATTAGACAGCCTGACGCAGAGGAACACACACAGAAAGCACAGCCAAGCAACACAGCATCACACTCAGCTCCTTGGTTCTTCCCTAGTGACAGATCCATAGCGATAGGACCAGAACAGGAGATTACAATCATTATGTCTAACCTTCCATTAAGGAATTAGGGAATCCCAGAAGAGGCTGAGATCAGCCAGTTCAGAAAGGATTAGGTCAATTCAGGGGGGAAAAAAGAAAAAAAAAAGCAAGCAAGATATGTCTGGCGATCTGTAAAGTATATATATATATTTTTGTCCTCTAATCTCAAAATATGAACTACTTCAAAGTAGACACTATGGGGTTCTCTACAGCAGCATCTAAAATAATTTGTGTGCTGTACAAGTAAAAAATGGTATTAACTTCAGAGACTCACTGGTTTGGCTACACAGTACCAAGATCAGAATGTAAAAGCAGAGTATTTCTTACCAAGCACTGAAGTCAAGACTCAAATTGTACAACACAATTTTTTCCCCCGTTGAATTTCTGGACTAGGGAAACAATCGCTGACAAACATGACTGGTTCCTTCTAGCCTGGCTGTGCTGCCCTGGGCCAAACTACAGAGAAACGATCAGGTTCGAGCACTTTGTGCCGTGATACTCACCAAGATGCGACATGAGGACGGTGTCCTTGCCTGTGTCCGGCGCATTGTAGATCACAGCCGCAGTCGCACCCCTTCTGGCTGCCACCTCAATTTTTTCAGCAAAACTGCAATTGCCTCTTTCAATCAGTGCTATCCACGGTGGTTTTGTGATGGTGAACCAGGTATTTGTGTCGCAGGCTTGCAGATTTGCAGATGTCGGAATGCCCACAAGGCCCCGAGCACTAAGCAGAGGAGAATGTAATCCGTACAGGCCGCATTCGCATCGCTCAGACACAGACCTGTTGCTAGTGCTGTTGAAATAGAATAAACTTACAGAGGCCTTCACAGGAAATGCCTCTGTAGTCTTGAATAAAGTAGTAATGACCACCAGGAGGCAGAAATAACTGAATTTATGCACTTGCTTCATTGCTTATTCGCGTAAGCACAAAACGTGGATGTCTACAGGTATTTTCGGCTGGCTTTAGTCAAGGTTAGCCCCCAGCCTGCCGAGCAGTTTGAAATTTCAGTTCCAACAGGAACCTGACACCACCCAGCTGCGTCCTGGAGGTGTCACTGAGCTTATCTGGTGTGGGGGCTGGGACAGGACACAAGTGACACTCCTGCCCATTGTGAAGTCAACATGCAGACTGAAGGACCTGCAAGTAACCTTCGGCCCCAGCTTTCTGCTCCTTTTTCAGAGCTTTGTTCTTTCACTCCTCCCATTTCTGCACAAATTGTAGCTTTGATGATGCTTCCTAAGAGATTGCTCAAGCTCCCCGCTCCCGTTTCAACCTGAATGTCGCTTCAGAGGACCAGGTCACTTTTCATTCAGTGATGTAAGCTCAAAGGTTCTCACTTCACAACACAATCTGTGATGCAAATGACTTGTTAAAACAGTCAAAAGTGGAGGGAGGAAAATAGTAAAAAAAAAAAACACCACCCATCTTACGGATTAAAATAACCAAGTCCTTCCCCATATTTCTCCTTTTGGATTCTTTCAGTCATCTATGCTATCAGGTCCAGCTTGTTCTGGTGTTTATAAAGAACTGATTTTAATACAGATCTATACCAATGCAGGAGAATCCTGCACAAATCACAGAAGCAAACAACCTCTTTCCACTCATTTTCCTACTCTAGCTCAGTTAGAAAATTTACATTTGACTGATTATTGCACAACTCCCCATTTTTTGACATAGGCTCTATAGATTCTTCCTCTCAGTTCAGTCAAGTGTTGTATCCCATAACAATTACTAGTGTCAACTCTTATTTTCTTACATTAGAAGAGAGAAATGAAATCCTTACTTATGTCAGAACTCTGTAGTCACTAATGGAAATAAAGGGCAAACTGTAAAGCTATCAAGACCTTCTTCCCGTTTTTCTGGAAAAGCCGTGTTGTGCACAGTGTTGAAAGCCAAGAGAAGCTCCAGTTGGTGGCGTGTAGCTCGACAGAAGCTCGACCTAGTTTTCTTGCAAAGATTCTTTAAAAGAATAAACATGACTGTAGAGAAGATTCCTGGAAAACCGAAACAGCTTTCAGAAATTAAAAGAAAATGGAAAGAAATGGAAAGGAACAATCCAAGATGTTTACATATATTAATTCATTTATTTATATTCTGCAGTCCTCACTGTTGCACTAGTTCTACATCACATTAATTCAGAACTCTTCTTTACCTCTAAGATCTATGACTCAGCGAGGTTTATACACACAAAAGTACCGTCAGCTACATACAGTTTACCTTTTCCTGGTTGTCTTTGAAATTAATGCTGGAAATGTAAGAAACATGCAAGTACAACAGTTTTAGAGTACAGGTCTTTGGCTGGGTATGAATTCTACAGTTAGGGAATGTGCTCTTAGAGTATTTTATTCTCAGCAGCAGCAATACACAGCAGCAAGAAAGATAATTCCTATGACATTTTGCAGGAGTGAATATTTTGCATCTTAGTTTAACATGGCAAAATTAACAGGTTTTGACAGACTCAGGATCAGAAATACTTCCACTTCATACTTGTGTCAATAAACACCAAATAGAACAGCAAATAGTTTCTTTGCGAAGTGCAAAGTGCTGGTTTGGCAAGGAGGAGGGAGACACAGAGTGGCGGGACCACGTATTAACACCATAACGCTTCAGAAACTGCAGTCGGTATATTAAGTTTACTGCAACTGAAGTTCAGTACATGGATGCAGTAAGTGCTTCTACAGAACCATGAAGGTTGGAAAAGACCTTTAAGATCTTCTAGAATGACCCAGAGTATTGAAATTCCAAGTCTACCACAGACATTGATGATTCTCTAGCTACAGACAGAGCCTGTGCTTCTGACATTGGCACTTCAGTTTGCAACAGTATCTCTCCTTCCCAATTTTGGCCACGAAAAATTTCAAACGACACTTGTAAAATAAAATTATAAAGTCTCAAGTGCATATTATGCACATTCCACACCATTCTGCTATTTGTTTTAGAGTTAGGAAGTCCTAACGTGGAGAATGAAATGATTAATGCTATATATTTAAAGTGTAGTAAAGGCAGTGCAATGTGGCAAACTGCTTTTGCTGCGTTTCTGTTTCGTCGGATGGGTGGAGTAGCTAGAACAAGTTGAATAGGGTGGCTCTGTGACAGTGTTAGCCACACCTGTCCTTTCATATAAAGATAATTCCTTTAAAAATTGCTTCTAGAAATAATGGTTTCATTAAAATTAGACTTCGATCTGAAGTATATCTAAATAAAAAACACTGGCTGACACAGTCAGCATGGCTCAGTTTGGTACACGAAGTGCTGGTGCTAATCTCTCTCATTCTAGAGCAATGGCCTCTAATTTTCACATACCCCCAAGCAACAAAATTACACAAATAACATGTTGTAAACAACACTGGGCTCTTTTTGGGTCGGTATGTTCTCATTCTACCTTCTGTGGCAACGAGACAATGTATGCTGAAAGGTATTGCTCTAGAACTAATACTGTATGATCCATACAAAATATAAACATACAATACATAGTCACATTTAACTTCTAGTCTCTGTGCAATTTCAGCTAAACGTTCCTCATTAATAATACATTCGTAAACTGTAAATCACACTAAAGAGACGGAACAATTTCATCACTTCCTTCAGAACGTTTTTACTTTTTATCTGAAGTTGCCAATGAACTCACACTATCATGAAGACAGCCACATTTCCCCTTCAGTTACGATTAACTGAAGTTAGGGTATAGAATTTCAGTACTTGAAGAAAGAAGTGCACCATCCCCAGGGCAGACGAGTGAGCTAATAGTCAAAAGCGGTACTCCCCAATCATCTACAGTACCTAGAAGTTTTCCAGAAAACAACAGATCTGTTTCTATAAATTAACTCTGTGGGCTTTGGTCAATAATAGTATTGTTTAATTGGCAAGCTTCCATAATGCAATCATTTCTTCTGAAGGAATTGAACTGAGACCAGCATTTCACACGGACAAGTTGTCAAATAGCAACGTGTTTTAGCTCCTGCTTGAGAATAATTTCCTACGAATCCCGTTGTACGACTGATTTCAGGCTGACATGGCAGGAAAAAGTGGGACTTGGTACTGAACTCAGCAGGAGCCAGCTGTTACTTAGCATACAGGCAAAAAGTTGTCAAAATTTTAAGAGTCGCTTGCTCTTGTGGCAGTAGCAGCTTCTCGCAGCTGCTGAGCTCCTTCATGAACTCAGAATACACCTACTACTATAAAAAGAAAGTCAGTGGTGATGAACAGAAAAAATCCTAATGGTATGACAAACTGCGTATCTTGCCATGCTAAGCACTCCTCAAAGATCTATTTTCTCTCGCAAAGCCAGAAGCAAGTTCCACTAACATAGCTTCCTTTTTAAAAATATTTCAATTTTTTTATTTAATAAATAAAATATGTTAAAAATGTTACATAGGGTAGTGCTACACTCACTACCCAATGCTGTATATATAAAAGTAGACATAAAAACACAGCAGTTGACCTTGCTGAGGTAAAAAGAACTGGAAATGGCTTCTTGGACCACTGAGTCCAGTCCCTGGTACTGAAGGAACTTAATCCTCCTTCACAAACACAGTAAGCTTCAAGCTAGAAGAGCAGTTAGGCTGCCCTGGTACCTCCCACTAAAAGATCACTACAGAATAAAACAGCTCTAATAAAAATTTTTCAAATTTTCAGCCTGAATTTATATCACAGGCAGTTAATTCCTTCGCAAAGATTGCCTTTAATCTTGGGAAAGTCCGTCTCTCCTCCCAGCTCTGACTCTGATCTAGACATTCCTTGTGTACGCATGTGCACAGGCAGAGGAAGAGAGGTGACAGTCATACACGCCTTGGTGTCCTGTCAGAAGATAAGCTCACTGCACTCCTGTTCATCCTTCTTGAACACAAATGAGCAAGATATCATGTAATCTGTTTCCAGACTGCCAAAAAATAAAGGCAACGATCATCCTTCTCAGTTACCTGGATGACCATTAAAATTGCTCCAAGAATCCTAATTTTACATTTGTGTCTGCCAGTTCTAGAAAAGTGCAATGTGTATAGGGTGTATAAGTTACAGTAATTTTATTTCCCCGCTTTTAAACAATATAAATTTAAAAAATAAGTTACTAAATTACACTGGATCCAGCAAGTCAGGCTCCACCGTCTTGTAGATTTTGCTCAGAAAGACTTCCACCTTATCATCACCCAAGTGACAGATGTCCAAGATGCAGATAACATGCTTGCCATCTAGATCCATCGCTGCTTTTACAATTTCATCTACAAGTTAAGAAAAGATGTTTTAATACACATAAAAATGTACCCTGAACTGAAGTTTTTTTCCATGCAGTAATGTGTATATGTTCAACCTTCTTGCAGGGAAAAACCTCACTCTAACTATTAAATGCTAGCCTACTGAGATTATTTTTTGGTAGAATTTCATGAGTAAATTCAATTAGTAGAAATGACAGCATCAGAACTTAGATATGGAAAAGTTGAAATATGTATTATCTAATCAGTGATTCTCAGACTCAATAGTATTATTCAAGAAAAAGTAAAGATGTATTTAAGTAAAATCATATCTGTCCATATAAACATGCAGGAAAAGACGATGCTTACATAGCACTTTGCAGTATGATACACATTGATAGTGTTCACCACGTTTGTTGTAAGGTGCTAGTACTAAGAAGCATAATCTGAAGGAAAATAATCCGACAGCAGGCAAATACTTCAGTTTATAGGCACTGTAGGTTGTGTTAAAGCAGCTGTTCAAAGTGACACCACGTGAAATGGATCAACTGATTGACAGTTAATCCACTCTCTTTCAAAGCAGATCAAGCCAAACATCCACATGCTCAGCCACACATCCTGACTTCTATGTCAGTGTAATTTTGTATCCACAAATAACTGCAAATACTGTCTAGATAACTTAAGAGTTTGTGGTTTGGGTATTAAAATACTATCTTCAGAGTATGAGAACAGCTCCAGTAAAAACTGCCTTGAAAGTTCAGCATTACATTTGGTTTGTAAAGTGGTCACACAGAGTTCCCCTGTCTCTCACTGAAGAGGTGAAGAGTGTCTGACTTACAATAGAGATGTCTGCAGAAGATTAACTCCTGCATTGAAAGATAAAACAAGAAATGATAAATGTGTAACATCAGCAAAAGTCAGGCTCACTTGAAAGCGGAAACATGTCACAAAGCCTTCCATTGCTAGTGGCCTCCTGCTGACACGAAGAGATGCAACTCATACAGGACAATAATGTATCATTTTGAATGTCTTCTAGTTGAAATAAGTGGGGATCTTCAGGACAAAACAGTGGAAGAAATGCGACATCTATTGCTACATCGTGGTTTATACCTGTTGAAAAAAACCACTTAAGTTAGCAGAAAACTTCACCTTCAACCCATTAGCAGCTTCATGCACCATGCCTTCTTCTTCTAAAAACCCAAACTATTGCAGGCTCAACACTGACTTTTTACTTACTTGTTCTTTGCCCATTAATGAATAACTGACATCTAAAAATACACTTCAATATATATATTTATATATTAGCATATACAAATTGATATGATGTTATAACATATTATGGTTTAAAGCTAATAATGCTGTTAGGCCAGAAAATATTAAACCAATACCGGAAGCCATTTCAGACTCCTTTTCAACTGCATAACTGCTACAAGGGCAGGGAAATAAATTTTACAATCAGTGTATCTGTGCAACACGCAGTGCAGGACTTGTGCTACTTTTGTCTTAAATATTACATTGCAAGCCCCAGGATTCTAATTACCGTACTCTTAACACCTTCTCTGCAAATAATTCCCTAGCAAATAAAGGAAACTTCTAAACTATGGGAACTTAATATGAGCGTGGTTAAGCTAGGCAATCTCCTTCTCTTAATGAGAAAACAAAATCAGATTAATAACCCACAGCAATGCAAACAGATACGTATCAAATTACATACTCACATTTTAACAAATAAAGATCAAACAACGGATGCTTTGTGCTAACCAGAAGCAGCAGAGAGCAGTTGATGAGTGGCTAAAATACAGTCCCTTAAGCAACAGCACTCAGAAAACAACTGAATGAGAATAAAACTCAAAAGGAGCATTTGTAGTTGTCCTTTTCCCTTTAAGAACACTAACTTGTTTCTGATGAATACCTTGCCCGCAGGAAAGTCAGCTGACAATCAAGAGCAATTGAATAATTTACCTAATTACGTCAGACTGGCTGAACTAGTGAACAGGACCTACCCCTATCTGTAATAATATCTTAAAGGATTACACACGTTCTTCAAATGACACAAAAAAAACTATGCACTAAATTCCAACTGTATAGAAAGCAACACTAGAAACAAGATATTCGGTCATTTAATTTAAAAGTACTTTTCACGAGAATTACAGCTTTGTGGTAAAAAATGATCATAAATCATGACTAACAAGAATCTAAAATGTCAATCATTTTTTAAAACTCCGAGAAATACTCAGAACCAAAGAGAAATCCATTCAGTTTCTGACAAACCTTCAAGCCACTCTCTATGCAGCTAAGAGCTGAGGTTAAGCTCTTCCTTAACTTTTTTTAGAAGCTGAGCTACTAAACACTTACCCAGAACTGTCACTTCATAATACCCAAGGCCACTAGCACTTTTAAACTCATTGATATTTTTATCTGTTCCCGTTTCTTTTGGCTGGTGCACTGCTGCATGAAGGTTGTACTGTTGCATCAATAAGTCTTTGTGCACATAATCAAATTTACGTGGGACGCTTTCTGGGAAAATTGTGCTGTGATGCAAATATTTCATTAACTTGTCTTTCACTTGTGCCCACAGGTCACTGTGCCATGAATCACAAGTTCTTCCAGCCTCTTCAGTTTCAGATATATCACTCATTCCTTCTCGGTCTATTATAAACATAGAGAATATTCAGCTGGTTACATGCTCACAGAATCGTATCACTTCTCTCCTTGATGAGAAATATTTTCATTAGAACGTGTCAATTACAAAGACATGGCAGAATGTTCAAAACATACAACACAATTAATTAAACTAGGGTTGGAACATGAGTAAACCAGTAACCTTAGAGGCTAGACTTGCAGCAAAACCACTTACTTCACCACATGAAGAGCATCGTCGTAGCTTGGTTTTGGGGAGCGTGTAACTTGTTTAATGAACAGTCAGAAACCATGAAAACAAGTTTGAAATGGGTACAAGTGAATGTAAACTTTTCCATCCCTTGTACCATTACTACATACTTACCTTGAGGACTATGCTGCGTTTAAAATTTCTTGCTATTCAGTCAGTGGTAGCTCCAGTCTGCCTTCCTATTACATGTAACTTCAGGACTGTTAACGGTAAAAGCTTCTATAACCATCACTTCCAATTTTGAAGGCAAGGGTTAATCACCACCTTTTGAGCTTGTCAGAAATCTCATTTCAAAATATTCCCAGCATAGCCTTGTACCTCCTCCATCTCCTGTGAAACAGCTTCTCACCAAGCACCCCTCTGAACTGGGTATATTACCCATCCCAACACTTCTCTGTGAAGGTAAGCTTTTTAACCTTACTTCTTTTTAGCGTCACAATTGCTTTGATGGAGTAGCAGAACGTTCAAAAATGAAGAAACCAGACTGTGCACAGACAAACTTGATACAACACAAGCAAGAACACTCAACAAGGGAAATAACTCTCGATGCATTAAACTAGAAATGAAGGACAGTGAACTGAAAGAAAATTGACAGCAATATGGAAACTGAACGTGTGCTCTGCATTGCCTAAAGCAGTCCACAGTATCTTTGCCACGGACCTGGAATTCAACATACAAGGTAAGGGGGCACATGAAAGTTGCTGCAGGAAGAAACATTTTTTCTCATCATTTCACTTGGAGAACTACAGGATTCTCTACAAGTATGAAAACAAAACATTAGGCAAAAAAGAGTGCAAAAAAGTTTCAGAATATAAGTAGTGGGATTAAAAATCCCACCCTTTCTCTTTCTAAAACTTCAATCAAGACTAATTTTCTCCCTCCATATATCATTGGTGCTGTAACTTCTGTGTCCTACTTGTACACCCATTATTAATTTAGCATAAACAGACGTGCAATTAGGACAGCACAGCAGAAACAGCCACCGCTGGTTATTTAAACAGTAAGATGCTGAAATCTTTAACAATCTGACTGCATTTTAGAGGAAAAAGAAAGCAAATGTTCGAGCTCCTCCAGCTACAGAGAGCATCCTGGTAGCAAAGACTACTTTCTTCTCTAAACCAAGTAAAAATATCAAAATGGCCATGGTGAACATTTAAACACATGATCTCCCACAAAAATCAACTGAAATGAACTTTGAGTTCAGTTAGCAGAAGATTTTTTTTTAAATCTATCATATAATTACAGTATGCAGATTTTTTCTTGTTAAAAAAAAGTTAATTTGATCTTCAGCCTACACTGTTACTATAAACTTTCTTTCTTGCAAATACTTTTGGTAGTAAATCCATGTCAGTGCATTTCTGCTTTACAGTCAGATTTCATGTTATCTTAGAGCACAGACTGCAATCTTCTACTCCTCCTTTGTGCCTCTGGCAAAAAACAGTATCTGGAATTCCAGCAAGCAAACCTCATCCCAATACTACTTCCCTGCCTCAAAGATATTTCAACATTTAAAAAATACACTTGAATAATTTATTTTGTTTTGGATATCTCTGTTGGTTCTTTTTAAGTAGTGATTGGGTAGGTGTACAAAAAGAGTTATTTTGCTGCAGGCTGCCACGATAGGCGGCTGCTAAGAGAGAGAAATGTCAGCACCACTGATACATGGTTATAAATGAGGGTGGGAAATTTCATGTTCCCAGAAAAAGCTCTGAAAGGCAGCTGAGTGCAGTTTCCCTTGCTGATATAAAAAATCCAAAAAGCTCTACCTGGGACCGTGCTAATAACACCAGTAGCTTTTCATTTTATACGGTACATATGACCTGCCCACCAGTAAATAGAAAAATAAGTATATAATATCTAAGTAATTGATATACAATCTCAAAATACTGGAAAAAAAGATACTTTCAAAATAAGAAAAATGTTCACTTTGATACATATGTCATAATTAGTAGGCTTGTTAAACAAAATGTAAACTTGCTGTTATTTAGATAAAACTAGCATCAGCTAAACAATTAGTATTTTATGTAAGAGTAATAATATTGCCAGTAGAACTAACATGTGAAAAAAATACGTGCATACGCTTAGCAGCCACGTTTACTAACACACTCACACAGTTATTGCACACTGACACTAGAGGAGAGACTAATTTATTTTGGACTACACTCAAAATATCAGAATGAAAGATTCTAAATAGAACTGTATTTCACATATAAATATCTAAATAAAACTATCTTTAAGTACTTAATCCAAGATTTCTTTACCACCACTAAAAATGAGGCATGTATTTCATTGTACATCGTCACATCATAGAGTCATAGAAACTTTTGCTTTCTGAAAACCAGTCTTTTAAACCAACTCACTGAAATCACATACTTGCATTCATTTTATGAGATTTACACAATATCCCAACAATTCTAGAGAGCAATAGCATAGCACCATAAACGTCACAACTATCAGAAATTCCTGCAAAAAATAATCAGGTGAGAATGTTCAATCCGATCTCTCATTTCTAAAAGCAACAAGAAATCTTACCAAAGACTAACAACCAATAAAGTAATCAATGGATACGTTCCCTTACTTCTGAAGAACAGATCTCTACATGGTATCTGAGGCTGCTCTTTCTCTGGAATAAAATTCCACTTTAAATAATTACCTGTAGAAATTTTTCTTCAATTTGGAAACTTTGTCATAATTTCAGGCTCTTAATATATGTCACATCTGGGAACACTCACTATAATTTCTATTGCTTTAAGCAGCACAATGGAGAAGATCATCAACAGGCTACAAAGATAACCTATCGCAATCATTACTGAACTAAGGCACACTGCTGCCTTGTAAAAAGAACAGGATGGATGACATTATACACAATATAGCTAGACAGAAGTAAATTGGCAGATGTTAATGTTGGGACAGATGCTGGTAGTAGAAAAACTTTTAGATAAAAATTACATGACTCAAGTATATTCAGTCAGCTTTGAAAAGAGGAAAAGATGTCAAAATATTTGCATGAAATAAAAAAAAGACCCAGTTGTACATAATGACAGCTGACAAATTAGACTTCTTTCTTAATCCAAAAACAGATATTAAGAAACTAACTGCATGGAACAAGAGTTTATTTTTCAATTGCAGAACAATAAAATAACATTATTAACTTAGAAAAATTCCTAAACCAATCATCGTTCTTATTGGCTTCTATGTTCCATCCATTTCCTCCCCACATCCTGTAGCTGCCTTTTCAATTAGATACTCACAAAGCTTTGGAGCTACCTTCCAAGAGAGGGAAAAATTCAACATATGCAGACTGCTATAGCAAGAAAACAGCAGAAAATGTAAGGTCTTAATGCTACTAAATGGTTCTGAGGAACGAAACTATCTTAAAACTTGTATAAAGCAACACTGAGACTTTATTCCCTAGACTGGGAAACAGCCCAACACTGTCCTTCCAGCCATCCTGTAATGCACATCAGGGACATGACTGAGCAGAATGACATCAACAATATGTTGCTACAGGGGGTCCTTAAGAGTCTGATGCAGCCAGATGTGTGGAAGAGCTACCTCGACAAACCAGGTTCTAAGGATACCTTTGTTGTCTGTTTTGGACCTGAAGAGAAGAAATATGCGTAAACCTGCTAAGGTTAATCAAACAACCACTTGCAACATACCTGTGCAGTTCTGTAAACTGTCTGATACAGCCTGTTCATGTTTATCTTGCATAAAATCTTCATGTTCAAATTCATCCAAGCTATAAAAAGAAAGTTATAGCATATATATATATATGTTTAAAAACCTTTTTAACCTCAAACACTATGCAACAAAAGTTAAAACCTTGACAAATGTCTAATTATAATACAATCTCGAATGAGTGAGCACTAGTACCTGGTTTCATATCACAACAGAGGTAACGTAGCAGCTTAACATAACGAGACCTACTACACTCAGTAAATCAGTTTTGAAGAGCTTAGAACAAGAACTGCTGTATTTCTTTGCTTTATGAAGTAGACCGGATGGTATTTTAGTCACAAATCAGCGTTTGTTGCCCTCTACTGGGCATCTACTGGAAACAGCATGTGTGCCTCTAAAAGCTCAACATGACAAATGGCCAAGGTTTATGACTTCATTCTTAAAAAGTTGCACAGCACGCTGCTGCGCTCTCAGACCAGCACCCTTCAGCAGTCAAAATCAGAGCATGAATAGAGCTGTGTCATCACTCCAGAATCCAAAATTACGCAGAGAGTCCAAATATATATTTTCTTTTGAGGTACCAACTATCCTGTTGTAAAAATCAGTACAATCAAGCAAACTAGATTTTTGTTACGTTTTCATTTTTAATCTTGAAATTTTGAATTAACCATAAGCAACTATTCTCTAACAATTTCTGATGAATTACCTAGGATATTATGCAGGAGAAAAACATAATACATACTCTGCAGCCACAATATGGTGAAACAAATTCTCAGGCTCATTTATTCCTTTCCTCTCTGCTCCATTACTAAAAACTGGCCATTGTGTCTGAATAAACTTAGGAAAGAGACTATCTTGATTATCTTGCATCACAAACAACTGAGGCATAGGCAAGACTTTGTTAAGGCACCATTGAAATTCCAGGCTACAAAAGCAGTTACTAATAAAATGCTGTAACTGCAGATACCCAAAAACAATATACACACAGTGAAAAAGGAATCAAAGATGAACATGTTCTTTAGTCATAAGGATTTACAGGTTTGGCTTTTTAAATTTTTTTTCCCATTTGATATTAGGATACATATTGAAAACTTCCTGTCAATGTTTCATAACAAATGGAAATTATCTAATATCTAGTGAAAAGCTAAGAGGAAATAAACAGTGTCTCTTCAGTATCGAAGTATATTTTATGACATGCACTGTCATCACAGTGTGAGCTGTGACCTTGTGATCTCCAACTCTAGGCACCTCACTTAAGCAGCACAAACTGCGCAGTTGAGGTGTCAGGCGCCTAATTTTGTAAACGAGAGAAGCTGCCACACTGACAAGTTTAAAACAGCATGGTCCTACTTGCTTCCCACCACCCAGCCAAGCTTCTGAACATCTGCGCTGAAAATGCAGGTAAATGAAAATTTGTACGTGTTTCTATGAGACTCTGTAGTCCAAATTCTAAGGTCCACAGCAACCTCAGACAGATACATCCAACATGCCAAATCTAAGTTTATGCAGTGGTATTTCCATGGTTTCTGATGAAAGGTATCAGTAAAGTTTGTCTCTTTCTAAAATGATAAATCAGTAATTACACTGTGCTTCCTACAGTATTATTTCTAGATAAAAGAACGTTTCCATGAAAATAGTATTTTATGAAGAATTAATTTCTTTTACAAGAACCATCATGGAAAATAATTACTGTGTATACATAACAATAAATTAAGCATTTACAGACCAGCTCTACTAATACATTTTCAAGCCATTAAGAGACATTTGCAAAAGTATTAACAAAAGTAGTCTAATCAAAAATTAATGCTCACAAAACTAATTCTCAGTTCCGAGACACAGACTTCTCAACAACAGACATGGAAATCTACCTCAATGTTAGAAAAGGCTTGCTTAGAAATCAATATGTCAAGTTACATACATGTCAACTTCCCTCTTCATTAAAGCAGAGGATTAAACCAAGTCACACTGCTGACAAGTTATTACAGAAATGTTTTTTTTTTTAAATTGTCTACGTTTGGAGTTGAATAGGCTCTGATTTAGAGCTAGCACAGGCTCTGAAAAACATGAAAGTAACTTGTTAAAAGGTTTCCCCGCTTCTTTCACAGATGTGTAGCTGGGATGATTTCTCCTACCTGCCCAACATGTTATTCCTACAGGACTGCTTTGTGCACAGAGGAACTTGAGCTAGGCTGTAGGGGAAACCTACTTGTCTGTATTGACAGTTTATAAGCTTCTTCATCAGCCAGTACGTCTGCAAGCCACTTGATGCAACCCAAATTCTTCCATTCACAGCAAACCTCCCACGTTTCTGTTTTGCCCATGCCAATTTGATGAGAATTTGTGCCATGCCAAATTTGTTACTCTCCGCCTGCATTCTGCAGACTCCCCTTTTCACAGATGCCCACTTGCAAGAGCCTTTATTCCATATTTCCAGATGCACTAGTATTCACCTTTTCAGTAGTTTTACTTTAAAGTATTAAATAATTATTAAGTACTATTAATCAACAGAGATGGTAGATTAATACTTTTAGAATATATTGGGAAAATAAGCACGTCTTGTGCTTCCCATCTATTTTGCAAGCACTGAGACAAAATGTGATGAATAAAGTTAAGAATGAAAATAGTTAAAACTTATAACTATGCCCAAATGATGCAAGGAATTAAAATGCCTCAAAATAAGAAAACAAAATACCTCACTCACTGATATAACTGGTAAAAGCCTTATTTTATAGATTGGTTTGAGATCAACTGTCATCATTACAGTATACACATCTACCACAGCAAGTAGCAACCTTCTACAATAATTTGGTAAGTCTACACAAATTGACTTTTGCTACCTACAAATTTCTCCCTGAAAAAATCTGATTTACGTGAAAAAGGGCTCTGAAGGAAGTGTTAAATTCTTGGAAACTTTCAGTCATGCAAATCTCAAGCTGAATTTCCCCATCCCCTAGCCCTCATCAGAGGTGAGGGAAAAAGGAGAAAAGGGTCCAAGTTACATAAGCGTTTAGAAGTGAAACTGCAAAGACAGAAGCATATGAACAAGTTACTTTCAAGCAGTGCAGAGTGTGAGCATGTAGTGCACCAGCAACACCACAGTAACTGCACTGCTAAACTGAAGGATTAAAATGCTAAGGCAACTACTGCGGCTTTTTTCACTTCCAAGTAAAAAAAGCCTTTGTGAAATTCCTGGTTTTCCCCCCTTTAACAATAAACCATCAATTAAACTACCTTGCGGTATATTAAATGCTTAAAAGTACATGTTGTTGAATGTCTCTAATAGCAAGGATATAAATATCAACAATAACATTAAATTAACCAGTTTCCTCTTACCTTGTTGTTTCTGAAACCCTTAATAATCAAAAAAGTTGCCTCAGAAATGTAGGAACTGAGGCTGTCAAAGAGCCTTAACATAAACTTTCATTGTTTAAAAGTAAAAAAAGAAACTTAAAAAAATGCAACCACATGCTGAAAAACTGCACAAAATACTTGACAAATATTCTAAGCTAGAACTTGTACTTTGAAATATCTATCTACTGTTATTTCATTAATGTACTAAAATATTTCATTGAGAGCTGACATTCTGTTACTTCTAAGCAACAGAACAGAAAACCATGCTTTTAAGCCATGTCAGCCTAACTTTGTATTTTTCCCCTGTAATTTGGAGAATTCAGAATAACTTCATAGTTAAATTACAGAAATACACAAGTTACCTTTTAATTATATAGAGGGAAACAGCTTTCCATAATCCAACACAGACTTTCTCCTCCTTTAGTTGGGGTTCTAGCACTAATGGCATAGAGTGGACACACAGGTAGCGAGAGTAGCAGGTTGAGAAAAGCAGAGAACAAAGTAAACATGCCTTAACTTTTTGCTTCACTTTTAAGAAATGGGGAGAAAACATTCTTCCCACCCTCCACCCCAAAAAACTGAACATTTCTCAGCAAGCGAAAGAAAACAGGATTCCTCACATTTCAAAAAAACCTGATTTTTCTACGGATTTGTGCCACAAGTCCCCACAAACTGCTGCACCTCCTGCAGGGAGGCGATCTTAAAGCCAAGTGTCACACTTTCAATGAAGGGGCTGCAGAGTCAGGCAAACACCGCCCCTAGAAAATGCAGAAAATACCTCTAGCAGGAGGACCAGAGGAAACAACAGCTGTGTGGGTTGAGCCTCATTTATCCCACAGAAAAAGCTTTTGCAAATTAGCTTCCAAGCAAGGTTCTTCAAGAAAATAGGCAGGCTTTTCAAGAAAACAGGCAATAATATTGCTGGAATGGTCACCAACTTACGATGAACTCCATCACTAACATTGTTGCTATATCCCTAGCACCATGATTCTTTGTTTGGGGGGCAGGGAGGAAAGAGAGATAAAAGTAAACTAAGGCAATAACTGAGGGGTATAGGCATTTGTTACAAACCCATATCACCACTGCCAAAACAGAAACATCTGAACTTACTGAAACCAAAGAATTGAAACACTCAAGTTATCTGAGCTGTCTTTGGAACAAATTACAATAATTTAAGGCCCTTAAACAAAATGCACAAAGAAAAGTAGCTTTTAACCCGAGACTAGCAAATAACAACACTCACTAAGTTTTCTTAATAATTTCCCATTTTAATGGGAATATTTTCCAACTTCATTAAGTTCCAGACTTATGAGGGCTCTACTTCGTTTTTTTAAAATAAAATTCTTCTCTGGATCCAAATCGAGGTCAATAAAACTGACCGAGAAGGACCATACTTACGTAGCATCAAGGATGATGTATAGCTCAGCCATCGCTAGCAAATCCATTCATGCTATTACACTGTTCACTTGCTTGCCAATCAAGCATCCCTCCCTCCTGTCTTTGACTTTCCTACTTAAACTGTAATCTCTCTGAAACAACGACTACATATATTACTCTGCCTACTATGATGAAGACCTGTTACCATATGTTACCTAAGCAGCACTAGTAGAAATAATAACACACTCAAAGTCACGTTCCAGAATAAAATAATCCAATATATTTGAACTGGAATCAATGCAGAGGAAGCAAATAGAAAATACTACACTCTACCCTAATCTGTTCTTTCATTTCATGTCCATAGAGATACCTGACCTGCTGAAGTTGTACTTCAAATACCTTTGTTTCGTCACTAAAATTATTTAACATAATTAACTTCACATCACTTACCCAAATTTTCTTCTTCTAGACCGTGTGAAATAACGGTAAGATGGAGGAATAACAGATGCACTTCCCCTTAAAGTAGGAAACTCACCATTATTTTACAGTATTTATTTAAATGAAAATACATAAAACAAAGAACATGCATGTTTTTCTTTCAAGGCAGAACTAATCTAAGACACTCAAATGCTGGAGTTTTTCTTATGGGATGGAAATCCACTAACAAGTTTGTTGTAACACTGCCAAGACAGAACTTCTATTCACCAGGGTTTTCTTAGTCTTAAGATTTCATTCACTCCTAACTATATTTGATCTCAAATATTCTGAATATCAACCCTTTTCCCATGTCAGGACTTTTGGAGTGAAAAGTTGAGAAAAAAAATATACCCTGTCAACATATACACCAGGCTTTTAACACTAAGCATGGGGTACATTATATTGTGCACAAACACTGCAACAAAGGGCAATCTTATGCAAGCAGGTATTTTACTCTCAAAGTTAATACAGTTTTATCAGACAAATTACTTTGCCTTATTCCATTTCCTTGTATTGGACCAATATCCTTTGTCTGTGTCTGACTAGATGCAATACAATTTAATGAAATCTCACCACAAGCAGAGCCATAGTACTACAACTGATTTTGAGCCTTTAGTTTATCACATGACCACCACCTGCTTGCCTTTCGGACAGCAAGTTACAGCTACAGGCAGTACATTCCACTAACTAGAAAGAAAAAATAAGTTATGTTTGAAATTAAGGAACAGATATACCACATCAGGATTCTGCCTTTTTAGTGAAGAAGTCTTATTTCCTCGTATTGCTGTACCTGTTGCTTGTTGGACAGCTATGTCACTACGCTACATATGGCTCAAGCATTAACTTTCAGTTCAAATCTTTGAGATGAACAACGAAGTAGCATAAATATTAATCACGAGAGCACTGAAAAACAGACACTTGCTTTCATCAATCCTTCATTAGCCTGAACAGTGTAACTGCCACCATCTGATGCTGGGAAAAGTACCTAACTACCTTTTAAAGGTTGAACTATATATGCTTTTAAAGCTTTCAAATATATTTTCTGTGGCCTGGGCTCTGAACTTTTCTGTAAACACTTTTGAGAAGATCCACTACATATTTATGAAGGGAGCTTACTGTTCTGCATCTGTGTTTAACCTCCAAGGTATCCTCTTGAATGAGTTCCTTTTTGACAGTGGATCTTGGTGCTGATGTTGTTCCCCAGGTGTGCAATGCAGCTCCAGAGAAGACTTCACTTCTTTATTTTGAAGGTTGGTGTTTTTTCCCTCGTGAACACAGTCTTCTTTGGCCATAGCAGAACTTTCAAGAGACTGAGATGTATCTTTCTGCAACAACAGTTAATTGTTTAAGAGTTTCAATGCACTTAAAACTATTGCTTCCAAATCAAAAACCTGCAAGTTTTAAAGTAACATTTAAAGGAGCAGAATAATATACTCTACCTTCTGAAAGTCACATTCTATCTAGCAGAAATTATCTTCTGATCATATTAATAAGATAAATTTTGTTTAGAAAGTGACAGCACATTGCAGTAGCTGCCTCTCCCACATTCTAATTTACATTAGGTTATCCAGTCGCTCACATTAAAGTTACCTGGTTTTATGGAGGACTGCAATAACACTTTGAGAAAAGCACTGAACCATTGCTTCAAAAAACCCTTGTAAATTATGGCTTTCAAAAATTTTGCTCTCAAAGTAGCAAATGCAGTCAATCAAGATGTAACCAGGTTTTGAACTGAACAGCAAAATTCTCCATTCTAATTATGATCACAGTTGCGTAAGTGCTATAGGATTAACTGTCAAACACTGTACCTGAACAAGTTCCACCCCTGAGTCTTTTTCGCCGGCATTGCTACTGCTAATGTACCTTATGACACTAATTATTCCCTGAACAGCAATGCGCTTGTGTTCTCTGTAGTGCAAGTCTTCAATCTCTTTCTCTGTCTCACTTATGGTCTTCAAAACTGATTCAACTGCAAAAAAGAAATTTCTATAAGCAAGTCTTAAAGCAATACAGTGACAAAATGTCTGAATGCAAGACTGAACAAAGAACTAAAGACAGTTTGTTACTAATTATTAAATTGATTTAAGATTATACTTTTGAAGAATTTGAAATCTTTGTTTTTCACATCATATGGAAAAAAAAATTAACCAATTAACCTTTTATCTCACAAGCATCTTTTAAGTGTGCATTATCAGATATCACAATTTCTGTTTCAGATGAAATTCCTAATTCACTGTATTCTTCAGTACAACTGTCTTGAATTCTGATTTAGCAGAATATTCAGAGTAAAACTTCTTGGTAGATCTGTAGCTCACATAAGCTGCTACAGTTCTGTTGCAGCTGATACTTTCTGTACAATGAGGATTTAGCCTATTACACGTTTAGTCACAAGAGAGTTTTTCTTAAACGACGTTAAAAATCTGTGTAATCACTAGTAGTAACTGTGTTGCTTTTTAAATGATGCTTTAAATGCTTGGAGTAAGACTAAACTGAAAGAGACTACAAATCTTAAAGGTATTTGACCGTACGGTACCTTTATTGTTTTTGCAATATTTCAAAAAGTTATTTGGAGGTCGCGGAAAAGGGTAATAGCCACCAATGACAGTTTTCTTGATTCGATCAGATTCTCTTTGTGTTTTAGTCCACTGAATGAAGTTTTTCACTTTGGTATCCTTGGTGTATGGCTGGCCCTTGTGCCACCCTTTTAAAACAAAAAATATCAGGTATCAAAACCAAAGCAGGTTACTGTCACCTGCTCTCATCTTTAAACTATTCTGGACACCATGTAGGAAAAACAAGTTAAGAAAACTAGACTAGAGAATACAAAAAGGGAAAGCTTAAGTATTTAACTAGAAAATTAACCACAAAATACACTGAAAGAAGCAAAGGAAAAAAGACAACCTCTCAAACCTCTCATTTAGGAGTAAATGAAATTATCGGAAACCTATTAACAAAAGGACACCCATCTTTGCTAATCCAAGAAAGCAAAAAACATCCAACTCAGCTTACCAGGAAGGACAATATGTATAGAACTGACTGCATTTAGGCACTTTTTTAGCACATATTTTTCTCAATTCCTGCTTGTCAGTGGGAAGATTCAGACTGGGTAACTGATATGCTTAAACACTCTAAAAATGGGCTAGATAAACAACCGCAGGAAAGATACACCTATTGCATCTCATACTCCCTTGCAATCAAGCCAGTCATAAGGAAATCTGCAAGTGGGAAAAGCTGCAAGTGATTTTTATTGTTTTTAAGGAAGTGGTAGCCTGCACTGCTACAGAATCAACATGTGACTTAACCTAATAGTACTTATGTACTTTTCATAAGATACATCTCTTCATGCCTCACAAGAACACAATTTGTCTTTTTATTTTTGCGGTAGTATTTCTTTACTACCTCAAAGTCATTTCTTACAGGGCAACTAATCCTATGAGCTGATTATTTTGTTGTAAAATGAAAATATCCTTTCCAAAGAAATGAGAACTACATAAACCCAAAACTAGTTTAAGTTACCTGTAATGAATATTTGACTTTCATTTGAAGTTGTAAGGTAAACTGTGCTGGAAGAATTCTCAGTGATGTCCCGTACCACTCTCATCTGTGTACACACCAAGTATGTCACTGGAGAAAAAAAAAACACCACAACAAAATTCATTTTTTTCCCCTGATATTTCATTGATTTTAAAATGTCTTAATGGATTAATTTTATTAAGTGCTCTAAGCAAGACATTTTACTTCTTGACCCCACAAATGTTTCTGTATGTATTGGTCTCCATTATAAATTACAATACGGAGACGTAATTAAATTTTCAATTTAATAGCTATGCAAGGGAATTTCAGCATATATATTAGGACTAAACCATGAGATACTTCATCAGGTAGGATATCAATGAAATAAATATTAAAAATACATATAGAATGGCTGCATATCTTAAGGATAAAAAGCATCAATTCACAGAAAGCACAAGAAATCATGACATGCCACTGCAAAACTTCTAGAGTAATATCCCGGCTAAACACTGGAGTGTCACTCTGCCATTTCCCCAGAACACTCAACATGAATGTGGCCGTAATCTTGTGCATCTGGTCCTGCATCATATGATATAAAAAATGCATGTGACACCAACCAGTGTAAAGGAAGTGTGAGTGCTTGGAGGAGAAAGGAAAGAAGGCAAGAAGAAATATTTAAAGCTCTTTTAAAATCCTTAATTAAGGATTCCACAGTTTTACATTTGTCACTCTTAGCTCATACGCAATAACTAACACAGCTAGGTGATGACTGCTTTAGCAAAAAACTATTTATGCAAAGAAATTAAGCTTTTCCACTTTCACCTCCAATCCTATTAAAAAAAATACTTTTTCACAAGACAAATGGAATAATTGATTTGACCAGCTACCCTCCTTTACTTTCTTCTGGTGCGAGACATTTTGCCCCAGGTGGTTCGTTTTAAGTTTCTGTTTGAAAGTAATGAGATTAGATGAGTTTCAGGCCCAGCTGCACCTTTATTTGTTTAGACTAAGTGACAGATTGCAATATAATAAGGGTTTCAAATATTTAAACTATATTTTTTATTTTTAAATTTTCATTTCTGATCAGCTATTTTCTGTCTGAGGACATAAACCATGGTAATTTTTTATTCAGTGACAATTAAACTCTGAATTTGAAATTTTTAAAAAAACAACTAAACCCCACTACAAATAATTATTAATATATATTACTGAGAGATGCATACTTGGGTGAATACGCTGAAACACATCTGGCTGAGAAGTTGCAAATAATTCCAGTATGAAAGGCTGGTCTGAGGTCCCATCAACGGCATGTGCCCAGCGATAGAGCCAGAAGTCTTCACCACGTTCTATATAAACAAATATATATATAAAAAAGTAAAAGCATTTATTGAGAAAGTTAAAAATTCTTTGATAAATTCTGAAAGTCATATTTACAGAAATACCTCTCTTTCGTGCTCGTTCAGCCCTTCCTACAAACGTGACAAGACCAATGACATCACAGCAATGATTGTTTGGTAAGTCATTCAGTTCTGATCTAAAATGAAAACAGAACAAAAATGTGGGTATTTTTTAATAACAAAACACAAAGCTTTCTCAGAAACTTTTCAAAAAGTATTTCCAATTAACATTCAGTATAACGTAGTGAAATTTAAGTTCCAGCTTGACAACCAACAAAATTCTACTTTACCTTGTGATAAACCGGTATTTAACTTCAGGTAATCCCCACTCTGGCTTAACCATTTCTTCTGCAATAATATTTATTTTAGTGGGAGGGTCTCGAACATTAAGACTGATTTCTGACAAAGAAAAACAAAAGTAACATTTAAGTCATACAAATAAAAAAGAAAATCCACAGAAATAACCCAACAGGGCAAAGTTTCTTAAACGAAATATTCCAACTGTGTCTCACTGCTTGCAAAATTATTAACTTCTCCAACTATGTTTTCATCAAAATAAAATACGGAATTGAGGTACAGCATTGAACAAAGCAATTTTATAATGTGATTAATGTTTAACTTCCCAGTTTCCTACACGAGCCAATTAGTCTGATCCAGCTTAATGTTTTAATTAACCAGCAACAAAAACTAATACTACAAATCTGATCAGATACGAAGTACTTCTTACACAAGCTTCCTTCTCAAATGTCATTAGGATCTAAAACTGACTTGCAGACAATTCTGTAAAACAGAAGACAGAACTAATGGATGAGAACTTCCCTATCTGATACCAGTTCAGATAGTTATTAATATGACAGAAATACGCCATGGAAGAAAACAAAAGGCCTTTGCCAGTCTACTCTATAGCACCTGAAAAAAATCACTTATTAAGCAGACTGTTTAGATGCTGAATAAGAAATATGGTAGAGCATAGAAGGAAGCGAGGATTTTGGCAACCAGATAAAAAACACAAGAGGAATGCCTTCAGAAGCTAGAATATCCAATGTGGTACTTTATTGTCTTTCTCACAACGAGACAAATCCTGCTGGAGCAAAAAAGACAGATTCTGATGAAGTTTCTCCAAGATGCCTGGGTTTCGGTACGGGAGTATTCAAAAAACGCACCCAGAAAAGTAATTAAGTAGGTATAAATAATGTATACAATTGTTTATCTAATTATGTCCAGCCCCTCACCCTAGGGGTGCAACATTGGGAAGATGTTATACTTGATATCAGACCCTCTACTTAAGAATTTTCTCTTGGTTGCTGCTTTCTAGAAACGTATTTGGAGGATAACCATGTTTTTTGTATATGGTGTTTTAGCAGACTCTCTCTGAGAAAATTCCTGAAAACAAAACCTTCCCATGCATCAAAACTATCAACCATTTCGTCATTCTGAGACTAGTTCAAAGACACATACTCAACTCAGGACTACACCCTCGGATGACTCAGAAGCTAAGGTCAGCCCAGGCTACTCAAAACAGCAGTTTTTCATCAGCACCACACACATTGCCTGGCAGTGGAACTCAAGGTGTTGGTACTACCTATTTAAGCTCCAAAGGTTTTAGGTCATGAATCAGCTCTTCTCAGCATGTCATACAACGTTGCAGTTGCAAACAGAAGCAAGCAATGCAGAACTCACTTCACAGAAATCTAGGAATATGCCAGCAGCACATTGTCTTGCAAGAACTCTTAATTTGGACCCTCCAGATACATTTTATAACATTTGCAGGTGATTGGTTGGAAGGAAATACTAAGTTGGGATTTACAAATTGGAAATAGACAATGAAATAGTAACTGTTACTGACGAAGTTCACTGTAATTGATTAACTAGCTAGCTTAAGAACTTTCAGAGCACTCATGCATGCTTAAAAGAAGCTGAAATATTGCCCCACATCAGGCATATACAGAGAGATTTATATTAATAGAGTAATTACTGAGGCATTAACTTTCACTTCCTCTGAACAAAAGAACCCTATGCATTAGGAGTTGCATAAAATCAGTTTCATAACTGCTCTATTTTTTTTTCTGGATATTCTGCTCTCTTTAGACTCTTTTCTTAAAGGATAGAGGGGCATAAGATCCATCAATACATGGTACTATGTACATTGTAAGTTCATATTAAGATGAAATTCTGAGCTTTGTGCTGAGAAAAGAAATAAGATACTGTACATACACTGATGTGAATCAAAGATTAGTTTATGTGGGGTCTGAAAACATACCACAGAACTTTATTATAGGCTAACTTTTAATTTTTCCATTATACATCTTTTACCATTTACAGCCCATTGGCCTATTCTTTCACTCTGACTTCTTTGTTAACACTTCTACCCCAATAACGTTTGCAGAAATCACTAGCGTAGTGTGAAGGAAGACATTAAAAAGAAGTGATGTTTGCCCATAGAGAAAGTCACCTCTGACTGCATATTTTACTCTGTCCTTTTCCAGTAGAAAGGTTTTGTGGGAACTATAATTGTTTTCGGGGCTCACTTATAATCATCATCAACTTCCCTCACAAAATTCTGTTCCTGGCTGAACATTTATCTTTTCTGCCAACTCATCACAAACACTTCAGACATTAAGATCAAAGATACATTAGGCAGAGAACACACCGCTTCTAGCAGTGAAAAGTTTGTTTATTTTTGTGCACTGCAGCAACTGCATTAGAAAGCTGTCATTGTTAATAAATTATATATGTCATCCTTTATTAGCAGGCATATTTGTTCATTTCGAGGATATTGTTTGAATTTTCTGAGTGTTGGCTGTTTTTTTGTTCTGAGTATAAAAGCACAAAAGGAGAAAGAACTCATGTTCAGCAAAGTAGGAGAGGAAAAAACCCCCAATTGATGAAATCTAGTTTAAGGCCATTATTGTTATACTTCAGCACTTGTATTTCTGTAGCATAGCTCCTATGAATGTTTGTCACACGGAACAACCGCAATAAGAAAATGCTTTCTCATAGCCAAGCAATATTCATACATATATATGTGTACATAATATTCATACATATGTGTATTGCTGTTTCAGCACAGACAGCAATCATGAATGCAACTTTTTATTCAGCTTTTCAAACACTCCAGGCCTTGACCACATACACTAAAATCTGAAGTCAGATCAGGTGACAACATCCTTCAACACCCTGGAAGAAGGTGTGAGGAGTGCATAAATGATACCTGAATTGTTAACAAGCAAGTTATATCAAACTAAAATTCAGTACCAGAGGCCCGTCTTTATGACTCCAACACACGAAATCAGGGATTAGATTTTTTTATTTTTTTCTTAAAAAATAAGTTTTAACTAATTGTGGCAATAAATTTAGTAGACATGATCCAAATATCAAGAGGAAACAGCAAGAACTTGGATTCTAATACATCTTTCAGAGCTAATATTTAAGCATATATAGCTTATCAAATAGTCTCAGCAATGGACCACTTCCTATTTTATTTCTATGAAGAGCTACCTTTTTACAGATATATTTCATTGAATCAAAAGAGGTTTCTGCAATACTTAACCAATTGTAGCAAATCTCTTCATCTGTGAATCCCCTGGGGTTGGCTGTGTTTTAAATGGGTAACTGGTTTTGATAGCATACTGTTCAAGAAGAAGTACTGTGCCAACCTTTATACTGTTATACCATTCTGGACATAATGAATTCCACAAAACCATTGACATCATGCCTGAACCATCAGCAATTTCAAAGTAGGCCTAAAGAAAAAAAGAGACAAAATACATTAATCCTTTATTTCTCATCATCTTGTTATATATTTACTCCAGATATTGCATCAGCTACTTGATTCATGAGCAATTTCTCTGGTGACTAAAAGGGGATACAGGATGTGTTTCAAAACTTGTATTGAATGTTAGAGTTGAAGAATTCCCCAATTTCTACGAAAGAATTCTTCCAGAACTACCCCAGTCCAAATCATCTTTCCAGTGCTCAGTAATGGTAGGTCATACCAGCTTCACTCTGCAGTTTTTGGAGCAGGTTGGAGAAATATCACGCACAAGAAGCAGTACTGACAAGATTCTCCTTTATAGGAAATAATATTGTATTTAGAATAACATTTTGAAGCATCCATGAAGGCAACACATATTTTGGAAGTTGAGAAGTTACAGGACTATTTGCTAAATGTTCTTGACCAAAACATGATACAAGTCTAATTTTGAAGAAAAAAAAATGTAAACAACAATCTATATTGCAAACTATCACAACAAAATTTTCTACATGATTTTTTTTTTTAAACTGGGTAAACTTTGAATTCCTAACAGGAGATCACTAAGCAGTGAAAAAGATTTTTTTCAAACACTTGTAGTGGTCTTAAAAGGCAGCAATCCACTGAAAAAAATCTCAGCTCTATCAAAATACTTCATTTAATCCACTCTCCCTAGTATGTCACCATTCTGGAACACAGCTAACCCTTTATGCGTTTTTCTAAGCTCAGTACAGAGATTATACAAATCAGCACTTGTTAGCTCATTGTAATATTCCTAATGAGTCATCCTTGAAAGCAAACCATTATATCATAGAATTTTTTGTTATCACATTGGTTTATATGTAGCAGCAATTCAACGCACAACACTAAAAAAAGGAATGCATAATGCAAAAATCATGTAAAAATCTGTCTCTTAACTTTCTGAGATAAATCAGCTCTGGTACTGACTCTACACCCAATACCAGAAAACGCGATTGCTGAACTGCCACGAAATTCAGGAGTATCATCTAGACTGTCTACTGAGAGGCACATCCAATAAAAAGACCCACATTTATCTTCATGTGCAAAGGGAATGGAAACTTGGAATGAGAGAATACCACAGTCCTTCATCAAGACACTTCATACTGCTCTCTCCTCATGAAAGAATTCATACGAATTATTGGCACTCTTTGTAAAGTATTTCCCTCCTGTTCGGCATCTGGCTGGGATGGTTTATTTCCTCTGCACTAGCCTGAATGGTGGCACGTTTTAGATCTGTGACCAAAACAGTGCTGTTGCTGAACAATGCTTGCATGGTGTCTAGGTCTTCCTTACTCTGCCACCCCAGCAAGTTAGCTAGAGCTGGGCAAGAGGCTGGGAAGAGACACTGCCGAGACAGCTGACCTGAACTGAACCATGGGAAATTCCATGCCATGTAACATAACGCTCAGATACAGACCTGGCTGTTAGTCTTCCCAAAGTAAGCACTGTTCAGAGACTGGCTGAGTACTCACTTGCCAGTAAGAGGCAGTGAGCAATTGCCTATACATCTCTTACTTATCATTTCCCCTCCACTTCCTCTTTTCCCCTTCACCTGACTAAACTGTCTTTATGTCAACCCATGGGGTTTTTTTTCCCCCCTCTTTTTTACTCATCCAATTCTCTTCCCCTCCACCATGGAGGAGGGCAGGGGAAAGGAAATGACCATCTGGTGAGTGCTTAGTTGCTGGCTGGGACCAGGCCACCATACCTCCTGTCTCAAAACAATCTGTCTGAAAGTCACCAGGTGATAGAGTTAGGGGGTACCAACTGTAAAAATTTATTTGCCTTTTTTTTTTTTTTGGACAAGATTAATTCCAGCCTCCAAAGCATAGAGACTAGAAACATGTCAGCTGTTAAGCTATTAAAAACTCCAAACACGCTCTTTTCTTCACAAAAATTTCAACTGAAACACATCCAACGTCTGTACATATGACCACTAAATTCAGCATTTCCTAGTCTAAAGAGCTCAGCATTTTTGTGAAAAGTAGCATTTTTAATATAAAATAGTTACATTTACAATCTTAACTTTGTGTGCTTGCTCTATGGGAATGATGGTCTCCAAACACCCTAGAGCTATTCATTCAAGTGTTAACCTATGTATCCGTCCTGGTTTGAGCTAACCCTCAACAGTATTTATTCCTCTTTACCTGATAGGGCATATCCATTTTTTTCTCTGGTTTCCCGTAGTACCTTAGTCTAGACTTGTGCAGGACTCTCACAAGAAGGGGATGGAAGTGAAGTTTGCTTCTCCAGGTCATTTCCAGCTGACCAAGAGATGTCAGCTTGGAGACTAAAACACACACACACACAAAAAAAGACCAAAAATGAGCATTCATGATCAAATACTTAAGTTTTCAGGAGTAAGGTGCACAGACCAAGACATCATATATACTTTCTTAATGTTTCTTACATTTAAAAAGGCTCATTTGATACTACTGATACTATTTACCACGGAATCCTGTTCTGAGCTATCTGCACACAGCATAGTTTTGTTGGTTTTGGGGTTTTTTTGATTGAATAAGTGACAACACAACATAACACTGAAGCGTTGTCAGATACACAGAAGAGCCACTACAAAAGACACAGGTGTAAGCCTATAAGGACATCACACTTGTGCAAAAGCCCCACTTAATACCTCCCTCCTTCCCAGGCTTTGTGGACTGGCCTGAGTCACTCAACACTGACCACATCTTTTCAGTCAACTGTATCCTGGGCTGCACCAAAAGAAGTGTGGCCAGCAGGACAAGGAAGGTGATTCTGCCCCTCTCCTCTGCTCTTGTGAGACCCCACCTGGAGTACTGCATCCAGCTCTGGAGTCCCCAACACAAGAAGGACGTGGACTTGTTGGAGCGGGTCCAGAGGAGACCACAAAGATGATCAAAGGGTTGGAGCACCTCTCCTACGAAGACAGGCTGAGAGAGTTGGGGTTGTTCAGCCTGGCTCCGAGGAGACCTCATAGCGGCCTTGCAGTACCTGAAGGGGGCTACAGGAAATTTGGGGAAGGACTGTTAACAAGGCAAGGGGCAACCTATGTTTTTAAACTACAGTAGGGTAGATTAAGATTAAACATTAGGGAGAAGTTCTTTACTATAAAGGTGATGAAACACTGGCACAGGTAGCCCACACAACTTGTGGATGCCTCATCCCTAGAGGAACCCAAGGCCAGGCTGGACGGGGCTTTGAGGAACCTGGTCCAGTGGGAGGTGTCTCTGCCCACGGCAGCAGGGTTGGGATTGAATTATCTTTAAGACCCCTTCCAACTCAAACCATTCCATGATTCATCAGGTTTAAAAACCTAACACAAGCCCTGCAATAGGTGTGGCACATTCACACTGGTGTCTAACGCAACCAGAGGGTTGCTTCTGACCAGTGAGTTGGGCCCAGCCGCCCACGCCACACAACAAGCGTGCCCTCTCATCTTTGCGGGCACCTCTGGAAAGGCTTCGTCCGCACAGGCCTCTCTAGGGGGCTCAGCTCGCCCCTGGGCCGGTCTCCACACCTCCACCCCCTTCCTCCACAGCCACCTCCTCTCCACTTACCGTCGACGTCCACCCGCACCCGGGGCTTTTCCGCCACCCACACGTCTCCATAGGGATCCTCGTTGTTCCACAGCGGCAGGTAGTGCTTCTTCTCGCCGCGGAGGGGCGGCGGGCGGTGACGGGGAGGGGAGGCGGGCTGCCCGGCTCCCCCCGCCGGCTCCAGCTCCTCCAGGCAGAGGAACCCGTAGTTGAGGCGTTTCTCGTCGTACAGGTACGAGCAGCGCCTGAGGCGCAGGCGCGCGCCGGCCCGCAGGTGCGCGCGCTGCACCAGCCCGTTGAGGCGCGGCGACAGGTAGCAGCGCTGCTGGCACGCGCCGTCCGTCAGCGTCACGTCGTACCAGTACTGGGCGGCGGCGGCGGGCGCCTCGGCCAGGTACCGCTCCACCGCCACCACCGTGACGGCCGCCGGCTCCGCGGAGGCCGCGCTCAGCTGGGAGGAGCCCCGCACGTCCTCGAAGACCCTCTGGAGCCAGGAAGCGCCGCCGCCCGCCGACACCGCCGCCGTCTCCGGAGTCCCCCGCCTCTCCTCGGCGAGGCGAGCGCTACCGCCGCGTTCCGGGGTAGAATCCTGCATGACAGCCTCCTCGCGGCCCCTCCCCCCGCCGCCGGTAAGCCGGGGCCGCCGCTGGGGAGGGGGAGGGCGGCGTGAGACGGGCGGCCTCGGCCTCCCGCCCTCAAGGGCCGAGGCGAGGCGCCGCCATTGGGGGCGGGACTGATGCGCGTGCGCGCGCGCCCCGCGTCCCATTCAAAGCTCCCAACGGTCGCCGTTGAGGGGGAGGGGCGGGGCCGCCGGAGCGCTGCCGGGGAGCGGGGAGGGGGAAGACGGTGACAGGAAGGCGGCGGCGGCGGCGGCGAGAGCGGGCCCGGCTGGGGTGGGGGCGCGCGGGAGGAAGCGGATGCCCGGGGCGGCGGAGGGGGGGGCAGCCGCGGCGCCGCCGGCGATAAACAGTTGGGCGGCGGTGGAGGAGAGGGGCGGATTGGTGGGATGCGGCGACCCCCGCGTCCGGGTACCTCCGGATCGGTGCCTCCGGTGGGCTGGCGCTGCTCAGTCGTCAGAAACCGAGCCCGGCGGCTCCGGTGCTGCTCGGCCTCGCTTCCTCCGTGCGCTGCCCCGCTGCCAGCGGGCTCTTCATTCCCTGCGTCCCGTTAGGGGAGTTCTTGCTGCACCTGCTCCCGGTTCGGGTTTAACTAAAGCGGGTGGGTGGTGCTCCCTATTGCTCATGCCTCAAGGTGAAAGTGTGCCCGTTTGCAATGGAGCTGTCTCGTGCTAGCTCCTAAAATTGTATTTACTTTAACGAACACACTGCAACTATGAAAATCATAATCACCTGGCCATTGAAAAAGTCTCTTTGGTCTTTATTGTTTCCAACAGCAATGATCAAGATTCCATCTATTAGGAGAAACTCTTATTAGTGGTCTCTAAGTGTGTCATAGAATGGTTTGGGTTGGAAAGAACCTTAAAGATCATCAAGGTGCAGGCCCCCTGCCATGGACAGGGACACCTCTCATTGGACCAGGTTGCTCAAAGCCCCAGCTGACCTGGCCTTGAACACTTCCAGGGAGGGGGCTGCCACAGCTTCTCTGGGCAACCTGGTCCAGTGTCTCACCACCCTCACAGTGAAGAACTTCTTCCTTATATTTAATCTAAATCTTGTGTGACCTTTTTTATTTTATCCATTCTCATCCCAGTTCTACTGTCAAGATCACCCTATTCTTCTTTATGATACCATGATTACTTATAATGTTAATGGAACTTCTGGGGATTAGGAGCTTTGGATTTAATACTTTATTAGCACTTGCTAATGTATGATTGGGTTTTTTTTTTTCTATTGGAGGAAATACCAGGCTGTAAAGCAGCACGACAGACTGAGAAGAGAGGGGTAAAGATGATGGGGTAGTGTCAAGGGTTAGGGCTGGGCTGGCCACAAAATGACTGACAGATGCTCTCTAACCCCTTTGCCCCCAAAGGGGAAGGAGAAGGAATAAGCCAGAGAGACCTATGGTTTGGAAAACTAAAATGGCTTTAATAAAACAGTAATAGTACTAATAAGGAAATAATGAACTAAATACAGATATACACAATACCAACACTAAACCCAACTCCTCGCCCCCCATAGCATTCACCATGGTTGCTGCAGAGCAGGCAGGCACAGGAGAGGTCCTGGAGTCAGCAGCAGAGGACACAGGAGCTGGATATTGGAACTCAGGATCGGGATCAAAGAGAGAAGAATGGACAGAGCTCGCCTTGGACACCGGCCATTGGAGAAGAGGGCTTAACACTCCGGAACCTTCAGCTTTATCCTGAATATGATGTATATGGATTGGAATAATTTGCTGGTCAGGTCTGGGTCACTTGTCCTGTCTGTTCCCTCCCGGAGGTGTGAACTTGATTTCCTTGCTGCCCTTTTTTCTTCCCAGCATCCCTAACATGGCACACAAGATTTAGCAGTGACCCTGCTTACTACAGGAGCTAGTATAAGAAAGAGCCTTTCTCCATGCCACTCCTTTGTAGTAACTGTAAACATCAGGTGTTACCACTTCTGGCAGCAGACACTGTCTGCAAAAATACGCTGTTAACTTAAGAAAGTGCAGTCTCTTAGAAGAGACTGAGCTGAAAAGTAAATTCACTGAACAAAATCGGTTCCGTTTTAGCTCAAACCAGGCCAGGTAGGAGGAGGGGAAAAGAAAAACAGTTTCCAGTATTTATAGCATCACAGGTCCAGATAGCCTTTGGAGATCTGGAAGACCGAAGTGAGGCTGCACCTTAGGCAGAGCTGCTTCCTGTGCTGAACGAGAAGCAGTTCTCTGCACTCACAGCCTGAGAATGACTGTATTCTTAGTCTGCTGCCTTTGCCACTGTGGAGCATTTGCCTTAGGGAAATTAGAAAACTTGCTGCTTGAAGCAGTTGAAGCAGACTTAAAAACTAGACAAGAAGGTATAAAACCCAGGCATTTTTTGGCCTTTAGACTGTCCTAGGAATGGTATGAGTTCATGAGATTTCATGTAACAGTGCACTTCTTAGTGAGAAAATTTAAATCAAATCATTCATTCTTGATGTTTAAGTTGAAGCCAAAGTATTGAGTAAAACTTCAATGTGGTGCCTTTTTTTTCCCCTAATAAACACATGATCTGTTGTGTGGACTGATAAAATAGCATTTATGATTTAAAAAAATGAACACAACCTAAACACCATTTTACTGAGGTTGCACAGGATGTGATTTCACATCACATGCAAGCCTTACCCAGAGAGCTGTGGTGTAGACTTTTTTTACAGCTATTAAATGAATCTGTAGGTGCAACGGAGAAATCTGTGGACTGTTCCCAGCTTCTGTTCACTTTTGGCTGTGCTTGTGATAAGACTTGCAGAAGAAAAGGTATTTTATTTATAGCAGAGATAATTGCGTACATCTGTTGTCAGTATTTTTTTTTATTATTGTAAGTCACTCTGGTTTCGGTCATAAAAACTATGAAGCTGTAGCTTTTGTAGAGTGATAATGGCCTGATAGTAGAGTTAATACTTTATCATTTTGAGTAAATTTGTATGCATTGCATTTTCAGCTACAAGGTAAGTTCCTCGTCTTAGGAACTTGCTCCTGTTATCTTCTCTCTCACCAGCAGAGGTCTAACTAACATACCGATTTCAAAACTGGCACAGGGTAAATCGCTTCAGCTGACAGCTCGTCAACTGAATGTTTTAATGACCGGTTATGTCTGTGAGTTCCTCTAGATGCAATTTCCCTGCCATACCTGACAGTGAGATGGATACGATTGTATTAGGAATTGGAAGTTCAGAAACACTTGGAGAATCAGTGATGAATGGGGAAGAGCCATCCGCAGATTGCTGCATCAGAATCACAAAACCTGAGCGTCTCTCTGTTGAGCCTGTTCCATTGGGGCATGCAGGAAGCTCATTGAAGACAATAAGGTTTTTTGTATACCTACAACTAAGCGTGCTGAACTGTACCAGTGCCAATTTCTGGTGAATCAAGACATAGTCTCAAATTCTCTGACATAATTAGCAGCCAAGTATCTCAGTTTTTATGTACAAGACGCTTTAAGACAAACAGCAGTTAGCCTCTAGAGCAATGCCAGTGAGGAATGGGCTATGTGGAATAGGAAGACATTATTACACTCTATTAAACAGCACATTTAATGTATGTTGGAGAAATGAAAGGCACAGAAGAATAGAAGGTGATGCTGTAGATTAAAAAAATAATTCACTGTTGTGCAAGATTATAAAACTTACTGTAAGCCACAGTTTTTAGCCACAAAGTGTTTTGAGAATAAAAACTGAAAAGCCTTTCTAATACATTTCACCATTATCTCCTAGGTGCTTTTGTTAACTCAACCCAAAAAATAACAGGAAGCAGTTAAATAATGCTACAATAATATTTGAGGTGGTCACGCAGCAGACATCCTCCTGCCCATTAATCAGCTCTATGCACTTTTAAGAGCAGTTGAAGAAAGTGGTGGAGTGGTGGGCTATCAGCAGGAAGATCACTTACACTTTTGTTATGTGGAATCTTGATTTATTGCACATTTTAGAACCTATAGAAGTCTTTCATATAGATTGCAGGTTTGCTCATATTTCATTTAACTTAAATACATGCCTAAACATGGAACTGAACTTGTAAGTTAGCTTTTATGATGGTCCTTGGACAAACACTTTCATTCCAGAGCAATTTGGTACCATGAAACAAACTACTTCTCAAACATAAAACAAAGCTAAAATTAAAATGCCATTTCATTTGAGCTCCAGGAGCAATAGATAATATGAAACTATTTACACTTTATTATGTAACTTGCAGTGTCTGTGTGTGTGTGCATAGCTGTATCTTACTGCCCAGCGCAAATAGTTGTAAGTTAATGAAGGTGTTTTAGTTTAAACTACGATGAGACAAAACCCCAAGTGCTTTCTTCAGACTGGCTTTGTTTTTGTTTGCAAAAATGTGTTTTGCCATGATGAGATATAAACTTTTATTTATGCCTTTAGGTACAGCACGGATAATACAACTTCACCAGGGCAATTCTACTGGCAAGTCACAGTAAATTTGAAGGGTTCCTAAGACAGGGCACTTTCTGCCAGGAAAAGAGGAATTCTGTATGTTCTTATTAATGCCTGCTAATTCATGCCTCTCCTTTGTGGCTTTTCTTGTGCAGATTCTAAAAAAAACGCTTGCTTGTTAGATAAAATCTAGCGGCCATCTCACTACTGCCTTTTGGCACCAAGATACTGATTTTTTGCAGCACTTTACAGAATATACAGCACAAAAAAAGATGCAGATTTAGAAGTATATAAGGCTGGAATGAAGTCTGTGTGGTGGAGGAGGAGGGGACTAAGTAGATTATTAACTAGTAACCTTGATCCTGGCTGCTACTTTAAGAAGGGGCAAGTTGAAGCCTGGTCTTCTCTATTAAAATCAGAAAGTTGTTCCGGAGTCCAGTCTGCACTTCTGTGACTTGCTTGTATGCTGGAAGCTGTATCAGATGAATCGGTAAGTGGATGGATGCCCCTGTGCCTCCCAAGTGGGTTGAGTTTAGAGCAATTGGCAACCTTCAGTTTTCTAAAGAGTATTTTAATTGAACAAGCCAGGACAGGGAACAGGAGAGGATCATAAGCAAGGATGTTCAGAGAAAGACTAATTTTATTTTGTTGCCATAAGTTGAATTTTACTTCGTGGCCATGCAAATAAGTGACATAGTTAGGCCCAGTTTGCTTTACTTTTTTAGTCAATATTTGCCACAGAATATTCCTATATTGGAGGGTAGGATGAGATGACTACTCTTGATTGCTGCTCACCTACATGTCAGTCAATGCCAGTAAGCGAGGAGTAGAGGAGGGGATTTTAGTTACTAGCCCATGCAACCCATCCTCTGACACTCCTTAGAGCACCTGCCATAGGGATCAAGCTTATGTATCGGATAAAAAAATATGAATAATATTTTAGGACTAGACAGGGTAGATCAAAGCCTAAACATAGTAATTGCAGGTTAGATTTGGAATTGCCTTTATTTGCTCTCACATCTGGGCATTTTGTCTAGTTTGACTTTGCCTGCACACTTCTGTCAGGTGTCGTTTCGATTTCAATAACTGTGCTTTCCTTTCTCACACCACCTTTAGTGCTTTTTTTTTTGGGGGGCTGGGCTATGCGGTTTGAGCCCAGAACTGCAACTGCAGGAAAACTTCATTTTATGACCCAGCCATTTGGCATCATGCCTGCTAGGGATCTGGAAGATAGGCTTTTATAAGAGGTTATATCGAGCACATGTGAACAGTCATTTTTATGTTTTTAACTTCCACCAAAAATGGAGGAGTCTTAATGAGGATGGGAAATGATCTTCTCTTTTCACAGAAACGGCGAAAGGTACAAAGACCACTTTACTGACCATTTTCAATTTCAGGTTCCTGACACTGTTTTTTTTAAAAAAATAGAAAAGCCTGCCTGTTTGCTTATCTCTCTGTTTCTTTGGTTTAGTTTGTTTGGTTTTTGGTGAGACAAGAAGTTTGCTTCTATCTTTTTGTAAAAACAAACATTGGCAAGACAAATCCAGTCCTAGAATTCTTCCTGGAAACTGTAAGAGCACCTTGGCTAAAATTAAGTGTGGGGGAAAAAACAGTAAGAACTGGTAACAGCTGACCCAGAAAATGGAAACTGTAGCCTGCACTGAAAATCTGACAGTATTAGAATCAAGGGGGAAAACAGGGTCTTAAGAAGATTAGCACTTCTCACTGTACATGTTACTAACCTTTGGCAAGGTAACATACATCTACGGTCAGAAAGCAGGGAAGGATCACCTCAAAAGAGTGAACTCTTGGATCCTCACCTGCAGTTCTTTTCACGTAGGTGGCACTGGGTACAAGATTTTTCATGCTGGTTCTAGGAAACAATACTTTTTATTTCTTGACAATTTTTTCCACATCATTAATGATATCTCCCAACCCACTATTAACGCATATATAAATTACTGTACTTTTTTTTTTCTAGCAGTCATCGGTGCAGAACTGAATCACAGGTGAAGCAAGAAGCCGGAATTCTTGCTCCCATCTACTTACTACAATTATTCCTGATTTTAAAGGAGGTACGCAAATGAACGGGAGAGAAAATCTGTCTGACAGACAGAATTATATTGGAACTCCAGCCTGATGTATTTCCTCTTGTGCTGGGAAGTGAAACTCATTTGAAATAACTGGTGTGGAATAATCCAAGTGTACAGTATTACTGAAGTTTAGAAATAACTTCTGGTGGAGAGAACAATAATGACTGGCAAAACTGGGCTATCTAGCCAGTCAAGCAACCATCATATCTTTAAAATTGTAAAACAGATTCCACTCCATACATCAAATGCTGGAAACACCATGCTCTGCTAGCTTAAAAGGTATACAGCACTGATGCAAGATAACTCTTAATTTAAAAAAAAATTAAGAGAAATTATGCCTCATGCTCTCATCTTTTCCAACACTTGGATAAATGACAAATTTTCTAATTCCTACTCTTAAGAGATACAATGTGCTATCACACCTCGTGTTATGGATAGCAATAAATCTTGCATGTGGCAACAAAGACTGCCCTAGCATACCTGAGAAAAAGTGAATTGGGCTAACCTGGCATTCAGGCTGACACACATGCATAAAAGCCAGTTCTTGTCGTGTCAATGACTGCAAGCTGTCATTTCGCTCTAGTTCCATGGTCTTGGTCCCATTGGATATTTGTGTAGAGGAAGGTGGAAGCACAGAAATTCACTTGTGAAGCTCATTAGCAGCACACACAGCACAGCACTGGCTGTCACCCTTCCTAGAAGTCTGTCTAGGCTGACTTCTCACACTGTCACCAAAACATCTTTATCCACTGCAAGGAAATCTATTCATTTTGTCTCTGTAGACAGATGTAGATGTTTCCCTAGGGATACTGACAGATTTGGAAAACTGTAACAAAGCTATTATGATTTTTGCAATAGCTTATGCCAATATAACAGAATTTCACAAGCACAATACTAGTTTTGATTTTCAAAGTATTTTTTATTACCATTTCAGTTGTACAATTTCAACAGTAGGGAACAATACATGAAGTACAGTACATAGTTTGTGTTGTTCCCAGGATTTAAAGTCATGTGTCAAGGTTCAGGCTGCAGAACAGAGTTCACCATTCCTAAACCGAAAGCAGGCACATACAATAGTATCTTGCTGCAGCATGAGCACAATCTTGTTTGGCAAATACAATATCAGGAACACCACCTGCCATTAGGATACGCATGTACCAAAGGATTACTGACATGGATCCCTGATGTTCTGCCTTTCTGCCCTTACAGCATTTGTTCACATCAAAGAGACATCACTAGAAAAACACATTGTTAAGCAGTTCACCCCTTGGTTTTAAAAGTTAGTGAAAAGGTACTGCTAGAGAAACACCTCACAAAATGAAACTACAGTTCTGATACATATTTTGCATAGTTAAACTTGTGTCCAGATAAAGCTGCATCTCTGGATTTTTTTTTTTTCCTCCAGCCTTCGAACATTTACTTTGAGCTGAACAGTTACTCAGAACACTCTCTCGTTCAGTGCTCAGACCACCTGGTCACTCCAGAGACCTTTCCATTTCTTTGGTTGCTTTCTTTTCCTTCACATCCCTTAACCTTTTTTTATTCCTTCTGCAGCAATACACTGCCCCAGGCATCCACTCATCCACTCACTCCCCTTTGGCTACTCCTATTTATTTTCATAAACTTTTCCCTCCTCTTCAGTCACTTCGACTCTCTTCTGTTCTCAACATCTCTGGGCTCTTTCTCCAACCATTCTCATTTTCTCTTGGTAAAGAGAAAATGCCACAGTCGTCTTGTTGCATCCAGTTGCTATTGCTATTTGCTGTCACCCCTAAATCATGAAAGGCATTCACCTCTAAGGGCCTCATTCTTTCCATATTTACACATGGATGTAACCTAAATAATTCCAATGGTTTTACATGCAAAGTGACAGATGAAAATCCAACCCACTGCCTTGAATCACAGCTGGAAAGAAAAGAGAGCTAATAGAAGGAAACGGAATGAAAAATTAAAATCTCAATGTAATTGTGCACATTCTCTCTCTTGAACTTGCTTTTTTTCCCCTCTCTTTGTATGGAGCTAAACATCTTTACAGTGTGTCATTACTGGCACACTTTTTCTGCTACAATAATATTAAACAAGCTTGATCACATTTGTTTCTTTAATCTGTTGATATGGGTTGTTCTAAATTCCCACCATTCTCTGCTAAGTTAATTTTAACTAGTGCCTAGCATCAACAAAATCCGTCTCCTACCTGCTGAAACCAAAAAAGGAGAGGGAAAAAATTCACAGGCATCTCAAGTAATGCAGAGGCTGCTGAGATAAGCACGCTTAAAAAAAAATATTACCTGGCAGCCTGGATCACTGATGCCATATAGCACGAGCAGTTTTGCAAGCAAGTGTTGCACGCCTACTGGGTACGAAATGAAAGCTGTTCTTCCTTCACAGCCTCTTTGACTTTTTATTTTCAGTCAAAAGCAAATAAGCTGTATTTCTGATTGTCTGCAAATTGTTTTTTGCCCTTTATTGTAACTTTCATCTCTCTTTTTCTTACAGGTTTGGGTTTGTTTGGTTTTGCATTTGGTTCTTTTTGGTGAAAGCTGAATAAAACAAGCCCAGTGTTTAGTAGCACAGGGAGGCAAGCCATGTTTTGCTCATTTGCCCCGGTCCTAGCATTGGCAACAGGTAGGAACATTCCTACAAATAGACAGAAACCTTCTATTTTCACACAGCTCTGCCAAACACAGGATACCATTCAGATTTCAAGTCTGCACCCAAGCTGGTTACTTGCATACATTAAGAACCACTTTGAACGTTTGACTGCACGGTTTTTTTTAGTACAGCCTTAGACTGATTTTTCTGTAAGTTAAAACACTTAAAAGGAAAATGCTTCATGAAAAACCCTATACATTTCGAGATAAGCTAGTGCTCATGAAAAGTGCTAGGCTAATAGCTTTGGAAAGTGCAGTCCTCCACATAGCCAAAGAACACAGAGAGCAAGAGTGCAGGCATCTCTGATCTGCCTGCAGCAGTCCAGGTGCCCACATGGGCAAGGGGGGAAGGGATCTGATTAGCCCCTAGTTTGATTCTCTGCTGACATACACAAGGATACCAGTTCTGGAGCTGATGGTTGGAATCCGAGCACCTGTCAGTCACAGCATGACTGCTAACACTAACTTAGCCTGACCTACTGTGCAAAACAGCTTCCAGTTTTGACAGCTTTATTTCTCCCCTTAGTCAACTCTGAATATCATCCTTGAGGTAGACGACCAGATATTCCAACACACTCCCCCTGCACCTTTCAGTATCATGTATTTCAAGTAAAAAGTGGCTATTTTCAAACACTGTAGCTGGCGATTTCACTTTTGCCTACAGCGTCATCCATACTGTATCATGTCTGGAATGAGCTCTTATATTACATATGATGCTTTACACCATCAAAGCACATCCAAAAATCAGCTAAATGAGGATTGCATTAAACCCTACAATTTAATTATAGTATATGATTATATATAGTATATATATATTATATCTGTATAGTTTTATGGCCAAGTTACAAGCCCCTGAGAACAGAGTTTATGCAGAAACACTGGCACCAATAACACTAGTGGATGCAGCTTTACGTTACTAGCATAGAAAGCACCTGAAATTATTTATATTTTCTATTTATAATAGATTAACTCTGGATATTTTTATAAGTATATTAAGAATACATTTGTTAATGTTAACATTCATTGTGGAAAGATCATATTTACACACAAATACAGGAAGACTTGATGTTGAAAGTGTAAGAAGGGAAGAAAAGAAGGTGCCTGATCCTGTGCCTTTATATACATGGGTAGTGCCTTTAAATCAACTCATATGAGTGTGGGTCCCGTGTTTGAATACAAAGTTACAGGTTTAGGTCCATAATGCTCTATGCATCTATGATTCTGACACACTACTATTTAAACTATGTTTACAAATACCTTCTACAGTAACTGTGTCTATGGGCTCAGGCATCCAGCCCTGAGAGAAACATGAAGTCTGTCCCCTGCATTTTGAAAAATCTGTGCCATGAGTCTAGAAGCAGCTGCTTTTACAATTTAGCAGTGAAATGCACCTGTCTGCTGAGCACGGGATCCCTCAAGCATCCCAGTCAACAGCTGCAATTCCACCAATTAGAAGACTTGGACAAGCAAGTCTTGGTGAAACAATAATGGCTTGCTTAAAATCCAAAACAAGCCAAAACCCAACTCAAAATCAAGTAGATTCCAATTTGCCACTCAGTTTGTGTTTTTATATCTACCTACAGATGTTGCTGTCCAAAAAAGACAGACACTTCAGCTCAAGATAAGAACATTAAATCATTTGTGAAAATGAAACTGTACACTTTTTGGAGTACAGGTGCTTCTTATATTGGCTACGTTCTTCATTAAACTTGTTCTCTCCTAACACTGGAAATACAATCTTGGTTTGCAACATATTTTAGAAGACAAACTAAACATGTTTGCAATACTCTGACAGGAAAATGGAATTCTTTCTAAACTGAAAGAATATGAATTTTGATAAGAATGACAAAATTTCTGTAGGTAAAAAGTGCAAATTTGTGTATATTACCTCCAAGCTTTTTACACCGGTACCTACAGGGAATTTCAAGGCGTCCTTCATTCTGACGTGATTTACCAGTTGAACAGTACATTTTGACCAAGAGTCATAAAGTATATTTGACTGCTGCCTCCTGACTGTACAGATGCAAAGAACACCTTGAAAGGGAAAAAAAAATGCTGCTGTTAGTTTACATTTATGAGACAGTTTTTACCTATACAGGAAATATGAGAGAACGCCACAGTCCCAAATACCTCTATCACAATTCAGTTTTAATCCCATGAGAAACTTTTTAAAGTGAAACTGTGCTTGTGGTACAACTGAGATACATTTTGTGGGTATATTTCTTTTCCTGTGTGGGAAGACATAAGAGAATATTTAAAAATAATTAATTAGTCTGAATGCGTTTTGGGCCCCGGTTTGCCACATATGTCAGTGGGACTAAGCAGGTTTCACAGAACTGCTGTATGCAAGAAATAACACTTGATTATCCAGTGCATGCAATATCTCAAATAGTAGAGCACTGCTTTCTTTTTTCCCATGTGGCTACTCTGAATTGCCTGCAATTTCAGTAGCCCAGGAGAGACAGTCCTGGAGTTGGGCATTACCAGGGCTGGCTCACTAGCCCTCCCCACTACACCTGTTGTGCTGGAGTCTGTAGCCAGTTAGCGACACCTGTATTTACCACCACCTCTACCAGTGGTTAAGGTTGGGTGGAATAGGAGTTAGAACAGAGCTGGCTAAAGCAGGGAGGTGTGAAAGTGTGGAATATCCACAGTGAGTGCTTTGAACGGGGAAGCTACACTAAGAATTAATCATGTAAGAAAAAAAGTTACAAAAATTAAATGGTCTTAGTGTCATAGTCAACTAGTACTCATTTTTGCTAAATCACAGTGTACTCATCTCTATACCTTGTCATTTCTTTCACACAGAAATTTTAGCTTCTGTGCTTTCTTGTGCATAAATACTCCTTCCAGATTTCCTGTTTCCACAGAGCGGAGTTCAATTGCCTTCTCTCCCCAGCCCATGACCTGATTAGATGGAAGGTAAGCTAAAAGAAAAAGAGGAAAAAAAAATTTCATACTGTTGAGCAACTAAAAGACTGATTCTTGCCTCATTTATGTCAATACAGATCTGAAGCATTTTTCTTTTATAACAATATATTCTAAATTATTTGTGTTTTAACTTTTAAAAAAGGCCCTGTGAACAGCAACTAAATTTCAGTTTCTTCTCTCAGACTTATCTTGGACTCCAGACACAAGCCTTAAATATGCTACCATAGTGTATTTTGGAATTGCAAAACAGTGGAGGAAACCTCTGAATGGCATCTTGTTTAACCCCTGCCCCCAAAGCAGGGCCAAGCACATTTTGCTGGATATTTCACAACTTCTCTGAGCCCCTCCTGCAATGCATCACTATGAAAGTTAAAAGTTTCTTCCTAATACCTAATCAAAATGTCACTTGCTGCAACTTATGCCCATTTTGCCTCTCACCCTTTCACTGTTAGTGTCCAAGAAAGTCTTGACTCCGTCTTCTCTACAGCCTCCCACTAGGAAATCGGGTTTGTATTTACTATGGAGATCAGCTTAGTCTGAAACCTTTTGAATCTGAGACCATGGCATGGTCAATTTGATGTCCTTAGCTACTGTCTTCCCATCACTGGTTATGTGAAATATGTCCAAAACCAGAAGAAGATACTCCAGCACTCTGGAAGGTTACTATGGCACTCACTTTAAATCTGACAATTAGATGAGAAATCGGAACAGTGATGAAAGAGTTAACAACACAGATTTCAAACTAGGCACAGTTTCAGTGAAAGCCCTCTAATTACTGCATGTATGGGCTTCCACTGTAAAAACAAATTAGTTACACTCTATTGATAGGCAATGCTTAGAAATTATTCTTCTTGCTCAACTATGAACTGCTAATTCATTAGTTCAAGAATTCTGGTGCTCTGAAATCATGTATAGGGTATGTGTGCATTTGACTGGTTTTTAGCTTCAGTGAGCAGTGCTTGCCTGCCCTAAATTTATTAGTGTGAGTGATGTCTGTTCCTTAAAACCTTCCACATTGCTTTAGATTTTTGTCTAAAAATCAGACTTTCAGTACACACTGATATAGCAAGCAACAGTGTACAATCATACTGTAGAAGGACACCAGAAGATAAAGGCAATATGCCTGAGTGACTGTATATCCTTCTACCAGTTGTTGATTTAATATTAACTTGGAATCCTTGATTTATAATTCTTGTCAGAAAAAGTGTATAAAAATTATACCTCCTTGGAAACGTGTGGTTTGGCTACAATGTTGTGATTGTAGTTCCCTCAAAGTCTAAGAATTTCCTCTAAATCTGTTGAGTATACTCTCCTTTCAGTCATTCCTTATGCACGCTGAAGGCTTCCCTGCCACTGCAGCTGAGAGCAAGAAAATTCTTTCCCAGTATGCCAGTCACATGGAAAAGCAAAACAGCAGTGAGCAACTGAGGACAAGTGGGAGGAGCGGCATTTTCTAAAAGTCAAAACAGCTGAAATGAATACATTTTAAAATGTTTTCTTCATGCTTCAGTTCCTAGGCTGTACAACTGCTTTAGGCTGCAAGGACGACTGTGTTAACGTTTCTGAATCACCGCAGCAGGAGCGCGATGTGCACTGGGGCAGCGCGCAGGCAAAGTGCAGTTAGTATCTCAGAAGGTAGGCCCAGACCACGCACAAAGTGAAGAAGAGAAAAATGATACAATACTCAGATATTTGCTATTTTTTTTTGTAACAAGTTACACCATATTAACCTTTTGAAACTTTGCTTCTGAACACACCAGAGACAGAGGCACTCTGTGGTTCTGGGGCTGGGACAGTGAGGCAGGTGCAGATACCTGAATAGCATGAGAGCATTCTACAACTATGCTGTTCAGTGTAGCTCATACAGCAAAGGCCTAATCCGCTCATCAGTCTCCTTTTCCCCTACATGAAATCTGCCCTCAAGCTGTCAATATGCTATGTCTGTATCAGGTGTGTTCATGCCTCTAGCAGATTTCAATTTGATAGTGTCCTTGCAGCTCTCAGTAAGAGCTTAATTAGGCTCCGCTGCAACCTCTAGGTCATCTGGGATAGAAAGTCCTGGATGAGTGGACCACTGCTGCTACGTTCAGAGGAGACCTGATCTCCAAGCAGCATTGCAATAGAAACATAATAAACCAGATAGACCAAGTTCTGCAACTGATGCTCTGCTCGCTGGCCAATATACTGAGAGCTTGGCCAATTTCAGCTGTAGTACAAGTAGCACAAAAACTTAGTCTTGTAGCAGAATCAGAAAGTTCTTTCTCAAATTGCATCTATGGAATAACATGCCAGCAAAAAGGCCCCTTATATCATTTGCGGGTTGTCCGTTTATAAGGATTTATCTATACATGGAAATTAATTTGGAGGACAGCAGGCTGCAAATTCAAAGGCCAGTCCTGAGTCTCGATAATCTTCTCAATGTGGGAGCACTTACAAATGTTTCATGTGAACTGAGGCCAGATTAGATGCTCAGAATAAAGTTGTCTTATTCTGGAACAAAAACTCCCATACCACAAACAACTTAGGAATAGTTATTTTGAGTCTGCTTTCCACCTCAAAAAACTTTAGATAAAAATAGGCTATGCAGTTGGAAAACTGGCAACATATAAGGCTGTTTAAATTACACAATGCAAGAAACCAGTACAAATCTGATGGTACTGGGTTTTGGCAGCCTTAGGCTTAGCCACTCTGGCCCTCTGAACAGTAGCTCAGAAGAAAAGGCAGATACTGACTCAGACCAATATGCCAACACTGCTTAATGTAGCAAAACAAAGTTATTCAGAGTTACCTGAAGCTGCCCTGCTTCACCCAGATTACCACATAGTTTAAAAGACCAACAGCTGTGCATGAGCTGTGGTTCTTGTTACACCATTTACACCAGCATTACTCCTGGACAGCAAAGAATATATGCCATAAAGTTAGTACAGCAAAGTGAGCTCAAAATATTAACATCATGAAAGTATTAGCAATGCTCTGGACTTGGGCAAGACTTGGTTATTTCTGTTTGCACTGTGTATTAACATGGAGTAGAGCCCCCATTCAGGGAAGTGACTGCTTCAAGCAGAAACAGTCGAGGGAGACAGGAAAGGTCAAAGAAATTTACTGAGCCATACTGGATCCATTAACTCCTATGAAGTGTCACTGACATGAGCTAATGATCTCAGTCTCATACCAGTAGCATACTCAGAGTCTGAATGAGACAACTGCACTTGGTACCACAGAACCCAAATACTGCTACAATCTCATTTCCCTTCTTAACCTTTCTTTTCATTTTTAACCTCTTTCCCATCAAAAAAATCCGTTTTCTGATCTCATGTACTGAATTTGGCTCACTGCCATAAGCAGTTATTCCCAGTTGACCTCTGCGTGAGAGCAGAATCAGGCCAGCTTTTAGCAAAATATCATAAAATTGGGCTTTTCTGATTAGTGTTACAGAAATAGGGCAGGAAAGGACCTTAATGCACCATCTCTTTGATCCAGATCTCTGCGCCACATCGGTATCACTTCCGATGGTTGCTTGTCTAAGATGACCTTGACTTCTAGCGAGGGAGACTCCAAAATTTCCTCAGGCAGCTGATTCCAGATAAACCAAGAAGTTCAAAATGAACAAACTGAACATGAATTCAAGGAGTCTGACCCATTTTTGCATGCCTGAGTCATGATACCAAGCTCCATTCCACAGGGTAAAAAACAGTGCATGCTGTTGTACTGAATTCCTTTTTGGAGAGAGACAGTATGTGCACAGGTGAAACTGAATGCAAAGAAGCCACCAAATTTTGCTTTTCTGTACGTTTGAGAAAATTGCTTCAGGAAAGTAAGCATCTAGGCAGGGGGATTGGACTTGATGATCTTTCGAGGTCCCTTCCAATCCCTAACATTCTATGATTCTATGATTCTATGATCTGGGTACAAACATTAAAAGGAGAATATCCAGTGATGACTTTGCTGACAGTAGAAGATACCAGGTACTGGAGACCATACAGATCTTAAAACTGAATACACTTCTACAGAACCCTTCCTTTGGCTCTTCAGTCAAACTCAGTATGCTCCTAGGAAATCACAGCTTATTTGTTCCCCACTCTTTGGGAAAAGTCTGTTTATTTATTTATTTTTAGACACATGGAAGGGAGACATACATGTTGAGATCTGGGAATGAAAATAGTGCCAAGGAAATGCCAACTGAAACACTGCCTTGAGCTCTCCCGTGATGCTGCCGATCACTGATTAGTGACTGATTAGGGACTGATTAGCTACTTGCACATCTGTTGCCCATGATTTAAAACTTACTGCCCCCAGAATTAAGCAATTTTGGGTAGGAAAACTGACGAAGTAGTTGGTAACTTATCTTGTGCAATTCTGTCAGATAGTTTTACTGCTATTATTCATGTTACCTGGACAGAAATGGGTGGGGGTTTTTTTCCTCCAGTCACAGCTGTGGATAAATTTTACTAAATGAGAGAGGCCAGAGAGTCAAAATCGAAAAGGGAAGAAAACCAAAGCTGAATAAAATCACAAATGGGCAGATTAAGAAATCGGTCATTAAAGGCAGGTGTTTTTCTGCTGTTGTTTGGTTAGATTGCACGGGCTACCACACACAGTTCCCTAATCACCCCAAGCAAGCTCTCTACGTATCATCCTTCTTTCTTCTAATATGTCCACAGCAAAGGAAATAAGGACTTTTATTGGTTCCCCACTCTGGGAATATCTAGTTTTGTGCCAAACCTCTAAGAGTACATACTGTAAATGATCCATTACTCACACATAGTGTGAAAGTGCTCCCAAGTCTTATTAACTTGATGTTTCTTAAACCCTTTTTTAATCCTGTTTTATAGAAAGAAAATATTACAGCTATATTTGTATTTAGCCCTACACATGTGAAATATCTTTCAGATTAAACATAGATAGAATAGTTTTACAATTTTAATTTCCCACAGGATTTGAGTATCCTCTCTCCAATTTCTTATTAACGGATCGGTCAAAGAGGTCCCAATTTAAAGACTATAAGAGTAAGCTATATCTAGATTCCGTGCCCTAAATCCATCAGTTACCATACAAACTATTTTTCATTTTTTATAGTCAACATATTCTCATAAACTACAAAAGTTTTCTTTCAAAATAATTGTTTAAAGAAATCAAGAAATGGGCAAAGGATGACTAGAGAGCACCCTGAGCTTCCATCTCTGAAACACAGGGTGCAAATTTAGAGATAAACTCATAGAGTTTAGGAGGTCTGAAATGGGTCTGGGAATTCCAGGAAAATGGGATCTCTTACGAAACTTTGAAGTTCTTCTAAGTTTGGCCATGCAAATTACTTGTAACATTGTTTTTGTCTGGAGCCAAGAATTTCAAAGTATCAAGAAAATTAATAGGAACTAGTGGGAAACAATTATTAAAATAAGAGTCAACAGCAGTCTTTGTTTAAAGTTTGAGATGTGTGTTGAGTTCTAGATTGGGTTAATTTGTTTCTAGTGGAAGTGTGATTGCAATCAGAAGTCAAGTTAATCTTGTACCACATGACAAAGACCGACAATTTCTGAGATACCAGAAGCGCTGCTGCAGCAGCAGAAACAGAAGGGTTCTCAGGCTAAAGTACTGGAAAATTTTCATACCGAGGGACGTGGTTTAATTGTGCTGATAGGGCTAGGACAAAGGTTGGACTCAATGATCTTGAAGGTCTCTTCCAACCAAAACTGTTCTATGATTCTATGACAACTGAGAGGGGCTGTTTGGGGACTGCTTGCCTTCAGCCATGGAATCTGCAAAGTATAAACACCGAAAGAGACAGATGGATGCAGACAGACACCTTTCCTTCCAGAGAAAAACTACAGTACTGCCTTTTTGAGCACTGGGAAAAGTTCTACAAAGAACTAGCTGTTTACTCAGCTCTCCTAACCTTACCATTCAAAACATTTCATCTAACTCGCCCTCTGCTTCCTCAGCAGGATGTTTCGTTATACCTGTCCCTGGATGGGCATCACCTTCCCATCTGGTAATGCCCATTTTTTTGGTCTGACTACAGAGAAAACCTAAACTATTCACATAGACAAGACTCCTAACTTCTATATAGCAAAATCCACCAGACAGGCTGCCACCCTCAGATGCACCTCCATCATCTTCCTATTTAACCGCCCTAAAATATTGTACCAAAAATCCTTAGGCCATTTCATACTGATAGCTTTCCATACCCTAGCAGTGTGCTGAAGAACAGGAGAAAGAGCTGAGCATGAGCACATGGAAGGGCAAATGTCCAAATGGCATTTCTTCTATTAAGATATGATCAGCCTTGAGAAACTGAGACTATCACGCCTAGGCAGATGTATACCAAAGGATGTTTTAAATTGGAGTAATTAACTGACACAAAAGATCACGTGTTCAGCTGGTCTGAAGTGATGAACACTTATTTACCTCAATGCCCACTGGGCACGCGCAAGGAAATCTTTACTTAAGTTAAGGCAGTGTGATTTCCTGGCTACAAGAATGCTTTACAAACCTATCTGTCATATCTGTAGGTTTGATGATTCAGTATTTCAGCAACATTAGGAAAAAGGACTTAAGATCGTGCTGGTCCACTTCTGAGGCATTCCTGCAAACTATTTAAATTAGGTGGAAAAAACTTTGAAAGCAATCAGTGGCCAGTGACATGAACTGCAAATATCCAAGTAGGAGTCACAGACCTATGTGACCCTTCTTGCAATATGTCCCTTTCTAAAGCGGGATGTAAGAAGGCCCTTTGTTCCTTTCATATCACAGAATCACAGAATGCCAGGGGTTGGAAGGGACCTCAAAAGATCATCTAGTCCAACCCCCCTGCCAGAGCAGGATCCCCTACAGTAGGTCACACAGGAACGGGTCCAGGCGAGTTTTGAATGTCTCCAAAGAAGGAGACTCCACAACCTCCCTGGGCAGCCTGTGCCAGTGCTCTGTCACCCTCACAGTGAAAAAGTTTTTCCTCATATTTTTGTGGAACCTCCTATGTTCCAAATCGTACACATTGCCCCTTGTCCTGTCATTGCACGTCACTGAAAAGAACCTGGCTCCGTCCTCCTGACACTCCCCCTTGACATATGTGTAAACATTTATGAGGTCACCCCTCAGCCTCCTCTTCTCCAAGCTAAAGAGATCCGGCTCCTTCAGCCTTTCCTCATAAGGGAGATGTTCCACTCCCTTCATCACCTTTGTGGCTCTGCGCTGGACCCTCTCAAGCAGTTCCCTGTCCTTCTTGAAATGAGGGGCCCAGAACTGGACACAATGTTCCAGATGTGGCCTCACCAAGGCAGAGTAGAGGGGCAGGAGGACCTCTCTTGACCTACTTGCTACTCCCCCTCTGATACACCCCAGGATGCCATTGGCCTCCTTGGCCACGAGGGCACACTGCTGGCTCATGGTCATCCTGCTCTCCACTAGAACCGCCAAGTCCCTTTCTCCTGCGCTGCTCTCCAGCAGGTCAGTCCCCAATCACTCAGCTTTGAAACACAGTAGGTATCCAGTAACAGAGACTCTTTAGGACATAGCATATACTAAGAATAATACAACTAGAAAAGCCTGTAATAGTTACAAATAATGCCCATGGTTTAAAAAGTATTAAACATGAGATTAGAATTAATCTCCGGCAAGGACACTTATAAAAATGCTGCTGATTTTAGAATTGTTTCTCCCCAAGGCAGGAAAAATGAATTCTAACTGATTAAGTACATGTGGGAAAACAAAGAGCAGTTTAAATATTTATGAAAATCCTGTATCACATATGCACACCATAGGGTGCACAAGACATTACAGTTTGAAGAAAATATTCACATTAAGTAAACTTGCTACTTTTAGTAAGGCCTAAGGACGCATGTCCCATAACTACATGCTTCTTGAAAGCTGCTTTCTGCTTAAGAGAGCATTCATCAGTGCAGCTTGCTATTACATTCAATATTTCTCATTAGAACTCTCCTTACCCTGGCTGAGTAATTGCTTTCTGATTATTTCTTATGATGTTTCTAACATTAATTCAGGGGAGATGTAAAATTTCAACATATCAAAGACCATTAGATACTCCTACTAAAACCGGAGAATTGAGTTGATGCATTTTAGTTACGCCCTATAGCTCTGAATATGGGCTGAAAATTGGAGATCGGGCTATTCAGGAAAAAAAACAACACATTATACAGTTATCTTATAACCTTCTACCATTTTTTTGAAACTGAAGCATTTTGTTCCTCAATTTTATTGAATCAGTGGGGAAAAAACCAAAAAGTTGTCATGTAGCAATTTGTGTTCCAGAGGTGGGTTTCTTGCCCTCAGTACTCTTGACAACCCTCTACAAAAGTCAAACCTGGCGTTTACTCAAAGGTGTTATTCTACTGATCTAATGGACTTTTCATAAAACCACCCAGCTAGAACTGAAAGGAGAAAGGTGAACATCCTTGATTTTTTGCTGTGGCATCCAGTTTCCGCCAAGCTAATAATATACTTTTGTATAGTCTAAGTGTCCTGGGCTTTTTTTGTTTGTTGATATGTTTAAGATGCAGAAGAACAGAAGTGAGCCAGAAAAGAAATTAAAAGCAACAAATAATAAAAACAAAAATCCGCCTGCGTGGTTCTTGGTTCCCCCCATGCTGTTAAACTGAAGCCCTCTGGGGATGGTGAAACAAACAGCTGTCCTGGCTACAATACAATCAGAATCTCCTCCTACGAAGCCAACTGCAAGCATGGAGAGATTAAGAATCTATTAGAAATACCCTGAGCTGGCAGCACTGTGAATTTAATGTGATAAAATTAAGGGGCCGTTTGACAGCAGTTACAGACCTCTTCAGAAACTGACCTCTCTATAGCTGTGAATTTTTACATAAACTGCCATGGGCTATGAACAACCCAAGTAGGAATCGAGCACTTATTTTTTCCCTCTGTAGTTCACATAATTCTCTCTGTGAAAACTGGTGGTAAGCTACATCCTCAGTGGAGCTTGGCTGTCTAGTCAAGGTATGGATGCACTAAACAGCGTGAGAAGAATACAAACCGTGATCCAAATGGGAAGACCCTATTGCAATCATTGGCTGCCTTAACACAAATGTACATAAATCTGTTTACTCCTTACACATCTGGTTTGCTCAGAAGCTGCTTTATGTGCCATATGAACACTTTCATATGGATACAAACCTCGTAAAGAAGTCAGTTTTTATGCAGCAAAATCTTATATTTAATGAAGTGCTACTTTTCATACATACCTACAGATGCTGGCATTTCTCCCCACTGTAGAACAGTCTCCTTCGTGAAATGCCCATATATATCAATGTAGATGCCTTCATCTTCATAGGTGAGTAAAAGCTCCATTCCGCTGGTGTTTGGGAGGATGATAATGGCATGTGGGCGAATAGTCCCCTGGATCTAGAAGCATATTTTACTAAGATTTATATCAGAAAATGGACTGCAATTTTAGTGACTACATCAATCTATCTATCTTGGCAGAGCAGTAAGAAGAAGTAGCTCATGGCTCATGGAAAGTGAAAGAAATGCCTGTTTTCAGAAGGCTGTGTAGCTTGCTAGTTCACCTCCAAAACAGGCTTTCTGCCCTCCTCCCCGCTTTGAATATGGCAGTAGGTTTGCAAACAAATCAACGTGCAGTATTTCACTTTATATTCACCAGTCTTAGTTGGTTTCAAGAAGCCATGGAGCCACTGAGACACAATAATATTTACTTACTCACTCAAAACACTTGCATTATGTAAATAGATAAAAGGTGAGATTTTTAATTCACAGTTATTTCAGAGGACAGAGGAAGGACAAAAGCTTCCACATTCCAGGAAATCAGTGCTTTCACTTTCCATGATACTTCCCTATTCCCACTCAAAAGCTAAAACCGGTAAATGCACAAGTTGAAAAGTTACCTGGACCTTTCAAATACAAGCCACTTTCTGTCCTTCCCTCCCCACATCCTTCAGTGAAAATAGTTCCCCGTTTAAATGCTGTTCAGCATACATTTTCTGCATGCCACTGGAACAGTGCATTTCACTCACACGAATTATTTTAACAGCTGTTCAATGCACTAGAATCTCTCCCAGAAGCCAACATGTCCCATATGAATAAAAAGTCTTAAGTATACAACCATGAAGGTGGGGTTTAATGAAAGCATTTTTGAAAGAAGAGGACAGCCATAAAAAAACAGTAACAAAGCATTTCCTTGTTTAAAGCGCCACTCAAATCAGGGTGTTAAATAGTAAATTAAACCACTACAATTAATATTTTTATAGGCAGCATTATGACTGGAGTTTTAAATCATTTTCACAAGCCAGCAACACACAGATCATTTTTTTTTTCTTCAAGCACATACATTTATGCACACCGAAAGGGCACAATGAACAGTAAAAGAAGCACTGAAGCTGTACTTGCCAAACTGAATACACCCAGGCCAACCACTTGACTCCGTGCCTCCGCAACAACTATCCGTAACACTAGAACGGGTATCCAGAGCCGCAGAGCAATTTTAATGCGTTGCCTTGGTACTTGCATGAGCAATCGAAGCAGGTAAGAGATGAAGAAAGAGGTGGGGAACCAGGAAAAGAGGCTACCAGCAAGCAAGAGTATCTAAAGTCAGCCTGTAAAAGTCTGGTCTGTCGCCACCACAAAGCTCCTTGAGAGAATTATCCAGTTCCAGCAGATGCTCTTTAAAATAATAAAATACTGAAAAAGATAGAGCCACTGTAGCAGCAGATTTATTTCAGGTCTAAGACGCTAAAGGGAAAATATATTTTTAGTACATGCTAGCTTTTGGTTCAAGAGCACACACAAATGAAGTCAGTCATAAAGGTGCCCCACATATTCAGGACAGTCACCTGGGAAATCTTTCTCATTAGGTACATAATTATATTTGCAGCCTGTTGAAAAACTAAAGCCTCTGAGAAGGTTCGTTTTTTTTTTTTCTTTGCCTTTCTTATCTTGGGTAATTATGCTAATGATCTTCTGACAAGTCATTATCCACCTTGGTCAGCAACCAGCTTCCAGGGATGGTATGCCAGCACCACAGTTAAGATTTATAAAGCGATGTGAATTTTTCATAGTTGCATTGTTAACGAAGCTACTAACGGTCAGATTAAATAAACCCCCTCACAAACCAAATACTAAGTCCCTTAAAAAAAAAAAACCCAACACAGAAAATGATCAAGCTTTTAGCAGGTGATTCAACAGTTTGTTCTCAACAGCTAGAAGAGTTACTTTTTAAGAGAAGTTTATAAACTTAACAGCTATCCTCAAACACTGTGCCCACCAGAAACACAGGTCTGATGGAACTGGAAAGTTCCATCAGACCTGTGTTTCTGGTGGGCACAGTATTTGAGGATAGCTGTCACGTCTCAGGTAAGCAGAGTGACCAAGCCGCTTGAGCGGCAGGCGTGGGTTTTCATTTGGTTTGAAAATGTGGGGCTGGGACTGGAGAAAAAGGAGTCGAAACATTAAAGGGTTCGAGGCATAGGCTGCAACACGCAGATCTGGGATGAGAATTCCTCAGGCCTCCTGAGCCTACCTTTGGGACACATTGCCTTGGGAAATAAGGAGGCCACGGCACCGGACGAGCTAACCCTCTGCCCTGTGAGCCCTGTTGACTTCAGGGAGGTTTTCAAGTGTGCACAGAAGTTCCCTTGCCAGGAGCCTCCCGTCAGACTGGAGTCATGGGAACCTGCTAGCTTTGTGGACCTAAGTCCCCAAGTTTCCTCGGCTATTGGGACTCACAGCTTTGAAAAGAATGATTTAGAACAGCTAAAAAAATGAGCAAGCAAACAAAAAAAAATTGGAACCCATAGCACAGACTTCGTATTTGACAGTCCCATGCCAGTCATTCACTTCTGCAGGGGAATTACTTTGCTGTTGAAGCAGGAATTTAGTGATCGCCATCACCTCAATGAACAGACGCACAACGCAATACGTGCACATCGACCTGAAATCAACATCTTCATGCCAACTCCTTGACAAGCTAATGAGAAAATCGTGAGGAAAACGTAAAAATTCTTTTGAATTTAAGGACTGATTTCAGGGGCAACTGAATGGTAAGAAGATCAGCAAAGTTATTTAGTCTGGAAGTTGGCTTTCTGCAAAGTCATGACTGAAAGGCAAATCACATTTGCACACAGAGCCTGGATCTGTAATCATGTGAAACAAACGCAACTTTGCTCCACGGTGAAGAAACCGGCATTATTCATGGGTGCACATGTACACGTGGCTGCTCGAGCTACAGATACTCGCTGGTGCAAGGGTAACCAGATTAAAATACATTGCAAAAGTCTTTGTAATCCAGGCCAAATTTCAGCTCAATTCAGTGATAATTTAACCAGCTTGCTAGCAAGACTGAAAAGCACAGTGGCAGGTTGTAAAAGTCACCTAAATTCACGTAGATATTATTGTGTCTTTGACTGTCCTATATTTGCAGGTTAAATACATGAAAAATAATACTGTCCATACAACGGGCTTTCTGACATTAAGCCATTAAAATTGCTATTCTAAATGTGATAAAAGCCTTTTAACAGAACTTCAGTGTTATAAAAGTATGCAAAAAGTGGCTTTCTATTAGCTGGCATACGATAATTATTCTCTTACTCTGTCTTTTAAAATACAGCACAACTTCTAACCTTATCATCATCACTATACAGAGGGATTTATGTAATTTTTTTGGAGTATCTTACGTGTGTTGGAAGGTACAGGTCATAGACAGATCCCGAGTCCACATCAATAGCGTGAAAGCCTACTAGTGAGCCATATATGACTTTTAATCTTTGTCCATTTTCAACAGTCAGGTCAACTGACAGTGGTTTGTGCTGAAGTGAGGTAAAGGACTGGAAAAAGAAAAATACACTATATAACACAATAAAGCTGTTGGCTTACAGATCTACATACACGATCTTAAGAATTTTCAAAACTCAAAAGTTAGCTAATTTTGTAAAATAGAATGTTACATTTAAGGAGCTAAGTATCCATCATCCGCCAGGCTGCAAGGAGAGCTGGATGATTTACTTGTGTTTTGAAATTTTTTTTTCCAGATTCTAGAAATGGACTAGGCAAAAATTAGGCTGAGTACCATTTATGTTCAATTTCCCCCTCTTTTGAGGGAAATGAGCATCAGCTTTGTGAATTCAAATGTACATTTTGGCACAGCACTGAAACAAGGTATTCACACCCAGTAGAATCATGGCTGTGACAGTTTTATGCCTGCCATCTCCAATATATGTCGAATGAGCTACATTTTCTTTAAAAGAATATTCATTTTATCTTTAACTAGAAATAAATGTTATACAAAGAAAAAGTAAAAGCAAAGAGCCGATGAGAGACAGTGATATATCTGAACCAAAGTGAAGCTTCACTTACCTTAAAAGCCATGAATTTGTGATAAGGCTTTGGAGCCCAAGCATAAACCTCCACTGAGTTTTTCAAAGCAATTACAAGGAATTTGATTCTCTCATATTTTACTGTAATACAAGAGAAACAATTCCTTAGGTACCAGGCAGACACTTAAATAAAAGACCATCATATCCCATGATATAATTTCGGTGGACTACTTGTACAGGTAAGGCATTATCCAGCGAGGGAGACTGACAAGTCCTGGATATCAATGTTTAATATCACCGTGACCAAAATATAACTTGACTGAAAACCTGTAGTTCATTTATTCTCATTAAGGCAGACAACTGTAATAACATTTATATATTTTCATGCACCAATGAAAGATTTTCTAAAAATCTTCCTAGGTCAGAAAAAAAGATCTTGACCCTGCAGGTAAGCCAACCTACTTTATTTGTGAAGTGTGAGCACACACCAACTTGCTGGCTGTCAGTAAGCTACTTTTGGAAGAACACTGGTTGCTGGCTGAACAATTCTGTTCCACTCTGCAGGGTGAATTTTCATTTCGCTGTTCATGTGTGGAGTTAAATCCCCACGTACTAGTGTGGGCGAAGGACTCCTGTGTTTCGGATATGAGTAAGCATTTAAGAGATGAGCAATTTCTCTAAAGTTGAAGGTCATGTTGGGCCCACTGAGGATAAATGAAGCAGCAAGCACTAAAAGTTAAGGCTTCTTTGTACATTGTGTTTCCACTCTGCTAGAGACAAGCACTTGGTTTGGAAACAGAACACTAAGAGATCACATCCCAAGGCAGTCCTCGTTTGGTTTGCATTCAGAGATTTTTAGAAGATGCTACTGAAGTAAGTTGTGGTTTCTGTGGAAAGACTTGATCAGAGCTTGCTGCTTACATGAGGAGCAGTTCACACTGGCCAAACATACAGTAGAAGCATGAAGAGTGGATAAGGATGAAGACTGATCAAGAAAATCTCACATAGAGAATATAAAAAAGAAGGAAACACCACAAACACCACCAAAATGCAGAACAGCACATCTTTTTCCTCTTCTACTTGGACAAATGGCTGGAAAACCCAAGGTCAAGATACAAGAAGATTCACCAAGAGAGAAACAACAGCAGCTGTTGTCAAAGTAGTAAGAGTGGCTTGTCATATGTAAACACAGAAGCTCCTAACAAATGTTTCCCTAATTTTAGGATAACTATTTTTTAAAAAAGAACAAACTCACACAAACCCAAAGATGAGCAACTGAAGTGCAGTATGTGGGTGTTTAGCTATAATCACAATGAAAGTAACAATGCACATCTCTCTCACATTCTTTCTTGGGTTTAACCCTTGCCACTTTTAAAGCTGTGAGATAAAAAGGCAAAAAAAAAAAGAAGAAAACAGTCAAGCAAGGTATTTATGGGAGCCAGGCACTTCACCGTCTCCTGCACTCCTCTGTATCATTACTTGACTTCATTACTCTATTTGACTTCGGTAAAAGTGCCACTTTCACAAACCATCTTTCACCAAAGTAAAACTTGTGCTACACATCACACTCCCTCATGCAGTTAAATCACAGTAACTATCACAATGCCGATGGGCATGGATGAACTGCCTAAAAGCCAAATAAAAGCAAGATGGTTTTTCAACTGCTATGGTACCATTTCCAGTCTGTAAGCTTTAAACAAAGGTATATTTAAGTCTTTTATGATCTAGAGACAGGGATGAGCTGTAGCATATCCAATGTGATCTACCTATGGACATCCTACAAATACGATTTACTAGCACTTTACTAGGCCAGCTTCTTAGCAGTTACTCAGGGCCAGGAGGAAAGGTGAATAGCATGGAGGTGGAAAACATCAGTCTAATTAGAACCTTAAATAACTACAGAATTTCTACATCATTGACTGAGTGACAGACGAGGGCTGGACTCCCTTCTTCCAGCCATCACAGGGAATACCCTGTGGCAGTAACATCATCTGGTAATTGCTGCAAGAAGAGATGCTACCTGGAACGCCAGGGAGCAAAGCAGCTGCCACGTGAAACAAGGATGTTTGAAAGAACTCAGAAATATTCAGCCCAGTACAATCCTGAAACAGAGCTGAAGAAAAATGCCGGTGTCACAAGATGCAAAAGGATGATTAAGCAGCTCTTCAAGGAAAACCCAAGAAGTTCTTACCGACTTTGTAGTGCACGCAGCCTTCCAGGTCACCCACAGAGACCCAGCCTTGCCGCTTCTCCACCTCTGGATCATTGCGCAAGATTTTATTTCTCAGCCATGATAAGTAATATACCCTCAGCTTATTCTTCTTCCCTAAGATTTGAAAGAAAAAAAAAGAAGAAAAAGACTTTAACTGCCCAAAGTACAAACTCTCCCACACTTACAAAAAGACAGAATTTTGTGACCCTGAGTACAGCAGGTCTTTTGTGCCCGTTCCAGGTGAGAGAAGAAAAGCGCTGTGTGACGGTGGCACGCAGGAGGGCACTGCAACTTGAGCAACCCTAGGGCATCTGGCACGTGTGCACTTACCTTGTGACTCATGCAACATTTTCACACCTGGCTAAAATTCTTTCCTCAGGCCAAAGAATGTGTCTCTATAGACACATGTATTATCACAAATAATCACTCTATCTGGCATTTACTCTTTGATGTGAAGGAAGAAACACAGCTATGGCCTATGATGGCCATTTTGAATAAGTGACTTCTTTAATTCTCTGACAATCTTCATTATAAGAAGCTATTTTCTTTTGGATGCTTTTCCAGGTGAGAATTACTTCGTGATCTTACATCTCATTCAGTCTTTCTGTTGCTTTAGCCCGTAAGTTATAGAGCCAAGAGCAATCTGGGATCACAGATTAGCCTAAAGAGCAGGACCGCGTCACATCAACTGGACCTGGCAATATGGGACAAAGAGCTCTCACCACCACTCACAACAGTGAGTCTGGATTGGGGATAAAAATGCTGCCATTCCTTGCTGGATCTACATTTCTGACCTTGTTAGGTTCTAAGAATCCTCTGAGGCCACTCTCATCCATGAGGAAGAAGGGCCTCAGTACCTTGCAGGACAGCTGTTTGTCAGCAGAGGTTGAAGATCCTACCCCATTTAATGGTACTGACGCTTTCACAGTACAAATCACTCTCATGTTACTGCTCATGCATCTTGTTGAACACAGAATGAGGTTATTTAGTCATACTTTAATAGAATTGCACTTAGACAGATGCTCGCCCATCACAAAAACAAGCAAACAGACTGATAAACTGTAACTTGCTGAGAACCAGCTCATTTTAAGGATATGAAACACTTTATACTTCCCACGAACCATTTTACACATTAACCAGGTAATGAAATGTCCCAAACCCTCTCTGAAATGAGGATGCCAATGTTAAAAAGTCAAGAAAGTTTTTCTATTAACAAGAATAACTGTTCTGTCATTTTCTGTAAGAGAAAATTTGTCAACCTAGTTTACAACCTAATTCTTCTTTTTAATTGCTTCCAATTGCAGGTCAGATACTTTTAGACACTGAACTAACCTGATATAGTAATTAGCACATTGAGTCCTTCCAGAACATCCATTTGCTGGAATCGTCTCCTTGTAATCAGTGAATAAACTCTTCCTTGCCCACTTCTGTCCAGCAGCCACAATCCATTCTCTGTTCCCACCAGTAAATTTACTCCTGTTGATACACAGAAAAAAACACTGCACAAGTCACCTAATGATTCAGAGGCCACCAAGAGTTCAATGTTTGGAGAATTGGTTCTTATTTAGTCTCACTTAACGGTACCTGATTATTTCTCTGTTGCTCTGTGGATGACGTCCCAGAAAACTTAGTACAAATAAAAAAGACTTCATCATTACAGTTCCCAGCAGAACACTGGGGTATGCCCACATAACTTAAAGGATGAATAGTTCCCCTGAAGTCAGTGTTGATTTAAATGAAAACGAAAATGCTTTGTGAACTCAAACTTCTTGTGTGACATTGGAAAGTGCCTGTGAGCACTGCAAAAGGCAGCCCAGCATCACTCCACTGGCAACCCGGGAGACTGAACTAAATGATCTAAAGGTCTTCACCAATTAAAATAAAGACAACACTCAAAAAATGGGAGGACCAAACTTGTGGGAAGAAGGGCTGCCGTTATGAGGAAGCAGAGAATTTGTTTGAACACGGTCTATTTCTTTTGCAAGAATAATTAAAAATGCCAGATTAGTGAATCCATCTGAAATCCAATGGCACCCAAGGAAGCGAAGGCTCTGGTGGGTTGCTGTCATCAGGGAATGTCAAAAATTGTGTTCAGCTGGCATGACAGCTATGTTTCCTAATCAGCAGGTTCTAAAGAAACAACGTGAGGTATCCTGCTGTAACAAGCAACCTCCTCTGCTGGCAATGCTCTGACGAGTACCTGGTGCTCTTCAGCCTCAATGCACATTTAATTACAGACCTTGCCATACAGCTCAGTTCTTAAATTAAATTTTGGACTCCTACAAACATACATTACAGAAAATCTGTGAAGCTGCAAACTGGAAATCTACATTTCCTTTGGATAAGGTTTCATCTACTTCACTGATTTTCCATTCCAGACTCAAAAAGTGAGGAGGAGTAAAAGGCTGTGTGAGCCCCATAGAATAGGTCTTCTCTTCTGAACTAGAAAGATGGTTAAAACAACTCAGGAGCTCAGCTAGTGTGTGACTGGGACAAGGTCTACAGTTGTTGAAAACTGGTCTGATGACACTCATCTTGGTTTTACACCACGTGAACCTGATCCTATAAAAAGGGTGATCCAGCGAGGTTCTGAGTAAGTACTGACAGCAGGAATGAAGGAAGCCAAGCTTTTGGGAAGACTGACGCCCGACCTGCTTCAGATTCTTGCAACACCTAACACACATGACCAGAAAAGGCTTCAGGTTTGGATTATTTCCACTGAGTCAGGTCTTAGTGTGATCAGCTGTACTGGTGTGTAGCTACAACAAGAGTAAGTACCACAAACCACACAAGTTAGTAAAATATTTGCAACTTTTGGCTCTTTCAATGAGCATGGTTTCAATCTGGTGCCTCACCAAAAAGTTTTCTCACTCTGATGCACAAAATCCTTTGCAGCTCTAAGTCACTTGTTTGCCATCTTCTACCAGGAAGGCAGTGCCATGGAGGTGACACAGGTATCTGCCCGTCAATCCACGCCAGGACTTTCTGACGGGACAGGTGCAACCCAACTGTGAGATCTGCCTGGCATACCATGCCAGCCCCTCCTGCTCCTGCTTTCCCTCTGGACACATGCCCAACTACTTCCGAGCTTACCCCACAAAGCAGCACAAAGGACCTCTGAGTTGAACTTCTTCTTGTATTTCCGGATTTCTGGACTGTCACTCTGTGGGCGGATATTCGTTGGGTTGACGTTGACAACAGAGCCCTTCCTCGCGTTTTCTCTCCTGACAGGCTCAGGTTTTGCACTAGATGCTAGAATGAAAGATACATGCAAACATAAAAAGTGCAAGTGTTTGGTTGCATCTCACATTTGACGTGTTTATGGCAGAATGAAAAAAATCCCTGAGGAAAAGAAACACCTTGGGAGCATTACATAGCCAGAGTAAAAACCCCACATATATCTGGAAAATTCCTCAGGCATTTCTGAGTAAGCACTGTGGTAACCCCACAGCAGAGTAGAGCAAGCCACATCTGGAAGAAAGGCAGAAGCAGTACAATGAAAATTCCTAGCAATGCAGAGTTTCAGTTTCTGGAGATGCCGCTAACAGTTTCCATTTCTAAGCAACAGGACTTCTCCACTGCTGGAAAAAAAAAACCAAAAAAAAAAACCCCCCAAAATAAACCAGGAGTGACATTTGATGAGAAAGGTGAAGTGTACTCACGAGAACTACAGGAAGGTCCTACTGGACTGGTGGGAGGGGTGATTGGCAGAAGTCTAGGGTCTATGAATGAAGTAAACGATGTCGTAGATGATGTACTGCTCTTTGAAGGTGTGCTTTCAGTCTGCAATGAGAAACAAAGAACTGCTTCAGGAAGCCGGTGCCGGGGAGCAGACAGCACAGAGCAATGTGGGGCCTCTGAGGTTCAGAAGAAATGGCACGTGGCATATTTAGACATGATGAACAGTCTTAACGCAGTAGATACGTGGTACAAATTCAGCGGCAGAGGTAAGGCAGTTTAGGACACGACCCCTGACAGAGCTGTTACCTGCCTCCAGTGACAATCTTCTCCCCAAGAGACCCCCGTGCTCACAGGTGTGTCAGAATCCCTCCGGGGCTGCTGAGCACTCCCACCTGGCCTCTGTGCACTCCCACCTGACCCAGGGATGGAGGAAAGCCAGGGACAACGAGCAGAGGCAGACAAAAGCGTGGCATTGCCAACAAAAAAGGTAGAGGGTACAAACCCTTTTAGCTTGTGTAAAAAAACAGGAAGGAAAGAGAAGGGAGAAGCAAGAAAGATGGAGGCAAACAAGTGGAACGATATAAAACTCATCAGGGAGCTCAAGATGTCTTATCCATTTTCCAGATAAAACTTTTAGAGAAAAGATGTGCTGAAAAATCTCATCATAAAGAGACAGGGCAGATTAAGTTAAAAGACTCTCAATCTCAGGGCTGGAGGAAAACGACGGTACAATTCATTCGATCTGTAATTTATCTCTTACCTTATTCAGAGGTTTGTTCTGAGGTTCCTGGAGAGTCAGTGGCACTTTTGGTGGGTTCACAGAGTCTGAAATTTGGCTTTGCTGGAGGAGATCCGGCAGGAGATAGTTCTGGTTGTTTATGCTCCAGAGGCCTTCTTGGGTGGTAGAAATCAGTTTCCCTAAAATCTGATCCTGCACATGAGAACACAGAGTTAAACTCCACAGTCAGCATATCTCCAACGCACTGTGCAACTGCTGTTCATTAGGACAATAAATAATGAACATATGGGGAGGGGTGCTTTGTGTGATGCGTCATGTAAAGATAAACCCCATAGAAAGAGTAAAATAAAAAATTAAATACAAAGGTGTGTGGCAAACACCAGACATCAACACTAGCTTCCACTCCTGAAGTGCTCTGCAAACATTCCTCATCGATGCTACCTCATGTACAGGTGAAAAAGCACCTTCATCCTCAGAGACTCTTGAGACAGAATCAAATGACTTGTCCTGACACTACAGATCTGATCTCTGCCCACCTCAGCCAGCAGTACGTACTTCTCGGTTCTTGACCTGTATTTCGTTCAAAGCCCCTCACCACTCATTTCACTGCTACTTTCCATTCACTGAATTAAAAAACACCTTATTTTAGAATGATGATGTTCAGCAGGAATGAGTATCAGCATTTCCAGTAAGACGATGTTTGGTACTGCAGATCTCCTTACGAGGAAATACTTGCCAGCTATGTGAGGCATCACACAAGTTCTCTTGCCAACAGCACAAAATATGGAGTCAGAAGTCGGTTTCTGGGAATACAGGACTAGATGTTTTCAGAGGAAGAAAGATGGGATGTGTAAAGCAGGCGATGTCCCAGATGGGGAGGGCAGCGCAGAGGGAACCCCTGGCTGAGATCGGTTGGGGTACCTAAACACCATCGGCACCGGAACATAGAGAATGACAGGAGCCAAGGGCTACACTAAAAAATTCCTCCTGAATTACACCAAGGTAAAAAGCACCACCAAACTCCAGCAGCTTCTGCCTGAATTCAAGGCAGGTCTGTAGGTCGTACTGCCTTTGATAAACAGTCTATAAAAATGAGATCAGCTTCTTTGAATGCTGGCCAAAATATGGAAAAAAAAATTTGGATAACTCTAAATAAAAGACATTTGCCTTTTAAAAGCCAAATAATTAACTAAAAATCAAACTGATGCTCTATGTGTTTTACATTTTAATTTAGATTTAAAAAAACAAACCAAAACACACTTGTCAGTATTTGAGATTAGTGAATCAAGCCAGTGTGAGGCTTTTTAGTTCTGAGTCAGATTCAGCTGAACTGAACCAAATGCCCATTTGAATCACTTGGGCAGTTTAGTACACCCTCACCACTTCGAAACAGTTCATGCAGATGGGCCAGGGAAAGGAACGCTGGAAGAAGTCATTGAGACTCATGATGGCTGTGGTTCGTGAAACAGAGGTGGGAGAAAGGGAGAAGAGTCTCCATGAGAAGGAGACAGAAGACTGGAAGGCATCAGACAGATTTGTGAGGAGAGGTGGCAGTCACCTGTCTCCTTTCCCTCCTGCGCTGTCTTCCCAAAACCCACCAGAAAATGTGACCTTCACTTTTCCATCCTCTGTCATCTTCAGTCTAGCCCTCAGAGACCCCATCCTTCTCCTTTCCTTCAAGCAACTTATTTCCAATGCCCAGAATATCAGGGAAAAGGAAAAGCAAGGGCCTGGTTTTGCCATAAGAAAAATACTGGGTTTGCCCCATTTGTAATTCCTTCTCTGAAAGCAGAGTCTTTTCTCTTTGCAGATGGCTGGACGAAGGAAAAGAGGGACTCCTTTCCCAGTCTGGAATTACACTGCTCTGGTCTGAAACTTAAAAATACAACAGAGCTAAAAAACCCTCTTTTGTCTTCCTAGCCTTGCCACAGCTAACACGAGCAGCTTTGGGGAAAACACAAGTTTCACAGCAATTTATCTTCCCTATATGTGAAACAAGAGTACACTCAGTAATATGTGAGAAGTGCTCTGATGCTGCATACAAGTCTTTTTGTTTGTTTGTTTCCAACCACAAAGAGCACTGTTCTGCTTTGCCTGTCTTCATCTTTCTGCTCTAATATTTATCACTGGGGAAAATCCACATGACTTGAAGTCTCTACTAGAAACTACAGCTGGAGAGGAACCACAACGTGACGCTTGAGAAGACACGTATTTTTGCTAACCGAGTATGGAGAGAGAAGGCTTTCTTCCTCTCTTCTGGTAATAATTTAGGTAGTAAGAGGTAGCTCTCATGAAAATGGAATTTAAAAGGTCAAGATTTTTAGAAATAGCAACAATGCACACCAACAATAATCAAAAGTATTGCTTTTTGCAACCTTCTAGTGCCTTCAAGAAATGTGTTGACATCAGAAACTACTATGAGGTCAACAATAAGCACAAATAAAGAAGCACAGTTTTGTACCTAAATCTAAGCATTTTTTACGGAAAGCACAAAACCTGAAACTACACATTTTTTTTTGGAGCTTATAGCTATAATTTGCAATGACAGAGCAGGATTTCAGAGTGAAAATGCTGCTGAGAAGAAATGGATACAGCGTTTATCATGCACATTAACGATCTAACTCCCCCCCACCGTACCCACCCCTTCCAAATGGCCAAATTACCTTCTGTTCTGTGACGGTGCTTTGGGGTTTCAGTTCAATTCCATCTGGTACTCTCGTCCTTGAGAAATCTGCCACTCTGCTGCTTAGCAGTTGCCTGGAAACAAACTCCAATTAATGAAGAGAACTACTTCAGGGGAAAGAAAAAGGGCACCAAACTCAGAAAATCCCACGTATGCATTGTCAAAAGTGAGCATAATTAACATTCACTAGTTACACATAAAGGTTCTTGTACAAAGCCAGCTGATTAGTCTGTGGGTGTGCCGGAATGCACTCGAGCCTGAGGACCACTCACTCTCCCCAACTCGACAGAGAGCATCCCTTCGTCTCCCTCCATTTCACCCATCATTAACCTGACACTGTATAGCTCAGGCAAGTGGTTCCTCAAACTCCCATTTGAGAAGTGTCTACTTCAAAACTTCTCCTGTCTCCCCTCATACACTACCCTGTCAGGTGCAGTTTGGAGCCAAAGAGCATCAACTGCACTTGCCAGGGGTAGGGCTGCTGCTCCACTGGATGCTGGCATCGGGGACCTCTCTGCCAGTGCCTGCTGGGACAGGGTACACTGGAATTTCACACTGTGAATCAGTCCCTGAAACATGGACACCCTCACCTTATGTACAAAGAAATAAAGAAACTGTAGCCCAGTGCTCATAGAGGCGGAAGAACAGAATAGCTGCTGGATCCGGGTGAAAAGCCCACCCAGCCCAGTATCCTGTCTTCAACAGTGACCAAAAGCAGATACCTGAATAAAAAGCAAGAACAGGGCAAGCATCTGTTGTGATATATCCCAGTATACTATTGCTTCCTACACAACCAGCAGTATCTTTGCATTTTAAACATTTTCACCCAAGTAGAACTGTCTCAAACTTCTATTAGCAAGGCTCTGGCCCAATTTCCGTGTATTTTCACCCCACATTATTTGTTTACTCCACTTATCTATTTATATTAATTTATTTATTACTGCAACCCATTTAAGCCTACTACATTTCTGCCTCCTTCACAGTAATTACAAAACTGACTGGATTCACGATGATGGTGTGAAGGTCTCTGTTTGTTCTAACAAAGAAGGTTTGGTGAGAGATTTTATGATTCTATTAAAAAGTGTGTAGATGCGTAGGGACATGGTTTAGTGGTGGACCTGGCATTGCTGGGTTAATAGTTGGACTCACTGATCTTAAAGGTCTTTTCCAACCTAAACGGTTCCGTGATTCTATGACTTAAGACGGTTGTGAAGGAGCAGAAGTTTTTGTGGCTTTTTCTGTTGTTTATTTTTTGTTGTGTCCCCCACTCTGCCCCCACGAGAGGGGTAAACATTTGCGTACTAAGCTTGGCAAGAATGGCAAGATATGGAGTAGGATCAGAGGTGAGTGCAAGGTTCTTATCACGAATGCTGGTGGCAGCTGATCTTAAATGATGTCAACTTCCCACTTATTAGAGGGAGAAAGTAACTCCTAGCCAAGCACACACCTACACCCACCTTGGTAGGGAAAAACATACAGAGAACAGAGAGAGGAACTGAATGATACAAAATGAGCCCCAGGAAACTCAGTGTTTTAGGGTGATTGTGAATGCTGCAGGCACTAGAAGAGGAAGCGTTCTCAACAGCATAGGAGAAATTAGCATCAGTGGAACAGCTGCGCTACACAAGCAGGTAAGATGCTGGATCACATCTACTGACATCCTTTCCTTAAAACAAAAACCTGGTGTGCGTGAGGAAGGATTCTGGCTCATTTCACTGAAAAGAAAAACAAGACCAAATATTGTTCTGCTGGTGAAAGACAGCTGCCCACAGTCCTAGCTTCCTCAGAAAGGAGCCTTCTTGGAGCAGTTAATAGGATTAGTCCAAAAGAATACGAAGCCCTTTCTCTTGAATATGTGGATGTTCCAACTCTAGCCCCACTGGGCACCTCCATGAAAGCTCAAACCAGGACAACATCAGACAAGAAAATGAAAACACAGATTGTTTCAAGAGCCACCTAAAACTTGGCCCCAGGTGTCTCAGCCAAAGGCGACACAGAAACACTCCTACAGACCGCAAGGGGCTTCAGATCCTGCACTCACATACTTTAGATAGCAAGAAAAACAAAACGCTTCATTTTATCCAGAATATGCAAGGTTTCAACACTGGCTGCTGCTTTCACTTTGATCACTATCCCTTTTGCTATTTACTTGGTAGCAATCAGCATGTATTTCTCAAAGTGTCTATCTCTTAATATAAATGATGTTCAGCCGAGGTAAATGTTGACTTTTTTAATTGACAAGATTATATTTTTGATATTACATTTCCTGTGGTGCACAGGAAAGCAAACCTGACAGTGATCTTCCTGCTAATTCCACTTCTCCAGAGGTCTGGCGGACCTCATGCACAAAGGAGATGTAAATGTCACAGGCAGATTTCTAAAGGCAGCGATACTACTCCTTCAAATCATTAGAGCACGCAAGGATCACAGCAATCTGACGCTTACACAGCAAAGTCATTGCTACAGGGCAAATCCATGTTTTTATGTAGAGTCTTCCTGAGGTCTAGGATGAATTCTACGACCCGGAGTGAATAAAACTTTTTACAGATTAGAATAAGATGGTTTGGAGGAGGAGCAGTAAGACAAGGTAGGCATTACAGTAAAAAGACAGCTCTTTCAGGTGCACTGAATAAGCTACAAGATTTTTAACATTCTCCCTTCTCATCCTTCAGCTTTGAAAATGAACTTCAGAAATGACAATAAGGAGCATTCATAGGTGCAAAAACTCTTCCCTTCTTCAGAGCAGCCCAGGGAAAGGACTGGTATGAGGCCAACACAACAGCTCGCCAAGAGTGCTACAAAGCCGTGCACGTTCTCCTGAAGCCTGACAAAACTGCAAGTGCCATCATGTCAGGAGAGCAAGAGCCCCATCCCAGAGTGCTTTGTGGCCCTGTGGTGGCACTTCAAAGCAAATCCTAGAATTTGAATTAAACTGAAGCCTCTTTGCAAGTAAATTGGAAGCCTCACCCATCAATACTAAAAAAAACCCCATTGTCTGCTGTTCCAAACAACACGGATGGCCAACTGGTCCCCTGACTCACTTTCACTTGGACTAGCAAGCTATTCAGGCTCCATTATTTCTCTGCAGACTACACATTTTGCGTGACAGGTAAAACACCACAAGATGTCAGTCACAAAATCAAACAAAAGAAACTGGAAAGCTAGAGAGAAACGGTTCAGACAAGATCAGCTCGGTACAAGACGCAGCATCATCTGGCAACCACAGCAATTACACACAATAACAATATTGAAGATACAGAAAATTTTATCAGAACAAATCCTGCTTATGCTCTCCCCTCTTTATAAACAGCCCCGGTGAAGGAATCAGCTTTTCAGAGGTAATTATTTCTCCCACAGTGAACAGACTATCTGAATACAAGTATCACGCCTTTTACACTGAACCCTGTATTTAGCATGAAGATGTAGAGTTTTCTTTCCCTCTCCTTCCCTCTTTCAAAACCTCCATTTAAACGCAGATCACCGAGAAGTAATCTCTCTGAAAGCTTTACCTACTGATACTCAGTTAAAGTGAGACATTTCCTCATTGTCTCAGGGCAGCGAGTCATCAAAGCTTATCACACTGCACACATCTGATGGTGCAAACATTTACCCCCAGGAGTTCATTTTAGCGTCATTAAACTGCTTAATTACACGTGACATAGATGGCAGATAAACGGCTTAAAAAACTGACATAAAATACTTCAGAGGAGAGGTAGTATTTATGTATGTCAACTTTTTTCCCCCAGATATTTAGAAGTGTGTAATAAAAAATAAAATATAACAACAATAATAATAATAATAAAAAAAATTAAGCCAACCTTGTGTGGTTGGTGTCATCTTCATCGCTGCTGCCAACTTCATCACTTGATGAGGAGTACTCTGCTGCTTTTAAGAATGAGTTGGCACCATCCTTCCCCTTGGTAAAGGAGCCTGGACTCTGAGTAAAGAAAACTCAGTTCATTTTCTTTTTTATCATGGAAGAACCTCTCACTAAACAGCATACACAGTATTTTACTGACCCAGCAAATACAGTTATTCTCACTTCCACACCAAAAAGCCACCAAAACTATCGGCAATGGCCTAAAACCAGAGTTGTCTTCAAACCTCTGCTCCCCGACAAGCCTCGACTTTGGGGCTGTGTGATCAATGACTTCCTGGAATATTAAAGACATTCACTTTCTTTCTAAAGATTTACGACGAGAAAGGTTCAGGAAAACTGAAGTGTCTGCAGACAAGCTGAGCTGGACACAGGTCAGACCTGGACCACGAGCTGCTGAGGCACGTGAAGGCAGCCGTGCGGAGCCAGCCCCGCGCAGCCTCTCAGGCGGACTTGTTAGTCGGCAAACTCCAGCACTGACAGAGGAGCTGTCTGTGCAGAAATACCCTCAGTGAACACGATGAACAAAGCAAAAATATCAGTGGATGTAAAAGAACCTACTGAAATCTGGCCTGGATGAGAGACTTTTTCTGACTTCTTGAGCAGCTGCAAGTGGTTCTGGGACAAAGCACCGTCTGCCTTGGCCGGTCCTGGATTCACTGCGAATAAAGTTTTAAAAAAGTTTCTTTTTCAAATGCATGTGCAGTGGAGTGAGAGAGGGGACCAGTAAGACAAACACATAGAGCTACCACCCACACCAGACACCAGCCTCTGCTGACAAACCTTTTTTCTGCTTGTTGCAAAGGAAAATCTTTTTGCTTGATTCCCAATGGTTCTGGATGCCACAGAATCATATATATAAATTGACACTGGTGCATTTGAATGCTGCAGCGTAAGACAAGCAGCCCAAAACTTTGGCATCACACTCCCAATCAAGAAAGCTGCAGCACTATTGCTTCCCTCCCAGATGGGATGAGGACCAACACTTGTCACCATGCTTGCACAGCTATTGAATACCCCAGGAAAAAGACCAGGGGAGCTTGAGTCCATCTGTACATGCTGATGTCAGATTAGGAGGGCTGTTTGCAACTAATTAGGCAAATCTTCCCTTTCAATGCCCTCACTGCCCACAAAGCTACCTGGAAAAAGCAAAAGCAGCAGCTTTGGAGAGATGCTGTCTTCTGCACACAATTCCTGATACAACTGGAGTGAAGGAAAGCAGATGTGTCCTGAACTTGCCCCTGGGGCACAGTAGCCAGCTCAACATCTGCCTCGTTCAGCAATTTTTACCACGACTATCCCACTGCTACTAAAAGGACTCCCTGCAAGTTAAGGGGGGAGAACTGAAGCTCACAAAAATTAGAACTTGTATTAGACGATTTAGATAGATTTATCACAATGGCTTCGCGTATTCATGCATTTTGCAAAGCTTTTAAAATCCAGAATTCTTTATTGGTCAATGAGCACCTAAGCAACTCAGCAGAAGTGTTAGCTTTAAAGTATTTATAGCCCTTTCCTGCCCGATTCATTATCCCTGTGGGTTTGGGAAAGCAACAAACTCTTTCTGGAACACCACATGCCAGAACTAGCTGTAATTTAATGACACTTAAGAACCCAAGGAGACAGTTTAAACCACAAGAGAAGTTTTCTATTCTTTCCATTGCTGATGAGGTTTTCATTTCCGCATACCAAAATAGCACCGTGCAGACATTGCAGAGCTGAGCTCGGCTGTTGCATGTTTTTCATCTCTATGCTGTTATTCAAACAGAAAATGACAGAAGAGCAAAAAGAAACAAAACCCAAGTAATTTAAAGTGTGCTTTAGATTTCTCTTGAAGCAAAGCTTCCTATTCTGTGTAGTTAAGTGAAAGCAAAACTGGCTTGATTGTGTAAGTGCAATAAATAAGCAATTTGTTCTTCATTTATCAAGGGCTTGCAAATTAACAATGTAAGCCTCAGTTTAAAAATAAATTACCTCAGCAGTTCACTGATGTGGTTTCAGAACATTTTTAGCATCCACCCTGCGTCAAATTAGGCATGATTCCCAATGCTCCCCATCTCTAGTAGTCAACCTCAACGCAAAGCGTTGTAACTTGCCACTGCTTTGCAAAGAGCTACACAAGAAATTGCCCTACAGTTGACCACAAAAAACACCCTTAGGAATAACAACAGAGGAACAAAGCTGTCCACTTCTGCTCCACGTCCCCATCTGCCAGAATCTCGGGTCTCAGTCTCAGGAACTGGAGTCTGTACTGAAAAAAGTCTGCACAACCATGAGCAAGCCCACAGCTTACAAAATCGCACTTTGCTTAAATTGGATGAGGCTACCTCTACCTTTTAACTTCCTTTGCCCTTTTTTTTTTTTTTAAGTTCCACTATCTTTCTGCAAATAAAAGAATATTGGAGAAATGTTTCATAAGGTGCTGTAAAGACAGTCTTACGCTTCCTTCAGCCAGTGCATTATTAGAGTGCAGAAATATTAGCGCACAGCAACTGCTCCTCTGTATCACCTTACAAATGCAATGCAGAAAAGTACCATATGGTTATGCAGAAAATGCCAATGGGTGAACATTAGTATTGAGTCACATATGTACATCTGTAATGTTGGCTCTGTTGAGTTTCAGCGGTGTCAGTTAAGTGCAACAGAACTGATTTTTTTCAATTCTTAATTGAGGCAATTCAAATCTTCTATATGGAAATATGTTCACAGCCACTTTTTGACTCAAAAGAGGAAATGTAGATATTTCAGGAACATGAAACCATAAAATCCAGAGGGCTTTCAAAAACCTATCACCAGAAGGTTAAAAAACCCCAACATATCCCATTTGCAATGCAGCACCTGACATGCTGCAGAAGCCCGTTTCATGTGACAGGAATTTTGTACATTCTCATGAATCTTTGACTTAGGAATCACCTGAGGTTGACCGGCTGCTCTGATGAGATCCCATCTCCCACTGCTTGTTGCCAGGAGTGCTGCTGCTGCTGCTGTTGAGCTTCAGAGCATGTCCCCCAGGGGATGACTGATGAGTGTTACTAAACAGAAAGACAAAAAGCAGATCAGACTATCTTGCATGCAGGGACACAGACTGGAACGGACCTCCTAGGCCACTGAATTGAGTTCCCTGCTGTTACTGTAGATATAATACTCCTGATAAAATATTTTTACTCATTCCTGCTCCAAGCAAGGTCACCCAGTGGTGAGAGAAGAAGATGGAGGGGACAGCCTCCTCCGGGCAGTCATTCTCTGTGAAATTACAGAGATTCCCAAGTCATTACAAAATATCCTACTATATCTACTTCTCCCTTGGCCTCTTCAGATTTGTGTCACTCCTGAGTCCAAAATTTCACAGCTTTTACAAGGAAGAAAAAAAGAAAAAAAAAAGAAAAAAGATTAAAAAAATTTAAAAAGGCATTTCCTTATAAAGAAACGTGCCTCAGTGCCCTCCTAGAAGATACATCATCACCCACTTATCGATGGAGAAAGGAACACATCAGACAGTAAAACAAGCTGCTAAGATTGTGAAGTGAAAAAGCAGCTCACCCAGAAACCCAGGCTCAGAAGCCACTCTCTTGTAACACTGGGGTTTAGTTACACATTTCTCTTCTGCTCTGCCTCACGTAATTCCTAAGTAGAGAGCATTTAGGGCTTGACTTCACTTGAAGATACTTGACTTCACATATCAGATAATGTTTCTGACTCTGGCTCATCAGAAGAGCTGCACATTATTTTGTTATGTCAGCTACATCTACTCCCCTTTCAAATTTCGCCAACCCTAGTTTCTCACTGCATTATATTCCCTGACAGACATCCAGTGGGGGCTATCCTTTACTGCTGAGCTCTCTGCATCCTTGATCTTTTCTCCTGGGATATGAAAAAAAGCAGTCTAGCCTCAAGGGCAGACCGCCAAAATAGTCAGACAACCTGTTTGAGCTACTACCAGGCAAAACAAAGCTACAGGCACAAGCTTCACAAGCTATAAGTGCCTATACAGGGAGTTGGGGCCAGGCTCCCACTCACCAAAGTACGCAGGCACCTAACTCCCCTCTGAAACCAACGGCTCTGGAGCTGATGTAGAGCATCTGCAAGAGCACCCAGGCAGCCCTGAGCAGCATCTCTCCCACGTGCCACCGTCAGGGTCGACAGGCTACGATCTCGGGTAACCTGCACCTTCAGCGGCCACCTACTCTAACATCAAGGGAAAGTAAAGCATCAGGTTAAACGACTGCAGAACAAGCTGCCCGTTAACCGGGAAATGGACGCACAGCTTGCAGGCAGCTCACTCCGGAGAGCCAAACACGCTGAACAAATGAAACAACTTATTGCAGGAATTATTACAGATGAAACAGCCCTTACCCATTAAAAATTGTGCTTTCCAGCAGAAGACAGAACTACCTTGCAGGAAAGAGAGGAGGAGATCTCTAAGAGGCTTGTTTCTCTTTAAATCAGTCACATCAATCATTAAAGGAAACTGGCTTAGGCACTTCCTTCAGGTTTAACATCAGCAAGTTTGATTAGTTATTTTTGTGGACAAAGTGACCCAAAAGACGAAATAATTGTACTTGCTGTTATCTGAAATACGAACCCAAACCATCTTTGGTGTTACTGAGGTTATGGCTTTGTTTTTAATAAATTTGCTTTAATTTTCCTGTTGACGAAAAATCGGCATTAGTATAAGCATAAAACACTTAAGAGCTTACCTTGAAAGACACCTCTGATGGCCAGGCTGATCCCTGCTGTAAAATTTTGAGGTTGTCCTTTCTGGAACCTTAAGGATTTAATCAAATATTTTAAGGTTGTTATTGACACCTTAGACTTAGTTAATAAACCTAATGCTTACCCTGTATCAATGCAAAAATAAGATGAACCAACAGAGGTGAATAACGCTTCAGTGAGACCTGTGGTCCTCCGTGATACCAACACTGGAAGCTGCAAGTCAGCAGCAGGTGCTTCCATTTGCTCCAAGCCTGTGCAATCTATCAGGGTGAGACTGCAAGTAGTTGGCACCTTTCCCCAGAGTCAGCATTATTCTTGGTCAGTATTTAAAGCAGATGGGGAAATGCATCTGCAGTCACTTAATGCAGCCTTCCCCAGGTGATTACCTTATGTGGCTACCAAAGGGCTGAAGGAACAACCACACATGCTGGCTGCAAAATTATAAAATGAATACACGCACACATGCAGATACACATCCCTGCAAAAATGTTCTTGTTCTTAGAAATTCTGTTAAAAAGAGAAAATGCACCATTGCTTGAATTGCACAAACTAACGAGTTTTTGGCAACAAGCCTCCCTTTTTTTCACAGAAAGGGCAGCTACAAATACTTGGTTTAACAAAAGAAGATCTGCAAATTCATGCACATAAACTGAGAACATTGACCTTCTTTCCCATCTTCTTTATAAATTACTGAGACCCAGTTAATACACAAGCAATGAGATTTTCATTGAGTTTCATGAATTCCAGAGGGTGGGTACTACACAACGCAGAGGAACCGAGTCCAGTGCCATTAGCCACCAACAGTGCCAAAACTCCCCGAGTTTTCTGTACCTTTGGGGGTTGTTCTTCGTTTTGACTCACGCTCCAGAATACGTCATCCTGCACAGGGCTGAGCGGGGTCGTCACCATATCTGACAGTGAACTGCTGTGGTACACATCCTTACTAGCCCGGAAATTTTCACACTTGAAACAAATGAAATACATGTTGAATTGTACTTCGCTGCCTATGTTACAGGTCCCAATCTCAACAGATGTCAAGGGTTCTTTTTGGGAGATGAAATTTTTAGTAAACGTACAAGGAGTATCGCATTTGGATACAGCCCTATTCGCCTTGTTCACCGTGGAGTTGGTTATTCATCTCCAGCATGCTAGGCACAAATATTTCAAGGTGAAGGGTACAATAAAAAAGAAATAGTAAAAACATCTACGCTATACATATATCTACTCTTCTTAAATCTATGGAGAAGCTAAGAGGCCACTGGCAATGCACAGTGAACTAGTTAACTGATGTAAAAATTACTGTTGAGTAACTATTTTATCCAAACCTGACCAATGCTTCCATTCCAGAATTTAGACAGTATAATCACTGGGGGAACCCACCTTTGCCAACTTAGATGTTGACTTTCAAAAATAGTCTTTGCAAGCCCACCATTAACCTAGAGTCAATGGAGACAAACTGCTTTCAGAAGTACTTTCAACTCTCCAGGAGTTATGAGTGTGCCCTGGCCCTCCTCTGTAACAGATTTTTCAATTACTTGGGGAGAAAAAAACCAAAAAAACCCTTGAGAATGCAGTAAGAAATAAATAAGAGATATGCTCAGACTACACGTGAGACTACATGGGTAGTCATGTCCAGGTGCTCCCATTGTTTAAAACATATCTTCAAAGGTATGAAATGAGAGCATTAGGACAGCAAATGCACTAATCAGGACAGGGAAGAAATCAATTAATTTCCTTACAAAGTCTTCATTCCTAGGGAACAACAAATAAGCAGTGTAAAACTCAAGCTGGAACACTCGAAATCTGGTGCTCAGACTCTTTCTAAATTAAAAAAAAAACACAAAAGAAGACAAAAACAACCCCACAAAAAAGAACAAAAGAAGTAAAGGTTCCTTAAATTCTACAGACTAATGATCTATTACACTAGTGACTTCCAAAGGCAAAGAAAGGCAGAGAGCTAAAAATGTCAACTGAAGGTACCGATTCTCCGTAAACTGAGAAATCCTCTTGGACGGGACAAAAGACATGGAATCGCTGTCTGAGCTGGGCTGTGAGGGATTGCTATGATAGAACCAAATTGTGTTACAGAAAAAGAAAAAATGTTAGAGAAATGCCTGAAATTGTACCACTTTGGGCTTATACCGTGTCAGACCTCCCATGCAAAGCAAGACTGGTTTTCTCCAGAGGCACCTGCAGCCAGCAGGAACGTCACAGGCTGACGTCCTTCCCATGCTGGGAAGGAGCTCCGTTGGTTAAGGGTCTGGAGAACAAGTCTTGTGAGGAGCGGCTGAGGGAACTGGGGTTGTTCAGGTTGGAGAAAGGAGGCTGAGGGGAGACCTTATCGCTCTCTACAACTCCCTGAAAGGAGGTTGTGGTGAGACGGGGGTTGGTCTCTTCTCCCAAATAACAAGCGATGGGACCAGAGGAAATGGACTCAGGTTGCGCCACAGGAGGTCTAGGCTGAATATCAGGAAAAATTTGTTCACCGAAAGGGTTGTCAAGCACTGGGACAGGCTGCCCAGGGAAGTGATGGAGTCACCATCCCTGGAGATATTTAAAAGACATGTAGGTGTGGTGCTTAGGAACACAGTTTAATGGTGGACCTGGCATTGCTGGATTAGTCATTGAACATGATGATCTTAACGGTCTTTTCTGACCTAAATGAATTTATGATTCTGTGATTCTAATACACCTCTACTGGAAGGTACCCCTTCCTCCAACTCACCAAGACGAGCAGCCCCACCACTTGCAGGCCTAAGAAAGGAGCTGGCAATTTCTGTCTGACTCAAAAGTCCAAACTCTCGTGTTCTGGCTGAGTTAGTGCAACTCACATCAGAGGCAGCGGCAGGTTTGTTTTCCCAAAGAATGACTCAGATGAATATTTTATTGATTTTTCAGCCCAAGTCTAAATTCTCCAGTTTTTTAGTCTTAAATAAAATACAGTAGCTTTTTAATAACATGATTACAAACTCTCTATAACTCTACAAGACTATTTAGTAGGAACAATGTTCCAAATCACTTAATTACTGACAGACAGTAATTCTAAAACTAGGCAAAGATACCAAACACCCATTCAAATCTCATCACAATCTCCCAGACCAGTACATCCAAGTCAACTGTTGAAAAACAGTCCCGAGTTCACTTAGTTAAATATTCAGGTGCTTTTTCTGCCCTTTAGAGACAGTATGTTCTGCTGACTCCCTTTATAGAAAACAGCTTTTTCAGCAGTTATAACATCTCATAATCCGTGTCCTTTCATTTTGTCAAAATTACTTTTTTGTCCAACATGATTGTCACTAATAATAGTTTTCAGTTAACCAGAATTATTTCAACAGCAGAGTGCTCCCCTGAAAAGATTCACCGTGGGTATAGGAATAGGTTTTATAGCAAGTGTATTATTATAAGAATATAGGAAGATTTTTTTCCTTGCCGCTTTTTCAAGATACTTACATTTCTTCCTAAATTCTAGCTTTTGAGTCCTGCAGACTACCAAAAAACTATTTGTGTTTAAAAGCATGGATAAGCTTTGCTGAATCACGATATAAGCGATGGGGTGAATACAAACTCTGCAGATGGTACCCACGTATCTTCTTTGGGCAGGGAGAGACCAGTACACAGGTTCCATGTAAAGCCAAGAAGTGGTGCTTGCTTTTGGGATGATTTCTGCAGGACCTACAAGACCCTGCAATTCCACAGCAAGCCAAAACTGTCTCAGATAACCCCCAAAATCATAGTGTTTGATATTCCCCTTAAGTTTTACAGATTAAATAATTCATATGGGGAGAAAAAAAACTAAATAAGCCCCCCAGCAATGATTCTAAACTTCTGAGACTTAAGCCTTAAGTTGTTTTTATTAGAAGTAATACTGAAAGAATGTGCACAGAAAGCACTGGGAGACCAAGTTCTATCTACTGTGTGTCTTTGAACTATAAAGGCACACCTAAGAGAGCTAAGGAAAACGACCCTTCCCTCCCTGAAGTTATAACAAAAGGGCATATAATTCAAAAGACTGCTTACTAAAGTTAGTTAAAAAAGATTTAGGAGCAAGAAGTTTTAAAAAGACAGGCTGTGCTGATTTCTGGAGGGTGCCCAAGTTACTAATTAGATCTGAATCTACATACAGGGAGTAGGTGAATGCAACTGTTGTTACAAAACAGTATAAGGAAAAAGGTTTTCTTAAACATCTGACCAGATCTGCTCTGGGATACTGGTCAATGCATGACCTAATGCTCAGCTAGTTCTAATACTGTCAGGTTTCTTGTTCTGTTTCAGCCACGTTACTCTGAACAATAGAGGAGATCTAGCTAGCGAATCCTACAGGAAAACCACAAAGTCAATTAACTGGAGTTCATTTCAAGATGTGAGCTAAATTGCTCCACTAGCCAGGCAGCAGGAGATGCTGGGCAGAGAAACAGAGTCAATGACCTTGTTCAAGAAGTCTGTGAAATTCTGCAGCTAGTCCAGAATGGTTCATCCCACACCACAACGACCTGAGAGCCAGATGTGCTACTGTGCTGTGGCAAACACAAACCAGGTACAAAACAGATGGAAACAGCACACTCTGATCTGGGAATCACAGAATCATTTGGGTTGGAAAAGATCTTTAACATCATCGAGTCCAACCATTAACCCAGAACTGTCAGGTCCACCATGTCCCTGAGCATCACATCTACACGTCTTTTAAATGTCTCCAGGGATTGCCCTCAAATTCCCCAGAGACCCTGCTCTGACCCCGGACTACAAATTTCTCACTTTTTCCTTACCAAACAGACAGGATACACAACACTGAGAAATCACGCTCCCTGCACTTTAGGGGCTCTTAAACATTTCCAGTGAAATACTTTTGGGAGATGTTTGGACAACCAGGATGTGCTACAAAATCTCACAGCATGCTCTCGTTTAAAATAAGAAGTCATTTTTGTCTGAGCAGAGCAGTGATGACAGATGATCCCTCTCTGACAAACCTGTCTGGAAGTTCTTCAGCACAGAGATGTGTGATGAATTCAGCTCACATTTTAACTCCACAGTTCACCTTTATTTTAAATCAACAAGGCACCCACGTATCATATATTGCCGTGAGCCTTTTAATCTCCAGGTGACTCACTGCCCCATCACTCATACTGCCTTAGCACCTCACACAGTTCACAGAGGCAGCGTATCCAAACATGCTTCTATTAGCATCAACAGCAAAAGGAAACACAGCCCTTCAGAGGATTTACACATCACCCATTGAAGTTCATCTGGTGTCCATGCTAACACTGCAGGTAAGAGCACAGATTGGATTTTCCCTGCCCACATGGTCTCCATCAGCTGGAGCACTGAGCTGTGAGTGGGTGGCAGGAGAGGTGCCAGCAGGGACTGAAAACACACGGTGACGACTGTCTGTCGCTTGCTGCTATTGTCCTTTAACCATCACCATCAGTTTAAACAGCACAAAATTTTTATAGCGTGGTTTCCAACAGGAATGTGAAAGAGGTTGGTAAACACTACTTCATTCATCACCACCCACCTCAGCAGCTGGCAGAGGTTCTACCAACTAGAGAAGCACCAACAGTCTGAGAAGGAATGAAGTGACTTGTCCTCAGTGACGCAGGCAGCTTAGAAGGTAGCTCCTTTCATCTTGGGAGTGGTATTTTAACAGGGCAAGACTACCCTCTGTACAGCCACCCACAAAAGTTCAACAAAGCCAAGTGCAAGGTCCTGCAGCTGGGTTGAGATAATCCCCAACACAGGCTGGGGGATGAAGGGGTTGAGAGCAGCCCTGCAGAGAAGGACTTGGGGTACTGGATGAAAAGCTGGACATGAGCCAGCAAAGTGCGCTCACAGCCCAGGAAGCCAACTGCATCCTGGGATGCATCAAAAGAAGCATGGCCAGCGGGTCAAGGGAGGTGATTCTGCCTCTCTGCTCTGGTCTGGTGAGACCCCACCTGCAGTACGGTGTTCCTCAGAGAGAGAGAGTCCTCAGCACAAGACATGGAGCTGCTGAACCAGTTTGTGAGGAAGGCCATGAAGATGACAGATGACCAGAACACTTCTGCTATAAAGAAAGACTGAGAGAGCTGGCATTGTTCAACCTGGAGAAGTAAAGGCTCTGTGGAGACCATGCAGGAAGTTCACTCAAAACTCATGCCAAGAAAGATTTCGGTGGACAGCAGTGAGCTTAAGAAAAGCTTGGGATAATACAGTCTAACTTCAGAGTAATGACCCATAATCACAGGCAGCACCAAAGAAGCACACAGGACCACCCTGCCGCTAGGCCTCAGCGGTGAGGCAGCACGACAAGTTCTGAAAGCAGCTGAGCTGAAATTAGTAATAGATTCTTCTCTGCGGTCTGATCTTCCCCCACAGACTCCAAGACTCAATATATAAGAAAAAGAGGCCACAAGATGCCACAGCAGCACACAAACAATGCCTAAGCCTGATCCCAATGGCACTCTGCTGTGGGTACCACTTGCTAAATCCCACAGAAGCAACTGGAGAGATGGATCAGAAGCTGCACATCTATCCAGGAGTCTGGAGACTATCCAGGAGCACAAACTGAGAGCTGCCAAGAATAAAACAAGCGCTATGATTGTAAATCCTCATTGAGGAGATGAATGAATGCACAAATGAAGTGCTGTGGAGAACTGTGAAGGCAGTAAGATTATTCCTGCCACTGCATGTTCTCAAATCAAGTTGAGGTTTCCAGCTTAAATAAGCTGTGCTCACACCTATAGCAGTTTATTCCATTTCTATTTGCTGTCTTGCTCTTCTTCCGCTCACACATGATTAGAGTTTCTTCACAAGAGACTGGAGAGAAAAGTAACTGCAGTGTAAGTTACTTCATACACTGTGAAAGAGCAGGACGTCGAGAGGAAGTTGAGTTTTTGGGCACTGTGAGAACCCTGAATCAACTCTCCCAAAACTGGTATAAATAGCAGGAGCTAAAATGTTCTGAGAGGATTCCAGTCAGAATGCTTTGACTGTACAAGTACTGTTTAGGTACCACTTCTACCTCCAATACTGAAATTCAAGTCACAGACCTTCTGGGCTCTGTTCACAAGCAAACTCTGACTCTGCATTCAGCCTTACTGCATCTCCATGTACTTCTAGGTTATTTCACAAGATCATTACTAATGATCTTGCTTGTTTCAGGGATAAAAATTCTGGCTTTGGACTATTTTTTTTGTAAAGTACCACATGTATTTATGGTGCCAAATAAATAATACATCATCTGGGGACTGCAACAGCACAGTCATTCAGGCTTTCAGTGAAACATCCAAGAATAAGATCAAGGCATCAGCAATTAGGCATCAAGCGTAGAAAAAAACAACTGTTAACTAGCCCTGAACTGCAATGCCTAAGTATAATTCCTCACAGACCTCAGCAGCATTCCTCTGAGATGGTTTGCACAGATCTCGGTCTTTTGTGCCAGGAGCAAAAGGAACCAGCTTTCTGAAGCGCTGTTCTGCTTAGGAACCACCATGCAGTACCGTACCTGTATGAACACGGCTCTCTGTGGCGCGGGGGTGCAAGGGCTCGAACTGCTGCCAGATCCCACCCTGGCGTGTGGCATGGCTTCATGCCCCAGCGCTGCTGGCCACTGCAGAGAAGGTTGGATGCTGTCGCTTTTCTTTCTTTGGTCCTCGGCCTGGGAAGGAGAAAAGCAGCAGCACATTGAACACTGAGCCTCACGTTTGGAGCCTGCACATTCTCCAAGAGTGGCAGTGATTCTGATGAAACATTGGGGAGAGGTCAACCCTGGCACAATATGAACCATTATTGCCTCTCCATTTGCAGCCCTTCCTTTTCCACCAAGTTTCCAAACCACAGTAAGGAAAAGGGTCTGAGTTGCCATCTGCTGTATTCTAGGCCACCCCATTGGCTGCAGGGCTGGGATTTTAGCTGGGAGGAATCATCTGTCTGCATTTACTTATCTCTGACAACCTGCAGCATTTACTACCCCTTCCTACAACTGTCCTGGTTTTGGCTGGGATAGAGTTAATTTTCTTCATAACAGCGACTATGGGGCTGTGGTTTGGATTTGTGCTGGAAGCAGCGCTGATAACACAGGGATGTTTCCGTTATCGCTGAGCCGGGCTCACACAGAGCTGAGGCCTCTCCTGCTCCTCAGCCCACCCCACCAGCGACGGGGCTGGGGGTGCACAAGGCGTGGGGAGGGGACACAGCCGGGACAGCTGCCCCCAACTGACCCAAGGGATGTCCCAGCCCCTGGGCCGTCACGCTCCGCACACAGGGCTGGGCACGGTCACAGGGACGGCGTTGGTCTTCCCAAGCCACCGAGGCCTGTGCTGGAGCCCGGCTTCCCTGGGGACGGCTGAACACCCGCCTGCCCGTGGGGAGCGGGAAGGAATCCCTTGGTTTGCTCTGAGTGCACGTGTGGCTTTTGCTTCACCCATTAAACTGTCTTTATCTCAACCCACGAGTTTTCTCACTTGACCCTCCTGATTCTCTCCCCATCCCACTTGGGAGGACTGAGCAAACAGCCCCGTGGGGCTGAGCTGCCAGTTGGGATTAAACCACAATAACAGCACTGACATTACTGTGTGTTGTTTTCTACCTTAAAACGCTTTTAACACTCTATCATTTGCTATGTTACTTGCACTATGGGAAAGACTAAGGAACAAAATCTAGTAGGAATAAAGGTCCTTTTATTTCCTGAGGGCATTGCTCATTATAAAAAATCTTCATCCTATTGTTTTGACCCCACTACTCTTTTCAGTTTCATTCAGTACGACTAATTCGCATTCTCTGGTGTAGATCTTCAGCATATCCTACGATTCAGCAGCCTAGAAACAACTCTATATAGTAAACTAGACATTAATGCCATAAAAACAAAGTTATCTGTGTCTAGGTGGGCACTCTTAATGGCATCTCTCATTATATCTGGATGTTTGTGCCTGTGTCAGGAAGGTAAGCATATTATTAGCATGGCCTAGGAAACTGCTGAGGAGATGAAAAATGATTCCACTTAATCTCACAGATCTTGATTGGGAAAAAAAAGAACAAAAAAAAATCCCCACAAAACCCCCAACCTTATTAAAACAAGCAACAACAGCCAAATACTATGAAATTCCAGCCCCGGTGAACTCGATTGTTACACTACTCTTGAGGCCAGATTTTCATTACTTGCAAATCCTAATAATGAAAGGCAAATTTTACCATAAGCAAGAAAGAAAACGTAAAAGCTAGCTATGATAATTTACTTACCACCTCTGCGCCCAAAGGGTGCTTACATGCAATATATTACAATCCAGAGGCAAACTCGGGCAGCTGATGTTGATACCAGCCCCTGCCCGGGCGCTGAACTAGCGCAGCATCCAGCCCAGGCTGGCAGTGCCTCGTCTCTTGGCTCATTGGCACTGGGGCTGGTGGGACCAGGTCCAGCCCAGAGCGAGCTCACATCTGCACAAACTCCCTGACCCGACTGCGACAGGTTGAGCGCAATGGTAGAGACGAGGAACTTCCAACAAAAGGTTCTGTGGCCCCAAACATTAAGTTTGAGGCTTTGGATTTTTTGTTTGTTTGTTTTTAATGCCTCAATGCAACAATAATTCTGGACAGTCTTTGCATCTCAATAGTTCGTCCTGCAAATGACACTAAACCCTAAAAAGCAGGCAAACAAATTTGGTTTTGGGTGGGCTCTCTCTATCCCTGTGTAGATCTCTCCCGATGGAAAAACTGGCATCTCTTTGGGTAATAAATTGGGAGACATCAATATCAACAAGAACAAATTCCCTGAGTTATCACTGTTAAAAACAGTCAAAACGTTAAAGCATTTTTAAGTTGCTGTGAACAATTATGACTGCTGACATAATTAGGAAGTCTCAGACTTCAACCAAAAAATGCAACCCTGTACCACTAATTATGATTTTAGTGGAAGGATTTGTGACTTCCAAGAAGTTCTCAGATTAAATAAGTAATATTATAAAATAATTAGTCTTTAAAATCAGAGTGTATTATGGTAGCCTTAACAAGAAGAGCCTCATGCTGTGAACCTAAAGGGCAGGCAACACTTTATCTACCACGAGTGATATTTTATTTCACTGTTAAATTAAAAGTTAACAGAGACTGCACATTAAATCCCATAATACATTGCATTCTGCTACAAAGAAGTCATTTAACAGAATACAAGCCAAAACCAGAAATGAGTATTTAAGATGACATTTTACAGTTCTTTTGACTTTTAACTACAATGAAGTAGAAAAAATAAAGTTAAATTAACTCAACTAAGTTGTATTTTCTCCACACCCACGAAAAGCCTAGCAAAGGCAAAGCATTTCTATTGACTTTGATGCTGTGTTTTCAGCAAAAGCAACTTACTTCTCTGTCCACACCCAATTTACTTCCCAGCTGGAATAAGACCCAGTCCTCCACCATCAAACAAATACTGATTTCAAGTGAAGTTCATTCAAATTTCAGTAACAATTTGTTTCATCAGTCAATGCAACTATAGGCCTTTGGAGCTAGGGCATTTGGCTTTTTGACACTGAAGTTGTACTTCAGGCAGAATTACTCTCTTGTTTTCACAAATTGCTGCTCTATCAAGGAACTTAGTATCTTTTGTCTTCCTGATTTCATACTGCTTCATAACTGTTTGCAGACTCTATCCAGTTATTAAAACTCATCATTTCAACAGTCCTTGCAGTCTCATTCGACTGTTTATCAATACAGAAATTTCAGCTACAGGAACCGGTTGCAGCACTCACGTGCACGCGTGCACACATGAAGCGATGACAAAGAGGGCACTTGCTTAAAGATGGCAGCAAGATCTTAAGAAGCAGAGATCTGCATTCCTCCTACATACACGTGTGTGAGCTCTCCTTCATGCCTTTGCTTGGGTTTGTTGGGAAGATGCTTTGCCATGAATGCAGAGACCAACACATCTACTTATTCTACTTAGACACAGCCATGTGTGAGCTGCTGAGACTTTTTGACGTCAGCACAGACTTCAGTGACACAACTAATCACCTTTGTGAGAACTGGGCTCACAAGTTGGGATTATAGCAAAAAGAAAAGTGTAGTAGGAATTATGAGATAACATATGTAAAATGGACCGCTAGCTTTTCACAGTACACCAGCAGTAAGGGGAACAAATTAGTGGGCAGAAACATTTTCAGAATTAGCAAAAGAGTGAAATGGATTACAATTCTTAATGAAGGACTGTATGTGGCTAACCCTGATGCACCCAATCTTATCTGCCTAAAACCCTCGGCGACAAAGAAGAAAAGGCATCACAGCCTGACATTGGGGCAGAGAGATCTGTGCCTGGGAGGCATGATGCCACTCTGTGGTTGGGTGAATTCTGTGAACCCTAAAGTCAGGAAAAGCCATCTGTTAAAATTCAGATTATACTACCTTAACTCATTTCACTTTGGAAGACAAGGAAATGACACCTGGTTGGCCAGAAGGATCTTGTTTTCTCATTGAACACCCAAAATCTTTCTCTGAACTTGAGCAGAAGTGACAGAGCAACCTCTCCTTTCCCTTATCCTCTACATTAATGGAAAACTTTGGAAGGTTTTACTGTAGCGCAAGTGTGTAGTAATACACAAGTCAGGTTCCAGATACAGGTTTAAATATCAGTCTGTTCTCTGCTTCAGCATTATCACAGCACCATAAACTGCAAAAACACCAAAATGTTTCATTGGTTGAGATGGTACCTCTTTGCTTGTGCTGCTTGATGGAGGATGTACTGCTGAATTTGAACTCTTGGAAGGCTCCTTCTTCTTCTGCTTGTGGTCATGCTGGAGAGACAGCAGCTGTGTCTGATCTTTGGGGAGAGTTCGATGCACCTTCCTGTTGTGCTGCACATCTTCCACTTTCTGAAAGCGAAGAGTGATGAACCTCAGAGAGAACAATGCCTTGGAGAAATGCTGGCTTTTCAAAGAACAACGCAAGCAAAATACCAGCAGGGCTGACAGAAGAGCCACAACCCTGAGCAATAGGAAGCATGAAGCGAACCCAAACACTCTGTTTGGCTTTTGAGGCAGCACATCAGAACCCATATTTTTTCTTTTTAATTTTCCTAATACCACAGGGCTTTAATCAAACACTCCTTGCTTATGTTTGATTACAAATCAGTTTGCTGCTGAAACATTAGAAGAACATTGTGGCCAAGGTGCCAGACTTGACAATGAGACTTCTGCATTACAATTAATCTCTGCTCCATTTTTATTTATGAAAAAGAGATGGTCCTGGTTACAACCCAAACAGGAACCGGCGACTGGAGATTTAAGCTCAGGCTGAGCGGATGCTGGAAGCTTTAAGGGTAAATATATTTTAAATCAGACTGAAGTGACTGAAGACCATTTCAGCAGGGAGAAAGGGCAGGGACAGGCAGTGTCTTTGCTGTAGATAAGGAGGATGACTCAGTAACAGTAAGTTAACTTGAAAGAAGGCTGAATCTGAGAAGCTGAGGCAGTAAACACATTAAAAAATCCCCCTCTGGTCTGTGACTTGGAGGGTGGGAACACCCTCAGGGAACCAAGAAAGGCCTCAGCTACAGAACAGGGAACTGCCAGCAAACACTCTTTTCATACCTGCTTCTTCTCTGATATTCTCTGTCCATCTACTATGAACCGCTCATCTTCCACAGCCCTTTTGTCTTCTTTGCATCTCTCCTCTTTCCTCTGAAGGGCCTTAGCCTCCGGCCACCTCTGTTCACACTCCTGCTGCCTCCGTAGCTCCTGCTCTCGCCGCTGATGCTGGAAGGGAGCCAGGAAATAACACCGCTTATTTTACTTTACTTTTGTACCCACCGATTCCTTATGCCAGTGTGAATTAATCACAAGGCCCATTTCCTGCCACGCAGTCGCTAACAGGGGATGCCCAAATCCCTGCGCGGCAGGAGGAGACAGCCACAAGCTGTCACCGCAACAACTGCCAAACCTGAAGTAAAACCTTTGCCCTTTTGGCAGCCAAGGGCAGATTTGCCACTCATTTAAGCAGGCATCACGTGAGATCTACGTGATGGCTGGCAGCTAATCTAATGACAAGTGTCTTCCTGTCATTTTGAGAAGGAAGGGTTTTTCCAGAGCATCCTGTTCTGCTGGAGCAGCACTAGTTTTCACAGATGTCAGCTCTGGAGGGGCTTCCACAACGCCTGAGCTTCGTCAGAAACTTATGAAAAAGACACGGTGATTTAGCAATGCCTCCAACACCAGAGCATGTCAGAAAGCTGAAAAGGCAGCAGCTATCTTGTAATGTCTTAAACAGGAGCAGGGCCAGGACTCTGAATCAGACAAGACACACTCCAACAATATGGATGCCCCTGTCCTGGGAGTGTTCAAGGCCAGGTTGGATGGTGCTTTGGGCAACCTGGTCTAGCAGGAGGTGTCCCTGCTCGTGGCAAAGGGGTTGGAACTTGATGATCTTTAAGGTGCGTTCCAACCCAAACTATGAACTGGGCAATGGACATGAGAAAGAAATCAGGATTTGTCATCGCATCTGCCTGGGTTTCCACCACCACATAGATTCAAGCAAAGGTTGCAGCAGGAAAAGGACAGAGCCCATTCAAAACTATTTAAAATCACTGTGCTCAAAAGTGACACAGTTCTCCCAAGGCTAAAGACTACAACTCTGGTTGTGCTGACAATTTAACACAGCTTTCTTGCCTTTCGAAGCCTACTTTCTGCAAGCATATTTTTCATTTGTGATGAGACATGGAACAAAAATACAAGCCAGCCCCTACATCCTCCAGCCTCCTCCTCTGCTCTTTCTGCTGCTCGATCCGTTTCTGCCGCTCTGTCAGCAGTTGCTTCTTGTACTTCTCCTGGTCCTTCAGCTGCTGCTGCTGGCGATGGGGGTCAGAACGGTTTTTGTTCTCCTGCTGCAGCCTCAGGAATTCACGGCGGAGAGTTGACTCCCCTGGGAGATTAACTATGGAGCTGAAACAAAGTGGAGGTTTCTACATGACTAAACATAACATTAAAGAGAGAATACAAGGTGCATTAGGAATTGCTTGTTGTCCTGTGTTAGCAAATTAGGATGTTTCAATAAATCTCTGCATGTTGACTATGCACCTGCCCTTAGTGTGCAACAAAACGGCCTGAAGCTGATTACTGGGTCCTTTATTTGAGAGTTTGCTCCCTGTTGCAGGGGAACTAAAAGGCAGCTTATTACAGACATCTTACACTCAGCAGTTATACTTCACAGCTGCAAAACAGTTAAAGCTACCACAGGGTGATACAGGAGATTCAGAGCAAGTTAAGCAAGCCATTCTGGCTGAGAAGGGCTGCCTTCACAGAGAACAGCTTGGGCAGTCAAATTTTCCATTCCAGTAAATAAAAATTAACCTTGGTTCTCCTTCATCTTCATTCAGCTCATCATCTTCCTCCTCGCTTCCACTGTAATCGTAGTCTGTTTCTTCTAAAAAAAGAGAACAATAAACAAACCCCACTGGAGGATGCTGCTATTTAAGATATGGTCTTAAATGTGATCTTAAATATGATATGAGTTTTGTTTCTGAGCATTCAACCTGAACTACATCTGGCTCAGCAGAAATTCAAAAGCCACAGCTTGCACTGGGAGGCTGAGAGAAGGTAACATATCCATGTGCATAATTCAAAATCCAGGTCAGATAATGTTTCAGGGCACCCCCTTTACACACTCTCACATTTTCCCGTGACTGACTGTAGTGGTTTTGCAAAACTAACCTACTTCCATAATCTCAAATAAATTAGGCTAAACCCACAGAGAAATCCAACCCCCATACCAACACCAGCAAAGGGGTTCTTCAGAAAGAAATTCAGAGAGGACACAATAGGCTTGTGCTGCCCTGCTCCACTATTGTATACCTGTCGTATGGCTGAGCTGAGGCCTTTAGTAAATCCAAGTTTCCCTTTGTATTAAAGTGAATAATAATAAAGAAAAAAGAAACAGGGATAATAAATTAGTGCTAGTTTTAGCACAGCAGTTCAGAAGAAGATGACCCACACTTTTAAAGTTCTCTTCATGACTAACATGAAGGCAGCTTTTAAGGGATAATTTCAAACTGGCCCTACTCTGCATTGCTGGCTGTATGACACGCTAAAGTGCGACTTAATTTTTTTGAAGCCACTGTTTTGAAGTGTACAGCCTGGCAATTTCACAGCCTGTTCTCCCTTTCACGGGAGCTTTGATTAAAAATAGCATTTTTTTAGGTTAAAATACAACTATCTATCAAGAAGCGATTATTTTCATTGAATTTTTCCCCCTCAAGAGCATCTGCGAGTAACTCTAACTCGCCATCTTTCCATTCACATGTGCTTTGAGATTCACAGCTGAAAGAGGTGACAGAATCGGCAACTACTACTGGAGTCAGTAAATCCACATTGTGACCACAATTTCATTTTAGGCACAAATATTCCTTTTGTCAAATCAATACTTGGAGTTTATAATTCGCTTTCCAACCGCCTAGTGCTTTCTGAGCTTGCCTGTTCTTCACAGGGCCCCTGCCAGTATAAAAAATAGAGAAGAGAGGGGAGAGAGGGAAGGAAAAATGTGTTGTCACAGACTATGGCTCTCTCCACTTTGCACAGCCGCTCGTCTGCTGTGCGCAGGCATTGACACAAGCCTCCTCCGCGCTCTACCACTGCTTCTTCCAGGTTTTGCTCTGAAGAGTAAAGGTATCAGCAACTGGAACAAACTCAAGATTCTCCCTTTTTCTTCAGCCACCCCGTGAAGCAGCTGATTCATTACATCCGCTTATGTTGTGCTGGAGCTTGGGGGCCTTCTCGAGGTCTCTTGTGCACTTTGCACTGCGAAAGGCTTAAAGAGCCCTTCTGCCCCCAAAGAACTCACAAGCTAAAATTATACAGAGATGCAACAGGTAACTTAAGTGGATTGGGGACAGACAGATGAACTAGAAGACTAAGTTCGTTGAGTACTGCTTAGATACTCAAGAAAGTAGGGACCCAGGCTTTACTTATATTCTTCGCTCACATAAGTATTAGTGTTGCTCTCAGTGAATCAGGCTCCAAAGACTTTATAGCACTTAAACACCATTAAGGACCTGGGCTTTGTCAAAGAGATCTTCAAAATAACCCCACTACTCTCCAGGGCAATACTTTATCACAGTGTTCCTGGTTCTAGTACTTCAGTTGCATCTGCCTTGTATTCTGCTGCCAAAATTGGAAGAGCACCTACTCTCTGCAGCGCCTTTTGTTTTGTTTTTGCCACGTTACCCTTTTCTCCCTTTTTCTTCCTGGTCCTGTCCAGGTGGTCTTTCAGCATGATGCGCACTTGCCGTTCATTCTGCATGTCTCGGATGAAAGAATGCTTAAGCAAGGTTTCAGTGGACGGACGATGCAAATAATTTTTTACCAGGCAGCTTTCAACAAAGTTTAGGAATTTCTTTGACCTGAAAGAGATGGAAGAGCGGAGGAAGACAATAATCCTTCTCAACTTACGTGCCAAGCACTACCCCTGACTGACAGAAAGCACTAACATTGCAAAGTTTCCTTCTGCACTGGAGCTCCGTGAGACAAACTGAGTTTTGCCACCAGTTTGCATCCTGCAACCAGCACAGCGCTGAGGGTGAATGATGGGCGATGCCACCCCAACCACCCTCTCAGGGAGTTACCCTGAACTTACACTCAAATCAGTAAAACCATAATCTGACCAACACAAATCTTTCAAAATGCCCTTACCCTTCTGATATGGTGAAGATTTTATTTATGCTCTTCATTTAAAAGACAAACTGATTTTCTGTAGGCCACAGTGACTGCCACTAGCCCCACCATGTCCATGCAGTCTCTTGACAAAGCCCTGACTCCAAGAAGCCCATCATTCAGCCTTGCCTAAACTTGCGACAACTGCTGCAGTTTGGGCCAAATCCAAAACAAAGGTGTTGCTTCCCAAAGGCAAACTACATCTGCACCTGTGGCTTAACCTGCTCTAGAACTCGCCTAGGAAAGAGCTCACAGATCGTTGTAGGATTTAACAAGATCATTGCCTCTGGACAGAAGAGCTCAAAATCCTCCTAAGCCCAATGCACCAAAAAATAGAGTTTTTACATGTCTCTTTACCATTTTCTGGATTTCAACTTCGGGGGTGGGTTCCGTGGGATGAGGAACAGTGCTCTCATGGGGTGCATGTCACACAGGGCTGCAAAGGAAACCACAGCTATTGAAGGGTGCATGTTTCCCCCCACCACATCCCCTCCCACAGCCTGACCGCGCTGACCCAGCCGGGAACAGTCCTCCACAAACACTCCCACTTCCAAGAGCACAGCATCCGCCACAGAACCACACCGTTAGTCAACAAAATTCACACTACAGCCAGGAAATAAAGTCTCTGAGTATACAGAAATCTTTCACGACAATATGCAGTTACTGCAGTTAAAAGAGATTTGAAAGAAAGATCGCATGGCAGGAACAAGTACAACTTTCTTCATATTTTTTACATATAGGCTTCAAGAAGGACATAAAAAATCCCTTACCTTTCATACACCAAAGGGTGGGTTTGCATAAATATGAGTTAAAGTTGGAATTAAAATACTTTTCTTGTTTATTGTGTCTGGCTCATGGTTCAGATAAGCTAAATTTTAACTTAGCTCTTAGCTACATCACTCATGGTATAAGAGAAAATGCAGAATGAAGAAAACCTGATGCAAAGCAGAGAGCTCATAAACTGCACCAGAGCGTAATGACTAAGCACACATTTCATCTATTCTGTGTTTTGGGAGTGTGAGCACTGTTATTAGGCAACCTGCACAGATTCATGCCTTCAGACGCTGGTTTCTCTCCAGCGCAACATACTTCTCTTTAGTGTCACTGTTGTGGAAAGCTGAAGCCACAAAGAACTCTGCAAAAAGTAAACACCCAGGCATTTTGTACGGAATTATGAGTGTGCTCCATGTGTCACGGAGAAGTACCGAGGGTCAGAGGTCTTCCCTCACAAAATAGAGCTACTGAATGATGACTGATAGGAACTCTATGGAGGCTGATTTCTTACAATATACAGGTGTTGAGCTGTGATTCTCTTAACAGGAATGGACTTACAGCATTACAGAACTAGCAAAAGTGAGGAGACTCTGGTCTGGTAAAGCCTTTGCTGCCTTCTATTAATTTCTCTGCCTGCATCCACCTGACATCATTTCTCACATCCGGGTTCTGGTTTTGACTGGTTTTCCTTCATATTTTCAATAGCATGTGATACAGTGAGGATGTGGGGCAGAAGCAGCCTGGTTTCTAGCTACAGGTCCCCAACACTGTTATACTACAGTAAACAAAACACAAGTCAACAGAATATAACCAACAGCATTTCCCTGCTGAAACTAGTGAAAATATTGAATACAAGCATGAGGAATCACCAAGCAAAGCTACAAAGTTTCTCTCAAAGAAAACTCCCCACGGACTCATGTTTCAGGAGTAAGCTTCAGCTAGGCTTAAGCACAGTATCTGAAAGTGCTCCTGAGCTCCAGCTGGCTCCCGAGCGCAGCTGAAAACCAAGTCTGATGGGAGAACAGCCAAGTGTGTTTTTTTAAAAACACAGCCTACGTGTTCTCAAGCTCAGGCCAGAGTATAATTTATTTCACCTCCGGTGCTCTCAGCAGTGACCCAATACCCCATCACATCCCATATGCTTCACAGGCACCGGGGCAAAGCAACCGGTTCTCAGTGGAAACAAAAATGCAGCAGGTCTTTGCATCCCCTGACCTGGAGGAGAACCAGGGGAGCAAGGGGCAGAGCTGCCGACGAGGGCAGGCTGTGAAACCACGGCCATCTGCTGCCCGGCTGAGAACGTGGTCATTCAATGAAGCCATTATGTGAGCAAATCCAGCATTCATCCCCAAACCTGTGAGAATCAAGTCAGTCCCAGGGTAAAACTATAACCTTTAGGCCTAGCTTCTCCCATTACCATGTATTTTTTTTAGTGACCTAAACCCAAGGCCATTCACATCAATTTTTTCTGCTAACATGTCAATCATTCCTACTTAGCCATACCCACAGCCAGTGATTAAAGCCATGCTAACAAGAGGTTCATGAAAAAAAAATTGCTTCCCTTGGAAATGAAGACAGGGAATCAAAATACAGGCTTGAGGGATCTTAAAAGGAAGAGGAAAGCAAAGGAGCCAAATGAGAAAAAGTCACAGATCATTTTTAAAGGTACAGCCAGAGCCAGAATTTCGTACATCTGTGCATTATCCAAGCATGAGTTATTTTAACACAGAACATGTTCACAAAGCATAGACACCCCCACCTTTATAACAAGTCACTTACGAGGAGCTCCCTCGGCCATTTCAATAGCAGTGATTCCCAGAGACCACAGGTCACTCTGCAGGAAAAGAAACATTGCATATTGTGACTTGCAGCATTCAAGCCTTTTTCAGTTGTGTTTTTTTGTTTGTTTGGTTTGGTGTTGCTTTCTTTTGCATTTGTCTTTTTGGGTTTTGTTTTTACAGTTTCCCTAGACTTCTTCTGGATTAGGTCATTTTAGCTGGAGTGAGTTACATTCTGCTCCCTCCCATTCCCTCCTGAGCTTTTAGGAAACGTGATAATAGCCAGAAGCTTCCCATTTCCCATGCAACTCTGAACAGCTGATTCATCATTTAAGCAGCCAGCCCCAAAATGCAGACCTCCTGCATTCAAAAATAACAAGAGCCAGAATATAGCAGGCACTGTTTAAATATATGTCTTAAATCTTTTAAACTGCTCTCATGAGGCAGTGACACAGCAGTGCCTCACCCCCTTGCTCCAGGGCAAAAAAAAACCCTTGGTCTTCTTATTTCAGAGCAGTCATTGCCAAGTTTCTACAACGATGGAACAGAAATTATAGTCAGGCCTTAGAGTCTGACTTTTTCTCCCTACAAAGTCTCCATGTTTTTGGGCACAGGAAAGGAGAGCACACCGTGCTGTCAGTGAGTGTTCAGCCCAGGTAACTGAGCGGAGTTTCCTTTACCGGCTCCCCTGGTTGCTAAGGGCAAGGTTTTGATCACGGAAGGTCAATCAGAAGCACTACCAGTGACTGTAAAAACTTCACAGGTTGCCACTTGACTAATCATGTGCATTATTTTAGTATTTTTTTGTGTCTACATGCAGCCAAATAAGATGCATGTGCCCAAACCAGCTTGCACAGCTTCTCTAGAACTACCTTTTAAAATGGGAGCAATAAAAGACAAAATCTTCAAAGATCAGAAGCAATACACCATTACATGTGTAGCAGCTCATACCCAGCCTAGCACTCTAACCAAAAGTGACTTTTCAAGAGAACCTTCTCAGTCCAGCTGAAAACCAGTTCACATCATAGTTTGTGGAGAGATTTGACATCAAAAGAGCACCTGAAGCAGGAGACTGACCAGAGGGTCACTCACAAGATGGAAAACATCCTGTAGGGTAAGTGTTGACAGACAAATGACAACGCTGCTGGAAACAGGCCAGAGGACAAAGAACGACCTTTGTAAGTCTCTCTGGAAGAGCACCAGTGTATTATAAGTGTCAAGAGGAGAACCAGAAAAAGTGCTTGATAGCTGTTCTTGCGCTCCTGAGCCCAAGAAGTCATGGAGATATTGAAGTGGGTGCAGTGAAGGGCCCCAAAGACGTTTAAGGGATTGGGGCTAGGAGACTTTGGGCTCGGAGATGGAACCATTCAGTCTGGAGGACGGAACGCTCAGGGGGATCTCACACATACAAATTCCTGATGGGAGGGGACTAAAGAAGACCAAGCCCAGACTTCTGAGTGGTGCCCAGTGACAGGACATCTATCTGAGAGGAGAGCAGTAACTTGCCGTATTAGTATTACACTACTACAAGTATTCCTTCCAAATTTATTTTTTTGTTTCTTTTCTGTCCTGATCTGCAACCTCCATATATCAGTATTTTTTTTTTTTTGCACAGAAGTTCACAAAAGTCTATTTCATGCATTAACAACTGACAGAAAAATATTCATAATGAAATTCCACTCTTTTTAAGAGACACCACCCACCTATTACAACTATTTCCATTTGTACAGTTATAATATCATTGTGGTTTAAAAGCAGGGAAGTTTGGACTTCAAATGCCATGCCTGAGCAGGATTTCAGCAATAACCTACACGTTTTGCTACCTTATGAAGAGCTGCAACACTTACTCTGTAATCATATGTAGAGTCTGGGTTCTCCTCGCAAGCGATGACCTCAGGCGCCATCCAATACGGTGTGCCAATAAATGTGTTTCTTCTCCCAATAGTCCTATCGAGTTGAGCGCTTACACCAAAGTCCACTGAAAAGCCAAGAAGAGGTAAAGAAATTAATAAAGAGTTGCATCCATGTGGCAGTGTTTGCTTGGTCACTTTTGTACTGTTTAGAACCAAACCTTTGGGCTACACTGCATTTCAAATCTGAGTTCCTCCAGTATATCTCGTCCAATAGTTGAAATGTAACTGCCTTTTTTTCTTTTTCTCCTTTTAACAGAAGGATCAAATATACAGCATGCTTAATCTGCCAGGCAGGTTACAGCAGACATAAATTGCTCTACGAAGACATTACAGAATAATTTATGCTAGATCTAAACGTTGTATTGAGTAGGACTCAAGATCTTTAAACAGTATCAGAAAGGAAAAATGGTATCTACTGTCAAGACAAATTTGAATGCGTCCAATATGGCAATTTGTAAAAGCTGGAAGGAACGATCATATCACTCCATTTTGAGATGTTTGGAATAAGTCCTTTCCTACATTCCTACAGCATCTTAGAACAAGCTGGAGAGTGCACTAGTTTATTTTGATCCTTCACTGCGTGGTGCTCTTTGTGCTGAAAAGAGTGTTACTTCCATCAGGATTGTACAGCAAAATGGCTTTAGTCACATGTGAAGAAGGGCTCATACAACCAATTATGCGATTGTGTCTTCCTTTGAGCAAACGTCTAAGATACACTAATTGGATCCACTGGGCATAACACTGGAGTGCTATTCACAGAGAAGACAAATTAACAAGGAGAAGAAAGGCCTGAAAGGAGACACCCTACGGTTACCATCCAGGAGCAGATTTTCTCACTTAGGTTATCACATTGCAGATCATCTGCAAACCATGATTATTTGTACTACTGCAATATAATGTGCCTGTTCAGCAAACCTTCTTCAACAGTAAGTTGGACCTGACCTTTCAGATCATCATGCACTCTGGGCTTCGGATGGAAATATGCTCACCTACACTAAAGTGGAACAGATCTGGACTGAGGACCTCTTAGGTTTCTAGCTTCTTTAAGACACATAACTTAAATCTCTCTGGAAACAACTTTTTTAAAAAATAATTAAAAAAAAAAAGTTGCATGTAGTACATCTGTTTCACCTTTACCAGGAGTTAGAAAGGTTTATTTTTTGTGACAACCATGTGAAGAATGGTGGGGCTAGGAACTATAGAAGACTATAAACACACACAAACCTCCCATCTTGCCAGTTTCAAGAGAGAACAGTTCAAACTAGTACATATCTTTGAGAGACTGCAAGCAAAATGCTGCCTTCGTGTAATAAACCAGCAAAACTCCCTTTGACTTCAGTGAGGCCAAGATTTCACCATGAGGTTAAATCCTAATGAGATTTAAAGTACTTATTTTTACTTGCTCCAGCCAACATCCTACTCCACATCCACAGGTCATGTTTATTATTTTTGTTCTCCAACTCTGCAGTGAGTTCTTTCAGTTAAAGACAGAGGGAGCATAAAGATCATCCCAAGTAGGATGATCTTGAGATTGCTCCTTTAAATCACTGCCGTGGATTCTCTGTGATGTCTTCCCAAAACACGAAAGACATCCCCTCTTCAAGAGAAACATGTACTTGCATTTAGTCTTAGAAGTCAGAAGCTGTCAACGCTGACATGTCACAGCTAGAACAGGAAATAAGTAAACTCTCCAACATTTTTGAGAGATGACTATTAGTAGGAGCTACTTTTCAGTGGTAGCCCTTACACATGGGTGGGTAATTTCACCTATTGTCAGATTTATGAAAATCTCTAAGACCACTTCCCTCAGACAAACGGATTAGCACAATTTATTCTCCCAAATTTTTTATTTTCTAAGTGTTTGCATGTCAGGATCTGCTGGGAAGGCCTGATGGTGCTGTGACTTATTAGACAGGTTCTCTGTTTGACTGTATTTCCCACAGGCTGCGAGTGACATCCCTGCAGAACATGTCACATTTGCAGCTTTCCTACATGACACGACACCTTATAAACATGAGCATTAATACTGCTTGACATATTTCTTGCTCTTAAGTTACAGAAGGTTCTTTCTAAGACAAGATGGAAATCCTAATTTTTCGCAAACAGGTTTCTAGCACACATTTAAGCAAACTTACCCAGTTTTACTTCTGCATTTTCTGTGAGAAGAACATTCTGTCCTTTAATATCTCGATGGATGACATGGTGAGCATGAAGATGTGCCAAACCCTAAAAGAAAACCAGACTATTGTTATTCTTTCTTCCTATCATTATAACGAGCATGGCACTGTTGCCTTTTAACACTCTTAGCCTTCTCAGACTTTATTCATAGGGAGAGTCCTTAAGACGTTAAGAGCAACATGAAGACCCCAGTGTTAGGGAGGAGAGAGGACAGCAACCACAGGTTTGATTGTCATCTTTATCCACAGGCCTGTCAGGAGCATCTTTGAAGTCAATTAGTTGAAACTAGTACATATCTTTGAGAGACTGAAAGCAAAATGCTGCCTTCTGTCTCAGAATCAAAGGATGCCTCCTTATCCTATTTGTTAAATGCCAACAAAAGAGACAGCAGCTGGCTGACCACAGTGACCTAAATTCTGCATTTGGAAAAACCAAATGTGTTCAGGGGCAAAAGAATCACAGAAAGTTCAAAATACCATGTCAGACCTCTTTTTGATTGCACCAAATTTGCTTTCATTCAGCTAATATTTGCAATATTCTGTCTACTCCTTCACTCCAAAATCTCCCACGGTTAAACTAGCATAGATGTAAAGGAACGTACTGAAATAACACATTATAGTAAGCCAGTGGACACTTCACTCAAAATGCTTAGCCTCTGTAATATTAATGACTTCAAAGAGAGCTTCCACCCAGTTTCCACATTTTCCAGAAGTAAACACTGTCAATCCATGTGCAACCGGGTCATTCTGTTTTGAAACAAGACTGATCAAGCCCAATCCCTTGTTTTATATCAGCATGCTGTTATGGTTTTCAGTTGCATGACTGTAACCAAATGTTTTAATATCAACTGCTTTAATAGAGATATTAGAGAAGAGCAATCTGACCAAACCATTATGATTTTTTTGCAGAACAGCTTTCCTCATGCTCTTTGGTTATAGTTATTACAATCTGCAGTATAATGCCAAATCCTTCTAAGATGACCAATGTTCTCTACTGAGCACACTTCTCAACTCTTCTGCTCCAGAAGCAAAGATTTACCCCTATTCAAGTGTTGCTTTGGCATGCCATTTGAATTCCAGCTCCTAGAATACACATTTATCTCACCATTATTTAGAAAATGAAATAAACTCTATTACGAGGAAGGCAGATCAGTAGCCCTGTACTGTGTTTTGAATTAAGAATTACATGTTCTAACATTATCCTTTTTTCCTTTTTTTTTCCCAGGCTAGTTCACTAGATTACACTTGGGAATTGGTTTATCCTCTGTACTTTCCAGGAACAAAACAAAAAAATTAAACCAAACCAAGCCCTAAGCCTGCATAGAATGAAATACAACCCCAGGAATTATCTTGGGCAATATTGTCCCAGCAGGGCCACCTTTAAGAGTCTGAAATGCTGTTTAGTCAACATTGCTTCTATAATTGTGGAAAAGAGGCCACTGAGTGCGTGCAGGTAAAGAAATTATGAGCAGAAAGACCTTACACAGCATGAACAGTTGAAGCAGTGAGCAGTAAGATCTCCTGATGGAAAGGACAGACTTACTAAAACCAGAAAACCTATTTACTTTTCTAGATGCCCAGAATCTGGACTTTCAGAAGATAGCTATTTGCCACAGGAAACCAGAATTTTCTGTTCTTCATACAGAAAACCATCATGCTCTTCTGAACTCAATGCCCGCAGCCATGAGCCCCATGGATCAAAACCTTCAAACAGGAATGCTCATTAGTGACCTGTATTACTGACCAAAGGCTTAGAATTGTCTTTTTGTTGCAAACGAGCAACAAAGCTCTCTTGGCACGACTCACCCTGAGAACCTCTCTGCAGATGTAGGCAATCCAGTCCTCCTTGAAACAGTTCCCTTTTGTCTTCTTTACCAGGTCAGTGACAGAGCCCGCACCGCAGTACTCCATCACCAACTGCAGGAAGACCAAGGCAATACACCTTTACCACAAGGCTGACAGGGAGCCAGCAGAGATACCATGTGCAAACACCCACTCCACCACCGTCAAGGTGTGGCAAACTACACACAACCCTCCCGGATGCCAAGTGACACAAAATCTCATTCCCTGAATCACCATGCATTGTTGAATAAATAAAAAACCTCAGTAGGGCTCCTCTGCGTACTAATTTTCTTTTTCTTTTTTTTAAATTACAAAATCAGAAAAACATAAGCTAAAAGCAGTTGAAAACATGGGCATTCTTTCAGAATTTGACATTTCTAATTTTATTGCAAAGCTTCAGAAATCTTGCAGCCAAAATTTGGAGGATTGATTTTTCTTCTTTGCCTTCTTGCCAATTCCTCTGTTCCCTTCCTTATTTTCCAACTGAAAAAAATGAGAGGAAAACAACAAAAAAAGGAGACAAGGGGAAGAGGACAAGCTCTTTTTCACTTTCATTATAAAAAATAAAATTACAGAAACGTTTAATTTGTGGGCAAAAAAAGCTCAAACAACAAATCAGAATGACAGCGCAAGTCCCAAGTATCATACTTTATGCCCATCCTCAAAGGAAATCATAGGGGCTGGAAGACATCTAGAGAGGAGCAATTTTTCTCTGTTACATGTTATTCTTCAGAACAAAGACTTCAGAGTTTCCCTGAGACAGAGTCTCAAGCCAAATATTCTGGAGCTGTAAATCTGATGAACAGAAATGACACTAAACACTTACCCAGAGCTGATCATCCTGGCCTGCAGGACTTTTCTTTACAAACGCACCATAATATGTGGCAATATTCCGGTGATGGGAGTACTTTTTAAGCATATTTATCTCCAGCTTGATCTCCTCCTCTTCATTCTGTAGCAAAAGAGAGCAGAAGGCTCCTTAGGTGACCAGAGATCACCAAGCTCTAGGGACAACCTGGTTGCAGGGCAACCTCCATTTCTGGAGACTTTAAACACCCAGCTGGAACCAGACCTGAGCAACCTGGTTAGATCCCACAGCTGACCCAGCTTGGATCAGGAGGGCAGAGACCTGCAACCTGAGGTATCCTGTGATCACAGGACTGCGGCTGAAGAACAGGTTCTTAAACCCATGACCGAATCACCCCGACCCTTCCACCTTAAACAATGAATCGCTAGGGTTTGACTTAAAGAACCAAAAATGTCCCTATTTGGGTATAACCCCCCTGGGTCTCCTCAGGAGCTTAGACAGGACCTATTACTCCCTGTTTGTGGTTTCTGTACGCAGTAATTTAGTCTTGGAAAAATTAACCAGATTCAAACAAAACTAAAAATATTCCTAACACTCCATTACTTAAATATTTGGAAATGCACTTCGGGCACACATCAGCCAATTTGTCTCCTCAGTCCTGTGGAGGATCTTTGCTGGGAGGAAATCAAAGCCAAGAAGGAGGCAGTTCCCCACAAATCAAATTCCAGAGCCAGCACAGGGTTAGGATCTGCTCCTTCCTTACAGTGGTGAGGCTGGATCATGGAGCTTTTCTCCATAACATCGCACTATCAGTTATGTCCCTGGTGTGCTGGGGGCTAGCACACCCTTAGACATCTCCTTCCAGGCACTATATAGCTCTGTTTCCCCCCGTCTTTGTTCAGTCTCTTCAGGGCAGGCAGGGAACTTTAGTGGCAGACCTGGCATTGCTAACATAATGGTTGGACTCGAAGATCTTAAAGGTCTTTTCCAACCTAAACAATTCTATGACTCTCTTCTGCCCAGTAGAGCACTGTGCACAATAAGAAAACTAAAAGAAAGGTAAGTTTTAATAATTAGAAGGAAATACCATTTCTCAGGGAGAACTGTCCGATCTGAGGAGGTCCTCTCAGAGCTATCCTGTGTGCTTTGTTGCCACCAAAAGAAACGATGCACAATATCCAGTGAAACACACGCAGATTTTGCTGTCTCGATTGCTTTAGTAGGAAATGAGTGGTGATGCAAGGTATCCTTGTATTGGTTAAAAAGAATATGACAAACTTGAAAATTAATTTACCTTGCCACAAAACATCCTGGTCAGCACTTACCAGCTGAAGGGGGGAAAAAAAAAAGAGACAGCAAGAACGGCTCAAACCCACAGGACATTTTTTCTGCACTTTTCCACTATTTTCCAGCAGCTTTGCCATCAAAGCTTTCCTTTAACCATCACAACAGACTGCTTACAAAACCAGCTGCGTCTCCTTTCTACCTGTAGCGAAACATGAAAGCCTGACAGGCTGAAGCCAAATTCCCTCAAGCACACGCGTATGATGCATCTTATTAAACCCGACCACACAAAAATCATTCCCAACAGAACAGACGGGACCAATAAGTTTTCCCCAGTAAGGTTAATCCACAGGAGACACATTACCAGACCAAAGCTGAATTGTCCTGAGCTTTAGGAAACAGGAAATGTAAAATAATTCCACTTGAAGCAAAACAAACTATTTCATATTTCAGAACAGTCCCTTCGTCAAACACAAGCTGCACACATTACACTAGATATTTCACTTATCTTTTGTTTGCAATTAAGGAGAAAGGAGGACCCTTTATCCTCAGCTTGACATAGCCCTTGATGTTGTATGAGTTAATCAGGGAGGGTAAGGAAGAGCCTGGAGCAGCACCTGGAGCCTCCAAGAGAGATCAGAGCTGACTCCCAGACCACAGGCAGGAAATCCTCCATGAGCAAGGTCCTATTTCTCTCTGCACATGGCCAGGACATGATCAAACGGAGCTGAGAGCTCGTGCTGATGCTTTCTGGGATGCTCTACTCCCTTTGGGACTCCAGGATAGTGCACATAAAAGGGTGGAAACAGGCAGGTGAGGAGAAGGAGGCAGGAAATAAGGACATGGGAACCACAATGCTGGAGCTGACCACAAGGGTCCTGTCACTGATACGAGTTCCTGGTTAATGAATCATTAGTGAAGAAGGGCAGAAAGCAGGACCAGCAGTGAGGACTCCTTTCCTTGCTGCCCCTCCTGCCCACTCCTTCTGCTCAGGCAACCAAACATGTGGAGGGGCCACATTAATCTTTGGTAAAGGTCTTCCCCAAATTACTTAGAGATGTCTTCAGATCTTAAGGTGTCAGGGCTTTTTAAGTCTTCCCATCTGCATGAACTTGGCACTGGTGGAGTCCCACTGGAAAGCTTCCCTTTTATGCCCTCAGCACCATCGTGCAGCTTTCACAAAGTTCCCTTCAGGGAGCTGGTAGATCTCAACCACTTCCTCAGAGCTACTGCCCCTTTTTCAGCTCTTCTTCCTTTGCCCAATTAATTTGCGGGATGTTGGAACCATGCTGGCAGGAAGGTGATTGCCTGCCAGTTGGGGGACTGACGGCGGCGAGAAAGTCCAGGATGCATCAGTACAAGCAGAGCCCCGTGTGAGAGGGGAGAGAGACCGAGCACCAGCGGAGGACTTGCCCAAAGTGATCCGTGGCCTTGAGGGACTCACGAGGAGGAAGGGGGTTGCCTCCTGTGAGGTGGACACCACGCGTCAGGAAGGAGAGACTGCAAGAAGCCCTCTTTCTCAAGGAGGAGCTGCCATGGACAATCAGTAACGGCCAGATGGACTGCACCCCCCCATCCCCTGCTCCTCTTGCTCTGATGGGGGGGAGGAGGTAGCCAGGAAGATGGGAGGGGCGGGAAGGGGGCAAAGTGTGTTTAAGATCAGGTTGTATTGATTGATACATTCCTCTCGCTATCCTACTTCATAAATGGTGGTGGTGAATTAAATCCATGTTTTTCTCCCCAAGTCACTCAGGTTCTTTATCTATCATCTTAAATGGTCCCCGTCGGCTTGAACCATGACAGGAAGACTCTGCTTAGTTTGACCAGGGGGCTGCCCTGCTGAGCCGAAAGCCTCTGAGCCAAACCCTGGCATTCTCCAAAGACAGAGACATGACTTCAAATATCAGTCAGTCTGTAAGGTGAAGAGCTACACAGGACAGCAGGTGAACATTTAACAGACAAAAAGGAGTCTGTCTTTTCAGTGCTTGAGTGAGTTTTTGAAAAATTACTCTATTTCACAAGGAGAAACCAAGGCAGAAGGGTAAATGGGAGGGATTCTCTCCGGGCCATGTCTGAGGCCCAGCTAGGAACTGAATTTGGACTTGCTAAGTCTCAGTGCTATGTACATCCTTCAAGCCAGGTGACTGGGGACAAAAAGCACCCTCAACTTTTCAGTGCATACACATGCTCAGGATTTCCACCTTCCGCCACACCTCTTGTCAGTGTTACCATCAGCCACATCTCCCAGGGGTCTAGAAACCTGCTCATAAACCATGTTGCTTAAGAAAAGGAAATGAGCTTGCAGATGTGCAGGTGCAAAAAGTTGTTTGCTTTCACAAATGAACGCGTTTCAGGGCACAGATGGCTGCATGCACAAAGATGACAGGCTCATGATCAAAGGCTATTTCTGAAGATGTGGGCCTATCTGCTGTGGCATTATGAAGCAGAGAACTAGAAAGCACACACCTCTGACCTCAAACTGAAACAAGATCATCAGCTGATAAATACTCCACCAAGAGACTCGTTAGTACTAGGGCAGTTCTAATGACAAGTTTCTCCTTTAAATGTTATTTTGCAATCTGCAAAGACTGAAAGCAAGGTCAGACAGAGAGTGACCTGCTGCAGAAAAGCTCTTCAATCATCTCCACCGCTACCTGAAGGGAAAACCAGCAAGAATTCAATCTCTGCAAGCACTCTGCCTGCTTGGCACTCTCAGATCGAAGGAAGCAGAGCCTGCCTGGAGAGGCACAAGTGCACGTTGCCATCAGCTCCCCTTCAACCTTGTCAAAGGGCTCTCCCCACCCATAACACAACACAGAAGCGCTTCCTGTCAGATGTCCAGAGGACCCTACAGCGACCACAGCATCCTGCTGCTGCTCTTGAGAAACCAGCCTGGGGCTGCAGCTCCTGACAGCAAAGAGCAGATTTGCTCAGCTCTTGGTGGGTCTCAGATCTTAGAGCTGAACAATCACAGCTGACCTGGTCAGGGAATGTCTGGTGAAATGATTTCTTGCAGGAAAACCCCTTCCCCCACATTTGTTGAAACACAATATTTTGGCAGAAATGTACTGGTTATGATGAAACCTTGCTGAAAAACTTCTCAGGTTGGATTGTCAAGTGATGAAAACATGATGCTGAGGAAGAGAAACCCACTGCAGAAAATCCAAGTAGCAAGAAGTAGTTCAGATCCCCAGGATACGAGACATTCTTATTTAATCTTATTCTCTCCCAAGTCAGATGACTGGTTTGGTTAGTGACCAAACCATCACCAGCCTACACCAGCATAGGGTTCTGTCAAACTCAGCCACCAGAACTGCCCCACTTTGGGCAGGGATCTACTGGAGGCTTGACCTGGGGAGTCCTTTAAGCAGCTACACAAATCAACGAGGTGAGTCCAGGCATGCAGTTCTTCTACACTTCTTCGGAGAGAGGTGAAGAGCAAAAGACTGTATTTGTCTTGATTTTTTTTAACCTCCCTGGTTCCTACCACATGATATTTTCACTCCCTAAGAAAACTGTTCCCTGTGCAGCACTAATCAGATCATACAACCACTCGAAGATGAAAATGGCCACAGGGGCTGTGAGCCTCCTGTCCTGCCCAAGCAGGTTTACTATGACAGCTTCCATTTCTCACAAGCCAAACTCCATGTGAAATGTTGCTCTCAGGTACAATTTATAGGCAGGACATTGGAGACGAGGATTTCAATACATTAAAGACTTTATTTAATGCCTCAAGCTAGCTTCTCAAAACCAAAAGATCAGAAAATAACTTAAACCTGAGCAGATTAACAGTGCAAGGGAAATATTGAATCCTTGACAGGCTCTGAATGTATGACACTGAAATTCTGAAGATTGGAAGGATTTCTACATTACAGTTGAGACCTGCACTGCTGCTGTGCGAGGCTTCAGTAACCAAATGTTATGAAGCACAGAAAAGTAATTGCTATTTTACAGGAGAACTGAGCTTCAGAGGTGCCCTGGACATGTATGGCATCAGCCTCAGCCATACCCATGCTTCTACCTACTGCAAGTGCACAGCAGGAATGCATTGGCTTCAACCACCCCATCTACTCCGCACTGCAAGAGACCAGCACCGCAGTCCCTGGCCAGACAGATCGCTTCCAGAGGCCAGCAGCAGCCCCATTTCTTGCAGCCATGTAGCTCACCCTCAAAAGCTCTGGGAATGTGCATTGAGGTGTCTGAAGGGTTTGGGACCACAGGTGTGAACCCCACCCTGCCACTGAACTGAAAGCAACCGGGGTTTACTGTAACACACCGAGCTGTGAGATATGGTGGCTGAGGACAATCCCAGTGCAGAGCACACAGCTGCAGGAGGAACTGGGTAGCTACTGGCAGAAATTGCCTGAATCGTTCCTGCACTGGTCTCCCAACACCTTGTGGAGGCACCAGCGAGGGCTTGGAGGAAACCAGTGATAAAGTGGAGGACTGCATCCAACCCCTGCCCGGGCAGTGGGAACACGGTCAACCCTGCCTTAAGAAAGTGGAAATAACTGGAGAAAGTCTCTCATTCACCCTGCACTCAGTTCAGAAAGCAGAAACACTTGAGCACAGCTGACCTGGATTTGTTCAGGGTTCAGTGGGGAAAGAGCATCAGGGAAAGCCCCTCCAGGTGGCTGCACCAACACGTTCACCACTCAGCTCTCAAGCCATCACAACTGCTTCTGCATTCAGTGACTCAACATGCACACAGCACGATCTGCTATCATTGCCCCTCAAACAATGGGACAGGCTCTGCAGTATGATGCTGGCTCTCTAGTCGGAAAGGAAGCAGCAAGTCAGACCTAAACAGCTGGGTTTTTTCAGAGTCATGTAGGTCTATCAACTTGAATTCCTGAAGCTAGACCACAGGCTGTCCTCCATTTAAATTTTCTTTCCAAGGAAGCAGGCATTACTGGATGCTACAGTTTGCTGCTTACATACAACGGAGAGTTTATTTTGTATAGGAAAGGGAAGGAAATCTTTCCAAGGTTCCCTTCCTGCAGTTTTTGCTTCAATTGTTTCATCAAGGAAGGGACTGTCACTGGTGTTAACACGACAGCCAACAAGTGGCATCTTTGGCCAGCCCTCATGCAATGCTGATTGACCCACCATGGGAGCCGTCCATACAGAAGCTCTAGATCACCTCTAAGTCCCTGCCAGGATCTGTCCTGCCAGCTCCTCTGTCAAAGCACAGACATGCTCTGATCTCAGGAATCTGTCTGTGATCCAAACCCTATACCGGCTCCCTTCTAAAATCCAGCAGCCTCACATGTGGCAACTGACATTTTTTAAAGCCAAAGCACCTGATAATATACATACCAACAGAGTGAAAAGCAAAAATCCCACTGATATAATGTAGCACTCGTTCAAAAAATGCACCCTCCTTACACAGAGAAGAGCAAAATGGCAATTGGACTATGTACGCATGGTTTGTGAGGTTATAGCCATGACCAAACCAGCCTTCAGACATGCTTTGTAAAAGCAATATATTAGCATCTAAGTTCATAAACACAATGTGCAATTCAGACCACTTGTTGCCTAGGGCCGGAGAGAGAACTATCCTGGACCTGCTCTACATCATAAGGCCCACGCAGACAACAACTTGTTCTGCTGTCTTCCGAGACAAAAGACACATGAAAACGCAGGCAAGGCTTGCTTGTGCTTGCTTAGCGCGCACCACGTGTAGATGTACCACCATGTAGACTGGCCCATAGGACTTGGCCTTGTGTTTTAATTTCAGGCAATAATCCTTCCACAATATTGCAAGAGTCCTCTAACTTTCCTGCGGAGTTTTGTACTCCATGCCTACGCTGTCAGAGTGACAGAACGGGGAGCTGGCCTTCAGTAAAGCCCAGGTGCATCCCACCAAACCATGGATTTCCAGAGAAGAGGAAGCAGGGAGTCTCCCCAACCTTTCTGGGCCTCACACTGCTACGATTTCAAGGAGGTAAGCTGCTTCACAGAATCACAGAACGTTAGGGATTGAAAGGGACCTCGAAAGATCATCGAGTCCAGCCCCCCTGCCAGAGCAGGATCACCCAGAGCAGGTCACACAGGAATCCATCCAGGCAGGTTTTGAATGTCTCCAGAGAAGGAGACTCCACAACCTCCCTGGGCAGCCTGTGCCAGTGCTCTGTCACCCTCACTGTGAAAAAGTTTTTCCTGAAGTTTTTGTGGAACCTCCTATGTTCCAGCTTGTGCCCATTGCCCCTTGTCCTGTCACTGGACATCACTGAGAAGAACCTGGCTCCATCCTCCTGACACTCCCCCTTGACATATTTATAAACATTTATGAGGTCACCCCTCAGCCTCCTCTTCTCCAGGCTAAAGAGACCCAGCTCCTTCAGCCTCAGCTTCACTCTTGGTTGCTCTCTTAAAAGGAGAAACAAAAATCAATACTTACACAACTTGTTCGGCACCCTGTTCCAGCACTGACACCACTTTACAAATGTGAGGAGGGACAGTGCCAATTAAACTGTCTCCTTCTCTCATCTGTCAAATAACAATAAAAAAGCGCTATATTTGCATTTCTAACGTGTTCCTGCGTGCTAGCTGTCAGGGTAGCTGCTCTGAGGAATGGCTGGCACGCGAGGAGAGAGGATGTGATGAAACACAGCAGAGGCAGCATAGAGCCGCAGGAAATCTTTTACTTGCTATCTCTGGAACCAGATAATCAACTAGAAATAAGCAGGAAGAGTGTACTGCTCTTTGTTATTAGAGGCCAGCAAAATACTTGGCAAGGTATTCCCTTATCACTTTGTCACCATTGGTCAGGCACAACTGAAAAATCTGGTTGTATTAACACCTCTCAGTGCTTTATAAAACACAAACTGGTGCTCAGCAACCATCATTTATACCACTCGATCATCTTTTGTAAGCTATCCACCTTCTCATGATCTGACTATTTATTTTTCCTTCCATGATAACAACTGCTTTATTTTTTGGTTTCGCACTCACCTCAGTAACATTCATCACTTTGATTGCTGCTAGCTGCCCGGTCTTAACGTGGCGACCCTGTGAAAATAACACAAGATCGTAAGTAAAATACGTAAGCAAACTATGTACATAATAACAAATAAGGCATAATAACAAACTGTCTTGGGTACTTTCAATCATGCGTCAATAACCTTTAGCAGAAGACAAGCAGCAACAATACTTGATACTGAGACTGACAAAATATGGTTCACAAGAACATATATGAAAAATGCAACCAGACATCTTGTTGTAAATTGAAGTTTATTGGCTTGGTTAGATCAAGTTGCTCAACAGATGTTGTAGATACATTGTTTTGCCATGATAATCAACACTAAACTCACACTAGAGGATAGTATCAAAAGGTTTGTATGAACAGCGGATTGGCTACATATCCTAACTCCTCACTTCCATCAAATGTTCAGAAATGGGCTTGAAGGTTTGAAACTGCAATTTGTTCCTGAAATAGTGCCTGCAAAGCTGTCTATCAAAATAATGAACTGACACCAGTTAAGTAAGCCATAGGAAATCAGGGAATCATACACAAAGTGCTGCAGGTTGCAGACAAAATGATTTGCAGGTGCAATTTATACCTGCAAAATTAAAAGCTAGGTTGATGGCATTTTAAATCCCAGGCCCTACCTGCACAAAATCACATACAAGTGTTATTTCTAGGACTAAGCAATTTTGCATCAGAGAAAAATGATTCCTCGTTTGCAAGCAATACGTCACAGTCATGTTTTCTTTTGCAGAAAAATAAATTCTGCTGAGATTTTGTGTATTTGTAAGCATCCTCTTCCCCTGGAAGCACTCCTGGGATCACAAAGCTATTCCTCATAAACCAGGATTTATATATTACCACAGACTTCAGGAGGAAGAGATGGGACACACCCTCACCAGGCCCATGACACCCCACGGTGGCCGAGAGAAGATGGGCAGTGGCCAGTGGCCTGCCACTGTATTTCGTCAGCATCCATCCCAGCTGACGTCAGTCCCAGTTAGAGCTTCCTCTGCAAAGCCACGGCTCCTTTGTTGGAGGCCATTGTTTGGAAATGTTTCCAGGCATTCAATGTCTTGGCAATGCAGCGAGAGAGGGCCTTCCACAAAATACAGTCATGCTAGACACGCTGGCACCCTGACTTAACTTCAAAGTTTGTCTGGAGTCAAGAACACTGATAATTCCATGTCTCTGGCCACCACACAGAGCAGGCGACCAACCCATCGAGTCTCTCCTAGGCTGCTGTACATTTTGCAAAGGATGATTTCAAGAATCAACGCTGATTTTCACAGCTACAGCAAAGCATGGAGATGTGCTTCTTTACTGAAAGAATACATACGACTCAACACCAGGCGAGCATTGGACTGAATGTTCATTAGAATAAGGAAGGGGAAAGGTTTGGCATTCAGTTTTGCTTTCAAAGCATGATACCAGGTCAAACTGTCCCACTCTATAACAGACATCTGTTACTTTGCAGGTGCAGTTCTTTCCACTCCAAGTAAACCTGTTGGTCTCACTCACTTTTACCATTAGAAATGAGAATACTGAACTCCCCTCAAAAGGTTGGGGAAATTAGCATTTATGGGAAAGAAAACAACAAGCTCTTGTGTTTTGCAAGCCACGAAACACCTTTGCACAACAAATGTGTCCCCGTCAACTGATAAGCACAACTCGATCCTGCTCCTGCATTCCTAAAAGCTCCCATTTCTGCAACTACTGGGTGAGAGGAGCTTGGTCTAGGCAGAGAGAGCAGGATCAAGCCCTGTGCCCTGTGTCCATGCCGGATCTTCCACACACTGTGTAAAGTTATTACTAGCCTGAGGGAAACGCATCCAACCATCGCTTTGCACAGGTCACCTGTAATAAATAATCTCTGACTGGGTAAAACAGCCTTTATATGGAAGTAAGTTCTGTTAACTACCTGCACTCACACCCCTACGTATTTTTTGATCCCTTTATCCTGGAACAAAATACAAAGTGGTCCAATCCATCAGAGATTCCAAACCATTCTCAAGGAGCCAAAAGAAACAAAGCAGTAAAAACTCATTCCTCTTGGTTTGCTCTCAACTCACAACAGTTTATTTTCAACAACTACTACCACACCTTTTCAAAAGAATCTTCCACATTTATTTGTTGCATTAAGCTGAAGAATTTCATCTTCCCCTATTAGAATAAGTAATGCAAGTTAACCTTGTGAAAAGGTGTAAACATATGTATAGGTTTACATCTGCCTTTCATCAATCATCTAAAAGGGATAAAATAGTTAAAAGTGTGCATATATAAAGAAGTATCTTGGAGATTGTAGCTAAATATGTATCTTCAGTTATGCATCTATATAAAAACATTTTAATCATGAGACACTAATTTTACTGCTATCTTGGCAGATTTATTCTTGACTACAGTTGTCCATTTTCCCAAAGTATAGGATTCATGGTTAAGGTAGAGAAATACATCTCCAAATTCTCTGTACCTACTAACGTATGCAACAATGTGGCAAAATTACACAGCACAATCATTTCTCCTTACCTGACAACATCCCAACATATGCAAATAAAACCTTTCCTTTAAATACGGCCAAAGGAAAAAGTTCAGTCAGTGGAGATAAGATAATCAAAGAACCCTGGAGACATCCTAGATTTTATTTCTTCTCCTCCTCAGAACTTTACTGTGTTCTATTACAAGACTCCACACTACAAAAGCTGAAGCTTTCAGGACATGTGTGGAGAAGAACCATACATGCCTGCACAGCTTATGTGAGCAGGGCAACACGCTCCATGTTATGCTTCCTTTAATGCCCAGACGATGACTGTGCTGGCAGTTCAGAACAAAAATCACAGGTTTCTCTCCTTTGGGTTGTTTTTTTTTGTTTTTTTTTTGTTTAAAACTGGTTTGAGTTTGTTTTCCTTGACATCTGTAAAAGCAGTAAACATCCTGAACCCAGCCCTGGGCTTCTTGTTAACACACCAAGACTAGTGCCCAAGTAAGGAAAGGTTTCAGGGCCTAGCCCCTTATTTTTTTCATTTATCAATAAATCTCAGAGGTTAGCCAGAGTTCACGCGAACTCACACATCGCTACTTCTGCTGAAGCCACAAGGTTGAGTATGTTTGAATTGTTTTGAGAAAGGTGGTGGTTTGATTTTTGTTTACAGCTTGTAGGAGAAACTGGTTGTTTTAACTGTTTCCCAACCAAATGAGACCAACAGACTCACTCGCTTCCAGAGACATGCACAAGTTCATCCTTTTTGCTTTAACCCAAAACAGGAGGAAGAACAAGGGGCATTGCCCTCCCAGCCTTCTGTGCCCATCCTCTGCAGATCATCAATGGAAGTCAGCCCCACATGATTCAAGACCCCCCGCCGCAAATTTCCTCTTAAACTGGGCAGAGGGAAGGAATGTTTTCTGGGCCTGTTTCCCTAATAAAAGGTTTCATCTTTCACTGAAACACTCTGTTTGAGAGCAACTCTGGAGAATGCAGCCAAACCATCCACAGCCATCTGCAAGTCACCCCTATTCCTACCCAAAAATATAGCATTAAATGCTATCAAGCTCACACAGAGCTTAGACACGAGTAATTACGAAGCTCAATGACTTTCTAAAATAGAAGTTCCTGCCTACATTTCGACGAGGTATCCAAGCTGGAAGAAAATCTCCCATTAGCTTTGAGTCCAGCTAAATTCCTTGTCTCCTCCAGAAAATATTTCCACATGAAGTCTGCGGCAGTTGCCAGTTAGTCACTACAGTAACATGCAGCACACTTGGAGCCAGCATACTCATTTTTCAAATCTGCACACTGCTCACTGCAGCCACATTTGTGGAAGATGCTTTATGCCAAAGATATGGTTGATGTGAGCTCCAGCATGCAACATCTCTGCAGGGTGATACACATAGAATAGGACAGATCGTTCAGCGTTATTTCTCTTGGATGTGTATTTACCTTTTTAGCTCAATTAGATAAAGGAAACACTTATCTATGCCTTCTGCTGAGGGTCATGACATATTTTTGTATTTACATCAAACAAGAGTATCAGCATTAGAGTCAAGCTATTAGCTGGTAAAGGAGCTCTACATGAATAAAGTATATTTACAGAATGATACATTCACTCACGTAAAACACCTTTTCCTGCTAGTTCGAAACAGAAATTTGAGGCAGCCTCTGGCCTGTGCCAGCACTACAACCAGAGCCCCAGGGTCCCAGTGATGGTAAGGCTGCAGGTCACACGCAGAGAGCTCGGTTTGATGGCTTCCCTCCCTGATCCTGCACAGACCTCTCTTCCTAGGGGTGGCAAACAGCTCCTGTCAGCTTCTCTCCCTGCTCACAGGCTGGAAGCAATCGCGAGTCCAGCCGCCACAGCCCAGCTGTCCCGTTGCAGCGCTGAGCACGACGCCAAGGCAGCCCACGGCAGTCCCACCACACGCTTCCTTTTTGGCAACGGGTGCTCATTAATGTGTTTCTGGGTCGGTCTGCTGTAGCTGTCCCCATGTAACCGCATCAGGAAAAAAGTGCACGTGAAGGGCAGGGACTGCCTGCTGCAGGATACCAAGGCAGCACGAAGCCAGTGGTTCTGACCAGGCAAAAGCCTCCATCTGTGTCCACGTAACGTCAGCAAGCAGAAGCACAATCTCGCGTTCCTCCCCTTTAAAAAGCAGCATTTTTCAGCAAGGCCCCTATGCACCGAGATACCTCCCAGATAACAGAAGCCTTGGGCGCTTGCCCATTTGCACGTTCACGCCCAAGCAGAGGGCAATTTCACATCACGCGCACACTGCCATCAGGCAGGTGCCTGCACAGAGCACTTACGCCGTGCACAGACACGAGGAGCTGGCAGCATCTGCACGAGGCTGTCACACACCCGGGTGACCCTTCACAGCACTGCCTGCCCACCTGCATCATCCTCAGAGCTGGTAGATACCACAAACTTAACTCCTAGGGCCTGCTCTGGATTTTGAAGGTTCATATCTGAAAGCAAGATCCGTCTGTTGGAGGTGGAGGATTTTGGAAGCCAGAGGACATTTTCACCCAGAAGCATTTTTTACTGCAGCCACCCTCCCTTGGGGAGCGAGGTGAAGGCACAGCTGCTTTGCTGCCAGCTCTTACTGGAAGTGAACTTTAGCAAGCAGATTTCCTGTTCAAAACCCACTTATGAACTTTGATCCCATCTCGGGTAAATCTGTGCGGCCTTGCGGTGGCTGGTATGCCGCCAGCTCAGCCTTCTGTGCCCTGAAGGATGGGACACCACCCTTTTGCCCCTCTCCTCTCCACCCTTTCCACCCTAGTAACACAATTTAAGAGGTTATGCAGCAAATGAACAATGCTCTGCAAAGGGATCCAGGAAACCCTATGGCCTATTCCACATGACCTTAACAAAGTCATGATCCTTCTGTTTCCCTTTCCACCTATGTTGGGCTTTTCTGCTTAGACCCAGCTTTTTAGAAGAGATGAGCAACGACTGACGAGCTCTGTCAGGAAGACCAGTCCGTAATCCTCAACTCAGCAACTGGTATCACTGTGGTCATGGTTGGAGCTCTTCAGCTAAAAATAGAGCAGTAATGCGAAACTTGAAATGGGACAGGAATAAAGAAGTTAGAGGCTTATAGCTTGTTTTTGTTAGTTAATGGCCTGAGGCAGAGCTCAGAGTCAGTCGTGCACTGAATACTAGCACTGCGTTCCAGAAATGATCCATTTCATTGTAAATTATAATATATAATCCACATCAATTCTGATTGTATAAAAAAAAAAAAAAGCAAAACACACCCACAACAAAACACAAAAAAGCAAAAAACTCCCAACTCACCACAACACACATCAGCCTTGGGCAGACAATTACTAGTTTCAGAAAGCCTTTTTTTTTTTTTTTAAATAAGAAAACCAAAACCCATGAAGCCTTCATGACATCAGTCAGGTGGGAATGCAGCTATAATTTTGATTACAGCTTCATCCTCTTAATCACGCAACTCATGCCGCAGAGAGCCTGCTTTGATTGACATTACAAAGTTTTGGTAGCAATTCTGTCACGTCATCTCTGGATGTCTGGTGTATGTGGAGACTGTAAATCAAGGAATTATATTCCCCTGGAGCATTTATTCTCTTCTTTGTGATACTGGGAGATGCTGAGAACTTGGAAGGCCAGGCCTTGTTCCAGGTCACCGCCAGGGAAGCCCTTGGCTCCATCTCCCAGTTGGAGCACACCCTCCTTTCCTGGTGAAGGACTGTGTTCACACCAGCAGTGCCAGGGTCAGGACTTCCCTAAAACCACAACCAGCTGCACTGCCTAGATGCTGAACATGTGGACGCAGTGCATTTGCCCTTTCACCCTCACATCTGGCACCCAATTTCCAGACAGCCCCTAGGTCTCACCCAAACCCCCTTGGCCACATAGCCAGATATTGCTTTTCCTCTTCCCTAGCCTCCATCAACACCCTCTTTCAAGAGCAACCAGCTTTCTCTGTCATTAACTCCCCGGTATCTAGAGGAAGAACACACAGCAGACTGCACCATTGGAACAAGCTCCTGAGATTGCTGCTTCAGCCACACAAAGGTCCTCTGTTGCTCTCAGACTACCCAACGTCAGACACAGCCGGTCAGTCCCTGAGGTGGTAATGGGTGGGCTTGATTGACTTTGGCTTAACGTTGCCTCCAAAACCGACCACAGATGTCTTCCTGCCAGGGGAGGCAAAGGGTGTCATCTAAACGCTACAAAATATGATCACCCTTGTCCACAGTTGGTCAGAGCGATGAACAACATACATATTAATAAATTGTAATTAATAGACATGCTCTTCAAGGTTTATGTTTGCTTTTGTGTTGGGTTTTTTTCTCATATCCGCTAATTCCCACTCCATGTTACATGTTCCAAGAAGTTAGCTAAGATTTACCACTTTCGGTACAGACCATACTATGAAGTCAAACACTATTTAGCATGCCCCAGAACTCCAGTTGTAAAATATTAACAGTAAAATCTAATGTGTCTGCATGTAGATATATAAAGAACAAAAGTTAATTTATAACACTCAGTGCACTTTAAAAACAAAGCATGTTACCTTAATGAAGAATTATTAGCTACATACTATTTATACAGAAAAAAAAAATTACACTGTATTCCAAACAAAAAAGGATAATATTGTAAAGGTTAGCAAATTTATATAATTAAAATGACTTGAATGTTCAGTGAAAAGCAAGTTCCTTTCCTAACAAACAGCACCGCCCTATTTCTGTGCAGGGTTTCTGCCCCTCCCATTGCTTCTCTCTCTTGCCCCTCACCTCAGAAGCAGGAAAGTATTTTTTATTATTACATTTCACTCAAAATTAAAATATTAGTTTTGTACGATTTTTTTTTTTTTTTAAATAAAGCTTTAGACATTTCAGAGCTAAGATATTAAAAAAAAATCATGAATTTCTCTCAGGGTTCCTATTTGTGTCACATGCTTAAACAAAGAAACAAAAATATCACTGCAACTCGTAATACTGTAGACGACAACTACGTTGGCAGTGGTATAAGAGGACTTCCTATACACTAAAATAGCAGCACATTAGCAAGAGAAGAGATTAGCATGTGGAACTTTTACCAGTCATTTAAAATTCTACCCAAGTCCACGCTGGCTTTAAGGAGGGATGGACAGGGGTGATTTCAATGGTACCAGATCAGACAACCTTGATCTCTGAAGGAAAATGACAGTTTTTCACCCCTTCTATCTGTACCACAGCCCTCACGAACTGTAAAACTCAAGAGGCACCAGAAGCTGTTTTTCTGTCCATTTTTTTCCAATCCTTTCAGTTCCTATTTCCTCCCATTGTACAAGTGGAAATACAGATTGTTTGCTTTGCCTAATGTTTGTCTGCGTCTGACTGCAGACCAGTGGGAAAAGAAAATTAAACAAAGGAACAAATTCAAGCCCTTTCACAAACACATACTTGAGCACCTACATCTTTGCAATATCAGTGTATTCACCTGATCAGATTAACATCCTCCTGCAAAACACCAAACACTCAAAGCTACTGAATACTTGTAAAGACTGGACAAGACATCGATCTTTCGGGATTTTTTTAAACCCACGCCCAAAAAGGTCATTCACATTGTGATCAGCAAGATCAAGCAAAGCCCTAAGAAGTTTTGAAAATACCACTCTAGTAACAATATGAAGAAAGGAGTTTTGTCTTCTGCTTATTTAAAATGGTAAGGTCTGCGGCAGAACATCCCACGAGGGAATGGATTGAAGCTAGAGATGGATCAGTTCAGATTGGACGTTAGGAAGAAGTTCTTCCCCATGAGGGTGGTGAGACACTGGCACAGGTTGCCCAGAGAGGGGGTGGAAGCCCCATCCCTGGAAGTTTTTAAGGCCAGGCTGGATGGGGTTCTGGGCAGCCTGATCTAGTGGGGGATGTCCCTGCCCATGGCAGGGGAGTTGGAACTCGATGATCTTTAAGGTCCCTTGCAACCCTGACAATTCTACGATTCTATGTCATCTTCTGCAGCTCCACGCTCATTTGCAGGAAAGTACCCACTCCTGCAGCCTCTCCTTACTCAACCTGCATGCAGACGTGACACTTTTGATACCCTACTGCTATATATAGTTTCTGAACAAAGTGAAAAATGTGTAAGAAGGAAGAGCAGGAGCATTCCTCCTGGGGTAGGTCAAAACAAGGTAGCCTTTGGTGGCTACCAGAGGGAAATGGAGAGCTGCAGCACACAGCAGAGCAAACAGCTCACAGAGGGAACTTCACAGACTGCCTGGGGATGTACAGGGTGTGCATGAAGGTGCATGAAGCTACAAAAAGGTGTAGCTACTCCTGATGAAGGACCAGCCTTCCACCAACTTTGATCCGGCCCAATCCGGTTTGTATCTGGAGATAACTCAGGAGGGTCTGAGTGAAAGGCAAACACCGAAGCTTGAGCTGTCCTCTGTTCAGAATGTCATCCAGTTGCTTGACTTCAGAGGTAACTGCAAGGTCCCTGAATGGCAGCTGCTACCAGCAACAGAAGAAAAGCAACATTTTGGGGCCATAGATGGGTCAAGAGAGTAACTAGACAGCAGCACAGTGAACAGGAGGAGAGGCCTGAAAAGCAGGCTGTGCAGTCATCCCCTCTTCCTCACACGCTATCTATTGAGATATAAAACCTGATTTCTTTGAGCCTAAATTCCAGTATTTGCACAAATAACAGTTTTAGCAGCCTTGCCGTTCACCCTGGGCTTTGGCATTTGTCACATCTCTTCACGTTCGTTGAGTTTCCAGACTCTGACACCCCATCACGATTTGCTACGCCCACCAGGGCGTGGAGGCTTTGCAGGCGCAGGCGTCTTTCCCCTTCCAATGGATGCTCTGCCCTGGGGATGCCTGGGCAGGGCAGTGGGGACACACAGGGCGTTCGCAGCCTCCTGGCTCCTCTTGCTGCCAACAGGAGGGTTGCAAGTGCCTTGGCACAGATCCCGTCCCGCTCAGCACCTGGGGAGCCCAGAAGTGATTTACAACAATAAAGGTCCTCCACATCAGAAGTCTGTTCATCCAGAAAAACAAACAGTTTACAAAAAAAACCAAACCAAAACACCAAAACACTCAGCCTTTGGAAGGTTCTCACTCTGCGGGCCAGGGGCCATCGAGAAGCTAAGTCTAGGGAGAGGTACAGATCCCTCCACCCCTGTGAATTTTCGCTGCCTGACTCATGTGTGTCCGTTTACAGAAATACAGGGCGCTAGAGAAAATCTACACACAGCACATCGCTGCTGGATGAAGTCACAAGCAGTTAAATGTGTCCCGCCGGCCCCGTCCTGCTGGAAGGACATCAGGGCTGGGCTGCAGGAGGTCAGCTGATGGGTGGCCGGACTTTTGGAGCAGGAATCCCTGAAAGGAAGGGGTTTTGGCTCACCATCCCTACGGAGTTCTGAAGGTCAAGCTGCACACAGCAATTAGAAATCTCATGTTATGAGAGTCATGCTTTAAGTAATGCAGCCTTTGCAGACACATGCTAATAAAGAAAGGCTTTATTAGCCTTCTACCCCACATAAATATAACTTTCCATGCACATTGAGCTCTCAGCAATTGAATTTCTAAAAATCCTTCAGCATTCTTGTGACATGTAACACAGTTGAACTTTCTCTCGCACATAAGGCAGGACAGAGAGAAGGTTTTGCCTGAGTTAGAATTACATTGCTGGGTTTTATTTTAAAAGAAAAAGCTTTAAAGCAGGCAGGGTACACAGCTCCAACTGCAAGTTCCAGCCTAGATGATGAGAGCTACAACAACCTTAAAGGTGATTTATGTTTTCATTCCAGTTCTGCTGGTTTTGCTCACACAGATGGCAATACGACCCAGGTACGCAGAGCTCCGTGGACAACTGTGTCACACAGTACACACCCACACACACACACACCCCCCACACACACACCCATACATCCCCACACCCCCAAAAAAGTCTTCACAGAGAATTTAGCTGGGAAAAAAAAGAGCATCTGCTGGCAGTGCCTCTTCGTTTGGCTCCACTTAACGCACCCTCTCCAAAAATTAAAAGGAAGTTAATGGCCATAATTAATCCATGAGAAAACACATCAGTCTCCAGGTTTCTGAATGAGCCCTGTAAGAGATGAACTACAGGGCACTGATCTCGCAGCAGCAGTCAGTTCCTATTTCCCTCCAAAATCCTCATGGCCAGATGGTTCACAAAACTCAAGGGAAGATTACTCAAATGTTTGGGAAGGCTTTCAGCATTAAGTTGGTCTCCAAAATTAAATCAGACTATCCTCTTAATTATTCCAAAAAGTAAAGCATACCTTGCTTTTCTAATTAAATCAAGAAAGAGTGGTGCTTTCAAATTCACTTTCCTAAAGAAAAAAAAATAATCTGAATTCGAGAAGAACTTTGGTGTTATCTTTTTCCTGAACTGATCTGATCAGCTTTATACTGCAGAATCCTTCCTGGCAAAGGGTCTCCTCTCAAGCAAATTATAGGTCAGATGTTCAGTAATAGCTCCTGAATAGTTCCTGCTACTAGCAGTTAGAATCATAGAATCACAGAATTGTCAGGGTTGGAAGGGACTTTAAAGATCATCTAGTTCCAACCCCCCCGCCATGAGCAGGGACATCCACCACTAGATCAGGCTGCCCAGAGCCCCATCCAGCCTGGCCTTAAAAACTTCCAGGGATGTGGCTTCCACCACCTCTCTGGGCAACCTGTGCCAGCGTCTCACCACCTCCATGGTGAAGAATTTCTTCCTAAAGTTACCGTTCAATGTAATCTTCCAATTTGCTCTATTACTTGTAAGGATTGAAGTCAATCACAGCAGAGAGAGAAATAAACAGTGAATTCTTGAGAGGAAAAAAACCCCCTAAATATCCCTGCAGAATAATTTCAAGAAAACAGTTAAACATATTAGAGCTAAAGAACCGCAGAGCCTTAAGCATTGTAGACTGGCATAATTACCGGCACATATGAAACAACAGCAGCAACAACCATTAGAAGAACTGATCACAAAAGGGACCAAGAGTTTCCTACAATTAACCACTGAACAGCTTTACCACATTTTGAAACTCTCGCCTCTTTGCCTTGCCCCTATTTAAACGGCCCAAGTTCATTCCGCACAGCGTAAGATGAAGTAGTGCACTAATTAGCGAACGATGCATTTGGGAAAAACAAACGCAGAGCCTCAGCACGGGCAGCAGATCCCCCCGCTCTCCTCTGACGCACTGCTGGCTGCGCTCCCAAGAGGTTCCCTGCAGGACTTCCCACCAACTGACGGCTTCTCCTAATGCTTAGGTTCTTCCACACGATTCTGGCTTCACTGATGTCAACAGTAATTTCTGCTCTGCAGTTTATTGGATCTGAATTTGCCTCCTGAATAGTCAAATTTCTCAAAGAGAATGAAACCCACTACGCAACGAACTTTTCCGCTGAAAAAGTGTGTATATTCAACGTCTTCTCTGTTGGAGAAGGTTTGCTCACACTGATCCTGTCACAGGTTTGATCCATAGTTGGTGATGGGAGAAATTAACATTTAACTAACTGCTGTTACTGCCGTGTGTCCCTTTGTGTAAAAGCAGCCGGCAAACAACCGCACTACTACCACCCAAAGTTCACTGCCTGCTGGAAACGAGTCTCTTCATAGAGCTGCAGAAGGTGGCCAGATGGATAAGAGAACACTTGCTATTTTGATTGATTACAGACAGCTTTACATTCATAGGCATATAGATCTGACTGAATCCCTCTCATTCATGACTTGTCACTTGATATGTCACATGAAGCACGTGACACCTCCGTAAACTTGTGCACCACCAAATACGATGGGGCCCAAAGCACTATGGACCCAAGTGCATGCACACACAGACATACATATAAATATTCAAAACTACAAAACCAGAATCCACTGGCCTAGCCCATGAAACCTCAGATGTCAATGAGGCTGCACCAGAACCCTTCTCGTGATTCAGTCTCAAAGCCACTTCTCATTTTCCAAGTTCCGAACCCTATCTGCTTTCTTTACCTCGGAACAGCAATAATCTGTTCAACCAGCTGCATCGCATCACAAAGCAGCTGTCAAGAAAACCAAAACAGAAGAGCAAAACCACCTAAAAATTCCCAAAACCATCCAGCTAATGCCAGCAGCTTGCTGGAGAAATGTGGAGTAGCAAGTATCTGAGGTCTAGCTTACACGCATAAACTTTAAAAATGAGCACCTCTAATTTAGCATCTAATTGTATTCACTTTCGAATTTACTCTAAAAGTTCAACTTTCCACAAGTTTCAAAATAACTTTCTTTTGCCATTTCTTTGCGTATTCTGTCATCCACATCCAGATGCCAAAATGCCCCACCAACAACTCATCACTCCTCAGGATCAATTTGGTAATTCTGGCAGAGAAAAACATCGCAGGGTCAGCTAAAACTCTGCAGCACTGCCAATGCACACATTTAAAGAACAGAAATTTAAATAACTAGGTCTGTATTTAGAACAAAAGTGTCTTAAATAAATAAAAATAAAGAAAGAGTGCATGCAAACACCATACCAGAAAACCTACCTCCCAAGTGCTTTGTGTTGTCTGTTCATTTCTGAACCCTTAGGTTCAGGGAGGGACATGGGATTACAAGCAATTGCAAGCTTCCCTCCACTACCAAAGACAGAAGCTTAGCCAGGTTTCTTAAGAAAACAAGGCGTAGCAATTTTGTTGCCCTTGCATCCAACCATGTTTTAACCTGTCAGCCCATTTCAGCCAAAATGGACAGATCGAAGCTTCGCAGAAAACCCAGTTCCCGCGTGCTTCATCAAAATTGGAGACAGAGGCAAACTCCCTCCAGCAAGCAGAGCTCTGGAGTGGGCTCTGTGGTTTCCCACCTGCAGTTGCCTGCCAGCAGCTGTTTAAACTTCCTGAGTTTCGAGGGAAAACAACTTCAGAATTTACCTTAATACATAAACTCATCTCTCATCAGTGCTTGTAGGCTACTTTCCTCTAGTCTTAATATTAACATTGCAAAAGTGCTTTCAACCCTTGCGCCACTGAGGCTTACAGAAAATACGTATTCTTAATATGTTTGCACAAGAAAATTACTATATCCAATAACAGAAGATTTAGAGAAAACCAAGTACCTAAAAAAAGGGGTTCTGAAATTAATCACCGAACCATCTTTAGGGACTGGCTCCCCAGCACTGATTCTTACTTGCCATTTACTCTGTAATCACATGAGTGTAAGGTGAGCATAAAGCACAACCATACCACTGTTAGCATTTTATACTCAGTCTGAGTAGGTAAAATAAATGCCATCATGTGCAAAAGACTGGAAACAACGAAGTTTCACAGAATCACAGAATCACAGAATCACAGAATGTTAAAGGTTGGAAGGGACCTCAAAGATCATCTAGTCCAACCCCCCTGCCAGAGCAGGATCACCTACACTAGAGCGCACAGGAACGCGTCCAGGCGGGTTTTGAATGTTTCAAGAGATGGAGATTCCACAACCTCCCTAGGCAGCCTGTTCCAGTGCTCAGTCACCCTCACAGTGAAAAAGTTTTTCCTCATATTTTTCTGGAACCTCCTGTGTTCCAGCTTCCACCCATTGCCCCTTGTCCTGTCAGTGGACGCCGCTGAAAAGAGCCTGGCTCCATCCTCCTGACATTCCCCCTTGACATATTTATAAACATTGATGAGGTCACCCCTCAGCCTCCTCTTCTCCAAGCTAAAGAGATCCAGCTCCTTCAGCCTTTCCTCATAAGGGAGATGCTCCACTCCCTTCACCATCTTTGTGGCTCTACGCTGGACTCTCTCAAGCAGCTCCCTGTCCTTCTTGAACTGAGGGGCCCAGAACTGGACACAATATTCCAGATGTGGCCTCACCAGGGCAGAGTAGAGGGGCAGGAGGACCTCTCTTGACCTACTTGCTACTCCCCTTCTAATACACCCCAGGATGCCATTGGCCTTCTTGGCCACGAGGGCACACTGCTGGCTCATGGTCATCCTGCTGTCCACTAGAACCCCCAGGTCCCTTTCCCCTGCACTGCTCTCCAGCAGGGCAGTCCCCAACCTATATTGGCACATGGGGTTATTTTTTCCCAAGTGCAAAACTCTACACTTGCCCTTATTAAACTTCATCAGATTTCTCCCCGCCCAGCCCTCCAGCCTGTCCAGGTCTCTCTGAATGGCTGCACAGCCTTCTGGTGTGTCAACCACTCCCCCCAACTTCGTATCATCAGCAAACTTGCTGACAACATTCTCTAATCCCTCATCCAGATCATTGATGAATATATTAAACAGCACCGGCCCAAGCACTGACCCCTGAGGGACCCCACTAGACACAGGCATCCAGCCAGACTCGGCCCCATTGACCACAACCCTCTGGCTTCTTCCCTTCAACCAGTTCTCGACCCACCTCACTACTTGGTCATCCAGACCACACTTCCTCAGTTTACCTATGAGGATGCTGTGGGAGACGGTGTCAAAGGCCTTGCTGATGTCCAGGTAGACCACGTCCACTGCATGGCCACCATCCATCCACCTGGTTATGTCTTCGTAAAAGGCTATCAGGTTGGTCAAACATGACTTCCCCTTGGCAAAGCCATGCTGACTGCCCCTAATAACCTTCTTATCCTTGATATGCCTAGAGACAGTGTCAAGGATAAGATGTTCCATCACCTTTCCAGGGATGGAGGTGAGGCTGACCGGTCTGTAGTTACTCAGGTCATCCTTCCTGCCCTTCTTATAGACTGGAGTGACATTCGCTTTCCTCCAGTCTTCAGGCACCTCACCTGTTACCCACGACTTACCAAAGATGATGGAGAGTGGCCTAGCAATGATTCCCGCCAGCTCCCTCAGCACCCGTGGGTGCATCCCATCAGGGCCCATGGATTTATGAATGTCCAAGTGTTCAAACTGATCCTTAACCCACTCCTCATCAATCAGGGCAGACTCCTCCTTTGTCATGACTTCCTCTGGGGCCTTAGGGGACTGAGGCTCCTGAGGACGGTCTCCAACAGTGTAGACAGAGGCAAAGAAGGCATTCAGCAACTCTGCCTTCTTTCTGTCCTCTGTCTCCAGGGCACCCACCTCATTCAACAGAGGGCCTACATTGCCTCTAGTGTTAGTTTTGTCAGCAATGTATTTGAAGAAGCCCTTTCTGTTGTCTTTGACCTCCCTTGCAAGTTTTAACTCCAAGGAGGCCTTAGCTTTTCTGATTGCCTCCCTGCACTCCCTGACAGCTGCCCTGTACTCCACCCAAGTGGTCAGCCCTTCCTTCCACAATTTAAACACCCTCCCCTTCCACCTGAGTCTGCCCAGCAGATCCCTGGTTAACCAAGCAGGTCTCCTGGATCTCTTTCTTGATTTCCTACCTGATGGGATGCACTGATCCTGAGCTTCAAAGAAGTGGTCTTTGAATGCCAACCAACTGTCTTGGGCCCCTTTACCTTTCAGCTCCCTGTCCCACGGGGTATCCCCCAGTAATTGCTTGAAGAGGCCAAAGTTGGCCCTTCTGAAGTCCAGAGTTGCGATCCTGCTTGCTATTCTGTTTTTACCGCACAGGATCCTGAACTCCACCATCTCATGGTCGCTGCAGCCAAGGTTGCCCTCAACCTTCACTGCTTCAACCAGTCCTTCCTTGTTGGTGAACACAAGGTCCAGCAGCGCTCCTCTCCTGGTAGGCTCATCTACCATTTGCATCAAAAAGTTATCATCGATGCACTGGAGGAACCTCCTGGACTGAGGATGGCTGGCTGTGTGGGACTTCCAGCAAACGTCTGGGTAGTTGAAATCCCCCATGAGAACCAGGGCCTGGGACTGAGAGGCTGCTGTCATCTGCCTGTAAAAGGCCTCATCAACTTCCACCTCCTGATCAGGTGGTCTATAGTAGACACCCACCACAGTGTCACCTAAGCTAGCCTGCCCCTTAATTCTCACCCATAAACTCTCTACTTGCTCCTCATCTGCTGCTCGATGGATCTGAATACACTCCAGTTGCTCTCTCACGTACAGAGCAACTCCCCCACCTCGCCTCATCAACCTGTCTTTCCTAAAGAGAACATAACCATCAAGGCCCACATTCCAGTTATGTGAGCTGTCCCACCACGTCTCTGTAATTGCAATAAGATCATAGTTCTCCAGCCGAACATAGACTTCTAATTCTCCCTGCTTATTCCCCATGCTTCTTGCATTGGTGTACAGACACTTCAGAGATTTAATGGAGCATCTGTTACCGTTGCTTGTGCATTTTTTGCCTAACCCTGGGATACTTCCCCTTGGCTCATGTGTAGAGACTCGGGTTTTATCCCCTTCCCCCTTCCAACTTAGTTTAAAGCCCTATCTATTAATCCTGCCAACTCTCCAGCAAGAATTCTCCTCCCTCTCTTAGACAGGTCTACACCATCTATATCTCTCATGCCCAGTACTGCATAAACTTCCCCGTGATCATAATACCCAAAACGTTGTTGGAGGCACCAGTCTTTAAGCCATGCATTAACTGCATCTACTTTTCTTTTCCTTTCACTATTCCTGTCACCTACTAATGGGATAGATGAGAAAACTACCTGTGCCCCCGATCCTTTGATCACCTGGCCCAACAACTTAAAGTCCTTTTTAATTCTCTGAGTACTTCTATGATTGATCTCGTCACTGCCAGCCTGGACAATCAACAATGGGTAATAATCAGTGGGACTCACCAGCCTGGGAAGTTTTTTAGTAATGTCCCTAATCCGAGCTCCAGGGAGGCAACAGACTTCCCTGTGGACTGGGTCTGGACGGCAAATGGGACCCTCTGTTCCCCTCAGGATGGAGTCACCAATGACAACTACCCTCCTTTTCTTTTTAATTGAACTAGTCCTGATGCATAGGTGTGATTTGGTCAGCGAAGTCAACCTTACGTCTCCACATTCATTCACCTCTTCTTTTCCATGGCTCTCCTCTTCCAGAGCACTGTACCTGTTCTGTAGAGGCAACTGAGCAGGTGAGGGAGGCTGGGCATGGACCCGCCTTCCTCTCCGAGCCAGGACTCGTTTCCATTCCCCCTCATCACCTTGGTCCCCTCCTTTGACCTCATGGCCAGAGGGGAGAGGATCCCCTGTTGCATGTGGAGAGTGCTGTGTGTGCATCAGGGACTGGCTCCACCAATCTATCTCTTTTTCACACTCCCTAATGCTCCTCAGCCTCTCCACTTCTTCTTTTAGCTCTACCACAAGATGGAGGAGATCATCCAACTGACCGCACCTCACACAGGCACTGTCAGATGCAGCGTCTGGGAGGCACAGGCTCAGGCACTCCCTGCAGCCGGCAGCCTGCACAGCTGCGTCCTTGTGCTGGAGCACTGTTTGGGTCCCCACACTCCTCCTCGTGGTGGCTTTCTGTCTGGTGGCAACCATAATGGGGAAGAAGAAAAAAAAAAAAAAAAGGAAAGAAAAATGATCAAAAAACAAAAAACAAAAAAAAACAAACAACAACAACAAAAAAAAAATAGAAAAGAATTAACCAATAACCACCCTTCACCTCTTATGCCCAGGGTCTGCGATCCTCGCCCTCCCTGAGCCACCAGTAACACCCCGCTGTGCCCGCGGATCACCAGAGTCCAGCAGGTCCTCCCCTCCCCCACGCTCGCGCCGCTCTCAAGAGTCAGATGGCTGAGGCCGCTTTTGAGTTTCGCGGGCTGCCGGCTTCCTCCTCGCCTACGTCACTCTCTCCCGCCTCGCGAGATTCCCTCTCAGTTCCGGGTCCCGCTCTCTCTCCTCGGCTTCACCGTCCCCGGCAAAGCCCCCTCTCGCCTCAATCCGCCCAGAAATCGGAGAAAAAAACCGCTCTTACTGCAGCAGCTGTCGCTGCCGCTGTCCGCGCAGTCCGAAGGAGTCAGCCGATCAAATAATTATTTTTAAAGACCCGGTTTGCACACATGGCTTGATCTGGTTTAATTAGAAATCTATTTCCAACTCAATTTTGTTAAGTGCAGACATGCTCACTGGCCTGCATCGGTTTTGTTCACCCATTCCTTTTCAGCCACAGTGGACTTCATGTTCCAAAATGCTCATATTTTGCATAACTCCACCTCTGTCCATGCAGTTTCACAGTGGCTTTAACAGAAGAAGAGGGAAACGAACACTGATTTCTTTGGAAATTCCTATTTATTTCTGTTACCAGCTTGTTTCTCTTTTTCAAAGAATTTGGTTTAGGAAAGACAGCAATTAACACTGATTACAAAGCTGACTGGTGTAGCTTAATATTCATACGTCTCACGATCCAATGAGAACAGAGGTTTTATCACTAACTGGCATAGCAAACGTTGGCCACGCTCAGGGTGGGTGGGTGCAGGTAGTGGTTTTGCCCTCGCAGCAGTCATATGTGAGAACATGTTTCTGTGGCAAGGCAACAACCTTCTACCTGCTAAAGCTTCCTTTTGTTTTTGCCGAGAGAAAAAAAAAAGTCAAGAATAATAACGTAAGAAACTATTTTATGCCAAACCTCAAGAGAGTTGTTGCTCTGCTTCATCACCAGTTCCAGGCACACGCCCCGTTACAGAACGACAGCAGCAGCGCCGCAACCCGGTCCAGAGCACGTGTGCTACAAGTGCTAAACCTCAGCAGCACAACTGTGGAAACGAACGACTGTGCTGATGGCAAACATGGATATGGCAAACACAGTACAGGAAGAGGGGAGTATAAAAAGTGGAACATAAAGTTCTCTGTGTCGTCTCATGTATTTCAAACACTTCTTGCTAACAGAGGTTCCTTCAGCCAGTGCTGATGCACAACCACAGACATCTTCCTCAGCAGCCAGGACACAAGCCAGATGTGGCTTATCAGATCACAACCAACTCCTGGAAACACACCTTGAGAGCCACCACATCAGCAGCCTGCCCAGGGCGGGGGAAAAATGCTGCAGCAGCAGCTTCCCTGTTTCTCTTCCTGATCGTGCTTCCCAGTTTTATAAGGAGATGCCTGGAAATGAGAATCCACCACGCAGTCTCTGGGGACCTTTCACGTCACACAATGACTAGTGACAATGAACAGCTTAGGTAACAGGGCACTGCACCACAAAGTTCACACTACTTGCTTGGCAATAAAGGAAGCCAAAAAGGAAGGAAAACCTCATCGTTGGCATACACTCCCCTAATTTGAGGGAACGACCCCTCTGGAAGTTCAGACAGTGTTTGTACACAACAGCATTCAGCCAGCCAGGCTCCCCATTAATAATCACAGCTGATACCATGTCACACAATCACCTACAATCCCCATCTGACCTGGGTCCAGCTCCCCTGGGAAGGCTCCATCACAATGACAGTGAAGGTGCCTGGAGCTCCACACTCCAGCCTGCCAGAGTCCAACTAGAAGGGCATATCTGTAATATAAAGAATCACACTATTTTAACAACACGAAAAGGGAGAAATCTGCTAGAACTCTGTAACACAGAACAAGGAAGGATACAGCAACCACAAGAGCTCAGAAAGCCAAGCTATTTTCAATCTACTCACTTTGACATTCAAAACTCATCTGCATGACAGACAGGACAAGTGCCATCCAGGCTCCAAGCATCACCCAAGGCTACTTAGGCCATTTCCTTTCGTTCCTTTTCAGAGAACTGTGAATTTGGCAGAAGCAAGAAGCCAAATGACATTACATGACCTAGCCAGGAATTTGTTGTGAATGCAGTAGGTGTTTTTCAAACATACACAGAAATCTGATCGCTCACACGTGTCTGTACGTGTGGAGTCCGGTGCCAACACAAAAGCACTCTGGATGCAGCCACGCAAAGTCTTCCACCAGGTGGGTACCTAGAAACCAACACGATGCAAAGAAAGGAGGAGAGGAACACAGGAAAGGTTAAATCCTCTAACCTTTATTCTCCAGCCTGTGGGATCAGAGACCCAAGTTTCCAGCCTTTGTTTTGTGACTTCCTCTATTCAAAACAGCTGTGACTAAAATCTTTCAAATGTCCAAAAGAAAGAGAAGTTAGTGCATCTCTTTATTCCTTCATCCTTTCTCCATTTTCAGGCATATTTTTGGAGGGCAGGCTACCATACATGTAGCTTCTCCAGACACAAAGAGGTTCTTTTTCTGCCAAGGAAACTGTGCCAGTTGGGTATCCAGCAATCTGCCCTGCCTCATGCACGTGCGCACCGACTCGGCAGCACGTGAGCTGGGAGCTCACCACATTTGGGAAACATCAGACCTACTTAGGCTGATCTGCACACGCACAAAAAGCCCAATGTGTCCCAAGCGCACCACATTCGTTGGCACGTACCACCCCTGCCATGTCCGGGCTGTCCCAGGCTTCTCAGCTGCTGGGTTCACTGGGCACGTCCTACGCCTCAAGTCTTAATACGCCTGCCCAAAAAACTTGGCAGCTTTCCACCAGGAGCGGTGACAAAACGTATCCTAATGTCTCTGGAAACAAATCAGCTTTCATCCAAAAAGAATCCCACGGGAGGAATGGCCTGGCGCACCCAAATCACGGACTGGTGCTGTCCATCCTTTCTACAGGTCAAAACGCACACACGGAACCAGCTGATGAAAAACTGGGAGATTTCTCCACAGCAATTTGATTTTCAGAGCAGCAGGGATACGCTGGGTCACAACACGTACCTCCACTCTTTGATATTAATAAGGCAATCGGGTATCTGCTGATATAATTTGGCTTCTGGGGGCAGAATTTTTGCAAGAAGGCTGTTAACGATAAATATTTCATGTTAGACTGGAAAAAGCAAATACTAAAGAAAAAACATTTTTCCTGGCTCTTCCCTTTTTCCATATAACAAGACAACATCATGGACAATCTATGTAAATAATACATTTGAGAGTCCATTATCTAAGCCACATGCATATTTATTTCATGTTGGTATTGTTGCATATTTTAGTATAATTGTTCAGAGGTTTAAAGCCATGAGTAAAACAAGAGTAGACAAATCTACTACAGCAGAAATAATCAGTAAATTAGTTACTTTTTTGTTATTTTTAAATACTAGGAAAAATCCATGCTAAAATTCAGCATAAAAAACAAGAGAAAATTCCTCAAGGTCAGTAAAATAAATATTTTCAGAAGGTCACCACACGTTTTTCTTACGTGCTTTTCCTCTAAATGTTTCCATTTTTAACAACAGGAATATAAGAAAAAATTGCATCAAAAATGCTCATATCAGATGTAGCGACGGCACAACTGTAGAGTCGGGAAATGTAATTTAGTTAATTCCAGTATTCGGTAAATCTCAACGAAATGTCAGTATTTCGCCAACTGGTCTCATTTTTTGGTGGTAAACACTCCTCACAGAATGGAAAGTCAGAAGACTTCACATTGATATTCACATTTCTCTTGGTAATGCCAAATTATTTCAGCATGATAGTACTTTTTTTTTTTAAAAGTATGCAGTACTAAAGACCATCTATGAAATATTAAACATCCTGCTAAATTAAAATGTGTGTTCAAGCAAAGCAAATGAAATGCAATGTTTTGACATTTCTGAAGGAAAGTTTGAAAATGAAAGCCAACTCATTTTTTAAAAAAATTTCCCCACTAATGTTTCTGTTGAACTCAACATGTTTTGATTCGAGTGAAACTGTTTTCAAACAGCATGTTGTTCAGTAAGTGCCTCCTAACCAATTCTCACAAACCACCTCCTTAACTACACTAATTCCTCTTAACCAGAATCCCCAGATGCTTCACAAAACCAAGGACTGCCTCCACTGGAACAGCTACCGGCAGCAGTAACGCTCAATTTCCAGCAAATTCTTGTGTTTGAGCAATGACGAGAGGTAGAGGCAAGAAGAAAAATTAGCTCCCCTGAACTGCAGCTGCCCACGCCAACCTTCATGAACAAGTGTATTTCTCACATGATGGGAGGACCTAGAAGCACTGCCACAGACCACATCCTAGCTATTTCGTATTAGCTAATAACGTTACCTGCGCAGGGCACAGAAAAGGCCATGGTTTGCTACAGGGTATGTCATCTGGGCTATTCACTTCCTAAGATCTCAGAAGTTCCTAAAGTTTCATGTTGTCATGGGGAGAAAGAAAGGGATGAGGAAGAAACAACTCTTGAAAAGATGCTTCTAAGGCAAATCCTAGAAAAGCCTTTCAGCAGGTTACAAGGTCAGGCTTATAACACACAACGGCTTTAAAAATAAAAAAAAAAGTATACTACAAACAGCTGAAAAATAGTTTCTTCTTTACTTTTATTCTCAAGATCCATATTCACAGATCTGTACTGGCCAAAAAAATTACCACTGGCCAGCAGCCTGAGAACAGCTGCATACCAGACAAGAAAAGCACAATTTTATCATATTTACGGACTTTACAGCTGAAATTGGACATTACAATTTAAAATTACTTTACTGGAAATTTCATTACGATAGGACAAAGGGCTGACCTTCATCTGCCTCTACTGACCAAGCAAGCTGCTCGACCCCAGCTGACAACAAAAACTGGATTTTCAACTCCATTTCCCCACAAATGCCTCAGAAGGGCAGGATTAAGAATAGTCCCAGGTGAACCCACATGGCACTGGGAGATATCACCAGAGGAGCTCTGCATCTCCGGAGAAGCTCTGCCCAGCAGCAAGCACAAGGACCGGTTCTGCTGCCACCTACGTTGGCTGATCCTAACCACCCCTCTGCCCCACACCTCACATATTTGGGGACCTGCAGAGTGATGGCTCCTGTCACTTGGGGGGCAATTCAGAGCGTGGAAGAGGAGCTGCGGCAATCGCCCACAGCAGCCGACCACGCCAGGGCAAAGCTCTGGGAACGTCCCTCCTGTTGCAGCGCTTCCCATCCCCACTACTAGAAGTCTCGCTGCCTGACTTGGCGCACTCCCCTGCAACCTCTATGCAGACATAAATCAGCATCTGGTTTGCAGGACAGCAAAATACCAGGCTCACGACTTAATCTGAATAACAAACAAACTCAATTCTTTAATGCTGTTTACTTCTGTTTGCTCCAGAAAAGCAACCCAGCAAAGGGCTGGCTGCTGCCATGAGTTAGCTCCAGTCCTCACTTAAGCACTGCCCTAAGCTCAAGTACTGAGCACTTAGGAAACCTTTCTTTCACAAGCACAGTAGTGCTTCTGGCTGCTCCCAGATGGTCTTCACAGGTCAAAAGTTCCATCTCTACAGTTACAACTCAGCAGCTGCTTCTCAGGGTGTTATTACACAACGTGCCTGCTCCCATCCAAGTCAGACTGACCTGGAGGAGTTAATGCAAGCTCACCTCTGCAGTGGAGATATTTAACTGAGGGCAGAATGAACAATAGATGCATTCTGCAGTTCAAGTAAACCAATATTCATTCTACTCTGAGGAGAAAAACCCACCAGAGACACTGATCAAGTACTGGGAAAGATAGAAAAAGGCGAAGGTGGGGAAGGATGCTGCTACAGGATTACTGGAGACTCCACTCGACACACAGGTAAAAAGCCTCCTTCTCAACAGGACTGTAATTTAGATTTCTAAAACACATCCCAGAAACTCTCTCTTGGTGCCCAAGATTTCATCCTGCAGGACTGAACTATTTGGCTCAACATAACAGACTTGTTAAATATTTGAAGACAAAACTATAAAGCACTATTACAGATCATTCTTGTACAGAAATCAGGGTTCCACAGGCATAAACAAATTCAAATACATTGTTATGAAAGAACACCTGAAGATTGGGCATGAAAGTTGAGAGAATATTTACTGCTGGTGAAGACAATGTTGACATCTCCGCTACGCAGAAAATGGGAAAGGACAGAAGAGCAGCACACACTCCACAGAGTTCTTTAGACTAATTCACTACATTGTCAAGTTTAAAACACCAAATGCTGGGTAAGTCCACAAAAAACACGTAACATTAATAATACATTTTTAAGGAAAAAAAAGAAAACAAAATAAAACAACAAAAAAAGAAGAGAAAGAGACAAGCAGGCTATCAATATTTTTAGGAAACCAACAGATACATTGCCTTTATCATGCTCTACTAACTATAGCCCAGAGGTACCAAAGAGGGACTTTCAAACAACGCACATGCATTCTTCAGCTCCTTAAAGCAGACCTGCAAAGTAACATTCCCATGCAGCTATAAGAAAGAAATCAGAGACATGGGGATAAGATGACGTGTGCTTGCAAAGCACTCAACTTCTGCGCTTCATTCAGAAAAACAGAGGGTTACTAAAGCTAACATGCAATGGGAATCATCTGAAACATCTATAAATAACACACCCAGTTTTTCTGCTGTTTAAAATGAAGTAATATCCTATCATTCATTCACTAACATGTCTGAGAGGTTTTCTGGACTGCTAATAGACTATTTCTTACAAGTTCTCCCCCAACCCCACTGATTTATTCTGAAGAAGAGCTAACATATACAATGAACTACTCCTGAGTAGGTCAGGTACTGTAAAACTCAGCAATGCAAAGCGCTGGTCCCTCACATAGGCACGATTCTGGATGCTGCTGAGCAGTCAAGAGTATTGAAATCAATGTCACTAGTGAGGTGCTTAAAGTGTAGCAAAGTGCTTGAGTGGTGAATTAAAAGCCTGAACTATTTCCTATGGTGCTTTTATTATTACCAGTGCATTTTAGCAGGTTCTCTTACCTTCAAAATGGCATGTCCCAGTGCCAACATCTCATGTGTTATGCAACACAAGATCAAAATGCCACCAGTTTGGGATGAAACTGCATTGCACTCTCTCATATGGACATTCAGGTCCAAAACACAAAGGAGCTGGACGTGGCAAGCCTGCCAACCAATTATTTGCAGGGATTTTACTACTCTCTAATGGCTGAAATGGCACATTTAATTATTGTACATTGCTCTGCTCAGTCAAAGAGCCTTTATTGTATGGAAGCACTCCACAGCTGAGAGGTTTTTTCATATCCTTACTCTTGTATTTTTGATAAACTAGTCCTACTTAAGAATCTTAATTGAATTCCTCTGAAATATTCACTAACTAGAACCAGGACTTTACAATTTCCTAATTAATTTCGCATGTATGAACCATTATTTTAAATTCCAGTGCTGAATACAGTTTGGCATTGCCATGCAAATTAAGTAGGGAAGCCAAGATCAAAAACAAACCCAAAAATCTCACACAGACTATGGAAAAAAGCGGTCCTGGTTCTGACAACTAAATACACAGGATACACTACCTATTTTATATATATATGTATTTCAAATAAAAGTCATCCCCCTACTTTTTTTGTATTCTCCAAGTCAGCCATTAACAACCCAGTAGGCTGGCTTGATAGTAGGTATGTTCTGTCCACTGAGATTCACGTGTACTGGACTCAAATCGAGACTGGAAAAGACCTCTGGGAACATATGGTTGCACCTTCTGTTGGAAGCAGAGAAACCCAAGACAACGCCAAACAGTCTTCCATCTTTCCAGCAAGGGTGACTCCACCACCAACCTGGGAAACTTATTCCAATGTTGACTTCTTCTCCCTGTAAATAATGTTTTTTCTTACAATGAGATGGAATTTTCCCTGAGTGATCTGCCCCTGGTTCCTCTTGTCCTGTCCATCCCTGTACTTACATCTTCTTCATAAACCACTGCTGAAACACTTGAAGGCTGTGACTCGATTGCCCTCAGCCTCGTCTTCCTTCAGTTGAAAAAAACTGCAACTCCGTCAGCCATCCCTTCTTCATGTGGAAAAGTTCTTCAACCCTCTAAGTGTTTTGGTGGCCTTCTCTTGGACTCTCTCCAGTTTCCCAGTGTCTCCCTTGAACCAGGGGAGCACAGATGGGACACGGTATTCCAAGCGTGGCCTAACACAAGCAGGGGAAATCATCACAGTCCCTGATCTGCTTGCAACACTCTGCTGACACAGCCCAAGGCACAGTTTGCCCTCACTGCTGCAAGGGTGCGCTGCCAACTCCTCAGCCGTTGTGATGGAGAAGGACCAACATGGTGGCACGGAAGCGTTAAGAAAAGCATGCAGACATGTTGGAGAGTGTATTTAGAAGTTACAGTCAACTGAGATAAGAGGAAGAAACACATTTAGTAGTAGGAGGACTTCACAGGTGCTACTAAAAAAACAGAGGCATGAAGAAGTGAAATACTCAACCACCAAATCACGCCTCTGCTGTACCAATGATACTAGAGCCATAAGCATTAGGCTTTCAAGGCCACTCCCTTCATAAGCACCACAACATTTCTGACCTTATTACAATGACAGCAGCATATACTGAGCTCAGACTTAGTCCTCAGAGATCCCTGCTGCCAGGATTAGCAGACGATCCCCATTATTTGTTTGCACTACTAAACTAAAGATGTAGACAGTGAGCTGTTGACTCCATCCAGTACGCTGCAGCAATACATTATACGCTCCTGCCTACAATAATTAATTAGTTGCTCAGGTGGACGAGATAATTAGCTATGCTATTACAAACCCAAATAAAGAAAATGAGTAGACAAACAAGAACTTCTACCAACTGCTAGTGCAACAGAAAGTAGCGTTTTGTCATTTCTATGAAGAACAACTGATTTCCCTATTTGACTCATCAAAATCTCAGTGCCTTGAAGGCTGTTAAAACTGTAACTGACCACAAATGATAACAGAATACCCCAAGATGACATGACACTTTTAACAACTTTGTTTGCGGCAGTTTGGAGACACTGAAATTGCATTTCAGCCCTGAGACACGTTCTTCAGAAGGTGGCTGCTTCTGACCCACCCCCAGAAGCGACAGTTTACGAAGTTTTCAGCCTATACATGTTCATTTTCTGGATTGCACTGAACATAACAGTAACGCTTCTTACATTTAACCTTCCAGTAACTGCCTGAGGTGTTACCATCAATTACGGTTTTCAATACAGTCCAGACTTTAACACTTCATAACTTAGCACGGTAATTCTTAGCATTGTGATTCTTTCCATGCAGTGCCATGTCTCAGAAAAAACATGTTGCTTCCGCCCACCTCTCCCAACTTGGTCTCAACTATTTCCGCCAGTTATTCAATGAAATGAACTACAGAGAGCTTAGCAGGCTTTCAAATTATTTAAGATAAACTAAGAAGTCATATTTATGCCTCACTACACTCCTGCCACTGTACATCAACAGTAGAGTAACTCATAACTCATGACAAAAATTGAAAGATAATTCAATACTAAGAAGCAGCTGTATTTAAAATAATTTAAAAAACACAAAACACTTCTTTACTCAGACCTGCTTCCTTTTTGTAACCAGAGTCTTATGGGACTACACAGAAATAAGAATATTAGCTATGCAGAACTATTATAGAAAAGGCAAGGTTGCTTCCATCCTCTGCTAAGCCTCAGTAGCAGCACTGATTTGTCTTCATCAGCTGCATTACGGGGAAGCCACTTCTTTCCTTTTAATTCTCACAACCCCAAACCAGAGCACCTCTCTCAAGTTCCCTGTGCCCTCAAATTCCACTAAAGATACAACCATTTTGCACACACAGAAGCTGCAAATCTGCCAACGGTTTATCATCAGCCTGCAAGTTTATGCTCCAAACAAAAACGTCAGCCCCTGGAACTCACCAAAGGCACTGAGCTCTCATTCCCTAGGTCACTCAAAATTGTCGACCCCAGGAGAGGGCTAACCCACATCATTAAGAGAAAGGAAGTCAAAAGCCCCAGTCAGGTGCCTCTCGACATCAGAAAACAAGCAGATTGCACAGATGCTGCTGATGACCTCGTTTGGCCCATGAGAACTTTTTTAGAAGCATGAGGACTCTCAGAGCACAGCTGAACACACAGGATTAGGAGCAATTCCTCTTTATCTTAATGATTAAAAAACCAGCTATAAACTCAGAGTCCCACAGTCTCTTCCAGAGCTCAAGAGCAATTGTCTGACCCAAACACTTCAAAACTGGCACCTGCTTTGGTTACCCCATAAGTCCCTTTCCCCATTCATCCATTAGAAAAATGAGCCCACACTGAAAGTTGAAAGACAGAAAATACATTAGGAGGCTCCTACTGAAGACTCACCCCTCAAAGAACATGAAACTAACAGCTGGAGCCCTTGCAAAAAAAAGAATAAAGTATTTCACCTCCCCCCCCCCAAACTTAGAGTTTAGTTATTACTAAATGCACAAAGGCAGAGCAAGAAACAACTGCTCTACGTTAAGGGTGATACACGATCACCATCCAGCTCTTCACAGCAATAGAGTCCAACTGCGGAAGGCATCCACGTAACTAAACTTCTGGAGGTAACGGGAGTAGGCAAAGATTTATTCCAATCACAACACTGTCAGGTCTCCACAGCCATACCTACACTGAAGGACAGAGCCTCACGCACACTCAGAGCAGACCACGCAGCCACACATCTGAGCTTCACAATGTTTTCAAAGGTACCACCTTTAACAGTACACCTCGTCACAATAACGTAGCAACTACTAGCAAATAAAGAAAAGTGGCATTTATAAATCACCTAGACAGTTTTCTGCAGGAATACTGCCACCCCAAACAACAGCCAACTCAAGCTTCCCCAGGCAGCCTGTGGGAGGGGGCACCGAGGCACCGTGGCTGCAGCCCAGGGAGGAAGCAAAACCCAAGAACTTGCAGGTGACACCTTCAGCAATCTCACTTTCAGCCAGACAACACCCACAGTTACACAATGTCATTGCTCTGCCCTGTCTGAAAGTCTTCACTGATCAGCAGCTCTAAAAAGAACCCCCAAATGCTGGCCCTCATACTTCAGAAAGCAACCCCGTGCCCTTCGCACAGTCCCTGTGGTCCCCGGCCTCGAGGGTTCCCCCTAAGATGGACAGCCCCAGCAGTGCGTGGGAAGTTCAGAAACTTCTCCTTTCTATAGGCTTTCAAGGGAGATGGTGCAGACTGGACACAATCTGACCTTCAGCACTTCAAAGTTCAGGAAACACAGACATGAAAGAGTAACTACTCATAACTTCTTCAACCCCCGGCAGACGCCTCACTTCCAGCTGTCTTCAGAGACGGCTCTCTGCTATCACCTTCCGTGGCACTATTCAGAACCACCTCTCACACAGTATTGCTCTTCAGATTTCAGCCCCCTGAAGCCAGCAATTAACTGAAAAACTCATCTGTCACTTCAAGAGAAAACGAAGCCTAAGTCTCATGACTTCTGGGTATCATCTGACTTTTTAATATCCAATTCATATTTTGCAAAAGGCTGAAGTTGCCAGTACTGGCATATTTACGTCCTACTACTTCATAAGTTGTCAAAAAAATCTGCTAGCTTTTAGTCAGTTGTTATATGCAAATCCCAACTTTATAACATTTCTAGACAGCTCTAGCATTATCAAGGGTACAATTTATACCTCTTCCATTTCATTAAAAAAGACACCGAACTGGAACTGACCTGAAATAATTCAGTATGAACAATACGCCCCTTCAATAAATCTGTTAAACATTGTTTTCCAAATCTAGTGATGAATCCCCTAAATTTTATTTCCATTTTTATGGAGCTGCATGTATTAAAACATATAGCCTTATGAATCATCTTCACAGCTAACCAAGCAATTTAGTCATCATGGACACAGTTTATATAGCCTGAAATAAGCTTTGATTACGTGCAAACTACTATGTGTAGTTTCTGAATGCATGGCAGATTCTGACACCTCTGGAGAATAAAAACGCGCTTTAATCCCATGAGCACATTATGTAGATAATTGAGATTACTTTATGACTTAAATATTTATGATCACAAGGCTATATTAGACAAACTACAAAATGATCCCAGCATTCCCTAATTCAATCCATCACTCCTAGCACTGTATAGATCGAAGGACATATTACACAGCAGTGAAAAAGAAAAGTGAATACCATAGCCTAACTTTTTATGGTTGCTTCAGAAGCTGCAGTTTCACTGCAGCTGCCCTCCTTCAGAGAAAACAGACATTTGCTCCACTCACAAAGCCAGCACCAGGGAGATACCACTTGAGTACGCTCAGCTAGTGCTCAGCATCTTCTGCACAGGTATTTTCAAACACTCTGGATGCTTTGGACTGTGTGAAAATTGTTCACAATGGAGACCAAGCCTGCAGTTTGGAGCACTCGCTTTGTATCTGTCCACCTCAGCCATCATCATCCGCCTTCCTCAGCTGCACGGCTCACTGTCATCCTCCTGCAACGGGCAGTTCCATCCCCTGAGCAAAGCTCAGCAAAACACCCTACATTCAGCGACCACGTGTATTTATATGAACAAAGCCGTTGTCACGGGTGTGCTTGCACAGAGCCAGGGTTACACGCAGTCCATCGTCTCTCTGCCGCGTGATGCACAAAGCTTCTCCTCAGCAACCTCAGCCTCGACAGACCGTGTCTCTCAGTGCCTTGCTTAGATATTGCAGCTAGTCCAAGTGCATTGAGATTCAAATCACCCATTATGCAGAGCTGTGAGACCTTGACATCCTATGTGTGCAGTGGAGAGATGCCTTTGGATACAATTCTTTATTGTTATTGTCGATATTTCTTACACGTTTTTGCAACTAACATCACAGTGGACCACACAACAGCTCAAAACCTTTACTTTTGCAGCAGAGAAGCAAACTGTGTTGCTCCTTCCTGTTTCTGCTGTGATTAAGCAGATGATTCACTCTCAACATTCTTAAAAAGTGACTAGACTGAAATTTTTTTCTCTCTCAATGCAAAATAAATCCAGGCACCAAAAGGAAGACAACTATTTAAATGGCCATTTGGGAGCTTTAGGGTCCTTTGGCAGGTAGAAAATTCTGTGATTACACTGACAACAGCAGCCCTGAATGTCTTCTGGCTTCTAATCTATGCGAACCCCTGAAACTCTATGTTTAATTTAGTAGTACTGACCTCAGTATCTGAATAACAATCTCAGAAGCAACAAAGACTTGATCACAAAAACAAAGGGTTACATGAGAAAGATCCCGATTCTGACATAAATCTAAAAAAAATTCAGTATGGGAAAGTAGAAACTCCCCAGAACTGCTTCCATAGAGGATTTTCCAGAATCTTTGAAAGAGTATCTATAGCTTCAAAGGGAAACCAAAATGCCATCACAGCAGATCTGCCACCAGAGGATGGATACCGACACGTAACATGCAATCAGTGAACTGGAATCAGAGAAAGATGAACAGTTCTGCATTTCTACATTCCTCCTGCAATAAGGGATGGACGCAGAAAGAGCCTGTACCAGTACAGAGACTGGTCTTGCAGGAGGAGTTGGTTGGCAGCAGGATCAGGGAGAGAACCAAGACCAGACAGCTTCCTCCAGTGCCGTGGCTCATCTGAGGTATCTCCACTGGTTCAGCAGCACGGCCTTTTCCTTCCGCTGTCTTCTTTCTCCAAATGGGAACAACACAGACTCAGTTCCCTGTTTCTAACACGTCTATGGTCTCTTCTTCGATCATTCTCAGGGAAGGCTTCACAGCGAAAGAACACTTTTCTAGACTCGTTCTTACAACTGAAGGCGTGCGTTGCATAGCGTACACTGCATGTTATGGCGGACAATATTTAACTGCTGTAGTTTCTGGACTGGTAGTTCTGCTTTGATATCACAGTGACAAAGGTAGTAACAGAAATCAAAGCCTTCACAGGTGCCTGCAGAGCCAGGCTATCTGAGGCCTCTGTCTTGAAGGGTACTGATGGTTTAGTCTCGGCTGAGCTCTCCACTCAATCCAGGCCAAATCTAGCCATCGCTGATGTTAATTTGTGCCATCTACTTACTAAATAATATTGAAAAAGAGAAAATAACCACAGGACACAAAAAACCCAAGGTAGACGGAACTCAAGACAAAAGCCAACATCTGACCTATAGCAGCAGACGCATGAAAACGGGACAGGAGGAAGGCACACAGAGTTTCACAAATGTCATCATTTTGCATTGAACAGTGAAGACAGCAAAATATAACAGACTATTACTGCAACAGTATCATCCGTTTTCTTGAATGGTGCTCATTTCTGCTTTAGGAAAAACTGCTTTATCAAGAACAGCGTCAGAAATTAAGAGGCATCCAAACCTTGTAAACTTGTCCATACGTCCCATTTCCAACAACCTGCACCAGTTCAAATATTCCAGCAGGGTCCTGCAAAAAGAAGAAGAAATAACATTATTTGCAGCAAAGCAACCACTTCACAATGGAGCGTAACTGTACACAATCAAAATGAGAAGTCTGTGGCACATCTCCTAATGATCTCTATTGCGCACCGAAGGGGAAACAGCCAAGTAACAGTGTAAGAAATACATTCATCGATGTTGAAGTTTTCAGTCGAGTTGCTCAAAAATTCTACACACAAGAACTTCATGAAGATTTGTAGCACGGCAATACGGCAGATACAACAAATAAACAGCGATGTGCAAAGAATACAATCAGTAGAATAAAGAATTAACTCCAGGCTTCCTGACTCTTAAAACACTGAGCAAGCCTGGAGGCTGAGCTGCTGTCTTCTATGGAACACTCAGCATTAGCAATGTAACAAAGGAAAGAAGCTAAAAAACAGAATTGAAAAACTACCATATAAAGCACCTAGGCCACATGACCTCACAAAAGGGAAATGCACCATCCCAGGCAACCTTAACACTAGAGGTGGGCTGAGAACACTCAAGTGTCCCATTTAGCAAAAATAACAAGGTGAATTTGACTGCAGTCTTGAAGTCTTGGCTTTGAACCCAAACTAGATTGCTGTTAATTTACACAAAAGATTCCAGTGTCAGATGAGTAGTGTTCCATATCACAGAAACCAACTTTCATCCTACTGGTTTAGCATCAGTTGCTCTATAATCAACCACTGCACCAGATTTCTCCAACAACAAGACGTTGCAGCCTTCAGGATGGAATGGAATGGTGTTGGGTTGGAAGGCACCTTTAAAGGCCATCTAGTCCAAGCCCCTGCAGTGAGCAGGGACATCTTTAACTCAATCAGGTTGCTCAGAGCCCCATCAAGCCTGACCTTGAGTGTCTCCAGGGATGGGGCCTCCACCATCTTCCCAGGCAACCTGCACCAGCGTCTCACCACCCTCATAGCAAAGAACTTCTTCCTAAAGTCTAATTTAAATCTATTCTGCTCTAGTTTAAAACCACCGCCTCTTGTCTTATCACTACACTGCCTGATAAGGAGTCCCTCCCCAGTTTTCCTGTAGCCCTCTTCAGGTACTGGAAGGCTGCTATAAGGTCTCCCTGGAGATACCAGGAAGACTATCTTCTTGCAAGGTATGGGCAAGCTGATGTTCGTTCCTGCATGACTGAGCACATGAAGAAATCTGTTGCTCCAGTTAAACTCATTTGAGAGATTTATATACAAATATTAAGAACTCAAGAGGCCAGTTTCTTGGTTTCTGGCTGACTCATTCATCAATACGCTATTTCTTGAGATGATATTGAGAAATTTACATAAAATATTATTAATTCCATGTGTCACTTTTACCACATCTGTTTCAGCAATCTGCCATGTCAGCTGATGCCTGTTGCTACTGCTGAGGGATGCAATACCATTACCTTAGAAGTTCAATTTCTATAACCCTGGTTGCAAACCATCCTTTTTTAAAGGTATCAGGCTGCTTCTTCACTCCACTTACATGTTATTCTTTTAATACAAATAATGCTTTCTTTATATCTGATATGGATATGAATCTGAGCAGATTTTGCCTTTATTGACACAACTGTCCCAATAAATGGTATAAGCTTTCACTGTCGGAGCAACACAGCAGACTTCCACATCTGAAAATACTAACGGGTCCATATAGTTGTGCCTTTAAGTCAAATGAGTTTTAATCTTATACTTCCTGGATTGTTAACCTCATGGGACTTTTTTTTTATTATGAAAAAAACCAAAAAAAAACCTAATATGAAATGTATAAACCAGATGAAATCACTTACTTTTGACCCATGCACAGGCCAGTCTGTGTCATTTCTCTTATTTTTAAGACAAGGCAGTAAGGCATGGCCTTCTAGACCTAAACCCCAATTCCAAAAGCCCTCACACAAAAAGAAATCAATGGGAAACACAAAAGGGAAATGTATGGAACTAAGCACGAGCATAAGCACACTTGCAACATTAGAATCTTTGCAAAGTGCTTTGCTTCCTTCTCACTTAATTTTTCATTTCCATCATAAACGAGCCATACGCTTTGCTACAGCAGAGCTAAAATCGGCAATAACCCATCGCCACTGTTAAAGCAACAGGCGGGTGGTACAAACCTCTGCTTCATGGGAGACCTTTCCACAGAGCTGTGCTGTGGGTTACATATGGTCCATGCCGTAAGAAGCATGACAGCTCTCTGAGGAACTACTCCAGACACAGTCCTTCTTGCACAATATCTACCATACTCCTCCGTGGGAAGCAGGAGCAGCATCCCATTTCCACACCTCTCCTGCAGGAAGCAGCACTGCTGAATTAGGAGGTGTTCATCGCACACAGAAACCCAGGGGAACCTAAACTGCATTTTCAGCTCGGAGTTTGCAACTGTTCCTCTCACTTAAACACATGCTCTGTCCTCACTCCTCCAAGCTTATTTATTATGCAAATCTAATAATTTAATGTGCCTCAAAACCAGCTTCTCCCTCCCTCCAATCAATTCCATTCTGATTTAACATCCTAATAGCTTGCTTCTAAAGGTTTTAGACACTAGGAAACCCCAAACGATTATCTAAATAAATGTTAGCATTAACTTTAATATAATAAAAATCCTACCCTGTCCTTGCTAGCCAGCTGAGCATTAACATCTCAAGCCTCTGCAGCTCTGAGTGCAGCCAAAATACTTGGCCACCTCTCTTCCCTTAATCAGGACACCACAGTGAACTGAGCCTTGTTAAGAGTCATAACGGATATTAATCTGGGCTCCGACTTTGGTCCTTGGATTGCCCTTGTTTGCTTGGATATCAGCACTGCATCGTTTGCTGGCATTCTTCACAATGGGCCAACTTCATAATTATCTTGGAGTTAGGTATCATCCTTGATGTGGTGCTTCCTCTCAGCTGCCATTTAAGCCCCATGGTCCATCTAACCCTTCGCCAGCCAACACCTGCCAAATTGTGAGGTTCGTTTTGACAGACATCAAAATCCTGGCCTGGACATTCATCACTTTAAGGTTAATTACTGTAATGTACTGTACCATATGGTGGCTTTCTTGCTTTCCTGCAAGTCAACTGCAGAGTACTCAAAAGGCAAGAGCAAGACTGCTGACCCAGAGGCACCCAGGCCACATCCATCTTCTCTGCAAGGCAGAATGAAAAACAACACACACAGCAAGAGCCCAACCAAAGCTCACTTTTCACAACCTCTGTAGCTAAACAAGACACAGGCATCTGAAGCTGAAGTTCTTCTACAGAAGCCTCTGCAAGTAATTCAGAGATTAGAGGGTTTTTAACCATGTGACTGCCCTAATGAACTCAAGGTGGAAGCACCCTGACGAGATGCTCTGGCAACACTTGGTAACTACAGCCCAAACCACGGCTTTCCAGGAAAAGGGAAAAGCCCTGGCAAGCACCCATTTGGAGGGGAGCAAGGCCAGCTCGTGCAGTTTGAAAATGACCCCAATCACAGTTGTGCTTCCACGCTGGACTTCATGGCTGCAGTGAGGCCAGCAGGAGCACGGCACCAGGCAGCTCCCGCTGGCCCCCAGAAGACCTAAGAAAACACAAAGATAAAGTATCTGTCTTTACCTAGTTTCTACAGCCCACATTCACCCATCTCCCATTTCCTGCTAAGCACAAACCCCAAACTAAGGCTGCTGACATGCTGAAAAGTTTTCCCCTGAAAGGACACACTTGTGCCATCCTCTGTGAAGGCCGAGTGCCAACAGCCTCTGGGAGGGCTCTGCCTTGGACGGTTTGGACACAACGCTGGCTGGCTGGTTTGCAGCACTACTCTTTTTCAAACTTATACAGGCTTCATATCATTTATTTAAGGAGATGAGAGCCATCTGCTAAAGCTCTAAAGAAGAATGTCCATTATTTTGACTTATTCCCCTGAGCAGAGACAGGTTAAACTTCTGCTTGCCTAGCCAGAAGCTTTGAGCCATCTTCACAAACTTTACAGTCCCTTTAGCCTTTCTTCTTTCTGCCTCTGGTCAGGAACACCCTCTTTGCCATGTGATTATTGCAAAGGCTTCTCCCAGCCCTCTTTTTTTTTTTTTTTTTTTCTTCTGATATTTTTAGAAAGCAGCTTGCTTTGGTTTCACTGTCTGGGGCTGACTGCTTCTTGCCACAATTGAACTCTTCCCTCTTCTGCTGTTGAGAGTGCTCCAGAACAAAACTGCCTTGGTTGGACTGGGCTGATAGGTGTTAAGCTTCTATGTAAAAAAGCGAAGTGGAACTGAGGAGCATCACAGACAACCCCGTTAACTGTTCGTGGGTGTGAAACACTAACAGTGTGGCTTTTGCCATGTCCAAAGTTTTAATTATGTTAAAAACCTAAAAACACGAGAGCAGAATGATAAAAATTCAGAGCAAACAAGGTGAATGCTGACTTTCTAAGCTTTGCTGGGAGAAGGAAAAAAAAAAAGTCCAAACCTCAAAAAAACTCCACAAAAGCCCACGCACATATTTTTTTTTTCCAGAAAAACCCTCACTGCTCATTTGTTTCCTCTCCACAGCACTCACATCATCCTTCGGAATTATCGTGGCATCTTGGCATCTCTCCGGCGCAAACCGCGGGGCAGAGCAGCTCCCGCGGGACGCTTCTCGCTGGCGAAGCGAACGCGACCCCTCCTGCCCGGGCAGGGCAAGCTCCGAGCCGGCGGCGAAGCGCCCGGCTCTCCCCGGTCCCGAGCCTCCTCATCCCATCGCACCGCCCGGCGCTCGCCCCCTCCCCGCAGCACCGACCTGCGGGGCCCGAAACCTCCTCGGATCAAAGTGTGTGTGGGGAAAAAGCACAACAAATGAAAAAAAAAAAAAAAAAATCAGAGAAAGCCTTTTTTGCGAGGCTTGCAGAGGAGAACCGTCGGGTTAACTCCGAGCCCAGCGGGTTTCGCCGGGACCCCCCCCGCCCCTCCTCGATCCCCTCCTTACCCGCAGAGCCGCCAGGTCGATGCCGTCCAGGCTGCGGGCGGCGCAGTCCCGGGCCATGGCGCTCCGCACCGGGACGAACCGTCTCCCCCCTCCGCCGCCCCCCGAGCTAACGGTGCCGGGGCGAGAGCAGGAGGGCGGGCATGCCCGGTCGGCCGGAAAACCCTTCCCCGGCTCCCGGAGCGGGGGGGGCGGGGAGGGGGAAAGGGGTGGGCGCGGAGGGAGGCAACCCCCGGGAAGTCGGGGAGCGGCAACTTCGGCGGAGACGGTTCCTCGGAGTGGGAAAAAAAAAAACGATAAAAAAAAATAAAGTTTGCGAGGAAGTGACGTGACGTGGGGTCGGAGTGGGGGCGGGGGGCACCTGCCGCCGGCCCCGCACGCAATGAGAAGGGGGGGAACAGGCAGCGGCGGGGCCGTCCCGGTGCGATGCGGAGCGGAGGGGGGCGGAACCCGCCGCTGCCCGTTCCCCCGTGTTGTAATAAAGGCGTTTGGCAATTTCCTTGAAAGAAATGCTGATGCATCAAAGTATTCCTTTCAAACAGCCCACGCCGGGGATGGTGTCTGCTAAAGCGACCTTGTTTTATTTTATTTTTTATTTTTTTTTCCTCTCCACTAGCAGGTTTGAGGTCAATCTCTGCGTTCAAGCATAAGTTTGTTGAAGAACCCACAAATAACCGATCGTGTCCTGGGCTGCATCAAAAGATGTGTGGCCAGCAGGTCAAGGGAGGTGATTCTTTGCCTCTGCTCTGCTCCTGTGAAACCCCACCTGGAGTACCGTGTCCAGCCCAGCACAAGAAGGACGGAAACTTGTTGGAGCAGGTCCAGAGGAGGCCACAAAGATGATCAGAGGGCTGGAGGACCTCTCCTATGAAGACAGGCTGAGAGAGTTGGTGTTATTCAGCCTGGAGAAGAGAAGGCCCTGGGGAGACCTTATAGTGAGTGGCCTCGCAGTGTTTAAAGGGGGCTACAGGAAAGCTGGGGAGGCGTTTACAAGAGCAGGTAGTGACAGGATGAGGGGCAATAGTTTTAAACGAAAGCAGGGTAGATTTAGATTTGATATCAGGAAGAAGTTCTTTACTACGAGGGTGGTGAAACACTGGCACAGGTTGCCTGGGAAGGTGGTGGAGGCCCCATCCCTGGAGGCATTCAAGGTCAGGCTGGATGGGGCTCTGAGCAACCTGATAGAGTTAAAGATGTCCCTGCTCACTGCAGGGGGGTTGGACTAAGTGACCTTTAAAGGTGCCTTCCAACCCAACACATTCTTTGATTCTATAACTAAATGTGCATAACGCAGCTATACACAACAGGTAGCAATCCACACGCGGTGACAGCCCAGCCCAAGCCCGTCACTGTGTCCTGTTCTCCCCTGAGCAGCATTTGGAAAATTCTGGCCCTCGCGTCACCTTTAACAAAGTTAAGCCATGGTTTTGCTCTCCGTTACAGCCTTCCTGCTTTCCATAAATCCATCATTAGCCTTTCTGCTTGTGTTATTTCTCACAATCCCTCTTTATCTCTTCTCTAACCTTCAGGCTGTCCTTTGTCTCCTGCCACTTTCCACTTCCTTCCTGCTTCCCTGGTGAGAACTGGTGTGAAACTCCCGGCTGCTGTCTACAAAACGCCCTCTCTCTTGCTCCATCTCTTAGATTCCTTGCCAAAATTAATCCTACCTGCCTTGCTCACCTCTGCTGAGCACTCCAACCTAAAGATTAATTTTCACTTGACAGAAAGCTCTCCCCAAAAATGATACGAAAATTGGGTTTTAGAAGTATAATATGGCTCATAGTATTTCTACAGGTGTGTCTCAGTATTTCTTTGTGATGTGCTTCTATCACCACTTTTCCTTGCCTTCCTGCCGCTGAACTCTGCTGCTGGTAGAGTGTCTGTGGAAGCTTCAGTCCCACTTGCACCATTGCTGGCAGAGCTTCATAAGCGATTCTTCTCTCCCTGCTGAAGGAGGTGGCAGAACATCTCTTCCCCATAGAGCCCTTGCGGCTCTAACAGAAGCAACAGCTGGTTTGGTCACCAATACTCACAGGAGATCTGTTGAGGGTGAAGGTGCCACCAGGACAAGGCTACTTCTCAAAGTAGAACCAGATTTACAAGCCCTGAGTTTTTCATCACCAGCCTGATGACTGGTTCTGCAGAAACAGAAATTCTGCTCCAAGTGTCCCCTGCAGTATCACGTTTTGCTTCTACTCCAGCCCTCCCCAAAGCACCACACAATCGGGGTGTTTGTGCTATTGCTGACATGCAAGCAGGCTGGAGCCCTTGCATGAAGCTACATGGCAGAATAACTCCCAGGCATCAGGAAATTCAATGCCTTGGTACCACCTGACTGCTAATAAACTAGAAACCTATGCCCATCTTACCAAAAATAACAAGCGAGTAGGATCCCTTAAGAATAAATTCCATTTAAAAAATTAAAAAGACCAAACCCTGAAACACAAGCACAAGAGTATTAAATGCTACCAGTACAGTTTTCCTCTCCAACAGCCATAGTCAAACCCCTGCAGCCAAATTCAACCGCAACAGACCTGAACATAAAAATCGTTCAAGCATCTATGTGCATGCAAAGGATGTTTTTTATTAAAAGGGAAGTACAAGCATAAAGGGGGAAGAGCTTCCTTTGTTTCAGCAAAGGAAATGTCACTGTACCCCAGAAGTACCGGGCTAAACCTGAGCTCTTCTGTCTGCATCCTCTCCCCTCACCCCAAACTCAGATTTGGGTCCATAATACTACTACTACTAGTAATTGTCCCTGCCAGATGTGACACTCAAAGGAAGAGAGTGTTTAAAACTGAGGCTTTAATTGACATGCTGGCTTGTTTCCTTTAGCTTTGTTTATACTGGGGTCTCAGCTACAGGTGTGAAGCTGGCAGAAGAAAAACCTAAGAAGATAACTCATAAGAGTGCAGGGTTTCCTGTCTGCAGGAAATAAACAGCTTCTTAAAAAAAAATGTGGTTTCAGTCTGAACTGGACAAACTGACTCTTTTCAGCATTTCTTAGTTCTCTGAACGGTAAATTCAGAGAAATTATCATTTAGGAACTCAGACACACAGGACCTGCTCCTTGCAACAATCCCCCTGACGCTGCTCAGGGAACGGCCGTCCCTGCCACTTCCACAGCTGTGGGAACAGCCAGGCTCCACAGCTCATGCCACGTCTGTGACTCCAGAGCCAACCTTCTGCACACACTCCCCAGAATTTTCAGATCTGTTTCAGGGAGCTCAGAAACCCCAAAGCCTGAGTTAGGCTCTCTGCTACATAGCAGTAGGAGGCAAATCCCTCTTTGAGCTTCATGGCAGAGAGCCAGAGCCTGACCCCAGTGTGCCAGCCTTCCCCTGGACTCCTCTCCGCAATAGCTTCCCAATGCTTGGCCCAGAGTCATGGGTTCCCTGTGAACACCATCTTTCCTTAGCATCAAAATATTCCCTGACAGATTTATCTTGCTGGAAGTTTTCTTACCTTCTTTAAGGAAGGTCCATTCTGCCAGTGCCAAGGTGCCTGATCAGATTGATGCAGACTCTAATGCTCAGACATCAACACCTTTCTCCCAGAATAAGAATCCTTTGCAAAATTCCCCATGGCTTCTGTTTTTTTTATATCAAGTAGAGATTTTAGCCATCTCTTCAGTGTTCCTTTAGGGCACAACCCTTAGCTGGGAGGCAGCAAAGGGACACAAAAGCCCATGAAATCTGCTTGGAACTACAGACTTCACCCTCCCCTTTGAGAAACTCTCTCTGGATTGCTCAGAAAGGAAGGCCAATCTTTTTACCTAATGCTTTCAGAAAACATCTTGTCCTCATTTGGTTGCATCAGAACTAGAAGATTACCAGCTGGTAAATGCTGATTACAGGAGAGTCAATGGGTGGCAACAGCCAGCATGGTATTAAGCCCAGCATTCATCCAGGAGTAGGGTCTCTTAGCTGCTGCTTGAACTCGTTAGCATTTACAGCATCATTCTGGAAGCGATTTATTGTTACTAATGGTTTTTATGAAGTCCTGGAGTACAAAAAAAAAAACAACCCTTGATTTATTAAGCCAGCCCCTAACTTAAAAGTTGTCCCCTTCCGTTTCCAATTATAGCACGGTTTAGTACTGTGGGTGGCTTTGCTAGACTGTCAGGAACAGGATTACACATTTAAAAACTGTCTAGGATTGTGTGGAGCCTGGTTATATCTTTTTGCCAGCTTGGTGGCCATTACACAATGCCACTATTCGATTTTAGTACTATTTGATGAACAGAGAAATGTAGAGAGTACTTTCATCAGGTCTCACCTTAGAAAATATCAGTATAACTTAGCGCAGCTGCTGCAGAAGGTCTTAGGATCTCAGGGGAAAAGTCTAAGTTTCAGGCCATGGACACCCAGTTACTTGTATTCCAATTTAGTTAAAAGATGCTAAAAGAGATGAACCACCAACCCCTCCCACACTTCGTAACTTCAGTATTTCTGTGACCCATCCCTGCAGTGCTCAGAAATCACAGTAAGATGTCTTTGTTCTCAATGGATTGTTGGATCAGGCTCTGAATATTTCTCATGCTTTCTCCTATTTAACTAAAGAAAACTTCGCTTCATTCCAAACACATTAAGGCTGGGCCAGAAAGTCATATTTAAACCTGAATCTATCTTCAGATTTGCACTTTGCAGAGGCTGCTGCATTAGGATTGAGAGACAGGCTTACTACCTTGAGTAAACTGAGAATGCCAGAAATCTAAACAAACCAACCAAAACAGTCATTTCCCGTACAATACTCAGCAGCACATACAGTAGTTTTCAGCTCTTTAAAAAATAAAGAACTTTTTTCAGTTCCTGGCAGCCGTGCTAGTTCAGTTTCACAGGATATCCAAAACGAGACCAAACAGCTTCCTTCCCAAAGGATTCCTGAGCGGACAGGCAAGCTGGAAAAACTGTCTCTCGCTACTGTAATCACAGCCAGGATGTCCACCTCATTTCCCAGGGTAAAACTTAAAATACAAGTCTCCCACAAAACTTGCATTAGTCCGAACGTCACTCACTGGGACCCTTGCAGAAATTTATTTTCTTTTCAGTGGCACGCCGAGCGAAGCGTGTCCCAATACACTGCACGGCGAGAGCAGGAGGAACCCTCTTCCTCGCAGGACTGATAACCCTCTTCCACTGCGTGACCCGTGACTTCACAGCATTGTTTCAGCACGGCCCTTCGGAGTTTCTCAAGTAAGAATGCTGCTGCTGCTGGAAGTTTCCCGTTTCCCGTCTGCCCAGCACACATCCCCGCTGCCCTTGACAACAGCCACCCAAGCGCTTTCAGGGAGAACAGTCATATTTTCTGGAATGATGATTATTTTTGTTTCTGGCTTTTGGACTCTCAGCTCCAGCACCAGTTGAATCCTCAATTGTGATTTTGTGCAGTAATAAATGACCATACAGGTGTTTCCTTGTGTGAAAGATGTTCCCATCACACCATCTCCCCATGAAAGTTTTTCCTACTCTGATTTCCTTCTCTTTGCTGTATCACCAGGTATGTCTATGCCTGGTGTCCAACTACCAACACAGTATTTGCATGCTACATGCATGTTATCTGCACACCCGTGCACAAAGGCTGGCTGGCAATTTTGCAAAATTAAGAGCAAGATGATCCATTGAAATAAATTGAATTCATGTGTTTTATATTAGTATTGCATATTACTGTTGTGCAGCCATCTGCCTAGCTCGAAGTTTTCCCCTTCCCTCCCATCTTCTGTTATGTTCTTTCTTCATTCAAAGTGGCAACCAATTAAGATGCTTTGCAAGGAGCAGTACCTATGTGTTACTAGGTCATCAGATCCCAATGGAGTTCATGAATATCATAATGAATTTCAGCCCAGCATCTGTCTGCTCTCTGAAACAGATGCAACTATTGGGAAAAAAAAATAGCTGCTGCCTCTTCACAGGGAGACTTCTCAGGGGGGAAAAAAAAAAAAAAAAGGAAGAAAAAACCCCCAGCAAAACAAAATACAAAGATGACTGACATCGCATAATTCAGTTGCTACCACATTAAATTTATCAGTCAAAATATCATGTGGCACACACTTTCTTTGTGAAAGCAAAACAAGTTGTGGTATTTTCTGGCAGACAGGCAGAGTTTATTTGACTTTTAGAAAATCTTGCAGGCATGGTTTTGGTCTTGCCAACCAAATGCTAACTTTGGATGACTCAGACCACGGTTCCCTTTTATCCAAACCACTGAAGTTTGGTGGTTAGCTAAGAAGGAACTGGTATCTGAATCACCCCTGTTTTGGAGGAATTGTCAGATAAAACTCTTGGGCGCAGGGTTTTGTGGGCAGGGTGTTGGTTGGGTTTGTTCATCTCTCTCTTCCCCAAAGGAAAGAAAAAAAAAAAATCAACAACTTTAAAAGTGGGGATGTACCTTATAAAATCAAATAAAAAAAAAATCAACTTTATCCTATCTTTTCAGACTTTTCAATGTAATGTGTCAGTCTGGGTACATTGTCAGTACAGTGAACAGATTTTTTCAGTTGTGTTGCAAGCCTAACCTGTGCCTCACAAAATTACACAATTTTAACCTCATCTTTAGCTACAAAAAAAAGCCTACCTCATTGCTCAAGTCCCAGCTATATATCTGCAGTTCCCAGGCCTCCTGCTTCTCCTTTTCTTAGCAGAGGAATAAAAAAGGCAAAAGAGGAACTGTAATTTATCGGTCCCCATCCAGCCCTCTGGAACAAAACCTGCCCTCTGTGACCTATTAAACATCTTCAGGGAAGTCTCCTCTATTCTCACTCCAATTTCTATTTAGTTCCAAGTTGCTTTTCATCTCAGTAGTTTTTCAACTTTGAACATTTCAAACACACTTGGATGCCCCAGCACAGTGCCTCAGCCTTTTAAATCCTCCTCTTTTCCTCAAGGGAGATGTATCCCGTCATTGGGATGTTGCCTAATTTTTTTTTCATTTTTTTTTCCTTCCGTGTATTTGTGTGTATGACGATGGGAAAGACAACGAGAAGTTCATTTAAGCCTTGAGCAACAGAGTCCTCTTCCAACACTAACTCATGAATAAGCCTATGCCTTTCCCCGTATATCCTTGCCAGTCCTATCTAAACATTCTCTATCTTTGTATATTAATAACCAACATAAAACTTCCAGCCAAGTTTCAATTATGTCTGTAGCACCACACTCAGCCTGGTAACAGGCAACAGGGCTCTTGGGAGGGTCTGTCAGTGTTCTCGCTGCGCTTTACAGCGGATCTGGGAAAGCAGTGGGGAGGTGCACCCGCCTTGATGTTGCTGCTGCACAGTGCAGCTGTCAGCTGAGGCTGTGAACATTTTAAAAATTAAATTTGACAAGTTGTTTAGTGGCTTAGGAAGAATGGGAACTCTCTGTACATGTGCCAGTCATTCACTGATACCTAGCCATGGAAGTTTTGTGGGCAAGGAGTGTGTTTGCATGGGTATGAGACCAGGTGTATTCACTGTTTTTACTGACAACCTGGAAACAAATACCAAATAATCGCTGCTTAGTTCACAGAGGGCACAAAGAGGCAATGTGACAAGTGGCACAGGGCTGCACTCTGTAGCACGCACAGCTCAGTAACCTAAACCCATTTAAAATATATCCATCTTAACAGCAGCTCGTGCCAGGTTACGCACAAGCCCAGCTTGCACAGTGAGGTGGAAGGTCTGGCTGCACCCAGCACTGCCTGGACACTTCCCAGGGCACTGGAGGTTCTCACAAACTGTACCATGCCGAGTGGATCTTCAGGAATATCTTGGTACAACGCCGTGGCAAAAGGGCTGGTGGGATCACGGCTGCACAGGCAGAGAAGGCAGACTGCGGAAGGGACTTTGCCTCCTGTATGGCTTTGCCGAGATGGATGCTGGAACAGCGGTTCCAGCGTCTTCCTGATAATGTGCAGAGCAGAAATGTTAACAGACCTGCTGGGTTTCTCTTTCTCATGGGTCTCTCACTTTTTGGTTCCTAGGGTGAGTGAAAGAGTGCTCAGACATCCTCAAAACACAGCTGCTTTCAGCAACCTCTTAGACTGTTTCGCTAGTCCAGAGTAACTGGTGAACTAGGTGTCCTGACCGTAGCAGCTCCTGTGTCACCCAGGTAACGTGTCCCCTCAGGAGGGCTCCTGCCTGCTTTACGGTGGCCGAGTCACAGCCAAGCCCAGAACTGGCACCCCACAGCTCACCGGGGCTCAGCCTTCCAGCAGGGAGAACTGGGGATTTAAACCAGCTTCCCTTTTCACAGCAGCTTAAGTTCTTTAAGGAGTTTAGCTCCATAAACCAATTAAGCATCTTTAAGTCCTTCAGTGCTCAAGCCTTCTCCGCGCAGTTGGCACGCTCACAGTGCTTCAGCGGACGAAAGCTGATTTCATCTAGCTGAGACCTGAGCATCTTACGAGGTCATGGGGCAGGCAATCCCGAGCAGAGCTGGCGAGTCTGGAATCCCACGCAGACCAAATCTGAGTTGCTGCACACTCGTGGCCTCGTTTCTGCAAGCAAATTCTCACAGGTTTGGAAAAGGCCAACTTCACCTTTAATTCTTTGCTTTCCAGAAGCCCCAGTTCTAGGTTATAAAGTAATAGATGGGCCATGAGCTCATAAACTTCACACGCTAAGAGTGGGAGTAAACCAGCTATTATCTGCATTTACACCTCCGCTGTGACACCGCAGGCAGATATAGCTGGTGTGTCACCCTCTCAAGCCCCATCCCAACGCCTTTCTTTTTCCTTTCCTTTGGATTAGGTAACACTAAAAGGAGGAGAACGCTAATAGTCATTTGATATTTGAATATGAAAGCTTATAACCAAGTCTCCAAAGTACTGTTTTGGGGCTTCTTTTTTCCTTTTTCTTTTTAATAGACAGATCAGCAATATCTTGAAAGCCAGAAAACCACATAATAAAATTTTATGCAAATCTATCACCAGCCCTCTTTGTTTCCTGTAGGATATATCCCACACAGCTAGATATATTTTTATATAAAGTATATGGATTTGCATTGTATATACATAAATTAAATTACTGCATATCTCCTAAATGCTGTAATTTTCATAGACAGCCTTTTTAAGTCAGTTAATAACCATACATCATTACGTTGTGTTAAAATACAGTTTTTAACTCCTGCACAGGAAAAACAACATGCTGCAGTAATAATGTGATTCTGTAAACAGTTGTGGATTAACGTTCAGTGACCACTGAATCTTCTCTGTGATTAAAAATCCCCGCCAGCTGCCCAATCTGCTTTTGTGAGTCAAGTCTGTGTCATTTCATAGCAATAAAAATACAGTTTGCCCACTCGAGGTCAGTCATGTGCTTATGCCTGAAAAGGAGCATTTACACGAGCGTTACGTGCAGGGCAGACCTGCTCCATTGCTCTGCAGCTGCTACTGCTGTTGCTCACTTACAAGGTCACCATCTCTGCTTCTTTTAAAACAGTGACAAATCATTCCAGAAAACACCCCCATCCACCAGCTCTGCCTGCTCAGCACCCAGGCAGTGCCCTTTGCTAGTGCCTCACCTAAGGAGGACACGACACTGAGGCACAGCCCCTGGACCCTGGAGCAGATCTGGGGGTGCTGGATCTTTGCACGGGCTTTCCATGGTAAGTCCTGTCCCAGCGAGGCACTTGGAGCAATTCGTTACCTGAACCCAACTCATCAACAGGTCCCACTATAGATTTAACCATGAAACTCCCCAGCCTAACATCCCCCAAAACAGAAGGCTTCTTAGCAGTTCCTCCCCCCCTGCAAACACCAGTGTTTCCCACAAGCATAGATGGTATTTCACAAACTTACCTCACCTTTGATGCAAAATTCCCCCCAGGCCAAATTCCCCGAGGCCACACAGCTCCTGCTAAAGCATTTCCAGCATAACTGTACCACAGCTCAGGCTGTGCACCCCTCATCATGCAGCCAACAGCAACACCCTGCCTCCAGCTCCAGGGGTGGGAACATACAACCACCTGCCCTGAGCTGAGCTCCCCCACCGGGCAGGCACCCAGCTACCAGCAACCCTGGCTGGTGGAGAAGGTGAACAGAAGCGTGTCTGGTTTGCACCGATCTTATATTTTTGCCTCTTTGATAAAACCTTTACATGGGCCCCTTCCTTGCAGAGACAAAGTGAGGGTGTCTTTGTGCAACCTGGGGACCCAGAGCAACTGCAGCTCTTGCTTGCGTTTCGCAACGTGCCTGATCTGCTGCAGCACAACAGGAGTCACGGCCTCGCACAGCAACATCCTCCACCATGGTCCATCACACTTCCTCCAAAGCTTTCCACTCCGTTAGTTTTAGGCTCCCCAGCTGTAACTCAGAGGACAGCCCTTGCCAGATGGTTTCTCTTCCACGTGTGAGCACACAGCTCCTGCACTCTGCCTGCCCTGCGCAGGAGGCTTGTGCTCGCCCTGAGCGACCGGAGCAGGAACGTGGCTCTAAACACTCTGCCGGTGGGGAGCTGCACGCCCCTTCGCCTTTGCAGACCCTGCCCTATGTTGTGGGCTGCCCACCTTCCTCCTCCACCCTCAGGCCACCACCACAGCTGCCACAGCCTGCGTGTGGCAAGCTGTCCCCTCCACAGCCCTGGCCAGAGCCTCCTCCTTCATCCAGTCATGTTTTGCACCAGTGAGCAGCCCTCACCAACACCTTGTGCGCTCCTGTCCCAGGCTGGGATGAAGCCCAGCAGACGGCCAGGCAGCGGTAGGAGCGTAGCAGCAAGTTATTTTGTGGTTTCAGGCAGCCCAGCATTGTTCACCTTCGGCCTCGACCCTAGCTGTGCCGAGGTGTGTGGGATGCAGTGGAGGCTGGTTCACCAGCCTGGCTGTGCTGGAGAATTCCCCCAGAGCAGATTAACACCCGTGTGCTGTGCACTTTCTCTTCTTTAATCTTCTCCAAAGCCCAAGATGTTCCTTGCAGTGACTGTGAATACACATGTAGGCACTGTGGGCACTCCCACACCTCTCCCAAGCTGCTTTATACCACCTCCTGCTTTGAAGCAGCAATAGCACTTCCGTTTTTTTCCCTAGGTGTCTTTTTCTTTAATTAAAATCCAACCAAACAAGCCAGTAAAACTTTCAGTCTAACTCTACAATACCTGAACTCTTGTTCTTTCTGCTGGACTTAAGTTACCCCACAGAGATCAATTGTTTTCTTTCTCATCCAGACACGTCTTGCTGCTCAGCCAGATAACAATTTGCTTTACTTCTGTGTGGCTGTGTGGCTTTGTGTTTTCCCTTGACATTTCTGTGAACAATGTGACAAAGGTCGATGTTGTGTATCCCCATTCCCTTTCTCTTTTTGGCATCTTTAGACGATTTCTCCATTCTGATGCTAGCTGTTTGTCCAGTCATATTTAACCCCCTTTGTGGCCAACCTCCATTTTTCCAATGCATATGCTGGTGTTGGGTTGCCTGTTACCCTGTCCTAATTTCCCTGTTCCAGCTGTTGGGAGGATAATAACAATTTGTCTATTTTTTCTTCCTCTTTACAGTGTCCCTTTGTATTGTTTATTCTTCATCTAGACTGGGAGGGTCTGCAAGCCCTTTCATGACTATTATTTTTTCCACATGTCCAAGCTCAAACTGAGAATTAGAAAGCTTCCAGTGCTGATCCTTCCTTGGCCAGCTTTTCTATCGCATTTTTCTTTTTAACCTATTGAGAGCATATTCTGCAGTTTTGCCTTCCCAGCTGATCAGATAGGAAACTGGGGGCAGCAGGGAGGGCTCACCAGCTCCCAGGGTATGCTGAGGCATTTTGCAGAGGCACAGGCTGGGAGAGAGGTGACTGAATTTTAATTGAGCTGAAACCTCGTGGCTGTTGGGGTCAGGAAGAATAATTCCAGCTGCTGGGCACCGCTGACTTGACACTGCGATTTTGGTGGTCTTTCTCAGTCCAGCTGACTCTGGGAGGGTTTGGCTTGAGTGAGGGGTTTCAGCTCACTTCTTAAAATTTGGTGCAGTACTTGGTGTCTCACCCATGAAAAACTGGGAAGAGGGCAGCATGGCTTTGTACTTCAGATGGCAGACCGAAAATAGGTCTGGTAATTCCCCTCTGTGTTAGAAGGAATCATAAGCTCTGCCAAGTCCCATCACATTAACTGGTCTAGTTACAAAAACACAGACCTTGTAACTCATAGGTCAGTTTTGTTTTCAGCAGACGCTGTTGGATGAACAGAAGCCACAAACTTCCTTTTAAAGCCACTCAGACTAAAGAAACAAATTCTCATTCAGAGCAATCAGGTACAGATCCCTAGTAACTACACTGATATGACTTTGGCTTTTGTGTAGTACAACAGCAGAATGTCATTAATTTCTGTCCCCTGTTCTGGCAAATTGTCATTCGTCTCCCCAAATGGATATCTCAAGCTGGAGACCTTTATTTTATCACCTTGGTGTAAAAACTCCCCACTGCCCCCTCTCTCCAAATTAGCAGTTTGTGATTTCCCTGGGGAAGTCTGTCTTGGGCGTAGCGCTATGACTTATGCTTGACTAGTATCACAAAGACTAGCCAGGGCACCAGCCCATTTTTACCTTCCAACACATACCTGAAATCATTCACCAGCTCCCTGAGTGCCTGCTCTGGAGTTAGTCACTTCCTCCACAGCCTGTAGGGAAGACAGCAAAGTTAAAGAAATGTTGCTCTGTTCTAGCCAAGCTCACCGCTCACACGTACAAAGAATTCATCTCACTCCGCATGAAAACCACCTGGGCTGCAGGCCAGGGTCTGAATACGGCGTCATTAGAGCCTTCACCCGGTTTCTTGGTGTTACCTGGCAAACTCTTGAATTAACCACATACCATAAAATGTAATTTTTAAATGTTACGGTGAGCCTTGCTGTCCCGGTGCTGCATTTCAACCTGTCTGTAAGGAGCTTCTCCCCTCCCATAGTGGAATAATCTCGCGCAGCTCGGTGCAAAGTACGAGTTAAACATGAAATCATCGGGAAAATGGTGTCGTGTCGTGTCTGTGCAGGGTGGCTGTCGAGTCAGCAGTGACGCTCCTAGCACACGGTAAACCTGGGAAAAAGCCAAGAGGGCTGGGGCAAGGGAGGTCAGTCCAGAAGGAGGTTTCATTCCCAGCAGTGCCAGGCAAAGCCGTATGGACACGCTGATGATTATCTGTGCTTGTTTTGCTTCGGCTACTTTGTGAAAACATGGCTTCCACATCACAACTTTTAAGTACTATTTAAAAAGCTAGTAACTTGCTACAAGTTGAACTGGTCCTGAGTAGGTTACCTGTGATACTTGAGTCTCACTCTGCCCTTGTAGCTTTGTCTCCAGTGCTATTCTTGTGGTTTTTGCTGGCTTAGGGAGAAATAAGTATTAAAAATTGGACACTTTGGTGAGGTTTTGGGGCCTGGTGGACATGTGTATTGAAATGCTGTTGCATCTTCTGCTGAGGAAATGACAGCACTTGAACCCCGGTGCCCCAGATGATGGCTTCAGATGGGCGTCCCCGTGCCACCCCTTGCACACTATATCCCTGTCCTGCCCACATCAGGCAATAATTCAGACTTAGGGCTTGCTTTAGCCTCAGTCTCTTTTCCAAGTGAAGGGAAACGCTGCCAAAGGAGAGGTCCAGGCCTGTCCCCTAGAAATTGCCCCAAGAACAGCATCTAGTGTCACAGAGAAGCGCCCGTTGGACAGAGGGTGTTTGGGGCAGTCAGTCCACGGCAGCGTGATGGGCACCGCATTTCCCTGTTGCAAGGGAGCTGCCAGTTCTGTCCTTGCAGGGCACTGTGTAAGATCAGTGTCAGCCACCTCACAGGGACACGCTGGTTTCTGCCCTTCTGCCCACTTTTCCCCAGCTCTCTTAGCAAGAGTTTGTGCTTTACAGTCTTAATGTAAAACAACAAGGGTCAGGCTTCTAAAATCAGGAAGTTTCTCTAAGAGGCTTCTGTGCTTTTGCTATAATCGCTCTACAAGCTCCTTTGGCAATTTCTGTGACCTTATTTCTCAAAAAGAAAAAAAAAAGAAAAAAAAAAAGAAGAAAAGACACCTCCCATCATCCCTCAAGTCCCAGTAGACCTCTCCAGCACTAAAGGAGAAGCAGAGGCTGCCAACTCTCTATCTGGAGCTCTTCTTACATGTTTGTTAACCCTCAGGGTACAATGGATGCTGAGAATTACTCTTTCGTAACATTTGTTTGGCTGCCAAAAAAGAAAAATGATTAGCAGCTCAAAGGTTGCACTGCTGTATTTTGCAAGAGAAGCCCTTGTCATGGGCTGCCTCTATTTTGCTGACTGCGGACACGACGCCGCGATGCTCGGCTGCCCGCGGGGTGCCAGGGTGCTCTGCCCGTCAGGCTGTGCTGCTCCAGCTCTCCGTCTTGGTGCTTGTGGTGCAGTGTGGGTGTTTTCCACTGCTGCCTCGTGGATGTGTGTCCTCTCCCCCTCTCATGGACGGCAGCACCCAGATCTCAAAAAGTGGTACCCGGACCTTGCAGCCACCTAAGGCCTGATCTCGCACGTAACCCGTAAGACCATGACCAGCTTTATACTACACATAAACCACTCCTTGTCACACACACTGCTATTTCTATGCCCTCTCCAGAGACTTCAATATATTAAAGACATGTAAGATGATGAGTTTATAAGATATAGTTCATGGTTTAAGAAAGGGATTTTGATCAGATTGCTGAATTAATGACTACTATTATTGTTTCTTTTATTAGCCTGTTTCCTGGGGGCAGAGCTGTTCGGGTAGGATTTACCTCTCTTTGGGCCCTGGTGAGCTTAGGAATTGGCACCATAGTTTTGGAACCTCTCTCATGGGTGTCAGAGCAGGCTGCAGCGACCACAAGATGCTGACATCACTGTGCCCTAGTGGTGCCCCACCAGCTGCTGGCATGGACATGTCTTCTAGGCAGGCGGTGGTGGGCTCCAGCCCCTCATGCACTCAGCTCCTGCCTCTCTCTACCCCGAATCACCACTCTGTAGAACCTCTTAGATACACTCACCCAGCCCGACTGCTTCTGCCACGTCACTCTTCCAACAGGGCACTGGTGTTTGTATTCCACAGCTGAGAGGGTCTGCCAAGGACAAGCCAGGCTGATGGAGTTCATTAACATCTTCCTTTATTTTGCTGTCTCAGGCTCCTCTCTCCTGTTCCACAATGAAGAGGCTGCTTTGAAATATCTGTGCACTAAGATGCACCCATACCTGCATTGGTCTAGACATTTCGCAAGGAGAAATTGTTCAGAAGGGTGACTGAAAACTTCTGGCCCTGGATTGAAGCCTTCCTGGCAGGCTGGCACTGTCACAGCACAGATGCATGCTCTGTTCATTATGCTGATGGGTTAGCAATGAAGTTTGAACTTTGTTCAGGTTTTCCCTGAGTTTGGCAGCATAGGAGCCAGAGGTCTGATCCGGGTTCAGGCTGGTTGTTAGGTACAAATTATGTCAGTCTAATTTTTTTCCCCTACTGTCTCCTGTTGCCAATAATTTGCTACAACACCGAGATTTCCTGCCATCTCGTCAGTCTGTGTCCTTCCAAAGTCACTTCACTGCCAGTGCTTAGCTTCTGTCTTCTCTCTGCTCTGAGCTGCTGATCCCACAAGGAAGCATCATGATTTGCTCTCCTGTGCCCCCCAAAACAGCTGTGATGTGACCCACTCAGGGCAGAGGCTGGGTGTGCAGATTGTAGCAATCTTTATCTGTTGGCGGAGGCAACGTGGCTGAAGATCCAGGCAGAGGCAATCTGCTGTGGAGCTGTCAGTCCAGGGAGTATCACCTACTGGTCAGAGCTCCGAACTGGGAGGGTGGGGGCACGGCCCCAGCTCTGCCTCTGGTTTTTGGTGGGATCATGGGCAAAATGGATCCTAACCCTGTTTTTCATTTACTAAAAGGAGGATGAAAACATTTCCCCAAAAGTGTTAGGTGTTAGATTAATCGTTTCATGATGATAAAGCCTTTGATATCCTTTAATCAAAGAGCTGCTAAGGGTTTTAAAGGTTGTTATAATTTGTGGAATAGATGTTAATTTCCTGTGCACAGTCTACACAGAATATGGTGTCTCTAATGTTATTTGGGGACTAAGTATGAAATGCTCCCTTTTATGTGCTGACAGAAGCTACCTTTAAGCCACACAAACGCACTGATTAGAGTATATTGTACTTTAAAAGCTTCTTCACATCTCAATAGACCCGTTCTTCAGTCACCTCACAAGAGGCTAATTTACATTAAGTCTAGGCCACGTCAGGGTCTGGATCCCTCATGAAAATATGCCGTGGTAGTAAAAGCAAAGCTCCTTGTGCTCTGCTCTCTGCGCAATAATCACTAATACTCTCCTCCACATCACAAATCCCAGGACATGCTCTGAATCCCAAATAATTTGGATTTAAAAGGAAATGAGGCGCACGAGTCCTCCTTTGACAAGTTTCATTTCCACCTTGGCTTGCCTACACTTCTCCATTAGAAGAGGGCACCAGAGACCTTGCAGCTCCTTCTGTACGGTATGAGCACATCCTCCAGGCAGCACCCGGGCAAATAGTTGAGCCCAGCCTGTCACGTGGGAGCACGGTGGGTACCCCACTGCACCCTGGTGTAGCCCTGGTCATCTGCTAGCTCTGAGGGGTTCAGCAGCAGTTCTTGGTGCTCTCAGTCCAGCAAACCTCTGTGCATGCCCACGGTGGAAACTTGCAGCCGGGGAAACATTCACCACCCGCTGCTGCGCACAAAGGAAGTATTTTACAGCCTTAAAACAAATTGCAAAACTCAGCTAGTATAAAATACATTGATTTGGTTTTGTGTTTGTCCTTAAGAGAAAAAAGATCTTGAAAACTTGTAAAGCCAATTATGCTCTATCAAAATGAATTAGAGGAGTTGTTTATAAAATACCTACCATGAGAAGCTGGCTCGACTTGACAAACTGTATTTTTGTTATTATTATTTATTTGCTTTACTGCTTGGTCTGTAGCTGCACAATGATACGCCATGAAGAGAAAATGCTGACAGGTCATGTTCTGCTTCTATTGGCAGTGCTAGGCAGTGCTACTGTTTTATATTTAAATGACAAATATCCTGGCAAACTCAGTAACTTCTACTTTAGGTTTCCTTAGTTTTAGACATTCTATTAAATCTCTTTGGAGCAGCCCTATTAACCTCTGGATTTCTCTGGTGGCATTGAAATGATCAAATGGCTTCTTGCGGGAAGCACTGCAAAGCTGCCTCTTCATTGCCATCACAAACACTTCATGGCGTTTCTTCAGGGAGGCAAAGTATGTCCCAGAGCACTGTTCCTCGTGTGTGCTGTTACTTTGCGTGTTCAAATTTCAATTTCTTCCTGCAACAAAGTGTTTCAAGACCCTGTATGTTTAACATTTGTTGTTGTGCTAACTAGTGTCAAAATGGAACTGTTTGAATCACTATTACTCATGAAATATCAAAACCTGAAATACTTTCAAGTCCATGGAGGAAGGTACTTTTATGTGGTTTTCATCACCTTAGGAACAAATGCACCAATACGCTAAATGAACATCATCGTAGTCTTCGGGTACCCATTTTCCTCCTGACTGGTGCGAGGAAGGGCCTCTTGGCTCGCTGCCCCCTTGGCGCGGCTCTTCCAGCTCTGCTGCTCAGAGCAGTCGTTATTTCTCACAGGCCTGGCTAACTAACGGTGGTGGTACAAGAACCACGACTAATTCCCAGAGACTTCTGATAAGATCTGACTCCTGTGTGGCTTAATTGCTTTGGAAAAACAGGCTCTGGCTGTGATTGCACTGCTCAGCAGACTGCAAGACTGAGACCCCTGGGGACAGTACCGATGCAAACTGATACAGCACCCAGCAACTACATGTTGTAATTTTATCGGAAATGTACATCTGGTGGAACGGGGCAACAGCAAAAGTGAGCAGTTCAGTTTGGTGAAATGCCAGAGCCAGAAGCTGTACTCTCCAGCGAGGGGATCCACTACACTGCAGAAATCAGTCACCTCATCCACCTCACCACAATGATCCAGTAACACTTCTGGCATTACGTGCCACAACCCACAGGACCAGCAGAAAGCGTGAGTTTTTAATTTGTGGGGAATTTCGATACATGTAAAGAATCAGCTTTTTTTGTTTCCTCTGGAAGAAACCAAGAAATTTCCCCACCCAACGTGAAACTGAAATTTAATTTTAAAATGATCAAGATGAGGGTTCTGAAGCAAGTGAGTTGCCAAGAAATTATATTTTTTTCTGGGGAACTTTGCCCAGCATCCATTGAATAGTGGACAAATATTCATGCAAGAGCTGTCATTGTGCTATAAAGATTCAGTGTCTCTGCCTGGAAAACCCTTGGACTCTGCTCACTTCTTCCTCTCCTTTCTTCACACCCTCCTCTTATTTCTTAGTGTCCTCGTAACTTTGCAACCCCAGCATGAACCTCAAAGGGTGCACCAAAGAAGAAGGGTGCACAAGAGAAGATGCACAAAATGCTGCCTGGAGGTAGAGGCTTCTCTGCAGATAGAATTTCTGACCAAGCTGACCCACAGCCGCTGCCCATGGGTTAAGCTCTCAGTTGCCCAACTGCGGCACAGTGAAAGAAGAAAATTGTTCTCCCATCTACCACTGAGTTCTCAGGGAGATGTCACTGCCAGGCTAACGAGCACTGAAGACTTTCTGTCTTGTAACCAGGACTGTAAGACCTGACAGCTGTTCTGCCATCATGCTCACATCTATTCAGAGAATGAAATGGGAAAAGCTCCTCTGAGGTTCTCCAGGAAGGCACAGTTCTAAAGACCGCTAAATGCTGTGATTTCTGGCACTGAACTACTCTTCAGGCCCCTGTCCACTAAAATATTTCCCACTGAATTAAGAGGAACTTAAGTATGTGCTTGTGCATTTGGATGAACAGAGAGAGCCTGCTGAATCAAAGGAACTACTGAGAGTAGAGTAAAAGCCCTTAAAAATCATCTGGGTCTTTTCCTAAAACTATCTCTTATTTATTCCCAAGTCCTTATCTTGTTTACAACAAAGAATGAACAAAATTCCTTTCCCAAGGCTGGACAGTCTTGGAGCATATCCGCACCAAAGAGAGACAAAAATAAGCTTGATTTTAGGCAGATTAAATAAACAAATGCTTCTTAAGTCTCTTGGTTTCTTTCTCTCCCTTTTGTCTTTCTTACTCCTCTGTGCAGACTAAGCCTAAGGTTTTATGGCCTTATCCAAAGCATGCTGAATTTGATGGAACTCTTTCTGTAGGGTTGAATGGGTTTTTGAGCAGACCTGTAGGCAGAGTATGGCAACATTCTTATAGAGGTTTCTCATCCACTGTCTAGAGAAAGGAATATTAATAATTAAAACACCAGTCCAGCACACAGCCCCCAAGAACTGTCAATATTCACTGTAATTTCTTACTTAACTTAAAATGACCCTGTTCTCTCTCTGAACTTTCTTTAGGAACATAAAATCTGCAGAGGCTGAATCAGCTTCCAATTTCCAGCTAATTTTACATTCAACCTTCAAACCGTAATTGCTTCCGAAGCACATCACACACCAAGCTATGTACACGAACAGTAGTTTTCCAACATTATAATAAATTGTCTTTAAAATGAGCGTGCCCCAAACAAGAAGCCCCATGTGGCTGCAATAAGGACGGTCGCTGCTGGTGATTTTGTCGTGGGGGAAGGCACAGCCTGACAGCCGGGCTGCACAGTCGCACAAGTGACACGCAGTCAGAGTAGTGCCCTGGCGTCTTCCCCGGTAAATCCAGCTGAATAAGAACACGGCTTTGGTAAAAGAGAGAAATGCAAAACGTCCTTACGCCCTTCCATTTCAGCTCACGAAGTTCACAGGAATGAGCTAGAATGTTTTTGCCACCAAGACCCCGATCCAGCTGTCACAGCCACCACGAGGGACCCCGCTGGAGGGTTTCACGGCAGGACAAGCTCCCGGTCTCTGTGTCCACCCAAGTCCCGCCGACGCATGCATTCCACTGTTCGACAGTATTTTTCCAGACCCTTCAGCAGTACCTATGGATAAAACACTTGGCCTCTAGCACGTCACACCGGTATTAATGAAACTCAGAGGTCAGCGAGAGGGCTCCCAAGCTCAGGTCCCCATCCCCACATCAAAAGCAGAAGGGAACAGGCGGTTCCGATTCATGTATATATTGTCGTAGCACTCAATACACACTTTGAAATCTTAAAGCGGATCGTGACTCGTCGTCTAGAACTAAAAGACAGCGATACACAGACACACAATGTGCTTTTGCAAAAAAATGACAGAAAAACTGTTCTTTTCATGTTACCTCAATGCAAACATGACTGCATTTTGCTTTTGAATAGCTACCGCTCTAAGAGACATATTATCATCAGGTAAATGAATTTGCTACCCATATTTAGTCTTTGTAAATAAAAGAAGCAGACCAACCTGCAAATGGTTTTTTTTTTTCTCCTTTTCTTTTTTGGAGTTTGCATGCTTAATACAGAGCTAGTAGGTTTAAAATCTCACTGAACATTCTATGTGAATTAACCAGATTCTAGAGTAATGTGGAAAGGAAAATAATGAAAAGTACAGCTTTTCATTTAAACATATGCAGCTCTTTTCATGCAGGGTTTTCTTTCAGTTCTTTTTTTTTCTTTTTTTTTTTTTAAATTATACTTCGCATTAAAGAACATAGCCAGTGTAAACACAGTCTGTAACACTTATAAAACAGTGCAAATTCTGTAAATTTCTGGGAGGAGGCTGAAATACATATATTTATAACGAAGGTAAAATCACTTTCTTTCTCAGTAGAAAAATATGTATATTAAACACCTATACGTTCAGAACTTAACTTCACAAAAGAGCAAGTTATAGTCCTATGCTGTGTAATAAATTAATATCTTTTCTAGATTTCCACTTTCGGTGTTAAGTGTCAAATGCGTAATAATGCTAGAAAAAAACCCAAGAGAAACATGTATTATTTAGACCCTAATAAAAATCTTACAGAGAATAACTGGTGTAAGAGGGCACTGAATAGAGAGCTGGGGAAAGAAGCAATGGAAAAATACCGACCTTTATGAATTATTGCACATTTGAGATCACTCTCATGGCCTTTGGGCCAATTCTGGATACTTTTAAGTCTTAGGTCAGTGTTTGTTTCCATTTGACTGTAGGGTACAATTTAGGAACCACTGCAAAATGTCAAGGATTTACTGAACTTGTTTGCTGATGAAACCACAGGCAGCTGAGTGCAGAGTGCTAACTTGATTCATGCAATCAAAGAGAACAACGCTAAAAACATACTGAAATACAGGCCAGGTTGCCTGCCATAAAAATATTTTTGGGAACTTGCTCCAGCACATCTTACTGAGACAAAACTCTCATGTCTACGGTGTTTTCCTTCAAGCCGCGCCCAAAACTGCAAAACTGGCTTCTGCCTTCATTATTTAGAGTTTTTTCCTTGAATACTGTTGTCTCCATGGTCTAACTCTGCCACCCTTTATCAACTGAGTATAGAAATCTCCATGAAACGTACCGGCCCAAAGCAAATTCAACATCCCTGATGCTGAGCACCTGGATAACATTTCTCACCCACAAGCAGCAAGAAGCCTTCCATGAAAGGTGAATGACACGATCCTGTCTGACTGCTGGGATCGCTCACGTAAGTGAGAAACGCAAGACCTTACCAGCCCCTTAAAAATATCACTTCTCCCTAGTTGCAGAAAGAGCAGAAATATTCCTGCTTCAGCCACATTGGAAATGTACATAAACTGACAGGTAGATAATCAGAAAGAACTGTTTCAGGTGATTATCACTGCAATTGAAGTCAGACTACTAGTAAACCTGAATAATTTAGCACTTCGTCTCTGAATATTGCTGTAATAATGAGTTTCTATTGCTGATGTTCTCACAAAAAGGTTAATTTCAGATTGTACCTACTGCTTTTGGAAAAAAAAAATCTATGTAAAATTACATTGCCTTTACTACAAATCTTAAAAGAGATCTTAAGAAATTTCAAATTAATTAACTGACTGACAGATAAATTTATACTTAAACTGCTTAAAAAAAGTCATTACAAATCTGCAAAAAGTTGTGAAATAATCCGTAATTGACAGAAAAAATATTTAAAATTCTCCTAAACATCTAACGAGAGTTTAGTAACTTGTTTAATAAAACCACATCGCTAACCACAAGAATACAATATGCCTCAACGATAAAGTGAAGAGATGCTGATGTGAGCAGGTGATTTATTCTGCAGTGACTGTTACTATGCACTTTACTGATAAAGCTTCATCTGCATTGTTTCGGTTGGTCATCTTCTAAAATGTATTTGTGAGACAACGTTACCGGGAAGGGTTCCTCCTCCTTCCTTTTGAGAATGATTCCCCTCTTGTGGTCTGCGTAGGAGAGAATAATTTTTGTAGCGTGATCAGAATTTTAAACTGCACTGAAGTCTGTATGAAAAACCCAACAACTTCCATGTATTTCAAAGACTTAAATATGTATGGACGTTGGAGATCATATACAGTGACGCTTTATCCATCCCAGATTGTAAACCTACTGAAAAATGACGGGACGTGTTTTTTCTAACCCCCCTCCTTTTTAAAGAAGCAATAAAACTGTACATTAAAAGACAGGCAGGACATCACTGAGTTACAAAAGAATGCCCCCTTTGTCAATAATTTGTAAACGTAAACAAAAGAGTTCAAGTAGAAAAGCAAACGAGTGTGCCGTTGCGTCGCATATGTTCTCTCACCCCATGGGGTTAGGGCAAAGTTCGTTAAAAACGTGTCTTCATGGCCGTCATGAAGCATCTCAAAAGAGTCCTGATCATCTTCACTACCAAATATCGCTGGTGAAGCTAAGCTCCTTTGCTGATAAAGGTAGCAATGGGTTGTTCCTGTGAAACTCTTGGGGATCCTTCACGGCATTGTTCAGAGGTAGCTGTCCGTTTAGTAGTGTCAAAGGTATGTTACAGTACGTGTGGTGGTTGCTTATGGAAGCTATTGGCAGTGTTGCTGCCGACACATCATACTCGTATCCTCTGCAATAGTGTCTCATCTGCACAGAGTCTGCTTGATGGTAATCAGTTAAATCAGCCCGCGACTCCACCAACGTGGCGGAAGTGCCCGTGACGGCGAGAGAGGGGACAGTCTGGAGGTCTCCAAAAAGGCCCTGCTCTGCAGAATCCAGGACTTGATGCCGGGGCACCACCTCCTTTTTCTTCCCTGGCATTTCAAAGACTAGGCGCTTCCAAAACTTAGAATTCAGTTTGCTGCTTTTTGGTCCTTTCCACTTGACCACTGAGAGAAGTTTGATGGTGTGCTTTAAAGATTCCACTTCGTGATAATTCACTTTCCCTTTTAATTCAGTACACTCAATCAAAATAACTTTGATTTCTCCACTGACTAGCATGTTATGGAGTCTGTTTTCCATCTCAAAAATACTCCATCCTCTCCTGAGAACATAGTCTGGAGTTAACACGATAATGAGTCTTCTGCTTTGTTCAACACATCTTGTGAGATCTTCAATGTAGGCTACAAATTATAGAAAGAGAGAAAGAGTAAAGAATAAAGAAGTCTATTGTATCAAAACATCAGCCTTGCAATCAAGTACAACAAAATCCTACAGCTTACTGATCCACACCTTTTAAACCAAGGGGCATTTCACAACATACTCCAACAAATACAGGATTGTGTATCACAACATATTTCTACTTAGGGAGTACATATAGAAAATTCCTCAGTGACACCCTCCATCCTTTACTGCTTTTCTCTGTTCATCTCAAGAGAATGGCATTCGCATAATACCCTCACTGTGTAGATGCACTAGTGACTAAAAAATACACAGTTTGCTCACCAAAAAAATGGAGCTCAAGATCAGTGTAATGTTTGTGTAAATTTTAACGTTAACGCTGGTTACGATCAACATCACATTGAGGGAAGCACACTTTGGGAGGCAGTTCTTGTGTTTCAGATGCAAGGACATGAGCGTGCTGCAGGGTGTATGAACCGTAAGTTGCAAGAGGTCAAAAAGAAAATCCTCATCACATGCAGAACTTGTGCTATTCCATAGAAGCATCACGGTAGCTCTTTCTTCTTTAGGTATTGACCACAAAAGCACAACAACATTCTTTGCGGCCCAACGGTCTGTTTTAATACCACAAACCTGTGCTTCTATGTACCTCAAGGTATTAACAGAAACTTCACAAGTGACAAGAACAAATGGAAAATTCAAACACATTGGAGGTGTTTATTTGTTGAGACAATAGTGACAAAGAAAATAGTATTCTTCTTTTATTCATGCATGCCAAGTAGTTGCAAACAACCAGTGTAAGCAGAAATGCCAGCCCCATCATTAGCTCCATAATGTCAGCTTACTGAATTACAAAATGTTCTTCAAGTTGGATCCCTGAGTTTCACTTGTCCCAGGAATGGTAGAGAAGCCAATTACACTGACATGGAACAGGATGGGAAAGAGATCCACTTACAGACCTGATCCAAAACCCATTCAAGTGAACAGACTTCAACAAATTTCAAGGGGTTTTGGGTCAAGATCAGAAAAATGAAATCACTTGAAGAAAACCCACTAAGGTCAGAAAAGTGTTCAGTGTTTGCGCAGCATTATGATTGCAAGCTTAGAGAGAGGAGATAGATATTGGTTTTTTTTAAACTCCATGAACCTCTTGACCATGCTACTCAGAACGTGCCGGCTGACAACAGAGGAGAAGCATGTGTTATAAATGAAGACTTGGACACAAGAGCTGCACAGAACAGATCTTTACTCAGCACAGGGCAGGGCCTCTCTTACACACACTGCCCTCTAGCAGGAACAACAATTACAAATAACATCATTAATCAACATCTGTTATTGCAAGATTCATTTTTATAGTCCCAGGCACCATACCACAGCATGCTTATTCACACCACTTCCAGTAAAGTAAATAGCTACAAAATAGGCCAACAGGAACATTCTAAAATAGCTTATTTTCATGAGACTGAAGGCATCCGTTAGCATCAAATCTGCCTTTACCAGTGTTGAATTTCACCACTTAGCAGCAAGAAGAATTTCTTTCACAAATGGAAAAAAGAGGCAATTGCAAACATCCCACAGACACACAAAAATTTAAGACATACACATACATTACAAATGTCTATGCAACAATCCTGACTTTTAGTTAATGTTTTATGACGCTTTAATCATGCAGCATTTACAGTTTGTTTTTTCTTAAAATATTTTATGAGGAAAACCCCCACATTGCTCTGTGTAAAATAGTTACTCATTAATGAAAAAAATTCAACATTAAAATCCGTGGGAGAGGCAGCAGAGAGGGGAGAGAATCAGCAACAATGAGAAAATGATAAGCAGAACTGGTGAAACAGAACTTAAGGAAAGGTAGAAATGTTCAATACAATGGAAAGAGATTATCCCAATGTATCAACAGCTCAGACTCTTCATTTTCTTCCTTTCTTTCTGCTCCCAAAAAGAAAGAATTTAGGTGGGAAGCTTCATCATTAGAGGTTGAATCTGCAAGATACAGTAAAACAACAAACTATCATGCATCTTTCCTGAGATATAGTCATCTCTCCTTCAAACAACTCAGAACACTGCTATGTACAAGATAATTCTTTGCAGGACACAATACCGGGCAGTATCACGTATCCAGGTTAGTGCTAAGCACAGCCATGCATAACCTATATGAATCCAATTAAAATATAAACCAAACCAACAAAGCAAACAAAAAAAAAATCACTCCACTTTCACCTCTTCAAATATCCAGCGGCAATGATTCCAACAGCAACAACCCAGGAATAATCCATTATAGCATCTCAATCAAAGACTCACCAGACTTTGCTTTAGTCAAGCAGGGAATGACATGGGAAGAAGACATGAAAAATTCCCTATTTTCTCAGATGGATGCTTCTCCCCTCTGTGCCTCTCCCATCCTTTGGCAAGCCCACCTTACTCAATATTGACTGAACAGACACCTTCACAAATAGCCATTGCAGCTGGTTCACTGACACACATGGCCAATGTACCTGGGGTCTGTTGGTGCACTGAGAATGAAATACACTGTGTTAGAGGAAAATGGAAACCCAAATGAAAAGGCAAATGCATTTTTCAGTGATCTAGTCCAGAAGTACTTAGTACTCCCGATAACTTCAGCTTGGGACTACTACTAAAGGTAGGTGATAACTTCCCTGGAGCACGTGGTTCAGCTGGGTGCACTCTACAAAACGTCCAATGCACACAAACATTTCAGGAAGGAAAAGCATGGGGAAACAGATTCCTGTCTGTGGAAATTCAAGTTTTATTTTTTCCAGTGGTACCAGACTGACTGCATAAATCTGTGAGTTGCTAAATCACCAGCTCTCCTTCACTTCCAAGCTTGAGACTCCTCAAAACAGCGTGAGTTCAGTGGTCCGTCTTGAGTGTTCAGCCCGTTAGAAGGTATCAAATCCAAGCAACCTATAGTGCAACGTAGGATGGAAGAAGGGTTGTTTCCACCTTTCCAGTGCACAGCTAAGAAGTAATTGTCAGGCAATGGCTCTGTTTCACTTCCAAGAAAAAAACTGTGCAGGGATTTCAGGACTCGCATCACAAACTAGGATCAACTGCAAGATTCCAGACCGACATATTTCCATCAGACAAATAACATCTTGCTAAAACGTTGCTTTTGCTGCAGGTGGTGTCAACTTGAAAAACATTTCATTGTGGGGGGAGAAAAAAAAATCGTTCTGACAAAATCAATATGGAATTATTAATTTTTAATTCCCAAAGCCTGTATTTTATCATAAACTAGAATGTAAAAATAAAGTGTCAGCATTAGTCCATTTGATTTTATTGAAAAATAACATTGACCCCTTCCCTCCCCCTTGAAACACCATTTTGCAATACGGCACAAAAACTGTTTTCAAAATGTTAGCATTTCCCATAGGTTAAAAAAAATTAGAATTATGAGTAGCTCTATCAGTAACTTACTTGCATCATGTCCAACGCAACGCCCAAGGAGGTACGGACAGCAGGAACTTTTAGACCCATAAACAAACATAGTTTTTGCATGGTTGCCCTTTAGTAATGAAGACAGATCAGCTGACAGCAAATAAATGCTCCCCAAACACCATCAACATGTAACGATGCCGAACTGCAGTTTGAAGCACTGGAGAAGTCCAGGACATGTATCCCATTTGCAACTCAATCATGCTGAACTGCCTATTGAATCTTGAATGAGCTCCCCCAACCACAGGCTGGAAAGAACCCCAGACAACCTAATATGCGAGCAGACTAGGAGCAAGGAAATTAATGAACACCATGGACAGGCAGTTGCTTACACAAAAAAATGACTGACTAACCAGATTCAGATGATTTGCAGAAGCAGTTGAAGGAGAGGGAAAAAGCAGCAGAAATCATGTAAAGCCCCATGGATATTTTTAGGAAGCCTGGTCTGCAGCACCGCAAGAAGCAAAGAGTATCTACCATCAGACCCGTACTGGCTGGTTTCCTGGCACTCCAAAAATAGCCAGCCTTTTGATGTCTGGCAATATGACTATCACTTGAGAATGCTGTTTATAGAAGAATAATTCAGTCCTGGTTTCCTATCTGAATAATTCCCAAACCCTAACTCTGATCACTTTATCACAACAAAATGATTGTACGATTTTTTTTTCCCCTATTTGTTAAATATCTGCTGCTTCTGTTAGCTCAGACCAGAAGAGCCCTGCAGCCGGAGCTGCTGAAATACAGAGTCCAGTCTCAGTGTAAGTGAAGGGACAGCTGATGAATTCAATATAAAGAAACAAATAATGCAGATCAGCATGACGCATTGCCCTCTTGGCTTATCACCCCCTTAGCCATCATCAAACCCTCTGTATTTGACATGGCAAAGGAAGGACAGATAAAGAAGGAAAAGATGGAGGCTCTGGGGATGTCTCCTTGTAGACTGAAGTGTCTGAAGCGGGTGGGTTTTGTGAGATTGTTTTGGCAATAGATGTTGGGATATTTAGAACCAAAGATAACACAGGTTATAAGGGGGGTGTGGAGGTCTCCAGACCAAGACCCTGCACAAAGCAGGACCAGCTAAGATTGCTCAGGGCCTTGTCCAGTATAGTTTCGAAGACCTCTTACGTTGGAGGTTTCTTCTTTATTTCTCTGGTTTCTGTTCCAGTGTCTCATTACCCTCTATATGTGTAAATGGAATTTTCAGGGTTGCAACTTTTATCTGTAGCCTCTGGTTCAACAACTGTGCACCTCTGAGAAGAGTCTGCCTCCATCCTTGTTCTTTCCACTGGAAAGACACCAAAAATACTCTTCCTTGGCTTTGTCTTTGTTGTCCTCTTCTTCAAGAAATACAGTTCTTTCGGCCTCTCCTCTTACACGGTGTGCTCCAGTTTCCTGATCACCGTGGTGACCTTCGCTGGGCTGTTACAGGGTAGCCAGCCTTTCTGGTTTTTTTTCCACGTTTCTTCCACTTCTAACTGTCGTTCTTCTGTACCCCTGCTACCACTGCCCACGCCTACAATAAGAGTAAGATTCACACAGAACAGACATCCGAAAGAAGTTTGTGGAGCCGAGTACTCTCTTCCCTTTCCACATAAATCGTGTCCCATATGTAATTAAGGCTCCTTGGCAACTCCAGGCGCACAGTTCAAGTGGGTTTCTTCATCCAGGAAGCCAAAATTCACTGGGTAAAAACTGCACAGATGAGCAGACAAAACTACAAAGAGCTAGAACTGCAGTACTGCCTGCTGGGTGCTTTCTATCACATGCCTTACGCACCCTCCTATTGTGCTGATAACCTCTCATTTTTCAGGCAAAAGCAAGGATTTTTATTTCATCACCATTGTTTTTTTCAGTGCCTGTTCTATATCCTGGGCTGAGCTGGAGTGAATTGTTGGTGTTTTCTCAATCCTGTCAAGATCAAATGCACATACGCTCAGAGAGTAACTAGACGATGCTCTAATAGATTTGTATTGCTGGTATTATAAATAAAATTTGACAGTTTTGACCTCTTCACTTTGAGGGTTTAAAATAATTTGCAGAAACCATATGAGAAAATACCTTCCCCTCTGATGTAGTCCCAATTTCGGAAAAGTCAAGTGCGAACAGATTTTTCTCTCTGTAGACACACCATCCTTAGCAAAACAGAAAATGTCTCAGGTGAAAACATAACTACTCCTGTCCTCTCCAACTACTCATATGAAATCTCCTCATGTCTCCTAACACGAACTTTAAACAGTCACAGGGCATGAGAGTGCTCGCTGTGAGAAAGGGTTTGTTAAAAAAGCACGGAAAACTGATAGGGTGGGAAACATTAGGACTGCTAAGAAACTTTTGTAACAACTGCAACCGAATCTTTGGGATCACAGTCTCATTATACAGGCTAACATACAATGAGCCACAGAACCACAGAATCCCAGGTTGGAAGGGACCTCAAGGATCATCTGGTCCAACCCTTCTTGGCAGAAGCATGGTCTAGACACATTCAATCATGCCTTAGTTACCTAGGCAGAAAGGTTTACGTGCTGTCAGCTTTGACAGAATGAAGAACAAACAGTCGCTGCAGCACTTCCTATAACATGCAACTCAAATCCTGGGTCACACACTTGGTCTTGCTGCTTACTCAGCACACCGCATGCCACATCTCCACGCCCTGCCACATCTCTCATCTTCCAGCCTAGACGGCCACATGGGCTTCTGTGTGAACAGAGAAGTGGTGGCTGCTTGAACCTCTTTTCCATCTCGCCAGTTTGAGGAGCCAGGTCCATCTGTGCTGCTCTCAGGCAGCACCAAGAGTCGTCGCAGAAGTCATTGCTGGCCACCATGTGGTGGGCATCACCGGGGCCCTTCACAGCGGTTCTCCTACTAGGCCAAAATGCTTCACTAGCAGGCACAGAAACCAACACCTACTGCAAAACAAGATGCAGCCTCATCTGATCAGAACTCTGAATGCCAGGAATCTGCTTCCCGATGGCGAAGAGGTGGCCTCGGTCCCCACAGGCATCACCTCTGTCTGCCTACTGACAGCAACAGTTACTCCACGGGCACCCCTGAAACGGTCGGTCCTCAGCGCAGAGCCACAACGCAGAGCTCGGATGCGCAGTGGGAAGGAGCTCGCTGCTGGGTGCGTGTGTGCCAGCTAGGACACATCTTGCTGTAATCTCTTCCTTCGCTGCACAGGGACATGCAGAGCCTGTCACAGCTTTTCCCCAGGGGTTAGAGATGAACCAGCTGGACAAAAACGTAATCGAACTTGTCCCTGAATTCTTCTGAAGTCAGCTTTTTAGTTGGTTCAGAGAAGTGCGCAAGAAAGTTAATGAAATACTATTTAACAATTCTATTTTTTGCTTGCTCTCAAATCCAAGTAGCAGCTGTATGCGTTGCTCCATGCCAGGCAGGAAGTTCAATAATGCACACCCTCCTGTGGCAGCACCTGAGAACTGCAGAGATTATCTGAAGCAACAACCAGCCTTACAAAACACGTTATTTGCTGTACTAGGACTGGCACATGTTCAAGTACACAAGATACAGACAGAAACACAGCAGAATGGGGAGCATGAAAGCATTATATTACACTGAAAGTCATTTACACCAAAAGAGAAGGAAACACGGCCCGTGTGAGAAGAGATATTTCCTTAAAAAAAAAGACAACTCTGATGAAACCCCCATTTTTCTATAGAAATCAACCCTGAAGAGCTACATATTTTGTTGTATCTGCCACTTCTTGAGACAGTCACTCTAAAATATGTTGTGTTCATCACTGAAGTTTCTAGGAAGTGCACACCACGTCGCACTGCCTGCTCTCTTCACCAAGCACTGCAAGTCTCTGTAAGGCTGGAGAGCATTAGGCACAACACGGCCACGTTCTACTTCTCCAGCACACACGGAGAGTCTCAATCTTCCTTCCCCACCACCTCTCCCACCTTCTTGCCCCCCCCAAATAAAGTGCCTTCCCCATATCGTTTTCAAAGCTAAAGCATGCAAATCACATTCACTTCAGTTCCACATTTTGTTCTGCATTGTCATTACGTCTGATTAAGCGTTCTTGAAGCTCCATGTGTTAGAATCAGGCCCTTTCATAACACTGCAGAAGTGAATTTGAGAGGAAAAAAAGAGGTATTAAATCCGTGAATGTTCATAAATGAGAACTGACATTTTCAGGTACCCTACATTTTCAGGAGAGGTTTAATGAATACCCAAAATGATGACAAGTATTTGCTGAGTGTCTGACTGACAAAAATAGACAAAAATAAAACACCATGCTGGCTGGTACAGCAACTGCAGAGAATAATCTCTTTTCAGATTAATCCGTGCTTGATTATAGTTATCATTGAAGGGCTAGCTTTAAACTCTTTAATTCACCTGCATAACTGCTATGTGTAACTCTGCTCTATTGTTGGACACGAAACAAATGTTTACAGCCGTTCTGTGATTTTTAACACAAAAAGATGCATTTTCTCCTACTAATATCTAAAAATTCAGTACTACTTTCTTGCACTGTCAGAAATACGAAGGCTATGAGCCAAGTCCCCTTTCTGGAATATGTCACTAAGGGAATAAAACACACTTTGCACAGGCACAGCAAAAGGAATAAGAGAAGCAGCTCTGGCCTGGGAGCTGCAAATAGACATGATAAATTCAAGCCACTACATGTGACTTTGCATGATCTCTGACTAGGGTCTGACTCTTATTTCCCAATGGTATAGAATTCAGGGCTCCATTTCCAGCTCCCTCAAATGTCACAGAAGAAGCAGGCTCCAACTTCTGAGGCAGGCACTGGGGTTTGGCAAAAGCAGGACAACAGTTTGAAGTCTTCTGGCAGGCAGGCTGCTAATGCAGCCATGTTCTAGCTGTTTTGTGTTTGGGGACATCTACTCCAGCACAGTCATTGCTTTGTTTTCTTGTTCATATTTCCTATATAGTTGCACATACAGAGATAAGTTCCTATTCTCCACTAATGTTTTTCACAGAAGTGATTTGCAAACAGAATTTGCAAAAAAAAAATAGAAAAAGAAAAAAAAAAAAGCTTATTTTTCACAAGAGTAGCATTTCAAATAAATAAATTTAGTATTAAAGCAAACATATGGTGCATTAAGAACTTATCAACACAATGTATATGATCCATGGTCTGTTTCGATTTGTCCAAAAATTACTCTGGAAGAAGAGATGCTGTAACAACAGCTAGGAAAGCATTAACTGTTGGTTCAGACATCCAAGGGTGCTGCTGCATCTTCAGACAGCGCGGCAAAACTGACTTGAAAGGGCCAACTGTATTTCACCATCAGCATGGATAACAGCATCAGATCACTGGGCTCTGCATCATCCTCTGAAAAATCAGTGTTACTTACACAACACCAATTACTTACACAATATCAACACTGCTCAGAAATGCAACACTTGGTCAACACTCTTATGACCAACACTTGGTCAAAACTCTAATGAAAACCCGGCACCTATGCCATTAACTGGGAAACTATCGCAGCTGCTTATGAAACTTAAAAGTAATGAAAAAAAATCCCAGAAGACAATGGAAGAGAGGACTTTTACTTGTAAAGCTCCTGTAAGCAAATGAATAATTACTGGATAAAAATAATAATCCCATTTTCAATGACAAAACAGAGACTACGAAAACTTTTTTTGAAGTTTCCTGCTGTAGCTACCTGTGTCTGATGTAGATATTTTGGACTACAGACTTGCTTGCAGCACTGCAGCCTTCCCTGTAGGAAGGTCCAGCTCCTGCCTCCACTGAAATCCATGGCAGTTCCCTCTGATTTCAGAGGTGCAGGAACAATCTCTGATCTAGAGCTCAAATCGTCAGTACTAAGGAAACTTTTCCAGTCCTCATAACCACAGAGAGAAGCTGCCTGTATCTTGTATTTATCCCATAGTCCGGGCCTTCACGACGTATCAGGGAGAACTGAAACCGAAAGGTCAGAAATACTTACTTCCACTAGGGATCAGGTCCCTATCCGGAATGAAGAGCTTATATCCATAGTGCTTTTCTAGAACATCTGGCAGAATTTCAAGTGCAAACTGCTCCTCTTCATTATTATCACAATCTAACGCATCGGGATCCACTTTGGTGTATGAAAGATACGCATCGTACTCCTTGTTGTCTGTAAGGAAACAAATCCATGTTCAGCCTGCTGTTTGCAAGAGCACTACAAAGAGTACAGGGAATGATCAGGCATTTCCCAACAAAATTGTGACTTTTCACAGGAACATAGAATCTGGCTTTCACAGAGAAGACCCAGACGAAGGCTATCCTTTCGGTTTTCTTCTGCATGTTGGGCTAGTGAGTAACTCTGCTTCACGTGGTCAGTGCACACATTTATGGGCAAAATTTTGATACAAATACTGAAGCTGGATCTTTTTATTTTAATCCTTTACATATCACTGATAGAAATCTTCCAACTTCTATGCCTCAAGAGTGCTATGATTATGGAAAAGTTTTGAGCTTGGAAAAGTTTTGAGCCTGAAAAGTTTGGAGCAAGGAAAACTTCCTTGCACAAGGAATTGTGAGAAAATACATGGCTTAACTCAAATGAATACTGATTGTGCAGAAAACAATGACAAGTATAAACAGTCCAAAGCATTTTTTTTCAGAAAATCTTGTACTTTTTAAAACCATTCTCATAATTTTAGAGGTCACTTGACATTTTGAATACTCAGGGCTCACAGTACGTGAGGGAGAGAGAACTCCAAGAGCAAATGGGGTGCAGCAGGAGACTCGCCCCTCCCTTCTGCCTGCAGCTCTGGGGTGGGGGCAAAGCCTCATCAGAAGGAGGCGGCAGGCAGTGGGTGACAGAGGGGACCCAAGCAACATCCCGAGGACACCAGGGCTGCAACACAGTGGTTTGGCTAGAAAGGGCAACACTCCTCCTCCTCCTCCTAAGGCACAGCACTGGGGCTTGTTTCCAGCTTTCTGCATCTTAAACACAGAGCTAAGAGCTGGCAACTGTGCCAGGAACAGAAGTGGCACCACTATTGAGCTTGGGATCCATGCTGGGATCAGACTGCCTTAGTGACATTTCTCTTCGCTATTCCTCTGCAGTAATGGAAAATATTTTACTGGAAAAGTCAACCTTCAGCAATTCAGTCTCCAGGGAAGAACACACAGCTGCCATTATTTATAGAAAATGAAAAATCAAATAGTTAATGTCGTGAGGACAAAACCGCATGAATGGAGAATTGCTGAGTACCAATTATCTGTAAAGAATAGCGCACATGAAAGATAATTAAAGCAGCAAATATCATTGATGTATTTTGATAAAAAGAAAAAAATAGCTAATCATAATACAATACATTCCTTGATGACCTTGAAACAATGGTTACTTTCTTATAATTCTTGACACAAAGCCAGACCCATGAGGGTCAAAGCTACAGACAAAGCATGTGAATAATTATATGTTTGTAAAAGGCAATTTGCCTAGTGTCACCATAGCTGTATGGGAGGATGTCCACCTGGCTTGCCTGTATTTCTCTGAAATCAACAGCATACAAAAATAGTAGTTACTGATGGAAAGATGACAGAAGAACAAAGAGCAAAGAAATAAAGGCCAGTCAGCTTTGGAGGCCTGTCCAAAACCTGCTACCCTGTCCGTAACGAAGCCTGCCAAAACCTTTTAAGAGGAGCCAGCCACCAAGTGACCCGGGAGGCAAACATCCCTGCAAACATCTGAGAGCTCTGCAAAGGCAGCAAAGCAAAGCCCAGAGCACCGACACGCCTGGTCACAAAGCAGCACGAAAGCCGCGCGCGGATTCTGTGCCAGCGGTCCCCGAGCTGCTGCCCCTTCCAGCTGTGTAGGCACAGTTGCCCGCTCCAGCCACCTCTGCTCACAACATGAGCAAGACAGACGTGGACAGAACCAGTTCCCCCGGGCTCCTGTGAGTCTGTACGCCTGTGTCACATCTCTGTAGTCCTGCCTCCCTCTTCACACAGACCGGACACAGCAGAAGGACCTGCCCATGCCTGCCCAGCGCTTGCCCTGGGCGCTTGGGGTGCAATGCTGTTTGGAGCCAGTTTCTAAACAGTTTCCCTTAATCCTCGCTGTCATTTTCCCTAAAATGCACAACACAGGAAGCAAAGGCATCCAACACTGCTTACACAGGGTATTTCTAGAAATACGATAAAGCAAATCTAATGAGTCCCAAATCTTCCGTTTTAAAGAAATACATGTAGAAACGGAAAATGACCCTGCAATCACATCTAGAGAGCTGACTGCTCATGGGAGCTCTTTATGTTCCCACTATAGCCTACATAAGTAGAAAGAAATATCCACACATATACTTTGACCTCAGTATACAAATACTCTGCTTCCATCTTTCATTCTGCAGGATCGGACTGAGACACAAAGCTGCGGTAGTTCTAAGATCATATTAGAAAAACAAAAGGCTGTTTTCAGAATTAACACGCACAGAAAATCCCCTACGTGCTCATGGGGCTGCCTCTGAATAACTAGAAAATAATATTCTTTCATAAATTAAAAAGTGATTGAACCAGAGAAGTTACACGAATAAAAATGCAGCAGTGCTACACTTAAAACACGATACACAAATCAAAGCAGTCTGAAGGAAGTTACCACTTTGAGTCATTTTTGAAGCAGAGATGTTATGTTGGTATAATACCAAGATGTTAGAGGCAAATTATTTCCAAAACCCACATAATCTCACCCTTCATTTTCTCCTAGGTAGGCTCTTCTCGGTGACAACCACTGATAGGACAAGGGGTAATGGGCTGAAACTGGAACATAAGAGGTTCCGCTTAAACTCGAGAAGAAACTTCTTCTCAGTGAGGTTGACGGAACACTGGCACAGGCTGCCCAGGGAGGTTGTGGAGTCTCCTTCTCTGGAGACATTCAAGACCCGCCTGGACACGTTCCTGTGTAGCATTATCGAGGCGTTCCTGCTCTGGCAGGGGGATTGGACCTCATGATCTTTCGAGGTCCCTTCCAATCCCTGACATTCTGTGATTCTGTGTGATCAGTAAAAGCATTGTGCAGTATTGCCTAGTATGAAAAAAGCATCATTTTAGGTTTTCCCACTCACCCATGAAGTTCGAGAAAAAGGTTTCCTGACCTCTATTCCTCCTATTTATTGTTCCACATTTTAAAATCCCCTGGATGTCATATCACCCGTTCTCCAAAACTGCTACGGACTTCATTGGAATGAATCATTTTAACACCATATCTACATGTTTCTAAACAGAAACATGTATTGTTTTGATAAGAGCAATGCTAACTGCAGAAAGTAACGTGCCTGTGCAACTGCACATTGGTTTTGGCACAACGGAGAAAATGTGCTCCCTGCTCTTTTTTCAAATACATTATTGTTTCTAGATATGCTACCATTCCCGACTGCCTGCACGACACGTTAAGTGTTGCAGTGAGCTAGGAAAAGTACTTGAATACTGCACTTCAGATCTTTAGCAGATACTAGCTATATGCATATTAATAACTAATTAATTATGCTATAACAGAAGTGTTAAAAATACAGTAATAGGATTTAAAGTGCTCGGATTCAGTTTAGCAGGGCTTACTCCAGCTTCATAGGAGCAGGAATGTTCTATATTCAGGAGAATTAAAGCTTTAATTTAAAAATACATGTTTAGCTTTAGGCACCCAACAGAATATATGCTAGTGAGAGGGAAGGTGGGGGAATAACACTGAAAACCAGCCTAGTTTATTCCTAAACACACTCTCCAGGCAAGTTGTACTTTTCCACTACGTTGTTTACAGTCTCCCAATTAACAGAAGTAACTAGTTAGCTTCAATAACAGTTGTCTATCACTAGTTACCAGAGTTAGTTGGTCAGCCTGAAGGCAACGCAATGGAAACATTCAACGAAAAATACCTGGTGAAAGGGCTGCCCATGCGTGGGATGGATCTCAGGAGAAGCGATACTGTGCATATGTGGCATCAGGACACATGAACTCCTCTCCTCCCAAGACAGGAGGAAGAATCAGTTCACAAATTACATTCAAGCCTCTATAGGGGACTCATGAACAATTTTGACTCCCGTTTGCTTATGGCATAGCCCAGTGATGTTTCAGTGAAAAGATTCATTGATTTCAGGGGGCTTTGGGAGAAAGTCTTAAGGCTTTACACTGCTCGGTGCTTAGTAGTTACGAACACTCGCCTGAACTACCAGTAAGTATCTCTTGAGATTCATTTCAATCTACAAGTTTCATCACTTTGGGTCTCTGAAATATTTCCATTGCATATATTGAATTTTCTGAGGAACTGCTTACCGTCAGCTGCTTCATCTGCTCCAAAGTTCTGTCTGTAGAACAGCATTAACTCTATGTTGTAGCACTTATAGATGGTCACGAGCAAAATAAGCAGAAGAAGGATGGCTCCCAGTCCTCCAGCAAGCTCTATTTTGTAGATCAGATCTAAAATTAGCACAGAAAGACAAAAAGGTTATGATCTGTCCAATCTTTATTTACTCCAATCCACTGTACAATTGTGCCGCTTCCAATTCTAACCACTGTAACATCAAGAATGCCTATTTTTTTGTTCATTACCTATTATTTAACTTTAACTCATTTACTCCATCTACTGCCCGTCTGAAACTACCATCCAGAACGCATTTGAGCTATAATCACAATTTTTCTACATGGGAATTGCGTAGTGGTTTTACACAGAGGATTAATCAACTTCTAATGAGCTTCTGGAGTTTGAAACTTCTGTACGGGCAGAGTGCATCAAACGTTGCACGCAACATGTGAGAACAGCTACGCTAGACATATTGTAACCCCACTTTGGAGGTTCTAGTACCCCTGAAATAATTAAAAGTTGTGAAGCAAGTGAACGAGTTGATGTGAGCTGCCAAGCCAGGACTTCAGCTGAATCACTGGAGAACAAATTGAGCATCCAGAATGCCCACAATAATAACATGAGAAGCCAGAAGCACACATTAGGCTGCTAAGAGACACTCTGTTTAAGTTGTAACGACCGCTATCGGAGTTCTCACACGTTTGTTTAGAACACACTATACTTTAATGGGAACTAGTACTAGTTAAAATTTCCTACTGGGAGGCTTTTGTTAGGAAACATCACTAGCAGTCTGTGTCAAAGAGCATCATAAATTCATCCAAATGCAATTATTCACCTTTTACAGTTGGGGAAACAGAGTCACAGAAAAGTGAAGCAACATGTTTAAGGTCATTCAGCAAATTAATGCCAAAATGGGATAAAAACCATTGAGTACCAGTCCAGTGCTCTACCTGATCTAAGACACTAATTTTAACACACAAAAATGTTCTCTTAGCCTGAAACGTCCTTTGAATGCAATATTGCTCATAATACCATTCGGCATATTACTTAGCCATAAGAAACGACAATTTGACAGTAGCTACCTCTAACAGCCTATATTAGTTTAGCTAAGATGTCATGAAGGTATTTGCTGCTGTGATAAATAGAACATGAAGATGTAAAAACTGCAATACCAGCAACACAAAGTTTTTGTGATCTTTACACTTCTAAAACTTAGGTCAGAAAAAAATTATTGGTATGTCATTGGTGTCATTTTCGAGATAAAAAGCAAATGAGTTGTCTATCTTTTGGGGTTATTCTTGCTTTGCCATGCTTTGGATTTCAATAATTAACATCAGATGTCAAGCTATTCCCAGTTTACAGTATCTCAGATGTCTGTCTAGTAAGAAGTCATGGACTACTAGATGGAAAAACTCTGTTATAATAGCTATTTAATCTCCCTGAGAACACAGGGAATTCATGAGATTTTTGTTACACTGCATGACAGAGTTAGCATATGCTCTAGGGATAAATCTGGTCACATGGAGAACAGATTTGGTTAAAATCACTTTTCAGGGAAAACAACTATCTTTTTTGTTGTATTGAATCTTTTCTGCTAGAAAAGTGAGATGGTGGCAAAGCTGCCAGCTTATAAAGGGAAAAAATGCTGAGCCTTGATCATCAGCAGCCCACAAAGGAGCACAGACTTGCGCTCACTTGCTGAAGGAATCGCAGGGTATTGAGCAAAACCACAAAATCCAGCTCAGAAGGCAAAATCGATCCGCTTTTGTGTGTCCTGTATTTGTCCTACTGCCCCACAAGCTAGAGTTCAGACATAAGGAGGCAGAAAGGCAAGGCTTGGGGGATCCTTATATCCATTCCAAGGTGGAGGTAATGGAGAAAACCCTAGAATGTTCAGATTTCTTTCCTACTCTACCTCTTAGTCTCTGCCTCTGATGTGCCTGACTCCTCAAGTGGTCCTCACTGAGGTCAGCAGGGAAGGCAGCACACTCAACATAATGAGAGGAGTTGAATCTGGGTGTTGTGCTAGAATTAGTGACTGAAAATTAGTAATAATATTCTGATCGTTCCTAATGTAATATATTGTAAAATGACTCAACCACAATGAATCACAGGGGATTATGGTCCTTAAAGTACTAAAAGTCTCATGAATATCCAATAAATGACAAATGTACTTCAGAAGGTTCTTCATCATTTAGTAGTGCTACACCAGTATCAAGCAAAACTCCAAATTAAGCTTTCTGCATGTCTTGAATAAAGGCAGCCTCCTCAAAACAAATGGTGAGTAAACATTACTCTAACATTTACTTTTATTTAAATTCACTGCTTCTTTCCACTAAAAGAACAGCTTGATTTTATTCTGCAGTCCCTGACAAGTTACCTGTGTTCCAGGACAGCTATGTTATGCACTATGTAGACGTCAGTTGCTAAAATATTGGACTGTTTTCAATTAAATTTGAATGGAATCCTGAACTATTTCCACAGCTAAGGGACAAGTGGGTGTATATTGTGTTTCCATGTAACTGGAGCACCAAACATGCTAGGACAGCATGGAGACAAAAGGAAAAGCAAACCAAGGATTGTCCAGAAGCTATTTTTGAACTACCTGAAAGCAAATAACAATGCGGTCTTGAATTAAGTCATCTAAGAAGAATGAGATAGCAGACAGTCGTATTCAGGTCTCAGGAGCTTTCCTCGTTATACCTTGGCATCAGTAGTTTTTGGATGTTTGCAACTGGATTTAGTTCTTTTTCAATCAAAAAAATAAAAAGAGTCCTAAATGACGATGCATGCTCTGAGGCTATCAGTACACTGGTGCTGTACAGACAGCACTCCTGTATTCGCCAAAAGCATTTGCGAGGACTGTGCCACTAATACAGCAAAAGGCTTCAACATATTTTACCTTAAATCATAGCATTATAGCATGGCCTAGGCTGGAAGGGACCTTAGAGATCATCTAATCCAACCTCCCTGTCATGGGCAGGGACGCCTCTCAACTACATCAGGCTACTCAAGGCTCTGTCCAACTTGGCCTTGAACACCTCCAGGGAGGGGGCAGCCACAACGTCTCTGGGCAATTTATTCCAAAGTCTTGCCACCCTCGTACTGATGAATTTCTTCCTAAGATCTAATCTAAATCTATTCTCCTTCAACTTAAACCCATTTCCCCTTGTCCTATCAGTGGACGCTCTTGTAAAAAGTCCCTCCCCAGCCTTCCTGTAGGTTCCCTACAGGTATTGGAAGGCAGCTATTAGGTCCCCTCGAAGTCTTCTCTTTTCAAGACTGAACAATCACAGCTCCCGCAGCCTGTCCTCATAGCAAAGGTGCTCCAACCCCTGGATCACCCTTGTGGCCTCCTCTGAACATGCTCCAACTGATCCATGTCTCTCTTACGGTGGGGACACCAGAACTGGACACAGTATTTGAGGTGGGGTCTTACAAGAGCAGAGTAAAGGGGGAGAATCCCCTCTCTTGACCTGCTGGCTATGCTTCTCCTGATACATCCCAGGATGTGATTTGCCTTCTGGGCACTGCCGGCTCATGTTGAGCTTCTCATCTATCAATACCCTCAAATCCTTCTCTTCAGGGCTACTCCCAACCCACTCTGTGCCCGGTTTGTATTTGTGCCTAGGATTGGCCCGACCCAGGTGCAGGACCTTGCATTTTGACTTGTTGAAGCTCATGCAGTTTGCACTGGCCCATTTCTCAAGCCTATCAAGGTCCCTCTGGATGGCATCTCTTCCCTCAAGTGAGTCCACGGCACCACACAGCTTGGTGTCACCTGCAAACTTGCTGAGGGTGCACTCGATGCCGTCGTCCATGTCGCTGACAAAGATGTTGAACAGCACTGGATGTCTAAATGGTTCCTTTTTCTTCCTTAAACATGTTCTTAAAAATAACTACCTGATGTCAAAACAACAAATAACTTTAGAAACTCTTATACTACAGCTATAACTTGGATTTGGGGTTTATTCCTGTTTTGTTTTGGTTTTTTTTTTTAATCAAAGCCTTCCTAGTTTAGCAGGACTTGTAACTTATGCTAGCTTGAGCACACCTCATGTGCTGCAATCACACCTCTGAGCAGTGGACAGACATAACCTAGAGCGCTGTGACAACCTGGAGACAAAACAGAGCTACAAGCACCTCTTGTCAAAGAGGATAACGCAGCCCTTAGCAGGTAAGACTTAGGAGGGAGGGGGATTTCTCCAAGAGATCTGTGGTTGCTCTTCACCTTTCTCAAGTGCCTCAGCATCTGGAATGCTGCAGCACATCATGACAGGAATCCAGGATCCCTTCTCTGACACGCACAAAGGATGCTGGTCAACAGGTTTCTACCTGTATCTTGTCACAGTAGTATTTCATGAATACTCTACAGTCAAATCCAGGCTGGAGAAAGCTAAGATAAGAAGTAATTTTATCAAGTCACAAAAAGGAAAAGTTTAGTCAAGTATTTGTAAGAACTTAATAAATAACAAAAAGGACAATAGGAAGTCAAAGGACACAGTGAAAATACTGTGGTTATTTTAAACGACACTTTAATAGCTTGAAAATCAACTATTGAGAATATCTAAGGGAAATATAAGCTTTCTACAGCCATAACACAGATAGAAATTAAATAGTAGCTGAGAAGTGATCCCTTCCACCTCCAAATTCTGTATTCAGCCATGCTTCCTCCATAATTTCAGGAAAGATCTGAAATATCTGCATTTTCTTGTTATAAATAAATCTAACTTCTTATTCTAATATATGCAACACAGCTGAACATTTAACAGTGTCAACATAGATATACTTTCTATCAGCTGTATATTTATGAGGTCCAGTGGATGGAAAAGTAGACGGCTTTTTGCACTAGAGGCTAATCCTTCATCGCAATAACCAGGTTCCTTAATTGAAGTTGTGGCATCCTGTCAGTTTAGATGCTGAATACACATCTGGGTGTGTTCCACACCCCAACTGCAGGCCCTTGTTTCTCAGAGTGGTTTGCCCCTTCCATGTTGTGTTTTAGCCTTATCACTTACATTCTGGGAGGACAGAAAACTCTCACGTATGGAGGAAACTGTGTAAGTAGGACTTGATTCAACTGACTTTCACAGAACTGCACACCGTACTTTCACATACATAACCGGCGGCTGACATGAAAGAATAGCAAAAAAGAGGGCATTGTTCCAAATCTTCCTCTCCCTAGTTGCCCCCTGCTTTTTTCCCAACAGCACCCCTCCCTCACGTTTCATGTTATACACATCACAGCCACAAAACACAGCACTTGGCAACCAGCACGCCTTTAGGTGAACTGATGGCTGTGGATGTCTTCCAGAACTGCAGTGCCCGACCTAGAGAGGTTTGGCTTATTTTCCTGCTCTTCCACCTGGTTCTTAGTTCATTGTCCCACGGTGATGTTTACCCTAGGCTTCGAGGTCAATCTGCAGCATGCTCAGCTACTAATAGCGTATTTAAACCTTTTCCAAACGAGACGCTTTTGTGGGATTTCGCTGCAACTGTGATGGAGGAGCACACTGGCTTTTTAAACTGACACTAACGCTGCAAGCCACAGCCTGCTGAGAAGCACGTCCTGTGCCTTAGTGGTCTGAAAGCAGGTGAAGGACTGGAGCAGCACTTGCAGGTGTGCCTCGTGAAAACATTGCTTCTCTTTTGGTAAATTCATTTACAGCCAAGAGAAAATGGCAGAGATCTGGACAATATGTTAACTCTTTAATCAGTGCCCTGTGCTGATGGCTCTGTGGTTTCACATTATGCCTTTATCCCAAGTGTGCAACCTCCCTTTGCCTTCCCAACACCTGCTGTCATACAGCATTTGTACTATCTACATACACTGTATCTTAGACCACCAGCGAATTTAAATATCACCCTATTTATGAATAGGAGAGGTGATTGAACAAACAACAGAAGAACCGTAATGAGATACTGTTACACTCCTTATGATAATGACTTTTAGAAACAGCAGAGCACAGTGGCACCTTTTAATTTGGATTATTCAAACCCAAGCATTTTCCTTTCTGCTACAGATAACACGTCAGTAAGTGGTATTCCCAATTCCAGGTAAAGTACCAAGGTAAAGCAACCATGATAAGGTAATTCTCCATTGATTTCTAGCTCCCATTGCAATGTTTTCATTCCCAATGCAGTCAGAAATCAAAATGCATGGCAACTTTTTAAAGTTTTCAATTTGAACAGCAAAGCCAGGAAGTGGAGAAATACAAGAACATCTGACCTCGCTGCTGAGGCACGTGTATCCTAAGAAATGCATGTTTTAACTCCATCATACAATTACCTCTGGTCTAGTCAGTCAACTCAGGGTCACATTCATAGGTTGTTTAGACCAAAATATTTCCACTGTTTATACAGGTGCTTTACGGGTGACTGCATTCCAGGCAAATGCATCACCTGCAAGGCTGATTCACTAAAGCCTAAAGAACAATTAATTCTTTTTTTTTTTTCCACAAACAGTAAACTGAAGCTGTAATACACACATACTTCAGCTCCAAGTAGGCACACAGAAGTGCAGCCTGGCTCAGAGAGGTCAGCAGAACCTTTGCTACTGGCTGACTTGTTGTTGCTGAGGCAGGCAAGAGGACAGATAATTAAATAAAGAGAAATACCTTTTTTGCGCAGAAGAACACTGGCATGTTTCCGACCATTTCTGTTTTCCACGTGACACGTATAGTTAGCCAGGTCTGCCTCCTCTACAGCATCAAAGATCAATGTCAATTCAACTTCTTTTTCTCCAAGATGTTCTCTGAGGAGTCTGCAAGGAAGGACACAGTCTTTACTTAACTGAATTAATACGGGTGGAAGACTCCCCAAAGCCTGATGATTTCTCAGCACAACATACAAAGCGTTCCTGGCCTCCTTCACTCCTGGAGGACTTAGAATGAGACTCCAGTTGCCTGAAAGAGGCTTCACAGAGGCAATTCTACACAACAACCAAAGGCCTTTTTCTCCTGCCATGTCTGTGACAAGGAGCTCTGTCAAGCGCAGAAAGAGTGGCTGCCAGCGCAACAGTTGTATGTGGCTTGTTTGCCTTGGCTCCACCAGAATTAAATGCTAAAAACAATGATTCTTTAAAAAGAAGCAATAAATAATCACTTTCCAGAGAAGTAAATATGCACTTGTTACGAAGCAGGCACTGAGCAAATTATCAGGCAATATATCAAAGGCTGGGTATTGTGATACATTTTAATGCAGTCTGGAAAACCAATGAAAGGAGCTGGGCTACTCTGTGGAATTTTTCTCTGTTTTTGGGGGCTAGATACTGACTTTAAAAGGGAACAGTGTCAAAAAGAAGAGCTCTCTCTGATCCTTTGAGAGAACAGAGGAGACAAGCAGACTTTCAGGCCAGAGCTACAGCCTTTTCATGTCACTGTTCTAATGTGAACGTTAAAAAAAATGCAAAGTAAATGCAAGTGTTTTCTGATGCTGACATTAAGTCTAAAATAACAATATCCTATTCTCTCAAAAGGCTTCTTATCAGCTGCTCAAGAAAAAGTTACTGGTCCTCTCAACAAGGAAATGTCAAATAAAATCTGCGAGACTCATTTGATCCTGCTGGTGTATCGCTGGGTAATGTGTAAGGGGGGGAACATAAAATGTGTGATGCCCTCGCAGTTGCCTGTGAACTCACCGTTGCACACAGTGAGTGGAAAAAAAAACAACAGTGATTTCTTCCCCTGAAAAGACAGTGTACTAAGAAGTAAAGGTGTAAATAAGATCCAGGTTCACCAAAAATGAAATATTTTCTCCAGGGGCCAAAGGGAGGCAATTGGGCACAGAGTAATTAACCAGAGCGCTGGATGGGAACTGCTTCGTTTTTTTCAATAACATCAACAAATCCCAAACTTCTCTACCACAAACAGAAGTTGTTTTGGGGTTTCCAATGTGCGTGCACATTTTCTTATGTACATAATTTTATATAACAAACGTATAACTCCAAATCTGAAAACAAATCAGAGGTGAAATATCAGGGCATTGCATCAGACTGACCACAATAAACCACATATTTACAGCAAGACTTCATACAGCACGTGGCCTTTAGAGGCTTGTGAGATCTGACAGAACTCAGATGTACCAGAGCATCCACAACAGAGTCACAGAATTGCTTAGACTGAAAAAGACCTTTAAGATCAAGTCCAACCATTACGTTACAACAATTCAGCCTCTTTCATGACGGCTGTAACTTGCAAAAAAACAAGTTGAAAAACATCAGTTTAAGAACATGCATGTTTGGAAACTTGGATTGCATCTTTTTTTTGCCAATTCACTCTCTTTTATTGTGTGTTCTTACTTTTTTTTTTCTTTTTTTTTTTTTAATTCTGGCCCTGAGTCCAAGTGCCGAAAATAATGCAAGAAAGGTGCTTCAACTTGCATGATTTCTGTCCAGAAAAGAAACCTCCCAAGAGAGCCTGATCTGTTTGCAGATCCAATCAGTCTAAATCACTGGGGGTCAGGTAAATCGATTCTCATTTACCTATTAATATTCCATATGTATATAAAGTGAAATATTATAAACTCAGGAAAGTCTTTCCTCTCTGTTGGTAAATAATATGTTCCACAATTTTTGGCCTACAAATCATGCTGCAAGGAACAAACAAAATCGTTAACAAAGAAGATATCTGGGACACTAATCTGGAGCACTCTGTGAATGTTCAGTTTGTCTTGTGTTTACTATCATCACCATATTTTATGCAGAAAAAAAAATGAAGACAGATTACAATTAAGATAAAATAAACTATTATTCTGAATCCATTTAAAAGAAAATAATCAACCCTTAACCTAAATTTAAATAATACACGTTCAGCTAAAAAGGAGCTTTCATAAAAAAGAATATGCATTTGGACAGAGATTTTTTTTCACTTATTTTCATGCTAATTTCAATCTTTTGGAATAGAACTCTTCAGAATGGGATCTTATCATGAAAATGCTGACAGACACTTAAACATTATGCTGGTAGAAAAGCATATAAAGCTCTTAGTGTCGTTAAACCTCTCATTCTTGCTTTTTTTCTTTCTCTCTTTTTTTTTTTCTTTTCCTTTCAACCAGTAGTCTAGAGCTAATGATTCGTTATTGCCACAGAAATAGGCAGTCGGTCACCTGTATTTTTTTGCAAAACGTGTGCAGCCTTCAATTGATTGCATTCTGTAGTTAGTTCAGAGAACGCGGAGCACAGTATTTTTGGGTTACAGTACCAACAAGGAAGACCTTAAAGCTGCAACAGTATTTGCTGCACACCCAGCAGATGAAGCTCTGTCCCCATGTGAGTTGGGGGAAACTTTGCCAACACCACTGCCAACGCACGCCAGCTCCCACGAGTTGAGAAAATAATGGCTCTTTCTTTCTGGTTTGGTGAACAAATTTCAAGACTAATTACATCATTTAAAACACAGGTAAATTGATGGTGCCTGAGAACTCACAACAAACAGGATGGAGGGAGGGAGAGAAGAGGTGGGTGAAGCAACAAAAATACCCAATGCTTTCTTTTTGTTCAAGCTGAAACATTTTATTTAATCTGAAACAAAACACTGTCTGCTGATCATTTTTCAGTTAAGAAAATACGATTGAAAAACAAGAATGCAAATGTTTTCTTTGAAAAACATCCAGTGTTTCAGATTTTTCAAATCTTCTGTCTTATTTTTTCCAGTTAAAATGCTTTTCCTCTGAAACAACATTTTCCTAAAATTTTCAGGCTTTGTATGATTAACGATGTTATGATTCTATGTTTACAGATCTAAAGGCCATAAGAAAGCTTCAGCTGGGTCTCTTTTCAAGACCAAGGCATTAATTAAAACCTGCATGCGAGTTAGGACTTAGCAAAAAGGAAACTTTTACTCTCTATAGGGTTGAGGATCTGGACTGTGAACAGGGATATAAACTCTAGCCCCTTCTTTCTAGACCTTAGCAACAGCCTGTAGGTGAAAGGAGGTGTGTGCACTTAAGCACGTCTCCAAAGAAACCAACAACACGGCTCGGCGATCTTCCCTCTTGCTTTCCTGAACCATGTTTTTCCATTCTCTGTCCAGAAATTGTCTACTTGAATAGCATAAGATTTTTGGGAGAGGGCTGCCAATTCCATACTACTCAGCAAAGCACCCAGGGGCACATTAGCCAGGTGGCGGTGGTAATTCTGCCTCTCTTCCTCAACATCCCCTCCTAACAGAATAAAACATCCTCATCCTGTCTGAGCATTTTGCCACCATCAGTTGACTTCTGTGGGTGAAAAGGCAGAATGTTAAACTAATCAGCAGGAAGAAATAAGGCTGCAGTTCAAAATATTTCCGTTTACTTCTTTTTCTGCCTCTAGAATATGTTAAACTATTCCACTTTAAAAATGGAGAAGAGAGGATAAAAAGGGACCAACATGTTCTACAAGCTGAGCGTTATGAGGCATCTGAAAACTGTTCTGCAGTGTTGCCTGAAGAAGGAAGAGAAGCAACTCATAGGTGGCTGGGAGAGTAAGATTTATGCCTGAAAATACTTCTTTGCCATGGCAGAGAGATGGTGTTGAGATTTGCTGTGGGCTCCTTTGATAATGAGGTACAACTGACAACTCTGCAGGCAGGCTTAAAGACTCTGATTCCTTCTTTAATAGCCCTGGTTCAATTTACATGACATTTTTATTACCGCTGTGAAAAACTCACCTGGGAAGCAAAGTCTCTTTCTCCTTTTCCCCTACACTTGTCTAACAATTGGGGATCTTAATTGAAGGCAAAGCAAGGAGGCAGGATAGAGATTGCCTCCGAGCCCTACAATGCTGATTAGTTACTTTTTATTAAGAGACTCTGAAACAAGTTCTAATAAATAACGAGAAGCCCAAAGCCACACATATATTACTCACGGTGAAGTCTGCTTATCAAAACCACAGTTTTATGGGTTTGATTTTAACAGAAATGCTCAAGTCACACACATCCTTATTTCAGTGCTTTCATGACAGCACACTAATTGACCCATAACTTTGCATGGCAGAGGATGCAAACTTGGGAAGGATGTTTTGTACTCCCACACCGCATCGATCTGCAAACCTGAACTCTCAGCACATACAGCAAATCCAGCGACACAACAGATAGGGACAGTCCAGGGTAAGGACAGCACCAAAAATTCAGAGTGCTACTACATCTGTGAACGAATTTAAGAAAGGGGATGTAGAGTAAAAATGTTAGATATTTGCCAAAGGAACAATCCATTGAGTACCTTCACCTGGTTATAACAATTCTCAACTACTTAAAGTCTCTCAACGTTAACAGAAACATGCTGATAATACCATACAGAAGTAAACTCATGGGAAAAACATCTAACCACTAAGTTCACCGTGGCTCATCAAATTTGAAAAATACAAGACATGTTTTGAAATACATCAATAAATACGACTGGGTGGAAGACGTGGGCTGGCTCAGGGCACTGACAGAACAGGTAATGCTGCTTAGTTTCCCTGAAGCAGCATACTTGTAATGGGACACATAAAGAGCCATTACTGTGAAAAAATCATTTGAAAAAAATTATTACTGCAGTTGCCATAGCTACTTCTAAAGGGAAAAAGGGATGGACTGTGGCACTGCTGGGTATGATGCAGTAGGTTTTGGTAAATGCCGTGTTTTTAATGCTGGCTGTGATGCACAGGAGATTAGGTACGTGATAGGTAGCTTTGTTGAAAAGAAGATTGACTGTGTTGTGATGGGTCTGGAAACTGAATCAAAGCATTTTAACAGCGTGAGAAAAGGGAGTTGTCACAAAATTAATTTGACACGTGAATGTACAATGAGATGGCACAATGAAGGACAAGTATAGCTTTGCAAGTTTAATTCACTAACAAATGTACATAAAGGAAACGTTTTGAAGGGTGCTAGAGCTGGACAGCTCTTCAAACATAAATCTCAAATTGTCCTTCTGATGCAGTGGAAGAACATGACCAAAATCACTCTGTTCATATATATACACCAGAGAGGACACAATGTTGTTAAATGCTGATTACATGCAATGGTGGAGTTTTCCAATAATTGTATTTTGTGGTCAGAAGCCCAGAAGAGGATTGTACACTTAAAGCCATTTTGGCAATAAAGTGATAAATTTTATCTGTATGCAATTAAGGTGCAATGTTAGGTCAGTTATTTTAGTATATCTTAATAACTAGTGGCTAAATGGCTGAACTTCAAATTATTGATCAAGTAATAAAGCAATCTCTCTCTCTGACTGCTCTCCAAAATCACTTTTACAAGAAATAAACAACTCAGAAACGAGACCAAAAAAATGTGCAACTGAAGGTGCAAAGACCTTGGCTTTCTTTACAATCTATATTCATAGTGTCTACAGGAGCTGGGACCACCTTTCCCATGGCATAGCCATAGCTTGGCCTTTGCTCAGAGAACTATTAATCAGGTAATAATTAAACAAGGAAGACAAGATGATGTTGTTAGGTGCAAATTCCATAAAAGTTCATGGGGATACAAGTGCTTTTTTTGTTTGCAACTGGTACATCAAATGAGAAGCAGCATCTGGAACAAGCCAAGCACAGGTTGGATATTGGACTTCCTTCTCTCCCTTAATTTATTCTCCAAGTGTGAAGGAACAAATGTTGCTCTTTGAAAGCCCTGCTTAAGGCATCCTGAGAGCTATCCCCATGTGCTGCCTGATCTAGTTGAGAGAAGTCCCTGGCCTGACAGGGAGGTTGGATTAAATGATCTCTAAGGTCCCTTCCAGCCTAGGCCATTCTATGATTCTATGACTCTATATCACAGGCAAACAACATGTTCAGTGGAAGAGAAAAAGTAGGGTGATTTTAATACTGATGCTGAAAGAACGTCATCTTGCCAAGGGCTGCCACAAGGGAGTGGGGAGCATTTTTACGTAGGGCTAAAATCAACCCCCAGAACACTCAAGAGATGCTTCAGCTACCATCAGGGGAATTTGGTAACAGATTTTCAGGCTAGATAGCTACTATGTCTTCAGAGTTAATTTGATAGAGAGGATAAGGAACAATTCACACTACCGTGGTTCCAAGTCAATCACTGCTCCTTAGACAGAAAACTATCTCCTCTTCCAATAAAAAATTGTTTAAAAAAACCCCAACAGGCTTTTGGGACACACCATGTTTTTAACAGTAAATACTCCAAGAAGTACCTGACTTCGCCTTCTCTAATGTGACCTTCTAATTCTTCTATGAATTTTTCTCCTTTCATCCAGTAGATCATGGGGCCTGATTCTCCACTGAATCCAAAGAAAGCTTTGCAGGCCACAGTCAGCGGGTTTCCTGAGGACAAAAAGAAAAGAGAGGATTAGACACTTCTGTCACAGCTACAAGTGAGAGAATGATTCTGAGAAATCTCAACATTTCAAGTAAACCTCCCCATTTAAAAATGGAGGCAGGAAAAAAAAAGAAAGAAGGAATGAGTATAAGACGTAGGAACAAAGGGTGCCGTTGATTTGCATCTACAGGAAATAGCTGTGAAATGAAAGTCTGAGGTTATCCATCATTTCATTTTTTCACAGGAAGATACTACATAAACACTGAGAAGGTATGGAAATGGTGCCAACATGAGGTGATGTCAGTTTGGTTGTTAAAAAGAAAGAGATGACTTCTTTGTCAGACTCCTGGGATCTCTACCAGGACTGGGGAGTTTGCAGGTAAATCACTGCTGCCTCTCTGCCCATGCAAGAGACACAGTAATAATTTCTTCCTCACTTAGATTGATATCACATGTTAACGAAGTCTTGGTAAGCTGTTCAGAGCGCTTTTAAAGATCTGCGATGCCAGTGAGCACCAACAACACTCACGTTACTGTCAATGGTTTTTTTTGGCAAAGGAGCAAACTTTAAAGCAGTATTCAAGCAATAAAGAACTCTCCCTTTCACTTCTGCAAAAATACCTCCAAAAGAAAGAAAATAAAACTTGGAATCTTATCAGATTTCTCCCCTAGAATTCAGCATTTAGAAGGGTTTTTGTTTGGCTACGGATTTAGCTGTACTAGCTAGTCCAGGACTGTGCTTACAGTGCCAGGACAGATGGTTGTCTGCCTGCAGAAGACAGAAAAAACCCCAAAAAACCCCTCACGCAGGCCAGGAAATTCAGGAGAACCATGTTCATTCCCTCAGTATGCAAATACAGCTGCTGCACCCACTTGCCTTTGCCTATGTTACCCAGCATAGGTGGTTGGGGTTATAAACCAGCTGTGGAGTCACGAACTTACATGGGAGGACAGACCTAATTTAATGTCAATGGAGCCTCCTGCTGAATCTTCCAGAACTTGGATCAAGCGTGGAAAGTCCAAATACTGCATTTTACTGTATTTGGAAGAAATGTTTCATTGCCAGCCATTCTCGGTGCCAGCAGGAGACTCTTTTGACACTGAAATAGAACAGGCCTACACTTATCAAAAAGGGCGAGTCATTTGGAGCACATTACTTTGAGCATGGGCTAATGCTTTCACGTGATTGACTTACTGTGCTTTAATCAGTCACCTCCTGTCTGCTCAGCAGTGATAACTCACTGTGTGCATACTCAGAACATATCAGAGCTGTGTATTAAAGAATCTTTGCTTAAACCCCCACAGAGCTGTCCTTAGTCAACTCACTCCCACTTGCCTATCCATTATTCCAGTGTCCAATTTAAGACATGTCAAAAGAGTCTGATTAGTCAGGAAACGCAGCACTCCCAGCCACTGAAAATCAGCCGCCTTTAAGTCGTTTCCAAGTCAAGATCCAAAATTACAAGTCCTTTTGAAACATTAGGATACAGCAAGAAAAGGTTTAAAGGCTGCACTTCAGCCTCTGTTTCTCAAATAGCAAAAGACAAAAATGGAAAATGTTTATCCTGAAAATGATTTACAGAATTTTTCATTATCTCCATATTCACTACAAACTCTGCTACCACAGCTGGCCACTGAACATGTGCTGAGGCTGACAGATTATATACGACCAGCTCAAACATCCCAAATGTAAGAAGGGGTAGATATTAGCTACCTGTGCATCCCACAACACTGACCACCATTGTGAGAAAGTTCCAAACTTCATTAACTAATGAAGAGTCAGAAACACTTCTAGACAGACATTTATTTCCACTGCAAGACAATATTGGAGCCGTCTGCTTCCTTCTGCTTCTAACCCATTCACCCAGCCCAGCGAGGGGGAGAACTGGAGCCTCTGGCTATACCCATCTCACATTTTCCTAACATGCCAAGCGCCTGAGTGGTGTGAGGTCTTTTGTGTCGCTTGCCTCAGAGTCATGATACGCAGCTATTTAAACACCACTTAGTGATTCCTAGCATGTGGCTGCTCAGTCCGTGTTTGATTTTAATGGAAAAAGACAATTGTAGCAATGTGAAAAAGAAAAGGGCTAGACGTGGCCTATCAGCGTTGTCAATGTGTGCCCTTTTCTTGGCACATCACGCTGGGCATTAAGTGTTACAGGCAAAATATGTTACAGAGTGTGCTTTTCTTCAAACCAGCAGATTTTTATTTAAAAAAACAAAGCCTGAAGAAATGATAAAATATTTCAAGGTGGGTCTAAGATTTCTATGTACGCAGAGTAAATACCCTGAGGTAATTCATCTGGTCTGAAGAAATAAAACTTTTCTGTACAAATAGGAAAACCCAAAAAACCTTGCTGTTGGTACACGGTTTCTGTAATAAACAAACCCAATATAAAGCATCAGTAACTTTTCCTGTGAAAGCCTGCATGCTCTGAACATGCCCAGGGAGATCTATTTCCCAGCTTTGCCACCAGGGAAATCCAGCAGAAAAAACCTAATACTGTCAATGGCAAACATTAGAGTGAATTAGTATTTTCGGCTCAAAGTCTAGAACTGGTCACACCTGAAAAAACCCATAGGCCATCCCATCTGCAAACCCAACACGGATTAGAGGGAGGTATAAACAACTGTTTCTCGTGGAACAGTTAATTTTTATCTCAGTAGCAGAATGGTGCACATGTGGCTTGAGCTGACTGCCCTGGGGTGGAAAGAGCTTGGGTCTTGACAACACTTCAAGGTCCCATCCGAATCCAATCACTCACACACTGTTCTTCTGCCTTTCAAGCTGGTAAGAACACGTTGCTCTTCTGCAGCCCTCTAAAGCAGCTTCTGGTTTATAATTCTCATCCCTCATTTGTGACTGGGAGAAGGACAAGTCAGAAAAGGTAACATTGGTTCTTCCTTGCAGAAACACTTGACCTCCTCAAATAAGACTGCATAAGGAAAGTAAGGGACGTTTCCCTTCTCCTGCTATGCTAAAACACAGCTGGCCACTGCAGCAACCTGTTACTACTGTTTTACAGGGAAGCGCAACCAGTTCCCATCCAGAAAAGAACATTTGACATCTCACTGCATTTCCCCCCCGATTACTGAGATCCTAAAACTGCAGCTGAATGCCCTCGTTCCTAAATGTATCCTTAACATGGGGAGAAACAGGTACTGGGCATGGAAAGTGCCCTTTGTAAATCCAACTCATCTTGTGTAAGGCCCAAACTTCTGTGTATCATTACTGTTATTCCGCATGACACTAAGGAGTTCTACTAGTGATTGTTCTTATTAAGAAAAATTCCTCTTGCATCATTTAATTAACAACATCAAAGTTCCTAAAATGAATGATATCCTAAAAGTTTATAAATGGTTTCTATTTAAATCAGAGAGACATTTCAGTTGCAATTTTGATTAATAAAATAGTTTTCTGAGAAACAAAACTATTAGTGACATTTCTAATGAATCAAAATGTAAGAGAATGTTTTAAGAAACAAGGCAAAAAATAGAAAAATCCGCTTGTAGACATCACTAAGTTTACTACTTTGCTGGGGTCACCTTGTTACCGTAAAGCCTCAGGTTCTCAGCTTTAGCTTTTTTCCCTACTCTGTCAATCAGGCAGGCTTGTTGCAAACTCCCAGCCGATAAGACAAAACCACTGGCAACAGGAATGACTTTTATTGCTAAACCATATTGTACATTTTTCACCTGCCCATTTTCACAATAAATCTGTCTGAACACTACCATACATTTTAGCAATTATTATTTTTTTTTTTCTGAAAATGAGAATTCCACAGAAATGCAATTATTCAAGCAAAATAGCTTCCTGGTGGTGGTAGGAGTACCGGCTAAGGATGGGAAAAGGGTCTGCAGAAGAATTTAGCCAGGCACGATTCTGAATGTGCTTACTGCAGCTCCGACATGCTTTGAAAGAGAATGACAAATCCTGCAGCACGGTCTCTCTTGACTGAGGCATGCTCCAAGCGTCACGTAAATGAAGCTTAAAATGCCTAAAAGTTGTTCAGTCTTTTTTAAAAGCTTAATGCCAAGGCTAGATGACTGACCAGAATGGAAGACAAAAGCTGTTCACAGATCTAAGCTCTGGCTTATGCTAAGGTATTTTTGCAGAGATTTTTTTGAAAATGGGGACGGATTATTTGTTCTCTTCTACTCGTTACATGGTGGCCTATTTGCGAGCATCCATTCAAGGGTGCAACACAGAGTCTACGCTCATGTTGCTAGCTGGATTTACACTTTCAGCCCCACCTGGGTGTTGATACCATTGACTGTAATATCACTGCTTTTAGCTGTTTCAGGGCTGGATGCTGTATACACACAAGGGAAGACAAGTGCACTTCTGCCAACAAAAAACTCATTCCATTGCTCCAAATCTCCTCTTATCGATGCACATGCATCATGCAGCTCCTCTCTGATAATGATGCCTGTGTCTCTGTTCCTGTAAGAGTGACAGAGAGAAGGGTTTGCAAAGGAGCAGCTTGCCACTCTTGGAACATGCAGATGTTACGCAGGCACTTCACGGGCTTACTTTCTTCATTTTGCTCAGACAGAGGACAAGAAAGGCAGGTTACTTATCACATCTCAGTAAGCCCATTCTACAGGCTGTCTGCAGAATCGAATCTGACATTTCAGGCTGTGAGGTTTGCAAGGCAAATCACCATGTCACTGACAAGAACATTATTGTTCTAATGTGCTTTACAAGTACTAGAAACTGGCCAAAGAGCAGCAGAGTGATTTAAATTCCCCTGGCAAGGCAGACTGGATTGTATACGACCGTGAAGTAAAGAACACATTTCCTTTTCCTTCAGAAGGACATCCTGGGTAAGAAGATACGGGAGACAGAGCTTATGTCTGCAATTTATCCACAAAACAAATGCCAGGGGCAACGCAGACCTTGACTCATGAAAAACAATCTCCGTGTGTGGTTGTTTCTATCTAGTTCGCAAAGAATGTAAATTTTCTTCAAGTCCCCCGGCAAGGACATCCTCTAAACTGTGCTCCGATGCTCAGCAGTAACGGGCAGAACGCAGGAGCACGCTGAGGTGGTGCAGCCCCGGTCAAACCACGCGTTTGGCTCAGGTGGCTGATGCTGAACCTTGGGCTGAGCTGCTGCCAGGGATGCGAGGATGACAACGGCATCAAACGGTGCCCACTCAAAGCCACTCTTACAACTTGAGAGCCAAACCTCTGGGCTGAACTGCTGAGCCCTAGACCTCTGCCTAGGGCTCATCTGCAATGGGGTGACCTCCTAAAGAAGTCGGGAGGCATCTGGCAGAGGCAGTTGAAAAAATGATTGAGTTTTGCTCATGTCGCCCAGCGTAGCCGATGACCTGTGTTTGCCCGTTCCCTCTCAGCACGGATCAAGGCACTGCAGAACCACCCGATAACATCAGGGGCTTCAGCATCTCTTCCTATAATCTGCTAAGGTGGCAGTGCAGTTCTTCAAAGATTTATCCACTACTGAACTTAGACAAAGCTATAAAACTACTAAAAACACTCAGGTACATTATCACCTCTCTCCTTTATTTTTCCCCGGCCATTTCCCAGCATTAATTGATCAAACATTCCACATTTTGTTTAGAACTACAAGATTTATAAAGTCAGTGCTCATTACTCTACCTGGGCTTCTTCTCCCTCCTCTTTTACTCAGCTATTCTACAGAATGTAAGTCTAGCTGTGTGCTAAACCATGTTACCCCTACTTAGGTAAAAGTCTCACGGAGTTCAGTGACCAGCTTGAGCATTATTGGAGTCAGTGCAAACAAGACATACTCAGAACAAATTATTTTCTCTGACCAAATCTCCCGCAAAATTTACAGAAAATCCTACATTATTTCAAAACTCTATTCCAGCAGTCAGTATATTCATGATTGGATATATTCCTTCCAAACATTTGCATAATTAAAGATCAGCCAAGAATTAACGAACTGAAAGCATTTTAAATAAAATTAAGAAACCTGCTTTGGGTAGCGATAATAATTGCTTTAATAAGATAAATTTATATTGAAATCAAACCTAACTAGCCTCCAGACATTTCAAATCAGTTTAAGATCTTTTAAAATCTCACAGATACATCTATATTTTTTTTACTTGATCGTTTTACTCTCAAAGTTTCTACAAAGAAACAGACTAAAGGAGGTGCCCTTCCCCTGAGTAAAGCTGCGTATTATGAACAGCATATGCTAGGCACTAAAATACTACCCTGGTAGTTGCAGTGATATGTTGAAGAAAATAAATGACAGCGGTATCTGACGTAAGTTGGCTCTTCATTCATGTAAGAACTTTTTGTCTGAGGCAAGTCTTGGCAGTAAGAAAGAGCCCAGTAAAAACTTTGAAGAGAAAAACGCTAAAGATCTCAAGGTCTAATTTTGTCCTCTGTAGTTTATGATCTTAATTTTAACTCTCCTTCTTGCTCTGCTCTTATTTCTTACGCCCTGAGACATCACAAGATACATGGCCATGAGATATTTGTGTTTTTCCGTCTCACTCAAGTGAGCAAATGGCATATAGAAAAAGTAGCATAAAAATAACAGTAACAGCAAGCAGCAGAACCCCAAATATGAAACAGAGCAACTAAGCCTCTAGACAGCTTGTTGCCAAGAACACAAGTCAGTGCATTTGCTGTCATTTTGTGCAGCCTCAACCATTTCTAATTTAAACAACACAATCATGACCCACTCCAAGTGATGCTTGTAGCCTTGGCTATTGACCGTGGCTCTCCCAAAAAGAGAAAAACAAAACTAAAATACACACAAGGCTGAAACGTTACTGATAAAAACTTATCAGATGTTCCAAAAATGAATCAAACAAGGCAAAATCTCCTAGAGCAACTTTCTTCAAAAAACACACACGGAAAAAAAATACCAACCCCCTTCCCCCTTACCAAAGTAAACCTCATCTAAATCCTCTAAAAATCTTTTTCCCATTTTCAGAACTGCCTTGGGGTCAGAATTTGAAGTCTTTGTCATTGAGAGCTCAGGTGTAACTGAAAGTCAAGGATTTCAGCTCTTCAGTTGTTCACCTACAATGAATATAGATGCTTACGGGGATTTTCAGAAGCAGCTTGACAGCTGCCTTGTCCTGACGTGAACCTGTAATCAATGCTGAGATCCTTCTGAAAATCTCATTTCTGTGCGTTTTGAGGCACATTAATATTATTTAAGAGAAATGCCCTGTAGGCACTTCAAAAGCATCCCCTTGGCAGTAGGGTTCTGAGGGCTGGAACAGTGTCACCGAGCAGTGACATGTGGCCTTCCAGTATCTCAAGGGGACCTACAAGAAAGCTGGTGGGGGACTTTTTAGGATGTTGGGCAGTGATAGGACTAGAGGTAATGGATTAAAGCTAGACATGGATTGGTTCAGATTGGATGTTAGGAAGAAGTTCTTCCCCATGAGGGTGGTGAGACACTGGCACAGGTTGCCCAGAGTGGTGGTGGAAGCCCCATCCCTGGAAGTTTTTAAGGCCAGACTGGATGGGCAACCTGATCTAGTGGGGGATGTCCCTGCCTATGGCTGGGGGGCTGGAACTAGATGATCTTTAAGGTCCCTTCCAACCCTGACAATTCTATAATTCTATAATTTAGATCAAGGTGAATTAAGCAGGGAGTGAGATGGAACAAATCACCTCACTATGACCAGTGCATGGGTATGGCCCCATGTCACAGTAGTCATCTCTCTCCATTTTGGTATCACTTTTTAGCATGGCCAGAGTAGGTGTCAATATACAGGTGTGTTGCTCTGAGAGAAAAGCAGGACAGGAAAAAATCTTTAGAGGGCTTCCTTAGATCACTGTCCCACGAGGAGAAAAGGAAACAGCCAACTGTTTGAGCTATAAAGAGATGCTTCTGTCTCCTTCCAGGATTCCTGGCCTAAGGTGAAGGCAGGGTCCTATTCCACATACAGAATCATAGAACCATAAAATGTTCGGGGTTGGAAGGGACCTCTAGAGATTATCTAGTCCAATCCCCCCACCAGAGCAGAATCCCCTAGGGCAGCCACACAGGAACACGTCCAGGTGGGTTTTGAAAGTCTCCAGAGAAGGAGACTTCACAAACTCTCTGGGCAGCCTGTGCCAGGGCTCTGTCACCCTCACGGTAAAAAGTTTCTCCTCATGTTGAGGCGGAACTTCCTATGCTCTAACTTACACCCATTATTCCTTGTCCTATTACTGGGCACCACTGTGAAGAGACCAGCACCCTCCTCTTGACATTCACTCCTTGGGTATTTATATACATTAATAAGATCCCCTCTCAGCCGTCTCCTTTCAAGGCTAAACAGCCCCCCCTCTCTCAGTTTCTCTTCACAGGAGATATGTTCAAGGCTTCATCATCCTCATAGCTCTCCGTTGGACTCTCTCCAGTGTCTCTTGAATTGGGGAGCCCAAAACTGGACACAGTATTCCAGGTGTGGTCTCACCAGGGCAGAGCAGAGGGGGAGGAGAACCTCCCTAGATCTGCTGGACACATTTTTCTTAATGCACCCCAGATACCATTGCTGCTTCTCGCCTTGCTTCTCCCGCGGGAGACAGAGGATGAAATCCAGCATCTCCTACAGAGTAAGCTGGCTTCATGTGAAGAAAGCGCACAGAGGGATCCACCTAACCAAGACCTGCTATCATCAATATGGTCAAATTCTGAACCTTACTCACAGGAGTATGCAATGAGTATCCAGTTGTCTTTGTGAGTTCCCATTTAGTATGCAGAGGGTACATTCAAGGTTGCTAAGGAAACCAGCTGCGGGCTGCGACAGACTCGAGAAATTAAACTAAACCTCTTCCAACTCCTGTGTTGATTTTTAAACAAGCAATAGAACTCAAGACAATGATTTCAGAACGGATAAGCCTTCTTCACTTAGAAAGGACAAAGCAAATGTGAACTTATGCTTCGTGCTATGGATGTCAGGTCCTATAAACAAGGTGAGAATTAACTGTACGCTTGAACCTAGGAGTCAAGTGGGGTATTTTCATACTCAGTTTGTGACTATCACTCGAACTCCTGCTTAAACTTTGGCTAACGCAGCTCATGCTAAGGCTTGATGTATGCTGGGAGCAGCATCATCAGGTCAAAGCAAGAGCACCAGGTAGGCAGGACGGGTGGCCAGACAGAGTTAAAGGGCCATTATGGACCACTATCACCTGCAAATTGCTGTCTCCGGCAGCCAGTGTCGTTCACCTGCAGTTGCCTGAGAATCCAGTAACTTATGGAAATGGTAGATATCAAATCTCCAAGTTGGAGGGTGCAGACCATCAGTTTAGCCCAAAAGCTTTTGAAGCAGATCCAACAGCAGCTGGACTGCTGAGGCTTTCATGCTTCCTGGTGTGATACAGGGGACACTCGTAACTTGAGGAGGGATGAGCACTATCACTGTGAGATAGGTAACTTGTTCTTTTCTTTTGCTCATAGATGCATGATATTAAGAGCTATGGGTTAGAAGCTCTGAAACCTTATGACTTGAATGGTGAATAAGTGAATTCATGCGATAGAGCAGTTTGGGCAAAAGGGGATTGAGCCCTTTTTTTTGCCACATTTGTTTATTATATTTCTTGATTAGCTCATGAAATAAAGTTCAAATCACAGAGTACATTGTCCTGTAAATCTGAAAGATCCAAATGGACCATGACATCAGTTTTGGACAATGGTGTTCATCAAAAACCTAATTATTCCTGAACAGCTTGCTGATGTCTCCATAGTGCCCTGCAGCAGGCATGTAGGGCCAGAAATGTCAGCATGGTTAACAAGATTCAGAATATCACCTTGATGCACGTATTTTGATGTTGGCTAAGTCCCTCCATCCACTGCCACGCTCCTGGCATAGTGCAGGAGAGCAGGATGGAAGAGTAAAAAGAAGAGGCCAGACATAAGAGGCAGTAACTACCATAATCTTCTTATTTCTCCACCTTGCCTAGCATTCCTAAAAGAAATCAAATGCAGCTCTGGGTCCTGGTAAGGAGGCAACAGATGTCATTCACTTCTCACAACGACCGTAACCACCACTGTCACCTCACGTGGCCTCAGTTATGCAGGTGGCCTCTCATCCACAGAGGACAGGACTTGCCATGGCTCGTGCTAAGATGACGCAAGTTCCCACTTCTCCTGCATAAAGGGACCAACAGAGACACAGCTACCAAGATCAGCTTGTACTCAAATGGGAACTGACAACTGACTGATGTGCTTAAAACTCAGCAAATGCTCAAACATTTTGCTGAATAGGGAGAGGGTTCCCTGTTGATTAAATATAAGCATGTACTTAAGTGCTATGCTGAGTAAGGGCAACATTGAGTTTTATGTAAAGACTGTACCTACGAAAAATAGTCAAAAAGAAAAACAACAGCCACAGAGCAGTATTTTCTCCAAGCTAACTTCAATAAATAATTCCCATTAATTATTCACTTAAATTTAGAGAAAACATTCAGTGTGAGTAAGAAAGTAAAACATAGTTCGGTAAATACAACCTGTATTTTCTAACTGGGTGAATCACTATTGTTCATCAGTTGTCCCACACAGAATTTACAGGGAAATTTAATCTCTTCTAATTTATCAAAATGAAAGGACATATTTTTATTTGCCCTTCTTATTGTTAAAAGAAAGGTCATGATACAAAAAAGCAAGTAACATTAAGGTGAATGGTATTTGAAAAAGTCAATCCCACAGAAAACTCTCACTGTTTCACATAATTTTTTCTGTTTTTTTTTTTGGGGAGTTTTTTTGTTGTGTTTTTTTCCTCCTCAAAATATTGGGTTAAGAATCTTTCAACCAAGATACAAGACCTAAAGCAGGGACTTGTATCTTGGGTGCAAGAATTTAGAAAGCTTTTAAGAATCGTAAGAAATTTTATAAATTCAGACAACTTCTCAGAGTTAAAACTACTCCTTCCTGAAGAGATACAGTGGCATTCCCTTGTGCTCAGTATTTTGAGCCATAATCTATCAGTTCAGTCAAGTGCCATGTTGAAAATGACCTTGTTTTTTTTTCTCTGACAAATGTGATTTACAGAAGTCAAAAGACTGATTGCCCTAAACATATTAGAGCAGTGAGGACTCAGATTTACCCTCAGCCTCCTGCCTTGCACTCAGTTAATAGCATTCACATTAACCACACATTAAATGTAATTTCAGTTGGACAGGAGTCTAATAATCTACATTTTCCCTAGGTGAGTGCCAAACCATGAAGCCTGTAACTCACAACTCCTAAATTCTGCTCCATCACTTTGTTTTGCCCCCTGGATCTTCCTACACAGTGAAGGCACAGCCTGTGGTTTCACTTTCTCCAAATTGACTTAATTCATCCATATTCTCAATACTGCTCATCGATGGTCACTAAACCCACTCCGACAATCCAAAAAAGCTTCGCTGGCCCAAGCAGAAATTCCTGCAATGGGGAACTACCCTGTTCAAACTACCAGCAATGAGACAGCACACTCTTGCAGAAAAGAGTGAGAATTTCAAGGCTTAGTAGGGAAAACATGGCAAAACTCTGCTGGCCAAACAGAGAAGGAAACACGTCTCTGCAAGGACTAACATTGGCCTTCTCCACATTACAGCAAAGCAGCCTTGAAGGAGGGTAATATTGCTTTTTGGTTCACAGCATCAGAGGAGCAGGGGCCAGCTTTTGTGGATACCCGTTCCAGGCATGAAAGCGGGCAACTGTCGTCAGAGTAAGCCATAGATACACACCGCTCTGCATGGTACCACCCCTACCCTGCTTGCCATCAGCATGGGGTGCAGCAAAGCCCAGATCTTGTGTGGGATGACACTGAGAAAGAGGAGGGCACGTATTCACCCTAAGGTCATCCCTGGGGATCTCCCAGGTGGCCACATTGCCTGGTTGTGCATTTCCCTGACCACAGCAAAGAGCACAAACACATCATACCGTAAGAGGAAAGTGGACTCAGAGCAACAGGTATTTAGACCTCAGCATGATGTGGAAAGCAACTGCAAGGATAAGAAACCAGAACTTCCACCTTAAAAAGAAAGGAAAGAACAAATATTTTTACTAGACACATGTTGATAATCAGTCAGGCACTTCCTTGGCAAAGAACTGAGCCTTGAAGTTCATGAGCGGGTTAAAACATTGTGCCCCAAAAATTTGGGCAAGACTGCATATAGCTAGAGAAATGCTTTTTTTTGAAAGAATAAAATATCCAAACTGTAAGACCTTCACCTCCCCCTCGCCTCTTGGGAGAGAGATGTCTTCTCAAGGCTTACAAGAAGCTGTTAATGAATCTGAATCTGAAATATATTGGGAAGAGGGAAGACATATTGCCCTGCTGTGTAGAACTCGGTGTGAACTCCTTACATTTGGGAGAGCCGTGTTATGAGTTAATTCAGAATAAGCTCCTGAGAAATTTGTGTGAACCTACGTGGCTGATCTTAATAAAAAATAATATTTGCTATTCTAAAATAAAGAGGAACAGGAAATACGAGCCCTTCCTCTACCATGTATCAGTCCTGTTAGACACAGCACGAGCAAGATAACGTTGGCCCAGGTAAGAGCTCAAGCCCACCCTTCACTCCAGCCCGCTGTGAGCAGCCATGCAAGAGCACTCAGCACACAAAGCTTCTCCCACAGAAAGCAACTTTGATTTCATATAGTCCTGGAGCCTCAGAATACCCCTCCTTTGTGTTTTGCCCATAGTGGTGTTTGGATATAAGCCAGTATCTCAGGAGCTCAGAGAAGGATTTAAAAAAAAAACTCTCCTGAGAGAAAAGCTTTGCTCTTCCTTATTGCTTATCTCTTTCCTTAGCTGTGCTAGTGCTGAGAAAGAAATTAAGCTGCTCCCTGCAAGATCTAATGTGACTTCAGTGTCAAGATTGTTATTTGAGCTTTTTTTCTGGTGCCAGAAACCTTTACATGGCCTTCACCTCTGAATTAACCAGAGAAGGTTACAGGCTTGTTCTTCCCTCCCTTGGGAAAGCTCCTGCCACCATCTGAAATGAAGCAAGGACCCAGGTAATTGTGATCATCTGGAAGTGCGATGGTCTAATCACACACAGATGTGCAGGAGCAAGACCAAAGGACTGGCCTTTAGAGATGTGCATCTGCTACCTCTCAGAGCACTAAATAAAGCTGTGCCTGCAGCTCATGACAGGCTGAGGCAAATGCCTGCCCCCAAAGTCGTGTGAGTGTTTCTTCTAAGGATTTTTAAAGGACGCTGCACATGTTCTCAAAAGCTCACGTAGCAATACAAAAGAGAGACAACAGAAATAAAATACTGTGGTCCAGAATGGGTTTTCAAATTCAGAAAAGCCACTATTGCTCCATGAACAGGCGACGTGCACTCGAAAGCTCTTTGCTGTTATTTCCCACTCCAACACGCAGAGGAATACCAGCAGAGGGTATCCAGCACTGGGTGATACCTGTGAAGAGTTGTTAGCTGCCCTGAGGGAGCTGTTGCACTTTCAAATCAAAGAGGCTTTTCTCTACATTTTTTTTTCTTCTGACTCCACTGAGTATCAGAGACAGAAAAGGCCAGGTAAGATTTTCTATTTGAATAATTATCTCCTGTGCTACCTTGTTGAGAACCAATGTGTCTGAACTAATTTCTTTCATTTCTTTGCCAAAACCATAATTATTTCCTTAGCTGATTCATTCTTCCTTGGGCTAGGGCTCAGAAAAAGACAGGTCAGTTAGGAATTGTCTTGACTGAACCCTCCTCCGCTCAACCCTCAGCTCCAGAGTCAGCTTTTCCAAAGCCTGAATCTCCACCACTATATCTATGCTGACTTGGCGACGGATAGAAAGATTCTTTTCTTGGGTATAGTTTATGTATTCTGGGATTTTGCTGGAAGCCTCTTAATATTTTGCCTTATATACTACTGCTGCTGCATTTCAGCCTAGTACTTCACAGCAACATTTCCCTCTGCTGAGCTGCGCAGATAATGGGCAAGATGCATATCTTAGCTCTGCCAGATGGACTTGTCTCTGATGGAAAGCCTGCCTGGAGGGAGGCAGGGCTGGATGTAGCATCTGAAAAATCCTTCCCACACTGCAAAACTGGGGCTGTGGGTAGGGCTGCCTAAAGAGCGGAGTTGTTGGGGCAGTGAGGAAAGAGGCTGAATCTTCACAGGTAAAGGAAGGATGCTGTCAGCTCTGGTCACGGGGAACAGGACTGACTCAAGGCTTGTTGAGAAGAACTTGAAAGCAGCACTCCCTTGGGAAGGCTCTGTACTACCTACACCTGTGTTATTTCTTATTTCCCACTAACGATTAACTCACAGACCGGCTCAGAGAATGAGCAGAACACTGTGGCTTGCAGCGAGCTGAAAAACAGGATTCCTTGGGTAATTATCAGCCAAATAGACCAAATAATACTCACTATTCCCAAATGCCAAACAAATTCGCTACACAGACACTCCCACCCACCTTCAGTCCTCTTAACGAAACCCACTTTAAAAGTCAGCTCCACACAGAAATGTAGCTTTACTTGCTAACACGTTGGAGGTTGTTTTTTTCTTTTCCAGTGAGCTGTTAAATGTTTCTCATTTTCCCAACAGACAGAAGAGACATTAAATGACTCTTGTAGCACTAGTTTTTCAGCCCTTTTAGATTTATTGACCCCTACAAATTTTCTGTTGGAGCTGCTGACCTTCCCAGAGAAACCTTTCCCCCATCGACATAACGCTACAGCCTAACTCCCTTTCGGAGCCCTGAGGAGCAATCTGCCACCATCCAGAGCAACCAGCTGCTGCCTTGGGAAGCTGCCCGACAGCAGTGCACACAGAGCTGTGTTCGCTGAGATTACAGAGAGCAGGTAGGAGTTCACTGGAGATAGCTGTGGAAGGCAAAGAGCAATCTCCCTTTCAGAAGACTGCTTCAGAGAGATGACTTCACACAGGAGAGCAGTAACAGGGCATTTCAACAAAAAGAGAAATTAAACCTCATCATAGGCAAACGTTTCCCTTATGTCTGCCACAGATACATGAGAGGACAGGGAATGAGCCTTTGGGGCGATGAAAAACTCAGTTGGGAGAATACAAGTGAGAGGCTGTGGCCTCCCTAACAATGTGACACGAGGTTTCCTAGCACGGCCACCCCAGCTACGCCTGCCGTGCCTGAACACAGCGCTGCCGCTCCCCAGGCGCGCGGCTGCCACAGTGGAGGTCCTGGCCTGTGCTTCACCAAAACAGTCTCAGGCTCAGTTTCAGCAGGGCAAGGGGTAGTATTAACAGAGGCCGAGGTCCCCCAGAGAGTCTGGTAGTGGAGGGCTTCTCTTCAGCTGCTGGAGAAAGGTGACACTGAGGTGCAGTTTCACAGGAGAATGAAGTAAAATGTGCCCCGCTTGCCAGTGGAAACACAAACACGTGGCTGGCAAAGCACTCGCCCTGTGCTGGGCCTGCAAGGGAAGCTGCAGCCAGGGGAACCCAGATGTCGCTGCCTGGCAGGTTCAGCCATGGCAGGCAGCGTGCTTGCTCCCAAGGGCTGGCACCCTGGTCTCTGCTGCCCACAAGCTCGGAGCAGCCTGGGGTGGTGGATGATCCTCAGTCCAGCGACCATACCTCCTGCTTCCCATCTTCACAACTAGCACTGCCCGACGCATGGACCCTGGGCCACCTGTGCTGCTGCCACGCTTGGCGGGCACTCGAGGTAACGAGGACAAAGAAACCTCAGCCCCTTTGTGCACAACCACTGCTAAAGGAGGCCTGCCCGACCCACGGGGTCCCAACCAGCCTCGCTCGCTGGCACTGCCTGGCCCACTTTTTTGGTTGGCTTTATATGCAAAGAAGAGGACAATGTGACAAGCACTTTGTGGGAGCTACTGATTGCTGGCACCCTGCACTTTGCTTTTGTCATGTCGAGTCATCTGCAAGCTGCTCAGAGCCTCTACGATGGTGCTTTTTGCTTGCTCAAATGGAAATGAAGTAAAAGCGAGGGTGACACGCGCTGCCGTGCAGAGAAATGAGTGCGGAGCCACAGAGTAGCACTTCCACCTAATTTGCGACCATGAGCTTCAGCAGTGTCTGGGGAAAGTCTATTTCACAGGAAGGATTTTCACTTTGGACTAAATGAAGACAAGGTTTATGTAACCTCAAACCCAAAAGAAATCAAAGGAGTGTGAATGACCCTGCGAAAGGTTGTTGCCCTGCTTCTGTTTGTGTTTTTACTTCTTCAGTTCCTGGTCACCCTGAAGCACTTCAGGGTTTTTTTTTACCACACAGATTTCACCAATCCTGACGGTCAGCTGCCTTTTGTACAAGCCAGCCCTGATTCAGAGGCTCTGATCATGTGCAGCGAAACCTGAGCATCTGGCAGGGTGTAAGCAGGGCTCACCTGCCGGGCTGGCAGCTTTGCCAACGCCTGGTGGGCTGCAATGAAGCCGCCCCCAGGTGCAGTGGGTGTCACAGACACGTGGTGGTGTGTACACGCCCAGACTTTCTCCCTCAGTCTTCCTCCTTGTCTACCCCTGTGTAAAGGGAAGGTGATGTTTTGCAGAGTCATTCTAATACGTCCCTCAACCTATGAAATACGGGCTGGGGTAACTGAGAGAAACACCAGAAACACAAGGATACTACAAGTCCAGAGCATGCTGAGATCCATTCTAGCTCAATCAAAAATATCTTAACCCCCCTATAGCCCCATCAACTTTTCATTCTTAATATGGTGGTTTGTTTTTTTTTCAGTAATCTCCAAGTATTTTCTTAATAAAATGAAAACACATGTTTCCTCCCAAACGGCAGAATATATCGATTGCACTTTGGGACCACAGCTGAACAGAAAGGAAGAGAAGCCTTATGAGGACAGTTGAGGCAACAAAGCTTTTGGTTGCAAACAGACTTTGAATCATAAGATCTCAAAAGCATGATCGCACCTTCAGTGGATTCGACTCCACATAAAAACCTGAGTAGTAAGACCTGCTGTGATCACAGGTGACAGATGGAGCCGCTGTGAATCATGCTAGTAGTTCACTTCCCATACACAGACACACAGATGCAGTCAGCAGTTGATATTGGGTCCCTCCCAAACGAAAATATGCTCAGATGTCTCCATCTTGAAAAAGAGAATAATAATAATCTCCCAAACACACTCATTCAAAACAAAAATGATTCAATTTTCTTTTGTTTTACACCAGATGTGTTTCAGACATGCCGACTTGGTCTCTAGAGACTTTCCTGCCTACTGTGGTCTCCTCTTCTAAGTATTCATCAAAGCACATTGGGTAAAAATTTCCTTCCCCCACATCACCAATGCGACCTTGTCATTTCAATTTCTCACACTTCTTCTTTTCGGCTGCCCTATATCTCTGCAAAGTCTCATCTTTACAGCTTATTGCCATTGGCTACTAATGTTGAACAAAGCGCTCCCAATTTCAAAACCTAATGAAAAGAAAAATCAGTAACACAAAAGAGAAAATTAACCATGGAAACCACTCTCCCAGGGCTGGCCAGGTTCTTTAAGTTCAACATCTGAATTTGCTTTACAGAAGCACACAGACCCCCCCTGCTCCTCCGCTGCTGTGCTTCATCTCCTCTGGAGTTTGTTCCACCAAACAACCTGCTCCCAACAAAAGAGTAAGAGCGCTGGGGCAAGTGCCAACCTGGGAGCTGCCCTGCACCCTCCTGAACAGCACAAGAGCACTATCCTGACTCCAAGATCTTCCTCAGGTATACACACAGGCACACCTCCGTACTCCTTAAGAAGCCCAAGATCTGTTTTACAAGGAATGATTAGGACACATGAATCATTCCCTCAACTTTTTTTCTGTTATACACACACAAGATGCACCTCTTTCCCCTGTTCCTGATGGAACTCCAGCAAGCTGTTCTCATACTAGATTTTCACTTTAAAAAGCAATTTGTCAGTACAAGTGATGCTTAAATTTTAAAAGGTTGTGACTAGCACTGGGACTTGGAATCTCAGTCCTGACCCAGTGACAGATCAAATCAGACCACTGCCTTCTTGAATCGAGCGTTGCTAGCCAAAATTCCGTTTTGTGTCGATTGTTAGTATTTAAAATTTTAAAGTGTTAGAAATGGCATCTCAGGATGTGGGTCTAAAGACACAACCTGTTTTTAAGGGCACTTATGAAAAGCAGCAAAGCACACAACATCTGATTCATCCTTACAGCCATTTGGCTATGGGACAGAGGAGGAAGACAAAAGCAAGCAGGCTTTCTTGTGGGCCACTGCTACTACTTTACCCAATGTTTCTACACCTCCTTATTTTTCACCAGACATCTGCTTTCTTACTGTTGACAAAGTTTTGGAAGGGTTCCCCACAACGTCTCAGCAGGCATGCATGGGTCCGCTTACTAGCCACAGCCTATGGAAATAATCATTGGAAAGGAGTTCAGTGAGGCATCCCAAAGCTGTGAAAGAACCAGTCTCCTAGGACAAAACACATCCAGGCTTGGAAGCACATATTAAATGTTCTTACCCATAAACCAAGGGGGGACAAAGAGACTTACTCTTGTTGAACAATTGTACCAAGTAAGATGAAAGGAGACCAAGGTACCACAGAAAACAGCGATTTCAAGAGCTATTTCCACTGGAACCAGAGAATATCAAGCAAACTACTGAAGTACCCATGTGTTATCACCACTGCTGGTTCATCTTGATGCCCAAGAAATGATCTGGCATGGACTTGCATGGCCAACTGTATCAGCAGTCCCACCAGGCTGCTCCCTATCCCTCATCCATGCAGGAGAGCATAGAAGTGGAAAGCTCTGGGTTCTGCTTCAAGGAGAGAAGCAATTACCTAGCTCTGTTGGTCCATGGACTGCTACTAACAGCTGCCTTAAAAGGCAACGAGGAAAAGCAAATTCTGGTAGAATTGTGGGAGGTTTTGCAATTATTGACTTTCCAAAGGAGCATCCAACTGTTCTGTGAAATGTGCTCTCTCCTTAGAGCAAGAGGTCCAGCCTCAAAGGACCTGGCCTTATATTTCTGCCCTAATCTTGCAGAGCAATGCACCATTCCTTACTTCTAGTCTCAAGTAAGCTCAAGCTTTTATACCAGAAGAGTATACAGTTAATAGATTTAGCTAGTAAATCCCTCAGTTCTTTAAATGATACCTTGCAGAAAATTATATTTTTATTTAAAAAAAAGATAAAATTGCATGAGACAAGTATCACTCCAGCTGATACTCATAAAGTAGACGCTACACGCTTCAGAAGATTTGAAGATTACCTTCGAAGACACACATTTGCCAGATGCTATATGACTTTGAAAAAGCACTTAGTGATTTATTTATTCACCTTGTATTTTGCAAGAAAACACAAATTTGAGCTTTATTTGTGTGAATACTGGGCAGTTCAGCACATTCCCAGTGTCAGCAGTGCTAGGACACTCACTGATGTTACATGTTGCCTTGCTTATTTCCTTAAATAACCGCAGATAGAGCAACCCTATTACTGCTGCACTTTGTAAGACACTGACCTCAATTTTCCACACATTGTGGTGTAAAACAGGAATAACGGAGACAGTCTGTGAAATTACACAATGGGTAAAGAACAAGAACTGAGCATAGTGATGCTCACGTTGATTCAGAAAAGAGGTCTTGGAAATCTGCAGGAGTCTACCACATAGTATGCTGCCTCTCTAAACCAATATGATCCAAGCTGAAAATTGAGCCTCTCTCCTGCTATTTAATCTGTGTTATTTTACTAACAACCAGGAGTTCACTTGTCTAATGCTGGTTTGCTCCTCTGTCAGCTGCACTGGGCTTTCTGCAGGCATCATAGATTGTTGAGGCCAGAATGGGCCACTAAGACCATCTCTCCCTATTTCCCCTCACAAAGGTGTTCTTACTGGTCCTCACGCTGTGCACTGTGCCCATTAACCAGCGCTTTGGTGAGAGCACATTTGGAAGGAGGCTGAGTATCTGCATGTCTGGGAAGGGGAAATGCTCTGTAACCTCTGATCCATGCTCAGAAAAGTTGTGGTGTAAAACCGAAGACACAAAGACAGCAGAGCGTCCCCTCAGCATCTACAACTCCTCCTCCTCCTCTGTGCACTGGTTTGATAACCTTGTGCACGCCTTGGCACTTGTTTTCAGCCCTATTACTTCTCATTTTAGGAAGCTTACAAATAATGCATCTGTCACCATCCTCTCCAGAGCTTGCGGGTTTTCTAAGTGCTGGCTATGTACACACTGAATTTTTTAAAAGAGGAAAGACAATGCCAGATTAATGAGGTAATCAAATGCAAACCTTCTAGCTTATTTTACCTCTTTCTAGAGAAAATACTTCTGCAACAAAGTTACATTTTTGAGGTAGTGATTAGGAAGGTATAAGCTATCTGCAGTCCCCATATTCAACAGTAAATACACTTTGGAAGAGAGGTACAGCTGCACACTCAGACATCTAATATCAGAGAGGTCCTTGTCCAGTCCCCAGCAGAGATTTGTAAATCTGGCAAATCTCAGCACAGCTGGCAGGCTCTGCTCAAGAGAGAACATAGCGGTGACGGGAAGGCTTCTGTCAGGATCAATTTACTGTGTCAAAATGTGTTTAAGAAGCCTTGCAGAAAATATTGTTCTGATATAGATAGCTCCGGTTATGCCAGAAATTCTCCTGCATATACTTCCCCCAAGGCAAGAAGGGTTTATGGCTTCTTTGTCGTCAGTAAGATAAAAATTGTATCCAACATCCGTCTCTTCTCTTCTTTAGCACTCTCCCTCCTTCTGTTCGCTACCCTTAACCCACCTTAAAAAAACTCCAACTTTGGCAGAGTCATCTATCACTTTGAATGTAAGAGTGGATATTTCATGAAACTTCATAAAAGTAATACCCATATTCTTCACCCCAAACATAAAACATGATAGATATAGATTGGTTGCCATTTTTTATGAATCTGCTTAGAGCACTAGTGGATATAAATTACAGTAAAGGGCAAACTGCAAGTTCTACACGACTTGGCTTGTGGTAATGAGAAACCAATCCTGCACACAGGGTGTCACCAGATGACTTACTATTTTTTGTAGTTATTGTTAGTATCCATTAACTTCTTGTTGAGGAAATTTTCCACATATTTAGCTGTTCCTGTTTGTCAGAGCCCTTGTTAACAACTCAACCAGTTATGGTTGTTCAGTCCAAATGGAAGGCCAGCAACTAGTTATAATGATCCTTGTTTTCTGAAACCTGATTTGCTTTTAAGGAAGAAAGAATAGGGGAAAAGAAAAGGATTTTACTGCTTTTGCAGTATGTCTAATTGTCTAATTTCTGTCATTCTAGCATTTCCCAGAGGTAGGTCTTTAAGTCCAAGTTAGCTTTCTCTTTCGTGATGCATTCATGCCTTCTGTTACATACAGCAGCAATACTTCTATCATAATGAGGAGTCAGAATGTCAGACTGATTCCGGAGCTGGATGCTGGTGGTGGACATGCAAACCTAATAAAGCCTCATCCAGGACTTTAAAAAGCAAGCAAAAAATATATTTTAATTTAGAGAGAACATGACTTATGGGTAAATCACCACCGCTCTAAGAGTCCCTCCTCTTTGCATGAGATTGAGGAAAATAAGCTAGTTCAATATATTTTGACCCACTTTAGTCTTACCTCCCCATCATGAGCACATGGCTGTTACTTAAACACTTCAGGAAGCTAGCAGAGAGTCAATGTATTACCACCAGGTTCTTAACAGCTAGTGCAAAATTTTTACATAAACTCTTCTCAGTGGGGACTTCCACCTGGGGGCATTCCAACCTCCATATTATGAGATCCTTTTTTGGACCCAGATCTCCACAGTGCTGACCCCAAGAGGACAAGTGCAAGTGGTATACTGAGGCAAGAAAGACACGATTAAATCTGTGTAGGCTTCAGCAAGGTTATTCAAATGACACAAGGGATTAAATGGAATAGCAGCAGTCAATCAGGCACAGGTAGTGAAGCACAGGCTGCTGCTAAGGCTGCTTTGTGACCTCAGGGAGCAGGCTGCTCAGCACACAACTGCCTATCCCTTATCTTAATGATATCAGCGAAAAAACCCACACTGGCTTTTGATATTTACTGCAGGAAAAACACAAGGCAAAAAGGGCTTCAAAGGGGACTGAAAAAAAAACCACTCTAAGTGGAGACTAGGAGCCAAGATTCTGTTCTCAGTGCACCCGAAGCTTCCCTCTCAAACCTGAAGAACTTTCTGCTTCAAGAGGAGTGTCTGATTGAGTTTATTCTATAGTTTGTCATTAATAAGAGCACAGAGGGCAGGCTGGAGTAATTTTTCCATTTGCAAATCTAATTTAACTTATCCCATTAGCTGAAAAACAAACTGTTGTGTCCAAAGCAGAGAATAAGGAGAAGAGCCAGGCCGTGACAGCCCCATGCCCAGATCCTCCCTTACTGGGTTCCTCAGACACACACCCTCTCCTTCACCCACTCTACCAACCCAGTAAGAGCTGGGGACAAGGTTGAGCTGAAGGGCAGAAACAGCTTTAAATTATACTCTCTGCTGAGTAGCTGATGACATTAAAGCTTCAGAAGATGGAAAAGTGCCAATGCCCACTCTTGAAATTGTACTGGGGGACCCTGCTGTATAAGGTTTTGCATAGACTGGTGCTCTAATGCTTCGCCTCCTTGCAGCACAGATCTAGAGGAAAATGCTAGGTTTTATCCTGATGATTATACAGAAAACTGAAGCTCAATGATCTAATTTGAGGATGACAAAGTGCGCAACAATGCCTGAAGATCATTCTGGCATTTACTTCATTTGTTTATTTTAAAACTATCTCATGTATTTTTAGAGCTTGACTTCTGTTTTCTTTTAACTCTTTGAGGTGGCAATAGCAGATGAGAGTAATATGTATTTCAGCTCCCTTTACAGACATATAATTGGCAGAGAATTAGATCAGGTGCTCTCAGGTTGGGGTCAGGGAATACATCTAAGGAAGGAATCACGACTGATGCCTCTCTCTTCACTGCCAGACTGGGTGGCTGAGGATGGGGAAGTCCTAGGGGGATTCATGAAAGACAGTGTTGGCTGGGAAAATTACCACAAACAACCCACACGGAAGTGTAATGCAATTTACTAGCTAATCCAATCTGGAATGTATGGTTTTTAACACACTTCATTAGAATTCCCACCAAGCTGTTTTCCTGAAAGGCTCTAGTTCTTAAATACAGGCACCGCATTTCTTACATGCCCAGGGAAAAACAACAACTCTGCAGGGAGCAGATGGATACACGTGAGAGTCAGAGAAGAGGGCCCCTCTTTCTGTGCTTTCAGAAAAGCTCCTGCAGTGCACATAGCTTTCATGAGATGCACAGCTTCTTCCAAGAGGTATCACTAAAGCACTATTTGGGAATGTATTGATCAGTGGACATTTACAATGTTGTCAGTCCCAGACAAGATGACCTAAGATCAATTATTATATTGGGTACTGCTTACAAATGTCAGAGGCATTACTCAGGAAATTGATCTTGACTTTATGCAACCTAAAGATCAATAGAAACCAGCAAACAATTAGCAGGCTATTAGTAAGGGTGCACTGATACTCTTTTTGACAGTTCCCTTGGAATTTATGCACTCACAGATATACATGCTGTGTTTACATACCTGTCATCTACGGGCTATCTGTACCCTCAACAGATGCAAAAAGCTCACGCTGACTGGCACAGCTGTTCCAGGGTCTCATCCTCTCTGTGATTTGGACCCCTCATTACCATCATTATCTCAGTACCACCATCAGCTTGTACATGTTCTCCTTGGGAGACACAGGGATGCACCAACTGCCCTCAGCAGCTGCCTTTCTTAACAAGTGCTTCAAGAGCCAATTTAGTAAGAGAATTGATCAAGTCAATCAGTAGGGGTCAAAAGAAAAAGAGAAATCTGAATTGCTGATTTCTCAAAAAACACACAAAAATATCCAATATGTTCGCATTAGTGTCCTGAACTAATCCTCCTCAAGTATAAAGGAGTCTAGGAAAGCACAGCCCTTCTCATTCAATTGTGTTTGTATCTTCAGGAATGACCTTTGTGATCAGAACCCTATCACTACCCATAGGAAGGAAAACAAGGTGCGTTGTGTATTTTTGTCACACACCTTAGAAGTGTCATTTTAAACCTCTGTTGCCTTCCTAGCAGGAAGGATTTGAGTAAGCACAAAGCTTCCCATGAGATTACTTGTATTTTCTTCCAATCTGGCTACCTGTTACATTGCAACTGCTTTCCTATTTCAAAACTGCTAGTACTTTGAAAATTCTACATTTCACCAGGGTCTTACTCTAAGAATAGAATCTCTGAAAGGGTTAAAAATGAAGGAAATGATTTTCTTTTCCTCTCTGAAGAAAAGAGACTCATTAGCTAGTTTAGCTGCCAGGGTTTTGAAAGCAGATACTGACCATCCAATTGCAGGTGAACAGAAACCTGACATGCAAATGTCTCAATGATGTTTAGAACCCTGTGCTTCCATCTTGGTTGTTAAAAGTCTACAAGGCCTAAGAGTGAGGAACAAGCTGAAAGGTCTTCTATGATTATTTATAGCTGTGTAAGTCACACCTGTTCAGTCACCTCACTCCCTTTCCATCTTTCAGGTAAGAGCTTCAGTTTTAGTCTGAATAGCCTGGAAGAGGTTTGCAGAATAGTGAATGCCCATGGATACTGAAAATCGTCAAAGTTCTGCCTAGGGTTTAATTGCAAGTCCTCTTCATTGCTAGCTTGAGAGCGGCTTGAAGCGACAGAGATAAGAAGGGATTTAGAAAATCTTCTTTATTGCCTTTCAGATCCAAAGCAGAATCACAAACAAGATACTCCTCTATTAGGCTTATTTTCACTTTCAGGGTGATGCTTTAGAGCTATCAAAGAAAGCAAACAGAAGTACAGGTGAGAAACTCTATTGGAGTCAAAACAGGCTAAGGGGAGTAGTAGGGGTGTTTTTTCGGACAGTTTCTGAAAAAGAAATGTCAAATCAACTGACTGAAGTAGAAATACCACTGCTGCCTTACAGGCTATAGAACCTTCCCACTTCAATGTAAACGGTTTTCTGACAAATCAGCAAGGAAGGACAGAAGATGACCTTCTAATGTACACGACCCAAATACATAAAGTAATTTTGGAGGTTTTCAGATGGGGGAAAACCCCATAATTCTTGGGGTAGAACAGAGAGATGAAGATTCAAAACTCCATGAGGACTTTGACTTTCTTACGTTGAACTTATTTTTGCAAACCTACAGCCGCTTATTCACTTTCCTTGCCATTGACATTGCAACTGTCAAATGAATAAATAGCGATGTTTCAAAGGAACATCACACATTGGAAAGAGGGCATCAAGGAAAATTAGAACGCTGAGCAGAAGCCCGACTGTCACAGGAGGCATGTCAAGAAATGACTTTGTAACTCTGCCTGTGAATGCAGCTGTGCGGTCAGTAAATACTGGCACAACCTTTCATTTTACTCCCACCAGCAGAACTGCCAAAGGAAAAGCTGCTAATTTAACAGACTCCTGCCAAGTACAGTAAGGAGAACAGCCTCGTTTGTGGTGTCTGAGGATTTTGTTAGATGGCACCATGTTTTAAAGCCCCCAAAGATCTGTCTAATAATGAAGCCTACACACTCAGATGTTGGTATTGGCAAGTTCTTTGATTTAAGCATACTTGCCCCTTTGTTGAGCTACAGTAAACAAGCTGTGCTTTTGCATTTTTGATGTGTGTGTAAAAGCAACGTGACATGACATCAAAGCAGCTCCCACAGCACTGCCCACAAGCTCTCTTGCAAGAGGAGCAGAAGGCATTATCACCACCTGGGAATAAATAAGGAAGAATCCTGCTGATGTGAACTACCCCGTGCCGAAAAAGTTAACTTTCCTAGAGATTAAGCACTTAATGATGTGACTCAGTGATTACATTTCAGCAAGTTGTGCGCAATTTCTTTGTATGCCAAATGTGGACTGGCTGACTGCAGCAAATTTAACTAAACTACTTGGCAGCATCCAGCGCTGAACGACGCTTCTCTTTAAGCCTGTGCAAAGGCACAGTCCAACTCCCATCGTATCCCATATGAATTCACAGTCAGTGCTGTTTTACCTATTTAGCCAAATCCTCAATTTACCATCTTTGGCCATGGTTCTGTGAAAATTTCCTTTAATTATGCAGCTAGTTCTGATAAGAGCCAGAGTCTTGAGATGTTGATCTTGTCACCAGTAAACAAACGGATGCAGGTGGACCTGCTGGCAGGGCCTCTGAGGAAGAATTCAAGTACCAGAATACTGAGTTTGTCAATAAGATGATCAAAAAGTGCCTATATTACAGTATACAAGGATTTCACTGGGAAGAAATGCAAGACAATGGAAGATTTAGTACAGCAGAAAAGGCATTTAAGAAATTGAAAGGGGAAGCCAGGGAAGTTTTAATTGCAAATAAAACACCAATTTGAAAAAGTTAATCCAAACAGCAATTGGAAGAAGTGGTTCTGTGAAACAGTGAATTCTCCAGCTCTCAACACCTTGAGATCAAGGCAAGCTGCCATCCTGAACGATACGATTTTTTTTTTTTAGAATATGCTGTGCTGGGCTCAACACAGGGGGTGACTGAAAATTTAATTGCCCATAACGCAAACAAGATGAAATCAGGTCAACTAACAGTCCTGTCTCACGAAGCTCTCTTAGTCTATGGACTAATGTTGGTGGTATTACTTTCACGAGAAATACCCAAACAAATTGGAATTTGCATGACTGGTGAAAACTACTACCAACAGATACAATCTACATGATAAACCTATGTCAATGATGCAAGATGGCCTACATCTTAATTTAGAGGGAAAGAGTTAAACCCAGGGGACCTATGAAGACTTCTAATGTGAGGGTTTTTTCTCCCCCCAAATAATTTCTTGGGTTTTTTTTCTCCTGTCTTAACTACTGAAGTGCTGTTGTCCTTCTAATCTCAGCATATTTTTCATCTTTAGAATTTCACACATCTAATGAAATCTTCTTTTCCGTGACTCTGCACATATTTCATTTTTTTTTCCTGTTTTATGGACAGGAAGGAACTCTATTACCCCTTAAATGCAGGGGTCACTAATAGGATTTAGGGAAAGGTCATTTTAGCACTTTATCTACAGAAGTTAAGTTATTCAAAATACAAAACATGAAATTCCTTAAATTAGTTTTAGGTTAAGAAGAGAAACAAACAAATATAAAAGCAGTCCCCAGGCTTGAGTAAAAGCCTGCTTATCTGTAAATTGGCCCTTTGTCAGAGTTCTCTTGTCAGTTTTTGCCTGAGGGAAGGTCTAGAATGATACTGCTGCTTTCTTAGTAGAGCAATGAGATTAATGGGACAGATTCTCATTCGTCGGACATAGACAATTCTGAGAGTTACACTATGTGAGGGTCTAACCCACTATAAATTCACAAATTTGTGTTTCACACTGACGAACCAGTTCTCACAGGGAAGAACTACATTTTAAAAGACTGTGAAAATATTAAAGCATCATTCTGGCTGGTAATGCTAAAATTGGACGTTTCCCCGTCATCCTCGGAGCAGCAGAAAGCAGTGGACATTTTGTGATTCATTTCTAATTCGTCAGTTCATCCGAGTGTGCTGTACTGCTCTGAGAACGTCAGCCCAGATCGCACTGGCAATTATTCTGAACCAAGGGGACATCTTTAACGAGCCAGGACTCTATCGCTGACCTGTTTCCAACTCATTAATGGTTTTAAAGTCTTTGCCATCTTTCACTTCTACATCAGCTTCTTCACAGACGCACTTACTAGTACACATGGCACTTTGCTAACAAATGATACACCGCACAGCTCTCAGCCTGGAGAGATCTTATTCCAAAATTAAAGCCACACTTTAAAAAGTGTGTTTGGAGTGACAGTGAACTCCATCAGGTCTTGACTGCTTATTAAATCAGCAGCACCTCAGTCGAAACCTGTGCAGCTGTCTCAGTCTATTATCATTTTTCACTGATGTCACACTATTCTAAAGACTTTCTTCTTTGCTCTTGAATAATTAACAACATCCGCGCAACATAAAAACAGCCATGCTATTATCAGGCTAGAAGTTCATCTATCCTCCTATCTTGTCTCTGACAGTGACTGGGATGAATGCCAAAGGAAAACAATGATCCTTCCCCTGAAAGACACTTCATGCCTTCAGCAATCAGCATTATAAGGACTTCCTGCGCTGCAGGTTGCATTGCTTTTCGCGGCTGTTGATGGTCAAACCCTACCAGCCTCCGTCCCAACCTCTTCTGACATGCTGAGCCTCTTCATAGTAATGTCTAGGAGCAGAATAATTTTATTATCTCGGATTGTGACCTCTCAATCACACATATAGGCCAATAACAGCATATACTATCATACAACTGAAATTGGGTTTGATAATGATTATTCTCCCCTCTTATATAACAGATGCATAATAATTACCAAAATATTTCTGATCCTGTCACACGAAAAGTCAGCTTGTGACAAGACAGAAATAAACTTTTCCTACTGGTTTAAAATATATTTACGTACTAATCTCCCTTGTTATCATCTATTTAAATGTGCTAAAATTTATTAGATGGTAATTATTTGTACAGGGACTTAGACTCATGCTTTCTCCAGAGCTTAAATCCAGGCATCTTTGGTATGTGTTTTTTTTTTTGCCTGAAAGAATACTAAGTTTTCCTTCATATTTTTCCTGTATTTTGTAAAGTGGGTATCTGAAGCCTTCTGCAGGACAAGCACTCCTGGAGGTGTGGGTTATTACCCAGCTAATCGCTCCTGGACTGAGTAAATGGTGATGCACCAGCAGCACCGTTACACAGCTGGGGCTGCTGAATTCCCACGGAGCTGAGCCGGAGCTGCCCAAGCTCTGGCTCAGTGTGAACCCAGGGGCTAGGTCAAAACTGCTTAGACCTCATCCTCTGTAAACGTAGCTTTAAAGCTAAGGGTTGTGAACTGCCTCAACAGACAGTAGTGCTCCAGAAAAACACATTTGTCTTGAGGAACAGCTGGAATGGACTCAGCGTCCCTTGCTGGGAGCTCTGCCACACAAATTACCTCCTTGGAAACTGAACTTGCGCTGGGGAAGACTGGAGCATCCCAGGCAGCCTCGAAAGGGAAGGAGCCAGTTGAGGGCAAAAATCCTGGGACAAAGGGGGGTGTCCTGCGTGGGTCCTGTGGTTCCTCTAAGTCCCGCCATGAATCTAGGGTGCCTTCCCTGACACACCGAGCACAAAGGGAGTGAGTGGGGCTTCCCCTTGCCTCCCTCCTCCTGCTGCCTGCTTGGAGGAGGGCGAGAGACAGGAGGGGCACGTGTGAGTGATGAGGGAATAAGAGAAGCAGTTCTTCGCTACGGCCTGATCGGATTATATGTAATCAGGGTGCTAAAGCTGTCACAAAGCAAATGTGCTGCACTGGTTAAGATGTAAATTGTCTGCGGAGAGTTACTTACAAATACAATAACAATAACTCACCAAGTAGGCGGGTGCAGTTGAAAGTGCTAGCACCAAGGCTTGCCTGCCTCTCAGAGCTTTTACTGCCTACATTTTGATGGTATTCCTATGCTGACATGGCTGGTGCTCTATAACAGACGTGCTTTGTGAGAAGATTAATGGCATATTTATCCAAGAATTGTCCTAGTAGCCATCAGTGGTGAGTCTCTCGTTCATCACGCTGTCCCCTGTCGTAAGGGCAAGTTCATCTATCCCACAATACATTCCAATAACCCAGTAGTACTTCAAGCGTGCACTCTACCTATTAGAAATCATCAGCAAAAGACAGGTTTGTTTCCTCTTACCTCCATCAGCAGAGAGCTGCCATCTCGTGCATCCAAGCTAATCTGCATATCATTTGCAATACTCGGAGCCTAAGCGACCGAGGACAGAGTGGTTCCCGCAGAGAAACACTCTCCTGCTGCTCTCTCTGCAGGCTGACAGCTGCGATGTGTTTAGCTCTGCGTTCTTGACACAGGACGCACCGCTGCGCTAAAGTGGCATCTGTGGAGAGCCCATTCAGTCCCAGGTGCTGTTCCTCATTTTCTTCCTTGAAATGCAGGCCATTTATTATGTCTACACTAAGACCTAAAATTCTTAAATGATGTAGTGTCCCAAAATGAAGCCTTCTCACCATCAGATGGCAAGGACAGTACCCAGTTTGCACAAGGTCAGGATGCTGTTCAGTCTAAAAGTCCAAACACTCTGCTGAAGACCTCCCCAGGGGCAAGCACAATAAAAAACCCACAAATGCCTTGAAAATTGCAAATGCTTTTGCTGATACCTTCTGTTCAGGGTTTCATGTGATTTCTGTTCCATACAAGAGCAGCTTCCCCTGAAGTCCCTATTCATCAAAGTGCTTAAAAGTGTGCAAATTGAAGTGCCGGTGTGAGTGGAGGACTTGCATGCTTAAAAGTCCTGCTAAACAGAGGCCTTGGGCTATGTCTCACTGCAAAAACAGATCTCTCTCTGCACCAGGACTCCTGTGTCAAGGCAGTTGCTTCAACATAAATGCTGCTGGTGATGCAGTACAGGAATTCTCAGGCTACTGTAATGAACTGAGCTCACCTTATTTCTGGACACAGGCCACATCTCAACTAACTGGACTGAAGTAAAAGAAAACATCAGCTCTGGTGGGATTTTGCATTGACACTACTACAATAGGATAGTTTCCAGTTGTAGCAGGGTTGCAGTGTATCGTGATTTCTTTTTGTGCTGAGGAAGCAGACTGAATAGCTGAACATATCTGTCACTGATTTAACAGGGGAAGGAATATGCCACAATCAGAAGTCTGTCAGAAAATTCCTCCTCCAGAAATAAAAAATGAGAGATTACATCAGCAGGGGATTTTACAGATGTCTTCTGTATTACAACAGAATAACGGACAGCTATAAAGTGAAATTGCAGTGAGAAAGAGAAAAAACAGTAAGAAAGTTGGGAGCTCCTCTCTTCCAGTAAGGATGAAAATCTTCCCATCAACTGTAGGTAGAATCGTAGAATTGTCAAGGTTGGAAGGGACCTTAAAGATCATCTAGTTCTAAGCCCCCCGCCATGGGTAAGGACAGCTCCCACGTATGCTGGTGGCTGGCCTGCTGTGAACACTAATCTTGCCAAAGCAAACGCTTTGGGCCCCGCAGGACACAGCTGAGAGCAGAGAGGCAGGGGCTGGGACAGGCGGTGGCTCGTCTCACAGCAGACCGCCAGCTCGATGGAGGTAGAGATGGATAAATTTTCCCCAAAGTAAAAATAAAGCTGAAACTATTCATGAAATCCACCTGAATTTACCAGTTCATCATCACTTGAAAACTAGATAATACAAACTTTATTTGCACCGAAATAAGGAAAGAAAGTCTCTTTACCAGACAGCAAGGAACGCCTATGGGAGGAAGCACACGATCGCCCTGCAGATCAGCAGGGGAGAGCCCCAGGGATGCCCAGGGGGTTCTGTTGCCTTGCATGGACACGTGATCCTGAAGCTGCACCCACCCACCCCGGCTGCTTCACTGAGGAGGTCACGACTGCGCACCTGCACCCTCCTCACTGCCGCTTCGGTGACAGTCTTGTCTGCTGTGCCTCTCCCTTCTCTGTGTACAAACATCTTAGAGTCCAAAATGAGATCTGTCATTTAGGCTTTAATATAGCTGTCTGTGGAGTGAAGCTTTCCGAGGGTTTTCTCTTCCCTTCCTTCATTAACCTAAAAAAAACGCAGTCAATGAATTTGACCTGAAATGAATTCCCCTTATCTTTTGCTTTGACTACTAACCAAAAAGAGATAAAAATTATTTGGTGGATTCTTTGCAGTGGACAGCATCTTCTTATGTATTTGGACAACACCTTCTGTAATTGGATCTTTATTCATTATAGAAGAGCTTCCAGGTATTCCCACAACACACGCTAAACGCAGTCACAGAAAACATCTCAAAGAAACAAAGGGTGCGAAGTCAAGTGCTTGAAAGCTACAAATTATCTGCAACCTTAAAACAAGCTCCTTGTGCAACCGCAGCACCAGACAGCCTAATTACATGTACCCGTTATCTTTTTTCCACCAAGCCTGTGCATTGCACAGGATGAATGCTATCCACACAAAGAGCAGCTACTCAATATTTTGTTTTCTCCCCTTTGTTCATTGTGTGGTCCTGTGCTTTATTTACTTCACATTATTCAAACACTACTCTGAAAGGCAGAATTATTAATTTCCTCTTCATCTTTTCTATGGAGTTAATCTCTCTAGTTTCTAACGGCTTCACGGACAGTAACAAATCTAATTTTCACAGCAACCGTGAGAAGCAGTGGGTGTGTGCGCTGAATTTGGTCCACATAAAATTACCCTAAGTTACGCAGAAGATCACTACACGTTGCACTGACAACTGCCTTGGGCAGTGACTTTTCCTTTTCAGAGTCAAGTGCCAAGTATATCAATAAATCCATACAGAGCAGCTATAGCATCACAAGATGTCTCAGTTTTTTTGGACACCACGCCACAAAAACCTCCTGTAATGCCATTTAAAAAAATCCCTCCTAGGAATGAGAAACGATTTCCTGTTACTTATATTGGCACAGCAAGTCGATGGAGGTGCGCTGGGTAGTAGCGCGCAGCCAAGGAGGGTCAGGGCCAGATCCGACCTGCAAGGAACACCCACTCTCTGGAGGACTGGCTGATCAGACCCTAAAACCTAACGAAGCAGGTTTTGCTGAAAACACACATCTTTGAAAAAGCATTTGCTTCTCCTGCTAGTGGAGAGGTCTAGAGGCTTCTTTATGCACGACAGCCTCATGCTCACCGTTTTAAAACCTTTTTTGCAAGCCCCATAGAAACGATGCTATAGATTGTCAGGGATTATTTATAAATATCAGTGGTGTTAGCAGAGTTCTAGTCACAGGACAAATGTGGCACAAAATAGGATTTCTAGGTAACAGGGTCTATTCTGGATGAATGTTACAGACAAACGTCTCCGGAGGGTGATTTTGTAACCTCTTTGCAGAAACCATTTACAGTGTTTGATATATTTATACGTGGTACCTCAGGGAACATTTTTTAGTGTCAGAGGATAAAATCTTCTGTGGAGGGCTCCAGATAGTGGTCAAACCTTGTTAATTAGTCAGGCTGTCAGGTTGTCAGATGAATTATATGGATTTGCAGGTAATAGCTCATTAACAAGAAATAGCTACTGCTAATTATAACAAGGTCATGAAAGCAATATCATTCCAAATTTATGAAGGAATTAAAAATAATAAGGCAAGTGTCTTTTCATCAGAATGCAGATTAAAAGATTAGTAAATGCCTCTTCTCAGTATAAAGTAGTTGGTTCTGGTAGTTGGAAGTTACAGCTTGGCATCTCTTTTACTGGAAGATGAGATTAAATTAGGGAGGCCCCACTAATTTCACTTCACCCATTATTTAACTATGTATATTGATTAACAACAACTACTACTCAGCCCTTACTAGTTATCCTCTTAATATCATTTTCTATGCCAAGACCTTTGTAAACAACCATGTGTGCAATTACAGAACTTTGCTTTCCAGATTAGCTGGTAAATGGGTTTAACTGCCACAAAATATCATGTTTGTAACAAATTACTCTACTCTGCAATTTGGTTTAGCCTAAGGTAATGACAAATGTAACTTCTTTTGAACAAACGCTTTATAACTTGCACATAGGCAAATGTTTGTATATCTAAATGCTCCTTGAAATTTGACATTCTCAAACTAGCAATATTTGTGTAACACATAAAGGATGAAGCACTATGGAGATGCTCTGCTTCTGAGGGGATGGAAACATAAGTTGTTCCAGTCCCCTTTTCCTCTTGCATGACAAACTGCTTTTGAATATTGTTGAAGTTCACTCCCTAACCACTGATCCCTTTTGCAGGACAAAATTCTGGGTTGCATTAAATCCCAGAGTAAATTTGCTATTGATTTCAGGAGGGCACAAAATTACAATTGCGTAAACACATTTAATATCTTCCTGTGGCCGGAATCACAGGTATCTTTCTAAAATCCACAATTCCTGGGCAGTTTAAGAGGCTCCAGTCCCTAAATGTTTGCCTGGCTGTCAGGCAGATGTAACTACCATGTTAATACAGATGACAGAATCAGTGGCAAATCTGAGATTCTCCATGACATCTTACAGCCTGGCACAAAACCCTCCACTTGCCACCAACTTCCCTTCCCTTTAATAATACAGACAGTGAACTGCACAAGCTGTTTTGCCTCATCTTTCTGTGGGCTCTATCTCCAGAACTGGAGAGCCTTGATCACCCAGCATCGACAGCCTCACAATTTGACAGACACAGCTCTAATGTCTCACTCATGAACCAAGAAGCAAGCCATGCCCTGCACCACGCCTGTTGGCAGAAGAGAAATAGGTCAGCGAATTAGCATCATAGAATCATAAAGGTTGGAAAGAACCTTTAAGATCAAGTCCAACCTACAGCCCTACAACACCCTAACACTAAACCATCTCCTGAAGTGCCACATCCAACCGTTTTTTAAACGCCTTCAGAGATGGTGACTCCACCACCTCCTTTGGCAACTCATTCCAGTGCTTCACCACCCTTTCGGTGAAGAAGTTTTTCCTAATATCCAATTTAAACTTCTTCTGGTGCAACTTGAATCCGTTCCCTCTTGTCCTATCGCTATTCACTGGGGAGAAGAGGCCAACACCCGTCTCACTACAGCTGCCTTTCAGGTAGTCAGAGAGAGCAATAAGGTCTCCTCTCAGCCTCCTCTTCTCCAGGCTGAACAGCCCCAGCTCCCTCAGCCTCCCTTCCTAAGACTTACCCTCTAGTCCCCAAATCATCCTGGTTGCCCTTCCCTGTACCTTCTCCAGCACCTCAATGTCCTTCCTGTACTGTGGAGCCCAAGAAAGACTCATGTACAGCATAGAAAATTTTTGTCCTCGGAACAGCTGCTGTTTTTTTCTTTTCTGCTAGAGCTATCTGTGGGCAATAGTTTCTTCCTGGTGGCTAGCACAGGCACAGAGAGTTGATAAAGCATTTTCAAAAGCTTTCGTAATCACGTCTCAGTGACAAATTCCAGCAGAATTAGCACAACAAAAGGCAGCTGTTACATGTATTTTCACTACTGAACTTCACACAATGTGAAGCAGAAAATCGGGACTTTCCTTTTGCCTTATGATTAAGGAAATTTCACTGCAGTCTCCTGTACCTGAAGGTCTTCCACTATACTGCCAAAAGCCAGAGACAACACATTTCCTCTATGAAATGTAAACATCAAGTAGTTAAAAATCTGGCCTGAAGTTCCATTCTGTAATATTTTTAACTATTCCTACCGAACACAGAACAGTTTCCCTGCCAAGAAATGCTGCAGGGCAACAAAGCGAAAAAATAGCATGTTTTGTATAAAAATGGTAACATTTTTAGAATATGGAACCCTACTGGATAGTTTTCCATGAGGATTAAAACATCTGTGTGGAATATACAAGTCCTTGTAAAATGTTTCTTACTGAAGTTGAGATAATTGTTCATTTCTGTTGCTTTGGTGAGAAGCGTTCCCATTGAATTTAGTCTTAAATGCTAAAATAAAGAAAGCTCACAAGCAGGCAGTGCATGGCTTTTGAAAACAAAAACAAAACTCACTTTACCTCTTAGGAAAAGCCTTGAAGAAATGTGCTTAGTACAAGTGGCAAAAAATTGCAACTATGCCAGCATCAGCAGCCAAGAAAGTCTCACTACTTTTAAAGATGAAAAGGGAGAGCCAGCTTCAAATTACACTTGTCGCGGTGTAACATATATAACAAATAAATAAAAGCCAAGGGATTGAAGTCACCCCTGGACACCACACGTGGTGTGGTGCACGGTGATGCATTTCTAAAGCATACAACAAAACATTGTCCTTTAATCTAGTTGTATTTCAGTTGTTTGAAAGACCACCTGGTTTTGTAAACTACTAAAACCAACGATAAGCACTGATGTTCTCTGCCAGTGACAATTATGTCCAGTGCAACTGAGCTCCCAAATCAAATTGGGAAATGATTGTTCCTTCTGGTTATGCTTCTTAATGAAATTCAGTGCTTTACTTGCAAAACTTTGTTACATTTGAAGAATTATTCTCTGGGTAACTTTTTCCATTACTACTTACCACAAGAAGCTATGTAACCTGAAGCAATGCCAATAAAATGGAAATACGGGCTTGCCCTCTGTGCTGCAGACCTACATGGGGCATATCTTTTCTAAGTTGCACAAGCTTCACAAAACCTTATGATTTTTTCTGCTTATGGATGTATTCAACATCACGACTGACAGACCACCACTGCTGAGGTCTAAATGTTCTCCAGGGTCAAACTGGTTTTTTTTTTTGTAACTATCTCAAAGTTGAGGAGCTCAGCTTAAAGGAATTCACTGTCTGGATTTCACCCCAAACTGCTGAGCATTGGAATCCCACTTTAGGCAAAACTTTGTGTGTTCTGGCTTGTGCAACCAACAGCCAAAAGGTAAAAAGAAATAGGGAACAATTTCTTCCAACGTAAGTATTTGAAGCTTTTCCATTTCCTTGAGAGACAGATTCTTGAGATCATAGCACTTCTGCCAACCAACAGCTCACAAATGCCCTCCTGTGTCTCCCCTGTCTGGGGAGGATCTTGCAAATTGTCTATAAAAGCATTCTCAGCCAGAATCCCCCCAAAAGAGCCTTAAAGGAGAGAGGGTTTCTATCTGGAAGTCAGATTAGGACAACGCTCTTGTTTTTTTTTTTATCTAGTCAGTTTTACAGTATAAATAGTAGCATATTTATCATTGCTTTTATCACAATCTGTCCAACTACTTCATGACTACTAAAAACTGCTGTACCACTATCAAGTGGAATGAGGAGAAATTATTTTAGGTTTATTAGTGAAGTGAGGGTTTTGTTTACACTTAAAGGCTCAGTCTCAATTTCATAACAGTCAGAAGCCTGAAGTCATCACACATGGCAGTTAAACATTTTTGGGAAACAATGCGAATGTAAATCAGAGTTTGAAGGAGACATTTGTAGAAAACACGGTGAGTTCCCAGGGATTTCTATTTACTGTGGAGTTTTTCATCTCAGCAGGACTATAAGCACCAGAAGTTCTAATGAACGTTAACAAACTATAATTCATGTGTCTATTTCATCTGCACAGCCCTACTTCACACGAGATTTGGCAACCGAGTCCCAGTCTTGGCACCAATCTATCACGTGCTCTCTGCTCTGTACGCCGCTCACCATCTGTTCGAGCAACAGCCAGAAAAGCTCCCCGGTCCCCGTCCTGCCGCACACTGAACGATGGGTCCTGCTTGCAGCCTCCCCCAACACACTGGGACAAGGTGAACACAGGCCAGCGTTGACCGAAACCGAACAGCTGGCCGATCCATCTTGCCTACAAGTGTGGCTAGACCAAACCACCGCTGCGTTATTGCTGGGGAGCCATGACATATTATTTAATGGCTGATTATTTAAAACATTAAATGCAATGAAGGGAAGAGCTGTGTATCCCAAAGTTGGAAGTGGGACATACAACTCTGAATGAAGTTATAATGAATATTCCCAGGACCATCTTGCCAATTTTAAGAAAACCCTCATTAAGCATTTAATTTCACAGCATTTTGTTTCCTCCCTGGAAAACTCACCTCTAGCAAAGATTTGGCATCTCCTTTAATTTATAACTTTATTTTGTACAGATACTACATTGTACTGGTATACCGCATAAATAGATCTACATAGATTGTGTGAGCACAAACTGATACCCCAGAGGCAGGCAGAAGGAAAGGAAACTCAATCATAAGAGTTACAACCATTTGCCAGAAGGACAACCAATGTATAAACATAGGCTAAATTAGTGGTAGGGATTTATCTGAACTGGCTCTCCCTGTGAAAGGAAGTAATAAATAACATAAACACCAAAATACGTGTGTGTGTCTGTGTGTATGCTTTATCTGGGAAATTCACCATCCACTAACATTGGCGATTATTCTTCCCACTTAAGAAACGACACAAGCAAAGCCCAGAAGGACGATTAATGTGTCTCATGGCCTAATGGATAAAGCAAGAGAGAGTGATGGAAAACTCAGTTTTACTCCTAACTCTGCCACCCCTGCTGCGTGACCTTGGACAAGCCCGTGGGTGCCAGCTTCCCCATCTGTAGAGCCCTGAGTTACTTGGTATCAAGCTTTGAGCTGGAGACACTGGACCAGGTTTATCTTGAGCCAACCCATCTCTAGCTCAGCTGGTTCTAGAACTATAACATCCATCTGGATTTTTGTTGCCCTTGCAGAACTGCTTGACTATCCCTGTGTCCTGCTCTGCAAGGCTCCCGGCAGGAGGTGTAGTATTTGGTGGGCTGAGCAATACAGAACTGCAGGACCACCTCGAATCTGGTGCTTCTCTCAAGCTAGAAAGCTCTTCTGAAGCTTTGGACGTTTGGGGAGCAAATACATTTACATCCAGCTGGGCTTATGAGCTCTAACTCCACATGGACCATCCCAAAATCTGCACTGCCCCCAGCAGAAGCACTCAGTGTGGAAAGCCTAGACATCCCCAGGCTATTCACTGGGGGACTGTAGCACAGAGAAGCCCCAGGCTGGCTCTAACCACGTGCCTCAGCTCTGTGCCGCTTAAAAGCAGCGAGACGGCACCCTGCCCAGGCAAACCTGAGACCAGCTCCATCCCTCTGCCTGCTGCCACACAGATAAATGGCAGGGAATGCGTTATTATTTATCTCCTCCTGCTGAGCCCTACAAATGCCGTCAGAAAGAAGACATAAAGGTTTGAATTATTACACCGGAGGAAGGAATCTCTTTTCGGTGTCTCAGAGCCCAAGCACTGTACACTACATCTAAATGTACTCTGTCAAAGCCTTCCTGTTTATTCATAGCAGCGGTCCCATTGAAATCAATAAGGCAGACCAAATTTGGCCTGCTGTTACTAAGCTAGAAGCAAAGAGAATGCAATTGTAAAGGACTGCACTCACTGACTACAACAAATTAGTCTCCAGTGAACCCGCGTACATTTGAGCATTTTCTTTTATTGATGGCTTTAGAAGTTGTTAAACACCTGGCTCTTGCTACCTGAAAAAGATTTAAAACAGAATATTTATGGAGAAAAATAAACGATCATAGGGATGAGCGGGGCATTTGTGTGCTAAGTAAAAGTTTGAGTATTCACAGAACTCCGCTGCACATCTACTAACTTCAGGCTTAAATCTGCAGGGATATGGCACAGAAAAATCTTCGCGGCCTTACTAACCAAATTTTTAATGTCTTATTTTCTTCTTGCTGCCTGCATACTTCCTTTGACCAAATTTTCAGCTTATACTTTGTACATGCAGAGCTCCCACTCTGCTTCAATCCTCAATGATTATCACTAACAGTAAGAATTACTATATCAATAAAAAATGGATATTTTAAAGAAAATCATAGCATGTTCTCATGAATCAAATGATTTCTAACTGACCTATTTGGTTTATATTTAGGTGGACTCTCAAAATACATAAAGGCTAGTCAATTCTTCCTTAAAGATCATGATGATTTAATATCACATCTTTTAGATGCTTTGAAAGTCACATTTAATTCTTCATTTTAAATATTCAATAGCATGTCTCTAGGATCATTTTTCACGCAGTAGTATTAACACACTCTGACAAGTGAATATAATAATAATGAGATTAACAGTCCAGCTGTAAAACAAAACTCTTAAATACTGCAACTTCTGCCAGATGAGCAGTTAGGTTTTGGCAGGTTTGGTGAGCTGCTTTGGCCTGTCCATTATCCACTCCTCCTCCTCCAGCAGGAATATAAGGACTCTGAAGACAACAAGACAGGTGTGTCTATTCATGTCACTGTGAAGAGCCTGTGCTCCAAATGCACGAGTTTCTGAACATCTGAATTTTGACTATTTCCCCTCTTTCAGTAAAATGCAAAACCAAAGAGCAAAACTTTTGCGTATGAAAGCTTTACTGGTTTACAGTACGTAGGCAGAGCTGCGTAAATCATGGGGCAAGAGGATGTCAACTATGGGCACGAACCCTCTGCCAGCCAGGACTGAGCCCTAAGCGCCGGTGCTCTGTACGAGGGGCTGCAAGGATGAATACATGCGCTACTCCATGTTTGCATCAATGACCTGGAAGCAAACACAAGATCACCTCCTGACGTATTTGCAGGTGACAAATGCTGGCTCAGTGATACTTTGTGAGGAAGGCAAGTCAGTGAAAAAGATGGAAATCATTGGGAGGCCGTGCCCAGTCAGGTTAAATACATTTTGATTTGGCCAGTGCAAGGCCTTCAGAAACAAGAAACTCAATTGTACTTTCAGGAAAGGGGAATGCCTCTGTGATTGCGGAAAGTATCTGAATTGTTGTGAATAATTTTAAACAGACGTCTACACATACACACCAGCTCCCACTATTATCTTAGTTGTATGAAAATGCTAATTTATTCCTTAATACTGAAAGGTGAAGGCCAACAAGAAGTAGTGACACGTATACAGTACTTGTGAGACCCTGTGTTAGCACACAGCGTGTTCATAGTTTGTCTTTGGAAAAAACGGAGACAATACGGAAAACATTCCCAAAACTTTGAATACACGGACTATATGAAAAAACCCATATAATGAGACTACAAAAATCTCAATACATTTAGTTTATAAAATAGATTGACAAGTGACTAGTTCATACAGTGTAAGCACTCTCCCAGAGAGAAAACAAACACTGGGTACTTAGAGCCTCGCTTGTCTAGCAAGGAAATTACAGAAGAAGAACTAATGGCTGGAAACTGAAGCCAGACAAATTCATTTGGGAAACAAGACATTACTTTTGAATGCTGAGCCAAGCAATACAGCAAGTTCTTTATTTCTTTACTTTTCAGTTGCAGGATGCCTTTGGAGAATAAACATTGAACAAACACAAGTTCTTGGGCTCAGTCTTAGAGTACCAGAGTAAGCTCACATATAGGGGATCAAATATGAGGATATTTCACTTATTTTCTGACCTTAAAGTAAATGAATTTATTCATGTACTCAGTCCTTTTGCAACTGTCAAAGAGATGTAACAGCTTCCTTTAATCATCAAACACCGCAGTGCAGCAATGGGGACCCATTAGCACTAGAAACAAATTTGGTGCTAACACGTAGTGACACCGTTCACAATAACCAGACATGGAAACCGTCTGCCACTGCTGCTGCTGAGGGCACAGGCTGTATTAGTAAACTTTTAATATTATGCTGTGAAGAGCAGCTTATTTAGTATTATTAGTTCCTCCGTGATGGTATTCCCCACAATATCTCACTGGCCATTTCACACTCTTCTCCAAACTGGATCTAGTTCTGCTCAGGAGCTCATAAGGGGCTTCCCAAAGCTGTTCGCTCACTTCTGGCACGACAGAAGACTTGTGATGCTACTCTAGATTGGGCCCGTTGTGAATCAGCAACAATACTGCCAAGCATGGAACAAAATCTCACAGCTTGTCGCTATAGAAAAGAAGGAAATATTTACAGAATGTTAGAGGTTGGAAGGGAAATCCCAAGCCTAAAGGGAAATCGCAAGCCTAAAAGCTCAACAAATTATATTGGGGAAATCTGCCTTGGCATTTCGGGCTACTTAAGTAGTCTGTCCTTGGCAAACACTATAAAAGATCCCAAGAGACAGACTTGTGTCTGTATAAGTGTTACAGAGCACCTCACTGTGTTGGGAACCCTTTCTCCTGTCCATGTTGCTTTCATCAATGATTAGGGATGTCCCTAAATTACCTCTCTTCAACAATTTTAATTTCTCCAATGAAACCCTTATGGACTTAAAGGTGATCTTACACAAGTGAAAAATCCAGGCAGATTTTGGAACAGGCCCAGAAATACGAAACATCCACTTGTTTTGGAGGCATTGCAAAAGGAGAAAAGAAATTAAATGAAACAGCATTGCATCTGCAACATAAAACATGTTCTAATGTCCCATGCCAGCTCCCCACACATTTCAGTGATGCATGGGCTCTGGCAGGTCAACAGCACGTGCCGGGTGGAAATCCCTCACATCTTATTTGACAGGAAGGGTGTCACTGAGGACATCACTATAGAACCTGACAGGGTTTGGCTTCTCCCAACACACTTTTCATTGTAGCAGCCGAGAGTGACACTGAAAAATTCCTTTACTCTACACAGCTCCGTTATCACAAACTCTTGTGATTCTGGTCCTCACTAACTACTGGAACAGCTTAGTCAAACGACAAGAACCAGAATGATCGTGCTCTGTACTAATTTAATATCTCTTCCTCTCTCTGTCAAGCAGAGTAGAATTAGCCTTTTGTTACAGAAGCCAAAGCTATAGTTTATTTAAGTAAAGTAAGATGACAAGCACTCTACAGCAAACATGACCTAGCATCCTAAATGGAGAGATACTCCTTCGGTACAAGGTACCTGCAGACTCAGTCACAGAAAACCTTAGCACAGGAGGTTTTGGAAAGCAGGAGGCTATTAAAAGAGACAGATTTCCAGTGAAATTGTATTTAAATAACTGCAGAACTAGCATTCCAAGCTGGCTGCACTAGAACAGAACAGGAGGATTTGACCTGAGCTGTTTCACTGGCACTAAATCCCAAAATGAGTATATAAAACAACAGATGTCCCCGCAGAGGTACAAAATAACCGATACTTCCACTACCCCCAAGCAATGATGGGATGATATTTTTCCTCCGGAGGAATTAAGGTGGCAAACCAGTGGTTAAAAAGGAGTTGCACTGAAGAAAGTGAGTTTCAGAAATTCCTGGAGTAGGCAGAAATATTTAGCAATCACAATTCCAACAGCCACTAATTTCAGCGGGATGGAGAATTAAACTGGTCGCTGCCATCAGATTTTCCTCATTTTTTTTCACTTCTCGTTACAAGCTGAATTTTGCCATATGAGCAGTGTCCAGGACAACAGTGAAACATGGTTCAGTGCTGTGACCTCAGATAGTCTACTCTTGTCAGGGACAGAAAGGTAGAGCAGGTATTTCTCTGACTTCTTTTCAAATACATCCCTAAAGCAGTATAATTCCTTGGGCTTCAGAGGTAGCAAAGGAAAACTATTTATTTGATTGACTGCTGCTATTTCATCTATTTAATGTTGCTGGCATAATGTCTCTACCCATTTTGTTACATGAGTTCTTATTTATGCTTGTAAATCTGTGCTTAACATTTCACATTATTACAGAAATAAGCTTCTTTCAAATGTTCTGCTATTTTTTATTTATTTTTACTGGAACAAGCAATTCCTTACTGGCTTAGATTCCAAGTGAACACATCAACTCCCAACCCCTTTTTGCTTCTGAAATAATGGATTTATTGTCTGTGGCATTTTTGTAGGTTGTTTTTTTTATCTTACAGCCTAGTCTTTTTGGGTTACTCGTAATGTGTCATCTCAAACTGCCTTACTGGTCACCCAGGAAGATGAATTCAGCAATATCAGGATTTGTCATTAGCGGACTATGGCACTTCTGAACCGCCTCTTTAATTACATACCAGAGTTACCAGGGCTTTGTCCCCTGCTAAGGCTCCACATTCGTGCAGAAGATCACAAATAGCCCCTGAATTTCTCTTCCTGCATTCTGCTGCAGAGGAAGTACTACTGTTGCTCAGCCCCGGCACTACGTTACCAGCCCTGTCCACAGAAGCAAAAGACACGATTCTGCATCATGCTCTGGTCTGGAGCACACACAAAGGAATCAGAAAACCATAACCTGGCCCAACAGAATAACTGGTTTCAAGTGAATTTGAGTTCCTCTCTAGTGGAGGGAACCAAATGCAGAATGACCAACTGCTCTGGCTATAGGAACATTTCTGCACCATGTAAAACCAGCGAAAGGGTTTATTTTAACTGCCATTAGGATCAGATTAAGCCAACCATAGTCTGTCTTCAGGTCACTTTCTGTTTTTACTTATGCCAAGAATGGGATAGTGCCTTATTTACCAGAACAGTAGGATGCTAATAAACACGTTCTTGGAAAGACTCTACATCCAAAGCTATTCTTTTTCTTCTCCTCAGCAACTGCTGAATCAAACATGAAATTTTCAGTTCTCCCTTAAACCCTGCAACCAGCTATATCCCTCAATCTCTGTCTCTGAGGAAATGATTTCTGTGCAGGCTTAGCTCTCTTCTCCTTCCAGCCCTTTGAATAGCAAACCATAGTTAATGTCTATCTAAGAAATACTTTTTCTTGCTGTTGAAGGCTGCAGCTCATCGCTTCTCTTTCTTAGAGACTACTTACTTACCAGCTCTCCTCCACCTACAGATTTCTTCTTTAAGATGATTCATATTTTTCTCTAGGGGGAATGACTTCAGAGGAGCTGTTCCTGACAGGAGAACAAATGTTTAAGACCTAAACCCATTACATTTACATTGCTGGCAAGAATAAGAATTCATAGTCACCTTTTGTAAAGTAAGAACTTAAATCTGACTTCCAAAAAGTAGAAAATAAGTCAGAAAAAAATGAAAAGGCCAGGAAGGATGTTTCCTCCTCTTTAGTCTCCTTATTCATTTAACTGCAGCACATCTCAATGCTTTTGAGATAAATTTTGGCAGCATCAAAACTTAAGCACCCAAAATCCCTTATGTGCAAAACAGTGACACACTACATGGACAGTCTGGAATTACAGAGTGCCACCAGCCAGCGCAGTAGGAATTAATTCACATTACTCTTACATGAATTTAAATTAAGCAACACCTGATTATACACATTCCAGAACACAATATTAATGCAGTGCTATTAATAACACTTATAAAGGTTTGGGCTAGCCTAATTCTAAGATTCATCATACCAAAACAAAGCATATTGAACAGCTCCAGGGTGCATTTCTTAAAGTATCTGAGTGAATTAGTACCTGGTCTTCCATTGATTTTTCCCCCCAGGAGTCCAAATCACTAATGTATATCACCAAGCACCATGTGGCTAACATATCTCCACAGTGAGTAGAACACCAAGCACCCAGCTAGTCCTTCAGTTCAAGCTGCTGAGAGTGCCTGATTTTAAATCTGTTTGAGGAGAGAAGTCACACATGCTAACAACCTTTGCTGAGCAAAGAAATACTTTCCCCACTGTCAGGGAGTCCCTCTGCATACATCAGAAGGAACACATAAAACAGGAGGGAAGTCAGGTCGCACATGCAATCCCAAAGAGGTGAAACAGTCAATTTGAGGACATGAGTGTTTTAGAGCAATTTGGTGAAATTACAATTTTACGATGTTTTCATTTATCAATGCATACTCCCTTAGCCTATGTTCTTACCCCCCAAATATGAACTGTGTCAGAAGAATGACTGATACTGGGTCAAACATCTGGCTGGATACTGAAGTTCTCCCAGAAACAGAAGTGAGATGCCAGTTGCCTTCCCTTCTGATCCTGTACTAGATAGTAGAGATGAAGGATGCTCCACCACCTTCTCCAGGCTGTCTCATCTTCTTCTGGGAGCCTAGTGATGGGCTTTGCCCTGCGAACGGTTTGTGACTGCTATCATTCTTTTGTGATTACAGCTGGCAAGGTCTTTTCCTGCTGACAGGATGTAATGGAAAAATCTTCTAGTGGAGATGCAGCTTTTATCTGCAAGTGCCCAGTAGCAAAAGTACCCAGTATTTTCACATTAGAACCACCCAGAACTGGTAAGATACCCCGTAACAGTAAAGGATACTTTTCAGAATAATCAGACCTGCTTTAGGGCTTCCACTAATACAAAAACATATTGCAAGGTAGCGACCAGTCACTTGTTTACATTGCTCTCCATCAACATCTTTGTAACCATGAAAATCTTTAGCACACATCTGACTTACTCTGGGCAGCTTTTTTTACAAATTAGAAATCTGATACAAGAGATCTTGGACTCAGTACCTCTTCATTTTATTAGAGCGGTGGTGAGAGAGCAATCTAAAGCCTCTTTATATCAGCAGTTGTGTCAGTCTGTAGTTTTTATCTCCCCAGACAATTGCCACCACTAGAAAAAGAGGCTCTGGAAAGATGACATTCATTCTTCAAAGCTGACAGCTGTAAAACAAGGTTCTTCAGGCCACAAAAAGAAAGCCACCTCAAAGATTGGTGCATCCTAGTAATCAAGTGAGTTGCGTGTTTCTTTTTAATTCTCAGCTGCCTATAGGCATTTTCCTTTCCCATCATTGCATCTGACAGCTGATTGATAAAGATTAGGTGCCACTCAATAAGAAAACTATAAAGATCATGTTGCTTTTGATGTCTATCTCTCGCTCTCTGAGCTTGTAATCAAAAGCCCATTTAGTAGGTTACAAATATCTCAACTATGATGACAGCCCACCAAAAGCTTCACATTTTGGGGACTCAGCATAAGGTGAAAGCTGGCAAGTAAGAAGGTTCTGATCCTCCTCTATTGTACTTTTCAGAATGCTTAAGTGCCCTCTGTATTCGTGGGCTTCATGAGTTCAAGAGCCCACCTGGCCCATGTGCTCTATGTTCTCCATGTTCTTGCCTTTTAAATGATGACAAGGTCTCAGGAGGACTGGGTAAAGAGATCCCACAGTGCCAGGCACTGGGGCAAGACCTGGTGGGTCTGATGAAGAATTTTGCCAGCGAGCTGACCACTGGCTCCCTTTCACTTCACCTTGAAACTTCAAGAGAGGAAAGAACTGGAAGCGTGCAGACGGGCTGGGGAATGACAGTGTGGCAGGAGAACGGGGCACTTTGGGGAGTTGGAGTGTGGAGGCTGAGCCGTGAGGAAGGAAGATCAAGTCAGGACTGGAGTCTCTGCTACAGAGCAGGCACAAAATCCCTCTGGAGAATGCAAGGGTATGGTGAGCACACAGCTGCGCGCTTGCTCTTGCTACTGAGACGCACATTTATAAAAGAGGCAGTTGTGCCATTTCTATTGTTTTCCAGAGTCCTACAGCTCAGATTTTGAGTGCCATCCAACCACCAACCACTCCCAAATTCCCACTGCAGCAGCTGCCACTTCAGTGTTCTCGTGGAAAAGTGCAATCTTCACGAGAGTGCAGAGAGCCTCTCTGAGGTTCAGATGCTACTGCAGAGATGGAGACAGCCCCAAGAAGGGAATGAAGAGAAGGAAGGAGAAGGTAGAGACGTAGTCCAGACCTGTGCAAGCCAAGGGGAGCTTTTTCCATTAACTTCCTCAAGAGCAGGTTCTGGCAGGGCAGGTGAAGGACACAAAGCTGTGAAATGGGGTAAAAAGTTTCCTACTTGAACTGTTTTCCTAACTGCACTGTTTTCAACTACTTTTTATTAGTCACCCTCGGATGACACATCCGAGTCTATTTTGTTTTATGATTCTCTTGGGATGACCTAATTGCATAAAAAATAGGGAGGTTGTTCATTCTAATCAGATGGTTGTGTGATTAACTCATTCACAAGCATTTTAAAGGCAATTTTATAAATGCATGTAAAGGCCTTTGTCTCCAAACTTGAAAAGTCTATTTCAGTGTGTGTACACAGTCAGGCTGAGTCACTCTCTTTCTGCTAGTCAGCGAAAAGACATCCTATTATAGGACACTGAACTCTTATCTATTTGCTGGTTACATTTATAGTTCAGAAAGACTCTGATTATTTATTTTTTTCCCCCGCTGCACAGATTTAGTGCCTGGGGACAAACAAGCTAGGTGACACCAGTGTCAGGCCCGCCCAGAAACTATTTTTAAAACACAGGCTTTTAAACCCAACTTCCTCCTGAATAGGGGAGGCAGCATTGCACAGTAGTATCAAGAACTGGAGAGACCTTGTTCCAAAGGGTAGGAGCTCTGGAAGAACAGATGCAGAGCCCGCTCGTGCCTGGTATCAAAAAGTTCTGTGCCTCTCACAGGAAATGGCAGGGGCAGCAGTTTCTCTGCCCTCATCCATGCGTTCATGCTGTTTCCTGTATGTCAGCATCCCAGTCCTGAGTGAGGCTTTCGGGACACTGGGAGCACTGGAATAGTTATCTGGACTGTGGTGCTTGGAGTACACTGCACAACAGGTACACTGCACAACAGTTAAATATTAAGAATACCGCTTTAACAAAGAAATGCTCTTTTTAAAAAAAACTCGTAATATAATTCCTCCTCCAGAATGAAAATGCATGTAGCTATTCAACAGCTTTATGCTCAGGTTTTCCCGAGTTTTATAACGTGGCTGAGAGTGTGGGTCAGCGTGCATGGGCAGCATGCAGATTCCAAAGGGAAGGCTTATGAATCTTAGCAAAAAGTAAGTTTGATTATGAGTAAAATGAAAGTATTCCCTCAGCCAATAGCTCCGAGCAGAGTAAAGCAAATGTAAGACACAATTCTGCCCCAGGTTATAGTTAATTTTGTCATATAACAAAGACAAAACTTACAGCCAGTGAGGGAAAGTACTTAAACAGAACTTGACACTTAGCAGATTTAATTAAAATACAGATTTCCTAAATCCATTTTCCATTATTATTGTTATTATTCTTTAGAAGCTGATTAGGCAATCGCAGATGTCACTACCGTACAAATATAGATACACACACACAAATATAATTGCAAGATTTCTTGGGTCTCTTTAAAAGTTGCCTATTGAATAGTGAAAAAGAAGGTTTGCTCCAAATATTTTTCAACATTCAAACCAAACCCAAATCGGCTTACTACCAGAATTAAACGGTAGCTGTCCACCACAGAGATTACCTCTAGCAAAACATTCAAAAAGGTTTTGACTTGCAAACATTTCGGGTGCACGGGGGGCACGCGCACTCTGCAACGCGGGAGCACACAGAGATCTGGGAAGCAGCGAGGGGACGGAGCAGAACCTAACGCAGCACAGCTGCCACCACAGATCTCGGCTAATGTTGCTTCCCAAATCCAACCTCACTGCTCTCAGGGGTCTTTGTGTAACTCTGCCAGACTGTTCAGTGCTGTCATGGAGCTGAGAGAGCTCTGCTTGGTGTGGTTACACTATGAGATGTGCTTCTGTGGGATGAGCCGCAACATTCGGGATTGCCTCGTGGTCCCACGGTCCCAGAGCCCCATCTCAGCTGGGCAGAGGAGAGCTGGGACCAGGCTGCTCGCCCTGTCGAGTTGCTCTGCATAGGCACCTCTAGGCAAGACCACTTTTTGGATTAGCTGGGAGAAGATACAACCTTGAAAACCACAATTTGGGTCTTCAATTAACAACTTGCAAAGCCTGCTGAGGGAAACTAATCTTGATCCATTCTTTCCTTCTGTACCTGTGTTTCCTTGCAGCTCACCATCCCCCAGTTGAACCAGTAGGGTCCTACAAAAGGCATCTGCTAACCAGGCTGCCAGACAGCTCACTTCTTGTACAAGGTGTGCTTAATTCATGCTCAGCAAGCATTGCTGCTGAAATCATCCAGGGCAACTCCGTGTTTCAAGCGAAGCCTGGGAGTCTAAAAACAGGGCTTTAACATTAACCTTTCAAAGAGGCTGGCTCCAAACCCCGCCAAGGTCAAAAGAAAGATCTTATTGTTTTAAGGCTTTGATTGAGTCACCAAAGTATTAAGTCATAGTAGCTACTGTCTCAGCACTTGTACACTGGGGTATGCAAAGCAGTAATAATATTGTAATATGTATTTCAGACACATATGCATTAGTCGCATATCTATTTTGCAACTAAAAAACCTTCAATGCCTAAAAATAAATTAGTATGAAAGTAGAAGTGCTCCTCCTCTATTTAATAACTGTAAATTTATTTAGCACTAGTGAAATGCAGCTTGTACTGTGACTCTGCATGTCTTACTAAGACCAAAGAACAATTTTAAGGCTTTTCCTTACATTTTTAAATTGCAATAAATAAAAAATTCAGTTTGCAGGGAAGATGCTATAGATGTCTTACAAGAGGATTTTCAAAAAGTACCTCTGCAATGTGAAAACTCCCTGATTCCCACTGAAAAATTGAGAATATTCTTACTTATACAGCAGCTGGATTTGTGCAGAAAATCTCATCTCCTTCAGCCTGTGAGTTCCTCTGGTAACAGTCTGCAATTTTTTTTCCACTCCACAAATTCTGTCTTTCCTTTTAATATCATTAGCTAAAACCAATTCCTGCTGAGGAGTGTACTATTATTGACTTGTGATACATGAGCTGAATCAGCTCCTGGATGTCTACAACTATTTTCTTTTCTAATTCCATCTCTCTTTACTGAGCTACTTCATGCTGTTATCGCTATTCCCTTCAACAATGGAGGCAGGACTCTCTGTATCAATGCATAATAGGTTTGTTGCGATAATAAACAGTCTTTTTAAGACGTCCCGGCTTCATTCAAATGAAAAGTACTCACTTTCGAAAGCCAAAACCCAAAGGTGATTATTACCTGACCTGGAAACAAGAAAAAGATGACAAACAAATTGCTCACATGGGATTCAACTAATATTTAAAAGGCAAAAATGCAAGAAAGATTAATGCCATTTTAAATTTTACTGGTTCTAAATGAAGTCTTAGACATTTAAATTAAATGACCCGTTTGTACGCAGGAAATACCCACGATTATCACAATCAAGACACCAGCTCTTGCCACAGAAATAAAAGAAAGTTTCAAACGCAAACCGCTGAATGATATTTAACTGTTGACAAATGAATTTCAGTTAAAAAAGCTGGAGGAAGTATAACTGCATAGCAAATATCATCCTAAAGCTCTGACCCAGGATTGGTGTTTGCCAGGACAGGAAAACGGACCACCCTGCTCCTCACTGCCAGTCTCCCTCCTGCCCTGGGGGGTGTTTCTAAACCAGACGAGCCCACGGCACGGTCGGTGGGGCAGAGCCAGACTCGGGATGCAACTGTGAGCAGCAGCCACAAAAGGCGTGCTTCTGAAAGAACAGATAATCCAGCTCAGGATTAAAAACTACTGTGTAGCTGTGGAATCTATTCAACTAAATACACGGCTGTCTGCCCTCAATCCAGCTTTTAAACAGGTTCTGGCTTTTGTCCCACTTCAAGGCTATTTTGAAGATGCTTTCTATCTCCCTTAATGAAAACAAGCCCATCTCATCATGAAAATTTTCTTTACATGGCCAGCAGAAACTTTGCATATACTTTCTTAATGCTATAGAAACATCCCAGAGACTAGTGGCATTTGGTAAATTCACACTGGCAAAGAACACAACAACCCCAAATTTGGCCTTATCTGGGATCATGAAGTCTTTTCAAGAGGTATCTTGACCTGGCTCCAGATGACAGATCCACTGGTGACAAAAATCACAACTAGCACTAGCTGTTTTCTATCCTCTTTGTAGGTCAGATGCTGGGATGAAGTACTTTTCCATAGACAGAGTGAAAGCAAAAGTTTAAACCTTTAAACCTACAGGTGACTCATGGACCGGACTAACAGAGCTGTCTGTGCCCCAGCTCACAGCTGGTCCCTGTGATCCCAGCTGGATCAGAGAGGTTGGAGCCAACTGCTTGTCCTTATAGACAAGCCTTAAACAATGACAGCAAACGTAGCATCTGTGAGAGGCTGGATGTTCATCTGCACTATGAAGTGTTATAATTTGGTCAAACTGAACAGATTTTCTAAGGAATGCCAAGTGACACATTCCTGAAATCCACGTTAACTTTCCTCTCCAAAAATAGCAAGGTTTTGTTTACAAAGCCCCAGTTAAACAGAGTATTTTATTTCGCTTTGCTCCCAGATACTTCTGAGCTGCTTGGATTTAACTTAATTGTTTGCCTTGGGCATACTCCCTCAGAACGTGAAATCTGAGTTCAAAGGTTACATTTTACCCAAATTAAATGAAGACAAATGAAAACAGTGTTTTATAACAGAGAGTGTTCAACAATCTTAATGAGATAACAACACAAGTACTGCTTATAAAGCAGAAAGTCTACTACAACTTTTTAGCACCATCAGTGCAGGTGAACACTCACAAAGCATATATCAAAAATACTATTTTTGGAAAGAACTAGTAACAAAAGTTTAAGATCTTGTGTTGTTTATTCATATCTGAAAGAAAACATCCAGAGCTTATTCCAGCTCTGGGACAGGGAGGTTGGAGGATGTTCATCATTTTGTCTGGTCATGCTGGAAAGTCTTTTTTTTCTGTCAAATAAGCCAGGATATACTCCTGTTCCCAAGGCTGAGAGCCCAGTAAATGAGCCATATTCCATAAAACTGTTTGTGCTGCCCTCATAGATTGTAAACAAGTTTAATAAATTTAAAGTAATGAATTCATCCTGGTTTGCAAACGCAGAATGTGGACTTTAAATCAGGCAGCTATGAATGTAAGCTATGCCTTCTTTGCTGTCAGTGCAAATATGTTGATAACATCAATTTTACACCAACTGTCCACACTGCACTTGCAGACCCCAGGGAAAAAAAAAAACACTCAACAAACCCAAATCATAGAACACGAGGGAAAATTATGAAGTGATTGTCATTTCCATTAACAAAATTTGAACCTGGGCCATAGAAGTAGCACAGAACTGGGTTTTAGCACACAGAAAGAAATAGTTCTGAGGTGGGTAAGTCACGTTTTGGACTGTTACCTGACAGCACAAGCTGTATTCCATTTGCAGTTATCAGAAAAGAAAAACAGTAGGTGATATAACACTACACATGTGGATATGAACAGAACTAGCGTTTTCCGAGTAGAAATTAGGGCTCTACATCAGGCAGCCTCAGTACATTAAAAAACAAAACAAAACAAAAAGACTTTCGAGGTCTGGAGATACTCTTTGGTTATAGTATTCCCAACGACATTGTTATATACGGAAATAATGTGTCTCTGCAGCACAGAGGTGTTTCAAAGCTGGACTTCTAAACGCTCTTAAGCTTTAAAAGTTCTGTTCGAATCATAGTTTCTGTAACCATCCTGGCACTACCCACAAAGTATAGGAGATGCAGAAGTGGAACTCCTGCTGCTCTGCATAAAAGCAGAAATGCTGATTTCTGCAGACCCCAAGTTAGATCAACTTTCAAAAAATCCACCCAGAGGCTCAGTTTATCTGCAGGACTCAGTCCTTAGGCATGCTTTCCAACATCAACCCTACATATCTCTGGGGTCTTCTTTGTTTGAGAGTGAGCTCATGTACTTACTGGTCAGATAATTATTGGTTTATCTACAAGGAGTGATTAGATTTGTAAATCTAACCTGCAGCATCTAAATCACTAGAGTAAATGATTTGAAAACCAAGCAGACTATTAGTGCTATAAACCACCAAGCTGACTGGCACATCCTGAAAGCATTCTGCGTAATGCTAATTCTTTGAAAGCAATCATTCCTACAAGAAGATACTATTTGGCACGACGATAAACCCTTCTTCTTTGCCTTGGGCTATTAGCTGACTAAATGATCATTAATTCTTTGGAAATAACAAATACCTCCGAGATTACCACTTTAATGTTGAAGAGAGTCTATTTTGGTACAAGCAATGCAGACAAGTACGATGCCAGTTTTCTGTAGCGTATTAATATTTCTAATTATCTTGAACACATATTTTAATGTGGGGGAAGATGGCCAGGATTTATAAAAAAAAAATCAGTAATATCTATTTGGATTGCAATATACTTATTCAAGCACCTGCTGTGGCTAAGCCAGTCTCTACACTCATTAGTTCTCATAATCTGCCACAGATCCACTGTCCCAGGCTTCACTCCTCCCCCCACTGAAACGATCCCATAAACTTCCACAAATGTGTTCACAAGTTGGGATGCTGGACCCTAGGTCATTGGTGTGCTGGCTATAACTATTACCAAAAAGCAAAGTCATAATCTGCCCATTCCACAAGGCCACGAGAAGCCCAAAAGCACAAGGATCTCTCCTACAGAGAAAGCAGAAGTTTTATGTGAGGCTCATGAAGGCTGGGGATGGTTATATGCTCCACGGTGCATCGTGCTGGCTGTGTGAAGAGAAGCACTTCCTCTTAGCCACACACACACACACATATGTGCATATGTATATGTGTGTGTATATATATATATATATACACATAAATGCATGAGTTTCAAGTAAACAGACCTTACTTCTTGGGTGTACAGTGCTACTTTAACTTGTAGGCTTTGCACAGCGATGATGGCATGGCAGAATGTACAGGAGAAGACTGTCTTTCAGCTCCTCGTTACAAGGCAGGCAAGGATTCAGCCTTTCTCGATTTGAATATAGTTCTCAGATTCTTAAAACATCAAAATCTCTTTCTGGATTAAATCTAACAGAAATCTCTAGTTTTCTCAACTAATGGTACTCCTGGCTTCCATAAATTTCACATTAAGATAAATACTTAAAGACAATATGATGCATCCACTCTGCAAGCATTCTGCACCTTGTTAAAATTAAATCAAAGTGACACATCCGTAGTTTGCCTTTGTCTTTTCTCATTACAGCCAAAACTTTTTGTTACTTGTCACATCTGCTCACTGGAACATCGATGTCATCAGTAGCTAATGGCTGATATAGTTGATTCCTTGAAAGTCATTCAGCATTCGTCAGCCTCCTTTGTTCCTCAGGCTAATAAAATATGGCAGCTAAGACACAGGCATAATTATCCCGTGAGTTGGTTGAACTTCTAAATTCACATAGTCTTTTTGCGCCTTTTCCAAGAAGTCTCTGTCAGACATCGCAGATGATTCAAAGACACTTTGAGAAAACTATCATCCACTTCCCCAAAGAGTTTCATCCTCTGTGGATCAGGCTGTACCAAGTCAGAAATCCGGGCACAGGTCCTTAGCAGGAATCTCAGCTCTACCACACCTGCCATGGCAGCAGGGGCACAGCCACAGCGGCGTAGCAGTTACGTCCTAGCTCCAACGAAATCTATGAATATGGGTCCAAACGTTTCCTCATTCTCTTACGAGAGTCAAAAGTGGGTTCAAGCGAAGGAAAGCACCACACTGGGATGTGATCTTTTGCTACTGGGAGTGACTGCTGAGCTGCAGGTGTTTTGCAATTGACTGGAACTGGAGCTCATTCCTTCAGTGGCCTCACCTTGCTAATGCTGATACTATCAATACTACACTGAGATCTTAAAGTGTTCAGCGTAGGAAAGGAAATAATCAGAGCCATGAAGTAACTGTTCCCTCCCCCAAAACAGCTCCTTAGAGTTTGCAAAGACTACTAGAAATTCAGCACTTGCATGGAACCTGCAGCAATTTTCTATGGAAGCATAACAACTATTTTTACCAATGTCATAAACTATTCTAAACAATATGGATTACCACCAAATCCCTTTACAACTCTGCTCTCTGAAGTGCCAAATCTCCAAGGAGACACACGTACCATATTATCTACTGCTTTCATGCAAAACACTGGGAAATAGATGCCAGGGAAAAGAACAGGAACTATGTAATTAACAGTCACTGTGAAGTAAATGGGAGAAGAAGTTAAATGAGGGGTGGCAGCTGGGCATACTCAAAGTTTCCACTTAGTTTTGAAAGAATGAGCTTTTTATTTATAGGCTAAAATTCTGAGTCATGCTGTAATAACCTGAGGGCTGACCCTAGCCCCACTGATGTCAAACAGACTGTCTTTTCCTCAGTCAGTGGCTTGACTTGCAAAAGTGGAGAAGTGCCCAGTGAGAACTACATCACATCTGGGCAGGCAAGGCACCTAGCATGCACCAAAACCTGCCAACAGCTGGCACACTCTTCCATCTAGCCACACACGCTGCACCCATCCACTCTTGAACCTGTCTGCATCTTTTGGTACGTGCATGATCTTTGGAAGCTTAATACTGTGGGATTGCGCCAGAGCAGTAGTGACAGAATCTGCCTGACTACATGGCGAAGTAGGGAACTACGCTGTTTAAAAAGGAACGATGCAAACCAGTGTATCGCCAAGTAACTAACCACCAAGATTTGCCCTAATAAATCTGTATATTACCAAACTGACTAAACAGAAGCAAAACTCCATGTTTCAACATCACCCTCCCATTATTGCCCAGAAAAATAACTTTGAAATGCAGTTTATTCTAAATTATGATGGTACAAGAGGTATCTCTCTTTCATGATCTGTCAGAGTGTTATATACATGACAAATTATATTGTGTCTGTTTGTAAAGGGCTTAGAAAAGAGTTAGTGGCTAAGATTATACTGAGGGATTCTAACTTCTGCCTTTATAGAGCATAACAGGGTTAGGCACCGTGGCATCTCAGCCAGTCAGAACTATGACAGCAACACAATGTACGGGATGACACAAACCCAGAAGATTTTCAGATAGAATCAAACTGGGACAACTGAAACAAAAGCAAAAAAATCAGCAAACACCTGCAGAAAAGCAGCCTAACAGTATTTTGAACTGCATGAAACAGATGAGATGCAATTTTTAAAGTATTTGTGGGAAGGACTGCTACATTTAAAAACAACGAGAGTCTTTCATCTATCAGCCTAGAATAATTTCTCTTAGGCATGGAAGAGAGTAATATCTGCTGTAAGGACAAATATTCGCTAGTCCAGAAGAGAAAGTAGTACAGATCTACTTTCCAACCATTATCTGCAGCAAAGCCTGATTTTAAAAGACAACTATTTTTCTCATGCTGCTATAGTATCACTCAGTGATGCTGAGTTATGTAATGGGGATTTGAAAAAAAAAAAAAAGAAGTCTGTATTTAGAAATACAGATAATCTGTTCACTACACATAATTCGAAGAGTAATACTCCAATCCTCTAAACCTATGTCTCACAAGCATTTAAAGATTTTCAAGAAAATAAAGCCAATATCACTTTCTTCCACCAGGAGCTGCTCTGAAGGACAGGGCATTCAGAGCAGAATGTAATGATGTTTGCAAATTCCTCTCCTTTCTCCGGTATATCGACGTCCTGTGGCACAGGTCACACGCCAATAGTTTTCCAAGGGTTTCTTTATAGTCGGACATTTACTTTTAAAACTCCCTGTCTTTACAGCTGAGAGCTGTGTCCCTGCCCAGCTCTACCTCTGCTGTGGTGCCTGCAGGGGGTGGCAGAGCTGGCAGCAGGGGCTGAGCTCACTTTGGCACAAGCTTCCCCCGAGGCGTAGGGAGGCTCTACTCCTTTTGGTTTAAAATGAAACAATGGTATAATGGTCTCCAGCTAAAGCCCAAGCCTGGGCTAGAAGTCACCAAAACTGAAGGTGGAAAATGAGCAGATCCTATTTCGACCGCTCTCCTCCTCCTCTCCCTTATGCTCTCCTCTGGACTGGAACTATCTCCCCCCCTCAAAAACACCTACCCACACAGCAAAACCCAGCCAAACCACCACCTCCTCCCGCAAGACTTTTGAAACCTCATCCCTCAAAGCAGAATGGGAACCAGACATCCTCAATGGCCCTCTTTTCTTCACATCGCCACATTTACAAAAGAAAATTAAGGATCTTTTTCCAGAAAAGCTCATGCAACTGCAACCCACTTCCAGCTTTGTTGCTACAGAACTGAAGTGGGGTGAATCATCTGCAGAATTTTTCATTTCGCTGAACATTAATATCATCTGAGAATAACCAGGGACTCCCATTGCGTGATCCCTGTGCCTTATCTGAGCTGAAGCTAAGCAAAAGCATTTGTACTTTCCACTTTTAAAGATCATGCAAGCTGGCTGTGGGGAAGCATGAAGGGGAACTTTCCGATTACTTCTGAGTGAGGATTATACAGATGAGACCATAAATAATATCAGAGCTGTTGAAATGACCTGACAGGACAGTAAGATTTATTTCATAGTTTATCTGAACACTTTTGTGAGACGATGGAATGAAGCTTGAGCGTTCAATTTAATCCCTTCCTCCCTTTTTTATTGAGTCAGGAGATGTTTAAAGAAATTTATGTAGCTGTTTGAAAGTCAGAATTTTTAATAAGTGACACAGAAAAAGAGATTACAGTGAGGAAAAGACGCAGATAACACAATCCTGTACATAAGAAAAAAATGGCTTTGCAGTGACTTTCCCTATGAAGGCAGAAGCACAGAAGTTATTTTCTGTGATTTATCTATACAGTTTCATAAACCACCATCTGCATTTGGCTACAGGAGGAGAAAAATAAAAAAATGAAGAGGACAGTTTGGGAACCTCACCGTGGAAATGCAATATATGGATGCAGACATTCCAGGGACACAGCACACATATATGCATATATGTATGCAAGACAATTTAGATTAAGTATGGTCAGGCTGTGTATGTTCACTTACTGTTTTTCAGAAAGCAGAATTCTGTTTCTCAGCTGTACATACAGATACACTGAGAGTGCAGTAAAACGTTGTTTCCATTAGTACCAGCCTTACCCTTGACTTCTCCAGGGCCAATATTCCACCTTTAACACTGAGTTCTCAGCCCAAACCAAGGTGAGGATAGCAGCTGAAGAGTTTCATAAACTTTTATGCAAAATGTTTTCAGAGTTGTGGGGGCAGCCACTTAGAAAGTCATTTCGCACTCTAAATCTTGACTTTTTTTCTCTCCAGTTAAGAGATGATTTTGAAACGGTTAAAAGGCCAAGTTCATCATACCTCTTTCACTCACTTCAGATTTAGTGTTGCTAGCTAATTAAAAATTCATCTCAGATTTAAACAAGTGGAGAATAATTTAGTTTTAAATATCATGTAACTGTAGTTTTAAACATTTACTTGCAAGCAAAATATCATATATACGCAGAAATCTGTTTCCAAGCTTCTGCATGAAGCATAAACAGCAATAATTCACCTCTAAAGGACAGCTAAAATATGCACTGCTTTGAGTTCTTTCAATGTTGTGCACAGGGGATTGGTGAAGAAAATCAAGTGCCTTATGCTGCCTTATTGCATGTATCAGACGCATACCAATAAAACAGGAAACAAAATCATTTAGAACCCTTTTAGGACCATATGCTCAACTTCACGGGGAATAACGAACAACAACTATAATATTCCATGATTCAAGTCAAAGAACTGGAGAGATCATCTGTGCTCTTTAGGAAGAGAGTTACATAACCCAGCCATGCGAACACCTGCCGCCCTACCTGTGGCATGGCTTTGTGCATTCCTGAAGATACGCATGTACGTAGAGCCTCATCCCTTTACATACATCCACTGCCGATTAAAGTTACACATACTCACCAAAAACTACATAACAGAAAATGAATCAGAGTCTGCTGTGAATTTCAAAGTAATCCTGCCAGGTTTCAGGGAGTGGCAAGCATAGATGTCAGTGTCTGAATGTAACTGAAGGAAAATATTCAGAATTTAATAAAAGACATACATCTGAGCAAACGGCCAGGAGAAGTGACGCATCCTGTTTATGTACCTCATTTTTAGGACAGCTCTCCTGGGGCTGGATGCTAGGTACAGACATTTCTTAATACTTTCACTTTTTCTCTTTTCTCCTCTCCCCTCTCTTCTCTTTTCATAAAAAAGATCCTTCTCCGTCCTGACCTTTCATTTTGCTTTTCTTCTCACCTATAGGTGATAACTCTTTCCGTTATGTTCTGTTTCTCTTCTCCTGTCTGAGTGATTTCTTTCTTCTTTTCCCACCAGACAGCTTTCTCCTTCCTTCCCTCCAACTCCCGCCTCACTTCTTACTGTATCTCCTCCTATCTCTCACCTTCTCTCCTACTGTTATATAATTCTCATCTCACTACCTCTTATAGACCATTCATTGCAGAATAGTTAAATTACACTAAAGAGACACTTTGTATAGAAACTTTCTTGGAAAAGGACAAATCCCCCAACCTCATCATTTTCACAACAGTTAAAACATCATCGTGATTTTTTGAGACATTTAGATGTTTTAACGTTAGCATTATGAATTCTTCATGTGCATTAAAGCCTACTTATTCTCTTAGTAGCTTGTGGAAATGTTGACGACCGATAAACAGAGTGCTGCTAAAAGAACTGAACACAGCTACAGTTATGAAGGTCCCTGAAGAACACACGGCTGACTAGCCATTGTCTTTATGGTTGGAGCTGTAGGTTATATTTAAATGAAAACCCTTTCAAGACTGTTAAACATTTGGTTGTAAATAATTATTAAGCTTTAATTCCCCATCACTGGTTCTTCCTTTTTGGGGCCGGGAGAATTCCATTAAATCATACAATTCATGGCCAATACAGCAATGGATGTAGGATGCTCTGAGTCTACATAACAGCATGATTGCTCTAACTTATTCTTAATAATGACAACTCAGTCATAATGAATTACCCCTTTCGTCTGAATACCTACTGACAATACAGGCAAAGGAACAAGCTGTGTGAATAAGGCAATGCCCCTGCTACAGTTTGCATCATTTCTCCAACGGATGGGAATGTTGGAAAGTAGTAGAGGGCTGGATGGAAAAGCAGCAATTCACCTTGGGCAAAGTTCACTTGAAGCCAATAAAATTTGGTCATTAACTGCCCTGGATAAAATACCAGGTCTAGATTTATTTATTTTCCTGGCAGTTTGCCATACCTTTGAAAATTTGGCTCTTTACCTCTGAGAAATGGGGAAAAAGCTTTCAGAGACATGAAAGACAGATAACATTCTTACACGTTAAAAAAAGCCACAACAATTAAAAGTCAAGAAAAAGCAGGTAAAACCTATGAGCATCCATTTTGATTTTGTCAGGGTATTTCAGCAGCTGAAGTTTCAGAAAATGGTAAAACCATCAGGAACAATGAACACATCCATTCCCAGTACAGCTATTTATGAACTCATCTTTCAGGTAATACAGACCAAACTCAAGATTTACTAAGCAACACAGGGCTTTATAGGCTCTTAGGCAAACCTGAAGATTTATATATTACTTTTTTCCTTGTAAGAGGCGGAATCAGACCATGAACTTCCATTTCCTTGGGAACAGCTCAAAAAAAATTCTGTTTTAGAGTCCTTCCTTCATAAAACATAGAACGGAAGAAAAAAGCAGGTTATTCTGAACACTAGAAACAGCTAACTTTCACAGTCTATTTTCCTTTCTTACATTAAAATGATTCAAAATGGAATTTGCTAGCAGAAAATCAGACTTAACTGCATTACAACAACAACTTCTGGAATCAAATCCCTCTTTGCAGGCATTTAGGCATATGTAACTAGAGCTTAGCTCCTTATTTATAGAGAAATAAAACCAGAAATAGAGCCAGCACATAAAAAGCAAGCATAATCTGATATTTGTTTTGTGTAAACTCAGACCATCAAAGGAGGTTATTAAAACAATATGTTACTTTGGAATCTTCACGTACAAGCACAGACAGTCCATGCTAAGAACAAGAAACTGTCTTGGTATTTAAGATACCTTTGTATTAGCAGAAATATATAGCAGGGAGTGCACTGGTGTAACTATTTCAATTAAAAAAAATAATACTATTAAACCACACCATTGCCACATGGGTGCATCTCCCAGATTTCCAGCTACTACAAGGTAGTTTGCAGCAAACAAACTGGAGGTCTAGGAAATGTTCTGAGGGGGAGTCCTATGGTACCCGAGCCCTGGTCTGCTCTGGAGTAAGACAATCTCTCAGCCTCTGGGGTCTCATCTCAAACATCCTCTGGTCTGACCAGTCACTAGAAACAGGACATTTTAGCCTGAATTAAGCAATTTTCTCTCATGTACTGTTCCTCTACAGAGTGTACTCGTAAATAATGAAGGATTCTGACAGAATTAACAATTTTAGACCAGGATTTTCACTCTGGCTATGTACCAAGGCCCAGATCCTGTTAACTTTGAAAGGGCTATGGATGCTCAAAATATTTTGAAAACTGAGTCACTTACGTAACTAGAGGCTCAAGAGCTTAACACTGGGCATCCAGCCGCTTTGGAGATGACAGAGGCAGAAGGACCCACTGATCTCCCACTTCCAGTTCTCTCATTACACAAATCACAGGGTGAGTTCAGATTGCAGCAGATCTTCAGTCGGGCAAAGCCCAATTCCTGACTTAAGAACCAGTACTTAAGGGAGAGTCACAAGCTGATGAATTGTTGTACTGCTTTATTACCTTCCCTGGCAAAAGCACGGGCTGTGAGTCTAGCGTGCGCTCATCTAGTGTCAACGTACAGTAATCAGATCTGTTCTACACTTCAGCTTAATAGATACGAGAGCTCACCATCACCAAATTTGCATCCCCTCCATATGTAAATTCACAGACTAAGCTGTGTGTTGAACACTGCAGACAGACTTCCTAGACCTTTTACTCTTCCCAGTCCTTTAGCTTTTCTTATGGGTCTCCCTTGATTGCCCTCCATGTACTCAGCTTCCCTGAAGCGCCAACAGTCAGATCTGGAAACTGGCTTGCTGTAAGGATCCGATAAGATGCCAGAAATGGAAATAGCATTTCTCCAGTCCTGCATGAGTGCACCCCCTACAGATTGTATTAGTGCTTCTGATCACCGTAGTACTCCCCAAAGTGCATCCCAAGATTCCTCATCCTTTTTATGGCCTGTACTCTTACAGGCACAACTAATTTCGCTGTATTGAAACATCTGCTGTCTTGCACCTCCATGTTACTAAGTAATGCACTATCTCCGTATCAGTGACAACTCAGGAGCAAAACCTTCTTCACTACTGTCTTCTGAGGTTTTTACTGAGGGGCTCATTAACTTTTCCCAACTCTTAGCCATAATTTTTATGTCCTATGAAGTGACTTGCTACATCACTCTCGTCAACACAATGTGGCTCCTTTAAAGCCACTATTATTCATCTTCATTTCATCACAGGCAATAATAATCAAAACTTTTCAACAAAATTGACGTAAAAATAATTTCTCGAGGTAACAAAGTATCCCAGTTCGATTAACTGGATGATTACAGCTTTGGAAGAGCTAGGACTAAGGGCTCTTTTCTCTGTCTTTCTTGCATCCCTCAGCATTGACAATCTAATTTTCGTAGCAGAGCACACAGAGAAAGCACAAAAATACCACTGGATGCTTCTGTGGAGATGAGATCCACAGGGAAGGGGAGCAGCAGCTACTCAGACAGAGCTGGTAATTGCTGACACCAAGCAAATGTCGCATGACAGTCAGACCCTGGAGGACTTACCACAAATGAAGCTCTCTGGACAAAGGGATTAGAGGGCTGGGTATGGCAGCAGAGACTATGGCATAGTCACCATAGACATCATAACGTTATGATAACATCGGTGACAAATCTAAGAACTTGCAGTATTGCTCAGGTTATGTATCATATGGGAACAAGAATGCCAAACCATCGGCCTTCTACATCGACTTAAACTCAACCAGCTTGTAGCACTCTCGACTACTACCCTTTGCCGCTCAGGATGAAGGTAACATCCTGATAAGGATGTTGTACTTTAAGGGGATGTTTTATTGCTGACAAACTGTGATTTCCAGCCTGCCACAAAGGGAATGAAATGCAACGCAATGGAACAGCTCCCTCAGCCCTTAACTAATAGCGAAAGCCTTCACAACAGGTCATTGGCTGGCTTAGTTCAGTGGGTTGAGTGTGGTGCTTGAAACACCAAGGTCGCGGGTTCGATTCCCGTTCGGTTCTCACGCGTGTTGCCTGACCTAGTCGAGAGGTGGCGTCCCTGCTCACAAAAGGGAGGTTGGATTAAAATGATCTCTGAGGTCCCTTCCAGCCCAGGCCGTTCTATGATTCTATGATCTTCTCCCCTACTGCAAAACTGTGGTCCGCAGGTACACCCTCCCATTCCCCATCCTGCTTCTTTCATGGCTACAGCACCAATCAATACACATCCACCAGAAACTGCTCCTAGGTTCTCAGAAGCAGCAAATGCCACTTCTGACAGATGGCTCCTCCTCCCCTCATCTGCTCTTAAATAGGTTATAAACACAGATTTTAACACTCCCACTAGGAAAAACACTCCCACCAGATTTCTTCTATTGACTAGGTTGATTTTAAGCCCATAAATGTGCCATTCTCTTTCTTGTTCTTTAATACCCATGTTCCTTGCATGGGTGTGTAAACTTTTTTTAAAAAATATCTTTACATCCCCTGATAGCTTGATTAATTTTTTTCTTGCCAATCTCGATTTTTTTTTGCTAAATGAGTGCTCATTTGTTCCTCTCCCACCTCTCTTGTTTGTTGCCATTTTAAGACCTGCTAGACGCTTAATTCATTCATCTCTGACTGGGGTTTATCGAGTCTCTGGATGTAAGTAGTGCTGCAAGTCTCAAATTACTACTATTGTGGAGGTGAGATTTGAAGAGAGGTCCCTGGAATTCATTTTCACAAGGGAAATGCACATCTTTGGAACACTCACCACAGGGAATATGGAAGAGCCACAGAGCAACAGCTTTTCCCAATGTGCTCAATTGCCAGGACATACAGCAGAAGGCTGCAAGGTAGCATGTCTTAGAAAGTTACCCCCACTAGTGGGACGTGATGAATGGCAATATACGCACTTTCAGCTGTTTACAAGGAAAAAAACCAAATAAACCCAAAACACCTCCCCAAAACATCATCACCAGTCTTTTTTTTTTTTTAAACAAAAAAACCCAACGACACAAAGCCCACCACCACCACCAAAAAAAAACCCCCAAAATTAAACAAAAAACCCCACACAAATACCCATGGAATTACAAGGTAGGCTGTCGAGCTCAAACACTGAAAACTGCCAGAGTCAAGAAATACTAGAAGACTCAGAGCTGGGGGGGACAGGAACCAGACCGGGGAATATCCAGCCCTGACATTATGAAGGAATACTTGCAACTCAGGCCTTGACTCTCTGGGCATTGGTCAATGCTTTATTAATGTGCATCTCTCTATTCTCATTTAAAACACAACTGGACAACAAAACCACATTAGGCTGTAGGTATCATACCAAACGGTTTTATTTTCCCAAGGTTAAACGTACCAAGACTGCCTGATACACAGAACAAGATAAATAAAAACCTCAAGGAAAGAAGTAAAAAGAAAAATCACTGATTTTTTGGATGGTGCAATTGTGTTTTCTCTTTGTGAACATCTGAGAGAAGCATTCATTCATATTCTGAATGGGAAAAGGCAACTGAAACAGGTGGTCTATTACTAGATCCATTAAACAAGAGATTTATGCATTACATATCCATCTTGAGGCAATTAGGCTGATCATTTCTTTCCTCTTTTATGGCTTCATTGAAAACTTTGGCAATAAAGCAATTTAAAAGTAACTATCCAAGCATTTATCTATGATATCAAAGACAACCAGCCTTTCTTTTATCAGAAAAAAGCTGCTTCACTTTCCATCCTTAGAACGTACAAATTTAGAGGCAACATTCATTGTTAAGACAGTGACATAATGCTGCCATTGTCCGAAGTCTGAATGGTGAATAATGGGTTATGGACTTGCTAAATCATTGTTTGTTTTCTATTTCAGAAAATGATTCTTGAAGTTTGACTTTAATCTCACAAGGTATGGGAACAGCAAGCAGAGAAATGAAGTTGCCATAAAATTAATCTTGAAGTAACCTCCTCGCTGCATGTGCTGCAAGGGCACTTGCAGTTTTGGGTTCCTACAGATGCTGTACTCACAGGTGAGCACAAAATCTGCACAGAACAATGATTTTCAAAGCTTTCTTTTAGGCCACTGAACAGCAGTTTTCTTCTGTTTGCTTTGCCCATCTCCTATGGATGACTGGAACTGTAATGCTGGAAAACCCCAGCATCTGAAAGGTTTTAAGCTCAAACCCCAAGTCCCCAGAGCCAAGTCCTGTGAAACCAGAAAATACACTTGTCACTGCCACTTCTTGTAGTCTGGCTCGACTACCTAGTAAAAGACAAATGTAAAATAATCTACATCACTCAAAATTCCACTGGCTCAAAGGTTGCAAAGATTCCAGCCACATCGACATGTTTCACGATTTCCTTATTTTCCTTAGAGATCATAAACATTTAAGCGATCTGAAGATGGAAATCAAAAAAGTTTCACCTGGACCTATTGGAGCAGGTCCAGAGAAGAGCTGCAAAAATGATCAGGGAACAAGAACACCTCTCAGAGGCTGAGAGAGTTGGGGTTGATGAGCTTGGAGAAGAGAAGACTCCGAGAAGACCTTATTGCAGCCTGTCAATACTTAAAAGGGCGCTATAAACAAGATGAGGACAATCTTTTTATCATGGTCTGTTGTGACAGGACAAGAAGTAACGGTTTTAAACTAAAAGAAGGTAGATATAAGGAAGACATTTTTTACAATGAGAGTGATGAAAGACTGAAACAGGTTGCCCAGAAAGGTTGTGAACGCTCCATCCCTGAAAACACTTAAGGTCAGGCTGGATGAGGCTCTAGCAACCCAATCCAGTTGAAAATGTCCCTACTTATTCCAGGGTGGTTGGACTAGACGACCTTCAAAGGTCCTTTCTGATTCAAACTATTCTACGAGTCTATGATTTTTGGGTGCTACAAATGATTACACCTCTCTGACCACACACACCAATACATGCTAACAGCAAAGATCAGAAGCGTACCTGAGAAGCAGACAAATGAAAGCCATCTTAATAATTTGATTATGGAATTTCAACTAACTGCAATTACAAGGTCTACAGAAAATAGTGAGAGAGAAGATGATGTACACTGCCAAATCCATCAATATCCTGGGATTTTACCACAAGTCCCAATCTTTTTAAAAATCTCCAGCTTCTTAAGTCAGAACACAATGAATACTGAACGAGGAAGGGTCTTGAGAGACCAGCTCACCCATCCCCAGCTCCCAACGCTGGTCAACTATTAGTAAGTTAGCAACACCCAGCTCTGTTTCTCTACTGCCACCCCGAGTAAACGATTGCAGTCCGTTCTCTTTGTGCAGATAGCGCGAAGTGGGACGACCTGGAAAGCCAAAAATCCATTAACACGGGCACTATGGGATATACTGTGGGAAATGGAGAAACTGGACAGTATTTTTCAAAGTGCAATTCTAACAATGTACTTACAGACAGAGTTGCAATCTACAGTTAAAAGAAACAGAAGGTAAAAACTCCCGAGTCTGACACCTAAGTCAGTCTTGCACTTTACAGACACCCAATTCATGACTTCTGAAAGCTGATAATTCTGTGTATCCTAAGAATCAGTGTGCGTAGCCACACAATATTCTATTGGATTAACCATGCTACTGAAACCAGAAATTAAAAACCACCTTATCGCGCTCAGTTCAGAGGCAGAGCAATAGCAGAGCACACATTGCAAATGGAGCTCTCAGTCTTGCTCCACCCTACGTTAGGTAAGCTCAGTAAGTTCTGGAAGTACTGCGGCATGTTGCAAATGATGGATGAAACGAAAAATCTCTGCTCAGTGCACAGCGAGTAGCCAACTCCCTCCCGTGCTGCACCACTTGCTTTCAAGGTACTTAATATGCAACTTCGGTGAGAGACATTCAGAAAATCCCAGCGAGCCCAGGTGTCTCAAAAAAGAGAATGTTGCAATTCTGTCCCACGGTTTCAGGCTTCAGTTGTTTTTATTCAATTTTAATTTTCTTTTTTGCCTACTTCGATCCAATGACCTCCTTTGTCATGGTGCATTATGGACTCAAACCATAAGTATCTACCACTGGTGGTTGCTCAGTTACAAAGTTTAAGGGTCTAGTTGCTTCATCTCTCACTACACAGGCAGAGTTGGCACTCTATGAATACTTCTTTATGAAAATCTAATGTAAGAGTGAATAAGTGGTGAACAATCAGCTTCATCACATTTTTTAATCAGGAGCTGCAGAAGCACATTGTTTTCCTAGCACTTTGGGTAGGTCAAGATCTATAAAACATAAATCAAACCACAGTCAGTTTGGATTGGCTTCCCGTGATCTGACTTATCATGAGATACAATCTGCTGGGCAGAATTACCACGGTGGATGAAAGATTTGGAAATTGTAACTTGTCAACAAGCAGCCTAAGCTACCTTACAAAAATTTACAGCAAGGTTTAAGTCACAGCTTCACATTTTTGCTAGGTCAGAGATTTGCTTCTCCCTTGCTACATTATTATGCTGTTTCAGGCTAGTGGATTGGGCAGGTGATCAGCTTCTTTACTGCTCCTGAAAGGCAAAAACTGCAAACATCTTGTTATTTTATTGTTTTGTCTCTCCAGTCCCTCACTCCTCTCTGCTTGTTTGTATCATAAATTTTATTACTCTTAATAATTGCATAGCGGACGATATGTTACTTATTACACATGTGGGCAGAGGTGAGAAGTAGCTCTATTCTTGAGTAAGAACAATGGCCTCTAGTTGTAACCCCATTAAGAATGTTTAATAAGAACAGCAATAAAACTGAATCTACTTCTGCTGTGTCTCTATAGTTAGTAGTGGGGCATGAAAGGAAGAAAAAAGGATTAGATCCATCACCACTATCTCTCCCACTAGGCTGTTTCCTTCAAAGTAGAAGGCAGAATATTATTTAGAAATTACATAGCGTTAACAGTTTTATTTACTCCCTTATTGGCACCGTAAGGCTGTACACACAGCAGAATTTATTGTTAGATCTGAAATTTCAATCTAAAGATACAAAATTTTCCTGAGGAAGAACAGTGAGTGCAGTAAGTCTTTACTGTTGCCCATATGCCAGGCTCTCTTCAAAGCCCAAAGGCAAACAGTGCAAGGCACGTACTGAGGACGCTGGAAATGTGATGCAGGGTTTGCACAATCACTTGGCCAGGCTTCCTTCAGCTGACAAGGTGGTGCTGACTGCCAGGTGTCAGGAAGGTGTTTCTCTCACCTGCATCTAACCCAACTAAAAAGGTTTGGGCACTCTTCTAGAGCCAACATTAAAGCAATATCCACCATGGGAGTGCCCTGGTGCTACATCAATCTACCATTATTTCCCACTCAGCTCTTGCAGTATTTTAATAACATGTACATATCAGCACCCTGACTGCTTTATTTGCTTGGAAGGGAGGGTGGAACTGTTCCAGCAGACGTTCTTTTTTCCAACAATTCCCTCAAGCAGGATGTTAAGGGTAGAGAGAAGAGTGGGTAATTCCCATCTCCGGGCAGAAAATGAGTCAGACTAGTTACGCCATAGTAGCTTTCACTGATTAAGAAGGATGCTATATTCAGGTAGACAACTGGCCAGAAACAGATGCTATTTATGGGCATAACTGAGCATTAGCAAATTGGCTGTTTATTAAAACAGGTGTTTGTGGGGACTCACGTGTCTGACACTGCAGACGTGGCATTCTGCTGAGAGATCGCGTTAGAGAGCGTCGGTTTCCTTCCCAGTTATACTTAAGCTTCAGCTGAGCTGATGTAGGAACTAAATTAGATTCAACAGAGTCAGCATTGGCTCTGAAAATTGGTGATTTCAATCAGGGATACAGCAAGAAAATACCATTTTTTTTACTCATGCCAGCTGTTCTGTTGCCTACTTTTGATCTCGTAATCATTCATTATTGTCTGGTCAAAAACAATTGCTTAAAAAAGTTTCTCTGGCTTCCATTAGAACAACAATAACAAAAATACCAAGCAACCACCCCACACACTTCCAGGATTCCCAGGGATGATGTAGACAGCATATACTCTATTAGTATCATCAGATACAGAAACACAAGGAGAAAAACGGCTTCACAGACCGCAATCTAGCTAGTGTCACAGCAGGAACACTACATTGCCACTCTGAAACCACGGATCCTTTCCTACAGGAAAGGTGCTTACCGATACCTGAATGCTAGGCCTCTTTGAAGTTTTCATCATTTTGATGGAACTGGCAGCAGGCTAGGTGGATTGGATAACCTGAGTTTAAATTATGCTCTGATAATTGTTTTCTATTCTGAGTCAAAATGAAAAAAGTCCTCAACTTCCAGTAACAAGATGCCACGTTCTTTTCCTGACCTGCTTCTACCCCAAATTAGGGGTAGAAAAAATAAATCTTAATTTTAGAAGTTTACATTGTTGCATCATTTATTTATTTAAGGGACGTACCGCAGTGGCAGTAGTGCACGGTACCATGCCAAACATACCAGCTCATGTCATTTTTTGACACAACAAAAGACAACAGTTAATCTACACTTTTTGTGAACTTTAACAATAGGCGTTTCATCACATGATCAAACACACCTCCTCGACACAGAAGCGCCTTTAGCTTGTCTTAGAACGCTATGAACTAGACTGGGCCTGGGTACCTCAATGCTGTTTTAGCGTCTCTGTTCGTAATTTACATCCTCAGTTCATAATTTACATCCTCAGCTACTCCCATTCGGCACTTAATCATTAATGTCCCAAAGGTTGACATACACCAACCTTCTGATAACAGAGCTCCCTAAATATTTGACGTGATGTTTCTGAATATGATGCACTTTTGAGATAGTTCTGCAGGATCACAGCATCTCAATTCAAAATACTAATTGCTGCAGTAATTCCCCAAAGCTCTCTCAATCAAGCAATTTTTTGTAATTTTAATTAATGTGGTCTTAGAAACAAGATGAATGGGAACCCTGAAGGGAATTTCAGTGCTTGAGGCTGTAAGGTAAATAACTGTGGAACAGGAAACAAGACAATGATATACACTCATATTTACAAGGTAGTTATAGAGGAGCCCTAGATCACACAGGAAAAAAAAAAAACAAAAACAATCTGCAAGGTCAGTTTTGCAGAAACATTGGTAAAACACCTTGCTGCACAGTTGGCACAGAATACGGTACACGACAGGTGTGAACCAAGGACTTGATAACAAAATTTGCACAGAAAACAAGATTCTTGCAAATTCCCAGGGAGGACTTATTGGCGTCTCCTCTTAGAAAAGCTATTCTAAAATAATCTAAGACAACCATGCCTGTTCCTATACACTACACATTGTAATCTGTCCGTGGATTTCCTGTTTTTGTTTTTTTTTTTAAAAGCAAAACTACGGCTCATAACCCTCAAATGCTTGCTGAGAATTCACGTGTTTGAAATCACAAGGGTGTTTAAGACCCTTCTGACCGAAGAAGTGTTTCATAAAAGAGAGGTCAGGCTGTGAAAGGATGTGCTGAATTGTGAAATGCTGGGGTTTGAAATCCTGAAGCCGAGAGAAGTAGATGCTTCTCTGCATCTGAATAACTGTTCAAAAGCAACAGAACCCTTCTCAGAGGTCATGTGCCCACAGTGTGGGTACCAATTCGATATCTACACGCCACTCACTTTGCCAGATGATACTTAGGAAACCTAAACCTCGATCCTAAATAAAAGTGTTTGGTCAATGATCCTTAGCAGAGCACATTTCTTACTGCACACAGTGCAGTCAGTACAACTTTGTTTCCAAAGTGAGTTAAGCATAAAAGTCAGGTGAATTCGGATGAAATTAAACCACTTCACCTACAAATTAAATCCTCTGCTTACACTGTATGCATTCACTTCACTGGGGCAAATGCTCAAACTTTCCAGCAAAGCAGTTTTCTGCCTGAAACGTTTATTAATATCAACAATTTAAATGACAGGCTGCAGAATATTATCTATAAATTTGATTTTAAATTCATCAATGCAGATCAGGAAATAATTAAAAAGAGTTAACAGTAATGTAATCAGGAAACGGAAAGCTTGATTTGATCAGCCTGTCCAATCAAAGCAGCTTTACTTTTGAAATTCTGCGTATTCAGGGCTTAGCAACAAACTATTCAAAATAGTGTGTCAAGTCCAGAAGCATTTAGAGAATGTATCCGAGAAAGATCCACATGGACAATCTCTCCCTCCATAGAAAGACAAAATTCACAGAATACACGATTTGCTATTATTTACTCAGCTTGCTAGTAGTGAAAACACACACTTAACACACCAGTTAAAAAAAAAAAAAAACAAACTGCATTTTAAGTATTTAAATTCTCAACTTAAACCACTGAACTTGATCAGAGAAATGTGGAAAATGCTTTGTGTATGCAAAGCATTACGTAACACTTGATCAGTAAAGCCTGTAGCACCATTTGCAGACTTCAACGCCAAGATTATAGCAGTGGCATATGCAGTTCACTTACATTTTAGACTCAGCTAGACATAAAATAAAATTTACTTCACTTGCCTTTTAATTAATGCAGCATGCAAGGCCATCACTAAAATCTGTATTTGAGCAATACAAGGCATTACTCAAAGAATTAAGTGTTTAACCCTACGCTCCTCTGAGCTGAACACACCCAACTGTGACCAAAGAAATCTCAGTAGATGTCTTCATGACTAATTGTACTCATTCGGTCATAGGACTAAGGACAAGCATGGTAAATTTAATAAGCTTCCCATACAGTATAAGCAGATAACAAACACATACTAAACATACTCACTACTAGAAAGTTACAGCCATCGTGTTGTGAGGCTGGTTTTTTAAACTAAGAAAATGTGGTAGAAAACAGGGTGCCTCTGCCGCCCTTCCACAGGTTACTGATTTTTTTTTATTTTTACTTTCCAGCTGATTAGGGGTACTGAGAAGTCATGTAACGTGTCTTCGCTACGTAATAAAGGTTCTTCATTTCAAGAGAAATCTTGCTTTGAATCTCTTTCGTTTGGTCTTCATTGGACTGAAGTGTCTAACATGAGTTGGCAAATCAGCCTAGTTCTAATGGTCAAAGTTCAATTGCCTAATACAAGCTATTTGTTTCTGTAGGATAGACACAAATTTAAGGGTATTGAGGATGAAGCTGAGAGCAACATTTATCAAATATGGATTAAATAAAGCAAAGATTTGGTGAGTAGAATTCCATCCCACTGATTCTGCAGAACTATGACAGCCTTGATTTTCACAGCCTCTAAGATCATGACATTAAGATACTGAAATTTTAAGAAAAAAAAAAATATACCATCACTCTTCATTTTCTGCACTGTTGCCTTTGGAACAGATTACAAAGTACATGCTTCTACTATTTTTCAGTGAAGAAGGGAAAATCGTGAGAACTGTTAGTCTTCACTGCCCACTGAACAGCAGCACTGTGATGCATGACCCTGACCTTTCACAGCCTGGTATATTTGGACTGTTTGCCTACTCGGCTCCATCCCTACATTTTAGTGAGGCCATAAACAAGAGATGTGGAATGGCATGCCCAGCAAATCACAGAATGCTGAAAAGGTCAAAATAGTAGTGCCGAACGTTTCTACTCTGTAATCTACAGAATATATGAGGCATTCACAGCCTAATAACTCATTCATATGACAAACACTGTAGAGAGAATGTAAAATGGCAGAACATTCATTCCTTCCAGTGACAATGTTTCTAACAAGCATGGAAAATGGTGCAAACTTTGCCCTGTGGTTCTCTTTTCCGGAACATTAATATTGCCTGACTTTCAATGCACAATAGCATATGTCTGCAGACTTGTGCAGTCAAATGTCCCTGTGTTTACAGTCAGGCTCAGAACCCAAAAGACAAGGTCCCCAAGGGGAAAAAAAAAATAAAATAAATCCTTGTCAAAGCCTTCCCTGTCTGCACTCCTCCTCGCCCTTCTCAGAGCACTTCCCAATACCAGGTGATTTTACTGTTACATTTCTGGAAACTACAGAAGTACTATCCACACTCCAAAAGAGGACACAGGGTCCTGACCAAGGTCAGGAGAACTATGGCAGAACAAAAACCCCACAATGCCTAACAGCAGCCCTAATCTGTTCTCCACTAAGAGCATCTTTTCTATGTTCTGTCCCATGGGTTTAAGTTCACCTTTTCAGAAACAAACTTGTGCCCATTTCTCAGATGCAAGTTCAATGCAGTAAATCTAGAAACCAAACGAGAGATCCTTTAGCCGAGTTCGGCATAGTTGCGTGTTTGTGGTGGTTGAAGTGATGGCTGTATTTGTTACCAACAGCTTAGTTTCAGTGAAAGGCTGGACGTGCACGTCCTGGACACCCCCAGACAACAGTTACCACTTTCAGAGAAAGTTTTACTGGTGCGAGATGATTTGATGCCTTTCTCAATTATCCTGAATTAGCGAATGCCCTTGGATGAATGCCACTGAATGGTTGTAAGCCAGGACATACTGGAGCGTTTCTTTTTTACTATTTTCTTGTAATAAAAAGAACACAAGATTTATTTAAAGCATTGCTGCTTCAAACCTAACTGCAAGGGTATCTATCTGACATCAGTTAATCAATTTTTCCTATAAAGACTGTGTCATTTCATACTCACGAGTATATATAGGATTAATCTTACAACCACCAATATCAACATAAACAATAAATAGTTTATTTGGAAAGCACCGCATATTCCTTTTTGACATATCCGTGCCACTCCCATGCATCCCAACGGATGCAAAAACCATGGATCAGTAGCCAGAATTTGGCCTTATCTTTCCAAGTCCATTAAAACAAGAGAAAGAAATGTGCCAATAAACTGTTCCCTGCTTCACAGATGTAAATCTGGATTAACCATACAAAAGGCAAAACAGCTGTGGATTTACACCAGCCAAACAGATCCCAGCCTCAAGTCTCTGAAGTGCAGCATTTCCCCATTATCCCTGAGAGAAGCAGGGATATTAACAACGTACCAAATTAGCATCAAAGCATTAGCAGTAATACACTTAGGGTATTTAGGGAACTACTTCTAAACCTAAATGTCAGACAATTTGTCTCTAATATTCCCTGCGGATTAGTACAAAATGATTGTAATAGATGCAAATCCTGCCTCCTTTCATGCCGGCACATACGGCTGAAATCACTCTGGATCCGCGTCCCCTGTGCTGCAGAGGAAGACAGATCTTGAAGGATTCTCCTCATTTCAGACCGAAAATTGCTCCTCCATGTATCTCTGTGCAGGAACACGAAGCTCGTGGTACTACAGCGTGCACTGGCGGGAGGAAATGATTTTCCAGCATTGAGTTCAGGGTCACTTACACAACAAGTCTGCAACCTCTTGAAGGGAGGGGGATACTGTAGGAGGTTTGGTCTCCTGTGGGAGAAAAAGTGATCTCCCAGCTGTGTGTGGGACAAAGCGGGTGCACTGGGGAGCCCCAGATGCTGGAAGAAGGCACAGAGGGGACAACAGCGAGGGTACCAGCCTGCTCCCTCCACAGCAACAGTGCGTGGGGACACGGCTGTGAGATGAAGGTGCAGCACGGGCGGATCTGGGGATGGAGGGACCAAATTTTCACTGGTGGTGGGACGGAGGGGACCCTAACCACACGCCTTCTCTGCCTTTTGCCCCACCTGCCCTCCGCTCTGCCATTCAGTGCACAAACTTAGATCCCTGGTACGGGGGTCAGGGTTGTTCTACCTGGACAAGATAAGGTAGCAGGATATGATTTGGGGCAAAACTGTCACCATCCCAGGCTCAGGCTTTGGACAAGGGAAGAGCAACTGAATCCTTAACAAATAGCTTTCAGTCTCCTCTCTGCAGGGCACTCAGTGCACAATTTAACCATTTGGATGAGGCACCATAAGCCACTGCTCCACTTAAAGTACTATCAATTTTAATAATAGTAACAGACTATATTTACAGACTATCCTGACAGGAAGACAAATTGTATATTGAAAAGCTGGATTCAATGGGCAGGGGGGAGGTATTAACAATTGTTATTGTTTTCCCAACCAGAAGAAATACAGTGTAGGTACAGGTAATATCTCCTACCAAGGCTGTTCTTTATAAGGCTCTGGTTTCACACGTTTATAATTTTCTACTGATTGATCTGCTAGGTTAAATCAAAGCTGAGATATTAATTAATTATTTTAATTAGAGCTCTTTTTAATTTTGGAAGACAGGAAGGGGGAGGGATCTACATCAAAAGCATCAGACGTCCTCACAGAATGGGTGAGGAGAACAGGGAAAAAAAAAAAAAGGTGTCTCTTTCTCATCCCCCTTCTTTTCACCCAGAGAGAAGGGATGCCCCATTTCATGGCTAACAGTGTCCATACAAGACATTCCCAGGAAAATCCTTCAGAATCTAATCAGACTATAAGCTTTCAGGCAAGACAGTTTGAACATGTTCTGTTGTGACTTGGGCATCAGCTGTGGAAGCCAAGCACACTTCTGTCTTGCTCCCACTGGGTTCTGAGAACTCCTTGCAAACGTGTATTTGGGCTGCCACTCCATTTCAGGCAGAGCGACAGAACTCCAAGTCTCAGCAGAACAAATAAAAAAAAAAAATAATCTGCATCCCTGTATCCTCTTTGCCATCTAAGCTTTACTCTTATCCTTCTTTGGCAACCCTTGGTTTCAGCTTCATTTTTCTCCCAGTTCAGCTTCTTTGCTCACCTGGTGCCCATTTGGGTCAGGTCATCTCTGATTCCTCAACGTTGTCTCCCCTGTGCTGCCCCAGCTGAGCAGAGGGAACAGAAGCAGCACAGGGAGGGAGGGTTACTGCCTGCACAGAGGCTTTGCCCAGCTCAGAGAAACCCAGATCTTCATCTGAGAGCCCCTGCTCAGTCCTAGGCTGGAGAACCCCCGGTGGGAGCTGAAGGAAAGAAAGGTACTAGGGCAGCACGTAGCTACCAACGGCCAAGATACCCGTTTTTTGTATGTACTTGCTACATCCCTGAGTAGGCATCATATGGGACAATTTAATCAAAGAGCAAATAAAAAAGCATGCACGCAGCACTCGGAGGCCTGCCCACGGAAGAGTATCAGTGCCTGTTTCACACCAAACACACGAGTGAGAACTCAACCCAAGCTCTTTCAAATCACTTGCTCTGTTCGAATTACTTTACATTTCAAAATTTCCATACTGTTTTTTCTCCAAGATCACCACCTTATGCAACTAAGATGTTGATCAAATACCTGTATCTGTAAATATGAAGAAAACATGATTTAATCAGTAAATCAGAAATGACAGACACTGCTCGATTGTCATGAATAGCCAGGCTTGCTATGAAATGGATGCCTCAAAGATCTTGCAGATTTTTTTAATCATTATTATTTATTTTTAAGAGGAGTAGGAAGTCAAGGAAGGGAGCCAGGAGACCTGCGTGGCTAAACAGGGATCTGCTGGGTAAGCTCAAGGGCAAGAGGAGAATTTACAGATCTTGGAAGGCGGGGCTGGCCACTTGGGAAGAGTATAAGGCTGTTGTCCGAGGGTGTAGGGAGGCAACTAGGAAAGCAAAGGCCTCCTTAGAATTGAACCTGGCGAGAGGGGTCAAGGACAACAGGAAGAGCTTTTTCAAATACGTGGCAGATAAAACTAACACCAGAGGCAATGTAGGCCCACTGATGAATGAGGTGGGTGCCTTGGTGACAGAAGATACAGAGAAGGCAGAGTTACTGAATGCCTTCTTTGTCTCTGTCTACTCTGCCGGAGGCTGTCCTGAGGAGCCCCGTTCCCCTGAGGCCCCAGAGGAAGTCAGGGCAGTGGAGGAGTTTGCTTTAGTCGATGAGGACGGGGTTAGGGACCAATTAAGCAATCTGGACATCCATAAATCCATGGGTCCAGACGGGATGCATCCACGGGTGCTGAGGGAGCTGGCTGATGTCATTCCTAGACCACTCTCCATCACCTTTGCCAAGTCTTGGGAGACGGGAGAGCTGCCTGAGGACTGGAGGGAAGCAAATGTCACTCCAGTCTTCAAAAAGGGTAAGAAGGAGGACCCGGGTAACTATAGACCGGTCAGCCTCACCTCCATCCCTGAGAAAGTGATGGAACGACTTATCCTTGGTGCCATCTCAAGGCATATCAGGGATAAGAGGGTCATTAGAGACAGTCAACATGGCTTCACCAAAGGGAAGTCGTGCTTGACTAACCTCATAGCCTTTTACGAGGATATAACAAGGTGGATAGATGATGGTAGAGCGGTGGATGTGATCTACCTTGACTTCAGTAAAGCATTTGACACAGTCTCCCACAGCATCCTTGCTGCTAAACTGAGGAAGTGTGGTCTAGACTCTCGGGTAGTGAGGTGGACTGCGAACTGGCTAAGGGGAAGAAGCCAAAGAGTTGTGGTCAATGGGGCGGAGTCTGGTTGGAGGCCTGTATCCAGTGGAGTGCCTCAAGGGTCGGTACTGGGACCAGTATTATTCAATATATTCATCGATGACTTGGATGAGGGACTAGAGAGTACTATCAGCAAGTTTGCTGATGACACCAAGCTGGGAGGAGTGGCTGACACACCAGAAGGCTGTGCTGCCATTCAGCGAGACCCGGACAGGCTGGAGGGTTGGGCGGGGAAAAATTTAATGAAATACAACAAGGCTAAATGTAGGGTCTTGCATCTGGGTAGGAACAACCCCAGGTTCCAGTATAAGTTGGGGAATGACTTATTAGAGAGTAGTGTAGGGGAAAGGGACCTGGGAGTCTTGGTGGACAGCAGGATGACCATGAGCCAGCACTGTGCCCTTGTGGCCAGGAAGGTCAATGGCATCCTGGGGTGTATTAGAAGGGGGGTGGTTAGTAGGTCAAGAGAGGTTCTCCTTCCCCTCTACTCTGCCCTGGTGAGACCCCATCTGGAATACTGTGTCCAGTTCTGGGCCCCTCAGTTCAAGAAAGACAGGGAACTGCTGGAGAGAGTCCAGCACAGGGCAACTAGGATGATTAAGGGAGTGGAGCATCTCCCTTATGAGAAAAGACTGAAGGAGCTGGGGCTCTTTAGTTTGGAGAAGAGGAGGCTGAGGGGTGACCTCACTAATGTTTACAAATATATCAAGGGTGAGTGTCACGAGGATGGAGCCAGGCTCTTCTCGGTGACAGCCACTGATAGGACAAGGGGTAATGGGCTGAAACTGGAACATAAGAGGTTCCGCTTAAACTCGAGAAGAAACTTCTTCTCAGTGAGGGTGACGGAGCCCTGGAACAGGCTGCCCAGAGAGGTTGTGGAGTCTCCTTCTCTGGAGACATTCAAGACCTGCCTGGACACGTTCCTGTGTAGCATAATCTAGGCATTCCTGCTCTGGCAGGGGGATTGGACTTGATGATCTTTCGAGGTCCCTTCCAATCCCTAACATTCTATGATTCTATGATTCTTAATGAAAACTAAGACTGTCCACAGTGAATGTAGTATCTTAAAAATGTCAACAAATACACCAATTTTCACATCCAAAATGACTCTTTACAGCTAGTCCTTCAAACAAAAAGGATAGGTTTTTTTTTTTAAAAAAAACACAACAAACCACAGCTATTTTAATTCTATTCCCATATCTTTCAGCAGATGTAACTTGGTCTATTCCCTTGCACTTGTTTTACAGTATTTCTGTTGATTTGCTTAATAACTATTCTCAAGGAATTGCATTGTTAAATCTTCTAGAAACAAACTCTTTCAGAAGAGATCAGCTATTAGGAAAAATGAGAATCCTCATAAATGATGTTTTTTTCTTTCCTCAGCGTCTTTAGAAGGAGAGAAACTATCATGACAAAAGTGAGTTAAACCCCTTGACATTTTCCCTGTTCAGCAAATGAATTAACATAGATATTTCTTGTTTTGCTTTCTAAGACTCCTGATACATTTCTTAAGCAAACGTCTGAAAACAACCAGTACGCAGCTGAAAAGCAAATGATGCATAAATGATTCAATTAATATAGACACAAACATGCAAACATTCATTCCAGTCTCAACTAACTCGTTCTTAAGGAAAAGACTAACTTGACACTGCAACCACTGTAATACACAGTACAGAAGTAAAAGACTTAGTTTTTACTTTGATATTGTATTTTTAGCTTTTCTGACACTGTGGAACACACAATTGTAAAATAGCAGCCACAGAGCAAGCTAGGTGGCTCTGGGTGCTGCTTATGCATAGACTAGCCAGATACTGCTCCTACAAGATCTTTGGGGATCCTCATCCAGAGAATATCAGCAGAGCACAACGGTGCTTCCCTTCTTCTGCAAATGCTCCTGCCCCTGCTTGCACACCAGCTGAGGGCTGCAGTGCAGGAACCCCCCGCTCCCTGTGCCTCAGCCAGATCGTGCCTCCCTGGTGCCACCAGAACTGCGCAAAGGAGCTAGCTCAGAGAAGAAATCTATGCCGTAACCAAAACACAAAGGATCGGTTATTTTTCTTTCCATGTTCCCACAGCACTAAGAGTGGACAAAGTTAGCTGGAAAAGAATTTAAAAAATAAATTAAGAAACCAGCAGAGTGATGCGCCAACATGTCAGAGATATTTCTTCCGCTATTCTTTATGTATAGATACATACACATAGCTAGATTTTAACGTTACATAGAATGGCCTAGGCTGGAAGGGACCTTACAGATCATTTTAATCCAACCTCTCTGTCATGGGCAGGGACGACTCTCAACTAGATCAGGCAACACATGGGGACCGAACAGGGATCGAACCTGGGGATTGAACCTGGGACCTTGGTGTTATCAGCACCATGTTCTAACCGAGTGAGCTAACCAGCCCCCACAGACACAGCACACTCCACTCACTGTCAGAACAGCTGTACGTGAAAACAGATGATAGACATTTAAAACTTACTGCACCACAGCCTCCAGACTTCTGACTGAGGTTTCGATCTTCACTTTTCTAAGCCACATGAGCTCTCTAACCTCAGGGATTTGGTATGAACAATCCATATACATGTTTAAGTTTATACGGTCAATCAAAGCAACAGCGAATTCTTGCTCTAAATAAAGGGGTCTTTGAACAACTACTTTGAATCACAGAGGCCTAAGCTTTAATAACATCACATTCAGAGCTTTACACAGGAGACGGTCACATTTTACAGAGTTTGTAGGAGTACAGAATTACGGCACAAAACTCTTCAAATACAAACTTAAGGGCCTTTTGCTAAAGGCACACTGTTTCCTGGGCAGAAGACCTGTATGTGTTTTGGCTCATACTACCAAATATGATTTTAATGTCCTGAAGACAACCCAAGGACATTCCTTTTCAGGAAGAATGTATTATCACATTAATGTCATAGATCTGCAAAAAACATACCTTATACAGTAAAAACAAACATTCTTTTATAAAATCAAGATATATTGAGACTAAATGTGCTGCATAGTATGCAATCAAGAAGTTATTACTATGCTGAACCCAATATAAAGAGCTAAAAAACAAATAAAAAGAGGGGTTTTAGTTTCGTTTTTATGGAAAGGAAGCAGCAGATGAACAATAAAAAAAAAATTCTGTCATTATTTTCTAGGTTGGCTCAGAGATGAAGTGATTATCTGACCTGGTAAGGCACCTGAGACAGTGAAACTGTTTTTGACTATTTCTCTAGTCCTCTGGGATGCTCTTTTGTCCTCCTGTCAACTGTCCTCTCCCTGTCTCTTCTTCTCCAGCACAAGCAAATAGAGAAAACAAGAAAGAAGCAAATTCCAGTTTCTGCTTCTCTCTAACCTTGACAGGGTTGGTTTTGATCTCTGTCACATTCCAAAGGAAAATGGAAAAAGCAAAAAGTACATTCATGCTCCTTAAGAAGAACAAGGCAGGCTCTGGACCATGCTTGAAGCCTGAAGGAACTCTTTTATCCACTGTCAATAAGAATCGCACACATCTATTTTCATTTGAATCTTATAAAAGCTGAAAGCCAAAAGGTGAATACTGAAGTCTGCAGTCAGGTCAAATAAGCTGCTAAATAGTTAGGCCACTGCCTAGAGTTTGGGGAAGATCTTGCATTGCATTGTGCTAATCATTGAGGATAAGGACAGTAAATAACTATTCATCTCCTTTGCGTACAGAGCAGACAGCTATTTCTTTAACATTTTTTTCCACTGGAAACCTAGAATAATCTCTACGGAACAAGTAGATGGTTTGACCTCCATTTCTTTTGCAGTTTAGTGGCATGTTCACACTCGCACAACCACTGAAAGAGCTGGCATATTGAGTGACTTGACTCCATGGGCTAAAGGCTCTGTAAAGCGCAGAGACTTTGCTTTGATTGCTAATAAAATACTGAAGAATGTCACTTGTTCGAAACTCCTAGGAGCTTAACAAGATTTCAAAAAGTATTCCAGCAGGTGACCTTACATACAACTTTCTCCTCCGTTACCTCGCTGCAATCAAAAGATTCGCGTTCCTGCAAAGCTCGAGCCCATCACAGAGGTCAGCACGGCTGCCCAGCCCAAAGCTGCAGGCGGCCTCCACAAGATGAAGGTGCTCCCTGAGAATTTTCTAGCTCTATCTATTTGCCATTTAAAAATCAAGAGGTAAATCAAGAAACTTCATTGTACGGCAAAGAAAATAGTTCAGGTTCTTCCATAAGCATTAATCTTTTACACATAATATGAATATGGTTTAGTGGCAATAACCAAACCCATGAACAAATCAAAAGAAAATCACCATATGTAAATCCCCTGATCTTAGGGGACAACTAATGGATTACATTCCAGCATATAAAGATGCAAGATTTTTATTTCTCTCTAGAGATACACCAAAATCCTATTATTGAGCCGTATCTCCAAGGAGAGGAGGGAGTTTGTTTGTTTTCATCAAACCTCTTTTTAATCAGTCAGAACAAAATGTTTTCACGCAGAAATTCAGTGCAAAAACAACAGTCCTGATGGAACAGGGGAATTTGGAAGAGAAAATGACGATGGAATAAAAATGCAAGAAACAAAGATGTGTACTTTATTACACAGATGTATGCAGGGACAGTTTGTTTCCAAAGGAAATAATTAGAAAGTTGACTTTCAAGAAGCTGGGCCAGGAGACTGAATTCAGCCTTTCGGGCTGGTCCAAACTTAGACAACAGCGTTTTACTGTTAGTTCTGATGGGTTCCTGACTATGGCTTCAGATCCATTTTGTGTTTTCCCCTTTCAGGGCCAATTTCTGCTTAGCTACAGGCACACAAGTCCTGTGGAGGGGAACATGCACATATGCTCCTGTCTGCAGAATTCATCTGACACTGGCTGTTTCACAGATCCACTAGTGTCTTACCTGTGCAAGCCCTTACAGACTCCTGAATCAATTCAGGCACATGAGAGAATGCTAATTTTTAAGATTAGCTAAAGTCACAAATGATTCATATTCTCACCACGATTCAACAACCACATTCAAGAATTCAAGCCTGATTTTTAAACAATTCATAGCATCTTGAGTGCTCCACCAAAATTGTTAGGCATCTGGTTTAAGAACAAGGATATGTCTTTGTACTTAGCTCAGGCATGGTTTCACAAAAACAAACAGTTTTATCTCAACATTAACAGCTTGCTTCAAATGTTTCATTCTGACCCTGCTTGCCTTCAAACGCCATTCCACCACTGAATCCACCCCAGCTTTGGTATAAAAGGAAGAAGAGAGTCAAGCTCAAGAAGGAAAATGCCACAGCTTCAGCACAGTGCGAATAATCCACATCTGCAATGCATCTCTTGTAATTTAAGCTCATGGCACTACAGTCCTCGACAGCAACTCCATTTCTGCCTCTCAAAATTAGAAATCTATTTATAAGTCACTGAAAAAAAAATAAATAAAAAGCCAGAACACTGGAACTTCAAAGCTGAGCAGTTCCTCCAGCACCAAGATGCCCCACACTTCCCCAAAGTTAGCAGAACTCTCCAACATTAGAGTTTCTCAACACAAGAGAAAATAGAGGCTGCCAGCTGAGATTCAGAGATGTGCATTCACAGAAGAATATATAACAGGAGTGAGAAAAGCATGCAAGCATTTTAGTCAAAAGCCCTTTCTGGTAAGCATTCAGAACAACCTGAAAATGCACTGTTTTACATTAACTTCTAAAGGAATCAGCACTTCTTTTATGAGAATATTTGTCTTAGAGCGAACATCAGCTGATCAATACAGTGTCGATGTAGACATATATTACTCTATCAATCATATCTTAAAAAGAACAGCAGTGTTTTATGTTTAATACCCAATGTAACCAATTAGTACGGCCGTCCCCTGATGTTACATGAGTTCACTCCCTTAAATTGTCATGGCAGTAAATTCTACAGTTATAAATGAGAAGCTGCAAATTGATTTGCATGTAATAACAGTATCACTAAACCTTTCTTACCACTTTCAATTTTTCCCATCTGCTACCAGAGTAGAAGTTTAGGATCTATTATTCCCAGAAGGGGACTTACCCAGCTGGACATCTATAACAGTTGGCTGGTTCTCCATGGGGAACAATGGCTTGGGAGGTTTGTCTGTGAGTAAAGCTAGAAAAGAAAATGAGAAAATGTAACGGAAAAATTGAGACCAATGAAAGTAAAAGAAAAGCTCTGTAGTGTAAGCAATCAAATCCAAATGTTTGTACACTTGATGGCATGTAAACATTTATTACATAATATGGTTGTAACAGTGTCAATGCGTTATCGCTTTCCTAGCAACTGTGGTGGCCCACTGACTCAACAGAAATGAGCTACTTCAAGAATTACATTTTTATCACAAAGCGGCAAAACAAACTCAATTTTTTCCTTTTAATCACAGAATTATGGGGGTTGGAAGGGACCTCAAAAGATCACCTAGTCAATCCACATATCATCTAGTTAATGTGCATATAGTAATTAGATCAAGTATTTTACATCCTCACCTTGCACAGTTAACACACTCATTCATCCGAAACGCCAACCAAATCCATTTCAGTATGACCAGTCCCTTACGCTTGCCCAACGCAGTTTTTGGGCACTCAGGCAAAACTTGCACATAATTTTGTCTGATGAACCTACCAGCTTCACACCCAGCTGACACTCCCACCCAACAGAACAGGGCATTTGGACTCTCCTCAAAGCCTGAGTGTGGACCCTTCTGCTACACAAAAGCATCTACATCTGAGAGCAGGAAACAATTCCCCAGCCTGGTCCTACTGGGTAACATCCCCAGTCCATGAGGACAGACAGAAAAGTGGAGCTACACAGGCTATCACCTGGTTTGAGAGCTCAGTGCCAGAGAGTGCAGATAGGTTTTATACATTGGGGATAAATTGAAACAAATGAGCATTCCTGGAGTTGGAAAGAACCGTTTTAAATCAAATGCAGCACCATGCACCACATGAAATCAAACATTTCAAAACTACTTCAAAACTTCTTCAGTTAAAATTCAACACCTGAAATTATTTGCATTATCAATAAAAGACCAAAGCAAAATTCCTCAGAAGGAAGCCTCAGCATTTATTGATTTGATAGGAAACAAGCTGGTTTGGTAGCTTGAGTGTCGCCTGTGGCTGGGGCAGAGGTCCCCCTGAAGCAAGCAGAGGGAGCTGGAGCCCTGTGAGCTCCCAGCCCAGGCTCCCAACTCAGCCTGAGCCCCTGGTGTGCTGGGAGGACTTCTTCCCCCCTCACAGTCTGCTTCAGTCTGAGCCAATGGTTCAACACACCTTCTCTCGGGCTTTCAAACAAGCTGGCTGAATGGCTGCAGCAGAGGTACAGCAGTCACACGTTTCACTAATGAGGCTCTGATAACCAGCTATCGAACGACAGCTGCGTGAAATTGGGAGGTAGCTAAATTATTCGGCTACCAAAATAAAATAATAAAAGCTACAAGACATTATTACATTCACATCTACAGAAAATGACAAACGGTTCTAAAGAAATACCTGCCTGATCTTGCATTATAGTTGACACTTTTTAAAAAATTGCTTAAGAAGTGATTTTCAGCACAATCCACCTCCCCAGTTCCATTTAGATGAAAATGGGGTTCCTTCCACTGACGCTACAGCTGTGCTTCACTTATCACAAAATACGCATTTCCGTAACAAGTCACCAGCCAACATTTCAGATCAAAATCATCCGTGTTTATAAGAACTCCTTGTACAGTTTACCCACAAGGACAACACAGGAATCTCCAAAGTGATTTACACAGCATGCTATTAAGACTAAAACCACAAGTGAGGCTCAGAATGAAAGATAAATGGAAAATACTGTTAATGAGAATGCAGCAGTTCAAAAATGCTCATCCAACACAAAGTCACAAGATTGACCCAGAAGCAATATCAAGGCTACCTGTACAATCGCATTATTTGGGGATTAGGCCACAAGTAGAAAATTTCTGGTAGAAACAAATAATTAAATTGCTGTACTAATGCATCTAAGTCATCTGAATGTCAGAGAAAAAGATGAAAGTATTATCGAACCTACCCATCTAAGTACAGTCTGACTACTTGCTTTTTAAGGAATTTCAGTCCTACCTAGAACTGGAAAACTCCATAGTAGGAGCTTTGAACATCAAACCCAAGGGACTTTGGAACACATTCCACTGATGATTTTTCAAGGGATATCTGTTACTGAATTGCTGAAAACTTTTGAGATGCTTTTCCTCATAAAATCCCAGAGCATCCAAGGGGAGATGGATAACCATTTCTCCAGGTTCTCCACAAATCCCACCCTAATTCAAACAGTAAGTTCCTCATTTGAAGGTCACACCTGCTTCAAGCAAAGCTCTTTCCCAGCACTCCAGGCAAAAAGACTTCATCAGGAAGTCCCAACGTGCTGATAACCAGAACATTTGGTAAGGGGGAAACATGAGAGTAAGAGCACATTTTCAGTACTGATGTGTCTCTGATCGAGACGTACAAGAGCTCTGCTTTTCTTATACTCTAATTCCTCACATGAAAAGCCCTGCTGATAAATAAGTCAACAAGAAGGAAGGGCCACTGGACTAGAATTAGATCAGTTGAACTGTAGCCTGCCATCAGCTGTAAGAGGGACCTTTTCATAGGTATTGCTTGTCATTTTCTCTCAACACATCACAGAAAATCAAAGGTAGTGTCCTCTGGCCTGGGCATCTGCCAAGGAGAAACCTCATCACTAGAGTCACAACTTGGCAACATTGTTTTTCTGCAGTTTTGGTTTTTTGATAGTTTTTTTTTTTTTTCATACTGTCTAGGCAAACTTTCTCAGAATGCCTATTGAAGGAGAGAGGAAAAAGAAATACTACAAAGGTATTAAAAATTTAACAGTGTTTTTAAGTGCCTTTGTACAACTGAGGTCAGTAACTTCTTAAAAGAATGAGGCAAAAATCTCCAGAAAATGCAATTTCAGACTTATGGAGGCAAAACTTTGGCCTGTATCTATATGCAGGAGTTCCTCAGATACTCAGCCCAAAGAGAATGGATACTGCCAGAGATGCAGCTATTTGCTGCGACTTCCACACCGGTCTGCTGCAAAATGTGTTGAAAGGTCTGTTTTGGTTTGGCCTGGCTGGATTTCGGCAGCGGGGGGGGGGAGCTGCAGGGTGGCTTCTGTAAGAAGCTGCTAGAAGCTCCCCAAGATTGATAGAGCCAACGCCAGCCGGCTACAAAGAGGGACCCGCGGCTGGCCAAGGCTGAGCCTATCAGTAAGGTGATAGCAGAGGAACGCCTCTGTGAAAAACATATTTAAGAACGGGAAAAAGAACTGCGCCATAACAGCTGGCACAGAGATGGAGGAGTGAGAATCTGTGCAGACACCAAGGTCAGTGAAGAAGGAGGCAGGGGAGGATGAGCTCCAGGCGCCGGAGCAGAGAGAGTCCCCCGGGTCTGTGGTGAAGACCATGGTGAAGCGGGTTGTCCCCCTGCAGCCCATGGGCGAGGTGCAGATGTCCACCGTGAGGATCACCGCATAGATGTCCACCGAGGACTCCACGCCGTGTGGGTGGATGCCTGAAAGGGGACTGTAGCCCGTGGGAAGCCCGCATTAGAGCAGGTCGCTGCCGGAACCTGTAGCCCGTGGAAGAGGGAATGCCCACGCTGGAGCAGGTTGGCCGGTGGGACTTTTGGGATGTTGTGGGTGGCTCACGCTGGAGCAGTTTCCCCGAAGGACTGCGCCTCAGACTCACGAGGGGTGGGCTGCCCCTCGTGAGGTGTCTCGCGTTGGGCAGTTTGTGATGAATTGCCCTTCGTGGGATGGCTCACGCGGAGAAGAGAGTGTGAAGCTTGTCTCCCGTGAGAGGGACCCCACAATGGCCCTGGGGAAGAGTGAAGAGTCCTCCCCCGGAGTGAAGAAGTGGTGGAACCAACGTCAGATGAACTGACCACAGCCCCCATTCCCTGTCCCCCTGCGCCGCTCGGGGGGAGGAGGTGGAGAAACCGGGATTGATGTTAAGCCCGGGAAGAAGGGAGGGATGGGCGGAAGGTGTTCTGTTTAAGATCTGTTTGCTCTTTCTTACTTCTCACTACTCCTCTCTGATTAGTTCTTAATAAATGTACCTAATTTCCCTAAAACCGAGTCTGTTTTGCCCGGGACGGTAAATGAGAGTGATCTCCCTGTCCTTATCTCAAACCTGGAGCCCTTGGAAATATTTTCTCCCCCTGTTCAGCAGTGAAGTGGGGGGGTGAGTGAGCGGCTGTGTGGGTACCTGGCGGCCAGCCAGGGTCAACCCACGACAAGGTCACAGTGGCTGCAAAGGCGTTTTGGGATTCAATGCCAGTGCTAACAGAATAAAACCCTTTAGTCCAGATTGGGACAGAACAAGCAACCCTCTCACTGATCCTTTAAAGGACCACTTCAGAAGACGTTATATGTTTAAAGCTCAGCACATGGACAAGACCTCATAAAAAAAAAGGCTGAGAAAGAGAAAGAGATCAGCTTGAGAACACAATTCTAAACAACTTGATAAAACAGGTAAATTTTGGTTTGGGTGGAAATTTGATGGGGGTGGAGAGGAAAAAGCCCAACCTCCCAAAAAACTTTGCATCCCTGTTGAGTGTGGTCCCTTCTACTTCGTGAAGAGCATCAGCAGAGCTACACTTTCAGGTATATTACCCACACCCTCCCCCTCCTCCCCACTCAGCTTTTTAGGCTTGTGTTGTTACCTTTAGGCTTTTCTTGTATATTATTTGTCATCTCTGGTACTAAATTGTACTCTGGGTGCATTGCAGGATGTGGAGAAGACTCCTGGGGTAAGCTGCATCTACATTGTGCCAAGTGTGCTTATGTTTTCCCTGCTTAGTGTTCTTTTTCCTATCTTATTCCCATCTGTACCTCTTTCAACCCACCATGAGCAGGGTTTCCCCTCATTTCCCTTGCTTTACTTGCAGTCTTCAGATGTTTTCTAAATGTGCTCCTGCATGTCGCATTTTAAATGGTTATATTCTGCCAGATTGTTCTTGGACAGTAATCATTATAATGAACTGGCAGCCTGTCACAGCTCTTTATATAAGAACTGAAATGGCCCAAAGGGATTTTGGGTCTAGAAGGCAATGAACTGCTGGCTCTTCAATGTCATATGTGTTTACTGGAAATGAAAGCCACTCTTATTTTAGAGGTCAGACATCAGATCACTTATTCACCTTATAAAATTCACTTTTGGTCCTTCTTAAAGAGCAAGGCAGTACAAGATATTCTCAGCTACAATGGATCCTAATTTTTCATGATCTCTGCACTTGACAGAAGTCCATAAACAACAACTATTCAAATGCGCATTACTCTAAGAGAAGTTTCTTTAATTCTTGGAACAGTTTTCTATCTGTACAGGCACTCTGATTTTCAGCCTTTCTAGAAGGGGAACCAATAAAAAGTTAATGCTGTTACCGGATCAACATGTCTTTGCATAATACTGTTACCTTTATTATTCTTATCTAACTCTTCTTTCACCTCCCCCAAAACCATCTTAAATTAAAACAACTAAATGTACTGCAAACACTCTTCCTATTACTGAAGGTACAGCAGTACTTCTGCAAAGAAAAATGAACATACCTCAGTACAACAATTCCTGTGGCCACACAGATAGACCAAGATCCTACATCTGACAATGCAGCACACTAAGGGGTGTATTTGCCTTTACCTGATGTTCTAGTATTTTATCCCTTGAACAGGCTGGGATAGCTTTGGCTGCATTTGTTCATGCAAGCACCAGCTGACAGAGCACACTAGTGAACCGAGAGGAGCGCTCACACAGGGCTTCGGTGCTTTGTGCCAGGGTAACACCAGACACGCTACCTGGGGCATGGCTTGAAGTCCCAGGAGCTGGATGACAAGCTGGAAAGACATTTCTTTATCCAGAGGCACCTGGCAATGTATGTGCTTCCCATAAGAGCCTGCTGGACATGGCCAGAAGCTGTGCAGCAGCCAGAATGCTAAGAGACTGCTTAAAGTGCTGTTTCCTTCTGCGCTTATGTTCGCCCCTTTAGAAAGTAATACACAAACTTTAAAACAATAACCAAGTTGCTGTGATTCCAACAACACTTGTCATGTTTTTTTTCCATAAGAAATTCAAAGGCACAGTGTTGTATAAATCAATACACGGATCTGATCCTGTGCAACTGCGCATCCAGCTGCATTTTTTTCCCCATAACACAGTACTTTTATTCTCTTTCTCACAGAGACAAGGAATATGCTATCTCAGGAGTAGTGCCTCAGAAAAACAGAGAGACCTGCAAAAGATTTGGTCTCTCCAGTTAGTTACACAGCAGTCTTCAGCAGACAATGGAGAGCACGACCTCCTGCACAAGTTAATGTCTAGCTACCACTACCAGCTACTCAGCTGAAGAAGAAAACAGCCTTGAAGGAGCAGCTCCTGCTTGTAAGTCCCGATCCAGTGGAACAGCCTAGAAGTTAATTTTTTCCCATTGCAACCTTATGGTTTCAAAAATCTCTCATGCCATATTCAAACATCTATCCAGGCCATTAATGATTTCTCTTGAAAAAGCACAAAGTAGCTGAAAACAAACAGCCTTAGGATATCATTACTTACGGATCAGCAATGATAACCAGGTATAAAAACTACCAGGCATCTCAGTAAGCACCAGGTCCTTCACAGTTCATCATTCAACACAGCTCTCTTTCCCCACACCAGTTCCTACCTTCCCTCTGCAGCAGTCTCACAACACTCTCCCCACTCCAGTCAGACTTCTTTTGCAGCAACCACAGCGGAAGACAGGCAGCCCAAGCTGTTGCTACAACAAGCTGCAATTGCTGAATAGGTCAGTTAACCTCAACTCCTGAATTTAATGCAGATTGTTTTCCCCCGTGCCATGCAAAGATCTGCTCTAAGCCAACAGGCATCACCTGTGCTCCAAGGACCTGAACTGCTGCCAGCGCGAAGCCAGTCAGCACCAGGGTTGTGCACTGGAATCCAGCTGCTTATGATTTGAAGGGCCTCCTTGTGACTCAGCACAGCTGGAGTGTTTTCCAGACCAGACAACTCTTCTAAGGGAGATAAAGGCAGAAGGCTAAAAATGTTAGCTAACATTTGGCTACGAACTGGTGAAATGCTGGGGAAGGGTTTTATTCTTCCTTAGGGTGGATAATGACTTGTCCTCTTCTTTGCAGAAGCACCCAAAGTATATTTGGTGTTCTATAATTCTGGTATTGATGCACCTCCTGGACATTTGTTCAGGTAATTTGCAGTGATGAAAGGAAAAAACATCCAAATATGAAGCAGAATGCAGAGACTCTAACACAATTGTTTCAAATCTTCTCTGAGACAGTTACACACCAACCCACTTCCTTCAATCAAAGGATCTGGCATTTTCCCACCATTAATTAACACAGAGCCTCTAGTAGCATTCAGTCAAGAATCTGGCTAACCTTTTGACAGTAGAACCGATCTGTTTGAATAGCATCCTCTGGGGCAAATAACAGCACGCCAAATCCTTAATCTGAAACTAGCTCATATCCAAAGTTAAGCTTTTGTTCCCTCCTAGTCCAAATACACACACTTCCAGGCATGGCTTAGATCTACTTTGGCATCTAAAAATCTTGTCAGTGACATTCCAACTTTCACACCATAGATGAAGACGGAACTAACTGCATGCAAAACGCTAAATCAATATGTTAACCAGAGGGCACATGTTGCTAAGAGAAGCTCAGCATCATACCTTTTGAAAAATACGTACCTAACTCCCTTTGGCCCATCTGAAATCCCAGCTTGTGCCAACAGATTTCTCAATGGCTGGCAGTAAAGCGCTTCAGGCCTGCCCTGCTACTGCTTTATCTTTTATGTTGCTGCTTACACCCAAGCAAACGCGTGAGCCAACTGTGCAGATGTAAATGTAAATGTGACAGCTATAGTCTTGACTGCCAGGGACCAAACTGTGCACTTGCAGAGTTAAAAGCTTTTCTAAAGAGCCAAGGGTTCCCACCTGGACTTGTAATAAGTATCCTCTGTGGACTGAGCCTCTAACAAGTTTGCCAGCAAGTCCCACTATCAGATCAGAACGAACGCTTTTCATTTTCTCGGCACAGCAGTAAATTACCACACAAGGTGAAAAGCAGTAGAAAAACCACGTAAAGCAACTCATTCATAAAAACGCAACTTTGTGAGGCTGTGTTACACGGAGACACTGTTCCCTGATTAGCTGCATTGTAGTGGGTTCTACCAGTCAGTGAAAACACACTTTTTCGCATTCAGCTGTCATGCTGCCCTTCCTTCACCATGGTATTAAGCTGACAAAATGATTGCACCTCCATCCGTCATTTGCTGTAACAGAAATAAAGCCATGGCAACAAAATGCTGTCAAAGGATAAATATCTCCACCTTTGAAAATAAACACTGAACACTTAACTCCCAATAAACTCAAACTCAATAACCTCAGAACTTGAGTGGAAGCCAGGAGTCATTAACCAGTGACAGAGTTTTTCTGTTTGTTACTATTCAAGCACGAAATGCATCTACTGGGACAATGGGGTAAAATGATACAGCAATGGGATGCCAACTCCTCTGCTACCATCACCATGAATATCACTTTATGAAAACTCTACCTAGAATCAAGAGTGCCTTAATGCACTGTTTGGTCTGCCTCTGTGGGACAATTTTCTGCAAGAAGGAATTTAGCATTTTTATATTAGCAGTAAATAATGGGAATTCATCACATGAGTTCTTTTTATGACGGCAAAAGGACAACACAATCACAATTTTAAGGAAGATGCTGAAACACAGGTCACAAGGGGAATAAATTTTGAGGCACTCAGATGCTCCTGGATCATTACTGGTGGTTTTGATTCTAACCCATTAAGTCCTCAATGATTTGGAACAGACCCATGTTTGACAGGTCATACTACTGGCACCAAGAAGAAGCTGGCCATGACTGTAGCCCCCTTGACTTTGAGAGCAGTCAAAATCTCAAACAATTGGCTGTGTCTGTCTTGTTCTTGCCAGCTGCTCCAACAGCTTCTGCTACAGGCACGACCTTCCAGATCATAGTTAACGGTTTAAAACCAGGAACAGCAGCTGGCAATTCCAGGTGTGAAACCATCTCTGAACAAGAAGTCTCGCTGCTAGTCTTCCCACCTAAGATGTCTTCAGCTACTGCACAGAGGATGCTGTCAGAGTGCACGGAGTTAGCCAAACTGCTTTGCAGAGAAGAACAGGAGCATCACATACCAGATGAACTCTGCTCAATTTGTCAAAAGATTAGGAAAAGTAGGAATTAACTAGATTTTGGGGTTGGGATCTTCTAGTTTTCGGATTGGTGCAGGATCTCCTTCCCCCTTCTTACAAGGCAATCAAGCCACACAAGGCAGTAGAAAACGAAACGGTGAGATTCTAGCGAAACTTGTGCAACAGAATACGATTTAGGCAATCTCTGGTAAAGTGGAACAGAAACAGTAGCATAGATTGCACATGACTGAAGCACAGATGGCAAAATCCCACAAGGTGCTCATCACAAAGTAATTACAACAGGGCTGAACACTTAACACTGCTGCTGTATACGTGTCAAAGGCCAGTGGCAGCTGACTGTTATGCATCTCCTGATGTGAAACATTTGGTGACACCGATGGTACGGGTTACTGTCTGGGCTGGCACTAGAGTCAGTCCAAGGTGGTTGCTGGAAAGCAGAAGAATTTGGTGTTAGCAGGGCTCTCACTGCACTGATGCTACCAAGCCTCCTTACTCCCACAGTTGCCAACACACCTTCCTTTTCATTGCATTTCTAAATTTCACAGGTTGGAATAGATTATTCCTGATCCTTTTATTCCTCTCCTAAATGTGGATCATGCAGTTTTCTTTTATGAAGCAAGCAGGAGTTTCCTCTGAAGTAGAGAAAAAAGTGTAATAAATTGTTACTAAATGTAAATTACATTTCCCTGAAATATAATTCATGAAAATCTCAAATGAAGTGTGCTTTATTTAATGAACGGAGTGTATTTAACACAAAGGACACATCATTTCATCTGCACTCAAAATGTTTCTCTTGGACTCTGAGCAGAAATAAGACACTTGAAATTACCCTCTATTTCAAGGAGATCTGCAAAGGACTTTTTATCTTTTGGCTATTTCAATTCCTTTTTCTTGCTGTCTTATAAAAAAAGTAAAGAAGTGGTAACGGATGAAGCCAGACCCCATCATCTATCTTGAAGGGACAGCTGGAGACTTTGCATGCAAATGAAACCTATCATTCTTGTCAACTTGGAGCCAGAGTACCAAAAGCCTGTATTTCACAACCAATTAATATTCCGTGATCAATCTGACCACTCGCGCACAGTGAACTACAGTGCCACGGCACAACCCCAGCAACATGAGCGATCGTGGAGCGAATTTTGTGCGTTGTTTTAATAAAACTCAAAGCAATTCATTATTCTCCGGAACTATAAACCTTGTGTGAAATGTAGATAGTTTATCAAAAAGAGAATTATTGTGGATTATGAACGCCAGCTGAACTAAATAGTAAGAATCTTCAGTACTATATCAAGGCAAAACAAAGGATGTTCTACTGTAGGTGATCCTGCTCTGGCAGCGAGGTTGGACTAGATGATGTTTCAAGATCCCTTCCAACCCCTGACATTCTGTGACACTTTTAAGGGCTGGGAAAAGCCATCTCCAAGCTCAAGATCAACTTCCAGCGAGTGCACACGCCATCTGGGGAAGGAGCAGGCAGTGCCTTTTTGTCACCTCTCCTAGTTCCCTGGTGAGGCAGCTGCAGGGCTCACTCATGCCCTGAGACAGCCCTGAGCCAAAACCTCTGTCACAGATCAAACATTTCTGTGCAGTTTTTCAAAGAAAAGGACAGCGCTACTACTGAACATCAGTATTAAAAATGTATTTTACTTGAAGTCTCAAAGGCAGCAGAGACCATTTAAAACTTGTACTTTGGGCATGAGGAGATGTTGCACTGTGTAACAGCTCAGCCTGCTTTGATGTTCAGCAGGACCATCACGATTTCAAAGCGGCCATACCGCAAACAATTTTTAGGTGGAATTTCAATTGTAAATTTTTTAGATTAATGACGTTCACAAGTAAGAAACATGGATCTCCTGTTAAGTCATCTCTTGCCAACTGATTTTGCTCCATAGCGGTTTAACGAGTAGGTTTCCCAGCGCCCCGTGAAGGCTACTAATGCTGATGCGTTCTTTGGGCTACACTCTGACTTCCAAAGCTTGCTGCAGTGATGCAAATAGTTACTATACTCAACAAAGAAAATATTTTAATAAAATATTCATGCAATATTTACATAGGTTCTCTATAATTTGCCTTCAAAAGCTGCAAAATACATTCCACCAGGTTTTGCTATCATTTTTTTTCATTTTATGACTGAAGAAGTTTTGAATCGTATTTTTCACTAAGCACATGTAGCACTGTTAAGAAAAAATTGGGCCAAATCATGTTATTATTGGCTGGATGAGCAGGAAAATGAATAAAAGCTGGCATAATACAGGCATGTAAAGAAATCATAGATACACTCGCTACTGTTTATCCTGCCTCATGACCGAAGATCAAGAAAATGTAAATCTTCTGATGAAAGACAATGCTTTAAGAAATGAAGGAGATAGCTATCCCATGAAATTTGTCTTCTTGTTTGAGGCAAAGGATTTAAAAGAATTCACAAGAAAAGTAGCATCCACAGAAATCTCTGGCGGGACGACCCATTTTCAGAGTCAGCACTGCTGCCTTTCACCACTTTCATCAGGGTTTATACCAGCTGATGGGAAACAGAATAGCTCCCTGGTGATCAGTGCGGGACCTGAGTCTTTCAGTATCAGCTACTATCAAACACAGGGAAGGTTTCTGATCCGAGAATGCAATTTCTTCTTCACAAAAGTTCACTAAACATGCACAAAGCACCACCTCAAAGAGAGATGCTACGGGAAACCTCATAGCTTTGATAAAACAAGTTCTAGATAAATGATTCGCTTCCTAAGTCAGTGGGCACACTCTCACCCCCATGCATCAGGTTTCCAGGAGGCAACTGCTCAACAAGAAACATGTAATATTTCAGGACTAACATACACCGAAAATGTTTATTGGTCAGTGGAGAGGCACAGAATGGCAAGCAAACCTCCGAGGGGAACGTGACTAAAGGCTGCCCAGAGAGCTACACGTACAACAATCACAAGGACAAACATCATTCCAGTGCCCACTGGTGCCTCTCTGTGCAGCCCTGTTAACAAGCCCAGTGACACGCAACACAGTTGAGGTGAACAAATTAATTTCCCAGTGAAACCTTGTGGCAACACTAAAAGCAACGGAAAAGAGAGAAGGCATGATCTAAAAAAATGTCTTTGTGACTGTACTTCTACTCTGTGTAACCATTGCTAAGCAGGCTATCAATGCACCAGAAGTTTGTATCAGAGGAGCATAAAAATAGCTTGACAGCAGAGTAAGCGATGGATCGTCCCTGTCCCACAGGTCAACTTGGGGATGAGTTATCCTGGACACAGCAGAAACTTTGTGAGGGCCTGCCTTCCAAACCCCCTGAAATGTGAGATTGAACAGTCCCCACAGGCACTTCAAATGGCTGCAGAAAAGGAATTAATCCTTCAGCGTATTTCCTCCATCCTTTATTAAAAGATGAAGATAATCTTTAAATCAAGAAAAAAAATTACAAAAATACAATTAAAAGAGCCGAAAAATTTCCTTTCAGCCAAGGCTATACACACAAAGTGTGTGTGAGGGGCAACTGGCTCTCCCCAGCCTTGGTGAACAAGGCAGTACAAGCTCTCTGGGAAGAGAGCATGGACATGGTGCCAACAGGCTGCCCATATACCCAGATACTCCCCCCGCCTCTGCCTGAACTCCCCGTGCACACGCTGCCTCCTGGAAGGGGGCTTTCGGTTCTCCTGCCATTTCTCCACTCAATTGCCAGGACATTGCTCCCATCCCTCAGCCACTGGGACACTGTTGGTGAAGCATCTCAAAACAGAGATCACTTTCCTCAGCTGCTGTTCTCAGAGGACCATTCGTCACCCAGCTCTTAGATTTTCTGCTGCTTTTTTTCCAGCAGCCAGATAATAGTTTTTGCACCAGGAATGTAATTTCTCAGAAATTTTTCATGAAATTGTGTCAGTTTGTTGTAACAAACCTGCTTGACACTTCATCTTCCTGTTCAAAGTGTCTTCGGTTTGTCATGTGTTGAAGCAATTTAAGATTTTGCTTTGACATTTTCAGCGAGAACAAGACTATTCAATCTGCTCTAGGTAGTAACTGCCATTACATTGAAATGACATCATTCAAATGAAACTCAACATACTATTTTGACTGCCATTTTATATCTGATCTAGCTCATGGAACAATATGCACAGAATCACAGAATGTTCAGGGTTGGAAGGGACCTCGGGAGATCATTTAGTCCAGCCCTGCAGCCAGAGGAGGTTCACCTAGAGCAGGTTACCCAGGATGGCATCCAGGCAGGTTTTGAATGTCTCCAGGGACAGAAACTCCACCACCTTTCTGGGCAGCCTGTTACAGTGCTCTGCCACCCAAAAAATAAAGAAATTCCTCTTCATGTTTAGATTGAACTTCCTACATTCAACTCTGTGCCTGTTACCTCTTGTCCTGTCACTGGGCACCACCGAAAAAAGATTGGCCCCACCCTTCTGACACCCACCCTGTAAGTATTTATAAGCACTGGAAAGATACCTGCTCAGTCGACTCTTCTCCAGACTAAAAAGACAAGTCCCTCGGCCCTTCCTCATACGAGAGATGTTCTAGTCCTCTAATCATCTTCGTAGCCCTTTGCTGCACCCTTTCCAGCAATAAAGTCATTTAAAGAAGATATCCCCCCATATTTTCCAATAACGCCACACCAAAACTTCCGTTTCTTTCTGAAGTCAGACTGTCAAGGGGCACTCTTCAGATATGCCTTTATGAGGGGATTTCTGACAATTTTGGCTTTTGTTCCAATGCAAAATGAAAGCAACATTTGAGGGAAAAAAATGTGTTTCCTCTCAAATAAAAAATATAAATTTCTGACCATCTATAATACTTCAGTCCCAGAGGATGGGATGTCTGGCTGATGGAGACACCGAGCACAAACTCGGCAGTGCCAGTGCAGGAAACAACAGAGGTTGCATTACTTGTCACGTTCATCGCACGGTGAATGTGACAACCTGCCTCGGGTACATGTGATTGTTTTACCTACTACCCACCCCCATTTGAAATTTTTTCTCTGTTTGGTTGTCTGCTTTAAAATGTATTATGCACCACGTTCAGCTCTCTAATCAAAATGTATTCATTCATCAACTCCTTCTGATGCACAATAGTTATCAATCATGTTTTATTTATTACGGGAAAAAAAGATTATGTCTTGTTCATCAAGTCTTTTACTTCAATTGTAATGTCTGTTCTCTAGAAACATAAAGGAGCATTTTAAACTGAAAGGCGTGAGACACATCACTAAAGATAATGATGGTTTCTCAGGAGGTGAACAATATTTGGATTAGTAATTACAGAACCAAGCGTTTTAACAGGGTAATATGGAGATAATCCAAATACAGGATTACAGGTGGGAAATATTATCACTTTCTCTCCCAGACTGTAATTAGTAATTAAAGAAAATCTTTGAGTGTCAGCGCACTTGTAAATAAGCACTATATAAAGATGTATCACTTACCTACAAACTATATGGTATCTTTGCTTTTTACAGAACCAGTGGATCAAATAGAGAAAGTAAGGGCTGGAATTTTTTGCTTGCTTGGGTCTGGGGTTTTTTTGGTAGTAAAAGCATAGCAGCATTGTAAAAGGGCTGGATCACAGAAGCAAAACCACAGCGCAGTAGTAATTTTATATAGGCTTTTAAGGCAGAATGTCCGTCTTAATCTGTTATTATTCTCAGATTGTGTATAAAGACTACCTTTTGTACCATGCTTTTGATGACTTACCCGTCCAGAGATGGGTCCCTATACATGCATTACTGATATCACAACAAAAGGGTGTATTCAAGTGCAACTGCAGGGCTGGGCGTCATTTCAGCTAATGCACCAAAGTGAAAGTCAGAGACCTCTCCCAGTTCTTGGTATTATTCTGCTACGCTGTGCTTCCTTACCAAGGTGCTATAAAGGGATCTAATACACTGTACTGTAAATAGCAATTTTGGCTGAACGCATGGTCGCACTACTTCTTAACTGCTCCAGAGCCAACATTTAGGGAATTCTGAGTCGTTGCTGGGATGTATCTTTTCTCCTCCTATATATCCTTAAGTTAGTGTATTTCCTTCTGCGGTAAAAAAGCACCTTTGTGTTCAAAAGCAGTCTAATCTGGAGCTGCATAAAGCAGTTATAATATTATTAACAGCATATACTGATCTTGAAAGGAGTTGAAAACTCCAGTGCAGTTTCATATCAAAGCAATGGAGTCTTAAGTTTTTGCATCTATGAATGATGAGCAACATTACTTCAAATGACATCTTTTGTCAGAGTTGCTTGAGCTAAAGACAGAATGAATCCATTTGTATAAATTGTGGCTTCGCTGCTGAAAGATTACAAAAATATATGGTGCTATCCTTAAGTCTCAAACCATTAATACAGTTAAAATATACCATCTCTTCCCAGGAAGAACTAGCAAGTCCTTAAAACACTATCATCAATCATGACTAATTCACTAAATATACAATTCCAACAGCAATAGAAAAAGAAAATACAGTGTAGTATATCATCTGTCACTACATCAAACATCTCTATTTTTCAATGGAAACTGCAAGTCAAGATTTCCAGGATCTGAACCACCTGGTTCGTAACTGCATTCCTGCTCCACTTAGCCCTTTGCTTGTTTTCCATTTGGCTGATAGATCCAAAGCTAGATATTTTTACCTGGAAAAGCAAACCGACGTTAATCCCACTCCCCCCCAAGAAAATACACGTCTGGATGCTATAGTCTGGTCACTGAAGTACTTTTAAAATTATCAGCCATCAAATGGATCTTATAAAAGATATTTCGAATCCTCAAATCTACACATTAATTTATTAGAATTATACAAATTTTATACTGCCAGCATGTCCAAAACCACTGTAAGGTGTGGGCCAGGAGTCCACTATGTTGTACAAAACGTTCCCACGTGCTGCTACTACTACCCCGTTTGATTCAGATCATTGCCTTAGCAGTTGTATTCTCATCATGCTATGTCATGGTTTGGAGCAATAAGCATTTCACTATGCAAGACTGAAGGTCACACTAGCAAAAAGGAACACTAACAGGGTGAAATGAATATCGTGGGGACAGTAAATCATTCTTGGAAACCTATTTAATTGATCATTTTGCAGCTGACCTTGTTTCTGCCAGCGTCAATGATAAAGCTTCCACTTCTGTGGATATGAGCAGGATCGGGTCCTTTAAAGTATGGTATGTTTTATGAATGTTGAAGGTAGCATATTTTACAACAGTATTTTCTTTATTACTTCTCAATACAAAACTTCACCAAGAGTGCCAAATTGCTGTATAAAAGCACCCCATAACATGGTACATTAATCTAACACACGATGCATTTTCCTGCTAGTAATATTAAACGTTACTTTCAATACACAGATGTGTCACAGAGCAAATTTTCTCCCCCCTATCTTCCTCCCAGATCTTACAAACATGCCTATCACGAACTACCAGCTCTCCATCTCTGCCTGGCAGCCTGACATTTCCTTTAACAACACATGAACTACCTCTGAGGCCATGCAAGTGCTCCCCGAGCTGCAGCTCCCTGCAGCACAGTGCCCACAGCGCTGTGACAGAGCTCTCAGCGATAGGATTGCTTGGAACGGAAATGAACCAACAAAGATTATTCGGCAGCCGTGGGTTTTTAGGTTGAAGAACCTGACTTACCAGAATCTGATGTGAGTCCTGAGAGAAACAGCCAGCTCAGGGGCAGGAATCGCTGTGCTTGCCTTGACCACGGTGGCCAAGGCAGATGATTTATACCATCACCAAGCTGAGCTGGCCCGGGGAGGGAAAACGGCTTGGTAGGAGCTCAGGCTGCATTTGAAGGAACTTGCTCATTTTCCCTTTCCTAACATTATCCTAAGAGATGTCAGTCTCTTTTGTACACTGATTGCTGTCAGTCATAACAAATAGGCTCTGATGAAGTGTTCTCAGAGGAGCACACACGTTTCTCCACCATGCTCATCTCCGCTGTTTCAGAGTATTTGGAAAACCTGGATTGGGACAAGTGGCATCCACTGGAGAAAGCTGAAAATCTCCAAATCCTCTTTGTGGGAGCAAGGAGCACAACCAAGTGTGCTCCTTCCATCCTAACGGCACGCAATCCCCCTTCCTCCTCCTTTCCATCTCCCTCTGCCACTTTAACAGATGATTTACCAACACCACACACCAAAAGGTCTTGCTTGGGAAACAAGTGTAAAGGATCCCAGACGGAAACAGGAGAGGCACGCACAGGGCAGGTAGAAGCCACAGGGGCTGTCAGAGATGTGCCAAGTGTAAAGATTTGGGGATGGGGCATTTCCTTGAGGAACTGTCTGTACAGGAAACCGAGATGTGAGATGTGGGCTTTGACAAGATGTCCTTCCAGGAGCAAACTTCTCAGCACCAGTGAAGCAATGCTTTCCTCACGCCTTAGGTAAAGGCCTGGCCTCATATTAATCAGAGCTTTTTGGACTGCTGCAGGGAGAGCACAGTTTTAAGAGCAGGGAAAAACCTTCAGTTCGGGAAACTTTCCAGCCTGAATCCTTCTGGTGAAGTAAATTCATCAGGAGATGTTTCCTTGTAGAGATGAGGCTGCAGTCTCACTAGCAAGCACATTCAGGGCAAGCAGAAGCTTTGGGCTGATTATCATCACGCTGTATTTATCTCGAGCCTTTCTGGTTTTAGACTCATTTTTCTGTGGTGTGAGTGGGACGACTGGCTGTGCTGGCACAGCAGCCTGTCAGAGGAGAGTAAATTTGGCACCTGAATTTCAAGTTCCCAAATTTTGGGGGTAATAGTTTGGCAGTAAGGAGTCTGATTCTTCGTTTTCATTTTTGCTGGTGTACTTGGCAAGCACATTGTTTAATTCCAAAATTTCATTATAAGTTTTTGGTGTATTATATCCTTTCCCAGATGTCAGCCCTCTAAGGTTTTAATTCCTTTCCTTTTTTTCACTTCTGCATATTGTTTGTTCTATTTAAAATATGATAGTGAGAAGAATCAGAAACTAGGAAATTCCAATTATATTTTCACACTGCTTGAACACTAAGCAGTTCACAAATATTCAAGGTAGGATCCCAGTTATTTTTTTCAGAAGGAAAAAAAATATGCTATTAGTTGCCTGAAGCTGTTTGTAAATTAATGTCAAATTCAGTCTTAGATAAAAAAGAGGAAGAGTAATATACCTCTTCTCCTCAAATAAGAACAACTTGCTGTCACGTTTTTCCTATATGAAGCATGGTTACATATTTTCCTTCAGAAAATTAAGGCAGTATCTTTGAAGCATATTTAACTTCCTCCAATCTAAAACAAATGTGTTGAGGAAGTCTGTGGGTAAAAAAAGAGAAAAAAAAATCATATCACTTTTTCTCCCCAAAAATACTGTATTTAACTACTGTACTGAGAAAATTGCCATACAGCACTTAGCAAAGGCTCACCTTCCCTTTCCAAGGCTCTTAAAACCCTACACAGCTGAATTTCCACATAATCTCACAAATGTGTCCTTTTATACTTTGCCATTAATTTGATTAATCTGGGTATAGAGTTTCAGGATATTGAATTTCCCCTGGTTTTGCATAATTTCATATGATGCTTTCATTATTTCATTAAGCAACTGAATCGACTGAAATTACTCTTACATTTTCAAGCTTCAGATTCAGGCAGATAAAACTTTCTAATTTAAACTCATGTTAGCTTTATAAGCTTCTTTCATAGGTACAGCACCTAGAGCCTTAACTTTTGCTTTTGGTGGGTTGTTTTTTTTTTTTTTTTAAACCCTGAAATTCTGGAAGAATCTAGCAAAAACCAAACTATTATTTGTATCTCCCATGTCACAGCTTTCGAAGTAGGAATATTCCATCCCTTCTGCATCTCTGCACGAGTGCGCTTCCTTTGGGTTAGCAGACTAAGGCCTCTAAGCACAGGAAGACTGGATGTCTTGCAGGATACAATACTTATGTGAATGAGGCTCAACAAAACTCTGGGCTGAAATCCAAACCTATAAAACAGGCAAGCAGATCTGAGGTACTGCCTAAACTGAAAGAGAAGATGAAAAAAAATGCAGAGATGCAGTTTGAGAGCTCCCTGGTCACTTATCCAAATGTACAACTCATTTTATACCCACATTTAAGGTAAATGAGTAAACTTCTGCTCTACTACGTGTTAAAGCTATGGCCAAGGAAAGAAGGAGGACAACCACAATACTATTTTGAGACTGGAACAAAGGGGAGTACTTGCAATCCCTGCTTAGTCACACCCCTTGACAGATAATTTCTCCTCCTGAATGCGATGCACAGGGTTGTTCCACACTCACACCTGAAGTTACAGCTGCAACTGCAGCCTCCATGGACTTGGTATAGAAAATAAGCAACAAAGTCAGCTTGTGAGGCAGCATCAGCCAGGACTGCCTGTCACACAGCACTGTGCAGAACAGGGAAGGAGTCATCAGGAGTAGGAAGGAGTCATCAGGACGTGATGAAGGACAAAGCTCTAGCAAGAAAGTTTCGGATGGAAGCTCCAGAAGAAAGGTCTGTTTTCCTCAGACCCACTCCAACTAGAGCATTAGGTTTTGTCTCTGTCCTAACGCTACCCAAATCCTAAGTACAGTCTTTTGTTAAGCTCTGCTCACAGACCTGCAGCCACTGCATAAAGTTTGACATTTAGCCTGGGTGTAAACAACCCGGTTCTGCAAAGACCTTGCTGACGTACCCTTCACATGCTGCAGCCAAATGGTGACTCTTAGTTTCCTTAATTTTTCTGTACATTTGAAATTTAAAGATCATCAGTTTCAAAAATGTGGGCAAGTAAAGGACTATTCCCAGGTTGAAATATGTGTGTGCTGAATCCCAGGTCAGGCTGGTGTAAAGGGAACATTTATGATACACCCCTATGCAGCAGTCTGACACTAGTATGTCACACTGGCTATACCAGCATGATGTGACTAAAGAAAAACGGACTTGCCATTCTCCTCTTCATTACTGTTATTTCCCTTCTGAGATCACACAAAAGGCATAAGGCCCATTTCTCTGGGATAAAGGAGGCCATTACTTTGAACAGAACTAGACCCATCTGTCAAAGAGTCTGGGGACAGAGAGGAAACTAACCCAGCCTGGCTTGAATGAAATCTGAGTGACAGGTACAAACACACAAGACAGGGTCATCTGAAAAGATCTAGTGTAAGCGATCGAATGTGTTGGGTTGGAAGGAACCTTTAGAAGTCAAATGAAACATTTTCGTATGTCCCTTCTATGGCACACATGCACAGAACCCGACACGCCTTTAAACTTGTAACATCCCAAGCCTGAGCTCTGGATCCAGCGGATCCTAACTTTGAAGCCCAGTGCTTCTTGTTGAACATCACGGTAGGATGCCTGACTCCTAAATAATCCAACCTGACCAGTTTACATCATGAACTTCCATTCTCAGATCATTACAATGGAGCTTGCTGCTAATTTTTCTCCTACAATTTTTTTCCTCTACAGAAACGGCCTCCTATTCTTCCACTTCCCAGTTAGTCTGAGACAACAGCTCATTCTCAGCCTCAACAGTACACACTGCCCACTTGTCAAGATCTTGCACAACATTAAGTCCACCCGTCCAAGTCTCTATAGCATTTTTAATTGTTACTACACAACTGAAAATTAGCACATTTTCTAACTATTCAAAACCCATTGAGAATCAACACATCCCTAACTGCTAGGGAAGGCTTGCTGAAAGGTTTCCCTGGTGCCTATTATTGCTGTCTCAATGATCACTGATTCTTTGAAAGTACCAGCAGATATACAGAAAAGTGACGGTCTGTCAGCACAGCAGAGTCAAAGAGCAGCAGCTGGCAAACATCAGTTACTTGCACTCATACAATAACAATTCCTCTTGTGTAAAGGACCCACAATGGAGTTGTGTTACATGCCTCTAATTTTGCTTCCTGAATGCAAACAAATCAAACAAGTACAACTTAGGACACAACTGTCAACTTCGTAGGTCAAAATCCTGACCCCAAGTAAGATGAACTTGGGCTGAATCAAGTGGTTGAGATGGTACTTTCAAGTTGTTTCAAATGAAAATGACAGTTTTCTATTTGGGGTACCTGCCTGTGGTTACAATCCTTTAATGAAACGTATACAAAACCCAAGAACCTGTAATTGTCTTCTTTAAAATGAATAATTTTGAAAATTAAACAAAACTGATACCCTTGAGTAGCAGAATGGGCAAAGATCACTATTTTCTGAAATATTTGTTTTAATACTAAACATGGCATAACTTGTTATTGTTGTTGCTATTATCATTATATTTATATTATACTAATTACACTAATTATATTTCTGCTATGATATTATATATTAATTATGATATATTATGCTTATTATGATACAATCTAATGTACAGTCTTGGTGCCTTTGTTCTTCTCACCTTTTTTTTGTTCAAAAGTATGGAAAGACGATTTGAAAAATCTGCAGTCTATCTGTCCAAAGAAAATGGTTTATCCAAATCAGAAAATTCATCACATTAACAGGTACTTTCTACTCTTTAAGAGGGAAAAATCAGAGGTACAATCACTCTGCCTCACAAAAGACTTTCATGTTCACGCACCGCAACATCACCAACCCATCCTACCTCAAAACAGCAGGAACAGGAAGAGGTGTAGTGCCTGACAATGTATGTTTATCCTCTTACAACTAATTTACTGACTCAATATTAATCTTTTGGTTTAAAATTGTCTTGTATTCAAATTTCTGATTCTTCAGGACAGCAACTTTGTAGACCTTGCTACCAATAAAAAAATATAAATAACTCTGGGCACAGTTAAGTCCCACAAGCGCAGAGGACCCGCTGCTCCGACCCTGACACAGGACTGTTCTCTCCCAGCAGATGGAGGTTTCTGACTTTCAACACAGCCTCACCAGATACCTGTGTGCAAGATCCAACACTTTCCCCAAATAAACCATTATTTAACCAATTCACAAAAAAAAAAAAAAAAGTAAGTAGCTTTCTATCAACTGTCCTTCCAGCCAGTGTAGTAAAAAGCCAACACTTTTATACTATATCCGTGTGAGTCCACACTGCAGACGCCCCACCTTGCTGGAGCTCAGGGGCTGGCATGTGCTGATGCTCATCCTCCTTCTCCAGCCAGGAGAGGCCAAGGGATGGAGACAGCACCCTCACCATCCCACAGACACTCTGCTCCACTGTTAGCCACTCCTTACTGTGTCCTGTACGAAATGTCTGGCTTCACTTGGCACCTTCTAGCTTCTAATTTGTCTTTTTCAGCGATCCCCAGTGAACTCTTCTATGCGAAAACACCAAAGACAAAATCAGAAAGGCACTTTTATCAGTAGAGAGATTAAATTCTCTTAATACGAAGCCCTATCGACAGGCTCTTATCACCAGCCTCTTCTTGCCAACAACTGTCCTGGTCACGCACCGAGGAAGCCCTGCGGCCCCGCTGGCAGAGCGCCACAACCTGCTCTCACCCCGGGCCCCTCAGGGTGCTTTGGGCTTCTGGGAAAAGCCTGACTCCCCTTCTTGCTGGGCACATCACTTTGTACCCTCTAGTGTTAAAACATATTCTGGTTTTAATATATCCAGTTTGACAACTGATCTGGATAATGCTCTGAAATTTTAATATGGTGAGGCCTGTTTTGATCAATAGGTGCCTGCTAAGAAAAGAGGATCATAAATAAAACAAATTTAATTTTTAATAATAGAATTAACGTCTAATGGAAACCATAGAAAGGCAGGAGCAAAGCTATCATTATAGCCCTTACTTTAAAGTCTTTATTGTCTTGGGAACTTTTAATAAATAATTCTTGCCTGTATAACAAATCTATTGCTTGCCCTTCGATTTTCACATAGCTTAACCTCCCCTATTTTGGGAGGGTGTCATAAAGACCCTGCAGTACCTTTGGGAAGCTGACGGTACATTTAATATTATTTACTCAGGCACACAATGCCCTGACCCACTTTCAGTTCCCCGCTAAGGAAAGGGCTCCCCGTGCAGCGACGCACAATGGGGGCATTTCTAAGGAAGGACTATGGAAAAAAAAAATCCTATTTGGAAAGATATCTTCACTTAAAAGAACAATGTTTCAGCTAAAGGACATTACTGGCACTGGAACAAGTGGCTTTAATTGACCAGAAATTCATTTAAGCTATGAAGAGGTATTTTAAGCACCAGAAAAGTAAGCATTTAGAATCAGCTTTGAATTAAGAAAGTAGGGGCAAAACCCCCTCAATTTCATTTAAAACAAGACAGACCAGCTTATAATGTGAAATATTTATTGTGGTTGTAAAGGAAATGACTGAAACAGATGACCTGGGAAATCCCTGCCAAATGCTCTTCTTTTTTATACCAATAAAGAGAAAAGATTTGCTGTAGGAAAAGAAGGAATTTGCAAACACTGGAAAGCAGCATTTCCTACCTTTACCATGTTGCCATTTGAAAGCAGACAAAACATCCTGCTAAAGCAGTAGAATCTCTTTTTCCATTAAAATGCTAATAGGAAGGTTAACTTCAGCTTAAACCATTGCAAAAAAAAAAGCAGCATAAGCAAAAGAGTTTAGCTTGAGGTTATACTTCGAAAGAAAAAAAAAAACAAACAAGTTTGAGCTAAATGGGATTTCTGCTAAGAAAGAAAACTCATTAAACTGGAAAAATACCCACACAACAAAGTGGGCAACAATACTAATACCTGAATTTGCTTATGTGATACTGACGTGGACTGGTTTCCTTTAAGAAATGCAAATTCTGTGGCAAAAAACCAATGCCTCCTGAGTGGAAGTGTATCACCTCTTAGCCTTGCCTTTCAGATACTGTAAAATTTACAAAACCAAGTCGCTCACCTACCCCTGTGCTGTAAAGAGAACACTGCACAGCCCTCGTGCTGCGCTACGGGGGCACACAGAAAATTAGTCCTTAAGGTCTGTCCAAGAATCAGCGGTTTGCAGAAGCTTTTGTCAGTATTCTGCAGCATCCCAGAGGTAAGGATCATGCTCTGTAAAGACACACCCGTGGGGCTGATGGGTGTCAATCCACCTTCACTCCTTCCTCTGAGAATTGGGGCTCTTATTTCATGCTTGATTATGTTGATGTTTGTTCACCAGCATATGGGGAACAGGCAGGCAAGTGAACGTGTCGACTTAGCTAAAATTCAGGTGCGATGACCAAACGGCCTCATCTTTCACGGGTGCACATACAGACTTAGCAGCTCCTTCCATACAGATGGCTTCATCCATATTGAGCAGATGCCCCTTCTTCCCCTTTTTGACAAAGACCACTGCATGCAGGATAATGAGTGTCAGGCTAGGGAGATCGGAATCGCTAATTACACAGCGCACACGAGCTGCTGCAGTATTCCAAATTAAATGAGAATTTCAGACCTGAATATCGTCAAGGGATAGAAGAAGGTCAAGGTGAAACAAGGAAACATCTCAGCCCCAACAAAATTTCCACTGCGCAGCCCTGAACTGTGCATCCATACTGGCCAGTAAGCAGTGATTTATATTTTCATTTTCATGAGCAAATGCATCAAAGTTATGTGAAAACTCATCTTTTAAGCAAGGTGCAGCCAGAAGCCTCCAGCATCCTTAGATTTAAACAAAACTGGAAATGTGTTTGTAATGTGGCCTAAGCTCATTTCAACGTCACACTGAGGTCCCTTTTAGAATCCAGCGATGATTACAAGACTAACAAAATAATTGGAGAAAGGATGCCTGCTGAAAACTGTATGCAATATTTTCACTGTTTTCTAGCTCCTTCCAGGAAGGGAGGTATCTGCATTCACTGATGATGTTAATTCTAGTCTAAGGAATCCAAGTGGTAAAAGTTTTCTCAAGCTGGAAGACAAGATGCATTGATCTACATCAGAGTTCTACTGCCCTGAACCATAAAGAACTTTTTATGTCAAGGATCTACCACAGAAGTGGGTGACATAACTGTGACACATTCAAATCTTACAAAGAAAACAACTGAGTCCAGTGCTGATCAAACATTTTCTGTAGCAGGAGTGTCCTTGTAAAGATGTGATACATCTCCTTGATATCGAAGTATTCCATGTGCAGGAGGGAGGAAAATCAGTGTATTGTCAATACGAAGGCTATGAAACCGTAAAACTAAAGCACACGTCCTGCTTTTCCTCTCACTTTCGCGCAATTGCTGTGTGAAAGGCTGTCCCTTCATCTTGGCTTCTCACAGCTCCCCACTGTCTTCCTGAGAGTCCACAAACAAGCATTCAGGAGGAAGGCATTCTCTCAAGCAATTTCAAATGGCAAAGTTCAGGTGCAGGTTGACAGCCAACCTCCCTGCACACCAAGGGAGAATGCAGCTCTGTAACATGGAGCAAACTGTCCCATAAAAGGAGAGTGGGGAGTGAAATCCACCTTCTGGGGTGGGCTCTTAGGCATCCCACAGTAAGTGTTACAGCATGATAGGCAGCACAGTTTGTAGTTGGCTTAGATGCTCTTCAGCCCCACAGACAAGAGGCGTTACTTCCTGAACTGAGGAAATCCACGTTGTTCAGCTGTATATACTTGAACACAAAGCATAAGACAGATATGAGTTCCCTTACTAGCTTTTTTTTTTAGAATGAGAGAACAGGTGGAAGTCTGAAGAAACATAATATCCAGTAATAGCTACCCCATTGGCTGTAATATTGTGCAACTTTATGCCAATTAATAGAACTTTCCAATGGTTGGCGTAAATACAAAATTACAAACCAGGATAAGAATAAAACAATACAGAAGGCGTCATTCTGCTATCTCCAAACATCTCTCACAGACACAGGACAAAACTCAGAATGATAGAACTTCACAATTTCAGAAGTGCCTTTCATAAGCGTTGCCTCTCCTAGTGAAACTATAAACAAACAAACAAACAAACAAATAAATAAATAACTCTTTAAGCATATTTGACTTAAATTCTAAGAGACTATCCTGCAAACTCCTGCTAAACAGTAACTTCCAAGAGATTATTAACACGTTATCCAGCCAAACTCAAACTCATAATCACTTTGGTTTGTTTTGAAGGTTTGCACAGAGCCTGTCTACTTCTGTGAAGTTTTTAATATATCATGATTGTCTGCAGGAGAACCGCAGTTCTAAATTTCATAAAATAGTTTCACTGAGTCTGGAATCAAGACATTAATGTAACAGACAATGGTTTGATTTTCTGCAATACTTTGGGTGAAGGGTCTTTCAGACATTTTAAAATCTAATATTTCAAAATGTCATTTGCTTGCCTGAGGATAACATGGGGGATTACATTATTGACTCTCAAATAAACTGCACATTTGGATGTTGTTCCTGTTAGTAAGATTTTTACACTAAAAGGTACATTACTCTGCAACTTTTGCAAAGGATCCCACTGTAAACAACTAACAGGATGTTCAAATTTCTACCAAGGTACATTAAAATCAGTAGTACAACTGTTGGTCACGATTCTAACTGCCAAATAACTGGGTAACTCTGTTCACTGAGTATTATGAAGAATTAAATGAGACTGATGTGATCACAGATTGTGCACGCACACACGTACCCACACGGCCAAATTTTCATACATGGTGGAGTTCTCATGCTTCAGGAACCTTCAGTGCTTGAAAGAGTCTCAGGAGTAGAACTAATGACAGAGAAATAAAAGCAACTAGATATATTATCATTGCCACATTTCACTGAGGGCTGACAAATCTCTGACAGAAAATGGCACAGTACCCTTAGAGACCATCTCTAGCACTCCCTTGATCCAAGGGAGGACCAGCTCCACCTCCAGCAATCCTCTACTGACATTACTTTTGACTAGTGTTGATCCAATCTTTTCTTCAATATTACAGTAAGATATTAAAGGTGACATGGAGTCACTGTCTGAAATCTGTTTTGGAAGCCCTTTCTTTAATACTTCACACATTTTATAATACAAGCACAGCTCAAGTATTCTCCAACCAAGCTCAAGTATTTAGCCCAAACTAAAATCCTTCAAGTAAACATGCTAGAATCAGACAGCACACATGTTAATCAAACCCAAAAAAATCCTTAGGTCAGCATGGATTCTCACAGCCCAAGAACAAGTCACAATGGACACGCATTACTTTCTTCCCTTACCTTCTAACTTTACCCCTCCCGATGTATCTCGACGTCTTATTTGCAACGGAACTCGCTGCCGTCTCATTTTCAACTTGGCATCCCCTGTAACCAGCAGGTGCTTTCCAGTAGCCCCCGCGCAGCCGTACGCTGCAGTCTCGGAGATTGTTCACGCAAGGCCAAGCACTTTCAGTTCCCACCGGCATGAAACTACTGAAGTTTTTAGCGAGATGAGGGTACCGGATTCCAGTAAGTTTGGGTTCACTGCACATCAAGTGTTCCCTACCCTCCCTGAGGCACCTCACCGAAACGTCTTAATACTTTGAAATCGCTTCTTCCCTTCACATGCCACTAATGAACAACTGGGAATGGGAGGTTCCCAATTAAGTGCCTCTCTGCATTAGAAATGCGCCAGAAAGGGCCTTAACTGTATTTTTCCAAGCATTTAGCCACGATGAGAAATAGCTGAAACTTTTCCAATTATTGAACTTCTAAAAGTTACCTGAGGGATTGGAACTTGTAGCTACCTCATATTCAGCAGTGAAGTACAACAGGTCAGTCAAATTACAATGGCAAAAGAGAAAGTTGGCTCAAGGCTTTCAAATATCTGTTCTGTGGTCTTATGTCCATAGCATATTTTTCAGGTCTTATTAAAAGAAAGCCCCTGGAGAATTTCTTGGAAGGCTGCATCCCTATCTTATTCATGACAATCTCCAGTTCAGGATCCATCATTTTGTAAAAGACAGGTGCTAATGTATTCTTCTATAATCTTTTTTATTATTATTTTACAAAACTGTGACGTTGTCCTGCACTGCGCTTAATTCTTTAGTTTCACTGTACAAGTATTCTTAACTTGTTAGAAAGGCACTCATTAAGAAGAGGAGCCTTCCTTTGACAGGAATTGTCCCCTGATGACATCTTTGCTTCAAATGTTAGACTGTAATACTCATTGTATGCACGTACTTTCGTATCCAGAACAGAAAAGAGACTCGGAAGGGATACAGAGCACTAGCTGTCTGCCCATTCTGCAAATTCATCTACTGATTAGCAGGCACTCCTGGATTAAGAGGATCTTTCTGTTAAACACTGCATCGAGCTACACTCGTGCAGCAAGAACCAGCACAAGGACAACAAGCAGGGAATGGGGGCAGTGCCCTATGCCAGCAACTGCTTGCTTTGCCTCCACAGCACTCTCCATATTCAGCTGAAGTTGCTCAGTGCCAGAGGTTTATCTCACTTTGAAAATCAGACTACTGAGGGCATTTCACAAAAAGTTTTTTTTTCCCCCATTTTCTTTTTATTTGAAATTCTGTGCTCCAGCAGTGACAGCACTCACTAGCACACACGCAATTGGAATATTCGGCACTAGAAAGAGACAGTATGTCCACACCAGTTTGCATCTTCATTCAGTTAGAGAGTTCTAAACTCATAGCATAGAAAGAGTCTTAGGGAAATTGCCACAAATTGTCCTATTAATACAAAATTCAAGACCATATGATTCCCAACTTGTTTATCACTCTAGGCTAGAGAGTCAACTGGGGCTAAGCAGCCTATCTCACTAGGCTATAATGGGAGCTACGCTGATTTTCACCAGCATGGTTTAAGATAATGAACTAAACACAACTATTCAGTTGAGAACAGGAAGAGTACAAGCATCTGCATACGCACAAGCATTTGTGAGCATCGTATCCTGCCACTCTGATTTATGAGTTTTTTTGCACTAATGGGAATAAATGCATTATTCTGACTACTGAGGATAAAGCTCATAACTCACACACATTCAGTTTATGTCTCAAGAAATATTTCGTTGTCAAACTACCTTATGCACTACTTAAATCTGCATCACTCTGCATGCAGGATCTCAAAAGCAAAAAATAGTTTTGATAGATACTGTGACTCTTCAGTAATTCAAATACCAAAACTATTCTAGACTTGAGTACATATCCTTGAGAAGAAACAGCATTACTTTGCAGATGAGTTCTGACCACAACACAGTAAAATGGAATGCCCAGAGGTTTGACTTCTTCTATTATTATTTCTTGTATTATTACTTTTTAAAAATCTCTTTGTTGTGAAATCGTATTGCTCAAAAGAAATGGTAAAACTTACAAGCCGTGATGTAAAGCTCCATGATCAGACCGTGGTTCACACAGTATATTAGAGAGATTAGAGACGGAGAGAGAAGCTGAAAGACGGATAAATTGGTACAAACCAGGTTATCTGCTGTGCAGTGAAAGAACGCAATTTTATGATTAAAGTTGAGGCGGATTTTGTGACACAAGGCTCTGCAGAATTGTACACAGTATGATCAGCATCAGTCGCAGGTACAGTGGATGCTTGTTAAAATTGCTTTGCCATATGAACTAACTGCAAAGCTGTAACACAGCCCACAGTGTCGCTGGCACGCTCGCTTGCAGAGGGGCACCAGCACGTGAGCGGTCCCTGTCCCCCCTCATGGGGACACACATGGGATAAACAAGTGGAGTTCAGCACGGCAGGGGAATACCAGAGTAACTGCACTGAAGCAAGCACACCCCGTTGATAGCAAGCATGATTCCCACATTTCTGTCTTTGAATTTCAATATCTACTTAGATAAATCCTACTGTTTAGGGAACAAGCAGCTAGAGGCCAATATGCAGAACCAAAGCTGCAGCCGCCTGGAGGAGAAAGTCCCAATGGATTTTAGCAAGAGAGAGATCTGACCTTTCTGCAAAATTAAGAAGTTCAGCTATATAACTTGAGTTAACCTGCTCCAGAATACCCTTTCACTATTTCAAAGCAAAGTTCAAAATAAACATGATTCTTGGTAGAATCACAATGATAATTTTCTGGTAGTTTTATGAAATATGTAATAAAATGCACTGCTGGACAACAAAAAGTAAAATATAAAGCCTATACTTAGGGGGCATCTCTAGGCTCCATCCATAATGTAAGGAAATAGAAAACAAGCAGTAAGCTAGCTAAACTACTTCAAAATTTGTCATTGGGACTAAAATAATTGACTGACTTTTCTGCTCTGCAAAATGTAAGTTAATGATATGCAAAACATTACAGTACTTGAGAGGACCACATAATCCAAGGATTTCTTAACCATGTATAGCTCAAACTGACATTTCTCTCTTATTTTTTTCAGGCTTTTTGCCCACTTCTCTTCCATGTGGCAAACCACCCTTAATATGTAAGGCTACCCATGCTACGCTCTCTCCACTTCCTCTTGGGAAAAGAAACAAGTTAAATCAAAGCTCTCACCAAGGTAGGAGTATCTCGCAGGCCAGGATATCAAAAATACCCCCAACCATTCTGCAAAGCAGTGATCTACATAATCATGAGGAGTCCTGCTGAAATGAATCACAGAATCATAGAATCATAGAATGTTAGGGATTGGAAGGGACCTCGAAAGATCATCAAGTCCAATCCCCCTGCCAGAGCAGGAATGCCTAGACTATGCCACACAGGAACGTGTCCAGGCAGGTCTTGAATGTCTCCAGAGAAGGAGACTCCACAACCTCTCTGGGCAGCCTGTTCCAGGGCTCCGTCACCCTCACTGAGAAGAAGTTTCTTCTGGAGTTTAAGCGGAACCTCTTATGTTCCAGTTTCAGCCCATTACCCCTTGTCCTATCAGTGGCTGTCACCAAGAAGAGCCTGGCTCCATCCTTGTGACACTCACCCTTGATATATTTGTAAACATTAATGAGGTCACCCCTCAGCCTCCTCTTCTCCAAACTAAAGAGCCCCAGCTCCTTCAGTCTTTTCTCATAAGGGAGATGCTCCACTCCCTTCATCATCCTAGTTGCCCTGTGCTGGACTCTCTCCAGCAGTTCCCTGTCTTTCTTGAGCTGAGGGGCCCAGAACTGGACACAATATTCCAGATAGGGTCTCACCAGGGCAGAGTAGAGGGGAAGGAGAACCTCTCTTGACCTACTAACCACCCCCCTTCTAATACACCCCAGGATGCCATTGGCCTTCCTGGCCACAAGGGCACAGTGCTGGCTCATGGTCATCCTGATGTCCACCAAGACTCCCAGGTCCCTTTCCCCTACACTACTCTCTAATAAGTCATGCACTATGGCAAGAGAGCGCTGCAAGAGCCTGTGCCTGGCTCCACCAGGGAGAAGCAGGCAAATCCCACATTTCTGCACATCCCTTCTGACCGTGACACAGAAGCGGAGACATTTGGCATCACATGGAGATTTTACTGCTTTTTATCAAACCAAAAAAAAAAAGCAGTTATTTAGGCTACAAACAGACTGAAAACAAAGCCAGAGGTTACACATGCACCCTTCCCCTCTGCTTGTTCCTGTTGCTGGGTTTAATGAGCACGCAACAACAGCTGCCTGTCTCTATACAAACACAGCAGGACAGCAAAGAGACTCAACTTCTCTACAGTTCAGTTCCTCGCTATACTGCCAAGGGTGTCTATACTCCTGTTTTACAGAGGAGAAAGGAGCACTACCCGGGTCAATGCATCGGAGCTACAGCAAAGCAGGATGGGAACACAGGTCTCAGAATGCTCTGTCTCCCAAGGCTTTTGATGGGTTAATGCTGTAAAGCATATTTTCTTTTTGGTCCCCGGAAAAGCACTGTGTCATACCAGAAAGGCAGGCAAAAGGCTTGGTTTGAGTCCTGCCTCATTTCCTGGGGTATCTCCCAGAGCTAAGCAAGCGCACAGGGAGTTTACTCCTTACACTCAGTTCCCATAGGTTCTCCCTCCTAAACCAGGAGCAGCACCTGACATAAGTTTTGCGTCCTACCACAGCACGGGACCTTGGTCATCACCAGTGGGACCAGGTGCAGAGCAACGACTTGGATTTTTGGTGAAATACAGGAGCATTCCCACTGAGTTCAAGTAGTGCTACAACCTCACTTCCCATCCTATTACTAGTTCTCCAGAAAACATTTAAGGTGTTAATGCTCTCCAAAGACCTTATAATATCCAATTCTATGACACAGCAAAAACCAGGACAGAATAAAGACAAGTGTGAAAAGCAATAGAAGTACTTCCTGACATTTATAGAAAACAATTTTGTGAACAAAATTGCTCTCTAGCAAAAAAAGTAATGAAATCACAGATTGTAATATGGAAAGAAATATCTTGGAGAGGTAAGCTACAAACTAGTAACACAACTACAGGGCAAAAAAAGAAGTCTAGCGAACAGCAGCTGGAAGAACCAAGAAGAAGTAACACATAAAACCCTACATAAAATATTAAAGTATCATCACTTACACTGACACGACTTCACGCTAAGAATTCCTTGGCAGCCAATTATTTATCATCAGAACTACAGCTCCCTTCTTGTGCTACAAATCTCAATTGACTCTAATAAGGAACTAATTAACAAAGATTAGCACCCTTTTTGTGTAACGAGCCACAAAGCCAATGAAGACAAGATGATAACAAGATGCAATCAAGAGGTATTAAAGACAACAAAATAGTGCCTAAGACTAGGGAGAAATATACTGCAAGAAAGGAAATATCCAGCTATAAAGGAATCTTCTTCCTAATTAATTGGTTGCTTCACATTTTTAAATATTCACTCAAAGTGCTGAAGAGAGGGCAAGGTTCCCTCTGACAAGTGAGAGTTGTGTTGAGCTACCGAGATTTCTGGACTCCAGTAAAATCTTTGTCCTGTTGCCATCCAACACCAGTAAGGGACTTCTTGGGTCTTGTGGCAGGGGACGTAATACACCTGCCCTACCAGACACACAAGCTATGGGACATGCACAACAGGCTCCCAGGGCTACTCTGCAGTCCTCAGCAGAAGGCATTTGTCCCTTTCCACGGACCCCTGAGCTGTGCGGGGAGCAGTCAGCGCAGCCGTGCAGAGCGCTCAAAGGTGCGCCCGACCCAGAGCGGGGATGGCACGAAGCAATTCCCCTCCCAGTGCTGAGAGCGGATCACGAAAAACTGCAATGGGAAGATGCTCATGATGTTAATCACCTGTGACAACAGCATTAAATGGAATCATTCTCAGACCTTGAAACGATTTAGGCTATGACACCAAGGGATACCCTAAGGGCTGATGTGTGTACAGTTCGCAAGACGAGACTGAGAGTTTGGGTCAAACTTAATTCATGTCCATTTTCCATTCTTTATAATTGCAATGATTTAGGGATAATGAGAAAACAGCAATTCAATCTGGCAGGAAAGTAGGAGGAAACAGATTTTGTTTTCCAAAACTGCTTCTAATCTATAAGCAAATCCTGATCATTCTTTCCCAAACCACTGAATAAACACCAGAATAGAAGCAGCAGTGGTGTCATAGAAAGGGCAAATGGTTAACTGGAGATGAGAACTTCATTCTCCCCGAGGTGACCACATGAACAACCAGCCTCCTGGCTCTTCCTGTAATATGCTCACTTTTGCCAGTACTCTGGGATTTCCACCAATATCCATGCATTTCCATGAGCAGGTCCACGTTGATAAGACAGCATTTCACAAACCAAAATTGAAAGCTCTATTTAAAAGATTGTGATAGAGTTTCTTGTCAATTAAATACGTTGTATTAAAAAAACCAAACACCTCTGTCTTTTACTCGTGTACTTGTATGAGACTGGGTTAAAACATAGCTGCTAATGTTAGGAACTAAAGTAAGAGTTCCAGAGTAATACCCGAAACTACTATAGAAAGCATAATTTCAATTTTATAACGAACATCTGTTAAAATGTAGACACAATAAAAAATGGGATACTTCTGTACCTTGTCTGTATGAAAACCTCAATCACCACAAAAATAATTCACATTAGAATCTGAAAGTCATTTAATTACCTCTAAATGGAAATAAGATGGGAGTTAAAAGGCACTGGATTCACTTAAAGGCCTGTGATCAGATCTGCTCTCAGTAGAACACCTCAATCCTTCAAGTATTTGCCCTGCAATAGCATTAACATGCCATTCTCAGGACACACTTTATCAGCTTCCTTTGTTTCATCAAAAAGATGTTTCGCATTTCCACTCCCCCATCAAAACCTGAATGCAGTAACAGCCTGGCTTCTGTAACGAACTCTACAGCAATCTGCTGGCTCAACCTGCATTAAGACCCAAGAACAGAAAGATATGCCAGGTCTGAGATAAACCCGGTTGCTGCCGTGCCCTGCCCCCGTCCTGCCTCATCTTGCTCAAAAGAGGCAGCGTGGAAGGCAACCCTGCTGCCATTTGCTAGGCAAGTGCAAAACCACTGCTGGTGTAGTATTTTATGACAGGTAAATTCTCTGACTATGCGGGGTAGCAGAGCTGTTCCCGACGCTGTTCCGACTGGCCCAGAGCGGGTGGGCAGCAGCACCTCGCGTGCCGCACGCACCCAAGATGCGCTGGTGCTGGAAGGATCAGGCCGGTGATGGACCCGTGTGCAGGAGAGCAGGGTGCCCGCGCACGGCAAGGTTTCACACTGGCTGTGCTCATCCTGCATGCCTTCACACCCGCTGGCTAGAAAGAATCGCCCCAGTCTCTGTGTGCCACTCGTGCACCCTGGCGCTGGTGTGACGTGCGCTCTTGCCAGGCAAACACAGCCCCTCACCTGCTCTGTGGAACCTCCCACTCAACCTTTCAAGTTAAAAAAAAATAGGGTTTCCTAGAGAAAGCGGCAGCTGTGGATTTGATCACAGGCCCGTCTCAAATTGAATAAATTACACACTATAATTTCATAATTACGCATGCACCAAATTGCATAATGAGAGATCACTTCAGTAGTTTTGTAACTACAGAGATAGCCAACGGTCAATGCAAGGTAATTAAAATAAACTCACAGGATAAAAAGCATCTGAAGGGACCTTGCTGCCAATGGGAACACTGAGCCTCTTGCAGCCCAGAACACCTGTGGATCAGAATGAGAGCACAGCAGCTTTTCTGGGTGTGCCACTGCGGGCAAGAACTCATTTTAAAAAGCGCTACACCTAGGTTCAAATGCCTCTATTCCTTATGGCAATTTACGAAGTATTCTGTCCAAGGAAAGTCAGGCAGGTGCCAGAACGTGTGTAGGCTGACAGCTTGTATCTGTGGAAATAGTTCCACTGCGGATGCCCATTTCAGAGCCTGCAGTATTTAGTCACTGTGGTTTTGTGCGCCTCTGCCTGTGTGTCTGTCTGTACCTGTACATGAAGCTTCCCCTCCACGCAAGTACTGGGGATGTGAAGAAATTATGTATCTGTTCTTGCTCACACAATTGCAGAGAACATCTGGTGAAATCAGGAAAAAAAAAACCCAAACAGAATGCAGAATTGTGACAAAATGCCTAGGAAAAAAACCATGGGTGAATGATATAGGGTGAGACCACTCATAAAGACAAGGAAGAAAACACGTCTTCCTCTTTCCCTTTGCCTTGCCTCCCTCTGCCTGAGGCTGCATGAACTGGTCCCTGACCGAGATTTTACCGTGCGTTTTCATATCACAGCCAGAAGTAGACTCGCTGGGATTTGCAGGCAAGCTGGCCTTCTCCAGCTACTGCCAAACCTGCTGCCTTGCCTATTTCCATATTTCTCCTGTTCCTTATACCCCTTCCAGCTGCAGGAAAGGTCTGTGACAGCTCTAGGCAGACAAAGCTGCTGCCACAATAAGGCAGGATCATCTGAGGGTACGAAGATTTCTGGCACTATAAATGAGCAGCAGCTCTTGTGAGCTGCTCCAGCCAACGCCCACATCTCCAGGCCTGACCTCCTTGCTCTATTTGACCAGATTAGCCTGTGTACAAAGGAAGAAGAGGCTTCCATGTCTTATTCCCAAAGAGAATCAGGTTTAAGATTCAGTCCTGCATGCACCTGTGATATTGTACTTTGCAAGCAGACAAAAACCATTGCCTCTACACACACAACTAGAAGAGACACACCCCAAAACACAGCATATGGCACTGCGGAGAGTAACAACTTCTTCCACATTATGGACAGGCTGTCAGGACTGACAGGGAGTCTTGGCTTGAGCAACACAGTGAAGAACAAAAAAGCATCTCGCAGCAGAGAAGCGCTGATGGGGAGGCTGCAAGATGGGAGGACCAGACTGCTGCCACTTCCAGCACTGAGAGCAGCAAGAAAAAACATGTCCTACACTGAAGACTGAAAAATAGCTTAATATAAAATCTAAAGGGCCAGAGGCAAATTTCATATTTCTTGCAGGTTGGGGATGGAAGTATGCTCTGCCTGGACAACAGCAAATAACAGTGAGTAAACAGTAGATATTACTTGGGAATGTCTCACCAAATGCAATAGCACTTTCATCAGGAGGAGAGAAAACCAAATTGGACTTCACTGAGTGCTTCATTTAGTCCTTACAAGCTTTGGCCTCAACTGCTTCAAAGCAAGGAGAAACCTTTATAATTTCAGAGATCACCTTTAAGGAAACCATTCTCAATTCCTGTAAATTAAATTAATATGAAAGTAACCCTGAGGGCAGGGGGACTCTGCAGAGATTTGGGATGGCTTTCTTTCATTTTGTGCAATCAAGATTAAAGTCAGATGTTCCCAAAACCAAGATCAAGAGAGATGCCAGGTACAATGCATGTCTCCAAGCCCTCTGTGATTCATTCCTGATAACCGTGTTAAGTCAATTTTTTTACACAGTCTTTTCTTGCATGTTCTTATAAATGGCATTTTTATATGTAGATTTAAAAGCACTCTTAATATGCGATCTGAAGTAAGTCGGCACTGTTTCTTCCATTGAAAAGACAGTAATCCGAATGTCTAAAAATCTGCTAATATGAAAGCAGTCCTAGAAAAAGGGCGCTTTTCCCAAGCAGCTACATTCCTGATATCTTTTCTATTATTTGAAGTTAACAAGAAATAATCACAAAACAGATAAAGCGCAAACCAATACATTCCCCTCCTGTACACTGTGGCACAGGGTTTTTTAGTAATTCCAGTATACGTAATCTCTGAGCTCATTTAGAGGAGTGGCAAGCTCTATACAACTAAAGAATGAACTCAGTGGAAGCATGGTGGCCTTCATAGTTCTTCAGTGTTTCTAGCAAACTGTAAGAGCAACATTAAGTCCCATACCTCCTCCTCTAGCTCTCAGAGTACCACTCTCTATGTATCTATGGGGTAGTGGAGAGACAAGCAGTAGGCAGGATGGAACATAAAGGATAAACCACGGCAGACAAACTGGTTACTCGTTGGCAGAAGTACAACAGTAAAAGGCAGGCAGGAACACAGGTGACAAATTCAGATGTTAGCAAAGCACCTGGGCACACTGGGCCGGCCACTAAAACACGGACAGACGCTCTCTACCCTCCTCTTCCCCCCAAAAAACGGGAAGGAAAAGGGAATGAGGCAGAGAGACCTACAGGTTAGAAAAGAAAACTAAAACAGTTTTAATGAAACAATAATAGAAATAACAGTGAAATGATAAAAATAAAGAACTATATACAACTATATATAAGTCCGATATCGAACTTGACTTCTCCCCCGATAGCAATCCCCACTGGTGCTGCAGAGCAGGTGGCACCGGGGCAGCCTCAGGCTCAGCGGCAGTGGGAGCTGGATACAGGGAGCTGGATTCGGGAACTCAGAGTCCGGATCAAAAGCAGGAAATTGGATGGTGTCCTCCCTGGATGCCGGCCATTGCAGAAAGAGAAAAGACCTAAACTCTCGTGATCACTCAACTTACACTGAATATGACGGATATGGAATGGAATACTCTCATTGGTCACCTGTCCTGTCTACTACTCCCCGGAGGTGCAACCTTTTATTTCCTTGTGACCCCTCTTAGTACCCGGCACCCCCAGCATGGCACACAAGAGCCAGCAGTGGCCTTGGTCACTATAGGAATAAGTATCAGCAAGAGCCTTTCTGCATCCCAGTCCCAGGCAGTAACTGCAAACATCGGGCGTCGTCACTGCCAGTAGCACACACTGTCTGCAAAAACATGCTGCTGACTTCAGAATGTGCAGCCTTTTAGAGGAGACTGAGTTGGAAAGTAAAAATCACTGAGCAGAATTGGTTTGGTTTAGCTCAAACCAGGACAATAAGTAATTTAAAAATCAACAGCTCAGTCTGTCAGAGAGCTGCCAGCAACCCAGCTGCTCAGGGAGGTCTGAAAGACCTCTTAGGGGAGGAAACACGAAGGGCAGGATTCTGCAGTCATGCCCATCCATCCCCACCCCACCACTCAGGGAAGGCAGATGAGTCTCCATCAGGGCGAAGGTTTGTCCAATGACACTGCCAGCAGAAAGAGCTCCCTGACCTAATCCCAAAAAGCACATCATGGCCGTGTCCTGAGCAAAGCATACTCCTTACTAAGGAAGTTATTATGCCTTGAAAAGTGTGAATATGGACACACAAATCACAGAATCACAGAATCACAGAATCACAGAATCACAGAATGTTAAAGGTTGGAAGGGACCTCAAAGATCATCTAGTCCAACCCCCCTGCCAGAGCAGGATCACCTACACTAGAGCGCACAGGAACGCGTCCAGGCGGGTTTTGAATGTCTCAAGAGATGGAGATTCCACAACCTCCCTAGGCAGCCTGTTCCAGTGCTCGGTCACCCTCACAGTGAAAAAGTTTTTCCTCATATTTTTCTGGAACCTCCTGTGTTCCAGCTTCCACCCATTGCCCCTTGTCCTGTCAGTGGACGCCGCTGAAAAGAGCCTGGCTCCATCCTCCTGACATTCCCCCTTGACATATTTATAAACATTGATGAGGTCACCCCTCAGTCTCCTCTTCTTCAAGCTAAAGAGACCCAGCTCCTTCAGCCTTTCCTCATAAGGGAGATGTTCCACTCCCTTCATCACCTTTGTGGCTCTGCGCTGGACTCTCTCAAGCAGTTCCTTGTTTCTCTTGAGCTGAGGGGCCCAGAACTGGACACAATGTTCCAGATGTGGCCTCACCAGGGCAGAGTAGAGGGGCAGGAGGACCTCTCTTGACCTACTTGCTTCTCCCCCTCTGATACACCCCAGGATGCCATTGGCCTTCTTGGCCACGAGGGCACACTGCTGGCTCATGGTCATCCTGCTGTCCACTAGAACCCCCAGGTCCCTTTCCCCTGCACTGCTCTCCAGCAGGGCAGTCCCCAACCTATATTGGCACATGGGGTTATTTTTTCCCAAGTGCAAAACTCTACACTTGCCCTTATTACACTTCATAAGATTTCTCCCCGCCCAGCCCTCCAGCCTGTCCAGGTCTCTCTGAATGGCTGCACAGCCTTCTGGTGTGTCAACCACTCCCCCCAACTTCGTATCATCAGCAAACTTGCTGACAACATTCTCTAATCCCTCATCCAGATCATTGATGAATATATTAAACAGCACCGGCCCAAGCACTGACCCCTGAGGGACCCCACTAGACACAGGCATCCAGCCAGACTCGGCCCCATTGACCACAACCCTCTGGCTTCTTCCCTTCAACCAGTTCTCGACCCACCTCACTACTTGGTCATCCAGACCACACTTCCTCAGTTTACCTATGAGGATGCTGTGGGAGACGGTGTCAAAGGCCTTGCTGATGTCCAGGTAGACCACGTCCACTGCATGGCCACCATCCATCCACCTGGTTATGTCTTCGTAAAAGGCTATCAGGTTGGTCAAACATGACTTCCCCTTGGCAAAGCCATGCTGACTGCTCCTAATAACCTTCTTATCCTTGATATGCCTAGAGACAGTGTCAAGGATAAGATGTTCCATCACCTTTCCAGGGATGGAGGTGAGGCTGACCGGTCTGTAGTTACTCGGGTCATCCTTCCTGCCCTTCTTATAGACTCATTGGGATTGGATTTGCAAACTCTTCTCAGGTGAGGTAAGCTCTAAAGCTTCTAAAAATTAAAAACCTCAGCCATACAAAATCTCCTCAAAAGACCAATTTTTAAAGTATTTCCTATGAATTAATATTCTAACTCAGGAACTGCTTATGTGAGAATTATTTCTTATCTCGAGGCCCTTCAGCGTGTCCAAATGGACAAATCCCTTTTGTCAGCTGAGCTCCATTACCCTCCTCTGAATGAATGCCTCTAGGATGATATAATAGATATAATTTTTAACAGCGTATCTAGTCTGCTAATAAAATTATGCCAGACACTGTTTGCACAGAGATTTAACACCAGTAGGACTCTCAGGCAAATTTTTATTCCTGTTCTGCTGGATAACTTCTGAGTGGGTTTAAATTGTATGGTTCTCGTCCAGACCTTTTTATTCTCCTTGGTGTTATTTACCACAGTACACGGCCCTGGGTTTTGTGTTAACATCTGAGGAGTTGGGGGAGCCCAATACCAGGCAGCTCAGTGCCCTTCATTTCTGAACCTCATGCTCCTGGGTGACTGATTTAACATCTCTGAATCCATCACCATGTTTGTGATTTCAGAAGAGACCTGAATTGACCAAAGCTTTTGGTCACACCAAGCGTTTGGAGGCAGGACAAACACTGTGACACTTTACAGCAGTATATGGCCAATATTCTTCCCCAGCTTCCATTTCTTAGGACTGGCATGAATCCAAGCTCATAGAACGTTGTCCTGCTGGCATATTACCAATTATGTAAGATTTATTTGCTGGGGCATGGGCTTTCTTACAATCGCCTCCACACTCCCAGCTAAAACACCCTCAGATTACATGATGACACCCAAACTTGTGAAGACTTTTTAAACAAAGCGAAATACAGGAGGAATTAAGAGCTGTAAGCCCCTATAAGATAACAACAACTTATTTTTACTTCTATCCTTCTACCTACAGACTATAGGAAGCATCAATTCACCAGTTACCCTACACTCTGCAAGCATTATGTATGCTCAAGCTTTTGTTAGGAGGGGACGAGGACACACTCTGAATTTAATGACTCGTTTGACGCCACGAGACAAATAGGGTGAGCAGCAGAGCTAAAAGCCGGAAGGTGTATGTTCTGGCAGTTTCAGATCTCCAGGCAGAGACACGTATCAGCTACGGTAAGGGAGTACTCCTACCTGCAACCAGCTGTGATATGTTTTTATCATTCTTGGTCAACCACTATTGATTCATTCTCTACCAGTGTGAATTACATCTCTTCTAACATAGTGACCACAAGCACCTCAGTAGCAGATGTCCACTAAAACCCAAAGCACTTGCACGCTCAGGTTATGTTCATATTATCATTTTTTAAAGTTATTTAAAGAATATTTAGGTAGATGCAGTGCAGGCTTTATTACTGAAACAGGCCCTTGCACGGAAATTCAACATGTTTTCTCAAGTCCTGTTTTCCAGCACCAAGTGTGTAAATCCTTCACAGTTTTCTGTAGAGCTTGGAATGTAGACTCTCAGCAAAGAAAAAAACGTAACAAAATATACAACTGCTCCTATTTCTATGTGGAAAAGCAAAGCTGGCAAGTGTGCATGTTAATTATAGGCTAAAAAGCTATATGACTTTCTTCAGATCAACTAGAATCTTACATAATTATCTTGACAGATGATTATGTGTCTGTTGTTAAAGGAACTCGGCAAATGACATTATTATTCAGCAGTCAGCAAACTCACAAAAAGTTACATGGGATCTAAGAATACAACCAACATGCCATGGAAGCAGTGACAGACATTACGTACGTATTTGTATTAAATTTCTTTCTGCACTAAGGCCAGAACTCAAAGTGCTTTGAATTTCAATGACCACTAGAAAAGTTTTACATTTCTTCAAGCTATTTTGTATTTCACTAAAAATATTCCTGTTTAATTAAAGGCCATTGTTTTTCAAGGGCCACAAAACTAAAAATTTTCTTCCTTTTCCATCTGAATGTGAGCTGAGTTAGAGCAGTCCAAGATACTGTTGTCTGAAAGGGATTTTTTTTCTGCTCAGATCGTAATGGAACTAACCCCCAAATCGTCCAAGTGAATGTGCAATTTTAATAAAAGTGAACAAAATATTTTCCCTGGGTTTCTTTTTTTGCAAACAGATCCTGTGATTTTCCAGACTGAATTCTGCAGTGCTGGTTCATATTAATACATAATGGTTTCTAAATGGCCTCCTCCTCTTCTGAACGCATTCCTTGGACAGAACTGGTGGTGTGCTTTAGAGATGACCGCACTTTCTTCTCTGAGCTCTCACAGGCACTCCTGTAAATTAATAATCTTCTCATTCTTCCTTCCCTAGAGAGGAAGTGTTGAACTGCCACATCTTTAAACTGAGAACTACTAGTGTAAAATCTCCAAAATCTGTAAAAAAATCCTCTTTCATCTCACGTTAAATGACACAGCATGATGCAATATGTCAGTGCTAAGGGAATCATCTCAGGTGACGGAGTCTAAGATCCAAATGCCTGAGATATCCTCCATACTCCTAACGTGTTGTGTTTTTACCTTCAATACAGAAAAAAAGAAAAATCCCAGTGATCTTGATTTTTACAATTGTCTTCTGAGAGGCATTATCTCCACGCCTTGTACAGAACTATCCAGTGTCTTATTGCTCCCGTTTTTCCAAAACCAACCAAGTTAGCAAACAAATGTTACTTTTAACAGAAGGCTACTGATGGCAGAAAACAAGCAAAGAACTGCAGGAAGATGCACAGGAGGAGTGTGGGTTATGCTAGGGCATGCTCCGTACCTAATGCAACACCCTTTTGCTCCCAAATTGTTGTCAGAGGGTACTACTGTACTGGATTGCCACTTGTGTGCAGTTTGATGGCACTGCACTTGGCAAGTACCTTTGCAGAAGTTATTCAAACGAAGAAAATGAAGATACAGTAGCTGCAACACATGCCTGTGCCAGAAGAATGAAAGAGAAGTGCATGATGTCAGTTAGACTCTCAATCAGTCTCATTTTTAAAAACTTCCAAGTTTTGAAGAAGTGAGCAGGTGTTGGGAATCAGAAATAAGTTACACCAGAGCTGAGCAATGATTTACTCATGTTAAGCTATCGCCTCCTCCTCTGAATCCATGTCTTGTACAGACAGGAAACTTTTCCAAAAGCTTTAGCTATTACACTCTCCCAGTGAAGAAAGTGGCAGAAAGCAAAACTGAAACTCATCTGATAGCCTTCAAATTCCATAGACAGTTGTGGGGCTTATTTTTCCCTTGTTCTTACCCTTGCAGAATTAATTTCCGACAAATTGAACCCAAGCTGTGTCCACATTACTAACCAACACTTCGTTCAAGCTCTAGAGATTTAGTCGTCAGGTGCTCCAATTAGCCACACCAAGTTAAAGGGAAGGGCATGTAACTGACTTTTATTGTTCTGTTCTGTGTTCCGTTTCTGCTTTTCTCTTGAAACAATGGCAAAGTTCTGAGATAAGTATGTTGTAGAAGTGATGGATGCCATCACTGTTAATTATTCCACCCATTACAAGACACAGTATAAATCACTTTTTGTCTGGTGACTGTCGCACCGAATTTGTAGAGCACAAAAGACACTACAGATCAGTGATACGGCTCTGTTCTTCTCATTACATAAGAGATAAAGATATGCATACTTAATAAATACATTTATTTTAACGAGATGAAGACAGGCCTAATTCAAGCAGTAGCATTTTCTGAAGAGTCTTTTTAATTATCATTATTACTTGGTACACGAGTATAAGACAAGTTTTATTTTCAACACAGCCTTCGTAACAGAGCATGTTTTTTGCCATTTATGTTTCTAATAGCTGCAGCTAAAAACGCCATTCAGAGATGAAACTGCTGCACAAGTACACTTTGTTCAATTCAAGAGCTAAACATTCATTCCTATCATCAGCTCTGTAAGAAAAGTTTCCTTATTCATAAGATATTGATTCAGCATAAGTTTCCCATATACTTTCAAGTGTTTGGGATTAGAGGGCATTAGACAAAGGGACTGGAGGTTTTACAACACCAGTGGTAGCTGCAGCGCTGTCACAGCCGGAAAAGCTGCACCCTGACATGGACAAAGTCAGGCTGGAGGTGAACAGCCGAGGCAGCCCTGGGACACAGAAGGACCCTACAAAGGTTTTCACATGCACCACTTCCCTGAAAATCCATTCCCACTCTGCCAAAATCACAGAATCACAGAATGTCAGGGGTTGGAAGGGACCTCAAAAGATCATCTAGTCCAGTCCCCCTGCCAAAGCAGGACCACCCAGAGCAGGTCACACAGGAACGCGTCCAGGTGGGTTTTCAATGTCTCCAGAGGAGAGTCCACAACCTCCCTGGGCAGCCTGTGCCAGTGCTCTGTCACCCTCATAGTGAAAAAGTTTCTCCTAAGATTTTTGTGGAACCTCCTATGTTCCAGCTTGCACCCATCGCCCTCTTTTCCTGTCATTGGACATCACTGAGAAGAGCCTGGCTCCATCCCCCTGACACTCCACCTTGACATTTATAAACATCAATGAGGTCACCCCTCAGCCTCCTTATCCAAGCTAAAGAGACTCAGCTCCTTCAGCCTTTCCCCATAAGGGAGATGTTCCATTCCCTTCACCATCTTTGTGGCTCTGCGCTGGACTCTCTCAAGCAGTTCCCTGTCCTTCTTGAACTGAAGGGCCCAGAAATTGGACACAATGTTCCAGACATGGCCTCACCAGCAGGATGGCTCCTACTACCTCAGGAGCCCCTGGTTCATCTCTGTAAGACTTTAACTGTGCTGCTGCACTCCCATCTCACCTCAGAGCAACCAGTTGAAGGCCTTTAGTAGCATCCTGTCCCTCTAACCCTGGTGTGTCATCCCACAGCGTGTCACAGACAAGTCTGATGTTGTTATTCCACTTCCTGTTCACAATTAGTTTAAAGCCCTGTCAATCAGCCCTGAAATCTCTTGGGCAAAAACCCTCTTCCCTCTTTGGGAAAGGTGACTCCCGTTTGAGGCTAGCCAGCCTGGTGCTGTGTGGGCCATCCCATTGTCAAAGAACCTGAACTCGTGGCGGTGACACCAGCCACGGAGCCATGTGTTAATAGACTGGATTCACCCGAATCTCCCAGTGTCACTGCCCATGACTGAAGGAGACATGAAAATATAACCTGAGCCCCAGATTCCCTCACTGACAGTCCCAGGGCCCTGAAGTCCCTTTTAAAGGCTCTTGGACTACAGGTTGCAGTTTCATCTCCACCTACATGGAAGACTGCTAACAGGTAATAGTCTGAGGACTTTACTAGACTAGGAAGTTTCCTAGTGATGTCCCTAACCCGTGCTCCAGGGAGACAGCACATTTCCCTTTGCTGAGCACCCACCTGGTATACTGGACCCTCAGTTCCCCTCAGAAGGGAGTCACCTACTGCTATAACCCTTCTTTTCTTCCGTATGGGTGTGGTTGTGATACGGCCGGTGGGCTTAACTGACCGGTGAGACACCTCTGGTGCAGACCGCCCATCGTCCACGTGCTAACCTGGTTCACCTTCCTCAGCCAGAGCCTCGTACTTGTTCTTCAGAGGCACCCGGAGGGGCGAGGTGGGCAAGGAGGGAGTTTGCCTGCCACCTCAAGCATGAACTTGCCTTCATTCATTCTTTTCATTTTTATTTTTTAGACTCTTGCCTTTGGCCCGACAGGGGAGAGTTACTGGGGGCCACTGATCCTATGTGACTGCCCTTAAGCATTGTGCTTAAACCTCATGGACTTCAAGGACAGTAAAACATTTGTTTATGTTTTGCTGAACAGCAACAGATAATTCATTATAGGATGGGAACTATGCTCATGCTTAACCTTGGTCCCACAGAAATCAATTATGGCCCATGAGTACCCTCCTGACATTTCTGAGTAAGGGACTTAAGAGTCAGAATCAAGACTGGAAAGCTCAAGCAGCTCACAAAGTGTTTCTCCACACGTAGCAAAATCGTCAGGAAGATACGGAGGCAGGGAATAAGGAGTTCTGAGTTAACTCATGTATGTAGTATCATTTCCACAATACACAGCAAGACCTGTGCATGCCTGCTCCTAGTATCAATGCGTTCCCACCTCTGCCTCACAATTTTCTGCAGAGGTAAGAAGACAATCCAAAAATCAGGTGAATAAATGATTTTGCTGTTCAGAAACAACTGTTTCCTCCCTCCTCATCTTTGTTTAACTTTTGAATGAACTGTTCAACATAAAATACATTTTTCATCTGTCAAATTCTGCAGAGGCATTTTTAAACACTTGGGGACTTCTCAATTGATTTCAATTTCAAAACTCGAAACTTGATTTGAACTTAGTCCTGTACGAAGGCCTTTATTGTGATATGCTTCCAAAATTACAACTATGAAATGAAGCAGCAAAGTCATTTGAGACTAGTTTACTGCATGATAATTTTCACAGCTGGAACTGCATACATTTCTCTTTAGAAGGGAACAAAACATGGCTTGAAAAGCTTGCTCTCCGTGGCAAACTTAACATCCCCCCAAAATTCACTCTCTTCCGCAGAACTGGAAGCTCCTTTTTGCCTGTGCCCCTCACCTCTTACTTTTCTAGCTTTTTAGCCTACACATTGAAACAGTTGTTCTTCAGCATTGCCGTGTTGGTCTGCAACAGACCAAACGCTCAGCTGTACGCTGGTGGAAGACCACTTAGCACAAGATGAGTTATTGCGATTAAGAGAACCCAGACTGTTCATTTCAGACGGTTTGCCCCACCAGTGACACAGGGGATTGAGTCTAGGAATGGCACAGCCATCTAGTTGCTATCAGATTGAAAAGACTACCTTAGATAAAAACAGCTTAACATACATGTTTGGTTTTGCATCGCAGAGTTTTGCTACTGATGTTGACTGTCTAGAGCACAATCACTCCATCTTCGGAAATTGGAAAACACTCTTCTTCAGTTTCATGCCGCAATGGATTTCTTGCAAACCATGTACTGTTTACTCAGTTACTTTTCTATCTCCTACACTTCTCACATTAGGGTTTGTCATTTTGAGTTTTCTTTGGTAGGCACACATTAGTCCTTGTTACAGTCGACACAGCTATATGTAGAAGTACATATACAAGGTTGCACTTTCCTGCCAAGTCAGTGACTTATAAATCTTCCCAATTCAGGATGAAATTTCTCAGACTGGATTGGAGGCTGGAGCTGATTTTGCTGTTGCCATTTTTGCTGCAAGAAAAATATCTGTTCAGATGCTCTTTTTTTCTCTTTGGAAAATCAGCAACTCAAAACCAAGGTCGAATTTAGAAAAAAAAATACTTAGAAAACCTTCAAATCCTAGCACCAGTTTCCCATGAATTTTAGACCAACACAACTACCAATTCCATTGACTTCATTCTTCGCAGAAACGACTGCAACGGATACCATAGCTTGCCTCTTTGCAGGTCAGATCTCAGCCTCCCACCTCTAATCCAAATGTCTGCCTTGAGAAAATCAAAGTGAGGCTGTAAAAAACAACTTGCACTTGCATCGTGCACTTGCACAATGCGAAGGACGGCAGCAGAGAGAGCCTTCAGCAAGCAGTGCCTGTGTTGGCAGGACAGAATCGCCCCGGCAGGCGGGGCACGGGAGCTGTGCCAGCCAGCCCACCGCACAGTGCCACAAGGATGAAGCACCACATCAGCGTGGTGGCATCTGCCCTTTCCCTTGGGACAGTCATCATGCCCTCTGACAGAGATGGAACAGTTACATCCCTCCACTGCTTTCTATTACACGCACTTCTTGCCTCCAGGACAACCCTTGGAGTTGCACACACGACCACAACCCCATCACTACAGCAGTGCATTTGTTATGTTGACAAATGAACTTCATACAAGAAATCACAGCCACATGCTTTCAAGCGACTCCATCTCCCTTCCCTCATCATTGCTGTGGCTAAACAGAGTGTTTACTATTTCAGAAACACTCCTACTATGAAAGGGTTTTATGACAAACACTTAAAATAATTATTTTAAATAGTAATTGGTACACTAGGTCTCCAGACAAGAGGAGAATAACTGCTCTTGTTACTCGTGTTATCTTGCAATGCCCTCGCCCGTGGAAAGGTCCTTGGTACACACGACAAGCTGCAAGATGAATCTAAATGAACAGGAGCAACTTTTTAAACCCACCTCCATAATAAACAACCCAGAATGAAATCTAAAGGCGCTCAGTCAGTACAAAGCAGCATTCCTAGATCTTGACTGCTGGTTTGTGTCAGCTGAGGCTCTGGATCGCTTTTAGGCATCTGTTTTAGCTGCCTCCTTCCGCCTCTCCACCAAGTCCCTGGGCTGATTTGGACGACAGATGCTGCTGGGTCACCGACTGCACCTGCCCTTTGGAGACTCCCTCTTTCTAGCACAGCCTGGCTCTAAGTTCTCAGCTAGACACAAAAGCATGGACTAGCGTGAAGGAGAACCTCAAACGCAAACACAGAAACAACCTCGCTTGAGGTTAACATTTCTGTGGTTCAAGTCGGAGGGGCATGGCTGTGTCATGGATTTGAGAATTCAAATTGCCACTTTCCCCACTGCAGATGTTTCTCGTGTCAGCTTCTGGGATTTGACTACGTCTTGTATTTAGCAAACATGAGAACAGCAAAAAGATTTGCTCTAATTTAGGCATCTTTGCTCGAAGATAAAGATCTGCATTTTCATTTCCTTTTCTTATTTTCATAACGTAAACCCAGCAAGCTGTTTTGCACCAAGCATGCTACCAGCAGTGAAAGCAGAGAAATGCAAATGTCTGTGATTTAAAGCAGAACCAGAGCAATACAAGTACACTAAGCTAAACCCAATCCTATTTAAAGTATTGAAACATGCCACAAAGTGTCCAAACATAATTGATAATATTCTTGAAACACACTATTTTTACAAAAATGAGCACTCATCCCTTTTCCTTCATCACTGAGACAATTCAAACAAAAGAACAGCCTGTAATGTTTAGATGAGAATACATGCATTGCACAATAACTTCCTTTTTAACCTAGATTTTATTATCAATTTTTTTAAATGTCATGTTTCAGCAATACTTTTCTATCCTGCAGCTCAGCTCTTTTCACTCCGGATACTCCAAAAGAAATCCTAACAAGGGAGGTTGGTCTTTTTGTCATTTAACGAAAAAAAAAAAAATCACTCTCTGTCATACTGAAAACATGAGAATGATTCAGAATCAAAGGAAGGGGATTTCATCAAAGGTCCTCGGAAATGATGAATAACTTCTGGAAGGAAATAAGTCTTTTTTAATGCACAGTTTAACATTGTGAATGAATGTAAATATCTAGTCTGGTTGTGCAGAAGGATGGAGGAGTTTCAGGGTAGGACAACGGCAGGAGATGAAATGTACACAGGAGGGTATACAGCAGCACACTGCACACTGGGGGCTGAGAGTTTTCTTCCATATTTTTCTTGAATTTTTGACTCTCTGACAAAGTAAATAGGCCCAATTATATTCAGCTGGATTGACACATACAGAGCTCAAGGCTGGGGAGAAGAACATTTCAATAAGCACTTGAGTTACTGTAGGCATGAGGACATCAAGTTTTAGACTCACTTCCTCCTCCCCCTGACATTTTAAAATGTCAAGCCACTGTCCACGTTGCTGCCTTATTTCCCACCTAGTCTGCAAGCGAGCAACAGAAAGTTACCTGTTTACTGCATAAAAGGAACCACAGTATCACTGGAGATTTTAAAATTATAAATATGTGACCACAAAGTTGGAGTAATGGCACAACCGTAGGTCAGGAACTGTAACGTGGTCAATTTAAAATTTGTAAAGACACACGTTTGCAGATACCACAGTCCCAGGACAAATCGGTGAGGGCTCAGTGCTGGACGGGATCGTCACACAGCACGGCAGGCTCCGAGCTCCATCAGTGGCTGCGTTACGGTGTCAGGCAGCTCCTGCACTGCAGGGAGCTTCATGTGCTATCGGGGTAAGTTACAAACTCCTGACACCTTCAGCTGAAACCTGCACGTCAGCAGCGGAGCCAGTGAGGAGCACCTCATCTTGGTGAATAAAGCTCTTCTCCTACACCAAAGAAAAGCTGGTGCAGTAATGCAATATTTAAACTCTGCGAAGTCCTTATTAAATGTGACAGCAACAGCTGTAGCAGCTAGAGGACTGGCAGAACAAGGAAAAGAATTAAAGCCTTTCTGAAGGCTAGAAAAAGAAAACAGGTACCATTTTAAATATTAAAATGAGGCCTGGGCTGATGGGGAATATAGATACGGTGGCAGATAGCCAAAGATCTTGGAGGTGCTCAAAGCCGTTACTCTGACCCTCCCACAACTTAATGAGAAGGAACCATCTTTAATTCTTTCCAGTCAATATCCTCCACATTAAACTAATACATATAATTCCTACTTCTTATCTTCAGAGTATGATGGGTCACATTAACCTCTCACATCATAAGCTCCAGCTGAAACAAACCACAGTATTTGCTTATGAAATTCACAATTGTGGTTGTGATGCCAGAACAGTGGGTAGTGGGGAATAGAATTATTCATGTTTGGAAGGTGGAGAAAAAACAGAAATCAAAAATAAACGAAAAAGGGTCATTTTTCCCTACAGGTAGAATGATACATGTACCCAGCTTCTGCAACTGCTTTTCTGGAATGAATACATTGATAACCACCCTTGAGGGAACGGCTGGAAATATTTCCATGCTTTACTACACTGCTTCAGTCCTGTTGGCATAATCTACAGGAACTTGAATTGTCCTATATGGAAAGCCACTAACATGGAAGAGAAATTTCTCTTTTATATGTTTGTTTAAAACAAACAATCCCAAGTGAATTTCCTTCATTATATGAGTAAATTATGAAACATTTATTTGCATAGGCTGTGCGAAACCTGTTAAAGAAAAGCATGTAACAGGTTTTGGCATTGCTGGGGGTGTAGGCACCACAATAAGAACCTTTGAGCACCATCATCTTTCCAGACTGACCTGTCTGACTTTTCTTCCCACCTGCAGACTGTGATCACAGCACTTCCTCCGAGTGCAGCGTTGCCCAAAGCTCTAGTGCAGCTCGACAAGTGATGGAAAAAGTCTTACACAGGAAAATAGTGAATTCTCTCCCTCTGGAGAACACCACAGAATAGCTGCAGTTTATTCTAGAATGGAAGTTTTGCTATGGAAGCAAAAAAGTATTTCATAAAGGGGCAAATGCTAACATTTGTCTTTGACAAAGCTAATTATTTTTGTTTTTTCAGAAAATTCACATTTCTTCATCTGTCTGATGGTTTGATTAGCTTTTTGAACATTTCCAAACAGTACCAAAGGTCTTTTCTCTGCCCTTCCAATACTTTCCCCAGTATTTCTGAAGGCACTTCCTCTCATACTGTCATCCACACCATGCTGAAAATCTTACTGAGTACCTCTCATTCTGATTTTATTTACAAATTAAGTCGCCTGTATTTCTGCAACATCCTGGGTCCAAAAAGAAGCACAACTGAGATGACATCTCTAAATCAGATCTTTACTGCACAGTCTCGTGTACATACCTACATTCAGATAACAACATTCTCCTTAACAACATCTGCATAAATACAGTTGTTATTGCCATCAGAGGTTACAGAGCTGTCAGCCTCTGTCAGGGTCACACCTCCCTTGCTCCAGACACACCTCTCTTCCCTTTCAAGGAAGAAAAAGCAGCGTGTCAGTGTATTCCAGAGAATTCATAAGGCCATACACAGCTTACAGCAAATTGCTTCTTTCCCTGCCAGAAATTATAACCACTCCTGGCCCAGGATGGGCAACTCAGCTATCCACAACTGGATTGCTAATGTGTTATGTACTCTATAAGGATGAAAAGCCATCTGGTGCTTGAATCTAGTCTGCTTCAATATAATCAAAGGCCTTCTATGATCTCAAGCCATTATTAAATTATCTCAGACCAATTCCTGGCAGACCCACACAAGAGAACCGGCACCAGCCAAGATAAAACACAGTCAGAGATCACACAGACCACACTGCCTTTTACTGGTAGAAAGAGTCTTAGGTCCATAGCTGGGCTATACTAGAAAAAAATAGAGGATACGAACCCAAAGTCACCTTACAAATTTACAACTACTTTGTTTACTAATTTTACTGTTAAATTGTTTGGTTAGCAAAATCTGTGATTTATATTTCCTGCACTTTCTCAGAGTACTTCAGCCCATAGGGCTTGTCATAAACAACACTTTTGAGGGCTTTTCATTTTATGTCAGAGAAAAAGATGAAAAGTTAAACCGCTTACTATTCCCTTCCCATTGGCTGCAAATTGATTTTATTTACAGAAACATGCTTGCATTGCAAAAACTACTCAACACATACAGTAAATAAGTCAGTACATGAAAGTCTAATGTAACCTAGTAGCTACCTACCCCTTTGAAATAGACAGGAGTCATAAACACCTAAATAGAAATTTAGTTGAACACTTATTTTTCTCCTGCTTACAAGAGGTCAATCAATACCATCAGAGAGGAAAAATAGCTTGGTTGGTCCTGATAAAAATTAAGAACATAGATTTCACGCTGCTCCACGGTATTAAAGACAGACAAGGTACTTAACACATCAACCATATTTCTGTATGTCCTTTCACAGAATCACAGAATCACAGAATGTTAAAGGTTGGAAGGGACCTCAAAGATCATCTAGTCCAACCCCCCTGCCAGAGCAGGATCACCTACACTAGAGCGCACAGGAACGCGTCCAGGCGGGTTTTGAATGTCTCAAGAGATGGAGATTCCACAACTTCCCTAGGCAGCCTGTTCCAGTGCTCAGTCACCCTCACAGTGAAAAAGTTTTTCCTCATATTTTTCTGGAACCTCCTGTGTTCCAGCTTCCACCCATTGCCCCTTGTCCTGTCAGTGGACGCCGCTGAAAAGAGCCTGGCTCCATCCTCCTGACATTCCCCCTTGACATATTTATAAACATTGATGAGGTCACCCCTCAGCCTCCTCTTCTCCAAGCTAAAGAGATCCAGCTCCTTCAGCCTTTCCTCATAAGGGAGATGCTCCACTCCCTTCACCATCTTTGTGGCTCTACGCTGGACTCTCTCAAGCAGCTCCCTGTCCTTCTTGAACTGAGGGGCCCAGAACTGGACACAATACTCCAGATGCGGCCTCACCAGGGCAGAGTAGAGGGGCAGGAGGACCTCTCTTGACCTACTTGCTACTCCCCTTCTAATACACCCCAGGATGCCATTGGCCTTCTTGGCCACGAGGGCACACTGCTGGCTCATGGTCATCCTGCTGTCCACTAGAACCCCCAGGTCCCTTTCCCCTGCACTGCTCTCCAGCAGGGCAGTCCCCAACCTATATTGGCACATGGGGTTATTTTTTCCCAAGTGCAAAACTCTACACTTGCCCTTATTAAACTTCATCAGATTTCTCCCCGCCCAGCCCTCCAGCCTGTCCAGGTCTCTCTGAATGGCTGCACAGCCTTCTGGTGTGTCAACCACTCCCCCCAACTTCGTATCATCAGCAAACTTGCTGACAACATTCTCTAATCCCTCATCCAGATCGTTGATGAATATATTAAACAGCACCGGCCCAAGCACTGACCCCTGAGGGACCCCACTAGACACAGGCATCCAGCCAGACTCGGCCCCATTGACCACAACCCTCTGGCTTCTTCCCTTCAACCAGTTCTCGACCCACCTCACTACTTGGTCATCCAGACCACACTTCCTCAGTTTACCTATGAGGATGCTGTGGGAGACGGTGTCAAAGGCCTTGCTGATGTCCAGGTAGACCACGTCCACTGCATGGCCACCATCCATCCACCTAGTTATGTCTTCGTAAAAGGCTATCAGGTTGGTCAAACATGACTTCCCCTTGGCAAAGCCATGCTGACTGCCCCTAATAACCTTCTTATCCTTGATATGCCTAGAGACAGTGTCAAGGATAAGATGTTCCATCACCTTTCCAGGGATGGAGGTGAGGCTGACCGGTCTGTAGTTACTCGGGTCATCCTTCCTGCCCTTCTTATAGACTGGAGTGACATTCGCTTTCCTCCAGTCTTCAGGCACCTCACCTGTTACCCACGACTTACCAAAGATGATGGAGAGTGGCCTAGCAATGACTCCCGCCAGCTCCCTCAGCACCCGTGGGTGCATCCCATCAGGGCCCATGGATTTATGAATGTCCAAGTGTTCAAACTGATCCTTAACCCACTCCTCATCAATCAGGGCAGACTCCTCCTTTGTCATGACTTCCTCTGGGACCTTAGGGGACTGAGGCTCCTGAGGACGGTCTCCAACAGTGTAGACAGAGGCAAAGAAGGCATTCAGCAACTCTGCCTTCTTTCTGTCCTCTGTCTCCAGGGCACCCACCTCATTCAACAGAGGGCCTACATTGCCTCTAGTGTTAGTTTTGTCAGCAATGTATTTGAAGAAGCCCTTTCTGTTGTCTTTGACCTCCCTTGCAAGTTTTAACTCCAAGGAGGCCTTAGCTTTTCTGATTGCCTCCCTGCACTCCCTGACAGCTGCCCTGTACTCCACCCAAGTGGTCAGCCCTTCCTTCCACAATTTAAACACCCTCCCCTTCCACCTGAGTCTGCCCAGCAGATCCCTGGTTAACCAAGCAGGTCTCCTGGATCTCTTTCTTGATTTCCTACCTGATGGGATGCAAACATTGTTAAGTTATTAGCTTCCGCCTTCTAGTGAACTTCACAAGAGTAACATCAGAGCCTGAAGCAATACTACTGCTGTCAGATCTCATAAGCTAAACAGGGTCAGGCCAAACAGGCACTTGAATAAGGCACCTCTGAGGATCACGTTAAGTGCAGCAAGAAATAATAATTTGGCAGTGAGCACTATTCCTTTCACAGCAGAACTTTTCATCGCAGATACTCAGTCACAAGTGCTCTGCAGCACAACCCAGCTCTGAGAGAGATCAACATCGTGTTGAGAAAACATAACCCTAATCCCCAGCTAAAGTTACCACAGCTGACCTATTAAAATTTTTCCAGACACTTCAAAGGGAACTAGATAGTCACTGCTTCCTGTTCTCACACTTTTCTTATGAGACATTAGTCAACATTTGCAACGTTTGTCTGGGAGGGTGGGAAGACTGCATTTGCAGTGAGTTAAAGCAACACGCTCACTCATGTGTATCTATTCTACCATTAGTAAAATGGTTTTAGGGGCAGTGTTACTCCATGTCTGCGCATGTAACTGCCTATCTATTATTAACAAAGCAAAATGAGCATCCAGCCTACATGTTCATGATGACGGAAGCCTCTTTTATATAGGAAATGAAAAGGTACAGGTTTAGTCCAGTGGCGGTGCTTTACCTGACTCTTGTGGGCAAAAAACCCACAATCCTACCATTTATACTAAATCACCTTCACTACTGAAAGCACAACACGCTTAGAGAACGTGACCGAGCAGCTCCCAGAACAAAAGGTAGTTCTTAAAGCGAGAGCTCGTATCTGACACTTGCAGTGCCTAGTGAGTGATCCAGCAAGCTACAGCTGCTGTGCACAGTGACAGATCATGGGATAAATGAGCAACTGATAACAAGTGTGGAAGCCTTGGCTGTCCACATCAATAAATTAGACAATACCAAATAACCCGTGCTGCAAACTGCAAACTGCTGATTTAAGGCTGAATGAATAAAACCTAGATGATGTTGAAGGACACGACAGAGAACTAGGGGGCATCACAGGTCAATAAAAACTAACGTTATTTGCCATTCTAATTACTTTGCATGCTCGTGAGCTAAGGAGTTTGTGAAGCTGTAAGTAAAGCGCCAAGAGTACTGACACTATATATAATTCATAGACTGCAGCATATTGCTACATTTCTCATTGCCCTTAGAACTTGTACTTTCTCCAGGAAATATGGAGGTAATACGCAATGTTTACCTTCCAAACTCGTTTTTCATGAGCCCTATATTAACAGGTCACTCTGGTGAATAGCAAAGTCATCAATCTGGATCATTTGAGGGACTGAGAATAAAGGAGCTTTTATCCTTCTGGATATATTGCATTGTCATTTCAACAACGACACAGTTCGTACAGCAACCACAAATGGGCACATGCATCCTTCAGATACTGTCCAGACCCTCAGTTTACTGATTTTGATGAGGTGTGCTTGAAACCAGTGTAGTTGGGTCAATTTATCAGGACCTTTCTGGGTGGCAGGTGAAAAGCAGATGTTAAAAAACAGAACATGATCGGCTGTCTCACTTCTTCCAAGTGGATGGGCACCCACACCGCACCGATAGCTGGCTCTGGATGGAATCTTCCTGCTGGCTCCTTGCAGACACAGAAGCTGCTGCGGATTTATGTTGGAGTTTTTGCATGGTTAAACAAGGAACACTCTGAAAGAGGCAGAGAAATTGCTCCATTTTCCAAATGCAGTCAAAAGCAAACAGCCACATTTCTCTTTCTGGATCACACTGGCTTTGCCTGAGGTAGCTAGAAAAATTGAAGTCACTATAGAAATTAGTGGCTATTAAGTGTGCTTTGATCACAGAAACATGCTCAGCTGTCCAAGGCAGTTAACGGGATGCTGCCAGACATGTAACAAGTCAGAATCTGAATTAGAGGTTTAAGACAAATACTTTACTGTAAGAAACAGAAACCTAATATTTACAAAACAAAGACCTTGATAAAAATTAATACAAACCACATACATGAATTTTTGGCACTTCCTATATGTAGCTTTAAATAGACAGTTATTCTGGCAATGGTTTGAGAACCCAGCTGTGAAATTCATTTCCTGGTCTTTTAGTACCATTTTTGTCAGCACTTAACCCATTTCTGGCTTGGTTTCTGTCACAGAAAAAGGGAAGGTTTCCTTTTGAAAATCAAAATACTAGAAGATGCAATGCATCATTTATATGAAAATGCAGCAGATGAAATGCTAAGAACAGTAGCTCCTACGAAAGGTCTTTTAAAGTTTGGGATTCTCAGTAAAAACTTAATTTGGGCAGGTTTTCCTCTCTTCTTTGCACTTAATGAAAAAGTGATCCCCGACTCTGTCAAGATATTGCAAACAGGGAGAAGAAATGAGGTCTTGCTATGGGAATGTGTAAGTTATAGCAGTAGGAACATGTCACTTCAGATATGATGTAAATGTTATATATTTTAACATGGCAGCATTAGAAGGGAACAGGAAGGATTTTCTGTTCCCAGATAATCTATAGTATCCCTCCCAAAAGTATAGAACTTCTATAAGTTTAACTTGTTCACTTTAAGATTTCTCCTCTGAATTAAAAAGTATCTCCTCTTCACAGTTATTAGGACTGCAGTCACAAGCAAGCTGCTTTTCTTTTTGCCCTTTGTTTTTGTAAATATTTTCTCCCAACAACAGGTTTCTTTATTTTTTTTGTGTTTTATTTCCTTAGGTACTCAAGTATTGGTAAAAGTTCTGTTACCGAAAACTGTTAGGAGGTGTTTTCCAGAAGAAAAGAAGACCCTACTGCCTCTACCACTATAAATACAGTCCTTTGGCTGGTGGCACGTCCTAACACCGCGAAAGAAAAAGGAAGTATGTCACTGTGAAAATCCTACCAGCTTATTACCCACCCTAACTGCTTACGCTACGTTTGATGAAAATCTGAAAATGCATACTTTTATTTTTAGCTCAGCAGCTCTGGTTGGTTCATCGTTGTATGTTAACTCGTAACACTATTAGAGAATGATATTTAAAGCCCAGTGTGGCACACAGGCAGATGCCAGGGAGGCCACAGCGCAAGCCCTCTTCTCCCTGTATCCTCTTGAGGCTGAGGCATGAGACAGGACCTCACATCAGCGAAGGAAACAGAGAGCAAACATCTATCATCCCCTTACTCTAACAGCATTTTGCACAGTGATTTGCTGCCCATATGACTAAGCAGGGGAGGGAGTTAGTTAACGGATAAAAATAGCTTGTTAAGTACAAAATTGGGCTCTAAAGCAGAAAGCGCCAATGTTCTCTGACTGCACTCCAGCAGCTCCCCACAAAGTTACGGGGAGCAGAAGTTGGGCTTTTGGCTGGCAATAGCACATCTGCTGCCAAGGCTGAGCTCCAACCAGAGCACTCATGTGGGATGCGATGGGGGACAGGCACCCTGGGCCATATGTCGAGAGTGGAGAGGACTGCCAAGCACCAAGAGTGAACTGAGCGTTGTTTGTGGCAGGGAAAGGAGGGCTCAAGCTGCCAAGCCAGGGGAGAAGGCAAAGAAGGAAATGCGTGTTCCTGGTGAAGCTGCTGACAGTTGCAACACCACTTTACATGCGGTGTAATTCTGGTGAACCCTCTCTAGGAGCAGCTGTCTCCAGGAAAACGAAACAGCTCCCAATACAGCAAACCCTTCCCATCCCCATCAGCACTGGCCGTAGAGCATGCAAGGAGGAGCAGCCCCTGAAGGGCAGTCTCACCCCCACCAGGCAAACATCACCACATTCCACCTTGGAGTGCTTTGTGATCTATTTCATCAAGCTTTCCTCAAAATGTTTGCTGCTCTGTCCGAAAGAACTGGCTCTCTGCTCCATGTTTGAAAACACAAATAAGTAAGAGGGATGGGAGCTAGCAGCCCCCACCAGATCCACTGATTACAATCAGCAAAAAATATACTCCTGGACTTCAAGAAACTCCCAAATCCCAGGGATTAGGTGAGACTCCTAGTGCTGCCAGGAACTAGAGTCTGCAATTAGCTAAAATTCTGGCATTTCATGAGAAATTTCCTATGAAATATCAAGTAAAAAATAATGATAGAAACTATCAAAACATCTAATTTCACAAATGATGAAAGATTCCAGTAATATACACTAGTAGCTATATGAACTTTATGTATACTACAATCCTATATGTATTATTAGAAAGTATACACCCACAAATCAGATTAAAATCTCTCAGCTCACAGAAAAGAAGTAATCTGACGAAACGCAGTAAGAAATACAAAATGTCGCAATATGATCTTGGATGTTAAAATTACATAAACTGGAATGGGTGTTACTTCCACACAGTGCTCTAGCTGACACGTTACTGCCTTATCTGATGATAAAACAGTGGTAACGAGCTATTTCATCTCATCCCCAAAGGAAAAAAAGAACCTCCCTCAGAGTTAACTTAGGAACTGCAGCTTTGTGTGACAGGCAGGTGAGTACCTCTCACTACAGAAAACTCTGCTGAATATTTTCAGCTTATTCACCTTTACTCCTTAGACACCTGCTTTTTTAACCTGTGTCTTATGTTGGCCCTGCTTTTATGTATATCCAATTCCCACCTACATCCCACAATGATATTCAGAGCTTAGTGACCTTTTAGAGCCAAACTGGTTTTTTTGGATAAGTAACTACTGAAGCAATCTTGAAATATTTCATAAATTCATTGCAGATCACTAAACCACTTGTGCCAAAACCCAGTGCCGTTGGGACATAATCATAATTAAATGCTTTCAGATCTTTAAGCAATAACAAATCTCAGATTTTACATTATAAAAGTAAATCCCTTACAACAGTCTGAATTCCGAAGGGCACGTTTCAGTCCAGTTCCAATAAGCTTTGAATTTATCTTAACACTTTTTGCTGGGGTTGTTCTGGAACCTGTCAACAGCCAAAGATGTTGTCAGTCAACATGTCACTTGTAGGACTGTTTTTAATCCTGTAAACTGATCAGGCTTAGGGTGCACCTGCAGATTGTTGCAGGTGCAAATTTGTACCGATTGGCACCCACTTATTCCTGCCAATTTGTCACTAGAACCTCACTACAAATAACGTAAAATACCCAGTTTAGAGAGGATTAAAAATGTGCAGAAAAGCAACTACCACCAAATAGCGGATGTACTTTTAGCTCATATCCTCACGTCCTCTGTGATAGCTTGTGTCTGTGTGTCCCGAGAGCTGCTGGAGCGTACGACTAATCCTTTGCACCTTAAAATCCAATTCACCCCTTTGACTTAACAATAGCAAATCGCAATCAGCTGCTTGTGCTAATAAAGGGGTCCCAACCACACAAACAAAATCTAGCAACAGCAGCAGGTGTAATTTGAAAAGTGAGCAATGTAATGAGATTTGAAAGAATTTAATTGAAAAACTATGAGCAAAGAGTGATTTCAGGCAGAATCATTCAGTTCAGGCAGCCATGTGGAATAATTTGTCATTTACGATGGTCAAAACAAATATTGCTGCATAAATGACTTTTAGGAACAGCCAGGCATTTTAGCAGCCGATGAAGAATATGACAGAGCAGAGGTTGAAGGAAACTTGGAGGACAGGGCTGTTGGACAGAGTGGTCCAGTTATTGCTGCACGTCACTCCAATCCATCACCAGCAGCTTAGGAAGCTGGTCAGGTGGCCACCTTCTGCTGTCAAACTGGGAAGTCAGTCCCCAGTGCAAGTTCACAAATCACCTCTTTTCACAGGGAACTGAGAGAACGAGGCAACCTCTCCTCGTCCACGGAAAAGCACCTCCCCGCAAGACAGTCCCATCTGCCAGGGGCCACCTGAGCCACCCATGAGGGCAGATCTTGCTCCTTCCTCAGCGGGGTCACCCCTTCTCCAGCCTCCAATGTGCATCTGCCGATACCTTCTTCTCAGCCTGTCTCCTTACCAAATCCAGGCTCGCAAATCCAAAAAAAGAGTGCCGAAGCAGCAAGTAAACATGGCAGGTATTTTTCTTAATTGCGCCTTTTCATCCCAAAAGCTATTGAAATATTGCTATGAATCAGACTGAGTGAGTCGGGGAAAGCAGGAGGGTGCCCAAATTGCATTTCAAAAACAATATGACTTTTTTTGTTTGGGTCTTTCTTTTTGTCTTAATAGCATCATTGCTCTTCAATAAACAATATTAATTAAAATGCTTATGATTTCTGATATTCCTGAATATCTGTAATTTTATTAAAAACTCATAAATTCTGACACTGTTGATTATCTTTAAATTTATATTTGTATGTTCATTTTTTCTGTAGGTGCATTCTAATTTAAAAACTAAGTTTCTGCTATATTTTCAGGTTTTAGAACCCTGGATCACAGCTTCTAATCTCACTTGTTTGTCCACAAGAAAGCTATCAAGAGGCAAAGTGAAAAGGTATATAATTTTTTTTTTTTTACATAGACTGAAGTGTTACATGTCACTTGCTAAGAGATAATGCTGTTGTCATGTTTCTTCAGCAAAAAAAGGCTGACAAGACTTGTTTCACATCTGTCTGCATAATATAACAAACCCATGAAGAACTAGTGATGAAAGAGCTGTTTTGTTGACAATCGTTCTTGTTAAATGCACCCAAACACCAAGATTTAGGCACTGCTCATTAGTGCTGTATTGTAGCTCAGGATTTTGTCCCTATAAATACTTTGTGTCAAAACATTTTTCAACTATATTCTAGGCTGCGAGCCTTTTCCTTACAACCACACAGAGCTACAGCTTCTGAAGCCTCTTCTCATCATGCTAACCCATATCAACCATCGAAGCCATACGGTCACATTGCCAGCCATGCACAGTACTCGTGTGTAGTCCACTAGTCCTCCCTGAAAATGCCATTTAACCTTTTTGTTTTGTGCTCTGCTCATCTACTAATACAGCTCGGATCCCTCTGCCTTTCTTATGATGTCCAGGGATTACGTTGGTGGCTTTCAATTTCCATCTAGGACTCCAGAGATTTTTTCTTACAAACTATCTCATAGTAGCTAATATCATGAGTTTGTCACAGGAAGAAGAAAGGGCGTAGGAACTCCTCTTCTATGTCTAACTGAGCCACTGAGATTTTCTGTTTGGGTCTGCAAAAGTGAGAAGGCAAGACTGATCTGAAGAAAGCAGTGCCTGAGGATCAGCACAAGCTGTCCTTGCAGGTCCCTTGCACAGCCTCAGAGCCAACCCTGGCACAGAGACTTAAGGCAGCACCTTCTAACAGCTCTAATAACTTCACTGGAGGTTCTCTTAAATAATCACTGAATTACCAACTAATAAGAGCAGGGCTTTGCCCCTAATTAAAAGTCGCACCTAGCAGCCTCCACTTGAAATAAATGCTTAAGCAACACTACTATGAATACCAAATACACAGCCATCCTTCAGTGAGGCCACCACTGCTCTCCTGCCTGCAGCTAACTTTGATCAGGCTGCCTCGCTGCATTAGTCTTGTATGTCATTAACTCTTCCGATTACCTTTCCCAACAGCAAGTTAAAATGGTGCCCCTGGCTCCCGCACCTTCATGTTTTCCTGAAGCTTTCCTTTATTTTAACTTCTTTTATGCCAGCACTGCACGCACTCTGATTTCAAGTTTCACTCCTTAGATTCCCATACTGCATTTACCCATGAATATCAGTTATTTTGTACTGCTACTTCCATAACTACCAGAAACTCCAAAAAGGATGAAAAACCTTAGAATCAGTTTTGATGCAACTTTAAAAAAGGAAACAACTTTGTCTTACAATCTAGAGATAAAGCAAATAACTGATTTGACTTAAACTGAATTGACTCAACTGATATTTCAAGTATTGTGGACTTTACTAAACGCCTGGAAGACTACAGGGGATCTAAGTCAACCTCCTCTCTTTCTCTGTGGCAGTCCCATGGCTGTCCTTGCTCGAGGGAGACACAAAGCTGCCTTTTTCACTTTTACAGTAACTCTTTAATAACAATTTAATAACAATTTGCCACAGCTGCTAGCAGTGGCTGACAGAGTCTTGCTGTTCAAAATCCGTACTGTTAGAGGAACTCAGGCACTTGCCAATAAATGCCAATTCAAGCATGTTAATACATAACAGCAATAGAAACACCATTAGAAAGTTCACACAAAAGAAACCGATTAGGCAAGACCCTTTTCTCCACATTTGCACTGCAGGCTAATGGAGACAATTCTACCACAGCTTTGCTGGTAAGCCTTCAGCAGCATTTGCTAACAGCAGGTTCTGCAGTCTGAGCTCTGGTCTCACCCTAGCTTTTCCTGATACAGTATTTTGTTGAGAACTCAATTTTCAGACAGATGAATAATGCGTCCCACTATGCCACCAAGCAAGTCTGTGAAGGGCCACAAAGATTTTTAAGGGACTGGAGTGTCTGTCATATGAGGAGAGGCTGTGAGAGGTGGGGTGCGTTGGTGTGGAGAAAAGAAAGCTCATGGGGATCTCATCCATGTGTAAAAACACTAGGAAGGTGTAAAGAGCACGGATCCAGACCGTTCTCAGTGGTGCCCAGTGAAAGAATAAAAGGCAACAGGCACACAAACTGTAAACAAATTCTGTTTAAACATTAAAAACCACTTTTTTTACCCAGAGATGTTGTGGAGTCTGTATTCTTGGAGACAATCAAAACCCAACTGGGCACAGCCCTCAGCAACCTGCTGCAGCTGATTCTGCTTGAGGGAGGACCGATGAAAGCAAACTCTCGGGGGGGTGTGCCAAAACCCACACCAGTACGTAGCTTTCATTCTGGCTCCCACGAGACACACTGTTCAACAAAGTTCCCGAGCATGTCAGGTATCTGCTCCCAGCCTGTGCTCTGATCTGCCTCAGGACCCTCCATCTGACGCGACCAGCCACCCAACATGCACAATCTTCTGCTGTTTGTTGTATGAATTTTCTTGGACTTCTCCCCCATAAAGATCTAAAAACACACATGCATATAAAATCCACAAACTGAAACAAAACAGAAACAGGAGACAGAAACTTTGTGAAGCACCTAGCTATACGATAACGTGCCTACATGGTTCAATGCAACATATTCATAGTTCTAATCCACATTTTCAGATCCCCAGCTGCATAAATTTACTAGCCTACTCCAGATATCTATAGAGATTCAACCAGTAAACACAAACCATCAGATACTTCTCCCAAACACTTAAATCTGGAAAAGGTGTTTACTAACATATGTGCTTTTATAAACAAAGGTAAATTTCATTTAATATTAACTTCACACCAAATTGCAAGGGGAACAACCTTCTGGTCCTCAAGCATTTCAAAAAAATATTCCATATTTACATTTTCAGTAATTCTGGTCATAAACATTTTAATGAAACTAATAGCTTTAATACATATTATACTTCATTTAGGACAAATTCACTAAATTGTGAAGTATGACTATACCACAGTGTTCAAATACTGAAGAGAGCACATGAGTTCTAGCAAGGTCATGATGAGAGGGAGAGCATAGAATATCTGCTATCTAAAGAATATGCATCATGGGGAATTGAATTAGATGCATCTAATTTTCACTTTGTCAAACTTAGTTCATATTCTGGTTGAAGACCAGCATGCTACCTAGGATAGCAACTAGCCACAAGGCAGGTATTATATCTTTATTTGACAGGTCTGGGGTCAGAGAGGTCAAATCAATACTTCAGAGACCTGTCCATGGTCAAAAATGAACAATAAAGAATCACACGACATATGAATCTGGCACATAGGGAAAAGAACTCATTTAAAATGAGGAATAACAGTAAGAACAGAAAAATGGATTTCACCCAAAATAAAAGGAAGAATTGTATGTAAGGAGCGTATTAGAAATATATTATGGACTAATTCAGTTCAATATAAGAAAGAATTTTACTTCTCACCACTTTAAGTAGGACCTCATTTTAATCAGTGTGTTTAAACACAAACAGAGAAGTATCAAATATCTAACCATTTGTCTGTACAGCTTTGTGCAAAAGGCTGACAAAACTCACTTGTTTTCAGATACTTGCAAAATTCCACAGACATGGAAGGCAAAATAATAATGACAGATGTCATAATGCACAGTGGAATGGAAAGGGATCAGCAATATATTGGTAGGCAATACTACCTTACTCATTCACTTCTGCCACCTGACAAAAAGAGATAGGAAATACTGCAGACTACTACAGGGACTCAAGAGACATATGAGGTATGACCTCCTCACAAGCAGGTTACTTCCCCCCTGAAAGTCCAACCCTTCTATCTTCATTCTTGGAATAGGTTGTGCCACACTCTTCACTAAAGACAAACTCTAGGCTAGAGTAGCTGATCATCATAAATTAAACCAAAGCTTAAAATCATTGCAAAAAAAAAAAAAAGACTCAAGATGTTTCTTCTGGTTGTGTTTTATTCTAGGTCAGACCTCATCCAAAGCCTGTTTTACAGCTTCAGTCAACCCTTCCTCTGTTTAGAGGAGTCTGAATTACTTCCAGCATAGAGGGAGGACTCAGGTCTGCTCTGCCTTTCATTTTATAACCAGCATTTCTAGGTTCTGTACAGAGCAAAAGACTGCAGTAGTCTTCTGTGGAATTTTATAAGATCTTAATATAAATTTCCCCCAGTTCAGGACTGCTCAGCTACTGGGATTTGGTTTGGACTTACTTCTATCAAATAGATTCACTGACATGTGAAAACCTTTCTTTCTTATTACTTCAAAGCTTCACATTTTTTCTATTGGCATAGAACAAAGATTCTTACCAGTAACCTTCAATTCAACCGTTCTTCGTATAAGCTTGCCTTCAAACTTTAGTTCACAGGTATAATTTCCTCCATCTTCTTCCTGGACCTCTTGTATTAAAAGAGTATTTCCCTTTTGAATTACAATGCTTCTCCACATTTTGGGCTTACATTCCTGCAGAAAAAAAAAAGACACTGTCAAAATTACTGAGCTTGTATGACATAAGACAGTGTTGCCAGATAAGATTTTCAGTATTACGCATTAGTAAACAACCACTTCAATATATTTTGCAATTCAAATTAAAACATAATTTCAGAAAGCAGAGAGATCTAAAACTGGAATTAACTTGAAGACAGAAATTAAACAGAAATGTTTTTAAGGTTCAGTAATTCCCACTGTATCATATGGGCCATGTTTAATATGTAGCACCCTGAAGCAATGGTTAAGTACCCTCTCCTTTTCATGACAAACAACTGCCAAGACCACTACTTTAGGACGGACCATTAAAACGCATCTCTTTTTGAAGGGAGCAAGGGCAACATCCATTAAGAGTCAGCCTGGAGACAAACTTCCCACACAATCTCTGGCTAGAACCATCTACCAACAGAAGAAAACAGGAAGAACAGCAGCAGTTCTGTGAGCAAGGGAGCTCAGGAAGCCTGGGTTCCTTACAGTCTTGTTTCCTATCATTGGCTTCTCTGGCACCTGATGAGCTTTGATTCAGCCTTTTCCCATCACTGGGCTCTTCATAGCATCACCCCCAGATGCATCCTCTAACGGAGCACATGGTAACGACAGCCTGCAAGCCTCACTGACTTTGCCAGGCAGACCGTAGCTGCTATTTGGCAGATTTAGGTTCATCACTATGAATTGTGGTCCTACTGGAAGAGCAGTTCAGCCCTTCTGTGCAGTGTGTGATACAGTGCATTGTATCCTTCCAGCCAGATCAGTCACCTTCCATGCTAACGGCACTCGTGACTGAACACCTCTTGGGATGCTCTGACCTGCAAGCACAGGCACAATCTGATCACTAGCTCTTTAAATTGGTAGCTTAAGATTATATATTCCTTGTCTCTCAAACACTTTAACATCAAGCCTGTTCTACCTGCAAACAAATCCACGTTTTTCTCGTGTCTCTAAAGCACTCCGTACTCCCGACAGGTCTGGAGGCTCAGGCCAATTCTGCACCCAGAGCACATACAGCAACACATGGCCCCAGTACCTTTAATGCCCCTCTAGCGCCTCTCTCAAGGTGGCAAAGGGGAATAAGCTCTCAGAAGGCAACTAACAATCTCACAACAGTTACACCAGGCTCAGCAAGTTCAGAGATTCGTGTAAATAGCCCAGACCTTTGCTCCATTTTCTGCTCATCTGCAACAGCACCGTCAGGAATAGAGCAAACAAGAGAACAAAGCTTCCTCTTAAGAAAACAACAGACAAGAAAGTACGTTGACATGCAAATGCATTATACGACAGCAAGAGATCAGAATGACACAAACATAATTTTTGTCATGGGACGCCAAACACATTCCAAACTCGTAACGACTGGCTGCCCAGAGAAGTGGTGGAGTCGCCATCCCGGGAGGAGATGCGGCACTTTGCTGTGTGGTCATGGTAGTGTTGGGTTGATGTTTGGACTTCATGATCTTAAGACATCTTTTCCAACCTCAATGATTCTACGATTCCATATTAAAGGGTAATAACAAAGAAATAAAAAGATGGGACTCTGAGCTTCTGGCCTTGCACTTGCAAATGGAGCACTGAAGCCTTTAGCCCTATCCCTAGCAAGCCAGAGATTTCAAATTCTGAATGTGTATGATATTACTGCAGGTAACAGTGTTCAGGTTATCCTTCTGTTTCCAAAGTGCAGCTGTAAGGAAAGCATAATCTTGTCTTGCACGTGAACTTTAGTTAACACTGGTGACAGAATCCAGATCCTATCTGCTGTGCTAAGAATCAGAGCTTATTTTTGTTACCAAATTCCACTGTCATCGCTTGAGATTCGAGCAGGACACAGATCTGAGCCAGAAAATGCCATTAAATCCTTTCTGATTTGCAGACAGTTTTTCAGTCCTATTTAAAGGTACACCAACCACCTACTTAGAGTAACTAAACCTGAACACTGGGGAAAGAATAAAATTCAGTTCTATTCGATCCCACTTGAGAAGGGATACAATTCCCACAATACACAAAGTAAGCACATCTCAGGCAGGCACCCTGTCAGTGCGGCACTGACAGACCTGATCACACCTTACCTGTCGTACATTTCTCTATTTTATTTTTAAGACTGTAGGAACAAAGAGATAGAAGATACATTTTCACATGTTTTATATTTTTATATACTACGTGTTTGTAATAAGAAGAGTGACATCTTTGGTACTACAGAGATTAATGATTTAACACAAACAATGTTTGTGAAATTGCGGTTTTACAGAGAGGAATTGTTCTGTTGGAATTGTAACATTAATTTCCTAATTGTTTCCTCGTGTGTCCACTTAAAACACTTCATATTAACAGTTATTCATAAGCCTTTCTTTTCCAAATTTTAGCTAACTAATTTTTCTTCTACTGCCTATGCAGGCTTTCTAAACGTGTTGAAAATGCCTCTTTTATTCTTCCTGGTTTTTATAGACTAGTTCAACAGACAAACCTAAAAGCAACAAAGGGAAGCTAGAAAATTGTAACAATTTGTATTTTGAGCCATAAAAACAGCTGAGAGAAAAAGACAATAAGAAAAAACTAACTACTCTTCATACTGTGAAAGCAAACTAGATTTTACAGTCAGAGGTGTGCTAATTTCTCTAAAAATATAAGTGTTCATTTGTATAATTGTTGTGTTTTAACGAATTAACAGTTTTACTGCTTTTGCAACACGTTCACCTGCCAGAAGAATCTGAAAGTTACTTTTTCTAGCCTATTTATTCTCCTTAGACATCTTAAATATTTGTGGTTTCCCCCCCCCAATAATTAAGTTGTACACTATTATTATTTCTTTTTCTCTTCCTTGAAATTTTGTATTTTTTGTAGCGTAGCTAACAATTACCTGTCCTTGACCTGACATTTTGATTGCTTTCACAGCCCTCCCTTTAACCTAGTAGTAGAAAATAGATGGTGGAAATGGATTAAGACTCCACATTCTAGCTGTAATACACCTTTTTCCTCTGCCTGTTAAATCCCATTCATTCAATGATGCCTTGACACATACATTTATTTCAAAAAAATCCTTACACTTCTTGTCAAAACAGTTCTAACAGGCATAACAGAGCAGTGTGTATATCAACGGTGTTAATTGTGGAAATCTTTAAAGATAAATATTTCATGCAGTGTAATTCTAGCCAGAAGTGAAGTTCATACAACTGTTAAAACAAATCCTCACAGCAAATGTTTTATTACTTATCCCGTGTGCATGTGGAAATCTATTCAGGCATAATTATTTTAAGAGTGTGTTTAAATTACAGTTAACTCCCTGTAAATTGATGCAATTAGTGGCTCGGATTCATTAATCTCTCCACATTAAGCCTTCTGGAAGGCAGGGCGAGTCCTGCACACAGTGGGCTTGCACCGTTACTGTCCTGTTTGACGGCATTTCATCGGCCACGAGCCCAAACTCCCCGACTACCAGCAACTGGCAGGGTCTCATGAACACAAAGATTTCTCTTTTCAGCCAAAGGTATGAAGAAGGAGCCCTGAGGACTTCCTCATATTTATTTATCTACTGTTACATTGTGGATGACTTACACCCTCTCCCTGGATGAAAATCTCCTTTAAATATTTCAGCGTAAAAAAAGGAATTGCCCTGCAGTGCCTCTGGAGCAGATTCGCACAATAAAGTGGCTGATGACACCTTCAAGTACGTGTCAATCACAGAGGTAGAGGGGAGAAACCTCAGGATCCAGTGAGTTATGAGTGGAAACAGATGCCTTCTTCAGCCATTGAGAGTCAGATCCTGGAATGGAATATCCCTTCACAGCTTTCTTTGGGAGAAGGGACCTGCTTTGTTACACAGCAGCATCTGAAGTCCCAAACTGAGGCTTGCAGAGGTTACCTGAGTACTCTGCTCATCCCATAGCATTTTGAAATCCAAGTTATTACGTATTTTCTAGAAACTGGATTTACGCTTTTTTGAACGGGCAGACTTTTCTTAACAGTTAGTAGCATAATATCCTCTAGAATATTTTTCCAAAAACCCTGTTTCAGGAAGAAGTTTCAAGGGACAACCTGATATACACACCTTCTGCATAACATTAATACTGACATTTCACATGACTGAGCTTCCTGCCTCAAGCCCAGACAACAGAGGTGCTGTCTAAGAACTGGACCGATAGCAACTTACTGTTAATTTTGGATATGGAGGTACATGTAGTGTGTTACTGCACTAATGTCTCTTTTCCCTATCAAGCCAGATTAAAGGTTGTCAACTTCGATAGTCTCACCGTTATCATACAACCACATAAATTCTTTTTCATTTCACCAGCATGATGACTTGTGACACTCCAGCCTGGTGTCACATAACCTGGGGGTGTGACCCAGATAACACCTGGGGGTACACGGAACAAAGACCCTTCGGTTCCCTTTCTTGGTCAACACAAAGCATCACTGATGTGGGCTTGTACACGCATCCTCCTTAGATGGATTTCTCCTCCGTGACAGCTGAAGATTATTCCTGCCAGATTATTTTTGCACTGTGCTCTGGCAAAAAAAACCAACGGTATCTTCAGTGATCTGGTGTTCAGTAATACCTAGGTAGACAGGGCACAAAACAGCTTTTCTCTTGTACCTTCTTTCCTTCAGTATTTCAGACTTAACTGAATACATGTATTTTATGTACGAACAGCACTGAAGATACCCACCCATATGCTGAGAGCTTCAACGGCTGAAAGAAAAACTTTGTTTATACTAACAGTGGGTTATGGCACACGTTACTGTAAGATAGAACATGTGAGATTTCTGGAAAAAATAGAAATAGATGACAACTTTTATAATTGCTCTTTTCTGATGCAACCTGCTAAGGAGGAAAAAAATCTGTAGCTCTGGATATATTATTTATTTCACAGAAAATAGCTGTCTTTAAAGAACATTATTATAGCTGGCTAATCAAACCCTCAAAATCTAGGACGTTTCTGTCTTCATTTCCTGAAACAAATTTGTCTTAAACGCATTCTGGTTTTATCACTACAATTCAAACTCTATTTTCCACAGACTCCACTGAGATCTTCCTCTTGCCCAATTATCTCTTGTTCTCTCTTACTCTCAGCTCTTTATTCTCTTTTATTGTTTCTTGCAGCAACTCATACCAGAGGGTTTTTCAAATATCAAACTTCGGTCCAAGTACAGACAACAGGTAAAATTCACCAGACCTTGCTATGGTCTTAATATCTGACATCTGCCTATCAGCCCATATTTCAGTCATTTTCCTATTTTCTTGAGGAGCTACAGAAACACATCTGCTGCTGAAAGTGGTGTGTGATACTTGACAGGGCTTGGAGAAGGTACGGTCAACCAAGCTACCTGCCAAGCAGTAGAAGTATCTAACAGACCTCAGTTAAAATTAACAGACCTCAGTAAAGTTACTCAACGAACATCAGCAAAAGTAACTGCGTCTCTGTGAAACTACCCAGCAGACTGTGGTAAAAAGTAACAAACCTGGATGAAATTACCCAACAGACTTCATAAAATTTAATTGGGCAGCACTACTGGCAGCGCTGATACACCTCTGGCTCCACTGAAGGTGCCTCCCTTTGCTTCCGCTGCAGTCTCAGGCAGGGAGGCACCTCACCAGGGCAGAAACGGGCACAGAGGCAGAGTGGTTTGGGAACACGGCACCGCTGTTGAGATGCCATGCGACCTCTTGCTCAGAATATTCTCACTGTTGCTGATTTCAGCAGGGCAATGACTATGTTGGGCACTTTTTCCTGCACTTCAGGATTACTTCCGTAATACCAGGAGAGCGTCCTCCCAACGAATCACAAAAGACTGCAGGCTCAGAAAAGGCCACTTCTAAGCCTCAGACTGAAAACAGTGGAAGTTTTGTATAGTTTCAGCAGAATAGCAGTAAGACAGCGACAGTTACCTTGTACCACACCACATCTGGCTCTTGACTGGCTGTTTTGTAATCCTCAATATCAGGACAGAAGATTGTCTTTCTCTTAGTGACTTCTGATTTTTCCAGGTATCTGATCTTGCTGTTGTAGCAAAGTCCAGATTCATTCTCAGCTACTGTCAAGGACATGGACACCTTCATGCAATACGTTGAGTTTCTGCAGAGACAGACAGATATTTTCATTTATCCGACCTCTTTTTTACCATCTCTGTTTCAGCACAGTCAGTTTCTTTGTTAGCACAGTAAGTTTCTTTGTTAAGCTCTCATCTTCACAAAGGTTTCGGCAACACATTCAAACAGCGACTGTCACGCGCTGCATTTCCAACACAGAGAAATTACAAGAAAATGTAAAGGCTCATTTCTGATTTACTACGAAGAACGCCGGAGGAATTTTGCCAACAAGTGATCTGACCCAGCACAGCAGCAATTTTGAGCCTGCAAGTCTACAAACACAAAAACTTGTTGGCATCTTACATGCTGCTCAAGATTCACTGTCCCATTTCCTCTATGTGTCACATGCGCTCCCCCTCTCCCTCTTTCTCTCCCACCTCCACAAGATTTCTCTCTGGCACGCAGTGTGCTATACATCTGAGAAGAAGGGTTACGTGCTGGATACTAAAGTACGTCATGCAGGAAGACTTCGTCCTCCTGAAGGAACTGCTATAAAAAATCCTACAGCATGTGACATTGTGGTGGGTCAACCAGGACTACACCAGACACCCACTCGGTGGCTTTATCGCTCCCCCTCAACAGGGTCAAGATAAAGAAAAGATCACTTTCCAGTTAGCATCACAGGCAAAACAAACTTGACTTAGAAAAAAAAATACTTTCATTAATTGCAAATTAAAATTGTTTTGGATGGTGAGAAAGACAAAAAAGCTAAACCCCATTCCCCTCACCTCCCCTTTTTCCTCTTTTCTTTCCCAGGCGGCACAGGGGTGAGGGTGGGGGGGTCGTGATCCGTTCACATCAGCTCCCCTCTGCCACTCCTTCCCCCTTACATGTCCCTCTGCTCTGCTGGGGTCCCTCCTGCCTGGCCCTTGGGGCTGTTTCTCCCACTTTTCCCTGAGCCCCTCGCTGCCCAGTTTTGCCCTTTCCCCAGGGGACCAGCCTCGCTGCGGGGCTCAGCCCTGCCCCGCGCTGGGGCCACCAGAACCTCCAAGGGGCCCCGCAGCCCCACTGCCAGACCCCACATGCTGGCACCCGGCGCAGATACATGTAAAGTCAGACTGGTGGTTACACGGATACATGCTGGCCTTAAAGTCTTGAAAAATGTAATTCCTTAGCACTTCAAACCATTGCCTGCTCTGTCACAAAGACCCTTGATGGAGTTAAATCCGGGTGAGCAGACTACAAGCTACGCCTAGTTTCTCTTAATGTCAGCGTAGAATAAACACAACCAGCCCCACAGTCATGAAAACAGGATTAAATTAAATTCCTTCAGACTTGCATCTTCAACAGAGCTATCAGACACATAATAAAAACCCCTCAAACTGGTGTTTGTCATGGCGTTACTGTGAAGCATTTGCACTTTGCACAGGATTGCTGCAAACCAGCTGTCAGCTTCTGCCCTCCCTTAGAGACCACAGCAAGCTACAAAGTACAAGCAACAATATAACGAGGCTCTTTCTCCCATCACGTGCCATTTTAACTGACTGCGTCACAACCAAAAATCCTGGAGTAAAACCTGCGTGCCTGGAGGTTACTTCCATCGAAGGGAGTTGCGGAGAGCTCTTGCAGAAGATGTTGCAGCTTTGCCACTGCCTCTTCCATCGCTCTGCTGGAGAGAGTCCAGCGCAGAGCCACAAAGGTGATGGGGGAAGTGGAACATCTCCCTTATGAGGAAAGGCTGAAGGAGCTGGGTCTCTTTAGCTTGGAGAAGAGAAGGCTGAGGGGTGACCTCATAAATGTTTATAAATATGTCAAGGGGGAGTGTCAGGAGGACGGAGCCAGGCTCTTCTCAGTGATGTCCAATGACAGGACAAGGGGCAACGGGCACAAGCTGGATCATAGGAGGTTCCACAAAAATATTAAAAAAAACTAGAAGATCTTTTGAGGTCCCTTCCAACCCCTAATATTCTGTGATTCTGTGATCACAAGCTGGTTCAGCTGAGGCAAGATGGTGGCAGAGCAGACAAAAACTGCCCCGTGCATCTGAAAAGCAATCCATCAGTCAAACCCTGGCATCAGTCATAGAATCATAGAATGGTTTAAGTTGGAAGCAACCATAAAGATTGTCTAGTTCCTGCCATGATACTGGGTGCTTACTCCCTCCAATTAGACTCATGACAATGCTTTTAATTTTTTTTGAAAATAATAAAATCCAACATGCTCCATAAGAAATCTCTTCTCACACAATGTTTGAACATGTCACTCTGTCAAGCGAGCCTGCAGTTAGGAAGAAAATTGAAAAGTCTACAGGGACACTTCATCACAGCTCTAAGCTTCATACTAAACAAGGGCTGACAAAACACCATGCCAAGGGCTTCTTGTTAAAGATGTGCCATGAGCAGGTATCTGCAGAAAGAGGTATTTGCATGGCAAATCGACAGGCAACCTTCAGAAATCTCCCACTTTCACCACTGTTCGTTTTACGTATTCGGCAGAACCACAGACTTCCCCCTTACTACTCCTTCAAAATGTCACTCGTACATTTACGTACTAAAACTGGTGGATATTCTTCCTCTCTCCCTCACCTCAGAGTGAAATGGCTTTCTCTGAATACTGCCATGATGTGTTCCAGTTGAGAGGCTACAAAAAAAGTCTCAACCTCACAAACTGCACATATCGTATTATTTTACCTGAAACACAAGTTCTCTGGACTGAAAAAAAAAAAAAAAAAGCATCATTTCCAGCAGGCTTTTCAGAAGTACTTATATGATTTAGGAAACACAAGTCAACTTTCTCCCAAGCTACTGGCTTTTGAAAAGGATTGCCTTTTCTACAAGAAAGGAAGGAAATAAAACATATTTGTAAAGTTTCAATGCTTCCTAATATAGCACTGAAAATCCACAAAATAGGGATACAACTACTCAGTAAAATCAATAGTAATTAATCAGTAATGATTATTTAACTTTTCTTCATGACTACAAATATTACTGAGTGCAAATAAGGTCACACGTGTTCAGTACCAATGGTTCAGGCTAATCAAAAATAGCGACTTTGAACAAGTTGTCCATTACTTGGTGTTATTTAATAGCGCTGTATTTTCAGCTAACAATCTTGCATTATTTAGATTGTATTTTGAACAGTGCTGGAGGCTACTTCTATTTAAAATGCTTCCTGGAACCGCAACCTAAAAATGTAGTATTCTTTTTATTAGCTACAATTAGAATTGAGTAGAATTGAGAAAACGAAGAGCCTGGTGAGCCCTATCACTTTTGTTCACACTCCATGACCGAGACAACAAATCTATTCAGGCCCACGATGACGAAAGCCCTCACCAAGCCAACAGCAAGAAACTGGAAAGCCTCATGAATGCTTCTTCACCAGCCACTCACGTCAGTGCTACTGCTGGCAATCCAGAAAAGGGCAACTCCTGGAGGAATTCCAGTGAATGAAGCCGCAGCCTTCCTTTCACCTAGTCAGTGCAGGGTAAAGATTTCAGTCCTGTGCAAAAGGAAGCAGCAGTTTGATCAGCCTCACTGGCTTTTCTCCATTTTGAAGCAGAAGTCGAGGAGATGAAGTCTGCAGAAGACGTGAGCCAGTCCTCGCTGTGCTAGGCAAGCTTTTCCCCAGGATGGTATGAGTTCCATCCCTCAGTCCTCTAAGCAGATGATGGGTCTGAGCTGACTTTTTCTTGGAGACTGCCACGGCTAGCATTTTTATGTCTGCTCAGATGCTATGAGACAGAGCTTCATAAAAGAAACATTCCCTTTATTTTAACCACAAGATTGCCATGGAATTGACCATAGCCATTCTATGCAGGAATTTGTAGATGAACCTACACAGAAATAAACTTGTAATTTCAAGTGTAGCTTGCAGAACAATGTGCACTTGGTCTCACTGGCACATGGGAACACGCCATCTTCCCTCCCTTGTGGGGCCTGGGCCATAAAGGGGCTCTCTAGGATAGAATCATAGAATCAAAAAGGTTGGAAAGGACCTTTAAGATCATCAAGTCCAACCTACAGCCCTACATCACCCTAACACTAAACCATCTCCTGAAGTGCCACATCCAACCGTTTTTTAAACACCTTCAGAGATGGTGATTACACCACCTCCTTTGGCAACTCATTCCAATGCTTCACCATGCTTTCCATGAAGAAGTTTTTCCTAATATCCAATCTAAACTTCCTCTGGTGCAACCTGAACCCGTTCCCTCTTGTCCTATCACTGTTCACTGGGGAGAAGAGGCCAACACCCATCTTACTACAGCTGCCTGTCAGGTAGTTGTAGAGAGTGAGAAGGTCTCCCCTCAGCCTCCTCCAGGCTGAACAGCCCCAGCTCCCTCAGCCTCTCTTCATAAGACTTACCCTCTAGTCCCCAAATCATCCTGGTTGCCCTTCTCTGTACCTTCTCCAGCACCTCGATGTCCTTCCTGTACTGTGGAGCCCAGACCTGCACACAGGACTCGAGGTGTGGCCTCACTAGTGTCGAGTACAGGGGCACAATCACTTCCCTAGAAGGTGACAGCTTGAGGGAGAACTTGGGAAGGGAATCACAAGCAGTCGATGGTCACTACAGCATTGCTTTTACCACCTGGGTAAATAGACAGGAACACTCCACCTCGAATACTGCGTCCAGTTCTGGTGTCCCCACCACAAGAGGGACATAGAACTGTTGGAGCACGTTCAGAGGAGGGGCACAAAGATGATCCAGGGGTTGGAGCACCTCTGCTATGAGGACAAGCTGCGGAAGCTGGGATTGTTCAGTCTTGAAAAGAGAAGACTTCGAGGGGACCTAATACCTGCCTTCCAATACCTGTAGGGAACCTACAGGAAGGCTGGGGAGGGACTTTTTACAAGAGCGTCCACTGATAGGACAAGGGGAAATGGGTTTAAGTTGAAGGAGAACAGATTTAGATTAGATCTTAGGAAGAAATTCTTCACTACGAGGGTGACAAGACTTTGGAATAGATTATCCAGAGATGATGTGGCTGCCCCCTCCCTGGAGGTGTTCAAGGCCAGGTTGGACAGAGCCTTGAGTAGCCTGATCTAGTTGAGAGGCGTCCCTGCCCATGACAGGGAGGTTGGATTAGATGATCTCTAAGGTCCCTTCCAACCTAGGCCATTCTATGAGTCTATGATTATGGTGTTGGCCACCACACCGGCCACTGTGGTGATGGGAACTCACCTACAGGGGTCTCTCAGAAAGCCCAGAGAGCTGCTGATGCAGCTCTTTCCTTTCAATTGTTTTCAGGACTTCTGTGTCCATGAGAGCTCTCCTTGATGAGCTCCATTTAAATTGTTTATGGTAAGGGCCTTTATTAAATTTTGTTGTTGTTGGAAAGGTGTGGAGACTGACTAGCACGAATCCTACCTTTATGGCTTTGCTTCATTTAAAAGCTAAACAGACTGCCTATGAATTATAAAAAGGAGGATCCACTTTTGCTCTCAGCACATGGTCATGGAGCTTGGTGGGGGAGGTCAGTGCTGCCAGCAGTTTGCAGACCAGCAGGAAAGATTATAGGGACATGCTGAATGGGGAAAGCTGGAATGCAAGAACAATAGATCACAATAGTAAAGCTGGTATCCAGGGATTTGCTGTCAGAATTGGTGGTTGAAAGGAATAAAAAGGAAGTATCTTCCAGGTGGATGGGGAAGATGCTGGAGGGCTTCCAGCGGCGATCTCAGTATTGTAAGGCCAGGTAAGAAGAGCTGTATACAAGCAGAGAATACTGGAACCCAAATGAACTTGGCAGGCTGCAGACAGCCTGCTTTACACATGTAAAGGAAGTAAGTCCACGAGTTCAAAAGCATGTTTTTTAATAATTTGTCTTGTCTGAAAGGTTTCCAAACTATTCATTTTCCAGGGGATTTTCATTTTCCAATGGATTCCATTTCTACAGGAGGTAGCAGCAATCTTACGGGGAACGAGAAGAGAGAAAAGGAACAATCACTCCATAGTACAAAGACAAAAAAATTGTTTTATGTTTTCACACTCAAACTAAGATTTATAATTCCCTGTTTCAAGGGAGTAGTTACAAACCAGGCCTACTCTCTCGACTGGAAATGTGAAGAAGGGTTTAGCTTTGCCAGAGTTCACAAAGCAGTTTCCTTTCTTCTGGTGGCAAGGCTGTGTAATCCCCAGGCCACCTGGAACCAGCTCTGAACCACAAACTGAAGCCAGCTTAGAATCTCAGAGAAAACCACAGGGAAACTCAAGGTCTCAAAACAAAAGCAAGCAAAATCGTGAGTTTGGCTTGACTTCGAAGGAAGGACAAGAGGGAAAATGGAAGGGTATAAAGAAACGGATAAGAAGGACATCTGAAATTGAAGCATTTTTCATCTTGTTTTGGATTCAAGACAATTCATCAGCTCTGTGGCTGAATTCAGATCAGAAAAAAATATTCATAGCTTTGGAAAAAAAAAATTTGGGCATTTGTGCTTCTGCTAAGTGAGAGTCAAGTACAACAACTTTGTCTCTAGTATGCATGGAACCCCCCTGCTGCAGTTATCCGTTTTCTTATACAGAGGACAGACGCAACAAAGTGGCTGAGTATTTTCGATCTACCCAACAAAAAAAAAATCCCTATATTTGAATTGCATACTTATACAAGTAGATTTGCATATTTTTTTTTTCCTTGCAGGTTCATTTTTCATTAAGTATTGGGGTTTTTATTACGTTCTAAGACTTTGGGTTTAGAACTAAGACTACGGTGGTAGAACCAAAAGCTGAGAAGCGCGTTTCTCAAAGCACTGCTCAAGGAACAGCACAGCTCAGACTTGGATCCCTCCTGATGTACCTAAACACCGGCTGTTTTAATGACGTTTTCATTGGCTCATGGAAATACTTTGCAGGACTGTACAGGGCAACCCTTACAATCATCTTTGCTCATTCAGAGTTAAAGCAATAACAGCAATAACTACACCAGCAACCACTTCATCTGCTTGAAGGTCGACAGCAATTAATGCACCATCAGATCCACTCCTGGCTGCTTAAGAATGTGCTATGTGCTATGTTATCAGCCTTAAGACTTAATTGAGCATTTGATTGTTTACCTCTCTCTTCATGAGAATTTGATAAATGTATTCCTGTCTAAATTTTACATTTCACGTAATGGTTATCAGGCAGTTTCATTGGTATCTGAGCTTTTTTTCGCTCAGATCAACAAGGTCATGGTTTGATGATCTGCTTAAAGAAAAATGAATTTTGCCTTATCATTGTTCAGATGTAACATACCCTAAAACCAAATGGCTTATTACTTACTCTTCCAAGGATTCATTCAAGTGCTAACATGTTTGGGGTCATTGTCTGGAAAAGATCAAACTCCGGCTTGTGGTGAAAATCACTCTCAGAGGTTAGATCCTTCAAAGCTTCTGGATTTCTTCTTATTTTCAGTTTGTCAAGTGAGAGAGCAATGCCCAAAGAGGAACGGTTCCGCAGACTGCTGGCACTGCTGTAGCTGTTCCTTGAACCACAGGCCAAGAGGCGCCGTGATTCTGGACCTTGTGTGTGTGTCACACCTTGGCTGACACAACCCCAAACGTTCCTGTCTTGTATTTTGCTTGCTCATTGCTGTTATAACTGTAATTCTAATACCAATCCCTATGCATGATAGCGAGAAATCCTAATCTCATGTTACCTCTCACTTAATGTCTGACTGGTTTGTAATATCTTAGTAGTAAAAGAGAACAACTTCATGGAAGTACGATCTCAGAATTAAGTGCTAAAACAGTATGATGTTATAAATCAAGTATTTCTGCATTATCTCTCCTTCCTTTGATTCTTCAACAGAGACCTGCATTGTGAATCCAGACAGAGGTACTATGCAAGGCCCCGTTCTCTTCAAGCAGAAGAAGTGTTTGTGCTGAGGTAACCCACCACTCTCAAGAATTTTTATTCTTTCTGCACTTCTTTTCTCTTAAGATTCAGTCACTACACAAGACTCACTAGAAACAAGATGACAATCTGAACTTGACTAAAACATACTACATGTCCCAGAGGCCAAAATTTTAGAAGGAAGAAAGGCTATACCACCACTATTCAAAATAAAGAGAAATTCTGAGCAAAGTCAATGAAAGATAATTTTAAAATGATCACATTAATGACAGCTTGAAAAACATATAACCAGGGATGTCTCCTCAAGTTAGCTATCAGGACTACAATTCTCTCCAGACACACCTGAAAGCAAGACTCATACTCCTCACTGTGAGTTTAGCCTTGATTAGGGAATTTTCAAGCTTCTTAGATACCGGGACAGAGAAGAAAAGATGTTCAGATCTGGCACTTGGGCAGAGTTTCACACAGCTGGATTTCTCTCATCAAAGTTTAGACCTGAGTTTAAAGTTGGATTTCAGCTAATATCCTTATTAATGGGGAAATGTGACACAAAAATGTCAGGAAGTGCCTAGGACAGTCAGGGATACAGCCCATAGCAGCAAGGCTGATTTGAAAATTCAGGCACAATCTCTATTAACACGTTTCTTAAGTCTCTCAGAGAACAGTGCGTGGCAGCCAGCCTGATTTGCACACGGTTAAGGGTCAGGGGGAGTTATTTCTTATGTGGCTGCCTTCACACACACATGCACCCGTCCTGCTGACCTCTGCATCATGACAAAAGTGATTGAAAACCAAACACATCACCAGCCAGTCATTCCAACAGAGACTACTCAGGCACACAGAGAAAATCTTCTAGCATTTAAGTTGAATCATACAGGTCAACAGTGCTGCTTGGTTTTGTGGGGCTTCTAAGTCTTCAAAAAATGCTGGCTATTAGAAATGAATACATTAAAATATAATACAGAACACAGAAGAAGTACTGAAGCCAAAAGAACATCAAGTTATTTCAGCATATCACAGCTAAGTTCATGAACTACCTGGTCTCTATCAGCTTCAGCACATCCTGCTCCAGCAGAAGAAAATCTGTAATTGGCTGGGTTTGCTCTCAGGGAAAATTTCTTCCTTGCCCCTAAGAATTACAAAGCAGCAATTTGCCCTGAAGTTTGCTACTGCAAATGACTAAGCCCTTTTCATTTATTTCTTAATAATTTTCTATTAGAACTTTGGATATTACAGTTAAATTATATTTGTCTTACTGAAAAGCCACATTACAAATGACATAAATCTGAGGCACAGGGACAACTGCTCCCAGGCAAGTATTAAGAAATCCCCTTCCAATAATTTAAGATTTCCAGTACTCTGCTTCTGAGAGAACTGAACACTTTCTCCTTTATTTCTTCCAAACCACACAGTGTGTGAGTTAGCGTATCTACTCCTTCATGCTTTTTTTTATTAGACACCTAGCACACAAAAGTTGCTTTCTGGATACCCACTAGACTTGATCACATTGCTAAACCTTACTGATTTTGTTGCCTCAGGGAGTAAAACCTGTGCAGCACATGCTTCTTCATTCATGCAAGACCTACTTTGCAGATGCAATGAGGAAGGGCAAGCCCCTCTCAGTTTGCATAAGGGCAACTGAGCACATAAGCCACTGGATCAATTATTATCTCTTAGGGGTATACAAGGAACACCACCATGCAGCATCAGGAAGTGAATGTCCTTATGCCAATTTGCAGTGAAAGCTTTTTGAGTTCTGCAGCTGAATCCTCCTGGCTGAGTCTTCCCTCAGGTGTTTGCCAGAAAAGAATAAATTATCCTCTGGGATCACTTAACTGAATACCAGTTTAACTCCCCACGATTCTGTCACTTTGTACTTCGGGGATGATGGATTTCCTCAGGAAACCTTCCCTTGGTCTATCTACTCGCAGGACACGTACGATATTGTCTACTGACATGTTACAGTTACAGCTGGCTCATGTGGGTTTCAACAGGAGTGGTACCTGGGTAGTAGGCACATTCTCCTCCATTTTTTTTTAGGAGAAAGAAGGGAAATGAAAAATCCTTGACATGCTGGAGAGAGGATGGCATCTCAGCATTCTGTCTCCTGCATGCAAATCTGACTGCATGAGAAAGCAGTCACCCCACACTGCATCCTTTCTTTCCACCAGGCAAGGTTTGAAGCCCACCAGGGAGGACACTTCTACAAGCAACCACTGACAGTGAGCTGAAACATTACTGAGGCTCCACAGCACATGGAGCTTTCGCTATGACTATTTGTAGGGACTGGAAAATAATCTCAGTCATTTTAAAGGTATCTGAAGCTGGGATACATGATATTTTAATTCTTGCGCATGCTGATGCTACAGGGAAGTCGTTGGATGCTCTCCAACCGTACAGCAACATGGGCATTTCTGCTTGAAACCCTGACTGTTCCCACAGTTTCACATCAACAGTAAACACTGGCTTTCAGAAAGACAGAGGGTGGATATTTTCTCGTTTAAAGCTTTGGAAAAGGAGGGTGAGTGAGCAGAAATATACATATCACTGGGGAAAGGAAACAAATCTTTGTTTTTCTGCAAGTCTAAGTGTCAAAAGAACAGACAGAACTGATTTCTCTCAATACAGACAATATCATCAAAATGATTTGCAGAAGCACCATCATTTTTTACACAATTTCAGATAGAAATGTAGAAGCATTCTGATTCTACTTTGCCCTGCAATTTGATAATGCCAAAACATTGTATCTCAGTAAGTTAAATTTTATTTCATCATGAATCATACTGACTCTATATTGTATCCAGTCTAACACTGTATTCAAGTATTGAATATCATATATCACACGATTTTGTTTATACAGAATCAGTCACTTTTAATGTGGAAAATGTCACATACTTTCAATATGTGACATTTAACGTTAGTGTCATACAGAGCCTGGGAAGACAATGCCATGCTCGATCCATGCACTTGCTCTAAGTGTGGAATTTAGTTGCCTCCTACAGAGATGCCTGGGACAGTAAAGTCGTGAAAGCTGGTCATGTACCAGTGTGCAAGTCCAAGAGGCAACTATCCAATGTGTAATTCATCAGCTACTTAGATGTGTTCCTCTCGGATGTTCAATGATTAAAGACACTGGCCCACTAGAAAGTATCACCTCTGGATGTTTTCAGAGTAGGTCTATGGGAAAAGAAAGTACTTGCCAGTGAAGCACATGGGAGGAGGTATTCTATGACTAAAGGGGAGTTACAACACTGCATTCAAAGGGATTTGAGATACAAAACCCGTGTCATGAACAGCTCAGCAGTGAATAAAGCCAAAGCACCTGAAAAATGAAAATTCTGTAATAGGAAGATACTGCCATCAACAAAGTGAATGTATTAAAACATATTGTAAGAGCCATGAGAGCTAGCTGCAGAGAAAACAACATTACCCCTACATACTTCCACATTGTGATTTAGCCCAGCTTTCCTCTTTGGTCTCTGTTTGAGCCTGAAAATTCTTTTGCTTGGAAGCCACACTTTCAGTGCTCAGAAGAGTGGTGCAACTTCTCCCAGGATGTTGGGTGCATGCTGCAGTCCAGGCTGCAGGCATCTAAAAAAAGTTCCTCAGTCCCACCTAACAGTCACTGAAGCGAGAGCACAAAGGTTACGCCACAAATGAAGTTTTACTGACAGCGCCTCCAGGCTGTCTAAATCTGATTTTGATTTGCTCGGTATGTGCTCCACAGACATTCAGAAGCCGGAAAGCTTGAACTCTAGTATCAGTCTATTTTATTACTGCTCAGAAAGTAGTATCTTGATATTTCACCAATTGCTCAGCAGAGGCTCGATTCTTCTGTGCATGTCCATAGCAATGCCGCTCTCCATTAAGAACTGTGCAGACAGGGACCAAGTAAGGGAAGAAGGATACGCAGATTTCCTAACTTGATTTGTAGGCAGTTGCCTGGCATCAAATGCCGGCATTAAAGATTTGCAGGCTTACTGCTTCATAAGCATTCAAGGCCCTCACTCCCTTGTTATTCTGCAGCCCGTACAAAAACCGAGGCTTAGCTCTGTGAGCCAGTCTGGCAACCACGAGCCTCCACCTCCTGCTTTCGCTGCACGCCCTCAAGGGCCAGGCTTTGGACCCACCTGATCCACATTATAGGAATTGAGTTATTTTATTTCACCAATAGTTAATTAAAAGCAAATCTACACCAATGTTTCACTGATCTTGCTCATAAAGCGTTTATTCAGCACTTCAGTTTATTTCAGAGTTGGGCTCAGTTAGAAAGAAAGGGCTCCAGGAGTAGATCCTTGCTGAGGGCAAATGTGCACCTAAATTTTGCTGAGATTTCTTCCATAGCTAATTTTCTCTTCTTTCACCAGCTTAGAAAGATCTAAGTAGGCCCAGTTCTTGTTGTCTCTTTAGAAAGATCTAAGTAGGCCCAGTTCTAGTTGTCTCTTTAAAAAACAGAGGCTTTTAATGCAGAAAAGAAACATATTTGTTCAGGGTGCAAAAATCAGCAGGTGATCGGGCAAATGACTTACACACTCAGAACTTTAGGGTCACCTTCTGCAGTTAGATCTGTTTCAGTTTCCACGTTTGGTTTTAGGGCTCTCATCTCTGGATCCTCCAGTGAAGATGCTTCAATCCAGAGTGCTGATGTAAAAACCCCAGAACACCAAACTTCTGCAACAGAAACACTGAAAGCTTTATCTGGAAGTAGCACTGGTGGGTGCTGTACGATTAAGGGCATATCCAGAGCCTGTACTGGAAAAGGACCTCCAGAACAAAATATTTCCATACTGGGCAGTAAAGTCACAATACGAATATTCCAGCACTTATCTGGGAGCTGTAACAAAACACGGATCTATCCATTAGTCAGGATCCCTTTCGGAGGTCACTGGATCCCCAATTTGCCACAGAAAAGGCACCTGAGAACAGAGCAGATCCATAGAATTCACGTGGACTGACTAACACAGCTCAACTCTGCACTCTTTTAATTAAAAAAGTTCCTGCAGAATCAAGACCCCTTAATATGCTGCAGTCATGCTTAACACTGGAGTAAACCATAGCACTTCAGTTCGTATCTGAGTGTAAGCTCAATGTCAAAAAGTATTGTGAGAAAAGTAAGTTTTAATGCAACAATGATTTCCTCCTGTTACACACACACCCCCACACCTGCCTATAGAACAATGTTGAATTGGTTAATAAAGGAGAGGCAATTTTTAAATTATGGTATCCGACCTCTTCAGCCTGGAGAAGCAATCTCTTTCATTAAGGCTGCTCTAATACTCCTTAACTGCATTCGGTATTACAGGTTCATTTACAAAACAGACATTATGATTATTGAAATGACAACTCTGTATAAGAAAGAATTCGCTGACACATTTAATTTTTACCCATCTCCCGATCAGTCGTATCAGCCTATCCTTCGCCTGCTCACATCCACCCTTTTAAAGCAGCCTAAGAAAAATTCCTTCCACTTGCTTCTAAGATACTAATGGCTCGATCCCACAAGCACCTGTGAGCAACCATAAAGTGCAGTTTCTTGGAAAACAGTGTTGGTTTTTTTTTTAGAATTGTGAAGAACTTTTTCAACAGGAAATTCAGTGAAATGTGCAGTTGTCACCTTCCCTATAGTTTTCTTATTTGCCACGTTGTTTTGACCAGGGAAAAAAGTAACGAGTTGCTGGAGCACGAATTATTATAGCTCACACTATTGCCTGTGACATCCTTTATGTACAATTTGCGAAAACCCCTTGGTGTTCAATTCCCTTCTACCAGAGAAGATCTTCCCACCTCAAGTATGAATTTCAGACAGAACGGTTCTAAGGAGTATTGATGTGGTTGAACGCTCTGGCCACTGGGACACGCAAACGTGGGTTCCCACCCTTTGCCCGGCAGCGGGAACTGCGCCACGACTTCACAGAACCACAGAATGTCAGGGGTTGGAAGGGACCTCAAAAGATCATTTAGTCCAGCCCCCCTGCCAGAGCAGGATCACCCAGAGCAGGTCACACAGGAACGCGTCCAGGCGTGTTTTGAGAGTCTCCAGAGAAGGAGACTCCACAACCTCCCTGGGCAGCCTGGGCCAGGGCTCTGTCACCCTCACTGTGAAAAAGTTTTTTCTAATGTTTCTGTGGAACCTCCTTTGTTCCAATTTGTATCTGTTGTCCCTTGTCCTGTCATTGGACATCACTGAGAAGAGCCTGGTTCCGTCCTCCTGACCGAGCATATTTATAAACATTTATGAGGTCACCCCTCAGCCTCCTCTTCTCCAAGCTAAAGAGACCCAGCTCCTTCAGCCTTTCCTCATAAGAGAGATGTTCCACTCCCTTCATCACCTTTGTGGCTCTGCGCTGGACTCTCTCAAGCAGTTCCCTGTCCTTCTTGAAATGAGGGGCCTAGAACTGGACACAATATTCCAGATGTGGCCTCACCAGGGCAGAGTAGAGGGGCAGGAGGACCTCTCTTGACCTACTTGCTACTCCCCCTCTGATACACCCCAGGATGCCATTGGCCTCCTTGGCCATGAGGGCACACTGCTGGCTCATGGTCAGCCTGACCTCCCACATCCTTGGTGAGTGGCTAGAGAGACATCAATTTAGACTTGAATTGCTTCGTTGTGGAGGAAAAACTTGAGAAGGTCTACATTTATCTCGAATCAAAAGCATTTTCCTCCCCCCTTTTTTTTTTCATTCAGCTGCCAAAACGAAAGTCTCAATCGTGTACCCAACCCTAAACCACGTGTTGCGCGCTGATGGGCACAGTCACCTCTTCATTTCACTGCACTGATTCTCTACCAGTCTCTATTTATTTCAACTACAAAAGGAGGCATTTGTAACAGAAATTGTTAATGTTTCTACAAAACAAATTCATATTCTAGAATTACGGCTCTCATTTGTGACCCCTCAATTCTCACAAAGCAGGTGAGCCTGCTTAATGACTAAAACACAAACATCTGCTTATCCCCCTCCACAAAAAAAAATCGATTAATAAAGCTGAAATTACACAGTTAATGGTGTGGATACTCTACCACAAAACTGAGATCATATTTCAGAACATTACATCTACACCAATTTTAATTAAATTAAAATAAATTACTATTTTCTCCTATGATTTCATAAACAATAACAGCAAGGATACATTGCCAAATTTTTTGAAGGAAAAATTAATTCAGTAAAGGAAGAAATCTGGTCTTTTATGTGCAACCAACATTTATAATGTTCTGCACTCTAACATAAATCTGAAAAAGGCAAAAATACCTGTAATTATATAAGAAAGTTCTGTCCAGAGCAGGAAAATTGCATAATTGACAAGGAAGATCTTATTGCTGTGGAATGCCTTCCAAGAAGCATGCCATATAGCTTTTACTTGAAAATGAGGAGAATGTGTGAATTATTTAATCACTTGCCCAATTGTTATGAGAACTACTTTGTCATATAAATGAGCATAGAGTTTTGAAATTTCCCAGAAAAAAAGTATGTCCCAGAATTTGTTCCAAGATCAATTCTTCCTTGTTCCCATATGAATCACATTAGAATTTTCAGGGTATTAAAGTGGTAACTTGATTACCACAACAGTGACTTCTTATGGAAAAAGTATAGCTCCCTTGAAACATGTAAATCACCATCTTCCCGTAATGTTTCAAAATCACCAAGTTCCCATCACCCCAAACCTGTGACAGAGCAGCTAATAAAAGAACAATTAACTCCAAAGGCTGCAACACAGACTTGACAGTGAGTTTGGCAGATGCATCCGACAGCTGAACTGGACCTTGGTCCCCAGTACAAACCATCAAGAACCACAGCACAACCTTTGATTTTAGCAGCATTTTTTCAGGATCGAAATGGACGGAGGCAGCTGAGACAAGGCAGTAAGACATAGCAAAGGGCAAATTCCAAGCTTTGAACAGTGCTGTTATTTTGCTGGAAATATTTGAGATTAAATACATCAAACTTGTGTATAATTTCAGTATGGACCAGCAGACAATGATGAAGCAAGCTTCACTGTCTCAAAATGATTTAAAACTGAATCGTATAAACTATCTGCAAATTCCTCTTAATTCAAAACTGCATCATTTAAGAAGTATTTATTCATTCATTCTTAAAGAGTTCTCATTTTTACCTTCTCATTTTAGGCATAGAGCTGACATCAACATCCACATGATGGAAATCACAAGCTCCAGCACACGCTTAATTTAAGGCTCATCCAACAGTTCCAAAATACTTCTGAGACACGTTTCAAGACCAAACAAGGTCTGCTTAAATATATGACAAATCATAACTGTATATTAAAATAAACATTTCTTCTAAACTAGACAGAATTGTAACTCCCCATGGCCTAACCCCATTGGAAAAATGCAATCTGTGTCTAACTCTTGAATAACTCAGAGGATTTGAAAAGGAGCATTACTTAGCCAAAATACTTCATGATTTAAGAAGTATCCAGTTCTGAAGGTTTATGGCGAATTGAGAATTTGCAGATGTTGCTCTTAAAAAAAAAAAAAGTAATTAAGTGAAAGCACATGTTTAATTATAGCTATTGGAAGAGGTAACTATAATTACTAGGGAAATTAATTTTGAGACAAAGCATTATGTGACATATATAATTACAAGAATAAAAATAATGAATATGCATTAGCTGGAAGAATATCTCAATCCTGAGAGCTAAATTTAAACATTTTGTTTTAACCAGGACAATCTACACATTCTTAGTCAGACTTTAACACAATACCCACCTTAGAACACACGTGTAGAACCCACTGTCTTGCAACTCAACCGAGTGAAACCATATTGAATCTTCATCCTTGCTCATCCTAACTTCAGAAAATATAATGGGTTCTTCTAAATCTCCTTTGTTTTTGTACCACATAAGCCTAAGACCTGTGCTTTGGGCCATGCTATAATTAGTTCTGATATAGCTGTAGAAAAGGGCACATTTCACTCGGACTGGTTCACCTGCCAAAGCCATGTATGTCTTGAGATCCACTGACCAGTCAATGCAACCATCAACTGAAAGCAAAACAATAATAAAGAAATATTAGATACAGATTTATTTTTTCAAAATAGTGAAAGGCAGCTTGTGAAATGCAATGCAATGAATTAGAAGAATCTTGGGTTTACAGCAATGTGAAAAACCTGAAGCAGCTATTAAAGGGGTTTATTTTTTTTATTTTTTATTTTAGCTGCATGTAAATGCTAATGCCGAGGCAATAAACAGAGCAAACTGGGCCTGCTCAATTCCATTTCTTTAGAATATCATCACTCACATTCCCAAACCACTACTTCTTTAATAAACCAAGTGTTTTCACCTTAAATATTTGCTACCTATGCAATCAAGCTTAATACAGCAAATGCACAAATATGAAAAAGGATCTTTTGATGTTCTGTTCAGCAAAAAACTTTTGAAACACTTTCTTGATACTTCACTTCAAAAACAAACATGTCAGCCAGTTTAACAAAAGATTACTTCTCCCCACAATTTTTTCTCCCATTATTTTAAATCATCTTAGTTACAACAGAATTCTAGAACATGCACACATGCAAACATGTAACTCCCCCCTCACTTATCAGAAATGCTTTAATTCAACCTTTTTTACTGCTAAAAAAAAATCTGTAAGCCTGAAAGTCAACCAAGAATATAACCAAAGAAAATGACTGTAAAGGCTCCTCTTGAATCCTTCAAATCTAACTGTAATAAATGGAAGGTTGTTATTTTTCCTTGTGCAGTAAATCAGCTATAATCCTACTGCAACCACATGAACCATGCTCCTGAACCATATTTTAAACCTATGGACACTGACCACTTTCATACATTTCCGATACATAAACTTCCATGTAACAACTTGCAGTAAAACAAACTTCGCTTGTAAACCGCAGTTTCACAAAGCTCCAAAACCAGAACACTCGCCTGAAGTTACATACACACAAATTTCTGATTAATCTGAATTTTCATTTCCACTCTCGTTTTGCTGGAAATATCCTGCTGATTTAAATTAAAACTCGTTGCTTCTGGCTTTTAATGGCTACTGCTAGTGACACACAATGAAAGGCCCACAGTGATTCAGTGACTTCCCTTCTCTTCCCTGCTGCAGCATCACTTCTTCCCCTGTGTTTTCCCTCTCATCACCCAGGGCCACACACAACAGGACAAGTTGGGATAATCATTGCTTGAAATTCATGTACTGATGGATTTGTTCTCGGTGCATCCCCTCCAGGTTTATAGGAACCTTCACCACAACCAAAGCTGCTCGCTGCCACAGGCTCTTGCCAGGACCCCACGAAACCCCACATTCACCCTCCTCTGCAATAGTGTTACAGACAGCAGCAGAGCTGGAAACAGAACCCAACTCTCCCAGTCCTACAAATCCCTCCAAATCCACTTTTCAATTAAAACCTGTTCTGACATCATAAATTATTTTATATATGAGGCTTTGAGGGCTTTAACATGGAGCAGGTATCAATGCATTCCGTACAGAGCTGCCTCACAAAAGCCCTGTGCTTTTTTTAAGCCCTGCGCTTTTTTTAAGCCCTGCTCTTTAGGCTGGTGTGAGCTTACAATTAAAGAGCAGTGCAGAGCTCAGCAGCCGCCTTCTCTCAGCAAGGGGTGTGAAAGGCAGCGCTGAGCTCTCCAGATGGCTCATCCCTGTTCTCCAGGACACACAGGTATTCTCAAAGGCACCCTTCCTCCTGTGCTTTAGCAAAGTCACAAAAATCTAAGTAGGGGTGTAAGCTGGAATGAATAGGTACCCAAAACCAGAACTTAGATCCAAACTAATTCAGCTGATCTAATTAATTCTGTCAATCTTCTGTCAATCTAATCCCATCATGTCATCTAATGCTTTCAAATCCGTGCTGGTTCAGCAAAGTTAAATCACAGTAGAGAATAACTGACATCCAGACACACGTGGAAAGCTTGTGGGTCAAGCAGAAAGGTGCCACTTTTTCATTTATTTCACAGAGTAGAGTCACAATTAGGAAGAGTTACAGACTTAGGTACTGACCCAAAATGGAAATCCAGCTTCAGAGGCTGAAAATGCCTCTGCTTCCAATAAAATTTCTCCCACATTCACACCAAACCGCTTGTCAAAGCACAGCTCAGAGGAACACTAAGCCACCCTCACTGTCATTCAGTGTGTCTCATCTGCCACTTCTGTTTGAAAATCTCTTCTCCCTTCTAGTGTGCACTTCTCTACTATTTTATTTTCAATACTACAGCTGCTGGAGTACATGAAACACGGCGGAACATTTGAATGCTGATTTACAGCCAAGGCATTAAAGTGGCAAAAACTCATCTCCAGCTGCCCCCGGCGGAGACCGAGACCATGGGGCCGGTGACCTGACCCCAGCCCAGCACCTGCATCTCAAAAGAAGAAAAGAAAGAAAAAGAGATTTGTGCCAGGATCCAAATGGAAAAATTTCAGCAGTCAGCGGCGTGGCTCACCCCAACCCGGTGAGCAAGAGGCAGGGAGGGGAAGGTTCAGCAGGCTGCCTGCCCATCGCTCCCCGCGGCAGGGCGAGAGGCGGGAATTACCGAGGAGAGCACACAGGGAATGAGGCGACCATTCCTTACAGGGCTGACAACATCTGCCGAGGGGAGAAGTCTCACAGAGCACCTTGCCTAAATCTTATTTAATGAAGGAAGACTAATCAAACAGGAGACGACTTTTCTCCCTTACTCTCTTTTCTCTTGTTAAATACACAACCAAGAATGTTTCCTCTTATGAAGCTGTAGAGGCGAAAATCTAGGTCAGGCTCCCCGCGCTCACGTGGAAGCTGGAATTTTTCCTCTTGCCGCGCTGTCAGTCACTGGAGCGTGAGAATTGTGAGATTCATTTGGAGTATTCTCCAAGCTGTCATTACAAATGACTGGAGCTGCTTAGGTGGAGGTTTAGCACTCCATTATCCAGAACAAAGTCTGCTGTCTTTTTTGTTGGGCTGGCTCTCAATACGCAATGTAATCAGGGTGGTAAGAAAAGAAAAATAATGGCATTAGAGAGAGGCACTTTAATATAATTAAATGTATATACAGCTTTTCTCTGCTACCAAATAATTAGCTGATCCTTAATAAGTGCCTGACTTCAATGCTATTTATTGTGGATGTATTTCAGTCAAGACAATTATTTCAAATATTTGTCTAAAATTTAGAGCACTGAGAGGATATGGAAAACACTGTCCCACTTTGCACCCAGCTTCCTACGAAAAAGAAGTTTGCCCATCCACTTGTCAGTCTCTGCACCCCATCAGCGTAACTGCTGACCTAACGGACTAAATTCAATCCTACTTCCTACAGGGGTGCGGGAGAGGGTCCTGATGCGTCCCCTGTGGGCAAGGAAGCAGCAGCAGTGAATCGTGCGGGGGGCCCGCTGTGCCCATCCCACTTGTCTATCCAAGCTAATGCAACCTAAGCAAACCAAAAATCAAGGTTTCAAAATTATTAAGTAAATTATAGATTAAGCTGGCTGCCAATAATTTACTGTACTTCACCCAAGGTGTGCACTGCACCTCCTTCCCCAAGATTTCCTGGTAATTCCCCATTATTCTTATTTTAAATTAATCTAGTTGTCTTGGGAGTCTAGATGCATTTTAACATGAACCATAATAATTTATGAGCAATTATAGAAGAGCATGTACATAGTCTCTGAGTAATTTGTCTTTCTGCTTGCTGTCATATAAATAAATTTTTGCATTGCAAATGTGCCTGTAATAATTTTTGTAGAGATCTGTCACCCACAGCAATTTATATCATGGCACTGTTAAACATGTTTGCCTACCTTGTTACCTGAAAATCTCACATTAAATTGAAAACATCTACAAATAAATAATTTAAAAAAATATACTAGCTAATGTATTAAATTTATTGTTCCACGAAGCAAGCAATGCTTCTGATTACAAATACAAAGTCAGAAAAAAACCCCAAACATTCCTCTGATCGAGGAATTTGATTTTTTATTTATGTATTAAGCACAGAGAACAGCAGAGTTCAGGAGCTGATATCCATCATGCTCAGGGTTTGCAGACACATAGCAACAACAGCTGCATTCCATTAAGAAAGTCCAAAATGAGATGCAAATTTTAGGCAACTTGGTATTTTCAGATCTTGATTCTGGAGAAAAAGGAACTCACCCTCCATCAGAGCACACGCCCTCATTCCTTCAATTGCTTGGGCTGGACATGATTGTCACAAAGGGTCACAGAATCACAGAATGCCAGTGGTTGGAAGGGACCTCAAAAGATCATCTAGTCCAGCCTCCCCCGCCAGAGCAGGATCACCCAGAGCAGGTCACACAGGAACGCGTCCAGGCGGGTTTTGAATGTCTCCAGAGAAGGAGACTCCACAACCTCCCTGGGCAGCCTGTGCCAGGGCTCTGTCACCCTCACTGTGAAGAAGTTTTTTCTAATATTTTTGTGGAACCTCCTATGTTCCAGCTTCCACCCATTGCCCCTTGTCCTGTCATTGGACATCACTGAGAAGAGCCTGGCTCCATCCTCCTGACACTCCCCCTTGACATATTTATAAACATTAATGAGGTCACCCCTCAGCCTCCTCTTCTCCAAGCTAAAGAGATCCGGCTCCTTCAGCCTTTCCTCATAAGGGAGATGTTCCACTCCCTTCATCACCTTTGTGGCTCTGCGCTGGACTCTCTCAAGCAGCTCCCTGTCCTTCTTGAACTGAGGGGCCCAGAACTGGACACAATATTCCAGATGTGGCCTCATCAGGGCAGAGGAGGTCAAGGGCGTTGGATCCAGTTCACGACACGGAATTGGTTTCCCACCCCTGGCTGTGCCAGGCTAACCCTGCTGCGGTGCTTGCAGAGCCTGGTCAGCACCTCATCGCAGCCCGGTGCTGCCACATGAGACCCGTCCATCAGCTGAGCCCAGCTCGTGGTCCCCTGCCAGCCCATCCCCACTCTCCTCCCAGAGCCCATCCCTGCTTCTCACACCACAAGCCCAGGAGGGGAGCTGAGCTGCCTAAAAACTGACACCAACCACACGTCTGCCCCCGTCTGCAATTCTTTAATTGCTCCAGCATTCAGGGGTACAGCTGCTGGTCAGAGCACACACTGCAAACACAACAGTCTCCTGACCACTTTGCACACTCTTTGAAATCATGGATGCTCCAAAGCAAGGTAAAATATTTGCTTGCAGAGCTCCCTCAGCTTAGCTGACCTCCCAGAGTGTCAAAAGACACTCTGGTACACACATGAATAGAAATCCACTCTACTGAGAAACATCTGAGCTGGTATCTCTGACACGGACAGCAAGGTACTCAGTTTTACAGGGCAGAAGAAGCCTGTGGTGGTGGTACTTGAGAAGGGAGTGGAGGGTGGCTTCTCCAGCAGCAGAGGAGCCCATCTCAAAGCAAGCAGGGAGGAAAGGAGAAGGAAGTTCAGGTGAAGTGTTCATGATGTTTCTTTTCTGCAAGCTACAATTTCACCCTTCTTTGAGTCAAGTGAACACTGCTTTTTTAATCTATGCTCATATTTTAAACTGCATTTTACAAAAAAAAAAACCTAAATAGTCGTCCTCTGAGGGATATAGTAAATAAATAAAAAATATCTGTTGTAGATGAAGACGCTTAGAAATCCACCTTTGATCTTGAGAAAAAAACAAGTTTATCATGATTCAAGCTAGGTGAATTTTGCAATGTTTCTCCTGCTATCCTGTTAACAACAACTTTAACTAAATAATTCATTTCTATCACAGCAAGATCTAGATTCAGCAACCATCAACCAAGACTGTTTTGCTATAGAAACACAACATCTAAGAAGAGGATCACTCAGAGACTTTGTAGCTTCTCTACTCCGATCTCCATTTTCTGAATGTTTTCTAGCAAGATTTAGACTATTCAGACTTACTGGCAAAAAAGCTTGGGATGTTCAAGACATGTAAAAGTGCAAATATTTTGAAATTCTAAATCAAATAACGATAAGTACAAAAAAACTCATCAGATTTAGCAACATGCAATTATGTCTCAAAATCTGGCTCATAAGTAAGGAAGAACGCATTTACTTATCCTTACACATTGGCTAATTTTCTTCCAAAGTTTGATCAAAATTTTTGTAAGATGGCCTAAAAGGTTTTTAAGACTTGCACATACTTCCTTTTTTTTTTACCAGTTTTTCTTAAGAGCCACAGCTAAACAACCCAACTCAAATGTCAAGTATTCCAGCTGAACACTCATAATTTCCTTTGAGGTCACACAAACTGTAAATATATACTGCCAGAGGTCCAAATAACAACGGTTTGCTCTGTCCTGACTTTCATATGCATGTGGAGCCAGAAGCATTTTAGTCTTATATTGAAAATGCAAAAGAAAGAACATACTAGTAGATCACCAATCTGTAAAATTCTCTAGGGAGAGAAAAAACCAGCTTGGACCCTGAATAAATTCTCAGCTTGCAGGAGCAATGGCATATTAATGAGGTCGAGATTTAGAAATCATACTTGAAGAACAAAAAAGCTAAAGTTGTGTCAGGAGAAGTTACTGGATGAGGGCACTTCATGCTGTAGCACTTGTCAGAGCCAGCTTTTCAGGTTGCACCTCATCACGGGGAATTTCGGGAATGCTCGCTGATGGAGAGAAGAGCAAATCACAGCTGGCAGGTTAGATTTTGCTGGAGATGGGGAGTTCTGAAATACATTCCGTGATGGAAAGGAAATTTCTAGTCTCGTCATGTTCTTTGCTACCTCTTTCAAGTGAGAAGTCCTGGAGACAGATGGACCTGAAGTGCCCTTCCAAAGCTGTGCGCTTTGCTTCCAGGGGATCGCTCTGCTGAGCGCGGAGAAAGACAAGAGGAGGGCACTAAAGCAACTGTTTAAAATGCAGCATATTTACCCTAAAAATGAGTGTTTGGTGACCTTGATCTCCCAATCACTTCAATATATGGCAGGTTTTTAAAGAGTCTGTGTGGCAGTGAACAGTACAAACGGGTTTTAAATATTCAGTGTAATGCCTTGATTCTCCACGGCTGTCACCATGTTTGAAAACAACGTAAAAGGCACCTTGAAAATCCACAGCAGTAGAGTCAGGGCACGAACAATGAAGAAATCATACTTCATGGCGTTATTGCATTTGTATATTTTGTGAAGTCCCAGCCACAGGTTGGAGGACGATGCCCCAGCCTGTCCTGACCGATCAGCTCCTTCTCCACCGCCCAGCCCTGCCCCTCCCACGGCGGTTCCCCTCCCGCGCTGGAGGAGGCAGATTTGGAAGTGTTGTGGGACGGTTCATTTACAAAGCTCCTGCCTTTGCTCCCACACAAGTAAAGTCAAGTGGGTGATCAGCAGTGAACGACTTATCCGGACAATTAAACTCCTCTTCTTGTTTGTGGATCTATACATGGATCCCCACTTCTTCAAAGTCAGCCACGAAACAGTCATTAAATTAACATATCTCCCTTTTTGTTTCATCCCGCTAGCAAGGGAACATTATTTTAAACAAAGAGAATGTTGCTCTAGACTAGAGTGGCCAGACCAGGTAAATGACATTACATCTGCTTCCGGGACTGAACAAGTAACAAAACTTTCCTGCTAAATACTGACATTTAAAATCCATAAACCCAACAACTCTGTGCAAACACCAGTACGAACTCAATAAAGACTGTAAATTAGCTGTTCATCTAGCTCTGAAATCCATCTGAACCCAGGTATTTTCTTCACGTAATGCCCACAAAATTTAGTAAATAAAAATACATCCATCTTCTAAGCTCCAGAAAGGGGAAAAAGTATTTTTTCTAACATGTTCCACAATGAATTGCCATTTTTATTAGCTCTTTGGATTTCTGAGGAAGTCAATGAACGATGGAAAAAACACAGAGATTTCTCAGCATCTCTGATATTTCTTTGGTGCACAGAACTACTTTTAGACAAATCAGATAGAAAAAGAAAGCAAAAACAATTAGTATCCAAGAAAAGAGAGAATAATATCTGATTTAAGTAATGAGTAAAACAGACTGAAAATATTCCGTTGCTTTTATAAATAGTAATTTTATCCTAAGAAGATTTTGGTTAGATGCAATACACTGGAAATACACTTTATACCTGAAGGTATATGCAATTAATATTTTAAGTGGTGTTGACTATACACAACATTTTTAAGGACACTCTTGGAGTCGGTTTTAATATTCTCCAACCAACCACATTAATCCACGGAGACTTTCACACACTTCTGTTTTCAAGTCTTTAGCAACTTGCAAACTTTGAGAACAAAGCTGAATTCATTTCAATAATTGATGACTCTTTTCATTAGTCCCTTTGAATAAAATTACTGAAGGTAAAGTAAATGGAAACTACATTCCAGATCAGGTAGTTGCACTCTCACAATTAGGAAACTCTATATCCACTGCTTGTTATTCCCAGCAGGGGATTTTAGGAGAGAGCTATGAATAATAACAATTTAAAATTAAAGAGCTGCTCTGTCCCTGTGGGGCAGAAGGACTGGTGTACATGCACGCAATTATACTGTTTTTCACCCGTTTTTCAAGTATGTGGACAGTTTGAGTTGGATTATCTGTGTTGAAGGCACATTCCTCTTGAGGATGGATAAGGTTAGGAAGAGGGACTCCCTGCTGAATACTCTCAGCTAAATTAATTTATTCTGCTGTCTCAGAGGGGAATCCTTGAGTGACCCAGGTCTGCTGTAAGGGCTCTTACTACATCTCACTTGTGGCAGAGGAAGACTGCTCGACAGCAGAAGAGAGCCTTTGAGCACGAGCCCAGACATGGGGCCTCCAGAGGCCTCTTTCAACCTACTGACCTCAAGGATTAGGTCCAACCACCAACACAGCTCTTGCTGGTCACAATTCACAGACACGTAAATGGAGCCTTTCACATCAATGCCCACATCTAGGCGTGCACGTTCTCTGCCCCACTCATTAACCATTTATTTTCTAGCTTACAAAGATGCAGGCAGTCCATCAGAAGATTACCAAATGCTTTACAAAACTAGTTTCCCATCATAGACACACTATGTAGAACAAATATTCTGGGCACTGGATATTTGCAAACTACCTGATTGAACAGAGGAAAAAAGAAAAGAGAGATTGCACAATTTTAAATCAGGACATGATCATGGATCGAAAGGAACAAGTCAAGTTCATCCAAACTTACTTGCAACAAATAACTAGCTTTGGTCATTTGCTTTTATCTTTGAATATCTAGACATACTTCTCATTTTACAACTGCTATGCCATTCCTCCTGTTATCTGGCACAGATAATTTCAGCTGCAGTGAGCCAATTACCACTTCCACTTGCATGACAGGTGGACCTCTCTTTGAAAAGGTTGTGACCCGTGCTCTAACCTAGGTTGTAATTCTTCTCTCATTTTAATTCATTAGCTGCACGTATGTCGTAGAATTTAAATAAGAAACTCTCCCGACTGCAGAACTCAGCGAATTTCCTTTCAGTGAAATGAACACTCACAAATCAAAACAATATATGCTTTTATAGGACAACCATGAATAGAAGTGTTAGAGAGTTATTTGATTAAAATGTGCCTGTAACTGATGAATCACAAAGTGCTTTCAAAATGGGGTATTCTTAAACAGCAAACATTGTTCTTAAGACTTTTGTTTCTATTTAAAATAAACAGAGTTATCCTTACTGTAAGCTATTATAATTACATGTAAGAAAGAAAAATGAAGGATGATTGAAAAAGGAGCTATTACAAGGGCTATGTGTACCACAGACGTGTCTCTCTGAGTAAAGCAGTAACCAGCGAGGCAGCGCTGTGCCCCGTAACACGGCGCTGCACATTTCATCAGGGACACCTTTATCATTTACACACACGTTTTCTAAAACCTGCCTATCGCAACATCCCCAGCCCTGCATCCACCACCAGCTCCAACACCCCGGTAACGTATCTCCAGTGAGAACAAGGGCCACATTTATGGGACCACATGCACTTCCATTTCTCAGACACGGACTGTGAAAAGGGGGCTGTGATGGCAGACCCCCAAAACCCCAACCTGCTTCCCGCTCGGTTGCGAGCAGCAGCCCAGAGCAGGCCCCGTCACCAATACTGTGACTCCTCTCAGTCCCCGCTCGGGCTCCAATCCCGGGGCCTCGCTCCTCGCCAGCCCCAGCCCCGGCGACGGCCCCTTGGCGGGGGAGAGGGGACATTTTGTCACCCCCAGGGCTGCATCTCCCTGCACAAAGCCCTTCCCCGGGACTTCGTCTGCTTGCCAGTTGTTTTCCCAGGTCTTGACTCTGGAGACTCAGATCAGGGGCAAATGAAACCGGCACCGCCTTGAGCTGACGCAGAGCAGCAACTATTTATCTTTAAATAAGAACCACCATAGAGCATATAGACCCCAAACCAGCCCAGTTTACAACCTTCTCCTTACACTTCTCTGTAACTTTCTAAGCCAGAAACAAAGCCAGCAGCAGGAACATTTCATTTATTAGTAAGCAAAAGCGACTAACTTCATTACTAATACATCATTTGCTCAAACTGGCGCAAAACAAAGAGGTCTGTGTTTTATTCATGGGCCGTCCGTGATCCTCACCGGCCCCAGCTTGCACTGCAAAACATGCAGCTGCCACCTACTTCACCAAGCAGTGGCCAAGAGTGGGATGGGAAGATGGAGAGGTGTCGGAGCTCTGGGAGGAAGCTGGGCAAAGACGGGAGTTGGGAACTGGGATGCGAGAGGGGAGCCCCTGGCACCTGAGGACTTTCTTTGGATGTCACCACGTCCTCCAGCTGGGACACCGTCCTGCATCAGCATCCATCATCAGGGACATCATCCACCAGCACATTGTTTTTAAATCATCACAGCCCAGCGTTAAGAGACCACAGTGAAAAATTATCACAAAAGCCTCCACATGAGCTACTGACAAACCAGAAAAATTACATAACCAGAGTAACGTTTTTAATTAATGTCTCTCTACTTGTACTGACCACTTACTCAACACTCAGTAAGCAATGCAGAGAGTGTTCATTTTCTACGATGCTTCTTGCTAACTCCCAGTTTCTTGACCTAACCCGCAGCCATTATTTACTTTCTCAGCCTTGGGAACCAACTGTCACAACAGTGTGACAAGTGTTTAAGCCCTTTTTTTTTTTTTAAATGATGAATACAACAAAGTGTTGAGGTGGTTACACCTGGATTAGCTTTCACAGGGATCACTCCAAAGAAAACTAATAGGCTTTCCATTTAGGAAAGCATGCTTTAAAATAAGGAAAAACAGTACTTATATTCTTCAGCAGAAAAAACGGTGATTAGAGAAGACAGGACAGAAATGTGAAGCCGGGTACCCTCTCCTTCCAACCACCTTCTTCACAAAGAGAGTGCTCATTTCCAAGCCTGGCCACATTTGTCTCAATGAGTTTGAGGGGCTCCAGCTGCTCAGTGCCCTGGGGACTCCCAGCCCCTCTCGGGGCAGGCAGACTGTCCCCACTCCTCTCGGCTGGCTCAGGAGGGCTCCTGGCTCCCAGCTCAGGGCTGGGGCTCTCCTGCTCCCCATCCTTCCCTCCCTGCCCCTGCTAAAGACAAGTTGAATTCAGTGAATAGTGTCCCTGGGGGAAGCTGGCGATGGGGAGGGAGGATTTGTTTCAACAGTCAGTGTTGTGAGTAGACGCATTCTCAATTTAAAATGTTCTATTTAATTCAACCTACCCCATTTAATTATTATTTTGACTGCAGCTCACGATGACAGATTTTTCAGTTGAGATGACAGACCTGTCATCTGTCCAGCTCTACATCTAAAGGAAGAGGAAAACAACTGTTCCCAGCTGGAGGGGAAAAGGCACCCAGGAGGCATGTGACCTCAGGGTAGGGATTTGGGGCTACAGACAGGGAAGGGAAGTTGAGAGGTCTCCGACAGCACAACACGTGTTCCCAGGGCACATAAAAAGCACTTTGAGTCAGCTCTTGTCAAGGTTAAAGCAGAATTTGATGGCAACACGTCAGTCTTGTTTTCATCAGGCAGAAGGTCCAGCCTCAGAGGTGTTCAACTCCCACGGAGGTCAGTGCACCCTACACAGCCTCCGCACCCTACAGCACTGGGTGCTGCTACTCCTGCGAGCACGGCCGTACAGCAAACCCTCTTTGTGAACGAGGAAGGAGACTAAAACAGGGAGAGACTGTCAGAACCAGGGGTACGAATATGAAAAAGAGAGATGCAGATGTCATAGAAACTATATTAAGGGAATGGCTGATAAAGAGAAGTTCCTCAAAGATGAAGTCACTGTTGTATTTCTGTTAAAAATACGAGTATCACAAATGCAATCATATTTTTTCATGTGTCACTTGCAAAATAGATGATATTTCACTGTGAGGTTGACAGTGCAAGAAATGCAATTAGAATGATTTGCATATTAATGACATTATTATGTCTTCATTGTAAATATTTCCATCATGATGAGTTTGAATAGAATCTTTGCAAACAGAAATATAAATATCCTCCTGCCAGATTCCACATAATCTGAAATCATGCTGTGTCAAGCTGTCAATTTTAAGAATTCTCCTAAGCCATTACAAATCTCATTTTAATCTCTCTAAAGACTCATCTGATTTTACATAATTGAAAATAACCACTGTTTGGTAATGTGTTAATTTTGATGTGCAGTGAATAACAAGGTGCCAGAACCCTTCCAGCCAACCACTGTTTTGAAAAGCCATTCTAAGTTTTCAATCTCCAGACTGCCCAGGGCTACATAAACCTTTACAATGCAATTTTTGGCTATTGTTTAATACTAAATACCCCAAAGTATGTCATTTCCTTTTTCCTGGGACGGATCAGTGTGTCTTCGGTAAGAAAGATAAGCAAATACACCCTCATTAATGCGCTATAAACTGAAGATAACAAAAAGCATCACTAATAGCCAAGTTGCTGTTGGACTGCTTCTCTGCGTAGCAGCCTCCTATTAGAAGAGATGAATCTACTCAGCAGCATAAAGGACCCTGCACTTCTTTGCTTCTATTTGCATAAGTTAAAAAATAGTCCTGGCACTCCGGAGAGCACGGATAACACACTTCCAGGATGGAAGGAATGACAGCAGTGTCCCACCAGACCCAAACCAACAGACATGCAAACAGAGGGGACTGAGGTTACAGCGCTGAGTCTCAAGAATATTCATAAACTTTCACTGCACATATAAGTACATAAATCAAAATAATACGGTGCAGGAAAGAAGGACTTTCAACCTGGTTTTGCAAACTTTAATTAGAAAAGGATTTCCTGATTATGCACCCATGCATCCTCAAACTTTCTGCTAAGAAGACCACTTAGTTCCAAATGACAAATGTACGGCTGCATGCAAAATATTCTGAATTTTTGGTTCTCTAGATTACTGTTAACCCAACATTATTCCCGCCTACCTTGAGTTTCTAAATGGAATTACATGTAGCCTGCAGCTTGAAATCTAAATGAAAAATGTAGCTCCAATTGAACCTTAAGAAAAAAAAGGCAAAAGTTAATGAGATTTAAATTAGTAACAGCCAAAGCTTTCCCTTAAAGAAAACATTATTGATTTTAAAGAGCTACCTAATGAAAAAGAATGGCATTCATTTAAGACTTTGCATGAGCTACATTAGAGAATCATTTATAATAATAAATAAGGATATGCTTTACAGTGCAATGAATCAGCAAAATTTATGTACGTATTTTTATGAGTTAACTGCACATTCCTTAAGCCTTTAATCACAGTTTTTGGTGAACTGTTTACAGTAGTAAAGAAATTACACTTTCTAAGGCCCAGACCATTAAAGATAAGTAAGCATACATCCTCTATAACAGTTAAATACCTACACAACTCTGGAGTTTATAACCTATTTTCTATTTATAAAACGGAAATGGATACTGTTTCCCTTTATTCTTTATTAAACGATGCTTCTATTTTAAGTTACAGTAACTAATTATTGGAAGAATTCTCATGCTATGAATGCTCTGCAGTTTCTACACAGTGAGTACAAAAAAATCAGTATCGCCAGGAGTGCATATATGTATAAATACACTCTTTGGAAATTCCTTAAATAGGAAATTTGTGAAGCTGCTGGGTTTCATATATTTTCACTCGAACACTATTTTATACAATTGCAAAATACTTCATCCTATCAATACAGTTCAGGAATATAATACTGTGATCCTATGACATTTAAATATGAAACACCGGTGACCGTACACAGGTAATTATCTGGTTGCATTTTGTGTCCTTACCAAATGCAGTCACCTCTCAGAGAACTGCTAAGAAAACAGATGAAGCCCAAGGTCCTCCAAGCAAGTTTCAAATGACTTTTAAAACTAAACTACTTATACATGTCTCAAACCAAGCTTGTGCATTCCAATATAGCAAAGAACGTGCAAAGGCTCCCCGTACAGCACCAGTGAGTGCCACAGCCCCAGCACAGCCCGGTTTGTGCCGTGCAGTGCAGCAAGACATCACTTCACAGGGGAGATACCACTTGTCAAAACATGCCTGAACTGCTAGACTTCATATTCGCTTTGTTAAAGCAAAAGACAGATTCACAAAGAGAATCGCAGAATCACAGAATGTCAGGGGTTGGAAGGGACCTCTAAAGATCTAGTCCAACCCCCCCGCCAGAGCAGGATCACCCAGAGCAGGTCACACAGGAACGCGTCCAGGCGGGTTTTGAATGTCTCCAGAGAAGGAGACTCCACAACCTCCCTGGGCAGCCTGTGCCAGTGCTCGGTCACCCCCACTGTGAAGAAGATTTTTCTAATGTTTCTGTGGAACCTTCCATGTTCCAGTTTGTACCCATTGCCCCTTGTCCTGTCATTGGACATCACTGAGAAGAGCCTGGCTCCATCCTCCTGACACTCCCCCTTGACATATTTATAAACATTTATGAGGTCACACCTCAGCCTTCTCTTCTCCAAGCTAAAGAGATCCGGCTCCTTCAGCCTTTCCTCATAAGGGAGATGTTCCACTCCCTTCATCATCTTTGTGGCTCTGCGCTGGACTCTCTCAAGCAGTTCCTTGTTTCTCTTGAGCTGAGGGGCCCAGAACTGGACACAATGTTCCAGATGTGGCCTCACCAGGGCAGAGTAGAGGGGCAGGAGGACCTCTCTTGACCTACTTGCTACTCCCCCTCTGATACACCCCAGGATGCCATTGGCCTCCTTGGCCACAAGGGCACACTGCTGGCTCATGGTCATCCTGCTGTCCACTAGAACCCTCAGCATTTATTTTTACCAAAAAACATTCACACACATTAATTGCACCTGCCGCAAGACAGTGCCTTGAAAAGCTTCTTTAAAGTGACTGAATAAAACTTAATTAGTCTGTTTGGTAGAACTAAATACTACGCCTGCCTATTTGTGGGGTGATTTGTAGCCGCCTGGCAGACCTCCTCCCCTACCTTCAACATCCTGCTGTTGCCCATCTTCACATGATTTTGGTTGTCTTATCAACGTTATCGTTACAATTCAGGGCAGCAGCGCAGCTCTGAACCAAAACCTAGAGAAAGGACATTTCCTCGGGAGGATGTTACCCAGGTTGCAGGTACGTACACGCGCGCACTCCCGTCCCAAAGAGAGACAAGCAGGTCTAAGATAACGGCTCATATTCAGATCGCTCCAAAGCAGACGTGAGGTTGGGACACATCCCAGCGATCAGCAGAACCCCAGGACTCAACCTGGTTTGAAGTAAACGCACACAAGCCACACACCCTTTAGATGCAGACGCTTCCGCCCCAAATCCTTTGTTCTAACAAGCTGTTGCTGCACCAAATTGCACGCTAATGTAGATCTTGCCCAGGGTGCCCTAGGACAGGACTTCCTATTAATTTTGGAAGCGATATGCTTCCAACTCTGTGCATTAAAAGAAGAGCTCCCAGAGGGAAGCCAACTCAAACACTCTCGGTTCATCTTTGAGAAGAACTTTTGGTGGAAAGAAATTGTAAATGAAGTACATTAGGCTGGTTTTGTACTTTGTTCTTCCCTTTCTTTAATTATGAGGTAAATTAATAATTGTAAGTGTTGTGTTTGGTTTTAAGTGCAGCATTCCCTAAGGCACGACAAAAAAAAATTGAAACTTCGGGAACTGCATCCCTGAACGGATCTTAAGGGAAATAATTAATAAAATCTACCCTATCATTGCTTGTTTCTCTAAACTATATATTTCTGTAATGTTCAATAAAATTCCTTGGAGATCAACAGAAGCCAGTCCTTTCTACCCCACACAAAAGTGACCAGATTACACTGTACACTGGCAAGAAGCACTGCAAAAGAACCGTGATGGCTTAGGAGAGCAAGGAGGATGGGAACAGTCACTTCTGTAACCCCAGCTCTGGTTTAGACCTAAGCCAAAGGGACTAAGAATTACCAGTGGACAGAAGGCATCAGCTGGCAGTAGAAACAGTCCTAAATTGAAGAATAACCTAAGCTAGATCTGAGGGAAGCAATGAACAGCTGTTACTCATGCTGCTGCCATAGTGATTCTAACATAAAAATATTCCTGAATTTTAAAATGTTTCTCTGGCTTGTATTTGATTCCACTTTATACCACACTGATTCTTTTCACTCTTTTCATAGCTGATGCGGAGGTCATTTCTAATGTGTTACAGACCACAGTTCAAGAAAGCCCGATTTAAAATCTCCTTTTCAGCAAACCAGTTTGTACAGAGCTCAGCCTCCTTTGACAATGCACAGCCTTGTACTTCTTGCTAACATCCTCTAGATTTTAACCACTGCTGCCCACATTCAATGAAGAAAGTTTAGCACATCACCTCTGACAAGCCTTTCACAAGTAACGGGCTTTCACAAAGTCTTCTCTTTTCTTTTTCCTTTCCTTGCCTTTTCCTTGTATATCCGACAGGTTGGGTTTTTGGTTGGGTTTTTTTTGCATTATATCAACCCACAGAGTTTAACTAGATCCACATGCACTCTGTACACCAATAAAAACTTCAAAACTTGGACATTTGAAGTTTGCCTTCTCTCCCAAGGGCTCTTCAGAGGAGTGTTTGCTCTGTTTTAAACATTCTAGTGGGGATTCCTACAAGCACCTTGCCCTTTCCTTTCTGCCTGCAGGAGGATTGCTGCTTTCTCTGCAAAAATATTCTGGCCAGACACACCCAAGCTTCCCTGGTGAAATGATGTACAAGAGAGATGGTATTTCTTTGGGGAAGGAAAAGACGGTGTTTCACAAGGTGATGATTGAATCATCCAAGCATTCATTATGTCTGTAACTTTATCAAGTCTCTTGTGAGCTTTCGCAAAAGTTTCATAGTCAGAGAAGACCAAGCATTGAGCTCTTTAAGCCTCAAGCTGCAAATGAAAGAAGACCTCCTACAAACAGTATCTGAAAATCATTTCTTCCAACCTTGCCAAGGTCAGGCTTTCTCTGATCTTGCATCCCTCCAAATGGTGCAGGCTATCTTAGGATGGCTTTCTTGAGGAGATCAAGTCTGACCACCATGTAGAGGCAGTATTACTATGGTAACTTTAATGGTTATTAAAGATGCAGGTTCAACTCTGATTTTCTTTTGTTAGAAGAAAATTATCTAGTAAAGACTTTGTCAAAAGAGCTTTGTTAACACTAACACTTGCAAAACAACTAGGCTCGTACGACATTTTCCATCCACATGTCCTGTACTTTCGTGCCACTTAGCAATGAACTCTGGCAATTCTCTCCCAACCTCTAATATTTGGCCATGTGAGAGGTCACTTTTTTATTCCTTTTATTGGGCTAATTTGTTGTCATTACTTATGCAGTAAGTAATAAACTTACACTTCAAATCTGACTAAATGGGCCATCTGGCCCATAGCCTTGTTGACACAATGATGGTTTATTAAAAATGGTTATTATACTAGTACATTAGAAAAAAACATATGGGGAAAGTTCATTTCTACACACATAATATCTCCATGCTTTCATACAAAATATGCCGCAGCAACCACCTGAGCAACTGTACCTGTTACTACTAGTCTCAGCACAGAAACCTGAACAAAGCTGAAAAGGCAAAATCTTGGGGAACTCTGGCACTTGAGGAAATGATATCTTGTTGTGACACTGGAACCACATTTAGAAAGGTGGCAAAATGGCCATCCTTTCCTAACTATCATTTTTAAAATGTACAACGGTTTTCAAAAAGCCTCAATTCTGCAATTCAAACAAGTTTTCTGCAAGTAAAACGGTGATTGCACAGCCACCGAGGTTCAGCCACACAGCACTTGGCCATCTCCTCTGTGTGATTATTATGCACGTTCACCACTTACTGTGCTGTATAAAAATCACAAGCCATGCCTAGATGTTTATGAAACAGATAAAAATAGGCTTATCCCCAGGAATATACAAGCTTAGTACGTAAAGCAGATAAAATGAAGTAATAATTATTCCTATTTCCTAAGGAAAACAGAAATATTGAAGCTCCAAGGCAATAAAATATTTTCACACACAGCAGCTCCTTAAAAAAGACATTGTTCAGGCAGTTTCTGATGAAGGTAATGGTGGTGAAGAGATCTGAACACAAATCTGCAGTCCACAGCTTTTACTGTATGAGCATCCTGCTCATGGCTTGCTCAGTCTCCAGGTCAATAAAATTAATAATAATAATAATAATAATAATAATAATAATAATAATAATAATAATACCTAGACTGAAATCGTCAGCCTTCCACATTGTTTGCACCCCAGAGCTGTCAGAGTCCAGGAGTGGAGTCCACAATTTCGACTTGCACCACAGACATCTCTTCTAAGCCCTGAGCACTGAAGGACACCCAAACCACGAGAGTTGTGTGCATGTAGCACCTCTCCCCATCAACATCCTCCCCCCACACACCCTCAGGCTCTCTGAAGTCATGGGTTTGTTATATGCTGCACTTGCAATGATTCCTTAAAGGGTTGGTGGGGGGTAATTTTTTTTTATCTTGGCTCCCCACGTTTTCCCCACCAGCTCTTCCTTTTCAATCTACAAACAGCTGAACTTCCGACACCTCAGCCTGCTTCTGGAGACAGCTGGCTACACACGTCTGCCTATTTATAACTATTTTCAAAATACAGATGGAGAGAGGCATTTAGATTAGAGGGGCTGGCTTAAAGTGCGCTGGTTTTAAAAAACAAACCAAGAATCTATAGCTACCTACCTCCACATTATTTATCTTTTTGATTTCCTTAACAGCTATTGCGATTTCTGAATTCAGTTTTCCTTTTCATTTACAAAAGCCTGTTCCTGATTGTACTCAAACTGACATTACTTTCTCCCTGGAAAGCCCTGGTGCTGCCTTTCTTGGCTCATAATTTCCTTTTCACTCACACCCAGCTTTTACACAACACCTGCCTCAACAGCTCAGCAAGATCTTCAGTGTTTTCTGTTTGCAAGGAGGAGAGGACCCCATGGCGAAGCGATGCAACTCAGATACACAGCCCTAAATCATTCTGCCTTGGACAGACATCCACAACATCCCTACCAGAAGAGCCATAACGCTGTGGGCTGGACTTCAGCTCCAGGGGTGACCCAGCCCATACAGAGGTAACGGCGCTGTTACCCAGGCGTGAGCCCAGAAGGAACGTTCAGCTCCACAGGGCCACATCACCCCAAGAGTGATGCTCCCTAAGGCAACACTGTGGCACTTTCTTTTCTTCTTTACAGAGCCCTAAAATCTCCAGGCTGTCAGGTCAGTAGGAAAAGAGAAACCTACTTATGTGACCAATTTCCTCACACTGTGTTTTATTGGTATTTTAAAGCTTTTATTTTAAATCCCCAAATGACATCCAAGGCCAAGCATCACTGTCTGTTATTAAAACAGCAGCAACTGGATTCCACCTGCACCTGCAGTTCATTGTATCCATGAAGTTATAGCTCAGAAAAGGTCAAGTTTTTTCTACAAGTGCTAGAAAAGATCCTTCACGCTAGAGTGGAAAATCACTGATCTGCACGTTTCACGCTGCTGGTGAGTGCGCCAGCTGTGGTACAAACCTTCCACAGAGCTGGGATGCTTTGCCAGATTCCAGACATGGATCCCACAGGGGCAAGTTTATGGCTCAGGGCAATGGCTGCCAAAAATTTTACTTGTGGCAACACTGAATGGGTGGCTTCTTTCAAGCAGGCTGCTGTATCTCCACACTCGTCACGGTGGAGTTCAAGGGCTGCAAGCCAGGTCTTCGTATGTCACAGCAAGCTATTTGCAAAACTTTGCTTTCATTTGAGAGCAGCAGGAAACCCAAGAAGCATCACCAACTGCTCTCACGATCCTACTTACCCTATTAGCAACCATGAAGCGGGGGCGTGTCTGGCTGGCAAAGGTCCCCAGCTGTGCCCTGCGGTCCATCGCTGCCCCCAGGGCTTGCTGCTCCCTGGAACTGCGCTGCCCTCGCCTGTGCTTCAGAGCAGGCAAGGAAAATACCAAGAGTGTCTTTTAAAAAAATACACTTTTTGAAAAGAAGTGAATCATGTCCTTGATTAAAGCTTAACTGCCTTTTTTTGCACCTTGGCTCGGTTAAAAGTATATCACAGCAGTCATGCAGTGTCAAGAGCCAGCGTAAAGGGACACACAAAAACCAGACTCCAGATTATTACTGCAACTGTCAAGATCTTTACTCTTACTCCTACTTTTACCACTTTTTTTCTTTTACCTCGTGCAAGAAGTACGTAAGCGCAGCAAACTGGGAGATGATTCCATCCCAGGAAGGATGGTGTAGCAGTATTAAACACCAGCCAGGCAGGGTGGCAGCAAAGTTTTGTGGCTTTTTTTTTTTTTGGTTGATTTTGTTGCTTTTGCTTTGTGGGGGGGGTGTTTGCTTTTGTGGGTTTGTTTTTAAAATGGTTGGAAACAGAAGTGCTGAGGTACTGACAGGTTGACTCCTGTTCTTACCTCTGTCATCAGAGTGGTTCCAAAGAACATTTATCAATAGGGTGATGGGTGCTTTATATATAAATGTAAATGTAAATATAAATATAAATATGTTCATTCCTTCCAGAAAGGAAGGAATCATCAGTAGGTAGCTGATGTACAAGGGGGTCCTTGGCAAATTCCTCTGCATCAGGTTTTGGGGGAATGTGAATCTCCAAGCTGTGCAGGCAGTGAATCCCGCCTGGCAGAGCGCTCTGGCCGTGCTCCACCTCCAGGCAAAAATCCTCCTTTGGAGGACCCAGTCGCCCCAAAGGCACTGCAGAAGATGGGTGCTGGCAAACAATCCATGCAGACAACCCTTTTTTTCCAGCAGCAGGGTGTAGGTATGAGTAGGAGGGCACTCAGCAGGGCCTCAGAGTGGCATCGCCACCACCATCACATGTTGCCTTTGTGCCCAGCCACCCCGTCCCACTGTGTGTCCCTGAGCGACGACCCAAGGGAAGGACCAGTCTCAAGGAAGACATACAGACACTGAGCCTTGTAAGAGAAGACCGGATCGCATGGATGTGAGTTTCAGATCTGCACTGCAAGCTGTCAAACCTGCCGCAGCTCTGGCTCAAAATACCCACGCTGTGCTCACGCCGAGCTGAGCCTGGGACTGCTGCCAAGGCACCGGGGCTGCGGCGAGCCCGGCACCGTCTGCACCACGTCCCCGTACACCTCGTCAGCACCGGCCCCGCTAAGCAAGTGGGAAGGCCGAGGCTTCCCCTCCCCAGCTGCAGAGCAACCTCGTCGCACGGCCCTGATGATTCACAGCTCGAGCACTGCGCAAGGCTGGTCTTGCGTAGCGGCGCTGACCCATGAGCAGCCAGTGGTTACACGGGCTCCTTCTGCTCGGCGAAGCAGAGAAAAGCCTACAGGGACTCTGCTCACTAACCTCCCACAGCAGCCATCACACAGTCCCTCTGCGTGCTCTGATCAATATTTAAATGACGGTGACAGCATTAAGAGGCCGCCCCTCATGCACTGATACGGTGCCTCCGGCCATCCCATCTGGCCAAGGTCTGAAGGAAAACTAAAGATGAGCCTTGTACTGTATCTTGAAGGTCAGTAGGTTCAGGCATGTTTGAAAAGTTTAACTAAGGATTTGTGGCAGGTCATCTCCCTATTTCCTGATGTGGAAACAATTTTATTTAATACTTCATTGAAATAACAGACCGTTGCGTAATACCCACAACAGTCTTCAGTGCAAATCTGCCACCCCAGACAGGTAAAGCTCTGCTGCAGTGTAATTAACAGACTGTGAATTAAAAGCTCTGTAATGCCCACCTCAAGCCGAGACACACATCCCTTCCCCTTCTGCATCAACGCAGAAGCAAAGCAGCTGGATGCCACACCGAGCTGTTGCCTGGGGCTCTGCTACAACCAGCCTATGACCACTCAAACCTGCAGCCTCCCCAAAATGCCTCCCCAGGTCACCCCAGGCACGTACTTCTGCTCGCTCCCACTCACACTGCTTCATCTGTAGTTACTTAAAAGGTGCAGTACATTACCAATGACACTGCTAATGCAGTTTCCACTGTGAGGCACAATATGGCTTTTCCAGAAGCGGAGGCGGGAAATTGTGTTATGATAAAACATTACACTAGCTGCTCTGAGACACCGCGGCTCTAAAGCTCCCCGAGTAATTATGGCGGGGGTAAAGTGCCTTTCCCCTCTCAACACACAACAAAAGGCAGCATCAAACACGTGCCGCGCTCTGCCCATCGCGCAGCCGCTGCAGGAGCACCACGTCTCCTGTATCCCTTGAGCCTGCGAGGGCAAGTGGAGAGGAGTATCCCATTCCTGTATTTCAAACAGGAACATGTGAGAGGCTCCTCACTCCTAATTCTGACTTTCTTGCTGGTGCCTCGTCTTCTAACCTTCCTTTTTTCTGAGGTAGCACTTGCTTACATACAGAAAATCTCTGTCACCTCTGCAAGAACATGACAATAGGGCTGGAGCACTGCTGAGAGAGCTGGGGTTGTTCAGCCTGGAGAAGAGAAGGCTCCAGGGACACCTCATAGCGGCCCTGCAGTACTTAGAGGGGGCTACAGAAAAGAAGGGGAGGGACCCTCTGTCAAGGAGTGTAGTGACAGGACAAGGGGTAACGGTTTCAATCTGCAAGAGGGCAGATTTAAATCGGGTATCAGGAAGAAATTTTTCACTGTGAGGGCGGTGAGGCACTGGAACAGGTTGTCTAGAGAAGTTGTGGATGGGGGGTTGGAACTAGATGATTTTTAAGGTCCCTTCTAACCCAAATTATTCTGTGATTCCATGATAAGAGGACCATTTGGGCTAAAGAGGAGGTCCCTGCTATGCACCAGGAAGAGCACAGACACTTTGGCATACAGCAGGTGATGTCTGTTCACTCACCTCAGAAGAGTGGGCAGAAAAAGCAGAGAGAACACAAGTGAAAAATGTTTCCCAAACACAATTTTGTCCAATAAATCACATCAGATGTTAAAAGTGAAAAAAAAAGGGGGGGAGGGGGTGACAGACCACCATGCTTCCTTCAAATTTCACTGCCTGAATTTCATCTTGAAACTGCCTTCAGCTTGAACAAAGCCTTTAGTGAAAGCGCACAGTGTCCGGTGACTTAAAACATCAAATGTTGAACTGGAAAGACCAGGAAAATTCTTCTGTGAGATGCCAACAGCAGCAGCAGCAGCTGGCAGGGAACAGGGAGTGGCTGCGGCTGTCCCGGGCCAGCAGCCCTGCAGCTAGACCCACTTCTCTCCAGCCAGACCACTGGGGCTGGGCTACAGCATGAATGGCAAAGCCAAAGAAATGCTAAAAAGGAGCAGAGAGGAGGGAAGGAAAGGCCACTTCAGGAAGGCTCAGATTAAAGACTCTATTTCTGTTTTAAAGAAGACTTTGAAGTAAGGGAAGTGCTAAAAAACTGTGAATGACTCAGAGGTTGTTTCTCCAGAATGGCCACTCCCCACCAGACACAGAGGCAGAACCCATCAGCCAGCCAAGCAATAATACCCAATTAACTGAGAGTATTCCCAACCACATTTACATTTTTACTCTTCTCATCAAATAAAGCGAGAAATTAGATTCTTCCATCGAAGTATCCAACTACTACTTTTCTTACTCCAGCTAGAAAGTACATACGAGGAGTCACATTAGGTTTCTCTATCTCGATCAGTTTTCCCAGACCACAAAGAAGTAACAGTTTGGGAAGTCTTCTCTACTTCATGGGAAGGCAGAAACTGGAGCCAATCAATAACTACAGAGCAAGACCCACATTTTTAGGGTGGATGGCTCTGGCTCTAAAGAACTGGAGAGTGAGCCACCGGTGGGAAGCCCTGCAGGTTCCCATCAGCTCAAGGCACAGCAGCACGGCCAGACAGCAAGTCCAGCCATGGATCTAAGTACCTCCAAAGATGAGATGTTTGCCTCCAGCTTTAATGCACAGGGTGGGTTTCGACATTGCCAGCAGCCTGATGATACATCTGGAACTTCCTTTTTCCTGATCAGAAAGTCGAACTGCAGCTTATCACTGACAAGCAGATCCTGCTATCCTTCTGTAGGAGCGATTATGACCTTCCAGATACTGCACTGATTCCAGCATTAACATTTTTCACACTTGCCTGTCACAACAAAAAAAACCCTGCTCATATTATCTGAATACAGACACTCACGGGAGCGAGCATTAAGCAGACTTTCACAAAGTAATACAGACTCAAACAGATGGACAGACCCCGGATTTTAAGGTCTACCATTCCACGGGGTTTCCTTTAGCCAATTTGATCACCTCTGAGGAAAGGAAGCTTTACACCTGATGCATCTGTGCTGAAAGACTCCCTGCCTTTAAAACGACTTTTCTGAGTGTTATTGGAAACAACAACATTAAGATAATGGCAAGACTGGCAGTGAGAAATTCACAGGGGATGCCAAATAAATGAAATCAATTAGTATTATAAATACAGGCTGAGTTTCATGTGCCTCACATGTCAATTACTCATGCTGAACTTTTGAGACTTTATTATTAACAGGTTTGTTTTGGCAAAAGCTATAAAAAATGAAAAGAAAAACCCAACAGTGCTATTTTAAACTTGTGCCATCACAATGCCGTTTACATAGCTGCAAATAAAATGGAAGAATATTTTTATATGCCACCAAATGGCTCAGCTAACACCAAGAGGCATTTACTGAAACAAAAATTTTCAACGAGCCTTCTTCACAGCAAGCCCAATTTTGATTTTTCCAATTAAACAAAGAACAATTTGTATCCATATACAAAAGTGGATGAGCTCTGTTCAAGTATCAGCCCTGGTAGAATGTACATTAACCGAACGCATTGGTTTCGAGGTCAGCTGTCATTCTTCCCAAATTGCTCCCTGAGCAGATCACGGAGCAGATGGAAAAGGCCAGTTTGACATGACTCTTTGGCTTAATTATAGCATTACTAAGACAGCATATGGAGTTGGTATGTACCGTAGAATTTATCCAATAACTTTATTTCTCATAAATTCACTGATCTGCTTCATTTGCTTTTACTTGATCTTCAGTATGTACCTTTGCTGCGATTGAATTATTTTTACCTGTGCAATACTAGGTCAAGCTTTCTCAGCCAGCACAAGAGCTGTAAATCCACACTAGTGTTCAAAGTATCACAGAATTTAAATTCTGTATCAAGTACAAGATCCGTTCCAAAACGGTATATAAACCAACTCACTGTTTCCAGCATTAATTGTGTCAGATCCCTCGAGTTATCCTGTGACTGCTCATAGACGAGCAATGCCAGACAGGTCTGGTAACAAAAAGGCTTTGTATTACATAGACTAACACCCCCCCCAAAGAATCCTCCCATGGCATATGCCTGCCCATATGCACAACACACCCACCACACAGGGCTGCGCAAAGATGGCAAAAACAGGTCCGGTGAGAAGAGCAGAACAGATACAACCCCTAACACACTACCTGGAAGCATGGGAGGTTTCGCATCTCAGCATCGCACTGCTCCATTTCGATATCCCTGGTTTACAGAAATCACTGCAGCGTTCAAACCCGCAAAGTAACCACCTATCAACAAGACATTTAAATTCTTGATGCTGATCTTCTCTTGGAAATTTTTTAGGAAAGGTAAACACCAAGTAAAATTGAAAATCGTTGTTCTGGTCGTCTAAATACCACAGTTATGCAGTGTTTTGTAACAGCTACCTGTGTCAACAGTTCCATTTGCAACACTGATAAACTGCTCAAGGTTCAGACGGATATCAGGGTATGTTGTAGGTGCTGGCATGATAAAATATGAGAACCACCTGCCGACGTGGAAAGGTATGCTTTAACTGGACTGCAACTATCACTAAAATTCCTCCAAGGTCTATTATCAGATAGAGGCTGTTCTGCAGCACGGGGTTGTACAGAATCCCGGATCACTGCCAAACATATCGAAACCAGGAAAACCCAGCACCTATTTGATTATTTTAATACCCTTTGCCTGTTTTCCTAAAAGGAGGAAATGGGAAAAGAAGAGGGCTGTGAAATTGTGAGACAAAGTGGTTCATTTCCACTGCCCTGTTTCTAACAGTTCAGCTTTTTCCTGCTAAGCAGGAATGGAACAAGACAGCTGTTTGAAATTAGGAAGGGAGGGGGAAACCAACAACAAAGAAAACTGTTGCGCTTCTACAATTTCTAAATAGAACTCTCAGGAAAAACCTTCATTTCAAAATCTCATTATGAAACTTTTTTTTTTTAAAAAAAAAATCTTCTTGCAAAAAAGTCACCTCTGAAACCCGATTTTTGAACAAGATTATGTTATTTTTAATCACTTCTCAGCTCTTTGTGTAATACAAAAGACTTGTAATGCAGCAACTTGGCCCTGACAAAGCAGGCTGTCAAACCTCTCTTTGAGAACCTCCTCCCAAAGCTGACTTAGGACCCTCATAACATCTTGACACCTTTTGTTCTTCATTTCACCTTTCCTAAAGACAAATTAAAAAATGAGGGTGGAAAATACAATAGAACATGACAAAACAAAAAAAAACCCTAAGAGTTTTGAAAAATTCTCACTGCCTAAACCATTAAAATGTCTGATTTAAGAGGCAGGCTTCTCACACTGCCACCCTAACAAATGATCTCCATCAACCTGGAGTTTAACTACTTACATTTATAATCTTAGCAAAAATAGATGGATGGTGGTTAATGGCTCTTCATTTGTTTCCTGGACAAGAAACAGACCCTATTCCACCAAGTGGCGAGGAGGTACAAGCTCCTTGATGTGCCACAGAGCCTGTCTGCAGACGCTCTCCGTTCCTCCTCAGTGTTTTCAGTCCACCTCACTTCCAGAACCCACTGCAGATCCAACAGTCGCTGCCAAGTGATGGGATCTGAATCCACAGCAAGCACAGCCCCGCTGCAAAGAGCAACCAGGATCAAGTACCAAGAATATCAAACAGGGAAAGAAAATGAGGAACAAGTGCAGAGGAATAAATAGGAATCAAATGGGTACTTATGGATGCTCCTCACAAGGCACTCGCTCTCACTTGATTCTTGCTGCACTCAGCTTCAAATGCATATAAGCCTGCAATTTAATATTTTCTCCAACTCTGATAAGAAAAAAGAAATTCCTCCCGTGTGATTATCATTCAGAAACACAGAAATACTCCCTCTTGATTTTTTTGACACAGCAGAGGTCGATGGTGTCTGCTTCCTCTGTATCTACTCTGGTATCCCTGGAATCTGTGCATATGCTGGCATTACTACCGCACACAAAGCAAGCTGCAGTTCTGCCTTAAAAGTGTGATGACCAAAGCTAAAAGTTGCTCACAGCAATCCCCAAGAACTCTGACCTGCATCCTGACACAACCCAGAACTGTAGTTTCAAGACTGTTTTTTGTTAGAGATGGGATGTGGGTCCTTACAGGAGTAGCTTTTGGATTCAGTATGACCAGTCGTTATCTCAGCCACCGTTATCAGTCCCCAAACCTCATGACAGCAAACTCCAGCCCTGTGCAACCTGGTACTGAAACTCAAATCCAAAAATGCCCCAACTTTTGAAGGTACTGCTTACTCAGCGTAGTAACTTTGATCCATTTTCATGTTTCCACTAAAACTTACTTGACCTGCATTAACATAACAGAGGGTTAGAGAGGGAGGAAGGAAAGAAGAAACTGAGATACTTACAGCTAGGGGTTTAAAAAGATTTAGGCAACCAAATGCCATTGGGAATTCTGAGCCCACAAAATCCAGTGCTATATACAGAGAGCTGCACTCCACCCTCACAAGATCACACACTTCAGCATCCTTACTACATACATACTTTAGCTGTATTTTTAACAACCAGTATTTAATATTGCAAAATTATTTTATTCTGTAATGTTTGTTGACATTTAAAAAACGCAGTGTTCATCTGGGAGTTATCCAATTTTCCTATGCAAAATTTAGAAGGTTTCTCGTTCACATTTGTCTCGGAATAATTCTAAATCGACTTTTGCACAATGAAGTGCGTATCTGAAAGACAAAGAGCAGCCCTGTATTAATGAAACACAGCAGCAGTAAACTCTCAGCCAGCTGCAAGCACCACAAGTTACAAACACACCTTCCAGAAGCGATCCCCCACACCATTACTCCCCAAGGGCAAATGGGAGCTTGAAAGACATCTCCTAAGACGTGCTTCCACAATCACAGCACAAAAGCACAGGTAAAAAGCAATTTTTCCCACAGGTGCATCTCCCAAGAAAAAATAATTCTTCTATCATCTTGTGAACACGGAACATAACCTAAAATAGAAATTATTTGGGGCTATTTAAGCAAGAAAAATATATTGCTTCTATCTAACATCTAGCAGTTACGGTTAGAAGCCAAACAGTATTTTCAGTACGACAAACTTTCCAGGCAAAATTGGAATGTTTCAATCTGACAAATATAAAAAAAACATAGTGGAAAAAAATGCCCACCTACGTTTTAAATGATGTTTTAGATAACTCTGGCTGACGCTTCAAAATAGAGAATTTAGCTTGTGCTGCATCCTTCACAACAAGGAAGACAGGCTGCACAGGGTATAAAAGATGAGGTTTTCTGCTCTGCTACTACAGGCACGACCTGGGTCCTGGTACCTCCTTATGTATGTTCCAAATTAAACTGTCCTACAAAAACTTGGTTATTGCTACAAAAGGCAACCTGACCCTTACCTCTCGACAGAAATATTTACACAAGAACTGGGGTCAGCTCTTTAAACCAGTCTGCTTTGTTTTCTGTGGAGCAGCACAGTGCGGTGTCCCCAGTCGTGGTCTGTGGGTGAGCCCAGCAGTGGCCGGTCCCCTCCCAGGGGTCACTGGCCACCGGGCAGCAGTGACAGAGGCAGCCAGGCAAAAGTGACCTGTGATGCCCAGGGTCTGCCTTATAGATGCAGGAATAAAGATGTTGCAACTCAGATGCTACATGGGTGAAGACCATGCAAAAAAAAGAAGACGACGACACGATGGTATGACTGCAAACGCAAGCAGGGGAGTCATAGCAAGGTTCTCCACTGAACCGTTAAATGCAATATTGCTGAAGTCACCAACTATAACATTTTCATTATCTATTTAAAAAGTAAATACAGAAACAAACAAACAAAACACCAGCAAGGTGGATTAAATTGACATACAACAGAAGAGACACTTTGCTCAGCTAACAAATTCCAAAGTATTCAACTTAGAAAAATTCACACAGTTCTATAAAACCAAAAGGTGAACTTCTAATGAGAAAAAAATATGTAGTCAATAGCCTCATCTCAGAAGATCCTTTCTGAGGTGGGGAGGGAAATGGGAATTAAACTTTGTCATCTCCGGCATTTACCATACAAACAGTTAAAACATAAATAATGATTTTCCGGCAGGTAGAGATTCCTGCAGTTACACTCTGCACAGACAGTGGACCCTGCTCCAGATTCCGAGGATAACAGAATTCCTGGGGAAAATACAAAAAGAATTCTCTAACTGTAGCATTATCATGCATAAAGAAAAGTTCATGTATAGAGTAACTGCATTTCAGATACTTCTTTCCTGTCATAATCTCTGGCTCACGGGCACTGCAAGTCTGTAAAACGGCATCAGAAGCAGGAACCAAGTCTCGTACTCCTGGGGAATTCAGAGAAACAGTTTTCTAAAACTATCTCCTCCTCTTCAGATATGACATGATATTCTGAGAGACTATTCACTAGCCTGCGCAACTGGGAAAGTAGTCGGCAGAGCAGCAGGACGAATAAATAAACTCAACTTCTTTCATCTCTTCAACAGATAAAAATCTTTCTAGACTAAGTTTCTCAAGAAACCCTCCAATACAAACAGGAAGATTCTACACAGTACGACAGAATTACTGCTACTTAAAGCAACAGTCCAAATGTTTAACCTATCCCAAATACAGGCTCAGCTCCTTGCCTCGAATGACTCGACCCGGACGAAGAACATCAGCTCACCTCCCTCCACATCTGGCCAACCAGTTAATAAATCTCACAGCTGCTCTTTAGAAAAAAGATCACAGTCAAAGCCTCCTTGTGAAGAAGATAACTATCTAGATAATTTACTTAAATGTGAGTCACAAACTCTCAATTTTGCACTGTGCTCCCATGGAAGCCAAGCAGATTTTACTATTGCCACCAGGACAAGCCTTGCCCAGGTTGGAGCTGTGAGCCCACCCTCACGCTCTCAGCTCTCTGGGTGGGCTATGCAGAAGACAAGCACATCATTGAAGGTGGCTCAATATTAGCAAAAAAACCTTCACAGTTGGAAAAGTCTATCAGGAGAAAATCACCACAAATAGGTTGGCATTTTGGATGAAGTTTGGTTTTCCCCTTTTTTTACATCACGCAAATCATAGTCTATGTAAATCTTAAACTATAATAACCTAAGACACATAATAATTCATGCAATTATCCTAATTAAAATTATATGTAATTTGATTTCTGTCCACACTAAACCATCCAGTGAATCTTCCCTTCTCACTATTACTCACAAACTGAGTGATGAATTTTGCATCTTAGTCTGGTCCAGAGATTAAATTGGTCAGATTACTCTGGAGATACAGGGAATGCTGAGGATGCCTAAACCACCAGGCAAAAAGTCTCCCACTCTCATCACTTAACTCAGCCTTAGTTGCAGAATTTCAAACTTAGGACATTGGTCCTTTCTACCATGGAAAAGAAAAATCAAATAACAAAATAGCGATGCAGAATCAGTCTGAAAGAGTGTATGATTGTATGCACAAAGTCAACAACCTCTGAAAAAAAAACACACAGAGGCAAACGGTTTGCAGATTAGCAAATGTGATGCACGGCTACAAGAGCAGTCAGAAGGAGGATCCAGGACACTACAGCCCTGTTGGTCTGACCTCGGTGCCAGGGAAGGTTACGGAGCATCCTGAGTGCCATCACGTGGCACATACGGGACAACCACGTGATCAGGCCCAGACACATGGGTTTATGAAAGGCAGGTCCTGCTTGACTAATCTGATCTCCTTCTATGACAAGGTGACCCACTTAGAAGATGAGGGTAAGGCTGTGGATGTTGTCTACCTGGACTTTAGTGTAAAGCCTTTCACACCGTTTCCCACAGCATTCTCCTAGAGAAACTGGCTGCTCATGGCTTGGACGGGTGTACCCTTTGCTGGGTGAACACTTGGTTGGACGGCCAAGTCCAAAGAGTGGCGGTGAGTGGAGTTAAATCCAGTTGTGGTCGGTCACAAGCGGGATTCCCCAGGGCTGAGTACTGGGGCCAGTTCTGTTTAACATCTTTATCAGTGGTCTGGGTGAGGGGATGAAGTGGATCCCTCAGTGAGTTCGTGGATAACACGAAGCTGCTCAGGAGTGTTGATCTGCTGGAGGATAAGATGGCTCTCCCAAGGGACCTGGACAGGCTGCATTGATGGGGTGAGAACAATTGTATAAGGTTCAACAAGGCCAAGCGTCAAGTCCTATGCTTGGGTGACAACAACCCCAGGCAAAGCTACAGGCTTGGGGGAGAGTGGCTGGAAAGCTGCCCGGTGGAAAAGGACCTGGGGATGCTGGTGGACAGCCGGCAGAACATGAGCCAGCAGTGTGCCCAGGTGGCCAAGGCGACCAATGACATCCTCGCCTGTATCAGAAATAATGTGACCAGCAGGACTAGGGCAGTGACAAACTTTATATTCAAGTTTTAGAAGCCCTCATCCAAAACAAAACCAGGACTTCACTTAGCAGAATAAGCAGATATCATGGTCATGAATAAAGGGTGGGATATGAAGTGTAAGGAGAAAATCTTGGGCAGATAATTATGCCCAGGAAGATTGGAAAGCCAAGGCAGGAGAGCACCATTCCGGGAAATTCTCAGGACTGCAGTCAGAGCCCAGCTCTGAGCATCCCCACTTCAGCTCAAAAACAACCGTGCCTGTACTACTGACTTCCAAGTAGTCCAGGTTCATTCTCACAAAGTAACTACCATGATTTAAATTGAATAATTTGATCGTTGGAGATGTTCTGAAATTAAGGAGCTACCCAACACCCATCACTGTTACTACAGTGTTGGGAACACAGCGCCTGAAGCTAAAATAATTTTTCTCCACAGCAGTCAGAGTTCAGGGCAGGGAGGCTCATTACTGACGCACACTTCCATCATTCTGGACTACTTCCAATTTTCAGCTTCTGCTTAGATCCCTTCATACACCCTGAATTATTGACAACTGAAGTATAATTAGTCCATCATTGCTTGGAAAAACTAGAAGGTTTTCTGTATTTCTTTCCAATCACTTAAGCTGGTATACAGTAGTACTTTATACCACAATTTTTCACTTTACTCTCATTAAGGTCTTTTACCTTCTGTTTCTTAACACTGAGATACTGAGCAATTCCTTGGCTTTGCTCTAGAATAAAAGTTACATCACATTTGAGCTGATGCCTTCCAGCCAACCCCTGCCAAATACAATTTGCTTAAAAACCTAAACCTATCTAGCTGAGGTTGAATAAGAAACTTGCGGCAAGAGCTGCTTTATAAATAAACCTTGTACTCTTGCACTTGGAAAAAAAAAAAAAAAGAGTTTCACACAGGAACCAGAGGAGATATTCAGCTGTATCCAAACAATTATCCCAAAAGGTTCTGCTAATTAAAACCAAATGACTCCTTACAAACAGAGCAGCAGTTTAGCTGGGTTTGAGTAGGCAGCATGTAACTCTCTGCTTTCAGTTCCTGAAAATGTGACAGACATAACAGACAGACGTTGAGTAAGAAGCCACTGCCTCCACACGAGCTGAGGGCCAAACTTCAATTTCCTTGTGATGGCACTGTGATTCTGAAACAGAGTACGAACAGGTTGGAGGCTTTTCTCCCTGAATGAACTCCTAGCCATGTTGGAATCACTCTGATGGCCATCAGTGGCGGTATTCTGATGGAGGAAAACCTCCACTGGGCATCTCTCAAAAGTTGCATTTGCACCAATCTAAAGAAAAAAACACGTATTTTAAACTTGATGCTATAAATCTATCTTAACACCATCAGAAAGCACTGGATGTATTTAGAAGTCTCTCAGAATATTTATCATACGCACAAGGCGTTCTTTTGGATGCCATGATTTAAAAAGAAAAACCAGATCCCTGTTCCTCATGCAAAATCGTTATACCTCTGAAACCACTTGGTCTACCAAAAATAAGTGGTTGAAATAGCACAAGGATGGCAATCACATACACTACTACAGATAGATTTAAAGGAGGGGCAATGAGAACATCAGCTACTTATTAGGGTTACTTTTTCATTGAAACGCTTGAAGTGCCTCTATAAATATCATTAACTTCTTAGACATCAAGCAAACTGTTTAAGACTAAAACCATTCTCAAGTAATTACACCTCACTGGTGATCATCCCTAGCATAAATTGCAGGTATTCAGTGCCTCTCCATATATCACCTTTAATAAAGATGGGCTCTTGGTGAGACCAGAAAGCTGTACTGGAAAACATATTAATAGGAAATAAATCCCATGTTCTCAAAGGTTTCAAAAAGGGAAGAAAACCAGTTTTAAGAGAAAGCAAACCGAAAAACCCTTTAAAATTTAGGAGTTAGGATGGAGAAAAATAAGACTGCCTTTCATAATTAAAGCAATTATTTATGAAAATTCCACAGTCACTTATTTTTCTACGAATTCTTTCGGACACCATAACAACTGGGTGTTTATTAAAAAACAAACAAACTGAAAAAACACTCAAAATCACTATTTAGTTGCACATGCAAATTTACAAAGCTCCAGGTGATCATCACCAGTTCACTTCTGCATCTTACTAAACAGTGTGTTAGACGTAGAGTGCTTTTGTCTTGTCACCCATCAAGTAAAAAAGCATAATTCTTTTTTATCGTTAGAGCCCTGGCAGAGATACTTTGAGAGACTCTTTTCTGTTGCTGGAAGCCAATTTCTTGGAAAGAAGGGAAATCTGGGCTCTTGAAGTTCATTGAGAAAGTTAAGTAGGCATCCATCTCGCTACCTGGCTTATTTACAAAATGAGTTCATTAACCTAGTACGTATAATTAACCTTCTGTGTGACTACAGAAAGGAAATAGGATAGCAAGGGTAAGAATTTATGCCAGAAGCTTGATAATAAGCGACTAGTTGCTTTGCCTTCACAGGAGTGGCTGGAAAGCTCAGAGTACCAGCCCTCCTCCTGGAGAAAAGAGTAAAAAGCCTGGAGGTGACCCTGAGGAATAACTTCCATGTTAAGTTGAGTTGAAAGCACGTGTGTATTTGGGCATGGCGGAGGGTGAATGTGCCTGAGTGTATGGGCTGAAGAGACTATTTCCCAGGAACGACATCTGACTCCCAGGGAAAACTGCAGAGACGGGCGCCTGCAGCCTGGAGCAGGTCTCCAGCAGAAAGGACCTGGCATTGCTGGCCTCCGAGCTGCTTCTTCAGCCTGAAGATGAGATCCATGAGTACTAATCCATGGGTCCAGACGGGATGCATCCACGGGTGCTGAGGGAGCTGGCTGATGTCATTGCTGGACCACTCTCCATCATCTTTGCCAAGTCTTGGGAGACGGGAGAGGTGCCTGAGGACTGGAGGGAAGCAAATGTCACTCCAGTCTTCAAAAAGGGCAAGAAGGAGGACCCGGGTAACTATAGACCGGTCAGCCTCACCTCCATCCCTGGGAAAGTGATGGAACGACTTATCCTTGGTGCCATCTCAAGGCATATCAGGGATAAGAGGGTCATTAGAGACAGTCAACATGGCTTCACCAAAGGGAAGTCGTGCTTGACTAACCTCATAGCCTTTTACGAGGATATAACAAGGTGGATAGATGATGGCAGAGCGGTGGATGTGGTCTACCTTGACTTCAGTAAAGCATTTGACACAGTCTCCCACAGCATCCTTGCTGCTAAACTGAGGAAGTGTGGTCTAGACTCTCGGGTAGTGAGGTGGACTGCGAACTGGCTAAGGGGAAGAAGCCAAAGAGTTGTGGTCAATGGGGCGGAGTCTGGTTGGAGACCTGTATCCAGTGGAGTGCCTCAAGGGTCGGTACTGGGACCAGTATTATTCAATATATTCATCGATGACTTGGATGAGGGACTAGAGAGTACTATCAGCAAGTCTGCTGATGACACCAAGCTGGGAGGAGTGGCTGACACGCCAGAAGGCTGTGCTGCCATCCAGCGAGACCTGGACAGGCTGGAGTGTTGGGCGGGGAAAAATTTAATGAAATACAACAAGGGTAAATGTAGGGTCTTGCATCTGGGTAGGAACAACCTCGGGTTCCAGTATAAGTTGGGGAATGACTTATTAGAGAGTAGTGTAGGGGAAAGGGACCTGGGAGTCTTGGTGGACAGCAGGATGACCATGAGCCAGCACTGTGCCCTTGTGGCCAGGAAGGCCAATGGCATCCTGGGGTGTATTAGAAGGGGGGTGGTTAGTAGGTCGAGAGAGGTTCTCCTTCCCCTCTACTCTGCCCTGGTGAGACCCCATCTGGAATATTGTGTCCAGTTCTGGGCCCCTCAGCTCAAGAAAGACAGGGAACTGCTGGAGAGAGTCCAGCACAGGGCAACTAGGATGATTAAGGGAGTGGAGCATCTCCCTTATGAGAAAAGACTGAAGGAGCTGGGGCTCTTTAGTTTGGAGAAGAGGAGATTGAGGGGTGACCTCATTAATGTTTACAAATATATCAAGGGTGAGTGTCACGAGGATGGAGCCAGGCTCTTCTCGGTGACAGCCACTGATAGGACAAGGGGTAATGGGCTGAAACTGGAACATAAGAGGTTCCGCTCAAACTCGAGAAGAAACTTCTTCTCAGTGAGGGTGACGGAGCCCTGGAACAGGCTGCCCAGAGAGGCTGTGGAGTCTCCTTCTCTGGAGACATTCAAGACCTGCCTGGACACGTTCCTGTGTAGCATAATCTAGGCATTCCTGCTCTGGCAGGGGGATTGCACTTGATGATCTTTCGAGGTCCCTTCCAATCCCTAACATTCTATGATTCTATGATTCTATGATTCTATACTAAGAGGCTACACAGACCAAGGGCAAGTCACATTGGCCAACTCAGAGCATGCACAGGGAAACACCAGTGAACAGAGGGCAGCAGCCTCTGCCCCATGTGAGTCAGGAACCAGCCCAATGCCGAGCCAGGGGCCAGCAAGCAGAGAACCACCACCCATCCCCGTCTGTGGCACCACCCCTGCAGGTCCACAGCATCATGCCACTCTCCTCAAGGGCCACAGGAAATAATTCACTTCTGACTTCAGCGAGGAAAAGGGAGACGAGCACAAAGGACACCAAAGCTGGAGACCCTGGACAACCTCTTTGTGCTGTGTCACATTCATAAGCAACAACCCTTCCTCCACACCAGCACACAGGACACCTCCTCATCAACAGGTTCTGCTGGGTGCTCAGTGCAATATTGTCTCATTCCCACGACAAGCAAGTTTGCACAGCGTAATTTTCTATCTGCCAGTCCTTCATTCTGATCACATCAAATAAAAACAGAAGAAAAAAAAACCATACCAACAAGAAAGACCAGGCTATAATTGTAAAACCGACAACTTCCCAAATCAGATGTGACTGTGACCCAAATCAGGAGGGGAAGAAACAGTAATTCATCCTGGCACGCTAATTAATTATCACACAGATTGCTTATTGATTTTCTTGTATTCACTCTGATAACTTATGAAGTACACTCATTTCATGCAAACTTCTCACAGATTGGCAGACGCTGGTGGATCAAAAGCAGATGCAAACACACACGTAGGTCAGGTCTCCACTTCTGCAGAGGGGCAAGGTCAGGGGCAAATGCATCCCCAGCACTGAATCTCAGCATCAAGAGACTCATCTCTAGTCCCACTCACAAAGGCTAAATTTTACAGCAACGATCTCCCAGTGAAGCAAACCAGCCGTTGCTAATAAAAGTAGTCAAATTGCCAAGGTCATTCCCAAGTCACTTCAGCTTCTTGAAGGCTTCCTGCATTGGACAATAGGCTGAGTTCCCAGGGAAGTTATCCAACAGGACATTTTCTAATTATAGAATTAATTACTGCCACAGAATAAATAGCAGAGGCATGTCAGGCTGAAGGTAATGATTTGTACAATTAGCTCTTTCACATCAAATAAACATTTAGATCTATTCTTCAACTGGGAATTCATAATAATAGGAGGTCCAACTGTAATCATCTCTGGAATATTCTGCCATGAGAACAACCAAGTGAAAAACATTTACATCTTATCTCTAAAATAGTACAAATATATGCCATTTAAGATGTTGATTTTTTTTTTAACATTCCGGGTACTAAGGAAGCATCCTCACTGTAAAGGTTTCAGTCTCCTTTGTTGTGTTTTTATCGGGTAACAAATTGCTTTCCAGTGTATGATCATGGAGAAACTGCCTCTTATTGAGACGTGTCTACACCAGGTATGTTGCAGTGATCAAGCAAAATTCTTGTGGACAGCATCTTCTTTGCTTGTGCACAAGAAAATAGCTGGGGTCTCATTTCCAACTCTTTGCAGAGCCAGTACAATCGTCATCATTATGGTGATAAAAGCAGCCTCTGAAGATGCTTCTGTCTAGTGAAAGACCTGTCGAAGAGGAAGTGCGAACAACCTCAGAAAGGGGTTAGCATATGAAAGGGCGTAAATTTGTGGTCTAAAAACAAACAGGAATGAGCCACCAAAAGCACTCATGAAGTTGCACAGCTTTGAGCACGTAACTGCTTGCTGGATTGAGCTACAATTCAACAAAACATTAACAGACTCTAAAATGAGGATTAGCCCCTGGTCTGTTGTAAGCATAGAATGATTTGGGTTGGAAGCAACCTCAAAGATCATCTAGTTCCAACGCCCCTGCCTTGGCAGGGACATCTCCCACCAGATCAGGTTGCTCAAGGCTCCATCCAGCTTGGCCTTGAACACTCCCAGGGATCGAGCATCCACAGCCTCCCTGGGCAACCTGTGCCAGTGCCTCACCATCCTCAGGGTAAAGAACTTCTTCCTTACATCTAGTCTAAACCTACGCTCTTGCAGCTTCCACCCATTACCCCTCATCCCTATCACTACAGGCCCTTGTAAAATGTCCCTCCCCAGTGCTCTTGTAGGCATTTCATTATGGTGCGTCCATAATCCCTTCAAAGCTGCCAGTGCTCCATGCCCTGTCATAATTCCATCTAGATGCTTCAGATTCCCCTCATGGACAGGAGAGCCAGTGTCTGGCAAAGTCTATTGGGTCTGCCCAAAGTCACAGGCTGGGCATCCTGTGACTGGCCATATTCTGGGTAGCTCACAGGAAGGGCTCACATAGTGCTGAAATAAGACCGTTTCCTGTTTAACAAGGAGAATTTTTGAATGATAGACAAAAGGTATCCAGTTTTCTCAACAGGTTGGCTGGGCTACAGCGCTACTCTGAATTTGCCATCTCCTTTCAGCTAACCCTGACTACGTCATCTCAGCTCGTGTTTCCACTCCCAGCTGTAGGTCACCATGAGGATCATCCACAGCTTCTGCTGAGCATGAACCCTGTGCTCAGAGCCAGCAAGACCAAGGAGGTCTAGAGCTGGCTAACAGCGAGTGCAAGCGATGCAAGAGCTGCCCAAAAATCCCCAGCTAAAGGGGCTTCCCTTCCTGCCCAATGAGTACGTCAGACTCCACCAAAGTCAGTCACAGAATCACAGAATGTTAAAGGTTGGAAGGGACCTTAAAGATCATCTAGTCCAACCCCCCTGCCAGAGCAGGATCACCTACAGTAGAGCGCACAGGAACGCGTCCAGGCACGTCCAGTCTTTCTTGTCCAGCAGCAGCACTTCAGCAAATCTGGTAAAACCAGGCTTGCTTCTGAGATACAGCAAGTGCACAACTATGGCGAGATGCTGCCACGTTTCAGCAGCCCTGTGGGCAGCAGATCCCCTGCAGCCCTGCACACCTGGATCAAGGAGCCAGGGTCAACACCACAAGGTCATACGCTCCTCAAAGGGACAATGCCAAGAGGTGGAAAACCTCTGAAATTACTTATGAAAATAACGACCAAAAATATACAGTACAGTCCAAACCCACTTACTTCTGCTCCAATTTGTCCTGCAAGGGTTTCTTTCCAGAATGGGTTGTGAAGTCTGGGAAAAATTGGAGAATTTGACCAATTAACAAACACATCGAGGAATTTGAGCTACAATGTAACTGTGGATACAAGGGAAAGGCAGCAGCCTGGCTCTCTATAAATAAATCAGTGCACACATACACAAATTCTTCTAGCCATTTTTGGAACAATTTGCCTCAAAAGTTATCTTGATAACCTTATTGTCTGTGATGTTACATAGCTGCCTGCTATAGGAAGGACTTCTCATCTTTGAATTGCTCACCTGAACAAACTGGCTTGTGGAGACAACGTTTAAGGCTTACAGAACATGCACCACTGCGCTGAGGACACTGACAGTTACTTACAGCTCCCTGACACTGACACAATAGGTGTTTGTAATGAGCACAACTAAAAAATAGGTTTCTTTTGTAAAAAAAACACAAAGAAACAAATTATTCTGGGACCAGCACATCTAACAAATTCTGATTTCTCCTGGTTTTATTTTTTGTGGTTGGACTCCCTTGTGGGAAGAAACAAGCCTGAATCAAAGTGGTCGGTGCATCCATAACCTCTCTCTCCTACCAATTCCTAGAAGTTCAATAAACAAGCTCCTCTTTCAGTCTCCTCCATACCAGCCATTCATACCTGTACCTGGTACCCATTTTCATAAAACTGTAATTGCCTGTAACACCTCCCTTGTCAAATTGGGGCAATCGTTCATAAGTTATTGGCAACAGGGGAAGACAGAGCAGCAAGCGTGCGCACACACAGGTGATTATGTCGTCCTCACTTCCTTAGGCAGGCAGTCTAAAAGTGATCAGACAAACCAAACTGAAAACAAATAAGCTCATACTTCATAGCTGAGGCATTCTGCAGCGGCAGGGGCAGAAAACCAAGTCAAGCCCCCTGCAAAGCCAAGGTATCTCGCACGAAACACTCTGGTGGAGAGCACAAGTTTTTAGACCCACAAAACTGTCATCAAGAACCTCATCACAAGTGAAAAATACAGACACACTCTGGCCCCAAACCTCCCAGATGACAGGGAAGTCACCCAGGCACTGGACACCACTCAATACCTCTGTGATGAACCAATGCAAATCCTGGAGCAGAAGCCTGAGGAGTTTGCAGGACTGAGCTCAGCTCCCATGGAGAACCTCCAAGAGCTCAAGCACTCACCTGCCACGAGCCTGGGAACAGCACATTACTCCAAATCCCTCCTACAAATGGATCCTCTAGAACAGAAGAATTAAATTAGGTACCCCAAATTAACCTACAAATCAGTCATCAGGATGGGGATAACTAAGGAGTCCTGTCTCCGTTTTATTTTTTAAATTATTTTGGACAGAATGCCCTCAGATGCAAAGATGCGGGTTTCAGGGAAGTGTGTACTTGGAGAGAGCAGATCGGTGCATTTCGTGACGGGTATCGGGATCAAACCAGTAGGTCTGCTTGTGAAAAGTGATGAAGATTAGAGTGAGCTTTCCCTGTTCTCAAGGAAAACATAAGTAATCTACTTAAACAAAAATCAATTTTAGATGTTCCTTTATTACACTTTATAGTCTGTGAAGTTCCTTTCCTTTCATGCTGCTACGTGAACGGTATGTAATTCCTACACTGGCGATAGATTTTCCTTTAGAAAAGTGGTGAAGGTCTTAACTTTTTAATAGAAATTATTCCTTGGGAAGCCTTAGCTGCTATTCAAGCAGTTTAATTCAAAGTTATATCTCTCATTCAGAAAACTTTAACTGACACTAATCAGAGCTAGCTATTTTTATTATTAATGTACAACAATGCTAATCTGGTGTGACGAGAATCTTTAGTCAGAGTATTAAGGGCTTCTTCTCCCCTAAAGTGGTATTTAATAACAAAAAAATTAACATTTTTGCATAATCTACTTACGTGTGCTGCAACTGCTGAAGATCAGCTCCAGCATTTTTTTCTCTTTTCTGATCCTCCGCACAAGCATGTACATCCTCAAAATGAAACGATGCATGTTTGTGAGCTGATGGGAATCTGTTTTGGTGTGCTTGTCACAGACACATCGTGCATTACATGGTAACACCCAGTCCCTGCGATAATCCACGCGCAAGCCTTAGCAGTTACACAGTCATAAAGTCCAACAAGGTCTGCGTAGGGCAGGTGTGATTCTTTTAAACCGTACAGGCTTTGCATCACCTTACACAGTTTGGGTTGCACAAACACAGGATCTGGCCTCAGACCACACTGGTTTAAGCACAGGAAGCAGCCAGCCCAGTAGACAGATACTTGCACAGAAGGCTGATACATCAATACATTGAATTAACCTAAGTACTTATTTTATCAGTGACTGAAGTGTTACAAGTAGTAAACTTCAAACAGACTCAATACAAATTGCAGGTCAAGCATATTCCAGAGCCTGCAGGGGCCCAGCCACAAAAACGCTGAATTAGGTTGTGGAACACCTTTATTCATCTTAATTGGGTGTTGTTGCTGAAGTATAACCAGACTCCTGCAGTATCACCCACTCTAATCAGAAGTAGGGCACAGAAAACCAACTCCCTTCGCTGTTTGACTAGTCAAAGGTAGGAAGCTGGCAACAGAGCTCTTGTGATGTCTATGGGAATTAAGCTTTTTGTACGTAAGTTGTTCTCTCCTTACAAGACACACTGATGCCTCTTTTAGTTTCTGATCACTTTTTAGCAGAGTCCAGAACTGCTCATTTCCGAGGGCAGCAAAAAACGCAGCCGTTCACCCTCCTCTGAGCCACGGCGAGGCACACGGCAAATCCTCTCTCTGCAGCTCTTGGAAACCAGCTCAATTGACAGACAGACAAACGCATGACAGAGCAGAAAGAGAACTTGGTGTCTCACATACAGCCTGACCTCAAACGAACCATATTGAGACCTGTACTAAGAAACTATTTAGAAAGCTCCTAGAAACGGTATTTTTTCAAGTCTTCTTCCAGATCCACACTTCAGACAGGTGCATTCCCTCCCTGCAGCGCCGCACACATGGCTCAGAGGAGCCTCCTGCCGATACAGTCCTTCCCGTGGGCACGGCTGATGCAGGGCATTACATGGGAGCCGGTGGGGAGTTTTCCTCACCGTGGCATTCCAAAAGAAATCACCATTTTGAGAAATCAACATTTTGCAAAATCGCTATTTTCTCCAGGAAAAAAAAAAAAAAAAAAAAAGCAAAACAAACCGAACGTGTTAACAGCTTTCCTGTAGCACCACAGGCAGAGCCGGAGCAGGAGCTCGGCTCACACTGAGCCACACGGGGCACCTGAAGGAAGTTTGGGAGTTATCGGTTCCCCAACAGGGGCAAGCAAAGGTGCCGGCCCCCAATCTCAGCGACCTGCTCACAGAAGCTTCAATGCAGCAGATTAAGCACCTTGCAAATCCTCTTCCACTTCACCTGAAACCAATTTTTGCCTAGAAATCTTCCTGCATTGGGCTTTAAGGGCTTCTCCACTTATAATTGATTTCAAACTTTTCTTTTTAGCTTTTTGTCCAGCTTTGAAATGTGTTTCATTAATGCAAAGCATCTCAGAGAAAAGAGCTTCTAAGCTAAAAATGAACGAGATTTCAGGTCACTGCATTAACATTGATAGCTTTAAAACAATTAACTGCACATCAGGTACAGGACAGGACATTTTCCTATGCAGCTAATACAGCATAATACCATGCCATTACCACAAATCAGGTTTATAGGAAAAAACTAATTAATTCCATTCAAAGAGGCAGGAGATTTCTGTGACTAAACCATGCAGGAGCATTGACTCGCAGTGCCAGGTGCCAGGCAGGAGCTGGCATCCCCAGCCAGCCAGCCTGGGGGTGGCCACGTCATTTGAAGTTGTGCTTTCCTTTCTACAAGCAGGTCACGCTGTCTGGCTTTTAAAAAAGTGGGGTGAAAGGCCAGGTACGGCACATAACCGCAAGCAGTTTTCTGAGTGTAATTCAGCTCTGGCTTATATTACTCCAGGATGGATGAAGGGTTTCGTTATTCCAAGCCGTCGCCCCTGCTCTGTCTTAGTCCCCAAATGACACTCGCGTTTGAACCTCTGCAAACTACGGTCTGCTACTGTATGAAAAAAATGGATGCTGCCCTACATTAAGAAGTCAGCCTGTAAAATGACATGTCAGGAGCTCTAAACGATAACTACATTCCTACCTTGCACCTTGTAAAGTTAAGGTCAAGAGCGGTTCAGACCCTGACCAGGCTCCAGTCTCCTGTCACTTGAGCTCCTCTGGTAACGTCCTCTCTGAGGAGCATTAGCATCCTGTGCAAGTGGAGCATGGCATTTCATCTCACATCAACAAGCAGCACTGAGGGAGAAAACGCTGGCTTTGCGAGAAGAAAGCTTCCCGTGCTAATAAGATACAGCATCTGAAACACCGATATTTTTGATCATATTCTCTCAGTATTAATTTTGGCTAATGTGGTGTGACAGCCTCTAATATGATCAGTCTTTCATACTCTACTGATGACAGCTAACACTAATTCAATACGATATTTATGTGATGGGATGGGTTGAAAATTGTTGATGTGGTAAAAGAGTAAAGTGCCTTCTAGTAGACTTTCCAAGGATCAGATTCAGGTCTACTAATAATTGTCAAACGATCAGATAATATCTCCTCAAATAAATGAATACAAGCCCTAGTCAAGACTGTTTTGGGTTATTTTTCTTATGCCAGGTATATACATCAGGATCCTTTAATAACCCTTTTTGAAGCAGCTTTATTAATTTGAAATTATTTTTATAATTCTTCCCAGTTCCTTCCAACCGCTGCGACGGGACGTACTGCAGTAACTGCTAGTACTGTAAACAGCAAAGGAGCTGCCTTCTTCCCACTTGGTATTTCAGTGCTATTCCTCTTAACCACAGATCTACATCTGGGGATCATGTTTAATAGGTTCTCCAACATGAGCCGTACACCCTGTTCAGGGCCGCTGCTCTCCATCTACATTCTTAGTCCTAGATGAATCACCTGACCTCAAAACTACTTTAAAATAAATGAATCCACTTTACCACATTGATTAACCTCGCACGAATCATTTACCACTTTGCCAACATCTGATCCTTCCACAGACTTCATCAGAAAAGCTTTTTATTTTACTTTCACTGGAAAACAAGAGTGTCAGGACAAACACAAAACTCCTCAGAATATCCCAGCTGATTGTTACTCCCCATTAACTTTTGGTCCATTTGAAGAAAAGCAAAACATTAGTACTTTTTTCATGCCTAAATCATTTCACATAGCTTGTGATCTGAAACACAGTCCTCCATTAATCTAAAGAATATATTTGAAAGAACATTTAATTTGAACTTTGCAAATTACCAACAGCAAAGAATCCTTCACACCAGACATCACATCTGCAAAGACGTCACACTACATTTAATTTAGTGAATATACTGAAGCAAGACTTCAGTATGTCAACGTGATTTCATCAAAGCAGGATCACTTGTGAAGGTATTAATATAATATTATTAACCCTGGGAGCATACAGAGCACCACATTAATAAGCACAAGTATGCAACACTTCATATTCCTAACAGTATCAGCACAATTATCTGGTATTGGTATCTTATGTAGCTAATAAGCATGATTACAATAGCACTATCTTTTCTATTCCCTTTTTTTGTTTTATAACAGCAAAGGAACAGAAGAAAAACCACCTAATATTGGTTATTCTCATAACTTGTTCGCAGGCTGTGAAGACAGCAAATACTAATTAGAAATGGGACTAATGTTACCAAAGTAACAGGACCCTCCACTTCTGCAGAATGTTATTTGATTTTTTTTTTCCTCCTCCTGAATACAGCCCTTGCTCCATGAACAGAATCATTGTTAGAAATCAACTGGACAAAACTTACATTGACCATAATGAGCTTTGGCTCAAATCCTGTGTTGATCTGCTTCAGCCCACAATAAAATTGAGAAACATAAAGAACTCTTATGCCCGTACATGTAACAATAAAGTCAGATTTGAAGCCTCAAGTTCAACTGCTAAAGTTGATATATGGCTCTGCGCTGCAGGGAGGAGATCTACTCATTGGTATAAACACTGATGAGATCCTTTTGAAAAGACACTACTGCTTTCTGCCATAGATAAAAATGAACGATGCCTTGATAACGCATTTAGTGGGAAAGGTCCGAATCACAGCCACATTTGCATTGATCTTCAGCGAACGAAATCATACATCTATTGCAGTTACATATGAAATATATAAACCTCTGCCTGACAGCAGGGAAAGAACTTTCCTCTCGCTTACCAGACCCCTGCCCAGTGCAGACAGCAGGGCCAGGACTGCATTTTTAAATATTTGCAGTAATGAGCCAAATATACTGTCATGGTGTTCTGTCTTTATACATACATACATACATACATACATACATACATATATATATATATGTAGTTTCCATTCTAAAATTTGACAGGCCATCACTCACCATGGTTGGTCTTCTACTGAAACTTACTTCTACACATCAATGCTTCCATCTGAATTGATTTAAATCTACCTTGTACTTTCGCCCCAACAGACAAAGACTTCACATTTGTCTCTATGCCTTGGCCTTGCAGGGCTGTGTACGCCATCTAAAATTCTTCCATGAATTTAACCAATTGTGAGCCTGAGATGACTGACTGATCAGGCAGGGGATGGCAGCCAGCAAGCCAGGACTATCTTTATTATGGGAGCACACAGCAGTGTCATGCAGGCACAGCCCAGCTGTGCTAGATGCTACACAGCTGGCCAACTGAATGCATAACCATGTTCCTCAGGCAGGATGAGATTTAAAACCTATGGTAAAGACCTTCAGAACAGGTGAGGAGAGGGGAAAGAAAAAGAAGAAATGCAGGGAGTGAAGTAAGATAGGAAAGCAGCACATACATGTGATCTCACAGGTCTCCCGGTCCCCTGCTACTAGATAAGGGCAATCCCACAGAAACTTGAGATGCTGAATCTTCCTAAATTAATCACAAAAAGCCAAGTTACGTAGTTCTTCAGGAGATCATTTCAATGTTACATTTGGGAACCAAGCAGTCTCATGCTCTAGTCTTCTGTGTCTTTTTGCTCCCTCCTGCAGAGTCAATAGCAGGAGTGAATCACTTTTTAGGGTAAAAAGCCTTTCCTTCCATGTGCCTGCTTGCCCACAGCACAGGAAGTCAGGTAAGAAAACTCACCTGGCATGGCCCAAGGCAGTAAAGAAAACAGTATAAACCAGTAGGAAAAAAATGCCTTAAAACCAGGCATTAAGCATCAAAGTCTATAGAAGAAAAGAGTTGAAACTGTCTGGGCATGTTCTTTCATCACAAATTAATGTTAAAATATTGAATGTTCTGAAAAGCAACAAGAAGTTTTCACTCTCGAGTTGATTTAACTGAATGTAACAACACATTAGTCACTCGCACTCCCACTCTCAGAAACACTTTTTTCACCCTCTGAGAGAAGGTAATGAGAGAAAGATCCACGGTTTTGGATTTGTATAGTTTGACTTCATTGAAATTTTTGTCAACTCTAAGCTCACCAAGTGTCCCTCTCAATATTCTTAATCATTTGGTCTCTTTACAAAGACTGTTCTGGTGGCATCCTGGGACGAAGATGCCCCTTCAGCGGACATCTACAGAGAAGCATGTCCAGCTCCAGCAGATGGCTGGTGTTGCCCACTTCAGTGGGAAGCCTCAGACACAACTAAAAGAGGACAGAGCAGCAGGTAATGCTGGATACGGATCACACCAGGTCAAGCAGCTCGAAACGGGCATAGGTTGAAATCTGAAGGATTTCCGAACAAACTTCTGCAGCACCAAACAAGCACAACACACCCAGAACCTCTGGATAGAAAGAAGCCGCTACTGCAGGCACAAAATAGACTTCCCGGGAGTATGTACATGAGCTGTGACAATAAAGAGAAGGGCTCCAAGACAGACAGATCTGAAAAGAAGTGACAGCTTTCATGTTTTGGGGTAATGTCTTGGTGTTGCCTATTTAGCAGATGGCTGCACTCCTGAGCCAGGCTGACAGCAGTAAGCAAAGTCCACTTCTTCAGGTTTACCAAGACTGAAGAACTAAAATGTGGAATTAAGGATCTAATTTCCCAAATCTTACAAGCCTGGAAACATGAAATCACCCACACAAACGGGCAGATTGGCCTTTTGCACCATTTCTAGAAGACCTGTAATTTGCTTGACAAGAAGATCATGTCTTTAGTAAGACTTGCTGAAACAAGCTGGGAGGTGAGCAACTGAAACCAAGTCATCGTGTGAATGACCGACAGCTTGGAAATCGTTACGCAGAGTTGAGCCGGTTGTACCCTTTGCCACTCCACAGGCAGCGAAGGTCAAACCACATGTGCCCTGGGCCATCTCTCTCTGTCAGCGGCTCCCGCCAGAGCAGGTTTCAAGTACTCTGCAAGGGGCTAAGAGGGACTCAGCAGCCCCCGACTGTCACACCTCCCAACAATTTCTCTGTGCTCAGCTGCGTATTAGAGCCCTAGTGCTCAGCTCTCTCTTACACAGGCACACGTCAAAGCTGTCCCAGACGGTGAGCAGGTTCCCACTGGGTAAGGGGGATAAGCCCCCCCCCCGAAAAGGAGACACCTTTGCACACAAACACAAAAGCCAGGTGGCTTCACTGAGTGAAGATATCTTCTATGTTTACTGACTTCAAAGGTCGGTGTCTCCTGGCAGTGCCACCCATCAGCTAATGCAGCAGAGCACGTGTCTGTCAGTGCTGCTACCTCTGGAAAGTCCATTTAAAGCCACCTTCCAAAGTCTGTCGGTCCTTGGGTGTCTACAGGAGGTGGTCTTCAGAGTTAATAGGATAAAATACAACGGTTTTCCTACAATGTGTTTACAAATATTTGTTTCACCATTCCCAAAGTAGTGTTTTCATCACCACTCACTTAGGTCATAATCTCAGACTTTAAAGTTCAATATTTACTTCCTTAAGTTAATAGGTATTCTGCGCAGACTGCTGGTGTTTCACTTCCAAGAGCTCCACGCGAATATTGATATTTGAACTATAGAGACATAACTTTATTTACCATAGAAAAGTATATTAATACTGATTTATTTAAACACTTTACCAAAGTGGCAGTTGAGTTTAATCAAATACTGAAGTAATTGGGTTATGTTTGATTTTAAACTTTGAAAACCCAACTCGAAGACTTATCAAGGGCTGAATTTAGCAAAGTTATCATCATTAAAAATTGATGTTATGTCATGGGGTTATGCCGGCTTCACTGGCATGTTGCCAAGCAGCAGACCTTTCAAAAGACTAATTGTCCATGCCTGCGTAACTCCCACAGCGCTCTGCGCAGCGCGCCACAGGCTCCCAAACACCAACTCAAACAGCGCCAAAAGCACCAGGAGGAAAATACTGTTCTTCTATGGCTGCACGGGGCAAACTCGCTGCTCTTTCAGGGTACAAAAACCTGCCTGTGCCCCAGATGTTACAGAGATGCCAGCGAGCACCGTGCCCTCCCCACTCCTTCCAATCCTCGCCCCAGAAGCTGGTTCCTTCCTGACAGGGAGAAGGAAAGGGGCAGCCAAATTCCTGCAGTGCGGTGCCTGAGGAGAGCTGCGGGGCAAGCCCTGCCTCCGAGCAGCCCGCCCAGTCCCCGGTACTTTCACCAGCTTTGATCGCTGTGGGGTATAGCAAGAGGACGTGTGGTCCTGCTCCCTCCCTCCGGGAAAATCTGCAGAAGTCAATTATTTAAAACACTCCAAGTTCAGGCATTTCCGCTCAACTGGAAGGGGCGAGCAGAGCTCCCACGAGCAGCGGGCAGGGACCACCCAGGACCCCCAGGGGCATCGCCAGCCCCCAGCAGCAAGGTCCAAAGCCTCCACTCCCCCACTTGGCTGGTCCCAGGAAAGCCAAAGCATGGCAAAGGGCTGCAGTGCAGCTCAGGAGTCTCAGGGACATCTCACCGGCGCTGACCACCTCTCTGCAGCACAACGATGGGGACAGAGCAGATGTGCCACCACCCTCACGCTGCCCAGGAAGCCTTGGTGCTCTGGGGGGAAACAGTGGGAAATTCTCATCAAGGAGAGTGAAACAGGGTGGATATAACAGTTCCCGAGAACTTAAAGGAAATACTTCTCAATTAACAAAACCGCTACTGAAATTTCTATATTTTCTGCTTTCCAAACCAGGAAACATTCGAGTAATTCAGCGCTATGCTAAGCCTCTGGCTTCACCACTACAGATTCTCTTCCCTATTCCCTTACAGCTCCATGCCCACGGGTACCTCCATCAGAGGCACTTTTGGTATAAGACACCACACCTCAGTAACTAGTAGCTACTGCAAGGACCAGATTCCTCATGTATAAATACATTAAATACCTTTTCTGCATCAGGGCCACAGGTGACTTTGCTACAGTCTTGCTGTTGGACATCGGGTCAGGATTTATCCTTACTCCTCCAAAGCAACCGAGGAGATAGTTTGCACTACTCGTGTAACAATCCCATACAAAGCACCAAAGACTTTGTGGTCTACCTCTAATTATCAGCCCTCCTCTGCCTCTCCAAGACACACTCCAAGGGTGAGGATTGAATAATAATCCTCCAGTCTGTGACCCATGGGGCAGAGCACAGTGTTGAGCCCACAGTACAAACACGAGGAGCTGCCAAATTTAAATAAACAAAAGCTCCTGCTAGGAAAGGCTGATACAGATGCACTCACACTTAATTATTTTTAAGATCTTTTCTCAAGAGTGTAGGAACAAGAAAGCACTGACAGCTGGAGGAAAAACACTACATCTAACTAAACATTCAAAATTATCTTCTGGAAGGAAATCTGTCCCATTGAACTTAATTTTTCTCATGTTAAAAAAAAAATCCTCTTGACAGAAGAACCAAAATAGAAGACATTTAAAAAAACTGAAATCCTTGTGACAGCTTGTCAAATTATTCTTCTCCAATAGATGATCAGATTATTTGGGTTTTTACAGAGAGGTAAGGTCCTACACCTATATAAAGTAATTATTCCAGCACACACATTTTAAGAGATACACCATCCAAAACCAATTTTTCCAAGAACATCAACATTTTCTTAGAAAAACATTAGTAAGGACATGTGGAACCTTAAAAGAAAAAAAGAATCTACTGTCTCAGTTGAGGCTGAACATATAATTTCACAACATCAATTCAAACTTAAACACTTCCTCCCAATCATCCCCTCGAAGCGAGGAGCTGTGCTCACACCACCGGCCCCGGCAGCGAACCCCTCCGCGGGCACCCAGCTGGCTGCTGGCAGCCGGCTCCAGGCAGAGGTCTGGTGAAGACACCAACCAAAGTCACATGGGGATCCTTTTCCACCCGTGACAGGAGCTTCGCCGCACTCGGCCGCCCCGCGGGAGGAACGCACCATCGATTCAAGGTCCCCTCGCTCGGGACCTTGCTCTGCCAGGGACCAGGAGGCAGTGGGACAAAGACTGATGCCGTCTTCTCCATTTCAGAAATAAGTCACCTGAGACTCCCTGAGGTGGGAGGTGGATTCAGAGCACCGCGTTTAACAGATTTTGACAGACCTACGCTCCATTAACTCAGCCAATGAATTTTTAACACCTCTATATGTTTGGTCTTCACAACACACAGTGGCAATGAGTTACACAATTGCATTTCATGTCGTGTAAAACACGATGCTTTTATTTACTTCAAATCTGTTGTCTCAGTTTACACCAAGTGCCTTCGAGGTTTTGCATCATGGGGAATAATAAATACTTGCTCTTTAGTCATCTCCTCAAGACAGTTATTCCTAGTGCCAAAGTTATTAGATCTAAGACAATAATTTAAAGCAAATAATATTTACAGTTTTTTATGCATGAACCACAGGCTGCATGTTCATGACAGTAAAGCTAATGAGAATTTTGCTTGAGGAACTACAGAGAAGACTAACAGATTTCTTGGCAGAATCAGTTTTGCCCTTCTGAAATTTAATTTTAATGAAAAAGCCACATAAGCCCTGGGGAGGTTGTTAGATTGTGACCTCAAGTCCATGATTTGTGCCTATCTTTAACGAAAACTAATTAGCTTTCCTCTTGCAATATGGGTTCCACACCCTACCTTCTTATGAGGTGTCTGTGCTAAGTGTACCACAAATTTTATGAATCACTAATATCACAAAACAGATCCCAACTATTCATTTGCAAATGACGACGGCAAAACAAACATGCAAAATACTTGCTTCTGTCAAACAGCTGAAGCTAAAAGTTTAAGATTATCAAAGGGTTTTTTAAATATCATATGAAAATTGTAATGAATGTTTAAAATTGTATGTATTTTACTTGCAGTAATTTTCCTACAGTTTGGAGAACCCACTTCACACTGGCCCATTTGTACCAGCAAGCTAAATGAGCAATCTTCAGTTAATTTTGGAAAAATACTTAAACCTTTATGTAGGACAAGATGGTTTCTTCTTTCAAAAAATTTTAGTAAATTAACCTGAACTTATGGAAATCTCTTTCTTTGTTCTCCTGGCAAACCCAGCCCAAAGCTGCGATAAGGCTCTGAGATTGCCCATTTGCACACACCTTCATCATTTCTCTTGCCAATATCTTGTAGGTTATCCAAAAGCATCAGGCTCCCACCAGACCCTAACCTAGCAGAGTGATCCCCCCCCCAGCCCACTCCAGGCCCTTCGCACTGTATTACCCTAAATAAATTAATGTATTTGCACTGTATCATCCTAACGAAATGGCGAGTGAGGGCTTTGAACACTCCAAGTGCGTCAAGGTGAATTTCAGCACAGACGATTATCCTCACAGTTCACATTTAAGACATATTATTGACCTCAGCAGTGCTCATCTCCCTGCAGGAACCACGGCCATTAATGCAAGTAAAATGAAGAAGAAGAAAAAAGACTTTTGAAAATCATGTCTCATCTTGTAAACATGAATGGGTTTCAGGAGCTTTTAAAAAGGGTGTAGCTATTAAAGATCAGTTCTAACGGCTTCAAACGCTCCTCCATAATGCATTTCATAAAAACCTTTCGAGACCTTTTTAAAGTTCGTCCTCTTCCATTGTTACAGCCTCTCGGCTCTGAGAGCGCTTGCAAGCTTGGTGGGTGGATTTTTGACATAAGGTCAAAAACTTTTTATGATCAAGTACAGAGGTGGTTCAAAAGCAAGTAAAATACTGTTCTTTGAAAGTAGTTACCAATGGTGCCCTGCCCAGACAGGCTGGATGTACTCGGTGCTCTGCAGGAGTTCTGTTCTGGAATCAGTGCTATTCCCCAATTCACCCTCACACACAATCTACTCCCCTCCTTTCCCCTCCCAAAAAAAAAAACCACAACGAAACAAAAACAGATCAAGAACTCAGGACTGTAAGTCTTCCCAAACATCTCTGCACAGCAGCGGATGCTCCAGCCTCACAGCCATGTGGCACCTCCACACTCGCTCTCCCCAGTCCCCAGCTCCCCCGCGCAGCGCCCCAGCAGTGTGAGCAGCCACATTTCGACGCCAAGCACTGGGTCATTGGTGGCTGTAGAGGGGACAAACCAAGCTCAGGGCTCACAGCTGAGTCTACGCCGCTCTGACAGATGAAACACAACACGTGGGCTCATGGCCTGGGTTACAGACCAAAAGCTCTCTCGAAGCCACTGTGCTTCTCTGGACAAATGACTCTCCACATTTGTTTCCCAACATTTCCCGTCTCCATGAGATGCTGGGCACTGACGACCCATTGTGGAACGGTGCGATGCATTAACTCTGAGTGTAATAGTGCAATGTATTAACTCTGAGTATGAGAAGGAAAGTGTAAAATTCCTGCAAATCACGTCTTTTCTATTGGAAGCATGAAATTACAGGAACGGGAATTCCTTTCCCGAAATATCTCTGCACTCAGTTTGCTTTAATGATTCAATCTTTTGACCACCTTATGGTCCCCCAAATAAAATAAAAACCAATGGCCTCAAACTAACTGCTGAGGGGTTTTTGTGCTAAGCTTCAGAATTATTTTAGCTGCTATAAAGAAGGAAATCCTTCCTCAGAAGTGGGAATGATTTAAAAAAATGCTGACAGCACATCGATGATAACGACACAAATAACTGTGCTCTAGTTGACACTTCATGAGGATTATGGAAAGGTATGGTATCCATAGCTCTTTTTTTAGTCCATTTCCTGCTCAAGCAAATTCTGAAGTGTCATCATACCTGCAAGCTGGGTTCTTACTGGCACTGGAAAAATAGGGGCAAGTATAGGCATGGTATCCAGCTCTGGTGCTGAAACAGCAAGAAAAATCATTGCATTAATTCTACGAAGTTTCTTGATTTGGAGGCAAGCTTGAACTCTTAGCTCCGCTGGAACACACATCTCACATTCAGTGATATTCAACTTGCAGGAGAATTGTTAAATTAGGGCAGGAATTTCAAAGACACTTAACGTTTCTTCGAACCAGTCTGCAATCACACCAGGACCCAGAGTACTGGCCCGTCACTTCAAAAGCCAAAGCAGACAGGCAGAGGAGCACTGCTGAAACTGGCCTCCTTCCTTCCCTAGGCTGAAAATTTTTTACCACCCTACAAGCCTCAGCCCTGCTGTACGAAGCTATTTTCAACAAACAAATAATGCAGCAACTCCATAAACACACACTCAGCCACAAGCAGCTTGCTTTCAATTAAACAAAATCTGCTTTGCTCTCCCGTGCAAGAACCTCCCAGCGTTTTACAAACAGCACTGCAGACTGCAACTTCTGTACCCTGGTTGGCTTTGGCTTTCCTCAGGCATCTATCACCAGGATAGTTAAGCATCCAACAGTTGCAGAAAACACTCAGTAAGTTATAAAAGGGAAAACCAAGGTAATAAATACTAACAATTTGCTGCAGATTTCACAGCAAGGACTAAGACTGAAATTCAGCAAGGTGTGAAGGGCGGTGCAGAACACCCTGGCTTGCGGTGCTGCCAAGCAGAGACCTGCCTCGGGCATCTGGGACATCTCCGCTGCCAAACAAGGGAGTAATATGGGGTAATACTCCAAAGTTGATCCATGTGGCTTTAAAGCAGGTCCTCTCGACTGCGAAACGTAAAGCCGGAGTTTGCAGCCTAGAGAAGAAGGCTGCCCTGTCCGTACTGTTGGCTTGGCCCAGGGAGAGCAGCCCTGTGTCCCGCTGGCTTGGTTTGGCCTTTCTCTACAGCTTAAAGCAGCTAAATCAAGAGCTCACGAGCTCAGGTAAAGTAACACAGACATGCAATCGTGAGCTCCTGGGCTACCTCTCCTGTGAGCTCTCCTTTCAGTTCATGGGTCTGGACAGTCCGTCCTTGGAGCTCTGCTTGACCAGTCCATTCTCCACCGGTATCAGTTGGAGACTCTCCAGCAGTGTAAAACAACTGCACGAACACACTGAAGCACCTCGTTCCGCAGGTAGTGGTACCAGAAAGGAGGGGGGGGAGGAAAAAAAAAGACAAAAAGAAGCCAAAACCTAGAGAACTTTAGAGCTAATGTTTGGAAAAAACACACAGCCCCAAACTGCATCTCAATAAACTCCACAGAGCAGATGGGAACAGCTCAGAGTCTTTAAAAACTGTCACTGGGGAGAGATTTCTCTGACGAGGAGAAGAAATCCTCAGGATCCAAAAAGGCAAATCTACAGGGCCACGTTCTCAGCTGCTGCACATAGATGCTGTTTCTCGGAAAAGGCACTATTAAAAAGGGCTTTATATTCAGTGCCAATGCCTTGGCATTGCACTTGCTCGACTGCCAGCTGACCAGCAGAAAGACGGGTTTTCTAACCCTGCAAACCCAGCTCCAGCTCTTCCCCAGGCACGTCCCGCACCAGGAACGAAGATCTTGCAGCCTGCCCCATTTACACTAAGGGATACTCTTAAATGGAAGTAAGGAGAAGACACTCCTGGTTCAGTGTAAATACCATGAATAATACAGAAGAGTGTTTTTCAATTTTAATTGGTTTTATTAAGTTCTGAGCTCCTAATCGCCAAGTGCAAGGTTCCACACACAATACATGGAAACGTATCATCTTTCCAAAGCTGCCTGTAAGACTACCCCATAGTGCTGAAAACAACTGATAAAAACTGCATCACCCATCCCTGGCACTCCTGTATTTACCGAGTGTGCGAGCTCCCGTGCCTCGGGCCACGTGGCAGGGTGGGGAGGCAGCTGGCTGCTGGGACGGGGCGGATGGCGGCACCAGAGACACGTGTCCCCTGCGAAGGCTCTTCGGTGGTCGTGAGCTCCACAGCTGCGGCCTCCAGGAGCCAGATGTGCCCCCTACACAATATCTGGGCAGCACCTTTTGGACCCATCCCAGTACAGGACAGGGTAAGCAAAAAACTCCCCAGCAGATGGTGGAGCTATATAGTAGCAGCTTTCCACGCAAGGCGGCGTGTCGGGAGCTGGCCTGGCCGACCTCTCACCACCGCTGCCATGGAAAGAGGCTGCGCTTTGCTTCACTCTCCCTCTTCCCTTCACTCGCAGCGAGACATTTGGCTGCTGCTTCTAAATCAAATGGCTCCATTTTAAATGGGGAAGAGAGGGAGAGTGACGGTGGTTCACAAGAGGAATGTGCAATTAAAACATCCGGAAAAAAATAGTTATTAAAAATGTCTAGGAAATTATTCATATTTATTGACTACTTTGATCATTTAGACTTCGGTCAGCCTTGTGAATATGCACTTGATTTTAACACTACTATCAGTAGTTTTTAAAACTATGGTTTTCTAAATTGCTAGGAATAAATGAAAAGCCTGGAATGAAAAGCTTGTAAATTAAACATACAGCCATCTAACCCCCCCAGCAAATGTATATAATTTAATATAATAGCACTGAAATAGCATTTCCTTCACTCAAGTTGGTACTTACAAATCTAGATGGGTATAAAGCTTTCATTATCTAAATGATATGCTAACACTTTTTGAATTTCACAAATTATAAGTTAGCGGTAGCTTCTATTGTACTGCAACTCATTTCAGTATGAAATCACCTTGTACAGAAACCAGCAATGGGATTTCAATTATTTCTGGGAAACATTATGTACTTCCTAGAGTATGATTAAGTTTAATTTGATGCATTAAAAATAATCAATATTTAATTTTTGCCTAGTACTTTACGAGTGTTCTTCCTGGGGGTTACCCAAAGAATTTTCATTAGCTAAAGAGGCAACTGCATCACAAGAACGTTTGTCATTAGAGTGGTTTAAGTAGTAAAGAAGCATCTAAATTTCTACTGATCGTAACAGTTATTTCTGTCAAACAGATGGTCTTTTGTTCTTGTCTACACTTCCCTGACTTCTTAACTGCTAAAGTACATGCTACTACTAATTGTACAGTACTAGTAACCTCTGTACAGTAATAAATAGGTCAAAGCTTTTTTCAGACCTTAAGCTTTTGGCTCTTACAGTTGCAGCTTAATGAATCACCTGCCAGCCACAGCACAGCTTTATACCACACCACAGACCCCAGGTGAGTGGAGAAGCAATTTCTTTGCCCAAACATAGAGAAAGTCACAACGCTCAGCTCTGCGAGGAGGGAGGCTTGTGCTTGTCTGAGCTCTGAAGGAGGCCCAGGGCAGGCAGCAGAGGGTGGTCAGGATACCACTTGAGCTGCAGTTTGGGATTTTCAGGTCCTACCTCTTGTTCCTTTGCACCTCCCATGGTGGCAGAGAGGGATATGTCTTCTCCTGCCATGTCGCAGGGGCTGACTGGCCATCACCTTATCTTCTCACAAAACAGAAAGAAAATGAGTTTCTTGGACATGGACTCACATTTGAAAATACTGTTGAGCTGGTACCTCATGCTAAATATTAAACATTTTCAAACCAAGCATCAGATGAAAAAACAGTTAAAAAGCCTCCCTGAAGACCAGGGAGGGAATAGAAGCAGCAAGAGAAAGAGATGCTAAAAGCAACAAGTCTATAAGGCTACTCCAGCACACGGGCACTTAACCAGAGATGCCCTTGGCAGTAAATTTTCCTACCTGAGCCATGTCTGGTCGCAGAGCACAGAACTCGAGAGTCCCCCACCAGCACTGGGCTGCTGCCAGAGGAACTCGGCGGAGCGGTTGCACTGTGCCAGAGCAGCAGCGCTACGTTTAAAAACGTGAGGCAACTTTCAGAGACACATACATTTGCAATTCATGACTTCTTTTCACAGGCTTGGCTGCTTTTCAAGGAGGTTTAAAAACCAGATGTGGAAAATAAGATTGCTAAAATCATCTGGCAACTTAATAAAGGGGTGCTGCGTGTTCCCAGGGTAGCTTTTCAACAACAGAGCACAACAAACACATGAGAAAATACTTTCAGGGCAAGGGGGAAAAGCTTTGAAAATTTAGCATAATAGGCAAACAAAATATAATGCTTGGTTTATGTGATTTGTTTTTTCCCATAAAGTATTTTTGTCTATCTTCATGTAAACACTTTTGCTAAATTTCAGTTCTTATTTTCTGGGTGGGGAGAAAGGATCAACGTAAAACTACCCGTGATTTCAGTTGTGAGTCCTGTTTACTTCGTCCTGCCTCAGTCCTAGAACATCAGGCACCATATTATACAGTCAAAATACTACAAACAAGAACAATATGAAGAACACAATTACTATCAATATAAAAGCAACTTGTAAACCGGAACTAAAACAGGAACAACAACGCAAAAACCAAGAAGAGAAAACTCTCAGATAGCACTTGCTCTCAAACACAACGCAAAATCCTCCTTGGCCAGGCCCCCAGGTAACAGTGATTCACGTACCATGAGAACCACGCTTGATTCAACCGACTCTGTTCCCACAAGCCATGCCACACTTCCCTGTCTCTATTTGCCATCTCCATACTGTCTTATTTCTCTTTCCCTAGATGTTTTTCCTGTAACATTAAACACAACATGAAAACACACAGAACCACAGAATCACTTAGGTAGGAAAAGACCTTTAAAATCAAGTCCAACCATTGACCTTGCAATGTCAAGTCCACCACTAAACCATGTCCCCGGGCAACACATCTACACGTCTTCCACACCCCTTCCAGGGATGGTTACTCCATCACTTCCCTGGGCAGCCTGTGCCAGTGCCTGACGATCCTTTTGGTGATGAAATTTTTCGTAATATCCAATTTAAACCTCCCATGGCACAACTTGAGGCCATTTCCTCTTATCCTGTCAACGAGAAGAACATTGACTGGGAAAAACAAAAGCAAACCAACCAGAAAACCAACACCAAGTCACAAGGACGCCTGTCCCAGATAACAGAGGACATCCTGTTATCTTCATTAGGTAGAACAGGAATGGAAGGTGCACTTAAAAATGCAAGTGTATGAAACAATCGATCCTGCTCAGCAACACAAAGGGCTGAGCCCTCAGCGGATATAAATTGGCAGAACGTCACTCCCACCTCTGCAGCCCCATCTGTTCACACAGAACTGAAGACAGAAAGCCATGAAAACAAACACAGACACACGCAAAATCCAAGAGAAAAGAAACAAAATCCACATTCTTCTGCAGAAGGGCTGGGGTGACCCCATCGGAGAGCCGGCTCGCCTCGAACTTCACGGGCAAGGTACAAACACTTGGTATTTAGAGAACAGCCTGAAATGCTAATGCTCTCCAGAGGTATTTTGCATGCCAATTAAATATTCTAAGTTTATATCAAGATTATTGTCACCTATTTAATGGCTCATTGATTTTAGAAGCCATACCAATTTTCTCTTTCCTTTTCATCAGGTTAGTTACAGTAATGACTAACCATAAAAATTAGGTAACATGCTGAAACGTGATTTAAAAACATCTGTGCATGAGCTATCTCTGCTTTTAAGTGAGAGATGAGTTAATATCCCTCCTTCCTTACCCACATCACCACCTTTGGTCTACGTGGCTCCAAACACAGAACACGACCAATTGAATTACACTGAGCATGACTGGAAAAAGAAAAAAAAACCAAAACAACAAAACCAAGAAACTCTCAGTCATTTCTTCTGTGGTCTTTTGAAGCACCACGTAAACACACAGTCAAAGGCTCCAGTGTTTTTTCTAGCTGAACAGCTGAAGAGTTGGTTCCCAGGGAAAGACTCCAGCCTTCTCTGGAACCATTTCTGAAAGATATCTCAGAAATATGAATGCTCCCAAACATCTGTGTGCCTGTCTACACACCCTTCCTTCAGAGCAGCTCAAAAATTACTCCACTGTAACATTTTCTATTCGATGAACAAATCCACAACACCTGATTTTCTCAGCATCGGATCCACTTTCATGTTTTTACTTAGAAAAAATGGAAGATACGTGGAAAATGCAAACAAAGCACCACTTCCTTGCGTTTATCTAGCAGTCGGTTTCAATTTTTCATTTCAGGTAGACATTATTCAATTCACTAAACTTCAAAATGAGATATTTTAAAGAAAAATGAGAGAAATAAATATCTGAAGAACACATGAAGTTTACTCAAATCAAATATTCCAACAGAGGAAAAAAATAGATTTAGCAAAAAAAAAAAAGAGCTCTTACTGGGTTTTAATATTATTCAGGATAAAAAAGAAGTTAAAAATCTTACAAACTTTTTTCTCCGTATTAAAAAAAATATCCTTTCAAACCAGGTTAGCAAATTTCACTTTCCTTATCATTTCCCCTTGATCTTGCTGTTGCTTCTATCTGCCTTATACAATCATTGTTTCCAAGCATTCAATTCAAGAATAATAGGGGTTTTGTGGGCCGTGCAGAGGCATCCTGCATTTCTTCACAGCACCATCTACCTACCCTATCTCCATCACACAGGTTCATGTCTGAAATCAATGTTCTTTTCAGGTTTTCAACTACGTTTCTTTCCAGTGTAGAAAACCCCACAAAATTCAGCCGCAGCTAAACGAAGGGAGACCACCAGCACTTCTGAGCTGCTGAAACCAGTTTCACTTTCTACCCATTAGAAGGCATTCTTTTCATCTAAAATATGACATAACTTTCTTTTGGAAAGAGTGCAGAGAGGACTGCACGTAACATCTCAGCCAGCGATGAGATCTGTTCTCAAGCAGACACTGGAAACTCCACACCAGTAACACACCAGCACTTTACCGTCCACTTTTTTGCATAGAGCTACCTCACATTTCTGCTTTCACTCTGCAATAATTTTAGTGCTTACTCCTTAAAAATAAGCATCTTCTCGTTCTTTGTTAATTTTTGCATATCCTTGTTTGTATATCCTTTAATTCCCAGTGTTTTTATTGCTAGGTAGCATGGATGACCTTCGGGCATCTGTTCAAACATCTTGGAACACTTTTCCAACTCCCACCGGTGTCCTCTGTGGTGTTCTCTCATTTGATTTTATATCATTATTTTCACAACTTCATCTGTCCCACAAAAATTTATTTGTAAAATTTCATCTTAGCAGCAACTAGTAGGTCCAAAAGATCATTCAGAAATGCTCAACGGGTCTCATTTGTTTTGCTGCATCTCCTCTCAGCACCCGAGGGCTGCAAATCACTCAGACACGACTTCTCTGAAAGAAGTTGTGAGTAGTTTTGCAGATCATCATCATCATCAGAGCACAGAGCATCACGTACTCCAGCTCAGACTGAAATATATTCACCACTGACAACACAAACCCTTCACAACCTATACATGTCCCATCCCAGACTTGCACAAAACCCATTTGCCATGACCTGCAGGCCAAAAGCTACTCGTTAGAATAATCTGGCGAATGCTCTTGAATGAAACTTAGAAGAACGCAGCTTCACACTGCCAGGCATTTCACATGCCCCCAAACCAAATCCATTTGATAAATGACTAATTATCCTAAGCCACATTTATATTCAATCTTGATTGTGATTATTACTGATTAAGTACTACTCTGACTCCACACTGCAATTCAGTACAGTAGCTGTGATTCAGAAGATGAGCACAATGCCCATTGCCCACGGCAGCATTAACACATACTCCAGCCACGGCAACAAAAATAGGTTCTAACTCAACATACATGGTTTTCCAAGTAACTGGGATTCATTACTTTCATAAAATTGGTCAGCGATAGTCAGAATTTCAAAGTTATTTTTGAGTGTTTCTCAGCCACCTTTTAGTTCTGCCCCTTCTACCGCAGTGAGTCAGTTCCTACTCTGTCTTCATGTTCTCCATAACCACACCTCAGGTCTCCTGTTCCTAGGCTCAGAGCTAAAAACATTTCAACCCTTTCTTTAACCCTCCCCTGTGACTGGTGTGTTCTAACTTCTGGAACTAATCTGAGTTTTAAAGCCCTGGAGCTACCAGCAAGGGAACCTATGACTTGCAATCTCCAAGATGTCTGGAAGGTCAAGGACTGACAACTCCATGTAATTGAGAAACTTCAGCCAAGAGAGCTGACACAGCTGCAAAAGAGCATTTATAAAACGTAAAAACAAAGCAATGGCAAAACTCACAGCAAATAAAAGCAGAGGATGTGGTCCCCAGCCCTGCACACATCCCCATGTTCCATGTTGGCCAAGGGTTGTGTTCAGGTCGTGAGGATGAAGGCCCACAAGGGACACGGAAGCACAAAATGGTCGAGATTGGAAGGGATCTTTGGAGATCACCCAGCCGAGCCTCCCTGCAACAAGCAGGATCACCTAGAGCAGACTGCCCAGGACCATGCCCAGATGGCTTTGGAATATCCCCAGGGATGAAGACTCCGTGACCTCTCTGGGCAGCCTGTGCCAATGCTCAATCACCCTCACACTACAGATGTGTTTCCTGATGTTCAGAGGAAACCTCCTGTGTTTCAGGTCATGCCCATTGCTTCTGCGCACAACTGAAAAGAGTGTGGCTCCATCCTCTTTGCACCTTTCCTTCAGGTGTTTACATGCATCTCCCTGAGATCCCTTCTCTAGGTTGAACAGCCCCAGCTCCCCCAACCTTTCCTCATGTGAGATGCTCCAGCCCCTTCAACATCTCTGTGGCCCCTTGCTGGCCTCTGTGCAGTACATCTGTGTCTCTCTTGCACTGGGAAGCCCAGAACTGGACACAGCATGCCAGGTATTGCCTGACCAGTGCTGGGCAGAGAGAAAGCATCACCTCCCTCAACCCGCTGGCAACGCTTCTCCTAATGCAGCCCAAGATACCAATGACCATCTTTGCAGGGCACATTTACTGGCTTATGGTTAACCTGGCCTCCACCAGGACCTCCAGGTCCTTTTCTGCAAAGCTGCTTTCCAGCTGGGCAGCATAAAGTGATGGATGATTAAGGCTGAGCTCAAGGCTTTCACACATGAAGGGGTACGTACTCTGCACGCTGCAAATTAGCATTCAGTTCAAAAGCTGGTATTTCATTCTGCTCACAGCTCCAGACTCAGCTGGTTTGAGTAAGACCATTCCCAGTTTACTGAATCACCTGCAGCTTCGTAAGACTCATGGTAACTCTTGATCAGTCACTGGTTGCCTGCTTTTAAAATGTAGATGTGGCCAAAGTACTTGTTTGTGTTGAAGAATGAATCCATCTATTGTATTTGTTGAATGTTGGTCTTTCGTTACCTGTCGTACATCAAGTAGATGAAATTAAACCCTCTGTGAACAAACTTCTTTGCAAATGTGAAATCAAAGCAAACAACATTAAGTTGAAACACAGCTGATAATGCCACATTAATTTCATTGCAAGGAAGAGGTTCAATTCCTGGTATTTGATTTTCTCTGAATAATAGATAGTACCTATTTACTAGACCTAGGAGTAAATCATTTTTCCAATTCTCTACTGCACATAATAGCACAGTTTTGCTGTATTATTAAAAAAGGGTCAGTATTTCAGTAACATTCTTGTTATCAATAAGGTTACTCAGCAGTCGTGAAGCATAAGCTGAACATCCTGTGACTCTGAAATGTTAAAACGTATCATTCCAATCATTTTTCCACTCCTTGCTAAGTACCACTGCAACTCAGATTGCAGTGTCAGCTGCCTAGATAAGGATTATATAACCCAGGGAAAAAATAGCGTGAACATCTAACTGCAAGTCAGCATGAAAATAAATGACTTGAACATGGAAGAATTTAGATTTTGAGATTGGCACCTCAGGTCACACCTGGGTTCGTTTCTGTGCAAAAAGCCACACGTTTATTCCAAATGAAAAAAAATATTGTCACTAACTTCTGCAAAAAACCCCATATATTTCATTGATACATTCAGCTCTCAGATTGTGATGTCTTTCAAAAACAGTAGGAATATTATCAAGAGAGAACAGGGTTTTGGTAGCTAAAAACAAAACTACATTTACAGTTCGTCAAAATATAACTGTGTAAAAAGGAAAACAGTGAAGGAACAGACAACACAAGAAAAGAAAATTGGAAATCCTGCAGTATTATGTTTTAAAAAAAAAAAATGAGAGGAAATTGTTTGCAAATGACATGAATATTCAAGTCACAGTACAGAAAAGGTGATGAATGTGGTGGTTTCGTCTCTCATAAAATACTAGATGCTTTCAAGTGCATATAAAAAGCAAATTTTAAAAGGAGACAGGAAGGTGTTTAAAAAGCCCCAGACCATCAGAATTAACCTGTGAAGCTGGTTATCAATCCTGTTGGAAGCTCCAGAAGAAAACTTAGGCTAGAGTAGTTACTTCTACTGAAAATAAGATCCTGGGCTCCACAGTGCAATTAATTGTCAGCGTCACAAGTGATTTCAACATGAAGTCCTTGGCTCATCAAAAAAACAGTTCGATTTTGCCTCCTCAGTGAACAGATCACTTCTGAGCAGCCATTCCCATGTTTTCAAAACTGGAGGTTTTAGAGAACAACTGTATCTATAAATATATCATTCGGAGCCACATGGGCCACCACTGCTGAGCCTTCCCAACAGCAGCAGCGTTCCCCAAAGCAACACACTGTAACCCCTGTCCCTCCCCAAAGCCGAAAGCAACGGGAATAAGGTGAGAGAATTATAGATTGGAAAATAAAACAGTTTTAAGAAAACAATACTAGTACCGACAAGGAAATAATTAAAATAATGAACTCTGTACAATCCTCGGTAGCAACTAGAAACATCAGGCGTTATCACTTCTTGTAGCCGACACTGCAAAATACGCTGTAACTTCAGAGGAGTCCCTTAGAAAAGACTGAGCTGAAACGGAAAATCACTGAACAGAATTGCTTCTGTTTCGCTCAAACCAGGACAGGGAAAGAAAAGAGCCTCAAAACCTCTTTGCCAGGAGCAGAGTAAAGGAAAAAAATAGGGCAAGGAAGATAAGATTACAGTGCTGGAATTTAAACAGAGGTGCGGATGGATGGAGAGACTGAGAAGTGCCACCTCAGAGCAGCAATATTTGCTCAGGGAAACATAAAGTGTTTACAGAAAGTCTAATAGCTGTATTTAGTATTTGGATTAACTTTGTCCCCTAGAACAGTCTGACACTATCATTTACAGGTTGGCAATGTTCATATTCAAACCCACTGAGTTAGACTAAGAAGCTCTGCGGAGCTGGAAGGCGGATGGGTAAGCAGGGGTTAACAGGCGGGGGAGGAGGGAGACGTGGAAAGCTGAGAATCGAGGTGGACCCTGAAGGGACCAGAGATGCAGGAAGTGATTTGAGCAAGATGTTCACCTCTCCAACTTCATTATGAGCTAATGAAAAATCTAATGTCAGGCAGCTCACTGACAGCAATGTAAATCCTTCCAAGAAGGAGGGAGAAACAGAGAAAGAATGATTTGCTCCAAGTTTTAAATCAGTGGAGAGTTTTCTTTCTCATCTACTGGTATATGGGGAAATGTCCTGCTCTTCTGATCACTGCAGCTGGGTGACAGCTCCCTCGGAGGGCATCAGGAACCTGGAGACTTCCCAGCTACAGGTAGATGGACCAGTCTTTTGAAAAGCTTCTGGAGCATGTGGAGACACAAGAAAGGCAAAAGCATATTAGGGAGCAACAATAAAGGAAACTACCTGAGCTTAGCCCGAAGTGCCAGCGCTTTAGAGGCCTAAATGGTGCGGAAAGCTCAACACACCCCAGAGAACAGGTAGGCAGGATGTTAGCAGCCACTGCGCCAAAGGGGAAGCAGGAGTACAGAGGCTGGCCGATCGTCAGGGATCCCTGATCTTCTGTGCTCCATGAGCAGAGGCACAGCCCATCGCAAAGCACAGAAGCCAGCAGAGCTGAACAGAGTACCCAAAGTGAACTGTAAAGCAAAACTGCAAAGTCAGGGCAGGGACAATCTGTCCAGGAAAAGCACGGAGGCATCACTCAGGCAGGCAGGGAGGGAATTAGAAAAGCCAAAGTCTCCTGTTCCTTCCTAACCTCTGCAATTACTTTCTATGGAAGTGTACTGGAAGTCTAAAAGAAAGTTCCAAAAGAGATTGGACAAATTCCTGGAAGAAAAGTTTCCACAAAGACTGTTACAGACAAAGGCAACCCTTCCAATCTGGGAAGTCTCTAAGGCACACGTTGCTTGTGCTGAGGAGAATGCTCTGGAAGAAACTGCCACACATGCCATCTGCCTTCTCACCCTCCTTGGTCACGTCCATCCACTACTGGCTACTGCCACAGGTGGGATATCGGGCAAGCATGACCTGTGCTCTGGCATGGTGTTGCCATCCTTACGTTCCTTATGGTCTCTGCTCCACTACGCTATACCTGCACATGCTGGATTTGCACTTACTCACATTTGGAGGTCAGTCTCCACCTTCCCACATGAATATTTTTAAAAATAAAGATGACAGAAATTAGCACAGAAGGGAAAACATCTCTGTTCTCATGTTGAAAAAATATCAAGATCTCCTAAGATAGAGTAGTATGCCATCTGAAACAGTTTTTCCTCTGAAGCTGTTGACCTACTTTGTTAGCTATACAATTTCTTACAAATTTACTATATTATAACAGCTGTGTTCATGCTGTTCTAGTGTCAGCACTTCTATTCTAAACCCCATTTTTTACACACTTCCGTAATAACTCAATTATAAAACTTGGGTAAAACGTGGCTCTCCACAAGCATTTTCTTCTACAAAGCATATTTGACCATCCGCAAAAATGCACCACTGCAAAACGTCAAATTGCCCACTTGGGGTCTGATTTGCCTCCCAGCGCGTGGCGGGACTCCAATTGGGGGTGGCTGGCAAAAACATCTGATCCCACCTGAAAACAAAGATCTGCTCTCGTCATTGACAGGCTGATGGCAGATGTGCAGTGCACAGCCCTGTGCTGCTTTTTTGTGTCCCCTGGGTGGGTTTGCACAGAACCCGAGCATCCCACAGGGCTGCACGGAGCTGGCAAGGAGCACTGCTCTGCAGTGAGTACCCCAGAGTGGCCTGACAAAATCGGGGGTATGGTAAAAAAAGAGATGTAGGAAGTGCATAGCATGGAATGAAGGGGAGGTTTGGGCAGGAAGGAAGCCATGCAGGAAAAACTGGTGTAGGGAGGGAAGGAACCAAAGGAGAAGAAAGGGCTTGCTATGAAGAGCCAGCACACAGTGCCCTTGCAGCGAGGCAGCTGGGAATGAGAGAGGGAATCTGACAGCTGTACAGACAAAATGGCAAGAAGAAATCTATCTCCCCAATTCACCTACAACCAAGTCTTCCTACCCACCTGGGTGATGTGTCTCTGCTCCTCCCGAGCAGCCTGTCCCTGGCCCAACCTTGCTCGTGGCCCTTCTGTAAGTTTTCCTTACTCTAGTCTAGTCTAGTCTAGCCTTGTCTATTCTTTCTAATAAAAAGGCACCAAAGCCACACGAGGCATTCAAGGTGCTGGAACAGTTCTACAGGGCATCACAGCGATGTTTATCCAGTCTGTTCCTTATTTCTCTCCTATTAACCCAAATGTTCTGTTTGCTTCTCTGCCTGCTACTGAGCCTGGCCCCCATGTTTTCAGAGCTGTCTGCTATAGACCCAGTCTCACTGCTGCAGGGTAACCGCTCACTGAGACACTCATGACAAGCAGCACAGACTCTCAGATGCTACATCCACACAAGCCGGACCAGCGATGTTCTGGAACCAGCGCTACTGTAAATGCACATCCACGTTCCCTTGTAGGCTAGCTCTCCAAGCTGCTCGCATTCCTGCACTAAAGCACAGATGTTGCTGGTTCTCCACAGGCCACGGCCCTCCCAAGGGCAGGGTCTCCATTGTGCAGTGCCTGGCGCTGGCTGGACACATCCCGATCAAGCCCTGGGTAGGGGCTCCACGTGCACTTTTCCCCCAGAAGGCTTTCTCAAGCAATGTCCCCACCTGCCGGCACTGAACTCCAAAAGGCGATAAGCTCCAAAACTTCACCAAGCCTGAAATAAAATCTTGCCCCAGTACATCCATGCCCATCCATCTTCTTTACCCTCGTAAGTGTAATATATAAGGTAGTACCCACACCAGAGAGTATCTTCTAGATATGGGATTGCTGCTGCTGTTAAAGATTTATGACTTTCCAGCCCTGACTGTGTTTTCCCCTTTCCGGACTCACTTCTGGAAGTCTCCAGGCACTGGGCTCCAAACAGAAGCAGCTTGTTTTTAGTAAAACCATCAGAAAACCTTAATTCAGGAAACAGGCAATACTAAGTAATTACCATCTTTCACATAAAATACATCTTGAAAAGGTTTTCTGTAAAAAGATTGAGTTTTATGCACAAGTGATGTTCTACTGAAATAAATAAAATTACGTGCCTGCAAAATTAGGCATGACCATGTCTGGTAGGATTGAACACTACAGTGATTCTCTTTGACTTCTTACAGTAAGGAATCTTGCTACATATTAATGCTGCTAAATTATAGAAGTTAGATTAAATTCTGCAGTTCATTTTAAAACAGCAAAGAAAACCTTTTATCCGCTGCTACTTTCTTCAGATACAATGACCAAGCGAAAGAATTCAGCTTTAGCCCATCAGTGGATCTTCCCAATCGCTACCTAGGCACGTATGTAACAGCTGTCAATTCAGAAATCGTTTATCACAACAGAAAGATGACAGGAAAACACTGAGTTGATATGACAGCTATGGCAGGCATCCCTGTAGGAAATCTTTCTGCGCTACAACAGATGGCCAGTAGTTAGAGGAAACCATTAAAGCTTGAATTGAGGAAATTGGTTAAATTTTTCACAGCAAAGGGCAGCAGATAAAAATAAACAAACTTCACCAGCTTTCCGGGGAGAGCCAGTCCTTCTGCAGAGCGCAGGTACCTATCAGCAGCAGGGGAGAGGCACTAGATTTTACAGGCACGCTACATATTGTATAATGATTTTATAATCATTGTATCATTTCCATATAGCACGCAGACAATACAGTCACACAAGTGTCATAATTGCATAATTACCACATTAACGCACGCAGGCAGCAATTACGTAAACACAACAGCTCGGAGCTGCAGGAGGGGAAGCTGCCGCGGGCGCAGCTGGTGCCCGCCGGCCCCTCTGCCCAGCCCGGCCTGGCTGTGGATCTGCCACGGAGCCCGGGAAGGCCTGAAGGGTGGGACCCACCTCCTCTACGGCTTCAATGGCAACTGAGAGGCGTTGAACTTTCAGCTGTGCTGGAATACGCCAGTTCCCCTCAGATGAGATGTGACCCACATGACGACACAGGCTTTCCTCTGTATTCGGGAATTTTCTATGTCATGAGAGAGATAGTGACAACTTATACAAATATTATACTTGCATGTAGAAAACACCAGACTCTTAAAACAACCACCTCCACAGTTCATGTCCTTCCAGACCAGTCCTTTATCCAGGTAGCATTCCTCAGGTCTGCTTTTTCACATACTAAAATCTATTCCTGCACTGGACAAAGAAAATAAACATTTCCTCAAAAAACCTAAAACTAGGAGAAATTCAAGGTACGAGCATGGTAGCACATCTGGGCTGCATTCCAAATGACAAGGGCTAAAATAAGGAATTCAGGAATTTTAAAAATCAAGACTTCACTGAACTTGCTTTTGGGACCCATTTAAATGCAAAACTCCGGGACTACAAACCTGTGGGATCCAGGGAACAGATGCCCAATTAAGTCATTCCTACTTCTGAAGGCCTTTTTTCCAAAGAAAAAAGAAAAACAGAGATCCCTTAGGAATCCACAGCCATACCTGTTGGAGTGAGAGCATCTCAACAGCTGCACGTCTGAGCGCTCTGCAAGGGTGACTTGAGCACAACTTGCCCGGTTCGCAAAACTTTCCTGCCTTTTAAGCAGAAAACACAGGAAAGGATGAAGGGGTAATAGTTCTCATCACCCTAGTGTCTTCAGCAGCCATGCACCAGACATCATGAGCCGATGGCACTGAAGAGATATCTTGGTACCAGCCCTCAGTTTGATTTGAGACGTCTTTTTGATCACTGGTAAGAAATGAGGAAGCTTCTCAGCCGCTGAAATACAATTCCTATTCTTTCCCCTGAAATACAATTCCTATTTTAAGACTGAACTGATCTTCAAAAAGCACAAAAGCTGTTTCTTTAGTCTTACCATACATTCCAGTAAAGCGCATATTATAAGCAAGAGCAACTAAATTAACTTCATAGCACTGCAGTGGGATTTCAAGGGAAAGAAAAACAAACAACATTGTTATGGGAAGATACATACTTTTTCATAAGATCTCTGCCCTCTGGGTGAGGATAACCAGGCTTCCAGCACACTGTTCTCGCTCATTTAATAACGGGATACAGTTTTGGATTGTGTATATGTTGACAGAAAGCAGAAGTGACAGAAAGCTCAAGAAGCTTTGCTTTTAGTATTTGCCTGTTGGAATGGAAATACTTAAAGAGAACCTCTAGGCTGATAAAATCTGTCACTTGAACATCAAATGCAAAATAAATAAAACCAATTTTATCACCCACTAGAAAAATCCCATCTAGTTTCATCGTGAATTGCAACAATATCTGGGTTAGGCCTTTTCTGTTTCAGACATTTCACGAGTTCCCTTCTGCTTTGGCGATCCAAATATCCCGAACCTGCCAAGTAACACAGCAGCACTACCTCAAACTTGTGTCAAACCGCGTGCACAGCTGGAGGTTGAAGGCCAGGACCTGAAAACAAGGCACGAGCAGGATTCAACGCGAAGAGCCATGAAAAGCCCAGCTGAAGACCAACCCACAGAGACAGAGCCCAGGGTCAAGGCAGGCTCTCCTCCCCGTGGGCTTTGCTGTGGCGATACTCAGCTCATCTGGAGACAGCTCTGCTGCTTCTCCTACAAAACTTGTTTCACCTCCAAGATCAGCAACAACCCTTCAAGCTGCAGAAAGGTCCCTCCATGTGATGAAACACAATGAATTAATAGGGGGGTAAAAACTAAATTCCCTATGCACTGGAACATGCTCTGCTTCTTAAAACCCTACAGTCATAATAGTTAATTCTGACAAACAGAGGCTATTTAAGCGCTTAACTTTGATCATCTTGACTTTCTAAACTTAATTCCATAAACGTACAAATGCATATGTACCTTTAGACAGAGGCAGGAATTACAGTTGACAGCTATGAGAGCATTTTACATTTCAGTTATAAAACTATCTATCCCTATTAAAAATTAATACATAACCTCTCCCTATAACCTATTGTGTCATCAGTCACATCAGTTGTAGGAGGAAGGTCAGCAAAACCAAGACAACAAGATTTTTGTCATTTTATAAAATACAGACTGAGCAGTTTAGAGATGATAACAGAGCCCTCGACAAGAGAAGCACTATTTATTAACAGGACTGATGCACAAGCTGAAAAAAATAAATATGATACTTTTCTGCCTTAAATTTGTTTATCTATGGCATAAGTATCAGCGGTGATGTTTCTGCCAGGGTAGGAAGCAAAGGAAGGAAGGAAAGGAAGGTGAAACGAAAATACACCTTGGTCCTTCTCCATGCTGCTACTGGTCAACCTCTCCATGGGGACTTCAAGGAACCTGCACTTAAAGTCAGCGTCACCGTGTCAGGCAGGAGCCAGGCGGGGCTGCTGGGCTGGGAGAGCGCTGAGCTAAGGGCTTGGACACAACCGCGGGTTCCCCCGCCTGTGGCTCAGAAGATAGCAAGAAGCAGTCTTCCAGATTTGCCACAAACTCGAGCATCTTCAGGCTGTCATGCTTCTCTTAACCTCACCAACTCTTTCCTTGTTTTCCTAAAAGAGAAGGATTATTCTGGCAAGATGCTGTGGATCATTTGCATTTTTTTAATTTTTTTTTTTTTTTTACTTAATAGTAAAGTCTGGCCTACAGTTCAGAAGCTGACTCACTTGACATTCAGACTTCTCAACTGAAAAACTGCTGATTTGAATATACTTCCCACAAATTGCTTCTAAACAGTTGGAATTTTTTTAACTCTCTATAAAAATTTCGGGAAAACTTATACTATTGGGGACATTTTGGTTTCCTTTTCAACAATTGCCTTCACCCAAAAAAACTTTCATATCATTCTTCTGAGAGGTTTAAACAAAGTATGTTTTCAAGTTTCTTTTTTGGGGAATTTTAATGATCAACTTTTCACTCAAATTCGGTTGAAAACAACTGAGGTGGTTGTTTTAGACTGGACTGGCACAATTTTCCCCCCAAGTTATCAAATAATAGCTGTGGAGGAGAAGAAACCGAGTTCTGTAGGAAAAAAAAAAATTTAGAAAACAATTCCTAATTGTTTGTATTAGAGCATTAACTGCTTAATTAGCCTTTATTAACTTCTGGAAAACAAGAAGTTGGGAAACTTGGACTTGTTACTGGAATTCTATTTTGATTGGTTTTTTTTTTTGTAAAAAATAACCATTCAGGAAACAGCTGTTCTTTTTTTGGTTGTCAAATTTTATTGCTAGCCAATTTTTTTGCTCCACTTCAGTCTCTCCTCTGCCTCCTTGCCCTCCCCAGCAGCACCGCAAACCTGGCAAAATCCCAGGCAGCCAAAAGTGGGGCTATTTTAGATCCCAGACAGAGAATGGGGAAGGCTGAAATCCTTCAGTCATCAGTCAAACGCATTTTTGATTTGGGGAAGGGGAAGACCAAACGTATCAGCAGGTACTGCTTACAAACAGAACTTCGGCCCTGCTACCCCCAAACACACCAGCTCAACTTTTTCATCGCTGATTAGGGTCGGCCTTACAACTAGTTGCTTTCTACTTTCACTGCTTCTGGTACAAAGCTCTTCCAGAACCTCCCACCTAAGTAATTACCCGTTTTCTTTCCGTTTGCGCATAACCAAGTTACAGCCTGTTACTCTTACAGCAACTCTGCCTTTTTTCCCAAAATAGGTATTTCTTCCACTGCCAGATGTTAACTCCCCTAAGTATTATCAATGGCAATTAACTCTCCCAGGCTTCATTTTGCTCTGTCTCATCTCAACAGCAAGGCTTCCCACCGCCCTGATCATCCCTCCCCACCTTTGGAGTTTTAAGGCATCTTTCTTGAACTCGGAAGTGGCAGCTGCATCAGGCTACAGCTCAGAGCTCCACGCTTTTCCAGCTGCTCCATAAACCCCGGCTTCTCTCCAGCCACCGGTACCCTCCCTGACACGCAGCCCGCGGAGTCTTCTCTTATTCCCACGTCTGCACAACTCAAGCAATACACTCATTACCTACACTACATTGTCCTTTATTTTATAGGGCTTTCTCAGCTCACACCTAAATTTATCTGCTCTCTCTGCTTAATGCTCTGATGTCTCTTTCGCCCTTCCAAAACCACTGAGGAATCTTTAGATTTCCTCCATGTTTCCTTTAAACTCCAGAGATGAACAGAGGATTTCACCTTCAGTCCCACTATTTCAGGCAAACAGTACCTGCCCCTTGTCTTCCACTGACTGACTAGTAGGTTAGGACTGCAGAACCTACTTGTTTTGGTGCTTAGCCATTGCTTGCTTTTTTTTCCCCCCTCCTGTGATAATTCCTGCAAGCACAAAAGATTCCTTTACATCATAAAAACCAAAGCATAGGGGGAAGTTCCTCTCTTGGAAAGATGACTGTTTCAGAATACACACACACACACATATGTATTGCCCACACCACTTTTCTTTCTCCTTTCTTTTTTTTTTTTTTTTAAATAATTCCAAAATAGTTTTGACAACAAATTTTGATTCAGCTTCAGAGCTTATTACTGGTTTCAATTCTCTTTTACTAGGGGATAAAGTTCCATTAAATCAGTGTCTGCAAGATTGGAGTCCAGGAGAATTCTATCCTATTTCATGGTTCATTATGAAAGATTCATACAGCCCTACTCATCATGTTTCTAGAGTCATCTACATCAAGTTTAGCGTACTAAAATGTTGTATGGTATAAAGTGACACGTTGAAACGATCAGTCAAGTTCACTGGGCTTAACCACTCTGACAACGATACGCAATCTTACTTTGGTGAGGGATAAAAAGACATCCCAATCAGCATACAAGAGCAATCTTTATTGTGGTAATTAGCATTTACCAAATTGCAACATTAAGCTCAGAATGTAGAAGAGTGCCCCAGAGGCAGAAGTACAGGAGAGATTACCTACAAGGCAGGGAGAATGGAAGCTGCCTTTGTGCTGGAAGGAGCCCTGCACTGACGTGAGCACCACACGCCCGAGCTTGTTTTCTGTGGGGAATGCTGGTAATAGAATTAGTGTCTATGACATGACATGTTAATAAACTGTCTCTCTCAAACACACACACATCCTCCTCAAGGATAAAAACCGCAAGTCATTCCTGTGCAAGATAGACTGAATTATTTAATTCAGTCAATTTAAGAGGTACCTGGAAAGCAACACTCAAGAGCAGAGTTAAAACATTTTAACTTCTTGGTTAAGTACAAGCTGGTATTTTTTTACCTTGTTTTTCCACTGCATGTAAGATACTAACCAAGAAACCCAAAACCAGACTGGAACTAGAAGATAAGCAGGGTACTACCCCAAGACTGTCAAACCAGAGTTATGTCATCAAATTCTTGATCTTCATTTAACACTGTACAGCTGAACAATCTGTGTGTGGATGCATGTACATGGACAGGGATATTAGGAAAAACGTCTTCACCAAAGGATAGTCAAGCATTGGAACAGACTCCCCAAGGAAGTGGTGAAGTCACCACCCCTGGAGGTATTTAAAAGATGTGCCGATGTGACACTTAAGGACATGGTTTAGTGGTGGACCTGGCAGTGTTAGGTTTAGGGCTGAACTCTGATTTTCCGGCGTAAGTGATTCTATGTTTCTATACATGCACGTGTTAGTGTTTTAACCAAGTCTGAGCCAGAAATCATTAGATTGAAGGAAGTACAGGTGCTACAAAGTCCAGTTCCCAAAGCCAGCGTCAATTCCTTTGGCTGCTTTCCATGACACAGACCAGTTGAGACCTCTGAGGAAACCACTCACAAGCTACAAATTCCCAGAACAACGTGGGATTCTACACCTCTGGTTTGGTTTGATTTTAAAGTCTTCATTCTCTCTCTCGTCTAGTAAAGACTACCTGAAGTGGCTCCTACAGTAGCTAATTGTATATACTAATGACACAGTCATGGCATTGGATACCTAAATATTTAAGCATTCTATCAACATGCCATTCTTACCAGGTTGACACCATCAGAGAAAGCAGATTTTTTTACCTAACCATGACTACTACTGTTAGCACTCATTCTATTTCCTCTTCCCAGTTTTGCTACTTTCCAGCAATCTACATTTTCATTTACACATTTATGCCATTATTTCACTAGGAGAAAAACTTCACAGGACTTTACAGGGGTTTCATTTGTATTTGATGATTCCATTTAATAGCCCTGTGGGCTAAAAGCCAACGGATGACAATGTCTAATTCATGATGGCAGAAGAGGATGTTAACCCCATTAGCATCAAAAGGAAATGACCAAGTGTCAAGACAGTTTTCACAGTTCCATTCTTGTTCTTTCAGACCAGTTAAAGCTCCCAGAATTAGGTTAGTCAATGGTGCAGACTAGTTGCTCGGTTAACAAGTCCGACGGTGCTGTCGGCCACTATGCACTGACTTCATCAGATGTGCTGTGCTGCTGGATCCAGTTACTAGAAAATTCTTAAAAAAAGATACACAATGAATTCTTTACACTTAAAAGATCTTAATGAAAAAAGAAAGATAAATTCTCACTTTATCTTTTCTCCACTTAAAAACAAGTGCACCTGAATAAAATGGATGAGAGGGGGAGGATACATATTTTCTATACTATATCATTTGTCCTTCTCGTTATCACGACACAGGAAAATTAAAGTAGCCTTGTAGTGTTCTCAAACTTGACTAGATAAATGACAGGGTAAGCACAGGGGTTTATGCTATTTCTCAGAGACCAGTCCCCTAAGTTTGTCTGGAGCCTCATCTCCTTCTCAGTCTCATTTCGACAAAGCCTCCCTGCTGAACAAAGACTCATTCCAGGCTGGCAGACTCATTATCGCTGGTCTAAGTGAGACTTCATTCCAATCTTTTAGTTGTTTCTAAATATCTACTCTCCTTCACTTTTCTCTATTAACTTTAGGGATATAATAAACCTTCACAAATAGTACAGCCAACGAGTAGTCAAAAAAAGTTAAGTGTGGACCCTCCATGGAAGATGCTTCAACATGGAAGTGCAAGCAAGTAACCAGAAACAGAGAAAAATCAGATATATTTTGCAATATTGGTCTTACAAGGCACTGACTGACCAGTTCTATAAGCTTTCTGTCCTGCAGGATACTCAATCGTTTAACTCTTGGAGGTTCTTGCTTTGGAAAAACAAGAAGCCATGTCAGTGGCCAACCATGGCTAGTTCCAAACACAAAACATGGAGGAAATAACTCTAATTCTAACTGGCTCTTTTGTTCATTAGGAAGCTAGAACAGTATTTTGCCAGTCTGGCTGTACACACTTGCTGTGGCCACTAAGGACATTCAGGCTCGAAGGAAAAATGTGAAAGAGGAGAGACATTATGAACACTCCTCCTTCACTCCCCAAAATAACTGAAACCCATTTCAAAACAACAACACAGTCCTCAAAAACATGGGTCAAAGTAAAGGCACTAAAAAGGTTTCACTTAACAACAGCCTCTTCCCTTCCAACCAAATTCCCAACTTTCGTCTTAGGCAATCTTAGACTCTTCACTCTATTAATAGCTTAATGCATGATAAATAATACATTATTCAAAAGGAACTTGTAGTTTCATATTTGGTACAATACTTGCAAGCTACTGGCACTGTCTTCCTCTTGATTTCAAGTGACATGCCCAAAGTCTTTGCAAGGAAAAATAAATCTGCTCATTCAAAACAGATAGTGTCTCTGCCCAGCTGAATGCATCTTTTCCTTGCCACCAAAGAAATAAGAAATACCAAGTTCAAAACGTACTTCAAAGGGGGGGAGAGCACATAAAAAACGACAAGGTGTCGTATTTAATTTGGGTCACACCACTTCCAAAAGGACATAGCAGAATTATAAAAGTTTCAAAGATGGGCAATAAAAATAATGTAAGTCATGCTGATTCTTCTTGATCAGTAGGGACTGAAGATGTTGAGACTTCTTAGATCAAAGAAGCAAAAGCAAAGGCAGAGACGACATGAAAATAAAGAAGACAATATGATAAAAGGCACAGAAAAGATAAATTGAGGTCTACCATTCAGTCTCTTTCACAATGTAAGATCAAGGATACATTCAACAAGGTCACAAATCTGACACAAGGCATTATCCACCTGTGGAACACAAGAGTACATGATATCATCAATATAAAGTGTTCAGGTTGAATAAAAAAGTCTGATGGGTTACACATGTACCCATTCCAATGGCATTCTTAAGTTAATGTTCTGATTCATCCAAATCAAACCCTTTTCTTCATCTTTTAGAAGAGAAATTCCCCAGACTCTAATTTTGATAGTGTCAAGAATATTTCATTTTCAGTTTATCACTGAACACTTCACTTTTTATACAGCCATAAATCACAATGCAACAGAAATTGAAACAAAACATTCTTGGTTTACTGGTGTCAGTAATTTCATGACAAAATATCTGTATCTCATATCGAGCTTTTAAATGTCTTTGTGGTCTTCATTGGAGGAAAGTGGATTTATAAATATTGGAATTTCAGAAGTGAAGCTAGCACCTTTCCATAAGTTTTGTAAATACCTACACTTTCAACGTGTCTTTAGTATGAAAATAACCCACATTGCCAAGACTGAAATAGCACCAAACATGAATCAACTGCAAACACAAACAACCAAACAAAAAGGTGCACACTAACAGCACCTGCTCTGGCAACGCGTCGCGGTTACAGAGCTAGGAAGGCCTCTGTGAGACCATGGAATACGTCAATATGGAAGGGCCCCATAAGGATATCGGGCGCTCATTCACTCCTTACGTGACCATAATACACTCCAAGGTACAAGGCAGTTTTTAAATAACATGTGAAAGGAGACTTTTTCCATCTTCCACTCTTTTCAGTTGAAGTGGTCTGACCATGGTTGGAGGTCAGGTACCCACCACGGCCACTCTATCACTCCCCCTTCTCAGCTAGATGGGGAGAAAATACAACGAACACCCAGGGGTTGAGATAAGGACAGGGGGATCACTTGCAGTTCCTGTCCTGGGCAAAATAGACTCGACAGAGCCCCCCGCGGTGGCTCTCTTGGATCCAGAGGAATCTTCCAGCAGCTTCTCACAGAAGCCACCCCAGTAGCCCCTCCACTACCAAAACCTGCTCACACAAACCCAACGCATCAGTTCACTGGGGAGTTGAGCACAATAGTTACCAGAAAAAGAAAGTGCCTCGTGCCCATGGTGGCAGAGAAAGACTCATCCTCAGCCTGCAGCTCCTCAACGCACTACTCTGACCGAGCTCCTCTCTGGTCGGGAAACAATGGCTTGTTCTGCTCGTGAGGCTGCAGATACCACGTTGTGGTGAAGCACCTTCAGAAACCAGAGGCACACAGAGACGTGCAACTGTCCTGCAGCAGCTCTGAGCTAGAGAACCTCTGAACGGGAGAGAACATACTTGACAGCAGCAGAGGGGAGGAGAAAGTCTATCCGCAGGAGAGCAGAGCAGGAATGTCACCGATATATCACTTTACATCTCTGTTACTATTTTCTTGTTGCTATGGGGATACTAGAGAAAGTGGTTAGCATTTTGTATTCAAAGACCCACGTAAAGTCTAGGTGTGAACACTATCATTTGTTTGCAGCCTATAATTTTCTCTTCCAAGTAGTGTTAAATAGTTTTGTTTGGGGGGAGGGTATTAATAATATTCTCTTCTCTATTCACATGTTAAAATTAGCTAACCTTCTACCTGTTCTGGAGAACGTCCAAGAAAGTCTAAAGCAATGACAAGCACTAACTTATCAGGGTAAAACAGATCTTTTTTCCATATAATTAAAATTAACGTACTAACTGGAATACTCTTCATAGAGCTGATGTTATCTCGCTTTTTATGATGAGGCCATCTACAAAATTAATTCCATCATATTTAACTTGAGTGTCAAGAACCAGACTTCAAAGCACTTTAGAGGAAACAGCTTTGAAAATTTTAGTAATGATTACAGGGGCAGTCTAGGAGTCCTTCCTCATCCTGATTAAACAACATTCCCTGCATTCTCTGAGACAGGATCAGCAATGGAAATCAACAGAGGTAAATACTGGAATTCTTATTTTTTTAGTTGCATCAACACAGAAGAGGAGAAGAAACCACACAGTATACTCTAGGCTCTGTCTGTATATTCATCTGACAACTTCTCATTTCAACCTGAAAGAAAATATGACTCCTCACATTTACTCAATCAGGAACAAACAGATCCTGAAGAACGGACTCAGCACCATGAAAGTGCCAGCAACACTTTATTTTTTGTATTTCAATAAATTGTTTGATGTTCTGCCTGAAGGCTTAAATTGTGCAGGAGGAATAAGCACACCTAGCTAGTGATTGCATTGCTGCTCACTTATCTTCAAAATTTAAACTCCTCCTCAATATTCTCAGAGCTAAATCCCATGAGGTTCGGTAATGCAGTCAGTCCCTGTGCGGAGAGCGTTTTCTACACAGTCTATGTACAACAAAGATGTAACAAAGTAAAATACAAAATGAAGAAAATGCCAATTTTCGGTCTCTAGTCTAGGCTATTTTCACTGAGCTGTAAATAGAAGTTTCAAACACAAGCTAAGTATCAACTGGAGACAGTTTCATGGCATCAGGGAAGAGCTGTACAGAAAGGTTTGCACTAGCAGGTTTCCCAGCATTAGTTACAAATTCTGAATTATTTTTCCCAAGCTGCAAGGGCCATTACAGTAATTTCTCCTAGAAATCTTGACAGGGTTCAACCATATTCAAAGAGTATTAGTGTTCAGACTGATAGGAGTGTGGATGGGGAGGTACTTAGTGTGTTCCCACTTCTATCAATCATACTGAAAGCTCACAAAGACCAACAGAAAGCATCCACCTGACCTCAAAAATCTCTTATCGCCTGTTAACAACACCCCAAAGATGCAGTTTATGCTAAGAATTGACTACTCAAAAGTAAATATATAAAGTTGTAAGTAGGCACATAAACATACTGAAAGGATGCTAAAGGGAAAGGCTATTTCCCCAGGGAGCCTGAGAAAAAAGAACTCTTTACAAAAGGTCACTTCAAAATAAAAAATATTTTAGCTCAACGCCATATTCTCTTAGCAAACATCATCAAATATTATTTGAGATGACTGAAATGGAGGGGGGAAAACAGGCATCCCAGATTTAGATGAAGACTGATGCTACTTGCAGATGAAGGAGCTGGAGGCATTTGACGCAGCATCAAAACCTGCAGCAGCAGTTCGAAAGGGCTGATTAAAATTCAGACGCTGTAACCCGAGTGTGTGAAATACGGAGCTACATAATTCATAAACAGAAAGCTACATTAAATAGCATTAAAGATCCTGCTTATGCAAAAGCAAAGCCATACAGAATGGTTGCAAGCACACTCAGCGTACGTACCAAGCCGGGCTTCTCGCGGGCGCAGGTACCCGTTCCCAGCAGCACGAGGAGGAGAGGAGCCCTCCCACAGCAACAAGAACAAAGAAACACCAGCTGGAGGACACCACAGGATTAACAATTTAAACCTTGTGGGCAGCCTGGAGGTGCAACAGGTGGGGAGAAATTAATTCTGCAGGTTTAGCAGCAGATTGCTCTGCGCAGAGATGGCACCGCTGCTGAAGGCTGCGCACGGGTCCGAGAGCCCAGGGGTCAGCTCAGCACAAGGGCAGCTGGTGTTGGACACACTTTTGAACTTGGCAAGTCATCCATTGGCATATAATCATTATCACCAACCACTTAATTTGGGGTTAATGGGGGGAAAAAATGGGTGCTAAATGAGAGCCAATACTATATTATAAAGGAGTAACAGAACAAGTTCTCTATTGTGGCGACTCACCTTCCCTGCGGTCAATAAAACTACATCAGCAGGAGATTTTGTCCCACTACAAGCAAATAATTCACACTGAATCATTTATCTAATTAATCTCAAATTTTCAGCATGAATGCTAACAGCCACAAAATTCCTCTCTTATTTGTATTTGCTGCTATTCACTGAATAATCCTTGCCTGTGATACTGCTGTGAGGTGTCCACAGGAGGATGGGAGAATTTCTGCCCTGGCCTCAAGGTTACATCATGTTTCTGTGCACCAGGAATACATAACTTGGAAAGTAAAAGTTGTTTCCCACCATTATTCTGTGTCATTTGCTGGAAGGTCAATGCTATTGTTTAAAAAATTTTGTCAGTGAACTGACTTAGTAAAACGCTCAAAAAACCGAACACTACAAATTCCGTGAACGAACATAAAACAAAGATCATTTACCACTGTTCCTCTATTGCTTATATTAAAAAACAACTATGAGAAATAATCCCTTTTGGTTTTCCCTCTCTTAAAATAAATGCAGAGGTTTTGTATGGATATGAATAATTGAATAACCCAGTGATTTATAGCTATTATATATTTATATGTTCTCTCTCATTGTTTTTTTTTAATCAAAGGAGTCTGCAGAGATGAACTATTCAATGGATCTCCCTGCCATGCCCAAGGCTCATTTTTTGCCCCACACATCATACAGGAGCAGCTTATTCATTACAGTCATTGTTTTAAGGATGCCCTTTCAGTGCTCCCTTTGTTTCCTGGGGGGTCCTTTGCTAAAAACCTTGAGAGCAGGTTCTCTTCGGTTCCCCAGACATCTGTTTTCCTTCAATCCCTTATGCTACTACACATTAGCATTTAACATCTGTACAGAGTTAATGTTTCAAGGCCCAGCTAGAGTTGACACCATTCTGCCAGAACCTACGCGCCGCCTAGAAGAGACACAATAAACAATGCACGACGCAATCAAGGACGGCGCACGCTGCAACCGGAACGGGATGGGGCAAGCCAAAGCCTCGCTGGAGCATTTTGCTACACAGGGCATTTATCAACAGTATTGCTCAAAAGCTGCTGGATGGCTTGTTCTGGAGTAACTAGAGTAACTGTGCTCTTCTCCTGCACACTCATTAATTCTCAGTTAAAAGGTGCAACAAAAAAACAGTGTCTTTAAGGAAGGCTGAATCAAGAAGGGAAAAGCCATTTTTTCTGGTTGCCAGTTGTTCGCAAACACATTTCAAGAAATGTTGTTAAATGCCTCTCGAAACATTAATGTCACTGCCAAAAAACTGCTTTGAGTCGAGCGCACGGTCACAAATGTGCATTATCTGTCATGTGCTCCTCTTCAAACCACCATATTTACACTCCGCACTACCTGAAGCACTTCTGGTTTGTCACAACTGTCCTCTGCTGCGTGAATTGTCCTGCGTTCACTGGGGCGCAGGCAGCAGGAGCTGAAGGATTCTTCCGAGTTCTGAAAAAACACAGCCCTTTTCCCTCTTTCATGCTAACAGCAGTTTGTTGACTGGAGGAAAACAAAAGGATTAACGGTTCTCATGCTTCCAATTAAATGCTTTGGCCTTCTCTACCTTGCTTTTTAATCAGTGGCCCTGGGGCCCGTTCCTTGTATACACTAGCGAATTTAATATTAGCTCTTAATAAACCAGCTACTGACAGTCAGGAATGAAAGCTGCGTAGAGGAAATTACTATAGAAACATAATTTGCCTTTCAAAATGCAGCAAAAGTAACAACAATGGCACACCAGTTTGTTTACGTATGGTTTACCTACTTCCACTGATTATTACACAAGGCGCTGCTCGGTGTTACAAGGCTTGCTGCTTCTAAAACATACAGATAACTCTGCTAGGGTCGAACACCTTATTCTAACTTGTTGAAGTTACTGTATTTAGCTCAAGAAGCCGTGCTTCCCACCTCCTACTTACTGACCTGAGAGGTCATCAAACCACAAACATCACGTCCTACACTGAAAAAAATCCCACCAGCCGTGCCAAGTACGCTCAAAGACAAATAACATTTGCATTTTCCTTTCAGCATCAGAAGCCAACCCCTATGATGATTTCTTGCTCCAGCACTTTCCAGGGCTTTGAAGGCTGTCATCAAGACTGAGGTAGAAACTCCAGTATTCTCCATCACCTCCAACTTTGCTTAACACAGCACTCAGACTCGTAAGTCCCACAACTCTTTTGAACAGAAAGAATTATTATGGGTTAAGGACCAGCTGTCCCAGAGTAACCTTCATCAGCAACTACGGCATTTGAATCACTCTGGACACTTATGAACTGAAGAAGTGCGTAGGAATACAAAACCATCAAGAAACAACTTAGTTGTCTTTTCTTCCCCTCCTCCCTTTCCTTAGACAGAGGAATTCCAACAGCACTACATCAGACAAATCTCACAACGCTTTCTTAATTGGCATTAACCAGTATTTCAGGAGGTAACATTTCACTAATTTAAAGAAAATCAGACACAACTTATTATAGTCAGCTTACAGTAATAGTACCCTTCAGATTTTGTCAGTAATGAAGATAAAGCAATAATACCTTCAAATAATTGTTCCCCACAATCTTGCATCACATGGATAGCTATTAGCCTAAAGCACAATCATGGCTCATTAGGACTCTCCAAATAATAACTTAGAACAAAAGAGAGAAAGACTCCTCATACACAAACTCATATAGTTTGTCCAAATCACTGAGGTAATTGAATGAGATTAGAGTTAAGGCAAACATCATAGCTCTAAAAGATTTAAGCCAAACAGAAACTTTCAAATTCTGATCATGCTGTGTCCTCCTACATCCTCTCTCTCCCTTCTACATCTCCTTGTTCCCCAGACTCTGCTCCCAATTTTGCTTTTTGTTTCTCCAACACCTCCCTTCCGCGTTCAGTGCCTTCTCAGAACGAAAGCAACAGAGAAAAATCGTAAAATCATAGAATGCTTTGGGTTGGAAGGGACTTTAAGATCCTCGTGTTCCAAGCCCCTTGCCAGGGGCAGGGACGCCTCCCACTAGAGCAGGTTGCTCAAAGCCCCATCCAACCTGGCCTGTAGCCCTTCCAGCGAGGGGACTTCCACAGCTTCTCTGGGCAACCTGGTCCAGTGTCTCAGCACCCTCACAGAAAAGCATTTCTTCCTCATATCTAATCTAAATCTACCCTCTTTTTGTCCAAGATCATTGCCACCCAATATATGTTGAGGATGACTACACTCCCTGATTACGTCTTTCCCCATCTTCCCTGTAGGCCCTCTTTAAATACTGCAAGGCTGCTAAAGAAGCTTTTCTTATTGCCCTTGATGCCCCTGGCCTGATTTAATTCTATCAGGGCTTTGGCTATAAAACAAATCTCAAGCAGCTGCAGACAAAAGGATGAAGAAAACAGGTGAGGGAGGCATGAGCAAGGAGCACAGTAGGGCTGTAGGAGGTAAAGCCTCGCATCATTACTCCTCTTGCTTTCCAAGAAGCAGAATATCTATGGAAGCAGACAGATACCTTCTTAGAGGCAGAACAGCAATGTTAGTGTTGCTAGTGGGACAACATCTTTCAATGTGCTGCAGAAGCTCAAAGCAAAGAGCAGGATCATTAGCCTGATTATTCCCAGTGCTCAAGACTGAGTACTGCAGGATACAACAATCGTTGGAAGCAAATGAAAAAGGTAAAGTGAGGGCCCAGCTTCATCATGTCAGGCTACAGTCATTAACTCCCAGGATCTAAACGTACAAGAAACAGAGAATACCCCTACCAGTGAACCAGCAGTAAACCCAGAATATAGTCCAAGATGATCATGCTGTGTCCCACACACATTCATCCCACCTTGGGAAGCTGCTGTCCTTTGTCTCTACTTGGTGGAGAGACAGAGCCTCCAACTGGTTAATTCCTTTCATTGAGGATGTGAAAAATTAGAGACATCAGTTGTCCCAGAGGGTCTGAATATAAAATAAACTCTGAACAGACTAAAAGTAAGGCAAGGAAAATACCCTTAATACCAAATCTGGTTGGGCTGTGCCATCTAACAACTCATCCACACATATTTTTCAGCCAGCTCTAACAGAAACAAAGGCAGGACAGTTTTGGCTCACCAAGGCAGAAAAACTTACAGTGGAGAACACTACAATGGTTTAAAAAATTTAATAGACCTTTTCGTTCCCAAAATTGGAATTATGTCTGGCAGGGGTGGTGGAGGGGGTGGTGAAATCAGAAGGGTTGAGCCGAGAACAAAAGCAATACTGTGGGCTGAAAGTCAGAGACCTGCATTTCACTCCCAGCTCTGATACAGCCTTCCTGTGTGATCATGAACAAAAAAACTTGACCTGCCTGGGTCTCCGGGTCTTGGTTGCTCTTTCTCTATTTGCCCTGCAAGGACTGGAGCAGAGGTTCTGCAGCACATGGCCCAGCTCATGCTCTCAGTTGAGGTATTTGCACTGGAATGTAACAAAAACAATTAACAAGTGACTGACTAATGCTAGCATTTTAATAAATTGGTCAAACAGTGTGTAAGCAAATGAAACCTTCCTTTTCAGGAAACACAGGGACCTTCAGCAACCAAGAAAGAGAATTCATGCGAAGGGGCTCACACACAGACAACTCCAGAACAAGAGCTGTGATTAAGATTTTCCCAGTGTGGTCTTGACAAAAATTGATTAAAATGACAGATACACATGTCAGAATAGATGAAGAATTGCTGCACAAAAATCCACACCAGTTAATGTGCCAGAGCCAGCAAAACTACCCGGAGTCATACCAGATAAAGACACAAATAAAACACTGTCAACAATAAAAACAATATTACAAAATGTTTGGCTGGTGAACAAAAAACCACATACTTGGATTGGGAAAATATCAGTAGTCAAAGGTAACTGGTGTGTAGACTCACGCCACACCGGTTCTGCTCAGGACACCCAACTTGTCCCCAGTCACACCTCAAAGAAGGGCTGCAAGAAAACCAGTTCCACAGCAGGATTTCTCCACCCACGCTTTTGATCACTCAACATCAAACTACTGGAAAAGGGCTGACAAACTATGAAAGTGCAGTAACTTGATCGATGTGACTGAAGATATCCCAGAGACACCTTTTCTCCTGGTAAAGGTAGAAGGAAAATGCAGATTGACAGATGAATCTTTGGGGAATCCTCTTCCACTAAGCTGAAACCCACTGCCATCAATTGCAGCCTGTAGCAGAGGACAGATGCAAAACAGGGTTACCCTGCCCACCTTTTCCAGAAGACGAAGCCACTCACACCAATTTTAAGGCCACTATTTTATTCCCCTGTATGTCAAACCAATGGATGCAAGTAATTTTTATTTCTTGTTTATAGCGCGAGACCAAGATGACCCCTCTGTCTGCTATTACATTAAAATAAAGGAGAACACATGGGTGTAAATAACAGCAAAATTGACCTTCTACATGGTCAAAATTCAGGGGAAATACCAATGGGATAGGGAACACTATGAGACAGTACTGCTGAACAAGAGAAATGAGTACAGATGGTAGACTGTCGACTACCATACTACACTGAAAATGTGTATACGTTTCTGTAAAAATACCTGTGATTACATACAGGAGTATTTTAAACTAGCCACTGCTTCTAGCATGATTTGAAATTCCCATTTTCCCCAAGTATCAGGGAGAAGGAACCCCCATGGTTATCGTTTAAACAGAAACAAATACAGAGGCTGACACATTTCTCTTTCCAGTCAACAGGTAAAGCTTTACTGACTGCTTTGAAAGCCAGGATGTCATCCCAAACATTTTATGCTTTTTAAAAGAAACAGGAAATTAAATGTTGGGGGGTTTTCAGGTGCAACTACTGCAAAACACTCTCTCCTTGCAGGGGAAGATGCAATGGAAAGGAAAACTAAAAAGGTCACAGAAGCAAAATAAACACGTGTCCCTATGGAGGAGTAGAGATTAGATCATCTTGTGCTTCTCACCGAGAGCGGATAGGGTTGTGGAAAATGAAGAGCCAAATTTTGCCGTATTCTTCCTTGCTAAGGGCTATGTTGCATGCTTATCTTTGATTATCTCCTTCACTTGACCTTATGAGGCAGAAAAAAGGCACCTCATACATCTGCCCCATTTATTTTAAATCTATTAACAGACAGGACTTGTGTTTTAATGAATCCATTTTGACATTCTGGTCATCAGAAACTGCACTAGTGGCAATAAAAGGGGTAGAGATGTGTTACAGACTGTTAAAGGAGTTAATATTCAGGATGAAAATAAGACATTTGACCCTTACCAAGAAGCTAACTCCCATCATATATCAATGAGTTACATACTTGCTCTTTACTTGGCACTAGTAACTGAGTCAAACAGTCTCCCCACTACTACTGAAAAGGTAATAGTGAAGATTCATAATTCATACAGATTATTTTGTGCGTGTGATCTTACAGTTACAGTGTAAGCATTTGATACACTAAGAATCAATGAGGAACTGAGTTCTGAAGCACAGGCTTGAGATGAAACACCTTCATTCTCATAGTGTAATTGGCTCGACGCAGTCACTGCCTAACAGCAGAACTAGTTTCCATAGGAAAAGAATAAATTCCTTACAGCAGTTTGGACTTTAATTAAAATCAGCTATCAAAATGTGTCTTAACTTGGGTCTTGCTCCTACGTTAAGCACAAAACAGAGGTCAAGAATAGGGATGCAGTCAACATGCCTCACTGCTCGGGTTTACTTTCAAAACAAGGGTTTTGTCTGGAAACAAAAAATTAACATGAAAACAACTGTTTAAAGCACATACACCCTCCTTAGCTCCAAAAGCAGCTGCAAGGTTCATACCTGGGCTCCCACCTGAACCTGCTGGCAGCAACACTGAAAGGGAGGGACCTGACCTACAGCACCAACCCCTCCTAGAGAGTAAATGTAAAGCCAGGCTTGTAAAGCTCTTCAGGTGCGTAACTCTCATCGATCTCACCGAACTGAGAATTCAATGGGAGTTAGACACCTAAGTAGCTCCCAGAAGAGATCCGAGAGATTTCTCAACATGTTCTGCTCTTAGAAGTCCAGAAGGAGATCAAGTAATGCATTTGGTTTTCTTAACCTGACACAGACAGCATCTTTAAGGGAAACACGTTCTATTTAGAGAAATCTATGGGCTGGTTCTCAGTCCCAAGGAATTGATCTCTGTTTCATCTAGACAAGGCGTCACTGCATCTCATACCCTTCTCCTTGGTATCATTTCTCAACAGGCTCAATAAAAAAATTACTCCCCAGAGTCTGCTTCTTTGTAAAAATTCGTAATCTCTCAGGATTATATTTTTTGCCACTCGGTTTCCTTACCCTGTATCTTATTTGTATCAACTCTTTCAAAACAGAAATTGAATTTTAGCTAAATATTAAAACAGTAAGCAAGTGCAGTTTTGTGTGTGACAATAAAAACTTTACAGACTTTTTTAATGGTTATTACATGAAAGAGTCTCTCAATCAACTTATACAGTGGAGCGAGCGTGTATGTACAAGGAAAACAAACTTTAAAGAAAGAAGAAAAAAGGCAGGGTAGGAGAGAAAAGACGTATTTTACAGCTACTTCTGTCACAAAGAAGAAAGTTGATTATCACTCTTTGATAAGGAAGAAGAAAGTGGTCTAACGCTTGTAAAGCTAAGCCGGTTTATAATTTCCCTTTCAGTTCTCTGACTTTCCCCCACAAGCCTTTCCTGTGCAAGGTTACACGTGCAAACAGCAAGCAACTGGGTTTGGGGCTCTTTTCAAAGCACATATTAGGACTTCTAAACTCTTGCAAGTGTCCTAAAGCAGACATCATATGGGAAAGCTTGTAATCATCAGTGTTTCCTTGTCAGTGGGAAAATAGTCAAAGCGAAAAACAGTGTGGGGGGGAAGCCTTAACAGAACAGACTAAGCCGGGAAGACACACGGCTCTAACGGAGGGGGCATCATCTCCTATATATTTTGAAAACCTCCCACACAGGGTAACATGACCACTCTGAAATCCAGCCAGGTATTTACAAACACGCCATTCCCCGTCAGCCTCCCCACAGAGCTGCTTATGGAAGCGAGGATGCGTGTGTGAAAAGACTGAAAATGCTGTGCTTGGATCAGCACTACGGCAGGACCCGATCGTTTTTATCTCAAATCCCCAGTCTCTCCTTATTTTACAGGTAATTAGTAAATGCTGTGCAAAACAAATTCCCTCTGAAACTCCAGCTCCACACAGTCCAGCTGGTTTTGTGAGTGATCCTTCCCTTAACAATATGCCGGAGCGCCGATGCACCCACAGGTTTTGTTCCACGGCCGTGGTTTTCTATTTCCCCAGGAACTCCGAGCCAGGTTCAGTGCTGCAGCACAATTGCTAATCTTCAGTGACCTTCTACCCCCACAGCCCTCTACTCCGGCGATTAGAATTGATTTTTCTCCTTCTCACCATCCAACAATCTCACGTGCTGTCCTTGCTTTACTATTAGACAATGCAAAGTTGCATGCAGAGCAAAACACGCGAAATCAGGTTTTTGTACAGCCCTGAAAGCATTTAGTCTCAGCAGCCAGCAAGGAAGCAATAGGAAGACAGAGTGTGACTATCTCCCTCTGTCCAAAATGCCCCAGAACAGGATGCTTTCAATTTACAGCAGCATACAGAGCATGAGGACCTGCCCATTAGCTGAGTGAAACACAAAGGCATTAACTTGTATCAACTGGAGTCAGGAGCATGAAGTGAGTTTTAATAATTAATCTTACAAGACGCAAAGATTAAAGAACTATTAAGAACAAAACAAGCTATTAGTAGACTACTGAAGGTTCATTTTTTATACTCGAACACTCTGATTATGAGAAGTGACATAGGTCCCTTTCCATAGATGATGAAGAAATTACAAGCAAGTACTTTCCAAAATTTATGTGACTTCACATAGCATGTTCGACAACCAGCTACACCAAGAGAGAGCAACAGCACAGATGTATGCAGAGGAGATGGTGCTGAGGCAGACTTTGGTGGACGCAGACGGGAGGTGCTGCAGCCTGCCAACAGCGAGCCTCCGTCACCTCCACGGAGGTCCCACAACACTGGGGCGAAGAACCACCCACAGCTCTCTCACCTGACCTCCTGTGCAGACTCCTGGAAGCGGGCACTGCCCATATCCCGAGGTTTTCCCAATTCCCAGATGTTTCATTAACTGTCTGAGGCTCATCAGCTCCGCTCTTAAGCCGTTCACTATGCCTGGACAGGCAGTCTCCTACTTCTGAGTAAAGGCAAAGCATTAACTTCTCTTCTCTGCAGCAAAGGATTTTATACTCTTGTTACAATAATAGTTTTTGCTTTGTTTAAAGATAATTAGATCTACAAATCAATACAGTCTCTTCTAAGCAGCAATTACAACTGAAAAAGACAGCTACAGGTAATCTGAAAGCTGTTCAAGTAGTGGCTGTTACCTTGGAGGCAGTCTGTCACATTTTCAAGCAGAGATATTAAATAACGCTGGTTTTGCTTGCCTTGCCTTGTCAGAAGGTCCCATTTCCACCGACAGAAAACGCAGTTCAATACTCTGCTACACAAAGAGGTTACAGGCTCGGGAGTAGAGCCTTGAAAGCAAGTAGCGCACATGAGAGACACGTGGCATAGGGAATGACAAATAATAAAATTTAAAAACTCACAATTAAATAAATAAAATAACAAATGAAAGTGTCAGTCAGTCTACTAAAGTCATTCTGCTTCCCTCTGTATGCCAGCAAGAGTGTTACAATAGCTGGTGCATCGATCTGTATTATGGAAATAAATTAATTCTTTCAGCATAATCCATGTTTCTCACATCCTCACGGCCCTAGCTTTTAATACGAAGAGGTGGGTATAAAAAGAATTTAAACACAAACAACATTCATAATTTAGACTTTTTGAAAGCCTGAAAAAATCATCACCCATGTTTTGGAAGCACTAAGCCACATGTCTGGAGGGCTTATATTTCATCTGCGAGCAAAAACTAAACAAGGCAGGAGTTAAGAAATCTTTTCAATCTTCTTAATAGAAAAGAAATTGAAAGCAAGATACATTAAATAAATATTAGTACAGTAAAGCAGGAGGGATTAAGGGGGATTCTAGCTGTGCCCAAGCGACCAAGATGTTTCTAAGCACATGCAATCCAGTTTCACCGAGGGGTGGTATCCCTTCTGTGTGTTATTTGTACTTTCAGAGGATTCACCATGAGCAGTGCTCTACAACTCCCACATCACATCCAGTACTTCATACTTCATCTAAACCATCTTTAAAAGAAATCTCCATTTACAGATTCTGGCTGTCAGAGTATTGCTCTTCTTGTTACACTGTTTTAAAGGTGAATTATCCCAACTCCTCTCCTCAGAGAGGTTTCAGCACACTTGAAGCAACCAAGACCAGACAAGGTGGCAGGACTCATTACTGGACTTTGCTGGTCATAGGAACCCTCCTGGAGAGCATGGAATTTGAGTACAAAATTCAGATTTTTAAATGTTCAGAAAATCTTGCCTTGAACACGCTAATGTGTGGTCAATCCCTTCAGAACTCTACAGATTTCTGATGGGTCCTTTACAAACAACTGAATTACCTCAGCTAAGAAAATAATTAGATGAGAACAGAATATCCTCAGAGATAAGAAACAATTTTGTTCACACATTGGAGTAGGTGAAGTTTGAGCTCACTTTAACGATGGTTACCAAAGAGGAGCTATTTTTGGAAAAAAAAAAAAAAAGTCAATTGCAAAAATGTGCTTTTTGTTCTGACAAAAAAAAAGAGAGAAGCATTCTTTATTCACTGCTTGTTTTGCTCCTGATTTAATATAAAACTCTTCCTGGGATTTGGGAACTCACTTCCACAGTGTCTTGTTCTGCTTTTATGACTCCATTAAGGTCACAACTCTCTCTGCTTCACTCACAGAATGATCTCTTCTCTGCTCCCCTTGGCTAAAATGTCACTACAGTGGGACTGACCTTCAAAGCTTTCAGCTTTAAAATAACTCCCTCGAAGTGGCAGCTTCATTTCCCATTGACTGAGTAAAAGAAGTATCTGTGAGCAGGCTCTCAGATCCCTCGCCTTCCCTCATACACACCAAGCTCAGACTCACAAGACCAAAGCCCGGTGGTCTGTTACCACGCACATACGTGGGCTACACTACACACTTTTTTTTTCCCTTCACCCACTCCCACCAGGAGCTCAGGGGCTCATTTACCTTCACCACGCAGCTAATCGAGCGCGGAGCCCAGTATTTTGCGAGCTGTTAACCTCTTTCCACCGTATCAGCAACCTTCTCTTCCCAAGCTTCACACTTGAGCTGCAAATGAAGACGGTTCACCCTCCAACACACAGAGGGGGATGATTTTGGATGTCGGGCCCTGCCTGTCAGTAAGACAAGAGCCACAGGAGATATTAGCTCTGGCCCTGGAGCCGCACAGACCCGACTCCGTCCACAGCAAAAAGAGACCTCAGCTTTATGCTCGAGCCTCTCAGGCTGCCAATCTCCCAGACAGATGCTGCTATCCTTATGTAATTATCATAGTTATAAGAGAAACAGCATACAAGAACAAAGACTTCATTATTAGCTCTAATTAGCTATAAGCTAAAGGGGATTTAACATCATTTTCTCCTCCGATATGGATGTCAAAGGGGAAAAAAAAAGCTTTCTGTAACCACTCACCTGTTTCAAGGCAAGAAAATTTTGTAAATAGCCAGGGTAGGAAGAAAAGAGAGGCCTCTAAGATCAGAAGACAGCTAAAGCTATTTTAAGTTTACTCGTAAACACTTCTTCAAATAGTTCACATTAGTTAAGATTTCTTTTTGAACACAGCTTTATGACAGGCTTCAGCATCTACCAGAGCACCTCTCAGAAGCTCACAACTACTTCTCCCCTAACAAAAGAGGTGGCAGTAGATACTTCGAAAATAACTCACGCTTCTTCCTTCCTGATATTTTGGGGTTTCACAGTTTATGGCTGGTTTTGTGCCAGTTTGCTTTACTGTTTTAGGGTGTGAAAATGTGAACGTGCCCAGGCTTGAACTTACGGAATGAATCAATGAGGAGGGCAGCCAAGACACGACGCAGCTATGGGAAAGCTCATGGCTTTGGCGGGTTGAAGCACAGAGGTTTCTCAGCTCCAGGCTCACCAAGACTGGTCGTGCCGTGACTCAACTGAAAGCACCAGGCTGCCAGGCAAAGAAAGCAGACAAAGTACTTCCGTTTTTTTAGGAAGTCTCAATGTATGCTTGCCTTCTCAAGCACTTCGATGACTTTGAAGAAAAAAGCACGATACACTACGTAAGAAAAAAAATCCGAGGGAGGATGATAGCATCGATCAGGCTGCAGTTCTTGGGGTGGGCATTACAGGTTATGTTCTCTTTAACAAGAAGAACAGACCGAGCTGCTTTAATTTCTGACTGGTTATTTCCATGATTGATTTCTAGGCCATGTAGGTTATGTGTATGCACATTGTGAGATTATGTCACCCTTGTTTTCCTGGAAAAAAGGAAAACAGCATTTTTTCTAGTAGATCTATATATTTAGAATACCAGTACTAAGCATTATTTTTATATCCAATTTCTTTTTATAAAATTATTTTGCTATTCCTTCAGGGAAAATAGAATGGACTCAGACGCCCTTCCAATGTGTGAAGAATACAGATTTTCAGTGTTACTTGATATAAATGTTTATGTTTGCTGTCAACATATGGACATGTGTAAAATTTGTAGTTTGCTAAATACCAAATATTTCACCCATGAAAATGGTAAAAAGCTAAATTTCTAGACCACAGTGTTGAAAAGTGACTTATTTAAAAACATGTTGATCTTCAGATCCTGCAGACCCTACAAACCAGCTCCTTTGAATCAATCTATGCTTAGCACCCACAAACTGAAGCATCTCCCCCCAAAATTAATGACAGGTCGCTTCAAAAACTATATTGTTCTCAGGACTGAGATTAAACTGGCCTGAGAGTAAACTTCCATTTGTCACTAATTTTACATTGCCATTTTACTTTGCCTGAGACTTGCTCAAAATATTCCCCAGTCCCCAGCACAGCAGATTACAACAGACCCCCATATAATCAAGGACGACTTGATGAGGTTTGCCGAGTTTCACAGCACTGCTAATCTCTTTTCATTATGTAGACTTCACATTATAATGCCACCGAAAAAATCCCTAGTCATGAGCTACTCCAAATTTCAGACAGCATTCAAACCCCTGATTCCCTCCCCGCGCGCCTCGGCGCTGAGCAACCCCCTCGGCCGTGCCGGCAGAGCCGCCCGCTGCTTTTTTGTCAGCAGCTTCAGCAAAGGCCACGCACAAAATACGGCCTGCTTTTCACATTGGCGCTGGATTTTAACAGCCCAATTTACAGGCTCCTCATTTTTGGAAGCACTGTGCGCACTTTCAACCTAGTAAAGTCAGAAGAAGCTTTCGGAGTGAGAACGAGAGCATTTCTCTGAGCTGCTCTTGCCCCTTCCTCTCCCCCTACACTTTTTAACAGGACTTTTCTTTTCACCGAGGGCATATGGAAGTCTTTGCAAAGTCTTTGGCAAAATCACCTTTATCCACACAAAGCCTGTTTTGTGCAACTCATTCTGTGTTCATCCTTTTTCCCTCTTTCTCTCACTGCTTTTCTTGATAAAGAGTCAAATTAAAGTTCACTCGAGCAAAGATGCGGCGGAGACGGCTGCTCGCCTCAGGCCAGTTTCCACTCTTGAGATTTACAAGGCAGCCACTTGGAGCTGATTATACACTTTCAACAACACATTTCTGACGTGACACTGGGTCGCATAAGAGTTCTAAATTTAAACCCGGCTGCGTTAGAGTGCAAGGGACGTCTGCCTTGCATGGACCCACTACCCCCTCCCTGACTACAGCCACCCCGGGGCTTCCCACGCCTTCCCCACCATCTCCGCAGCCGCAGAACTCTGTCCCTTCATACCCACAGCGATGCAGGTATCTGAGATATATGCCATGTGTGTAACGTAGTGTAATTAAAACTCATCTGCCTAAAGAAAAACATGCTGTGGGTATAAATACAATATATTAATTCATACCATCACCTTACGTTTCCTCCCAGCAGGCCATACTATTTTTAAAGCCTCTCTAGCTCTGATTATAGCTCAGCTAACAATAGCACATAAATACTCCACACTCAGCATTTCCATCGCAGACACATATAGGTTCCTCTTTACTAATGCCCAAGTCCATCAGAAAGCCAACCCGAGTTAGGATGCTGAACAAACTGCAAGCGCCCTACTCTTTCCATGAGGTATTTCCTCCAAGTTACACACATGGCTCAAACATTAATCCACACGCTTCGGCCACACAGAGCAGAGCCCAGGCTTTAACGCTGACCCTCCTCCTCAGTCACACAGGTGGCCCCGACGTGCCCATTTTGTAGCCCTGGCACCCAGGCACCCAGCCCGAGCTGTGGGACAGAGCAGCCCCACGACTGGCACCCAAGCCCTGCCCTCCTGGTTTGAACCCCGGGGCAGAGCAGCACCACGAGCCACTGGCGGTTCTTGGACAATCTAGCAGGAAGGCTGTTGTAGCTCTCGCTCCCCTGGCTCCTGCTTCAGGCTGCAGCAACACCTGGGACAGCATTAATCAATATTCATTACCTCCTATTAAAACGGAGTGGAATCGTCTGGTCAAGTTCATTCCTGGTATGAACAGACACAGTCACAGCTTCAGTGAATTCAATATCGGTTACGTCTGTTGATTGACACAGGCACAGCATGTCTGATCCTGCTCTGCCTCACGCCAGACTTCTCTTTCTGAGATCTGCCAAAATAAGCGTTACATGCTTACTTTTATTTTCTGGGGGTTTGGGTCTTGCTTTTTTTCCTAAACCATGAAAGATCTGAAGAGCTCTAAACCCAAACTAATTATGGAGGATTGTTCACTATTTTGTTTCCACGTGGCAGCTGATTGATTATTTGGTAACATCACTTCTATTTCACAACCAAGATGGTTCTTGACTGAAGTAAAGCATCAAATTCAACAGCAGCGTTGAAAGATGTTTGTCTTCTCAATTTTAACAGTCTGAAATTCAGTAGAAAACTCAAGTCTTTACTCTTGTGTCAAAAAAATTGTATCAAACCTGAGAAATAAACTATTCCTACTGCACTTCATGCAGCCCTACAATCAAGACGTGAATGCATTCAGGCCACGGAAAAGACACCAAAACCAAACTGTTTATACAAACTTATGCCTCAGTCACCTAACAGCTCAGTGCTTTTTGGAACTGAGGCCTCAATGTTGAACTTGAGTAAAACTGAACTCAAACGGGAGCATGGCTGTGATCACCCAGAGGATTTGGGTTTGCTCATAATCAGCTTAAATTATTGTCTGTTTATCATGCAAATATTAACTATATAAAATCTCCAGTTCACTTGCACATTGAGCTCAAAGAAATATAACTCATTTTAAACTACCTAGGTTACCCAAGCCAGTTGAGATTCACCGTATTCTTTACTTAACAGAATATTTATCTCATCAGAAGCAACTACATTTTTATCATTACTTTTGGTGACTTCATTAAACATGGTGGCATATTAATTTTTAAAAGTCTTCGGTAGTGCAGGCTGCCAGCCCGTTAAATTTTTAAAAATCCTAGTTCACAGTTTTACCGCTTTGCTTTGCTGCAGTCAAAGATTTTTGCAAAGTTAAGCCTACAGCATCCACTTCTACCTCGCTCCCCACCGCTACAAACCTGCTACCTCGAAATTCCTATTTAGCGATGTTTGCGTTGGACAATAGGCACCACCTACAAGCAGGGTCTCCGGCAGGTGCTGGTTTGTTGGGTTGCTGCAAAACAATGTAAGACTACACAGAAAGTACAAAGCAAAGCATTTTTAAATCACTGGGGTGGTTTCCTTGACTGTTTCATTGCCTGTTCCCAGGTTGTGCAGGGGAGGTGGGCACGGGGCTTGCACAGGCTCCCTCCCCGGCGCAGGAGCAGGGAGTGCAGGCTCACACAGAGGCAGAGGCAGGTGCCCGAGCCCGCTGCCCACACGTGCTGCACTGCTGGATGGCAAGGCTGGGGCTGGGAGGGGTGTTTTCTGAGCTGAAGGCCCAGACCCACTCTCCACACAGATCCCACTGCTGGTCTCGGTACGAGCTGCCTGCACTGTTCTCCCACACGCACGAGCCCAATGGGTCTGGACGCAGAAGGGGACAGGGCTCAGCAGCCCTGACCAGCTCCATATGAAGCCTCCAGCTGAAACACAGAGAGGCTGCCCAGGATTGCAAAGGTGCTCCAGCAGCCGAAGAGGAGTGTCTGCTGTGATTTACCCCTCTGCTGAGATCACTGACCAGTGCAGTTTAAAATTCAAAGCCAAAAAAAGAACAGCTCTTGCTTGATGGCACACAGAGGTTACTCGCAGCAGCACGCAGAGATACAGACCCCGAACTCTGCTCCAGCTTCCTCAGGATTTCTGACTGCGCCACCACAGCCTGATGAGCCAGACGGTTCATCCCCACCAGGAATCTCTTCTCCTTTCCAGGCCCTTGTGCCTGAGCTCTTCCAGAGGGAGTGATTTAGACCTCTTTTTGTCACTCAACCCTAAGCTGATGCAACTCTCAGCCAATCTGTATTTTCATAACCATAAGTTACATGACACATGTGCTACGGGCTCACCGGGATAAAACCCACTGTCTTCACCAGACCACAGCAGGCAAAAAATGGGCACCCCCAAATCCCCAGGGTGTCATGCCCTGCACAACCTGAGCCAGCACATGCTTGGTAGCCTAATCATTACCAAACCGGGCTGGGTTCACACAACCTCAGTTCTGGGCCCCTCAGTTCAAGAAAGACGGGGAAGTGCTGGAGAGAGTCCAGCACAGGGCAACTAGGATGATTAAGGGAGTGGAGCATCTCCCTTATGAGAAAAGACTGAGGGAGCTGGGGCTCTTTAGTTTGGAGAAGAGGAGACTCAGGGGTGACCTCATTAATGTTTACAAATATATCAAGGGTGAGTGTCACGAGGATGGAGCCAGGCTCTTCTCAGTGACAACCAATGATAGGACAAGGGGTAATGGGCTGAAACTGGAACATAAGAGGTTCCGCTTAAACTCGAGAAGAAACTTCTTCTCAGTGAGGGTGACGGAGCCCTGGAACAGGCTGCCCAGAGAGGTTGTGGAGTCTCTTTCTCTGGAGACATTCAAGACCTGCCTGGACACGTTCCTGTGTGGCATAGTCTAGGCATTCCTGCTCTGGCAGGGGGATTGGACTTGATGATCTTTCGAGGTCCCTTCCAATCCCTAACATTCTATGATTCTATGAACCCAAACAGCAGCACTGTCCCTTTGCAGCGTGAAATAACACTTTCTACAAGTGAACTGTCTGGGGTTAATTCTGCTGAAATCTTGCCACATACTGCACCGGTGTCACACAAGTCAACGCCCACTTTTCTGGCACTACCTCTGCTCCACAAAGCGATAGAATCTCACCATAAAGCCACTCGTTTTTTTCAGCAGGCATGAGAAGTCAGCTCTTCACTGCAATACTCTGTGCTCTGTACTTAAATGGAGAAGTGGATGATTAATGCCTGAGCAAGAAATAGCAGGGTGAAAAATTGAAGAACATTTTGAAAACGTATGTTTGTTTTTAAGCTGTGATTACAGGAAATATATTAAAGATGAGTTTTCTGAAGGGACTGCAGCCCACTCCTGAACTAGGCAATTTCCATTTTGGTAAACAGACAAAAATCTTCTCCAGTTAATACCCAAGAGGTCAACCCCGTAAACACTAAAACAAACAGATAGCATGGCTGGACGGGCTGAATCCAGACACGCTGTGCTGAACATAACTCCAACCACAGCAGAGCTCAGTGCTTTACACCAGCTTTCAGTTGGGCACTCCGACCTTCAAACCCTTGAGAACAAGCTGAGGCACAAGCTCTGTCCCACCGCCCCGACATCACCTACAACATCCCCTTAGCAGAGGCATTTCTCTGACACATCCTGCCCCTCTCCAGCTCCATAAAGGCTCTAACAAAACACCGGGGGGAGGGACAGGAGCAGCAGCAACCCCCCATGGAAACAAACATGAGAGCGCACTCTAAAACCATAGAGAAACTAAGTCTTGTGAGCCAAGATCAGCAAACATAGCCAAGGATAAAGCAACCTTGTTCACACACACCAACAAAGAAAAGCAGGAGTTGTAGCTTTACATATGTTACCACAAATCCAGGCAGGAAGCCATTTGTTTCTTGCCTGGGATTCCAGTATGCACCTCATTTATCCAGGGACAAGCTGAAGCCTCTCTAGCAAAATCTCACGAATTCTAGCTTGCTGTATTAGTTCTTCACTTGTTTCATTTAAATGAAGATCATTTTTAAAGAAATTAAATTAACCTGAATCTCAACAAGTCAATCAGCATGGCTCCTCTTCATTTTTATTTGCAATTATTGCAAAGAAGAGCTGAACAGGAAGACATGCGATGGACTGTAAGAGTCCAGTAGCGTCTTCAGTCAAGTTCAGCTTCTGCAGATGAAGGAGGCTGGGGCCAGGTCCTCCTTGGGTCTCCGAACAGCCACCTCACTGTCCCGAGCACATCAGCCCCCACACCCGGCACAGCTCAGCCTCCAGGTGCCAGTTTCCCAGCTGAAGTGCCTGAAGCAGGGCTGTGCTGGGTGAGCAGCCTCTCAGTCAACTATAATGTTCCTTTCGGCATTTGCTTGCACAGTCTCAGCACAAGAAATTCTCTTAGCCCCTTAAAATGCATTTAGCTGCCAGACTTCCGTGTTTTCTACTACGTGGGAGCACCCTGGGGCTGCGCCACAAAGCTATACGGGGGGACATCTGGCAAGTACTGAAACCCCCCAGCCAAGAGCAGGTTAATCTGAGTCGCCCCACGCTGCTGGCACAGGAGGGACAGGACTGCCCAGACCCATAGGAGCGACTCAAGGACCAGCTCCCAACTTCAAGCCTCTAAAGCCAAGAATCAGGGGTGTGTGGCAATTAGCAGTTTGGATCTGAGATGATCTCAAAGGGTCCAGTTCAAGGGCTGGAGGAATCTAAGCCGGTTCGTTTTTTGGGCCCCAGGCAGGCTGATTAGCCTCACGTGTCAAGGGGCAGCTGAAGGGGCTGCTCAGGCAATAACAATTCACATTTTCTCCACATTAGTGCACCACTGCCTCATGCGCGAGTCAGGCTCATGGAGGATGCTTCAGAATTTGTCTAATGAATAAGCCACTGAGCAGCGGATATCAAAACTGAGAGCAACCTTCTGAATATGCAGCTTTTGACAGAGAGCCATAAGAAAAATATTCAGTAGCAATAAACTGCATGTTAAATAAATACCAGTAAAGCTTATAACAGAATTACAGACAAGCAATTCAACTTCTCTCAAGAGTCTTTCATACTTCAAGGAAAATATCTCCCAATTATCATAAAAAGCTATCTCCAATTTTCACAGTTCATCTATAATATGCTGATTGAGAATGTAAAATGTATGGCTCAGGTATTTTTGTATAATCACCTGTAACCATATCCTCAAGTGTAATGACGAGCAATTGGAAGAGCAAGACTAATACTTAGGCTATTTAAATTCAGATTGCCTGGTGTTTATACTAGTATTCCCAACAGAGAAAGGAAACAAAATACGTGAAACAAACAAGTATCTTCTCTGTAATATTAATCTTCTCTCATAACAGAGCCCTAGTGGAAAAACAGATTAATGAACAACAGAACAGAAACAGACAGCGCTGCAATTCTCTACATCGTGTTTTCAAGAATAAGCAAAAGGCCAGCGTGTGCAGGGAACAAATATTTCACATCTCTGGCAAAAAACAGCCCCAATCTCATTAAAGGGTCACTACAGGCGCAAGGAAATAAGAAGGATTTAGCCAACGAGTGAACTCAACGGTTCAGGAGGAAGCTATGGGTAAAAGGAAAGTACCCACTGGAAGTCCCAATGCCGCATCCTTGGTCAGCCAGCCGTGTTCGGAGGAACTGGCCGTGTCCCAGGGCCACCTCCTTGCTTGCACAAATCTGAGAAGTCCAGAGAACACCACAGGATACATGTTGCCTTCCACGTGTTAATGTGTCTTTATAGTGGAGCTGCCCCAGGACTAAAGAAGGAATGAGCCTTTCCAGACATGGTATGCCCAGGTCTGCACCAGAACCTGGCTAGGGACAGCCCGAGAACCAGAACAGGCAGGATCAGCTGCGATTCAAATGTACGACTGTAGAAACCCAAACAGCCTCAAACATGCCAAAGCCAACTCCTATATAAAGGAGCACTTTTACTTAAGGAGATGATATCGCTGCTTAATAGAGTGGAAAATCTGTCAGAAGATTGCTGCATTCCCTAATAACCACGTCTGTGAAAAGATCAGGTAGAAATCAGCCTCTCGGCAAACTATCACCACTCTCATGACAAGGAGGTTGTACAAGTGGCCATTACAAAACACTAAGGTTTAAAAAGAGAGTATTGGTAAATAACGAGCGACACCAACATTCCTCAGAAGCCACAGGAACACTCTTGGGAGCAGCCTTGTGTTCACACACCCCAGCTCTGCGGCAAAGGACGGGTATTCCTCTGTCTCGGCTCTCTGCCACATCTCACCTGCAAAACAGTAAAGAGCCAGAAGACACACAAGACGGCAAACAGGTATCACATAAAAGTGAAAATATGTCAGTGTAAATTAAACACTGATGTCAGGAGGTTTTACAGCTCAGCAGCCCCCCAGATGTTACTGTGTGCACACAGCTATCTTAGTAATGGCAAAAAGCAAACAAAGCTAGGAAGCACACAAATAGAGACGCTGAGGAGGTCTATTCCCAAGTACAGTGATGTTCCATGGCTGAATGAACCCAGTAACAGCAAAGTTAGTAAGAAAATGTAAAGAAAAGAAAAACGCAAAAGATGGGACGTGACGAGACAAGAAGAGTATTTCTGAAACCAGGGGGCAGGTGCGGTGACCCAGGTTGAGGGTCTGGCTCCTCAGTTTCAAAGGATCGGAGGGGCTGAGCCACTCGGGAGCAGAGCGGGGCAGTTTACAGCCTCAAGACTCAAATCGTCCTCTAAAAATTCAGCTGCTTCAGGATAAGAAAAACCTGGTTTAAAGGGAGAGGATATCATATGTCTGTTTGATTATTCACTTCATTGCAGGGATGCTTTAAATTCTTGCTAGGAAGTCATTTCTTATTTGATTTTATGCATGTTTCCAGGTGCTTCTGCACTGGGTAAAATATCTTTCTCGGTTTTCACCCTTTGTTTCTGTCCCTTTGGGTTGTACCACCTCCCCTCTCAGACTGGCACAGTACCAGCCTGTACACAAACTCTGGAAAAGGCAACAGTTTTGCTTCTGGAGTAATCACAAACAACTTCCCTAAGCAGTAACCACATTTCAACCTGTTCAAAAATCCAACATCTCAGCAGTGTGATACTACTTTCAAGTGGCAAAAAAAGGCAGTATACAAACACTACCAAAAAAAAAAACTATGCCAACATATCCAGAAACGAATTCATCATTTTTCACACAGAAATTTTAGGAAAAAAAAAAAAAAGTTGGAGGTTATTTGCATTTGCGCAATGACTTTGTTCCATCCTGTACCTCTCTAAATACGCAAGTCAAGGAAAAGAAAAACCACATCGTTTTTCACGAAGAGCTTTCCCCCTAGAGCTGAAGCTTCTTCCTACTTGTGTTTTGTCAGCTGGCGTGGGAGGCGTATTATCCAGGAGTCAGGCACACATTTCCAAACGGGAGAGAAAACAGACAGGGTAGACAGTCCATCAAGAAAGGAGATGCTTAAAGTTTCAAACGCATGAGGCACACCAAAGAGAAGAAGCACTTTTCTTTAGTCCTGCCAAGTCTTTCTCTCCCTGTCTTTCCTCAGCAGCTGCACTTCTTATTTATTTCTGAGAGAACAATTGCCTCAGAAATCAGCAGGAGTAATTCTAATCCTAAAGTTGAACCAGCGTTTCACTGCTTCCCAGAAGTCAGACCTTTGCCGATGAGCGGGGCGAGAGGAACCGACGTACTGCACTGCTGAGGGTTCCGACACGGTGTCACTCGTCCTTCACGTTGTCACGCGTCCTTCACGTCCACCCCACCCTGTGCAGCCAAGCCCAGAGCCGCTGGCTCCTTCCCTGCCCAGCAGAGATACTCCCCCATCATAGACTCGCAGAGTCTGGGGAGAAGTACACGGCAGAACCACCTGAACACCGACACGCACACCTCACGTTCAAGCCACCTTTAGTTATGCAGCTTCTGTGCAACCTGAAGTCTAACAATATTAAATACCTGTAATAAATTGTCAGCCTGATCCTTATGTACCCCTGTATTAATGAACAAAACATGCAGCACTGAAACAAACTGCAGAAAGGCAAAGTAAGAACTATGGAAAATACTTCTCTTTGTTCCCTAAACCAGAGCATTAATTTGATAATTCTGTAAAAATGGAACATAGCTGGCATAATCAAATAAATTATTAGAAGGCATATAAATCATTACCACCTAATATGACTGCAACAAGATTCAATGCAATTTGCAGATAAGTATGAGGAATGACTACTGCGTTTTACTGAATTAAAACTGGCAAAAGTTCTAAGAAGACAAATGATGTAAGATGACCCTACATTCATTTGCAAACTAAAAAGGCAGAAGGAAAGCTGGAGACAGATAAGTCTTACTTTTTCAACTATTTCAGCTTGCCCTGAAAACAAGGATTAATCATAAAGTGGAAATTCTTCCATTTAATTAGAAATTGAGTGGGTGGGAATCTGAAGACAGACTAAAGCTGCACGGAAAGTCTTAGCGCTTTTGGAAATGAGGTGGCCTGAACTGAGACAGGGATGCTGCTTTCAGAAAGCCCAAACCCAGACTTCTGCCTGCGTTGCTTGTGCTGGCCCCTTCTTACACACTCTTCACACCTGCAAGGACGTTTCCTCACCAAACGTACCTTCTCTGCTCCCACAGCTGGTCTCCATACCAAAGAGTTGTCTGGAAGAGCCCTGCTTCACTTCCTGCAGGGGCTGGAAGAAAACACGAACAAAATCTGGTGCCGAAGCAGGGAACCGGAGCAAGCGAGCAGCCCACCCTTTCCCCAGGCAGGCAGCTGAGCACGGCCTGGGAGAGCTGGCTTCTATCCTTTTCCTTGCCCCAAGGTTTCCTCATGACGCTATTTAAGATTCTTAAACCAAGACTTCCACAGACACTCACTCACCTTCTGGGTGTTCCTAATGCACAAATTCCGGTTGTGACCGCGGGGCCCCGTCTGCCATCTCCAACACTCCCGCCAGCACTGGCTGCGCAAACGTTACCACAGAGACTCCGAGGTTGAACCTCCTCGGTCTCCACTGTCCCCACTAGGACAGGAAGAACTGCAGTGGAGTTTTCTCAGGCTAAGAGCTAAGAAATTTTTAATGGCTACTTACACAGCATTACCTCAGTTCATGGGATTAACACCTTAGAAAATCTTTGAGAAAATTGTTGATTCTACCAAAGAGCACACACTGAACAGTGTGCACAGTCCCACACCGAGCAGTGAGAATCTGTTACACCCGTAAACTGCTTGTTACATCCAGATTAGTGCACTTGGCATCCATGGGATCTCTGTTTCTCTGCTCTCCTCCCCACCTCTGACAAGCCCTTTGTTGTAGTTCTGATCTTGGAAGACCTTCTGCAGCGCTAAGCAGGGATTCAAAAGCAATGCACATCCCAACGCTCTTCTGTAAGTCTCTGGCCATTATTTCCTGCCCGTCTCACCAAAACACTAGTCCTTTGCACTGAAAATCTGAATAGCCCTGAGCGCTTTCCTCCGTTTGCTTCAGCTCCACAGTCAAAAAGAGTAGGACAAGAGCAGAGGATGTGTGAGATGCGAGTCTTCAGTTTCCTCCATCCAAATCTCTTCCGCTGCTCTCTGGAGATCTCAGCTGATCTAAGGAATGAATTCCCCCAGGAACTCTGACCCTATCGTAAATCCTAATCCCTTCCATTTCAAAGTCCCCTTGGATTCAGTCTTCTCTAATAACAGATAGAGCTGTGCTGATGCTGCCACACCAAAACAAAGCAGCAAAGTCGACCAAAAGACTCTGCTTCAACCTTCCCTCTCCAGTAGGAATTCAGGGAAAACAGACTAATATAAAATGGGTAGTGCCATAGTGCTTGCTACAGAAATAAAAGGTACTCCTACACCATGTCTGGAACACCTAGACAGAACAGTGGAGATCCGTAATTGTCTTAGGGACGAAGACTGGCACACACGCTGCACGGTTATTTTAAGGATGTGCATACATACACATATAACCACACGTAACATCTTGTACAAAGAGGAGGAGGACATGTACTTTTCTCTTAAATGCAGAAAAGACATATTAACCCCCTCAGCACGTCTTGCTGCTTACACAGGGTGTAGTAAATGGTCACGATACACATCTCTCTTACTGGAGCCCTGCCATACTCTTCTCAGAGTCCTCCAGCCCTGTCCATATTCAAAGACCCAAGAAGTTTACACCGTTTTGCAGGATCTAATCATGGGTTTGCAGACACTCCCAGTTACTTGGCAGTTACCATCTCCACCTGTAAGTGAAGAGCTCGGGTTATTTCCAGTTCTTTGACTTTATGCCCTACTTGCCATTCCCAATTAAAATACAGGGGAAGACTACCAAGGGACAAGCATAAAGTTTCAAACAAAGTTTAAAGGCAAGAGCTGACAGGGGCTGGAGGTAGGGGGCTGGAAGAGGTAAAGAGAGGAAATAATTGTTTGTTGTCCACTGGTTGCAGCCCCTGAGTTTCTAAAGCCTCTCAGTTTCAAAGCAGGGCTGCAATCTTTTAAGTGCTTATGCTGCTGTGCTGCCTTCCTCTGTCTGTGACATGTGCAGTCACAGTAGTTTAATGGAGCCCCAAGCCCAGTTTTTAATGCAGACACTTTTGCTGGGGTCTGGACTTCTGCAGCTGACATGACTCTAGGGAACAGCTTTCATTTCAAATAAAAGCCAGAACAATGTTTCTTCCCTGCACAGGATTCTAAGCAAGTAGGATCCGCTGTAGCACAGCCCATGCAAACAACTAAGACATAGTGATGAACCAGAAATCATAACAGGTTTGATTACAGATTAAAGTGATGTGCAGACACCTGCTGTAGATGTGCTCTCCTGCTATTGCTTCACAGATTACAACAAACATTTACCGGTGGTGGCATCAACTTCATCTTGACAGCTTTTTGGAGAGGAAAGGGTTTATGCACATCTATAACCTGAGCTCCTTAAATAACCAAGCTCCAGAGTGTGCCACTTGCTGCTACTCCACATCACTGAAGCCCTGGACTAAGCATTTCAGAAAGCAGAATCCCAATCACTGTCAATCCCCTGCCATTCCACCAGAACAAAACTGACAGAGAGAGCAGCAGTAATTTGAGACGTCTTTCATGAAAACCTAAGGTGCTGGTACAAACAGCTAGAGGCACAGCACATCTGAGGTGCTGGAGGAAGGATGGTATCTGAGGAGCAAAGCCTCCTCCCAGTCATGATCCTCGTGTACAGGTAGAGTTTGTATCCACATTCACTCCAAACAAGTCCCAAAATCAGCAGATAAGATGGACCCATTTCCTTCCTCCTTTTTTGAGGCCGGGGAGGATCAACCAACCACATGTTATTCAACTGTATTTTTATAGCACTTACTATGTGCTTCTCCAACAGTGAGTAAAACTGAAAAGTATTTCAGTTTATATGTACCTTCCTCCTTACCATTTGCTCACTCAGTCGCTGATTTTGCTCAGTCTCCATCTGTGTGGAGCCAACATGCCCACCACGCCTCTCGCCCACCTTGCCGCTCACTCGTGTGTTCCACTGGTGAATTCCCTGGGAAGGCGAGTGCAGCCAGCACTGCTCCAGCAGCCAAATCAGCAGTAGAAGGATGGACTCCTATCTCAGCGAATAAAAAAAGCATTTAAAAAAAAAAAAAAGAGTCTAGCCAACTCATGATAGTTAAGCACGGAGAACTTCCAGATAAACATTTTGGCATGATGAGCGACAGCAGCACGGCAAATCAGTGCTAGCAAAGGTAGCAACCTCTTAGGCTATGTTCTTTACTAACTTCTGGTTCCATTTGAACGCTCTACCTTCTTCAAGTCCCACATAAACAGCAGCCAGGAGGCTGTCTTAATTTCTATGCAGCAGAACTACACTTTTAAGCAGCAAGAGTCCTGAAGACTTGAGAAACCAGGTGTTCAGCAACATTCTGCCTCATCCTCCCCTCCCATACTGCCGACAGAGACAGAGGCTCCCAACTAAGTGAGGGGCAGCAGCCCACATCAAAAACCACAAGTTAAAGTCAACTCAGATCTGCAAGGTTAACAGACCCAGCAAAAGTCATCTGGACAGACAGTTTGAAAACATCGAGCCCAAAACGCATTCTTCCCAACGCCTGTGGTGCTTCATCAGGGACCGAAATCAGTAATTCAGACCAGGCTCCATGCTACAAGCATCCCCAGCACAATTTGCCTGGTTTTACTTTGGGGAATTCAACATAATATCTCAACAACTAATTCCCAAACAGAATGTTTTTAAAACGTGGGTGATCTCAAGTGTGTGGAATCTTCCGAGAACTTCACAACATCCATATGTCAGATTTTTATATATAGGTGCTCCATACGGCATATGGATTGCATCACTCCTCACAGCTGCTGATAATAGTATAAGAAAAAAAAACAGTACAGAAGGCCTGTCTTTCCTACAGCTGAAGTACCAGGGCCATTTTTAAACTGCTCATCAAAAGCCCACAGACCAGTATCACACACAATTACCCTCTAACGAGCCCCGCTCACAGTATGACTGAGTGCTTCAGCCACTTGGGAGCATTTTTTAACTTTCTCCCAAGTCCCCAAGAGAAACCCCTGCACTACAGCGAGAGGCAGCGACTCTCATCACCTCATTGGCAGGGCAGGGAAGCAGCCCAGAGGTTACCACCAGTTACAGCCTCTCATGTCCATCCTCTTCCACTCCAGCTGCACTTCAGAGGGGCAAAGTCAGGCACACCCTCTGCCTTTTCTGAACAGCCTCGCGAAAAGAGCCAGCAAGTCCTTACTCCTCCTTGCACCTTCTCACCCTGGCAAACAGGGCCTTCTCCCAGAAGTACCACAAAGACCCTGGCCTCTCCAGCACTGCCAGACGTGTTTTTTCTAGCACTGTCTTCTTTGACTTTCTGCTGACAGATCACCAACCTGGCACCAGCCTCCCTGGCTCGCTCCGCTCCCTTGCTGTTTTGAGCTCAGAACTATTCGATCAACAGAAATTGAACATACGTAAGGTTCTGTGCCTGGAGAGAATTTTATTTTTATTATACACCAAAAAGGCATGTTTCTGGTTTGTCAGGCAGGTTTCATTTACACAGGCCTGCAGCACTTGCACACAGCTCATTTTATTCTCAGCTTGCCTCCAGAGCGGCTGTAGGAGTGCATCCATATGGTCAGGGCTTATACAGCTAAACTGGAAGTACCAAAACAGAGATGCAGCTTTTATGCAATTACATGTGCTGCTTCACTTTCTACATTGGGAAGCACACCCCATCTCACTCCCACTGCATCCGCAGAGAAAGACGTGGTAGCAAAGAGGTCCGTGGCCAAGCAGCTCCTCTGCCTGCGAGAGCCAGGGGCTGCTGCTGCTCCGCCACTCGCACCGCGCCGGCCTCGTGGGCCTCCTCGGGTGACACCATCTCAACGGAGCTCCCTCAGCCATCATACCCAGATGCTAGAGAAATACTATCTACCACCTTCTGTCAGCAACCTAAGCTACAGGGCAAAATTAAAGATCTGACTTCCTGTCTCTTGCACTCAGTAAGCAGGCACTGATGCTCTGCTGACCGTCTCTCTCCAATGACGGCTCCTCAGGGAGAAGGAAGAAACCCTGGTTCAGTCATCAGGGTCACCTGTGCAGATGCCCACAGCACCCACCTGTGAGGCTCTCCCAGACCAGGACAGACAGGGCTCTCCTGTGAGCAGATAGTGGGAGAAGGACAATAAACGACGTTAGAAGTTTCCCGCGCTGAAATGGCAGGAATGCACTGGTCTGGCTCCAGTCTCTGCGCTAGATCCCACCTGCAGAGCTCAATTTCTCCGAGTGCTCCAAAAGCAATAAAAGCTTTTCTATTTTTTAATAAGCCTGCATTTTAAATCATTTCATGTATGTATATATGCATGTGTGTGTATATATATATATATATCTCAAAACATGAAGCCAACTGAATTTCTTAGTGAAGATTAAAAAATGGAAATACCTAAGACTATATACCCACATCACAAGCCAGTTCATCTCCTCAGAACTTGAAGTTCAAGAATTCACAGGAAGGAGGCTTGATAAGCAAATTTAATGACTTTGCACAGATGTATCCACCTCCTTTTATACCACTTGTGATCAGATGACAGGCACTCACTCCTTGCTAGACTTTTTATGTACTTGCTCATTTGCATGCACTCCAGAATTACCCATTAAAGGCTGCCTTTTCTCGACAAATTTTTGCCTCTGATAAATGGCCAACTCCGCTGGCCTGACTTCGTGACAGTCCTTGGTCCTGACAGCTCAACTTAATTAATCTATTTAATTTATTGATCAAGCCCATGGCAAAGGAATATTCTCCATTAAATAGGATTTTTATCATCCTGAGTTATACGACTAAAGGCCTTCCTAAAATCTAAAATTTAGTTAGCAACTGACATGCTGTCCATCCAAAAAGGCACTCATGAAAAGGAAAAGCTGGAGATTAAAAATGACTTGATAATTTATATACTGACCAGTAGGTTAGGCTAGAAGTTGAACTATAGTCTGGTTGCCTATTTCAGAAAAAAAAATGCACTGCAAAGCAATAATAAATCCTTTAACACCTATTCTGAAGACTGTCTCTACTATTGGACTATGCTCCATTACATTTGTGTCACTTGTAGCAAACCAGACATTTCTATTTGCGCAAACTGTGAACATATTTCGCTGGGAAAGTGCAGGTTATTTAGCACTACAATGCTTCTTGGATGACCTATTAATATGGCTGTAAAACCTTGCAGTTAAAAATAAAACATACGGGGAAGCAAACCATAGGCTTAAGCAGATAAATAAAAGACTGCTGTGGTCTTTAAATCTAAAGTGAACAAATCACATCCAGATGAAGGACATTCAGGTAAGCCAATTCCCCTGCCGCCTAAGCCCCAGAGTGCTTGTCTTCCCCTTTACAATCAAATAAACTGAAGCTGTTATAAACTGGCAGGAAATTATAAGCCTAATCAGCCAGATCAGAACGCTGACATATCACACACCCTGCACGTTAGCCTCACCAGCCATGATACGACAGCTCAGTACATCCACATCTGTTTGCAGAAAGATGCAAATGAGGCTTAACTCTTGCAGTAGTCTAGCCACTGGAGGGTAATTAGAATAAATGCTGTTTCTATGCTAATTACTATTTCTGGGTTTGCTATAACACTAATTTGTTCAGGGAAGCTTGACTGAACAGGTAGGAAGAGCTAGACTGGACAAAGGATAAATGGTCTCATCACAACTGCATACAGTTCAATTTCCAGATAGGAAACGGAAATCCTCTTCTTATGGGATCCTGGTTGTATCACTTTAGCGTTAATACGCTGGATAGTTTACAACTGTCACTTCACTTCCTTGCTAATATATTTTTAAACTGGTGACAAGCAGGATGAAAATGTTTTATACAAATCTGTCCAGCATCTGAAATCAGTTCTGCGAGCAGCAAGTTGGGGGAGAGACATCAATTGTCGATGTCCGTATTTTCAGGATGTTTTCCATCAGCATGTTTGGATCTACATCTCGGTTCTCTCCAGAAGGGCACCTGTATTCCTGCAGGACCCCCCATCAGCAGCTGTACCTCCTCCTGCGAGGCCAGGAGTGCGGCAGCAGTCGCTCCTCTTCAGCCCCCGGAGACGGAGTCTGCAGGCAAACTGAGCAGTCTCATCCAGATGGAAAAATCAGATGACAATCTTTTTTTATCCCAGTCTTGAGTCTGTCTAACTCTGGCAGGTAGCAGTCTAGGCTAACACATTATTATGCCTAATTCCTCTCACAGAGCAGAAGCCAACTGTTACTATTTACCCTCGCTGAGCAAGTTTTACAAGGGACGGGGCTGGCACCACGTGGCATCTCCTGTCATCTCCCACGGCTCGGACACCCTCCAGCCCTTGGGCTGCTGCCCTCCTGCCCGCCCGTAACGCGCAGGAGGAGCTCTGCAGACATGAGGACATGGTGCTTCCTCCTCACAGCCCTTGGCTACGCAATTTTCATTACAGACTGCAGCTGCCTGCCCCAGCTACATCTCTGGCAGCAAAAGACAACCAGCCGTGGTCTCCAGCATCAGCAGAGGTGCAGGGGGATCCTTCAGTGGGAGGACGCTTCACCCCTCAGCCAAGCCCTCGCACAGAGCCGGGGCTGGAGCTCCTGCTCACCGTGAGCAGGTGTGCTCACCAGCACGCTTACGGAAAAGGGAATGCACATGCATATTCCAAATAGTTCTCTTCTCATCTCCGACTGGCTTTATCTCCTAATTAAAACCCACACTGGTTTTAGTCTACAGATTCAAATAAAGACAGAAAGGGGTCTGGAACCTGTCTCTTGCTTTGCAATGAGGTTTTAACATATTGCAAAGCACATCACAAGCATTAAAAGTGCATCTGATTGTCCCGGGGCGAGGGTTTCAGCCCTTCTAGGCCACCTGATTAATTCTGACAATAAAGAATATTCTGAAATTAACCCTGAAAGGTGGCTTTATTTTTATTACAACAGAGGAAGCAAAGGGCACAGGTCATGTTTCTTCGCAGCATTTCTGTACCTGAGCAAGAGGACGGATTCCTGCAGGATGTTTGCACAGCTCCAGCATGGTGCAGGAGCCTGGAATCAGAGATTGTCTCTTTTAAAGTAATTACATGTAATGATAGAGGTAGCAGGGTTGGATCTGTGACCAATGCACAAGTGGAAAAACTACATGTGACCATATCAAAATCCATAGGATGTGGCTTTTCTGAAGAGATATAATTAATTGCTCCTCTTCAGCCCTCCCCATTTCCCCCAACCGCTGCTGAAGCAGCTCTGCGTGCACACAAACTATACAGCAATAAAGGAATCTATATTAGCACACGGCTGACAACAGCCATCAAAACACTGCTTTGCACTGTCAGCCCAGTGGAACCCCAATATGTATGCAGTGAAAGATCCTGGCCCACATCTATATCGAAGAAACCTGCCCTGCTCCTCCTCCCAGCACACACTTGTACACCCCCCTGCCTGCTCTCTTTAGATACTCCTGCCCAGCAGCAAGAGGTTGGTATTAGACGCAGAGAGGACTTTGTCTTTCACTACAGGCTCCCTCCTTAGAGCCAGGAGGAAGTTCACTTGCCTTGTGGCAATTTAGCAAAGTAGAAAAACAGCATCTCTGTTGTTGCAGCACATACAAAGCACAAATCACTAATTCGCTCTACTCACACTGCTGTAAACACTGACAATAACCCAGAATTCAAAGGCCTCGCTGACCGATAGAGTTCAAAGTCATCGGCAAGACCTGAAGCCGTCCCACGGCCAAGGCTTCCGCTTTGACCACCACCTGTTCCTGCAGCAGAACCGATCGCTGGTACCAGCTGGAACACGGGCACAAGGAGGGAGGGTTGGATGAATTTTTCCATTGCAAGTTTCTCCTGCAGCACACAAATCTCACTTACGCACAAGAGAACATAAAATAACCCAGAACTAGGAATCAGGGAGACGTACCATTACACCCTTGTATCATTATTTCAAAATCTTCTCACTCGTAGTTCAAGCTGCCCAAATGTAGGTGTTTTTGTTAAGCAGTTCGAGGCTTGGTCCGCCACAAGTTCTCACAGTGGAGTCTGCTTTTTGCACATAGGCAGCACAAACAATACTTTTGCACCCTGGCGGTCTTTGAAAGCTTCCTAAATCCCTATAAAACTTCAGTATATACTAAGTAAGGCAAGTGCTGCGCACTCTCAGAAGCTCCCCCAGTATTTTAGCCACTCAAGATACTTTTTTCAAGAGTATTATGAGTAGTTCAAACTTTTGTTATCCCGAATTCACAGCACTGCAGTGTACATAAAATAATTATTTTTAATTAAGATGATAAAACATTCTGAAGGAAGAGAAACATCCAATTTTTGTAATTAAAGTGATGGAGAAAAAAATTGCCTAAATCATTCCAGACAGAAATTTCACAATGGTTATGCTACTTAAAAGTTACAGAGCTTGGAAACTAGGTTGCACTTTTAAGAAACTTTTTAATAATTCAAGATCTTTCAAGGTCAGAGAGAAAGCAGTGAGCGATACAGTGATTTCTCCTCTTGAAATGTAAGAGCTCTGCTCAGTCTTCTCATACACGCACATACGTATTCCAAGGGTTACCATGGGACCTGCAACAGTCAGGGTCAACATGTCAAGTCAGTGTACACAGCCCATACTGTGTACCCACGGCTTGACCTCAAAGCATCGCTTTTTTAAATACTCAGTTTGGTGCACCCTTGACAAAAGGACCAGGTAAGCTCTTCCCCCTCAAGTTCAAGGCAATGTGTTATTCAGAATTAGTTGGAACAAGCAACGGTTTTCTCTCTGGCTCCTCTGAAATGTGTACTCAGTACTAGTTTTCTCGAGATCTTCTTTCCACTGCAACAGTGTCACTTAGCTCTAAAGTCTATAGAATAGGAACCCTCTTTTTCAGTATGTCTGGATGTCGTTTAGTGTAGGAGGGACCTGATCTCTAACTGAAGCCTTTAAGTGCTACTCCAAGGCAAACAGTAATAGTACCTACTGACTGTAGAAAACTAGAAATAACTCCCAGTTAACTGCCACTGAAGCACAGCTCCAGTTTGAGATGTCACAGATCGAGTACTTGCATGGGAGTGTTCAACTCCCGAGCAATCAATCAGATCGTCACAAATGTCATTCAGAACAAGTAAGAAAAACTACAGAGCAAACAACTTCACTACCAAGTACAAGCATGGAAAAGAAGCCTTCTAGTAGTGATGGCAGCTTCTAATGGAGAGATATAGAACAAAGTATTTCTCCTTATAATACTGGGCCAAAATCAAATGCACAGGTTGGCTACAGAAATCAACACTGTAACGCTCCCACGCAAGTGCTGGGCAAACAAATGGGTAAATGAAACCCTTCCTGATCTTTCCACGCATGGCAACATCTACTCTGACAACTGGGGTTTTGTGAAATCTTTCTTTCTTCTGCACTAACATACCTTGGCTGATCCTTGTTAGAAAAGGATCACTCCAAAAACAGCTTCTTAGAGTCCAACGACATTTACGCAATCAAAACCCAATCCTTCAGCTGTGTGGACACAGACTAGAAAAAGTGCTTGGCACACCCAAAAGCAAGTTCACAGTCAAATTCAGACACACATTGATTGCAGATTATTGACATGACACCTTGCTCAACAAAGGAGCTCACTTTCTGCTTTCAAGCAGTTCCCCGAGTAGCTGAATTCTCTAGAACAGGTCTCCCCCTGCTCTGCCCCAGGTTAGGAAAAGGCCCCTCCCTTTAAAGAGAGAACAACTAAAACGCAACAGCACCAGGTACATAAAATCAGTGGAAACACAAGAGGCACAATTCCAGCAGCGTCTTCTTTCCTGCCTTTTTCACAGAATTAAGAATACTGTCTGTGAGCTCTCTGTTAGCTAATTTGGTGTCTTTATACATTTTTAAAAAGTAATTTCTGGTACGTTTGTTTTTGCACTGATCTGTCAGTGTGTTGTGCATAAAACGGCAATTCAAGATTCAAGCTATCAGCCTCTTTCTGCCAAGTAACAAACAGCGGATGCTTAAAGAAGTCTTGTGGCACTCCAGAGAGCTAAAGGATAATGAATCACAGTCTCAGAAAACTTAAAATTCTTTTTCTTTCCACATTTTCCTATTTTTTTTTCCCACCCTTCCCCTCTGGTCACTCACAGGAGAAGGTGAGGTCACTGGAGTCAAGAAAAGTGCATTTTCCTTTTTGAATTTTATCATAGGGTTTGCAAGCACCAGCAAAACCTCATTTTCACTTTGAACATTACATGGGGTTTTGTCATTAATTTAAACAAGATGTCAAAAGAGTAGAAAACAAGCTGTAACACCCTCCCCCAAGCTATTCTGCTGTTAGATTGCAAAGGCCAGGTTAACAAAGGTGCTAACAAAATGTTCGCGGTGTTTCCCTTCTTCGTGTTAAACTAACTTGCTAGTGCTTAAGGAAAAGAACTAATTTTTTTTTTTTAAGAATTACATCAAACCCATATATTAAGCTTTATTCCTTGCTTTTTAACTACTTCTTTGCCACATTCATGTTTACAAGGTCTTTTCCCAATTTAGGAGTCCTCTCCAGTTCTAGGGACAATGCACGGGGAAAAACCGTAATAAATCCTACTGTAACCACACCTTGAGAAATGAAGGAGCACGTTACACATTCAGGTAGTCTCTACAAGAGTAGAAAGAGAATGAAACATCTGGCAGCTGTTTGTCACATCTCCAAGGCACTGAAGTCTCAAGTACTAAGATAATGCACGTTAATACTGAACGGGCACCAAAAAAGCAAAGCAAAACCAGCACAGCAATCTCCCACATGTTAATTTTTAAATCAATCAATCAGTCAATCAATCTATCTTCCTTGTCATTCTGTCCTGGCACCTACTTTTACTGTTGTTGTGGTCATCACCAATGCAACTCAAATTAAACAAAACGCTGGGCAACGTCCTTTGGGGGATTTCACCACAGAGTATTTCCAAACCACAGCCTGGACCGTGCCTCACCAAATCTCTCGGGTTTCACAACAGCAGCATCTTCAGCTGGGACCAAGCTCTAAGTGCTCCAGCTCCGTCTCTTCTCCCGGTTCTTTTAATAAATGTACCTAATTTCCCCAAAACTGAGTCTGTTTTGCCCGGGACGGTAAATGAGGGTGATCTCCCTGTCCTTATCTCAAACCCTGAACCCTTGGAAATATTTTCTCCCCCTGTTCAGTAGTGAAGGGGGGAGTGAGTGAGCGGCTGTGTGGGTACCTGGTGGCCGGCCAGGGTCAACCCACGACAGTCATTTTGGTGGCCCGTACGGGGAATGAAACCTGGGAAGGGAGGAATTTGAGATAAGGACAGTAGTGGAGAGAGGTAACGGGCAAAACATGGACTGAGCAATGTTGAAAAGTAAAATGATTTTGGGGAATTTATGTTTTTGTGATTGAGGTGAAGGAACGAGGGGTGGATTGTGTGTAGATTGTTTAGTCTTGTTTGGTGTTGTGATGATTTTTGTTCTGATTTTGGTGTCGGGAGTCTTTGGTTTTTCTGTTTCACTGTTAATGTTGGGTGATGAATATAAATTTTAATAATTCTTAAATATGTGATTCACAGAGGCGAGGGGTGGAATGTTTTGGTTTGGCCTGGCCAGATTTCAGCGGCACGGGGGGAGCTGCAGGGTGGCTTCTGTAAGAAGCTGCTAGAAGCTCCCCAAGATTGATAGAGCCAATGCCAGCCGGCTACAAAGAGGGACCCGCCGCTGGCCAAGGCTGAGCCTATCAGTAAGGTGATAGTAGAGGAACGCCTCTGTGAAAAACATATTTAAGAACGGGAAAAAGAACTGCGCCACAACAGCTGGCACAGAGATGGAGGAGTGAGAGTCTGTGCAGACACCAAGGTCAGTGAAGAAGGGGGGGGGGGGGAGGATGAGCTCCAGGCGCCGGAGCAGAAGGAGTCCCCCGGGTCCGTGGTGAAGACCATGGTGAAGCGGGTTGTCCCCCTGCAGCCCATGGGCGAGGTGCAGATGTCCACCGTGAGGATCACCGCATAAATGTCCACCGAGGACTCCACGCCGTGTGGGTGGATGCCTGAAAGGGGACTGTAGCCCGTGGGGAGCCCACGTCAGAGCAAGTTGCTGCCAGAACCTGTAGCCCGTGGAAGAGGGAATGCCCACGCTGGAGCAGGTTGGCTGGTGGGACTTTTGGGACGTTGTGGGTGGCTCACGCTGGAGCAGTTTCCCCCGAAGGACTGCGCCTCAGACTCACGAGGGGTGGGCTGCCCCTCGTGAGGTGTCTCGCGTTGGGCAGTTTGTAATGAATTGCCCTTCGTGGGACGACTCACGCGGAGAAGAGAGCGTGAAGCTTGTCTCCCGTGAGAGGGACCCCACAGTGACCCTGGGGAAGAGTGAAGAGTCCTCCCCCGGAATGAAGAAGCGGTGGAACCAACGTCGGATGAACTGACCGTAGCCCCCATTCCCTGTCCCCCTGTGCCGCTCAGGGGGAGGAGGTGGAGAAACCGGGATTGATGTTAAGCCCGGGAAGAAGGGAGGGATGGGGGGAAGGTGTTCTGTTTAAGATCCATTTGCTCTTTCTTACTTCTCACTACTCCTCTCTGATTGGTTCTTTTAATAAATGTACCTAATTTCCCCAAAACTGAGTCTGTTTTGCCCGGGACGGTAAATGAGGGTGATCTCCCTGTCCTTATCTCAAACCCTGAACCCTTGGAAATATTTTCTCCCCCTGTTCAGCAGTGAAGGGGGGAGTGAGTGAGCGGCTGTGTGGGTACCTGGCGGCTGGCCAGGGTCAACCCACGACACGGGCCCAGCCAGCCCAGGGGTCCTGCCTGCCTCCCTCGGTCAGTCTGCAGGGGGGCAGGCAGAAGGCCTTTAAGGAAGGCTCAAGTCCAGCATTCTCAACGCACTGAGCCTACTGAAGCAATGGACATCTTCCCACTTATGACAAGTTTTAAATCCAGCCCTTTATTTTCATCAAAACACATAAATAATTCATTCAGCTACCAAGATGGGACATCTTTGTCTTTTGAAGTCTGTGCACAGTTACAGTCAACTCTTAGTGCCCAGTTCAAGGAAAAAAATAGAAAAATCCTTAATTGGGACTGAAAATAAACATCCACTTATCAGTCAAATGTCGTCCTAAAAAAGGGTACATGTAATCAGAAGCTTAAGTAATACTTACATCAGTTTCACAAGACCAAAGAACACGTGATGAAAAAATGATGACAGACAAGTCACTGAGCTGTCCCAAATATCTGGGACGTTGCCTCACTCCATAAATTAAGGCAGTTGGTTATTATCTGACATCCCTGATGGCTTCTGACCCTACTGAAGAAGTGGTCTTGAGAGGAACAGTTTGCAAGCCTCATTTTAGCCATGAAATTCCTTACAGACACAAGAAGGTAAATGTTGCAAGCCAGACAGACTGCTAAAGGTCCCTTCCCTCAATGCTTTGAAAAAAAAACACCCTTGCTTCTATTTCTGTTTTGCAGGAAGAATATAAAATTCTGAAGCAGGGAATACCCTCCCCAGTAGGACATGTCAGCAGGCTGCGCGCCAGGCAGGCAGCTCGCCGCAGACACGGGCAGCAGATCAGGGCCCTGCGGCTGCGGTGGCCAAGAGCATTTCAAAGCAGACATAATCTACTGGGACACGGGGTCACTTGTCCCATCGCTTCAGCGCAGAGCTGGCTACCGAGCCGGTTCAGGCATTGGTTTCCACAGAACCTGCTGACCTGATAAGGGAACAACAGAAGAAAGGCAGAAACCGCCACAGAAAGGACAGGAACGATTTCTATTTTTGTTTGAATCGCCAACTTCTTTCAGTGGCACAAGTGCCCCCGGCTGGATGAAGCATATTTAAGTGCCAGCTCATGCAGGTGTCAAGCGAAATGAGAGAGAAAGTAACAGAAAAGGAAATGCCCAGGGTGCATGTGCTGGGCGGCTGCAGGGAAGCAGGTTCCTGGCTCCTCGCCCACGTAAGGCACATCAGCACAGACACAGGGACGTGCGCGAGTCAGGCAGGGACTCGGGCAAGCAGTGTCCAACCAGCAAGCCCTTCTACAAGAAAAACAAAACCTGGCACTCAGGAAACAGGTTTGTACGACACAACTGCTGCTTGCAAGCATGCCAGTAATTAACTGTAATGGCCCAGCCTCAGATGGGCCGAGACTGAAATGGGAAAGCTCACCTTTCCTTCAGCACTTGTGTACTGCAGCATCACTGCCCCACTCCGGGGTGCTGCTCTCCTACTGCCTGAGCCTTCCTTGATGTTGCCCATTCTCCCGATGTTAACAAAAGAGTCTATATATTAATTTCAGCTACCTTATGAGAACCAGGGTCCTGATGCACAGGTTCGAGTTAACAGGTGAGGCTGAAAACCATGTGGCATTTCACAACTAACCAAGCACCTAACAAGTGGTCAGCACAGCACTTCTGTCACTCAGTTACAGCCTCACATTGACTTCAGAGGTTTGGCAGCAAAGCAAAGCGGTCTGGCAGTACGCAGCTCCCTACAGGCTTTGGTTCTTCACGTCACAGCAGTATGAAACAAAGCACCAAAAACAACAAATAAAAGGAAGAATATGCACATCACACAGTGGCTGGCTTTAGGAAAAAAAACCAAACAGGTGTTGTACAATAGAACCTCTGAGACTGCAAATAATTCAGATACTTCAAGTGTCTATGCCAAGGTGAGTGAAAGCATTAGCAGCAGCAAAGGAACATTAGCATCTACTCACAGCAGCATCTGTCCTGCTCCCAGGGAGCCCAACAGCACTGGGCCTGTCTCTCCACAGAAGAGGCTGCTACAGCACAAGCAGGCTTTGCCACGTGCTCTGTAAAGCCGCGTGTGCTCCATGTCAGATCTTCAAACTCTATGCTGAGGGGCAGGTATTCTCAACAAATCACTTTTCCTGAAAGAACAACAGGAATTCTCCTTCATCTCCTCCTGAGGACTCTCTGAAGGGCACCTTTCACCCAAATCCGTGACCTCTCCAGTGAAGCCACAGTCTGTCACCTTCCCGGAGAGGGGAAACCTGGTCTGATGTGGCTGCTGCCCATGTGAAACAGAGGGACTTCTTCACGGAAGCTCATGGAAGTTTTCTGTTTTAAAATCACTAATTCATACAATCACAGAGCATTGAATCAAGACGACACCTGAGGCACCACGAACGACTGCAGCAGGTTAACCAAGCCTCGCAAGCAGCCCTGGCTGCACCGTCGCAGCCTGCCAGGACAGGCAGAGAATCCACTCCGCGGGTGGGAATTCGCAGCCCGCCCAACCCCAGCCCACGGCACTGAGCCACGGCTGCCTCCGGGAGCCCACGGGGGTTCCCACCGTGACCTCCAAGCGTGGACGTGGGTCCCTTCTGCACTCAGCTCAGAAAGGAAAAGAGTAATTAAGAAGCGAGATGATGGATACGGGGAAGTAAAGTGCTGAGGAAATAAGAGAGGGAAAAGAAACTAGATCAAAGGAACGAGAGAGAAAGAGAAAAAAGGTTTTTGCAGGTAACTTCATTGCAAACGCAGAGGTCAAAAATGTTTTCTTCACTGTTTCAAAAAACATTAAATTCCATTGAACTTTACAATGAATAAAATATTAACAGTTACCAATGGATGAAACTGTCTGGGAGGGAAGCATAACCTAAGCATTCCTACATTAATAAATTACTGTGATGGGTTCGAATTTCCTGTGAACTGGTTTCTTAAATGAATACACCATAGGCACACACATTCAGTAGAGAAAGTGAATTCCTAATCTTTTGAAAAATTGAAGTTTCTAAATGGAAATTGGTTTTACTAGTTAGATACAAACACACAAGGGAGACGATGAAAAATTCAAGGGAGTCAAATTAACCTTTTTTGATCAATGACTCATTTTGTAGGGATAGGCACATTTTTAAGTTGGGAGATTTCTGATGTATGCAAGCCACCAAGGCTGGAATCAATAAAAAGTGAAAATGAAGTGGTTTTGTGTAGACTGATTTTTAAAGGAAAACTATGCATTATTCATATAGAAAACCATCTATAATGACTTGAAGGCAGATTGAAAAGTCTAAAGGTTTAGACCCGGTTGAAAATTTACGACAAATCGCATTATTAAAATGAGCTTTGATTAGTTCTGCAGAACACAGAAATCCAGTCTCGCTCATCTACAGATGAATTCCTAATGTGCGCAATTCTGGGTTGCAGCATACATACAAGTAAAAAGATCCTCTTAGAGCAAGACAGACCAAAGTTTCAGAGAAGGAAAAAGATGGATTTTACGGGAAAGCCAACAAATTAACCCCACAAGTAATTGAGACGTTAAATATTTACAGCACACATTTCTTTGTACACGGTACCTTCTTAGACATTCGTAACAGCTGCTTTTAGTAGCCAGGCTCCTACTTACCAAAACACGTGGGATACTGCAGCAAGTGGTTAGAAGACTTTTCTCAGCAGAGCACTCTCTGCATCTGGGATGGGATTTCCAGAAGACACTGAAACATTGGTTCTCTATTTATCTATTTATCCCAGTGAAAAAGCAAACAGAACAAATTACCCAGCCTGGCAAGTGAGGACTTAAGATTCACTTAAAATATACACTCCTGATCCAAACTAAAAATGCTGCCACAAAGAATGTGTTTTTATTAAACACTAAATATTACTTCACTATAACAAGGCCGTGTTCAGTATTTCCTCATAAGCTTAAATATAAAGCACTTGTTACTCTATCCTCTCGAACTGCACTTAGCCAGAAGATCAGCTGATCCAGCTCCATGCAACAAAGTCAATTCTCTTCAACATAATTGGCTGTCAATTACTACTCTCACATTTTCTCAATATCTATTTATAGAGCAAAACCAAAAAAGCATCCCAGATTAGAAAAAAAGTCTTCAAAACCTGCAGATAATACAAGATTTCATAGGGAAGAGGAAAAGAGCAAGAGGAAGCTGAAGTATAAAAAGTGTCAAGAAGAGAGCTTGTACAATTTCAACAACATCCAGCTGCAATTCAACCCCTGCTTCAGCTGTAAACTCTAAATCGATCCAGATCTCCCTAGAAATGTTTGATTAGCTACATGGGCCTATAGTTATATATGACAAGTATAGCCATTTCCAGCTCTTTACTATTACTTTAAAACTTATTTACCTTGAAAGTACTTAAAGGATTACAGTATTAATTATTTTTAAAGGACACTCAATGTAATCAGTAGCCTAGAATTGATGAGTATATAAAAAAAAATAATAAAGAAGGAGAATTAATTGGGGATCTTGGGACCTTATTAAAATCTATTCTTGATTGAAAGTTCTTTGACTTTTACTGCTAAACTTCTCTTGATGAGGTAACTGCATTTTTACTTTAAGAATACCATTTGGTAGAGAAAGACAACCAAAGTTTAAAGAAGTATACAAACACACTTGCAACACACATCGGCACTTTTCCAAGGGAAAAGATTAGCAAGACTGAAAGCCTTTACACCTAACGCTGAAACAGGAGCTGGTTTTTGTATGTCTTAGAGGCAGTCCTGCTCCCAAAGTTTCCCTCTGAGCAGTGAATCTCAGGAGGCAAAGAGTACGTTCACAAGGTTGCCTTCCCAAGAGAGGCGCCAAACTGGCCAGGATAACGGAAACTCGCACCGTCGCTGGTAATTCTGAAGTCCTGCCAGCTCCCAGGTCATGCACAAGGTGTGTAAGAAAGGAGGAAAACCTCACTCATCCAAATAACCTTCACCCAAGTTCAAGGAGCCTTGTCTCTACAGTTAAAGGGCAGCCCACCAGCTGGATGCAACCTACACGGAGGCTTAACGCGATGCCGAAGCTCAGCTGCTTCTCCTAAAACGAGCAGAGACGGACGCAAGTAGAGACGGGATGCTCCTTCCAGAGCCAGCTGCAGGGGCGACATGGGCCAGGGGTTTTCCCTGCAGGTGTTGTCTTTGCGTTATCCACCTCCAATCTGAGCAAGCTTCTGAAACGCTTGCGTTGACCCTACTTCTTCCAAATAGCAAAACTCAATGGGCAAAACAAACGGGCAAACACAAGCAAGAGCTATCTTTTTATCTCCTCACCAACCAACTTCAACAGTTGTTTGGCCACAAAGTTCCAAGTGGCTTCTCAACTTCTTGGCATTGAAGTCCCCATCCATATTTCATTCAACGTTTTGGTTTGTCGGGTATTTTTTCCCTCCCCACTGGTGCTACACCACGAACTTGAGAAGTTTCACAGTTCAGCAACACATTTACCAAATACAACCCCTACTACCACAATTCTTCCATACTCAGTGTTATTGCCCATGCTTCTGCCTTCGACGACACCAAATCACTTTGCTCCTTGTGGAAATCTGAACTGCACTGCCCACACCAAGTGAATCAAGCAGAAAACCAAAGAATCGGGACATGCGAACAGCCGTGCCTGCCCACACGGGGAGGAGAGGAGGCTTCACCTGCAGCACCACAATATTTTTGATACTATTACTGGTTTTTACACCTTCTGTGAATAAACCTCTGGTCGTTTATGTGATGGAGAAAGCACACCCCTTTCTCAGCTAAATCGTAATCTCCCCAGTCTTTGCAGTTTTCCTAAGAAATTTGAGCCATTTTGTGTGCTTCAGCTGCTGGGAATCTGTTTTATAGCAATTAAGATAGCAGTTCTTTTAACAGTGAGAATCTTAAACTAAATCAAAAGTCTAGAGCCCTGCTGCTTGCTGAGAAACTCTGCAGACCCACATCACAGGTCACGGCTCTCGTCTCTCGCAACACTCACACAGCTTTGTTTATCATACGGGGGTTTTGAGTCTCACCATCCTCTGTTCCGGGACCTCTCTACTCCCCTGAGGAAACACTTCACACATTTCCCGGGGTTTCTTCCTCACAGCATTCTTTCTAGGATTCATTTCTCTTCTTTCAACTACTCCCGAGCTGCACGTCAGCAGCCACCTCTTTGTCCATCCTCTCCCCCATCGTCAGTGCAATCGCAGGACACGTGGCATCAGCCTCTTAGACCTTCCACGTCCTGCTGCCGGGGCTGACAGAAATGCAGGAAATCTCAATTTCCTCAAGCCACTCGTCTATTCCTGCCATTCCCTGGTAACAGCCGAGTAGACTTTTCACAGCCTTCATTTAAAGCACTTCTCAGCAATTTGCCCCTTTCGCTTTCCATGCAGATTATTCCCAGAACACTTCTCTTAAGTGAAGAACTGATCTTCACCGCATCTTTGCCTTCTCTTCTTTTAACCTTTTCTTCCAAATATAGGCAATGTGTTTGCTGTCATTTTATAGAGTGATGAGAAAATCTCCTCTAGTATCTCCAGAGATAATATCCTTTCGGAAGCATCCCTACACTTCCCACCTGCCGCTAGAAAAGAGAGGCAAGTAGATTGGGTCCTTGACAATGGACCGACAAAAGAAGTGCAAGGAACTTTTTCCCTTTCACTGTATCCATAATGAAAATAAAATACTTGTACCTAAACACAGAATGTGCATTTCATCAGGAAAATACTTCTGCTCTGAATTAACACCAGAGGGTAATGTGGGAAGCTGAATAGTTTACCCTCAGCTGCTCAAAAATAGGATTTTTTCCTAACCAAAGATTTAACTCCATTCTTTCTCCTGCTCAGTCTTCAAATCTGTTTCAAGTTTTCACTCACCCCAATAATCTTTTTTTTTTCCTTTTAAGAAGATGACCTATAGACAGCAAAGGTAGGTAATTCACGATGAGATGCATTCAACAGCCTTTTTTTTTTTTTTTAATAAAGAGTCATAAGTCTGTGCTAAGTTGATGAAGAACCCCACCCTTCCAGGACAGATTTTAACAACACATTTCCAAAGCAGACAACAGCCGGAAGCCATCGCCCATCAGAGACTCAGCTGATGCCTCACATGAAGTTGCCTTTCTCTGACCAAAGTCTTCCTTTGCAGCTGCTGCTGAGGAGCCTTTCCCTTGTCCTGCTGCTTGTCTTCTGCCAGGGAGGAAAGACTATATGGCAAAGCAAGAACTGTCCTTCCCTAAAATACTCCTAAATGTTTTAACAGGAACACAAAGTCCTTGAAATACCTGGGGCAGGGGCGGGGTGAATAGGTTGGCTAAAAAAAAACCCAGAAAACCAAAAACAACCTGCCATTTTGATCAACAAAGTTCAAGCTTTGCCTAGATTCTACATGGGGACAGACCAAAACCCCAGCAACTTTCCTGCAGCACCAAGAGAGTCCTACAGAGCGGAACAGCGTTAACAAACACACACTGTGCATGGTTAGAAGGAGATGATCTTCCGCCAGCAGACTCCTTCCCCTGAGACTAGCTTCATATTTTAACTTGAGCTAGAGTCGTATTTCAAACCATGAAGGAAGCAAGCAGAGACCATCCTCCCCAACCCCTGCTAAGGGAAAGGGGGACAAATGAAGGTAAGTTAGGATGAAGGTACAGAGGGACATAAGAAACTGAGTTGCCCTCTGGGAAATACATCACTATGTCTCTGAGTTCCTCTTCTAAGCATAGACCCGAGGCAAAGCATTTGTAGCTTCCATGCAAGTTAGGCAGCTAACCCCAAAGTTTTCAAATTTAGCATTGGCAAAAAAAAAAGTCCTTGGGGGAAGAAGAGAAAAAAAAAAGCCAACTCCACTGTAGCAGTGCTCCTCTCAGGATCTCCATGCAGTCAAAGGTTTCAGCAGCATTTACAGCAGAGCTCAGGGAATGGTAACTGGGTCTCTCCCCAGGCCACACCATAGCAACAGAGGACGGACGGGATGGGAACAGAACTGACTGATTATACCAGATTTCCAGCCTGGATGGTTACCAAGAGCAATAGAAGGAGAACCTGTTCAGAGAAGTTAAATCTCCCTTGGCCTGCAGGGGCAGGAACTGCTAAAATTGAAGACTAGCTCCAGAGAAACTGCACCTGAGACTGAGGAAATAACCAAAGAAGGGACAGAGGTACAGCTAACGCACACACACTGCAGCCAGGCAAAGGCAGCAACCCTTTCAGCCCTGGGTCTTCAACAGCCCGACACAAGGTTTCACTTCAGGGTATGTTCAGCCCTCGGCTTTCACAGGAAAGAGAGGAGACCTGTGACCAACACCAAGCACGCAACACCGAAAGTCTAGCTGGCAAGTCCCCCACAGATCCATAACCCAGCTTCACAACTTGTTCGTGCCAACCGCTGGCTATTCACCCATCCTGAGCGAGGAGGCAACACCACCTTGTCCAGGACGCTCAGGCAACGGATACAGCCGAGCTCGCGAAGTTGGCTCCACCAGCTCCCAGCTTGGCAGCACCAGGCTAAATAAAAGCAACTTGACTCAGGAAAAGATCCCTCCAGAACACGACAGCCAAAATAGCATGGGAGGGCCTGAAGGGCAGATGTGGATTTATATTAGGGGTGACAAGAGGAGAGTCCCAGGACAACTGAGGCTGAGGGGTTTGTACAGCCATGTCCTGGTAGCGCCATTCGCCAACGTGCAGCAGAGCTCTTGGATTGCTGAGAATATGGCATCGGTAAGTAAAATGAGAGCAAGCAAAGGAGTTTGTCTTGCTTTAACTTCAGATCCTCGTTTTAACTTGAGAAAATTCAATTAGTTTCTACCCAGAAGCAGTTTAGCTGCCATTGTTGGCAATCAATGGTCCCTAAATGCTGAGAAACTGGCAACTGTTCAATGTGCTGGCAGAGAGGCTTTCCTAATTAAAGATGTCACTTTTCCAGCTAATTTAAGTCTGCCATCTCTTTAAAGTACCAATTGCCACAACAAAATATGAATAGGAAATTGACTTTCTGTGCATCTGTTTTTGCAAAATACTTCCTCCGAGTCATATGTTTCAGCTTAAATGGTTTAGGTCACTTGCTGGGAGGCAATAGCAGAGCTTTGTTCTGACTCCCGAATACCTCTTAAATATAGAAAAATAAGCGGGGCTTCAATCGTCCACAGGAATGAAAAAGGTATTTGTTGGCTTTCCATCTTCAGTGAGTTGCACTGCATTCCGTCTGATACTCATTTTGTCAGGATAAAAGAACAACAGAGAAATCCCTACTGAATCAGTCTGCTTATCTGAAAGGCCTCCACCACACTTCATATTTATCCTCCCGACAACCCTGGGGATAGGGCAGGGCTGTTATTCCTGCTGGAAGGAAATGTGGAGGCATAAAGTTGGGACATGAAGATTTTTAGATGTTTCATTTCCACTAAAGCCAAATTTCTGATTCGTGCTATTTAACTCTTTTCCATAATAGCTAAAGACCACACCATTTCTTTTCTGAATCCAGCTACCCCAAAACCTTAGCCAACAGCACAATGTTAAGATTATTCATGCTCTTTGGCAACAAACGCAAAGCAATACCTACACACCTGTGAACAGAATTCCTAAGTTCAGTAGTGAAGCACTATCATAACTTCAGTGCAGAATCTAATGCAATCCCAGCTACGCTCATTCGAGTCCTTCCTGCCACAGCCACAAACTCCGCGGCACCTTCATCTGCACCATCCTGGGACAGCCAAGGGAGGAGGCACGATGAGTCCCAGAAGAGCTGCCTTCATCAAAACAGCATTTGACTCCCCTCATTCCTCCTACTCGCTTCTTATTTTATGGTCCATTTGTGAATCTGCACGGAGCAAATTGTCTATATGCCCTGCTAATTTGGACAGAGCGATGGAGCCCATGTCTAAACTAGCTTCTTTTATTCCCCCTCTGAAAAACAAAGCAGTTAACAGCAGGACTTGAAATCTTCCCTTTCCCTCCCGTCCAAAGAATAGAACCACTGAATTGTGGTTTTGCAGAACGCTTGACACAGTCAGGTAAGAGCCATCCTTTACTGAGGGTCAAGAGCAATGAAACCCTGATCTTTGACTAGGACTTTAGGTCTCATTATTGGGCACTGAAGTTAAATTCAACGTGGATGAGACACATTCAACAACCAAGGTAGTTACTCACATGAGTATTACTGACATGATGCTGTGTTTCATAAGCTTAGAAATACTGGCTGGCTAGCTACAGCTGGTTAAACAGAAACAAGTCATACATTATTTATAACATTAAAATTTATTTTAAACAATTCCTCTCCCACACCATCATTTGATCAGCTCTGTTTACAGTCTACAACTGCGGAGCAGAGGCGTGCAGCATTAATTAAACCACTGGGCTCTCCCACCCCCAGGTATGACAGAACAGACCCACACCTCCTTCCTGAAATGGAAACCTCCTAACATCGGGCAGGAAGGGGGGTGCATTTCAATTAGATATTTTCTCTCTGCCGATGCAAGTTCAGCTATTCCCACTGTGGTGTGCCCCTCCACCTCCTCCTAGAGTTCAGGAGAGTGAAAGTGTTTGGGAGCTGAAATAAGGGACTCGAAGGCACACTAAGGAAAGAGCATGGATATATCCTTTCCTCTCACCTAGCTCCCTGGAAGGGAACTTCCTGGGACTCTACCTCCGCTTTTAACTTCTAAATGTGTTGGTTAAATCCCATAACACCAGCAGAGAATCACAGAATGGGTTGGACTGAAAGGGACCTTTAAAGATCATCTAGTTTCAAGCCCCCTGCCATGGGCAGGGACATCTTCCACTAGATGTCAAAGCCTCATCCAACCTGACCTTCAAGACTTCCAGGGTGCAACTGCAAAGCCAACCCTAAATTATTTGCAAATAGCTTCTCTAGACTGTGAGAATGGTAAGATTTTCCAAGCCTGGTTCAGCAATGTCACCATTGTGCCCAGCTCCAGCCCTGGGGCTGCATGTGAACTCCGTACCCCATAACCAAGGTCAATGAGGCTTTCTTTTTTTAAAAATTAAGTCACAGAGCACTGGAATGAATGCTATGCAGGACTAATTTGACAGCCCAGCCACAGTGTCTTTCTGTCTGCGTACTTGTTGGCGAGCTCCCTACCCCTGTCCCTGGTCCATGTCCTCCCACCCTGCACAGGCCCGTCCCGGCTGGAGTCAATGCAGGGACTGTCTGCCCCACTCTGCCCCCTCTGAAGGAACAGAGCACTTCCCACTTTCAAGACTCCCTCGTGAGTCACTGCGTAATCACAAAGTCACGCCAGGAGAGGAACAGAGTCGCCGTCGCACTGGGGCTCCTCCAGCCTTGCTCCCAGTACCTGCAGTTGCTGCTCAAGTCAGCGCCCCCACTGGTCACCTTCCCAGAGGGCCAAGGCGAAGGGCAGAGCTCAGGTGTGCCCTTACAGGTGGCACAGACCCAAAGTGGGGGACACACAGCAGCTCTAACGACACCTCAGGATCACACGTGACTCTGGTACAAGAAGGATAAATCGGAGGGTGGTCCGTGGCTCCCACGGGCTCTGCCTCCTCCAGCATCACTCAGGACAGCGGCCGCAGCCCACTCACACCCATGGGGACACGACGCTGTCCGTCCACAGGCACCCAAATAAAAATGATCCCATGAGCAGTTACTGCAGAACACATCCAAAGGCAAAGCCCGTCCCATGATCTCCAAGCAGGCTGATCTGCAGAGGAGTAGCCCAAGAGCCCAGCTCAGCACACTGCTCCAGGGCACAGCACTAATGTCCTCAGGTGTGAGGCAAAAGGCATGTTGGAAATCAGGAATACAGCTATAAAACCAGAAAATCAGAAATCTCAGCCCCTTATCAGATCTCGTAATTACTCAGTCTAGTAACAAAAATGCAATATGGAAACACTGATCACTAAGAAAACGTAAAATCTTTACAACTTTATATACATACATATGCACATACGTGCACACACAGTTTATTCTACAAAAATAACATGTTCAACTGTATATGTTACATAAGCACATTTCATTTTAACTCAAGGATACCTAATTTTTATTCCAAGGTATTTTATGTACCCAGCTGTGCACCAACACCTTCACAAGGAAACCCATGGGGTACTGCTGCCTCCATCCACCTCAGCGCTAATGGAAAAATAACCTGCACAAACACATCTGTCAACAGACAGGAAACAACTTTATCCCTTGAGGCAATAACACCATTGCATTTGGCTTTCCATGAACATGTACAACCCTCTTCCACTAGAAAGACCCTCTCTGTGTAGGTCCACACTTGAGACAGTGACATGTCCAAAGGCAAGTGCAGTCATGCCTGTTCCTCGCTTCACTGGCAAAGCAACACACGCTCACTGGTTCTCGCTGTTCCCTTCCATTTCTTTCCATGCACCAGCACAGGTCTTGCCCTCACAAATCTGCTCTCCCTATTCCCATCAGGCAGAAAGAGTCTGAGCTACGTCTTTTTTAACGCTGCCCTGTGACAGTACAAAGCCTTGTGCCACAGTCGCAGCACTTGGAGAAGGAGCAGGGGTCTATGCAATTACTGGAAAGGTTAAAGTAAGCTCCACACTTTTATACTTGCCTACGACAACATAAAAAAGTCAGCAGGAACAATGTCCACGAGTATATGGACAACCCCAAAGGATCTGACGTGCCATGGCTCAGGGCAGAGCTGCTCCCTGTTTTCTGGATAAAAGGAAAAGCCAGAGCTTCCCTCCTCCTGACTGCCTGGCTTTGCTGCCGTCACACGGCATGCCCAGAGAGCACACACGCGTGCAGACCCCAGGAAAGAGTGGGAGGGATCTGATTATTTCTGTTTAAACTATTTCTGCTTTAAACAGTGGTTTGAAAGAAAAAAATAAAAAAATAAACAAAAGAACCCCAGCGTGGCTGCTGAGAGTGGCTTGTTCTCCAGCCATCTGTGCTCCTGGCAGAAGCTGTTCTGCTCCTACACACCCTTCAGCACCTTCTGCTCCCTGACGTGTTACACAACTGTACAGCGAAAGAAAATCAACAGAATTAACATGTGGCCAAGTACAGAATTACCAGAGGGGCTGAGTATGCTCACTGGTCTCCCATCACCTCTGCTCAGCGCAGGGTGTTTGCCTCCTCAGCACGTGACTCAGGAGAACCCCAACACACGGCTCCTTGCTTCTACCTCTCTTCCAAATTACGATTCACCCTCTGGAGACATAAATAGCTCATTCTCATGACCAGAATAACCAAGCCGCAACGCTGGGGACACAAGCAGCAGCACCGTGCCCCTGACCTCTCCCCGGCTCTGCTGCAGCTCTCGGCCGAGCTGGCTGCCCACCTGCAGTCAGTCCCTGACGGGCTGCACGGCCTCAGGCGAACGACTTCTCTTCGTTACATCTTCCCTCCTCGTTCACCCTTTCGCCTTTTGTATTAAGACTGCAAACTCTAGGAAACAGGAGCTGATCACAGCTGTAGCCTGTGGCTACTAATCTAATAAATAATTACTAATTAGTTAGGAGAGCAGTGATACTGTTGCTCCCAGCTCTCTCTCACCTCTATGGCTTATTTTCTGCGGTGGCACAGTGGCTTCCCTTGTGCTAACATCAGTGACCATCACTGCAGCCATTCTCCGTTCTTGTGGACGAGCTGCTCTCCATCACTGGTTTTGGGGCTTTTGTTGTGCAAAGCTCATTGTGAGCCCAGGTCTGGATCCACAATTTCCATGCGTTCCGCCTTTTCGATTCAGGATCTAAAATCTCCTTGGTTGCCACAAAAAAAATAGGAGCTTACAATTCCCCTTTGCCTTGCAATTAGGTCCCTCAATCACTTAATTGTGGGAGCCAGATTTTCCAGTGGAGTTCATTCATAAGCAGAGTGAGCCAGCTGTAAAATATTTATCACCATCCAAGTTCTCTCAAATTTTCAGCATTTGGACCACAGGATTCCGTTCTGATCCAGGTCTAGGAGTAGCAACAGAGAAGTCACAGGAGGCCAGATAAAACAGAAATAATTTTCATCAGAAAGCACATCTCATTCAGGAAGTGTTATACTCTGCCCATTCCTGCACTGAAACTGTAATTTAATCCTTTAAACTTCTTCAATGTTCTGCAAATTGGAAGACTTGATATTGAAGGATGCTGAACAATTATTCTAACAATTCATTATACTTTTTTTGCTAATTAGCTAGCTGAAAATTTCATTAGCATGAAATTTATCAGTCTGATCATTTAAGCACCTTCATTCAAAGTCAAAAATTAAAGTGCCTTTCGTAGAAACTCTTTAATATACCAATTATATCAGTTCTATCAAAAAAAATGTGTACAACAGTTGCAGAGTGAAATAGCCTCAAAATACTGTAGAACAAGGTGTGTTTGATACAAATTACTTTTCCCCCTCATATTCACCAATCTCAAGAGTAATTTACAGTAATTAAAATTACAAGCCAACAAAGCATTACCAGGAGTAGGTACCTCGTGACAGGTGCTCAACAAGCATTAAAATAAGCAGTTCTGTGCTCGTACTAAGTGCTTATATTGTCAACAGTGCTCTTTTAATAAATGGTTGCATTTGTAATGCTTTCTTAAATAATTATTTGCTAGAGGATCATAATTATCTAATAAAGATGTTTTTGATTTTTAACTGGACCTAATTATCAGTTTTAAAAGCCAGTGACAACACATGTACTGGAATCCATTAGCGAGTTCTGCACAGAAAAGGTGACAGGGTAAAATAGCAAAAATTACTTCAGTGATTTATGAGATCACGTTCCACAGGAAACCAGTGGGATTTAAGTGCTTGAAATCTAACTCTCTTTTCAAAACGAGATTCATATAACTATTATTATTTTTAATTACTGGGATACCACAAAGAACACTGCAATCATCCCTACAAATTCCTCTTGCGCTTGTGCCAAAGCCTTTTTTTTTTGTTCCTCCTCTCTCTTCATATGCAGAAGATACAAGTTAATAATCTGAAATACATTCCAGATTTCAGCAACTCCAAATACTACAGTGAATTTCTGGGCAGGTGCAGAAATCAAACAGTGCACATCACACCGCAGGGCTGAGGAAGGGAACAATTACTTACCCGCAGATCACAACCTCCTAGTCTGCCTGAAGGATCAAGGAGTTCTAGGATCAAGTCTCAGTCAACAGCACCAACTTCTCTTTTGCCAACGTGTGTCAGAGATTTAACACCCTTTAAACAGCATTTCTTTGTATTTATGACTGAATTACAGTTCAGTAAGGTGACCCACTGAATCACTGCACTTCCTCAGGATAAAAATTCTGCAGGTTAACAGCATCTCCCTCCCCAAATGTCCTTCAGGCAGCAATGAAAAATGAAGGAGGTTGCAGTCTGCCTATCGTGGTGACATAAGTTACCTCCCTGAATAGTTCTCAGGGCAAAGCAGGACAAGAGTCACAAGAGTCTTTCAGAAAGAAGAAAAAAGAAAAAAAAGAAGGAAAAGGAGAAATGTCAATTTACATATAAAGCAGAGCAATGACTTGCTCGGCTGTGTCAAAGAAATCATCTGAGCTTCCAAGTATCAATATCCATAGCAATAAAAATAATAACTTTGGGAGACATGGGAAATCTTGGCACACAAAACAGTATTTGGAGGCTTTCAAAGACTTTCTGTGTGTAACTGAACATTCGCTTTAAATGAATAATCCTTTTTCAACTGCACAGCAGATCAGCTTCTGGCTACACAACACAGCTTTCCAAAATGCTGGTTATTGTAGTAACGCTTCAAGAAATGAATATGCTAGCTGGTATTAGAAATCATAGTAGTATTATGTACCTCTATTCAATACCGATCTAGATGTTTAGCAAATAGAATGCAGTTTAATTAAGTGATTTCATCTAAGGAACTTTGATTTGATAATAAGTAGTTTAAGTATCAGCTAATATTTTCTTATTTTAAGCATTTCAATGATTATTACCAATAGAACGTGTGTTATTGCAATAGTGATTTCTCATGCCAGTGGAAAGGACTTTTAATATAAATTCATAATGGCACCATTGTATGGACCCGATTCTAATCTGGAAAGCATGCCGTGCATCCAAAAGCGGCGTTCGTGAATCACAACCTGGCTTCCTACTGTGGGTACTGTTCTTGTTTCTGACATTTCTTCCAAAAGCACCCAGTAGCGTAACCGCACGCTGCCGTCAGAGCGAGCGGCACACAAGCGCAAGGGCTGATGTCTAAGCACTTTCAGTTGTTTCATTAAGAGGTGGATCTACGAATTAATTTATGGGCTTTGCTAGATCAGAGTCCATCTCTCTGGCACGGGAAGTCACGTGTTTTCTGTGAGTTACATGAAAGACAAAAGTAGGGGTACAGGCAGTGCACGTGTGTAACACACCGGCAGCTGGTCCTGCCAAGCCAGACCCTTCTTACAGGGGCGCTGGCGCCTCCCGCACACACAGTTTTCACCTGTGCCTGAGTACGTGACTGAGCACCGAGGCAAGCCAGGACAGGACTACAGCTTCATTCTGAATAGTAACTGCTACACTTTGGGCCCGTGCTTGGAATGAGCGCTGGGTAAACTCCTCAGGAATCGTTTAGCCAAAAGTACAGAATGGTATGTCCTATATCCACACCACCGCCGATGGAGGAAGCACAGATGGTTGCTCAAAACACAGGGGAGCTGGAGGAGGAACATTTGTATCCACATTTGTGTTCCACCACTGGAGATGGCAAGCAAGGGAGGAACTCTGGCCAACACTCCTTTTGACTCTGCTGAGGCTTCACAAATAGCTCCTTTCCTAGAAAAAGCCCATGCACAGCCCTGGCCACTGGTGCCTGCAGGACTTCTAGACCTCCTCGGGGTTCAGTGATTCACAGAAAAGGTGTCTGCATGTGGGAGGCAGGAGTAGGTTGTGTAGGTGCTGGATGCCGTAAATTGAGAAATTTTCTGTTGCTTTCTGCACATGACTCACCAAGCAGCTCTTCAGAGCTATTTTGAAATCATAAATCTTCAGGGCAGACCCTCTTTGGCTAACAACCCAGCTACCTGGCAGGGAAAAAAAAAGACCCACACCTGTCTGGTCCTGAGTGTTGAAGCAGCAAATGCTCTCTGAGTTTTATTTGCAGAAATGGGACAATCATGCCAGTTTTGCTAGCTTTAGAACAAAATTTCCATCTAAAAATAGCACGGTAGATCACCATTGTAGTATCTCTGTTTTCTCAGACATGCAGCCGTCCCAGAGCACCTGTCCAGAGAGCTGCCCCAGCATGTTCCAGGGGCTAGCTCAGAGTCTGCAAATGAAAACTATTATGCATGTTGAATATGCACATTCTGCATGTGTGTGTATGTCTAGGCACACACATACTTCCATGCTGATACATCTGTATAATCCATCCTTTCCACATGAATTAAGCCAAACGGTGATCACAACGTGTTATTTAAATATCACCAGGGATTAGAAGGTTCAGAAAGACTCCAAACCCCATAAAGTGATGCTAAGCAGGATTACTTCCTGGCAGCGTGTGGATACAAGTGTAAGCTGATTATACATTTTCATGACCTACATCGGCACAGGAGGAAGAACCATGGTCCTCCCCCTCCGCAAACAGAATCAAATCAAATTGTGTACTTCCCGGTGATGGATTCCAACTCACCTCCTCTCTTCTTTTCTCTTTAAGGAACAAAAAGGAGAGAAAGATGAGAGAGAGACTTCAGCAGCTGAAACAAGGTGGAACTGCTGAGCTCTAGGAATAACCACAGTGTTGAGTCAATGGCATTTAAAGCAGTAACAGCGGGGATCAGTTGGAAAAAAAATAAAAGATAGTAAGGAGCATGAATCTCAAGCTAGATATAAGGTCAAAGCAGCTGGTGGGAGAAAGCTGAGCAATAAGGGGAGGGGGAGGTAAGAAATCCACCAGGGACTAATCACAATAATAACATTCATAGACTATTTGGTATGCTCCTACCTGCTTATTTTTAATTTATATTGTACTGCTTACAACTGAAAAAGGAAAGAAACATTGCTAATTATAACAAGGTGCTACATACACAGAGCAATGCCATCGCTATTCCTTACAGGTCAAGGGCAGCATCCTGTATTATGCCGCTCAAAAGAGGCTAAATAATGCAGTAACTCTGTTTGCAAAATCATACAAGCAAAACAAATGTCATTTTTCATGCACAGAGCAGTTACATTTCTTGACGCATCTAATCTTCTATTATTAAAGAAACCGTGATGTCAGAAATAAAGCTGCCAAAACAATATGGGGCTGAAGACAGCTTCTGTATTCAGACTCGCAAATCTCCTGTTTTACACGAAGGTTGTAATACAGGACTGCAGCACAAGAGCAGAAAGCAGCATTAAGGGACCTGCGTTGTACCTCCAGGTTACATAGACAAAGACCTTCCATTAATGCCAGTGCTAGTTTTCATTCAGACTCAGGTATGCTTGGGAGTTACAGAAACCACTACATCCAGCATTTACAGGGCTATGGGGTTTTTTTAGCATTAGAGATGGAGCTGGTGTTGGACTGTTTTTAACACAATGTCCGACCCTGCCAAAAAGGGTCGTAACACTATAGGCAAGGGATAAAACATGCTGGTTGCAGCATGTTTTCCTCTGCCCAGATTAAGAGCTGTTCAATAGAAGTATAATAGAATCTGTAAATCTACTCTGACTCAAGAGCAGTGTACCTGACATTGAAGATACAGAGCTGTCATAGTGGAGATAACCTGCACGGTGAACAGCAGGCATCTAGGTATGGAAAACACATCATCTGACAGTGTCCAAGTTTTCAAAAAAATATTTTAAAAGATCATATCACGGATTGCCTGAAACTTTACATTAAATAGGCATTGGTGTGTATTATTTACTTCTTCTTTAAAAGCATGCTGCAAACAGTTAATCTGAAAATTCTAAGGTGCAATTAACACTCCCAGCCAGTGCCTGGCCCTCCCCTGGCCCACACGGCCGCTGCCCCGGCACCCGCAGCCGCGCACTGCCCGCACCCAGGGCTCTGGCAGCGCAGGCCTCCGTCTGCCCCCTGCCACGTGCTGCTGCTCCGGCTGGACAAAATTAAATAACTGCTCGAATCTTAAATTTTTCAAGGTTTTTCTTTTGCTTCGGTGAGTCTGCAGAGACGCCCCAGGAGTCGGATTTAGGGCTTTACATCTTGTCTCTCGAGAAAAGCCTTCAACAAGACTCTTCCCTGCAACCCCTCCCCTTCAGCCCTCCTAACCCCGATACTTCCCACTGAAAACACTTTGCCTGTATTTAAGATTGCAAAAGAAGGCAAAAGGTTTCCCTGCCTCTGTGACTTTGTGCTACCACTGCAGCTGAATATCCCAGACTCTGCAATCTGGAATGCAGGCAAGACTCCTGTCACTGGTTAGGGAAGTTTTACATTGCTAAGAAATGAACCCCATGGGGATCTGAAGGTCAGCGAAGCAGACATACTCCAGAATCCTCCCCTCGGTTACCTGCTTATGGTACTGACCATTCCTAGGATCAAACAAGTCAGAGAAACAGAAATGAAGAGACAAACTCCAGCACAAAGTCTGGTTAACACTGGACCAGACCCAGACCTGCAGCTCCTTCCAAATTCAGGCAAAAACTACCCAGCACGGACATGCTGAGAAAATCAACAGAAGACAGCCAGAAATTTCAACAACCCAACACAGGAAGAGGCTAAAATTTCAGAGTACCAGTAATTCAAATCTGAAAACCCTCCAGGTTTCATCATCAAATGTGATGTGACTGCAGGTAATTACTGCCTCAAATTTTAGAGCTCCTGTAGCAGCGCCGTTCTATTCAGCATTTGCAGGTTCATTAAAACAGACTCATGTCACAGGTCTAACTTTTGTGGTGCCTTGCAGAAAGAAGAGATTTGAGCTGATTAAGACAGCATTTAACCCAGTAACTGCAGTGTAAAAAGGCACCAAAGGTTTGATCAACTGAATTAACAGCTTCACTTTTGATCTAGCAGAGAAATCCACGAACATCAAAAGCAGGTTTTACTTAGCCCCTTAATACCTGCAACTTGCCCCAAGATGTCAGCTCTTCTCACGTATATTGGACATGAATCACAAATCCTGTGATTACGCCTGCCAAGACTCCTCTGAAGAGGAGTAGGATTTCCTCCCCCTCCCCCCTACCTCTTTTCCTGGGAAAGATGGTTTCTGCTGAATACACATATCAGAACAAATCAGCAAGGTATTGACCTGTTTGGATGTCAAGTTGTTAGTACAAATAGAAAACTTCAGAAGCATTGGAGAAAAGAAAGAAAAAGATGCTTTGCAATAAAGGCAAGAACGATCTGCACCTTAAAAGGTCACGCTCTTGTCAGAAGAAGAAAATTTATGGAATATATGTAAGTGGCAGCATCTTCAGACGCATCTCAAGCATTAACAGGGTAAGATGTCTTCAAGCAATGTCTGAAGTGGCAGGGGAAAGTGCCAAAGGTCTCACCAGGAGGAAGGGATGAGTCAGGGAGGAATCGAGCGCCCCGACCTCATCTGACTGACCATCAGCTCACCACAGAGGCAGAAGCTGCCTCAGGTCCAGCCAACCTCTGCTGAGAGGCACCACCACCCGCATCCCTCAGTATCGGCTGGAAAAGCCACAAGACCACAACTGGTGAGGTGTGACGGACGAGCCCCGCCAGCCGTGGCTCGACAGCATCCCCAGAGGCTGTAACCAGCAACCGTGGGGCCTGCGGGGCGGGCGGACAGACCCCGCTGGAAGGCAGCCCCTCAGCGAGCTGCGGCAGAAGGCAGGCAGGTGTGCTCTGACAAATACCTCCCCCACCGCAAGCATGAGCACACGCACTCTGCAGATCTGGAGATGTGCATGCAAAACACTGCTTTTTCCCAGGGTTTCTGTTATTTTAGTTTTATAAAATTATTGCTTTAAGTTAGTTTATGGCCTGCCAGTTGGTGGCATTTCAGAGATGCTCCAGCCCACACAGTTAGGGGTTTTTTAAGACACAAAAAAGTGTGTGGGGGGGGGGGAAAAAGTCTAAACAACACCATAATCTTGGTGAAAACTAAATAATCCCAATTCTTTTCGATTAGGAGAGAACTGGTATGCAAATCTCACCATTCTAAGATCTGGCAAATTTTGAAGGGAGATTTCAAGATATCTTTATCTACTTTATCTACAGTGCAGCCTTTACCTATTTTACACAACTTGAGCATTTCCTAGACTGGTACCAGCAGACAGACACCTCCCTCCTCTTCATCACGAAGCTCATTTCCCCAAATCACATTTCCCTCTCCAGCCCTTCAGCTACAATTGCGACCCTTTGAAGGTCGATCCCTTTTTTATAGTTGAGACATGGGAAGAAGACACCATGACAACACAACCACTTTGCAAGGAAAGGAATCACAGTAACACTGACGTTACACCCAGGAGGACCCAACCCTCTCCTGTGCATGACCCATGGTTCATCAACCCTTCAAGACGAGAGCAGATTATTCAAAAGCACTAACACTTCAGCGTGGCCATCAAACACCAAGCACCTGCAGGCACGCTGCGCACGCCGTTATCAGACACCACTGCCCCCAGAGGGTTACAAAATACACAAGGCAAGAGTTATCTCCTCTTAAAAATGTCCCATCACGGACACACATGCTCTCTGTCACACGTGAAAAACATCTGTGCTGTATCTTCAATACCAGAGCAGCCTGGCCACGGCCCAGCTGACAAACGTGACCTGCAGGGTCCCTGGCAGGGGTGAGACTCTTGCCCTGCATCTGACCTGTCTAAGCTGAGATCTGCCGCGAAACCCAGGGCACAACAGCAGCCCCAGCGCCTCTTCTGACACAATTTGCCATACCTTATCCAATCTCTTCCATATAATAACATTCCTCTCACTAAATAGAGGAAATTGGGTTAAATCCTCCCCCTACCCCCGTTTTCTGCTTCCTGCCATCTCAACATCTTCCAGGAAGGAGGAAGATTCTCACAGCCACCACCTCAGACCCAACACTTGCTGCTCCCCAACACGCACCTCGGCTCTGATGCTTAGTGAGATCTGTCCTCTCCCCTCTTGGCTCAAGGCAATCCCATGCTCCTACCACCACACACTTTCGTAGCACAGTTTGATGTTCAGTGCCCGCCTTGCTTAAAAACCTGTTTCCAAGACAAACTAACTGAAAATAGAAGCAGCAAGTAGAGATGGTGTCCAAACAGGAAGCCCGTACAGAGCACCATCATCATCCTCCTCCTGGGTCCGACTACGTCACTTGCCCTGGATTTGCAACGGATCTGCTCGCTGAGCCCTGTGCACCACAAAACCCTCCTGGCACCCCTCGGAGGCCATCCACAGTCCCCTGAGCCCACTCGGTCCCAGCTTAGCAAACCACTGGCAGATCTTGGCTCTCGGAGCACCTAGAGATGAACCACCTCCAGCTGTGACTGACTTCTGTCTGTCAAGCATTGCTAAGCGGCAGGCGAAGGCTGCCCCCCACCCCTCCATCCTTCCCATCTTGCCCAGTAACACATCCGACACTCCGAGCATTGGCTCTCGCCAGCCCAGCCAGGAGGTGTGCACAGAAACCTTCCTCCCAACGCTGCGAGGCTCAAGCCGGTAGAGGGGCGCGGGCTCGCTGCCACGCTCGGCGAGGGGAGCTCTGCACGCCTGCTCTGCTGAGCATCGAGGCTCTGCCACCGACCGGGGCTTGAGATAACATCGTCAAAACTGCAACTTTGTGTCTGCAACCAAGTGCAGGCTCTCACTCCCCTCCCTTTTTATTAGATAAAAATCCTTTCAAAATTTGTAAATTAAGGCCCATATGCCAGGATTACAGCTATACAGAGAGGAGGAGAAATCCTAACGGGGTTTGTTCCAAATTTGCTTTGCTAGTAATCGCCCTAAAGAAACAGCCAAATGAACACAAATGTCATATTTTATTCCTACTGTGGATTTTCACTTTTTTAGCTTATTGCAGGATATTTTGTTTCTAATGAAATACAAAATTCATTGACAGGGAGTATTTTTAAAACACATAGCAGTAACAGAATTTAAATGTCTTTTTTTTTTTTGAGTATTTTTAGAACCCTCTCCAAAACAACAGATCTCCAACTCCCATGGTTGCCATTAAATGTCAGCATTTGACAGTTTCCATACAGTTATCTCTCAGACAAGTTTCTGTCTGTAATTAGGACAATAACTGTTGTAAATCTGAAGTGGCTGTTGGTAAACAGTGGCATTTAAAGGTAAGTTACTGAAGAGACCAGGGTCTTGAAGAGCAAGGTTTGGGGGTGTCCTCCCAGGTCTGTTTAAAACCCTAACACAGTGGTCAAGTCCAGCCTCTTATTTTTATTTTTTTTTTAAATAAAAAACAGCAATCAGTGAAATAGAAATGGGATTGAGTTAACCAATTCACAATCAAAGCTGTATTTTTATTTGGATTGTTCAGACAAGGCAAATTTTACCAAATAATCATTTAATTTACTTTCTTGCAAACGAAACCCACAGAGCCAAAGGAAGATATTTCTGTTTTCTTGCAGAAGGTGGCAGCTAGTCACGTTTCCTCAGTAGCAGTCATGGAGTCACGTTTTTTTCCCTGCTCTACCCTTTCTCCTTTTCTGGTCATTTAAGATTGGAATAATCCCAGTAAGTTCTCATTTCCAAGCCTGCAAAATCTTGGCATTTCAGCGTGCCACCGTTTCTCATTGGAACAAAGAGAAATCCACTTTTTTCCTGTCCCAGCAAGGAATAACCGTACATCCACCCAGAAGCCAGCAGACAAGTGATACAGGACACGTGGGAAAAAGACAGCCAGCCTTTGAGCCTTCCCCTGCCCGCCTGCTCTTCAGCATTTCAGGAAGATTTCCAGTCATTGCTTGCAAGGAAAACTGCCTCAATATACACATGTAGACCTGTATACACAGACCCAGGCAAACCTGAACCTGTATGCCTCTCAAATTTTGTTCTTTTCTCCTCAGATGCAGCCTTTGTCCAGGTTGCCAGTTTGCAGCGTAGGCTGGCTGGGGTGTTATTCTGGAGCTCCAAGGTGCTAGAAATCAGATGTTGGTAAACTTTAAAGTGCAAAGCAAGTCCTTTCCAGTACCCTGTGAAACCCTACTGAAAGCTTAACATGTAAATATCCCCCACCACCCACCTACAAACTTCCCAAGCCTTGCCTGAAAGAAACCGAGGGCTGATATCCATCCTTTGGTATAAGCTCTGAGTCCCACGGGCTTTGCAGAGGTATCTTTAATGTTTTCGGTGTACTTCAATAGCATTTTGTACTTGAACTTGTGACATCACAACTGAATTCAAATATACCAGCAGAGCAGCAGCGAGGGCAAGCAATTTCTTCTGATGCTCAGAAAGCAAAGGTATTTTACAATGTAAGAACCGAGTCCCAGTTTAATGACTCCTCAGTGTTCCTAAAAGAACTGCAGTTTTGAGAATGCATAAAAGAAAATACGCTGGACACGCTAATTGCATCTTCTGTCCTCAAAGACCAAAAGGGAAACCAATTATCACATACACTCAACAGGCTAGAACACCGAAATACCCATCAGCATAAGGCAGTGGCTCTGGCAGCACAGCAGCTTACGGCTGTTGTCTTTGTGCTATCAGCAGCTGAAAAAAAAAGTTTGCTTGAAGAGATAGCACAGGAGGGAAAACACAAGTGAATACAGCTGGCATTTCAACCAGAGTTCATCGTACACTGCAGCTGAGGACAGGAGTTTGTTTGGTTGGGTTTTTTTTTTTAAATACACAAGAGGAAAAAGAAAGTTGTCTCTTCTTGAGCTACACCCCATCCCCGCACACAACAAACCCATTCAAGGACTTCTCTGAGTCACGACCTGAACGTGCACTTTCTCAGAGCAAAGGCACCCAGAGCAAACACATTAACGTGGAGCCAGAAGAGAGAACTCGCTTTTTCACATGCTTCAGTGGCTGACGGCACTTCCATTTCCATTTGGCCACCTGCTATTCGGCCCAACTCCTCTCCTGAAAGCCTCTACAAAATTTGAAAGGGAGGAACAGCATCCTTTTGTGAGAAAGCAAGGACGAGGGATTGCAGTCTTACACAGATTCTAGTGAACTTCCTTTTGAATGTGATTGTGCTTCACAAGACGCAGCAATTAAGCAGCAATCACAGAGAATCTCCTTCTCCAGCCTGCACCGGCACCGGGGAGGGCAGCAGCTGCCACATCACCCCTGCTCGAGGTCTCCAGTCGTGCAGGCAAAATCCAGGATCAAGCCTGGATTGCTCCAGCTGGTGGGAGACATGTGAGGAGTCAGAGTTGCTGTTCCTGCTACCAGGGATGGGATAGCAGACAGGCAGGCAACAACTGCTGGTGGTGGGACGAAGCCACCTGCCCAGGACACGCACGTCCTGCCCCGTCCCTTCAGCCCCAGCCTGGCTCCCTGGGGCTCTGGCACCATGGATGAGGCAGCAGAGCAGCAGCTGTCGGGGTTGCCCCTGCCCAAGCACCCTCCTGCTTTGCCCAGAGCTGCTCCTTTTCACACCTCAATCCAGCAAACCTGTAAAAATGAGAAATAATTGCTATGAAAACAGTGTGCCTTCTTCCAGGCAGAAGCTGGATCCATTATGAGTAGGAGCTTAAAACATTACAACCAGATTAAGAAACACAGTAAATTTTTATGAGGAAAACAAAGTTTTCAGCTTGCTTTTGGAAAAATCATGTATTTTATGACAAGCACTGCAGTCCATTTGCTTCTAATTTATTCCAATGACTTGAAAACCTGTTGTTTGGGGGTTTTTTTTAATATGAAAGAACCAAAAGATCTTGCCGGTGATAAACAAATACAAAAGAAAATCTATGAGAGCTGACAAAGGAAAACTTAGAAATAAGCATATGATGAACCAAGCACAACAGAAGCTAGTCTCTGTGCAAACCAGCAACCACAGTTTCAGAAAATGGACCCAAAGGAGGAAGGAAAGGTACGAGAAAGGTAGAAGTGCCCTGCCAGGCCAGGGCACACAGGACGAGCCCTGCCGGAGGGGACGCTGTGGAGAACCAGGCACAGAGCATTCAGCTCCTGCAGACAGCTCTGTGTGCACGGACTTCAGCCTAAATTCAGCTCCTGCACCAACGTCTCTGAGTTCAGGCAAGTTAATAGGTGGGCAGATTCGGTCCTTCTGACATTAACGTTAATGTTTTTCTCAAGCTAAAGTTGCCAGAGACTCCTGTAGTGCTCTGCTTACACGTTATCACCTAATGGATGCGACAGCCCAGTCAAGGTGCCAGCACCGCTACGCTTTGCTCACAGGGTGGCAGATCTCAACATATTCCACCCGCTTACGAAATCCTCCCAAGGCAAAGCATTTTTTTTCCCAAATCTGTCATCACAGAGGGACATTTGCAGAGCAGATGTGCTTAGAAAGCATCAGCACGCAAAGCAATTTTTCACTACTACTGTGCCACTTTTGGACAGTGCAATGAATTCTGTAACTTCCACGTCAAGTTGAATGAATGTTCTTTCAGAGATTTAAACTATCTGCGCTTTCCAACCACGTGAAGGCTTAGCAGTCCCAAGCAACTTAGATTAGCTGACTGGTTGAAGTAAAATTGTATTTTACAACAACTAACAGACCCAACCATCCTCTATCCTTACCCTTATATCTGATACAGGGCTTAAAAAGATTATAACACCTCCAGAACATATACAAATGGGAGAGGCAGTCCACTGCCCATAGTGAAAGGGCTCATTTCACTTAAGTGCTGGCAGTGCTTGACCCTCCCACACAAGGAGGTTACCTGGCAGAGTAGGTGCAGAACGCATCTGGGGAGTCATGGAATGGCCTAAATTGGAAGGGACCTCAGAGATCATCTAATCCAACCTCCCGGTCACGGGCAGGGACGCCTCTCAACTAGATCAGGCTACTCAAGGCTCTGTCCAACTTGGCCTTGAACACCTCCAGGGAGGGGGCAGCCACAACATCTCTGGGCAATTTATTCCAAAGTCTTCCCACCCTCGTACTGAAGAATTTCTTCCTAAAATCTAATCTAAATCTATTCTCCTTCAACTTAAACCCATTTCCCCTTGTTCTATCAGTGGAAACTCTTGTAAATAGTCTCATCCCCAGCAAAGTTCCCTGCACCCTTGTCAGCAGTCACATTTGGTCTTGACATTCTACCCCTAAAGTCACGCATCTCTTGTGGGGTTCAGACTTCTCTCTCCTTGCTTTCCTGGAGGTGAGCTTGAGACCATTTCAAAGCCTGCAGTATCTGGAGCTCCGTTACATAAAGCAAAACATTTGCTACAAAATTAGCGCAACAAGCACAAGTGCAAGTTAGATCTTCTTCTGCCAGGATGGATCCCATCACCTGCTCTATGATCAGAAATAACACAGCAATAGCCTCTTCTCTAAGGAATGCCTTCTGGATTCCCATCAGTGCGACAATTACCTGGAATGAAAGACACTCCGAGTATCCACCTGCTGTTCTCAGATCCACCCATATTTTGAACGCTTACCAGAACATGGTTTCAGTGAAACAAAAAGGCTAGAGAGGCTTCTCCGCTGAGTCCGACAGGTTCTGACAAAGACCTCTCTTACAACCAGGTCATACCTCTCTGCACAAGCATCTTTATTTGCACCCTAACACAAGAAGTTTCATTAAAGCTAAGCTTCTCTCAAGAACAGTAAAAGCAGTTTCACATTAGAGAAAGAGCCCTGGGTAGGACAAAAAACTGAAAAGAAACCTGAAAAAATTTCCTACCTGGTAGTCGGATTTGCAGGACTACCTTTTAACTCGAGGGTAATTTTTCAACATAAAGCTGCCTTTTTCTTTTTTTTTTTTAATCACAGAAGAGATGCTAAATTGCCACAGACAGTCATTTGTTTTCATTTTCTGTGTTTTACACAGTACATTTTATAGATTATAGTAGTTAATTAAATGTAACAAATAAAATTAATTTCAAATTCAAATGTTGAGCCTACTTAATCTTCACAACACGCCATTACCATCAGGGTAGCACAGTTTGAATATAATAGGGGGAACTAGGTCCGTTGGCAGCCCCGTCACAGACCAGTTGCCACCGATGTACAGGGTGCTCGACATCACAAAACATCAGGCCCCTGGTTTGTTTACAGTAAGAAAAGTATTTTACAAGGGCTTCTTCAGAATGGTTCATACTCATATATTGTTCTCTTCTTCTTAAGCTGTATTTGCAGATTCTGTTATTCCAATGCAGTTTCACGAAGGTAAAAGATAACAAATAAAGCCTGGCATGTGGTACTTCACCGGACAGAAATACAATTCACCTCGCTAAAAGAGGAGAGCAAGAGCATTTAAAAATGCCCAATTTGCAGAGTCAGCAAAATTGTAGTGCTAAAGAAAACTTTAAAAACAAGCACTTAATCCACTCCCCCCATAAGAGCATTGCTTCAGGGAAATAATGGAGATAAATGGAAAATAAAAACGCTGCCCATAATGTACTGCACTACGTCTTTCAGCCAGTGCTCTCCATCTCTGACCTTCCCTACGGTCAGAACTCGACAATATTTCCAAGCACTATTCCAACAACCAAACTGGGTTTTAGACCTGCCACAATGCAGTGGCTGTGGCATGGGTGGAATATAGGATATTCAGAGCACAGGAAAGAGTTGGGGGAAATGCAACTGTGGTATCTTTTGCTCTGGGACAGCTGCACGAGCCCAGGCTGCTACACACGATCCTGCAGCACTACCTAACAGCCGGCATTGCAACCAGACTAAAAAACACACAGGGAAGGTTTTGGATTTTTTAAAAAATATTAAGCACTTTGTTCATTATTAGAAAGCAAGAAATAACACAAAAAATAAACAAAACAACCCACCAAACACAGTAACATACTTGTCTACCTTGCCACTGTGAATGAATAAATTTCAAGATGAATGTGCATTAATTAGGAAAGAAATGTTGAAGGCAACACCCCTCAACCAACTGGAACTAGCCTTGCCTTTTGCCTTTTTCCAGAAATTAATGAAGACTGATGGAAGGTGATGAGAAAACACCGTACCTTCACTAATGCATGGAGATTCTTCTACCAGGCTAAGATGAAACAATTTATCAGCCAAGATTTAACATCCATACTTGCCCATTCCTCGCCAACACACCCTTTTTCCCCTTAATACAATCATTACTGGTGTGACCTTTCACATTCCCCGCACAATCTGTTGTTAATTCTTCTGAGCACTTCATCTCTTAGTCTATCTCTTTTAAAATGTCCTACACTTAAATCTTTTGCTATGGAGCCACTTTGTCTATAAATGCAAACAAAACTTTTCATTAGTATTATTACTTCATACATGAATTGTTAGCAAGATTTATAAAATACAAGGGGTTCCTCTAGAAGAAGGCTAGAAAGGGGGTTGTAAATTGACGGATTGCTCGCATTCGCAAGCTGGTTTGGTTTGGTTTTTTTTTAAATAGCTTGGTTTGGATTGAGGGGGACAGTTTGTGTTCGGTTGTTTGGTTTTGTCTGTTGTAAATTTTTGCCATCAGACTAAAAGCCCAGCAGCCTGCAAGTTTTACTATACGATTTTGCTTTAAACAGGACTAAACAATGAAGAGTTTTATGAAACTAGAGTATCCATTTGCCCAGGCATTCCAGTATTTCACTTAGACTGCAGATCCTGAACTGGGAACATTTCAACAGCAAATAACATTCAGCAAAAATGAGCCCAAGCCCCGCAGGTACCGGCTACTTTCGCAAGGCTTCAACCCAGAAGTTTCCCTCCTCCCAGAAGCACCACGTTCCCACTGGTGACAGAAGCAGTCCCAGGCCCCACCAGCACTCGGACAAACAAACACACGAAGAACTGGAACGTGTGATTCTGTGACTGTGTTTGTAGAGAGGAGTGGGGCACCAGCAAGGCAGGATTCACTCTGGCTCGTGTTCGTATTCCAGAGCGAAAGAGGAGCGAGCACTTTAACACCACCACTGTGACCTTCCATGGATGTAGCATCGCCACGGTCTTAAATTCTTGTCTTTCTTCACAGAAAGAAGGAAGAAGGTGCGTACCTGCAGAGAGCCAGCCTTCCTCAAACAGCATTACGTGCACCACCACCGGGGGACTGCTACAAAGGTGACCCCGGAGTTCCTCCTGAGATTATCCGACAGCCACGAAGCTACGTGGGACAACAATCCTGCTTCTGAAAATGCCCCTTCCTAGTTTCATCACACCATACCTGGTACCCTCACGTTCAGGTAGAACTTCCAAATAACCTACTCTGAATTTTCCACTGAACAAGTACTCACACAGTGTTTGAAGAGTATTTTTTCCTTATTCATTAATTGTGATGAACACATCAGGAAACTCTCTAATGTATTCATTATTCAATATTATTCAAACATTTTGTTGGCAAATAATTCTTGGCTTATAGGTCATTCGAATTGCAAATTGCAACTATTATAGTCATAGCTTGCTGTTTATTTTTTAACATATGTAATTTATTTTACTTAAGTAATGCATACGGCCAATTTAATCAATGCGTAGTGAATTTCAATTTGCCCATTTGGCTTTAATATTCTTAGTTACATAAATCATGCACTCAGGAAACTGAAAATAATGATATGGGACATAAGTGAATAATTGGAACCATATGAACTAGTTCCACAGAAAACATGAAAATAGTCACATATACAAGCAAATCTAAACTCACTTTCCAAATCCTATGAACATTTGCAACTCTTTTTGCCCTTTCTAATTCACTCTGATACAGTTAATTCGTAACAAAACCATGCCAGCAGCTACAGCAGACATTGCCAGATTGCCTTCCACTTCCTTCTCTGTATCCTTATTTAGGATATTAAATAACCCTGGCCGCTATTAACTTTTCTTCATGCAGTATCTCAGAAGATATCTGACCAGCACATATAACCAAAGACCTTCAACTTCCAGAGCACTTGGGAGGCAAACTGCAATTAGTGGTTACCTGAATCGATCATAAATAGCCTAGGACAGCTCTAGTTACTTAATTCTTTCGGTTTTTTTATAAGACCAGAGATAAAACTGTAATGAGGTTCAGCGATAATAGGAAGTTGGTCCTCTGGGACTTAAAACTGAAGTAAGTAGGCAAAAACTAAATGTTTATCTAGCAGATTTCTGTTTGTTCATGCTTTAATGTATACCTCCACCCATGCTTCTACTGCAGTTAGAGAACAGCCTGAATTAGTCTGATCATCCTCCTTCAAGAAGGATAGAATAAAAAATAAAGATTAAAGAAAGAAAGAAAGAAAGTAGCTGACAGTCAGTATCTATTACCAGCATGTCTTTCCCTAGGGAAAAGATCATACCTGGAACTGACAACAGACCAAAAGCTGCAGTATGAGACTTCCTCCTTTAATTGCACCCAAGGCAGAAAGCACAGCACAACCAGGCATGAGTAATCTGAAATAATCTGAGATGTGCTCATCCGTACCAATACGTTGTACAGTCTACAAACAAGCAGATGATCTGGAAGTGAGAGCAAAGACATTCTGTGTTACAGCACTGAAGTCGGGTTCTAACAAAAAGCACAGCCCTTGCCCTCTGTAGGCAAGTCTAGAAACGGCATTTCGGACACACAAAATTGGTGCCGAGATTCAAAGAGTAGGTTTAATCATGAGAAAAGAGTCAGCCACAGAAAGTCTAGATCAAAAAAACTTGTGTTCCCTCTCCTCTTCTCAAGCCGTGAAGCTGTTCAGACGTGTAGGGCTTTGCTTCAGGCTGCTCTCCAGTTACCAGAGGATGCGTATTTCACAGATGTCGCATCATATCGCAGACAGACCAACAAGTAAAAATCTGTAACCACCACTGAACTGTTGAACCAGCATTTAAATGGACAGAACTGTAGCTATGCACATGAATCAAAATGGGCTTTTTTGAGTGAAGAGGCAAAATAAAAGCAGCTTCTGCAGGCACATTTCACACAGATTGATATAGATGCTGTTTTGTCTTGCGACAATGCCAAACAGTAATGACTTAACACTTCCACACTGGTGTAGAACGTACAAATGGTCAGTTCAGGAAGTAATATCTCTTAGAAAGACCGATCCCTGTGGACAAGTTCTTCTGATGGCAGTTATAGAAGAGAAAACAGACTTTGAGGGTTGCCCTGCCATTGGGATTTTGGATCTGAGGAGAAAGGCAGCATAGGGAAGTTAAATGGCCCTTCCAAGGAATTACAGGGGCAGTCAAGCTTGAAGAGGATTAGATGGGAAATGGTATGATCTAAGTACTCTGCCCACTTACGACACAAACTAGAGCTTTTCAGAGAGTTCCAGATCACTACATCCAGGGTAGATTCATCCAAGTAGTAACCCACCTAGGCACCCAAACCTGCTGTGTGAATGAGCTGGGTACACCACTGCACAGCATGAACTCCACTGCAAGGGGAGACAGAACTCACTAAACCCGTTCCTCGATTTCAACACCCTACATTTCTGCCCCTTTTCCAGGTGGTGGCATCAATCTGCTTAGCTCATGCAGGTGGGTGAACGCCAAGGTGAGAAACACAGCCTGCACCTACCAGTTCTCACCCACAGCACCCAGTTTGGAGAACAGGGAAGGAAGAACACAAGCTTTTGTGAGTTGTTTGCACAAAGGCTCTCACATGAAAGCTCAGACAGCTTTCAGCACTTGCCGTTTTGTGCAGCAGTGTCCTGTAGTACTGTTAGGCTATGCCTAACAACCTCCACCAAACTCTCTACTGCTGCAGCCCCATTTTAAAGGCAGGCAGGCAGCACAGAGGCAACAATGCAGACCCAGCCTTTCCTCCCACTGCGCAACTGGACTTTAAATAACGGTTCTTCAAGCCTCTCAAAGGGCAATGCTAGCCCACACTGCTGTACAAAAAGATGTTCCTTGCAAAATCTTTCTTCCTTTTCCACTTGAATCCTCCTCCGCATTCTACATGACAAAATCTGAAATCCTTACTAAATGCCACGGCACACTGAAATGTTATTAACAAGCTTATTAAAGCTGTGAAATGGGATTTCCATTACATAAGTCTTTTACTTTCCCCATAGTACAACAGGATACCATCCTAAGTATCTTATAATGCCCAGTGACCTACCTCTTGCCTTGTAACAGAAGCAATCATATCTGATTTGCCCTTTATGAATTCTCCAGCTGTCTTGATTCATTAACATACCGTTAAGTGTTCCTTGTCTAGCAGTGAAAATGTCCTGCTCTCCCATCTCATAAGTAGCCTCTCTCCATTCAGCTCCTTGTTTAATCAATGCTAATTACACAGTCCTGTGATCATCTCCTGAAATTAGCACAAATGGTAACAAGTTCTTTGATTGCCAATGTTTTTGTAAATGTTATATTAAAAAATAGCACTAAAATAACAGCATAGACAAAATTTGTATTAGAACCATGTGTGCCGTTTCATAATTCACAAGGATGGCATGCAGAGTAGGAGCCCACTGCCATTCACTTCAACTAATTCAATTAAACAGCACACAAAGAAACCCACCTACTTCCAGTTTGGAAAAATGTTGGTGAGGAAAAACACAGTCTACAGTGAGTATTAGCAATAAGAGAACATGATATTACAGCTGCAAATTCTCAATGTGTCAGTTTTTAAAACCAAAAAAAAAAATTTATTTAGTTATAACCTCATTAATTGGGGATGGGGTGGGGGAAAAAAAACGACAGTGTAAGCAAATTTAAGAATGTTGTTCAGAGATTGCTCCAAACCAAGACATTTGATGGAGATTGCTTCTCATTTCTATCTGCGCAGCATCATGTAGCACCAGGCCCTGCACAACACAAAAACCATCAGCAAACAGCTCCTGTGAGAACTTACAAAAAAAGACTAGAACTTGCCTGTTTGCTATTGAAAGTCAAACCTCTACAAACTTCCATTACCCAACGGGAGCTAAATAACTAGAAAAATACAGTACGGGTCATTTCGCTATACAATGAGATGTGAAATAACTATCCAAGATACTACGAAAAATGAAAGAGGAATGAATTGTGTAACTGGGTCAAGCCATTAATTCTGAAAAGAACCTGGTGGATAATTTGGAGTGATTATCCAAGACAAGCAGCAGCTTATTGGAGAAAGTTTTCTTGAAAATGCTTTCTTAAATATTTTATTGTGGAATAATAAATTCCTGGAGGACAACCAGCCTCATCAAAGATAGGGCCACTGAGATGAGAAATGAACACACCTCAACCAAGGGCTCTACAGGATCCTACTCTGACCAAAAAAATTAAAAAAGGATGAAATCCTAATGCCTCTGAAGTCAGAGGCAAAATCCTGACTGGCTTCGCTCTAGCCCAGTTCCCACCAACCGTCCAGTCAGATGTTTCTAGTTTCCTCAGCCAGGTGCCCTCCTGAGGACCAGTTGTGAGTCACAGCACCATCAAAATCAGCCTCTATGGGATATAGATGGAAATTCATAACAAATTGATTCACTTTCCTAATTTAACACTGGCCACCATTTCTGTATGGTCACTCTTCCACTCACTGCAGAAGTTAAGAAAATACCCTTCTCATCAGCTCTGTAAAGCTCTGTGAGATAGGAAACAGTCAGCATGCCAAAAATCAAACACCACGAACCTTCAGTCTAGTTTGGGTCCTCCATGCAGTACGATAGGGCACTTCCACAATTCTTGTGGACATGGCCTTACTTTTGTTCAAAAGGAATACAGAACGCTTTTAAAATATAAAACACTACAGTGCCAGAAAGCAGACCTAAAACCCAGCAACCATCCTGATCTTCATAACATTATTCTGCAGCACATATGACTGACATTCAACATTGGAAATCCCTCTGCGAGGACACTGAAACATCAGAGCAGTACAGGTAACCTAAAATTAAGGCATTTCTTAAGTTTTCTTAAGAACAAGTTGCATTCCCTTCTGTCAGGACTGGTCCAAGTAATACTTGTTCACCAGCTCACCTGGGACCATTCTTTCTAGCCTATGGTTTCTATAAAGGTTTTTCTGAGTGCTCAAGAGTTCTGGATAAAAGGCAGGAACCTGACTCATTACTTTCAACAGAACTTCAAAAGTGTGCTGTTACAGACAGTCAGATATTATTTAAAAGAAAAAAAAAACAAAACACGACCAAATAACTGTGTCTGCTGAATCAGGAACAAAGCTTCTTTGTCTCCGCAGACTATCCAACCGGAAGGCCAATCAATGGTTACTGCCATACTACTCCATTCCATTTCTACCTGCAACAAATTTCTTCACCAAAAGGGTTGTCAGGCACTGGAACAGGCTGCCCAAGGAAGTATCCCTGGAGGCATTGGAAAGACATGTACATGTGGCACTTAGGGACATAATTTAGTGGTGGATCTGGCATTACTAGGTTAATGGTTCGACCCGATCTTCAAGGTGTTCCTTCAAGATCTTTCCAACCTAAATGATTCTATGACTATTAGAGATGAAGAAGAAGCCTCAGGAAGGCCCGTCGCTCCATCAGACTGCAGCACAGCAAAGAACTTCGGGAAGCTTTGAGCTCCTCCTCTGTGCTCCAAGCACCTACGAGAGCTTCCAGCTGCCCTGGTGAGCCACCCACACAGAGCAGTGCCACCAGCACACACAGAGCAGTTGTCGTGCACAAATGACATCCAAGGGCTCTTTCTTCTAGTCATCTCATCTTCCGAGACAAGGTGAAGACAGACAGAGGCAAAATATCATTTAACCAGAGAGACTGCCAGTGAGAAAGAGGTTATTTGTTGTGCAAGCAAGAACAGCCAGGTGAATTTTAAACAGATGTAATGGTTAATTAATGCTTAATATTCCCTCGCAGCAATGGAGATGTGAACTAATAATAATTCTGACCTCTTGTAGAGGACAATTCAGTGTTCAACAACACAATCTTTTCACAAGAAACTCAAATACAAAGCATCTTGAAGTATTTGCTGAAGGGGAATGTATCCTTGGCCTCTGGACACGTCCACTGCAAGTGTTCATGTACTCACAGGTTACAACAAGCTGACGGAAGGAAGGCTCCGCAGAACCGCACAGCTCCAGTCACCCACGACTGAGAAATTCACATTGAAACGAGTGCTAAGAAGGGTAATCTAGGAAGCCAGGCAAAATGAGATTCAGTTTTGCAAGACAAATACAGCAAAACAGCTGACTCCTAAGTACATTGGGGGAAAGCACCAGGAAGGCAGAAAAGCTGTTCACACAGCCCCAGGTTACCACGCGTGCCTTTGGGGTGGGAATGAGAGGGTCAATGACTGGAAATCATCAGAGCCCAGTGGTTCTGAGGGAGCACTGGTACTGGGAACGGGATCCAGCTGCTTTCACAACACATCTTCATAAAATTGAGGGGAGTATGTGACATGTTTGCCCAGTGAAGCAGAGGACTTGATCCAAAAGCATCCCCATCCCTCCACACACTCAGGCATCCAAGTGCCATGCTCTGAATCTCCCTGTTTCAATTACTGGTTGCACACAACACTCCTGAAAAGAACTAGCCTTTAAAGTCTCAGGAAGCATCTACAGGAAAAATTCTGTCACACTCTCCACACATGAATGTTTCTATGGCGACTTTCTAGCACTTCACTGGATTCCCTTTCCTAAACGCTCAGGGTACTCCCACACCACCCTGCAATCCCAATCCCTAGGTAAACCAAAATGGAAAACTCGGTTCTTCTATACCCAAATGTAAAGTCAAGCTCTAAATACACATTTGCTGTATACCCACGCATCACATGTCCATGGCCCGAACATGTTCTAGGGCAATGCTGGATGATGCCACATCACCCAGCCAGAGCCAGTGACACAGTCAAAGCTATCTTTTGCTATATATACACCATGAGCTCACTTGAGCCTGGAATATCAGAGCATTTTGTCTTGAAATACCACCTTCTCCTGTAGCATTTATACTCAGAGGCTGTTCACAGATACTAGAGCACAGAATCCACCTAAATACAGAATAACTACAAAAGAGACAAGCCTTCCTCACTGCCTTCTACCTTTTTTTTCTTTCAGTATACTTTCTCCCCTTTTTCTGTTAAGAAATCCCTCTATCCTCCTCAAAGGCTCATTAAACTCCATAAAATACCACTCTGACACTAGAAAATGCCTTCTGACAGGGCCAGTGCTGTCTGAGACCCCACAAGCACTTCCAGAGCACTAACCTCTCAGAAGCCCATTCACCTACAACACTTGCACATCCTCACTTGTCTGCTTTTGAGTCATTTAGTCATTTGTTGATAAGCAATTATCAGATCTTCCAGAGCCCATGGAACAATTTATCCTTGTCTTCCACTCACTATTTGCTCCAAGACCTTGTAGATGGCAGCACAGCACAAAATCCTTTCCCATCTGCTTGATCGAACAGTTGATAACCAAGATTTACCACAGCACCGGTAAAGCCAGCACGGTGCATGCTAAGGTATGAACAGGTTAGGTGGTTCCCTCACTGTGTGTTATTGTTTTAAGGGCCTAGAACATAAAGATATTTCTTGGAAACGCAGTACAGCCCCAGGACTCACAAAGCCTTCACAGGTGCTTGTAAGCATTGCCAAATCACGGCACCCTTTTTTCCCACAGCCTCTCTTTTTGCACATTAAAGATGAATACCTTACTTGATACAGAATTCTGTTATTCTATCTCTTTCCATCCTGGCATCAATGCAGCTTCCCGCTGAGTTGAACACACCACTACAGATGCTTTATCTTCAGTTTTGAATATTTTCTGGCAAAGGTAACGTTAACAAAATGAAGGTTCTTGCAAGCAGCAGCTGTTGCGAGCAGCATATATCCTGTGTAACCGCTTAAAGGAAATAATACGGACTGTTTCCTCTGGGAAATATGTAGAAATGGAGAGGTCTCAGATGTGTAACTTCAACAGGAATCTGAACCTAAGGCTCCCCTTACAGTCATTTGGGGATATTCTTATTAAACAAGGGTAGGCTCTGCCTAGCAAGGCTCCAATCACAAACCCTCTCTCAGCACACACAGCTTTCAACAAGCACAGTAGTCATTACAGCAAATAACCCTGGCCGCTCCTCCCACACAACGCTCCACTTGGAGCCTTCTGTACAAGACATTTCACTTTTTCAAGGGCTTCTTCATTTGTATACAAAACTACTCCTCTATTTAAAACAACACGGGGGTTATGGGCCAGCCTCACAGTGCCACAGCCACTCCAAGGAAATCCTGACGCTCTGTGATTAACCCACGGCCACGGTGCTGGTTGTTCTTGTATCTACTAATGCACAGGACAGAGTGTCAACTTTAATTTTGAAACTGTGTGATGCTGTCACTTTGTGTCACGGTGTTAAGTGGTTTTGATTATTTGATGTCAGCTCAGTTTACTTAAAGCATTCCCACTGCTTGCATTTGCTTTCCATCAAACCGTGTCAGAAATCTCTTAGTAAGAGCCACTCTTCACCCACCGGGGTTAGCAGCACCCAGCTGCAACTGCTGGGGGTTACAACGTGCAATGTTCACTTGATAGGTTCTAGGGGAACAGCTGTCCTCATCTCATCATAGCATCATTTCTCCTGGAACGAGTCTGGTCCCCAAGAAACCCACTCTGGAGAGCTTTTACAACGGCAGTGTTTCCAACAACCAGGGCTGCCCGCCCTGTGCATGAGGTGGGCACGCTGGCACGGCCACGGGCTGCCCAGGGCCTCCTCAGCCGGGCAAAGGTTTGACGTCCCAAGCACCGTACCCTGTACAAGGGAAATACCTCCCTTCGGTGTGCGACGAAATCTCGTTCAAGCATTGCCAGCTTTTCAGTACAGTAATGGTACCAGGCAGCAATACTTTCCATTCACTTGCTTCCTTATAAAAAAGACATGGGGTTTTTTTTGTGAAGATGGGTACTGCAAGGGCTGGAGTCTCCTCTCACATATGTGCCCTAAGAATGAGAAGCAAATGGTAATTGATTTCAGCTTTTCTTCTCATTAGTTATTCACTTATACAACCTGAATCCACCATCCTCGGCTCAACCATGGAACGTTACAGCCTTCTCAGAGCATCCTGGAAGCAAGAAACATCAGGTAAAATGCACTCCCCCACTGACATCCAACCTTCCTGGACCATGAAAACCTTCACAGTCAAGTGATATGTTCTAGTACTGAACTGAACACAAGCTGCAGCATTAGATGAGTGAATCACTGAACATCACCAAAACCATTACAAAAATGAGTAATAACGTGTTCTTTAAAGCTCTCTTGACTTTAAGTCATAACCTCCCAGTGCACTGTTAGTGTTGATGAAGTTTCCTTTATGCCAAGGAAACTACATTCATTGTAAACTGGTTCACACAGGATGAGAATCAATCATCTGCATTGTCAGGGTGATCCTGGACACGAACTGCATGCCATTAGAACTGGACAGCTAAAGGAAGTCAACAGTGAAAAGCCTGCAGAAAGTGGGATTTTCTTTTTTTTAAAATAAAGTCAAAGTTAATTAAAGAATAACAGTGTTCTTAAATTACTGAAAGATTTAATTTACTCCGGAAACACCTGAATCATCATTAACACTACAAGGATCCCTATGCACTAACTCACACCAATTCAAGGCTGTGCATTTTGTTAAGCATCTTTCTTCCTGTTCATACTTGTGCCCGATTAGACTTCGGTACAGGTGCATATGGGTTAGTAATCACATTTTTATATTTTGCATGCAGATTAGTTCTATTCGAATCTGCATAAACTTGTTATGCATCACTGCAAAAGTGAATGCTCAAGCAACTTTTATTTTTATCTAATCAAATCACTGCCTAATGAAAAACGAGCAACTGTGCACAAAGGTGCACTCGGGCAGGCTCCAGGGATCCCTGGGAACAGGAACATTTACCACTCGGTAGGGCTACCAGGTGCGGGTCTCTCCGGCCTCACTGCCAAAGCCTGCTCAGGATGAGCCGTATCCAAAATGTCAGTGTTACCTTCTGCAGAAAGATTAAGTCAAGGGTTCCACCCCAGGATGGACCCAGAAGGGGCTTCACTTCTGCAGAACTCCTCACCTAAATCTCAGCATACTCAGTTGAGATTATGACTGAAATCTCTCGTCTAGTACGGAAATGGACAAGTCTCTTTGCTTCTCTGTATTTGAATCTTCTGGCTGCGCAACAAGCACTACATCTTCTCTTCTGAGGTACGTAGCTGCAACAAAAGAAGCTGAACCTCAGGCAGAAAAACAGTTCATTTAACTAAACTGCCAGCAGTCACATTATACAGTGGTAAGTAATATTAAACAGTTTATTCTGGAAGCAACAAGGCAAAGCACACACCTTCCACTGCTGAAATTGTATTCAACTGTTTTAGAAGAGACTCAGTAATGAAATAAATATGCACAAACTGGCATGATTCCTCAGTACAGTTGCCAGGATCTAGTCCAGAAACAAGTCTGGTAGCAAGGACGAAGGGGCATTTATTAAGCAAAATGCAGAAGATAAACACTAGAAAATGTCATCCTGAAGTAGGCAACAGCATCCAGATCCCTTATAATCCTTCTACTGCCTCACGTGTGCTCCTGTCATTGCCCTCATCCGTCAGCCAGCACAGACTTTAGAGAAGCTAATGGGTACAGCCCCAGCCCAAAAAGCACCATGGACAACAGTGAGAAAGTAATAACGGAGCCAAGCACTTACAAGTTTGTGCAAAGTGATGTGATGCCAGTTTGTGCATATTTATTTCATTACCGAGTCTCTTCTAAAACAGTTTAATACCATTTCAGCAGTGGAAGGTGTGTGCTTTCCCTTGTTGCTTCCAGAATAAACTGTTTAATATTACTTAAGCTTAGATCACTTCCAGGATCTGTCCCTCCACACAGCAAAGGCCAGCAGGTGCAGAAGGAGACGGATACAGAGCACTGGAGGGGGCAATGCCCTCCACTTGCCCATCCCACCCCAGCTCTCATGCCATACCCAGCCACCTCCCAGCTTTAGGCAAATGTATCCCGCCTCATCCCAGGAGCTGAAGGAACACGGGTACTGGGACCTGCAACCCTGCGCAAGTCCCCATGAGGCTGGAGTAAAGGCATCGTAGTGCATTCACCTGAACAGCTGCAGCAGAAGCAACAAAGGCTTGAAGAGATACAGATACTATACCACGTGCAGATCATTTGAACATCTGCTTCACCATGTAAGGGACCATCGTGCACCGATCTCATCCTCAAACTCTCAAACACTGTACGCGCACACTGCCATCACTGCTCATTTCCTATTGAGCAGCACAAACAGCGAGGCAGAGCCGCTGCACCCTAGTTCAAGTTCAACTGGCTTAATTAAAATAACTACAGCAAAATTAACACGTGGGTGCACTTCCCATGCAGCTCTGCTACTGGTATCTCCTTGCCATGACAGAAAAGGTAAGGAGGTCCCTGCAGACCCAGTCTCGCACAGCACAGGGTCCACAGGAGCAAAGCTCTTCAACATCTCTGCTCACTGGGCTTCCTCCTCCTCTGAGGCCCTCCCTGCAGGCACGGACTCATCATCGTAACTCCTTAATTGCCATTTCTCCCTGTTCCACACGAATTTAAGGGATTTTGAAAAGAGGAATTTGAAAAGAATTAAATTAAGGCTTAGGAACAAGCAGCAACTGGCAATAAACAAGTTCCGCAAAGTCTGAGAGAGTGTGTCCTCCGTACTCACAGCACATTTCAAGGTCAATTACACTCCCTAATGAACCGCTTAGCCACAGCCAGGCTGCAGGAGTTACACTGGGCTGAAAAAAAAGCACAATAGCTCAAATCCCTGCTTCTGCCAGGATGAAATCAAAACTCACCTCTCTCCAGCAAGGAAGGCTCTGGACTCATACGGAAGGCAAAACCCTGCACCTCAATCCTTGTCTCAACAGCACAGCCATCTCACTTCACCCAACGGATCCTTCCACAAACGTCTTTTTTCTTTCATTTTTAATTGCATTTCTATTTGCATTTCCTTTAGAAAGCATATTCTCATCTGCAACCTCCCTCCTACCCACATGCTCCCAGGAAACACAAACATTTTGCCATGAACTTTCCTAAAAACATACACTGTGGTAACTGAAAACCAAATACTTTGTATGAAGGTGCTTATGGAATTTGGTCAAGAGTAAAAAAGAAAAAGCATTTTAGATACCTCTCGTCACTGATCTCTTTTCAAAGAATGCAGTCTGATTTTTATTCTAGGTAGACTTGAACAGAGATACTGGTAACCTAACCTGGTCACTTGTCTGTCCATCTGCACACAGGGACTGTGTTAGCTACCCACCGTACAGAGTGGAAAGCTTTTTTCACTTTCATCATAGAAGATCCTCTATTTCAGAAATCAAATCCATGTGACTGGATACCTAACTTAAAAAAAAAAAAAAAAGTTCTTCATCACCACCACCAAATAATACGAACGTACGGGCTGTGTGTTCACAGTGGGGAAGCTCAACACTGGAGCGGCCGTACTGGCCTCCCCGGGATGCACTTTCTTCCTCCAAACTCTTATCGCCCCGACAAGATTTATTACATGCTGCTGGGTCACTAAAACCAGATAACTTTTATCAGAAATCCCACCATTTAACTCCTATACTCAATCCATAAATCTCTATTACATTTTAGCAAAATTTTCTTGCCTTGTTATTTAAAACAACTAATGTGGGTAAGAATCCATTTTAGAGCAACATCTTACCTGAATCATTTACCAAGTTAAAACATGTTTACTGATCATCACAGCGCTATTCAATAGCAAAATTATTGCACATGCTTAAAAGCCTTCTGCTTTAGGGAAAACAGAACACTATTAACACTAATGCATTAGGTCTAATTTTCATTATTGTGGTTGCATACAATGCCAAAAACGTATACAAACAACTTTAACAGTTCTAGTAAGCAATATTTTAAAAAAAAAAACATTAAAAGGACATTTATTAACCACACAATGAAATTAGCTTTTTCTTTCCTTTTTTTTTTCTTTTTTTAACAAGGGTATAGCTTTCAAATTATCAGTTTGTCTCTACCTGCAATTTACACATCCCCTAGGTGAAGAGTGGCACGTCTCTGAACACTGGAAACACTACACATTTAAGTTTTGTAATTAGCTCCACTGTTTGCAGCTACTGCAAGATCAGAGGTTACTAGGAACCACCTCTTCCTCCTCATTGACAACCATTTGCATACAAAAACTTGACGGCAAAAAGCAAGATAAAACCAAAACGCCCCAACCCCCAGAACAGAAAGTGTGATGTGAGGCAGCCAGAGCCAGCGAAGCGACAGGGCACACGCGCTCCAGCCCCACCGAAGCCACGCAGGGTTTTGCTGCTGACTTAACAGGGGCCAGGATTCCAAGCTACAGCGTTTTCTCCTGTAATTTGAGGGATACTCTGATTAACTACAAATAATTAGCTCATTTTAAAATGCCATAATCCTCTTTGTGCACGACGCGCGTTCTAAAAATGGATTAGCACGGGGTCTAACGCTGAAGCGTCTCTGGCATTAAAGGATTACAGGACATCAATCCGAACTCACGGCTAATTGGCACGGCCGCGACCCCTCAGCCACATCCACTCGTGCGGCAGGAGGGCGCGTGGAGGGACACGCCAACGGAACGCCTTTTGTGGCAGCTGAAGCTGTCATTTTCTGCAGTGCTGATTTTTGGAAAGCCAGGCACAAGGGCATTCGACTGGACATCCCTGTTTAATAACCCCGGAGTCACCGCTGCAGATGTCTCCATTACCACGAGGTTCGGGAGGGCAGCAGATGGTTCGGAAGCTCTCACTGGGAAGGCCCTAACGATTTCCAAAGGTAAAACAGCAAGTAGCTTTTATATATAAATGATACTCACCATATGCTAACTATGATTGAAATTTTAAACTAAAAATTAAATTACTACAGCTAGATTGAGTAGAACCAAAATCAATTAAAAGTAAAGCGGAGCTTTACAATAAAGACTGGAAACAGTTTACCTCATTAACATTAATGCTGTCAGAAAGAGGAGTCGAGTGCATACTGGAAGAGCAGCGTTCTTAAGCATTAGACACAGATCCCGTTAAAATTCAGCTTGCTCCTTTGAAGATACACCCAAAGAGGAGGTTGGCATTTCCAGGCACCAAATGAGATAAGGCACCAAAATCAATAAACAGACACACAATCAATAGAAAATCATATTTCATTGACGTTAATTTATTAATTAATCTATTAATTTATTGATTGTGATTACAGGCTGTGATTACAGCCTGATTACAGGCTGCAAATAGGTACCATTTTATATACATAAGCATTCCACAAAAATACATAACAAATGACACGTGGAGTTCTCCAGTCGATCAGAGCACCTACACACGCATAGGAAGGCAGGAAATTACCAGGTGTTCTCAGTAAAAAATAAAAATCACATTTGCTGGTTTTCAGTAAGAAACCTGAGCACACCCTCAGCATCACTTTTGATGAAGCAGGGAGCTCTAGGTCAAAATAAAGAAGACTCCTGGAAGCCTGAGGCTGCCTCTCTCTGACAGGCACCCACAGCACCCTGCCAGCGGGTCAAGAGCCAGGAGGGCTCCTGCCGGCCCCCCAGCACTGCCACCCCCCACTGCTGCTGGCGGGGAGAGCGTTACCAGGCAAACCCCAGGTCCTGCCCCCTCACAGCTAGAGTGATGGCTCAGGACAAGTCGTCCTGTATCACGCATGGTCAGGCCAAAAGACTAAATGCCTTTCACTGGTGAGGTGACATCCACCGCTCTCCGCCACTTCCAGCACAGAACGGAACCCTGCTCGGTTTGGTGGCGTTAAGCACGTATTTAACCTCACGCAGTAAAATCAGAACGGCCACCTGTGGGTCATTAGATTATCTGCGGCCTCTTAACATAACAAACAGTTAGATTACACAGCATCCCTCAGTTCACTAAATTAAGCCCACTCAGCAGTACGCAGGCTGTGTCTCCAAAATCTGGTAATTTACTGAATCCTGTTAGTCATTCTTTACTTCACAGGCCTGTGACGAAAAGTCACCCAAAATTCTGGTTTTACCACAGTCAATCTCAAATTTGCACAGACATTAAGGTAGTTGGGCGTTACATGAGATAGTCACAGCAAAAAAACAGATCGAAGCACGATGCCAGTTCAGTACCATTGCAAGCTTCCATTCTTCAGAGGATTGTCAAGAAACCTTCAGCAGGTCCAGTGAGTGCTGCAAAAGAACTTTGCATGTGTGATAGGGAGCCTCGGCAGATAAATTCTGCTTTGATCTTCCAGGTTCACTAGAAACCAAAGCGAAACTCAGGAGATGAATATGGAATCCAGGGGAAAAGGTGGTTGCACACATGCACACACACACAGCACCCAACCTTGTTTTGTCCTTTCATCAACTCCCCGGCTGCCAAACCCCAGCTCACGTGGGTGCACTGCCCAGTGATAACACAGGATTTAGAGGAAAACTCTACGAGGTTCCACCGGGCTGTTCATGAAACTGTGAAACATGGTCCTACTCCATGAAACCCCAATCCTGGAGAGGCTCTTTGCTATGGACCCAGGCTCCTTCCCAGGGCTAATTCCACTAGTCCCACGCGCTGAAACAAGACTCCAGGCAGTGCTGGAGATGCCAGGCCAGGCAGGGAGGCCTGTGCCGAGGGGCAGTGAGTCTTCCCTCGTCCAGCCTGAGCAACAGAGCAGACTGCCCACTCACTAGCCCTGTCGGCACCGCCTGGGAGGGAGGCAGGACCCCCCCACCAGGTAGAGGACACCCAGGGCTCAGGTCTGTAGGGAGGCTGCAGCACTTGCATCCTACACTGACCATTAGAGGAGCTTCAGGTGCCTCCAAAAGATCTCCTCCATCAGGTCTGCAGGAACTGAACTCTTGCTGTGGATGGGAGACGGAACGAGATTATAAACCACCCTTTGGGGAAGACAGCGAGAAGCCAAAGCATGTTTTATTGATTCTTGAATTTTTGAACGTCAGTGGATAAGTGTTTTCAGCCTCCAGACACTTCTTAGTCACTGCTGACTTCTACACATTCTTTCAGGATCAGAAAGCTCCTTGTTTCCCTCCTTCCCCGAGATACATGGAGATAATGAGAGACAAGGAACACTCGGAGGGCAAGCAACAAACCGCAGTCGGGCTCAGGGCTGCTCAAAGAAATTTTTGTTGCTTTCTTTTCAGTCCACACTCCATTCACAGGAGAGGCTATTCTCACAAAAATACAGGTTCTTGGAATAAACATTTTACAGAAGCTTAGGGCTGAAGCAGAACATTCGGAAGTAAAGTGTGTACGTGTCTGGGGTGTGACAGATGGGGCACACTCAGTGTTACTAAATTCCTTTCAAACAACCTGCAGTGAGTCACTGTTACACCAGGCCATCCCATCACAGTGTAAAAACCTCTCTGTAGTAGCACTGGCTACGAGTCACACATCCTTCTCTCCATATAAGCATCGTGTGGCAGGAGTACGGAGACAAGCGTTCAGTCAGTTCTCCTGTCGGGGTAGGAAGCCATCATCCTCTGCTGCTAAACAACTGCGGTAACCCAGAAGCAACTCCGACACATGAAGTGCTTCCTTCTGATGGGGACAAGCCTAAAACAAGTCACCACCATCATCACTCAGACTGCTCATAATACTCCTGAAGAATTTCTAATTCCTCTCCCAAATTACCTCATCTGAAGGACTTAATATATTAATTACAGACTCCCCATCAGCCCAGTTACAAACCCCCCAGCCACTCCACAGTCCCCAAATTGTTAATTACTAGTCTATACTTTTTGTAAAGACTGTGCTTTTCCCCACCAGCAGGTAGACAGACACATGGTGGTGAAATGCACAGGATGCTCCCAAAGATGGGCTAAACCCTCTGCACAGGATTAAGCAAACCAGAGCCACTGCACTTGCTAATTGTTCCCCTGGTACTGAGGAAAGACACCCACTGTCAGAACCCAGCTCCAAGATGCTGCTGTTCTTGTTCCTCTATCCTGATTTATACACAGCGGAGATGAGTACTAAAGAAAACATGCCATGACGATCTTATACTTTTAATTATTTTATCACAGCTTTCAGGTACCCTTTTTTGGATATTATTACCCTGGAGAGCACACTAACAACCTTAAGTTGCTGACTAATTAAGTTTTGGTATACTCCAAAGCTGGTTTTTGCACACTAATTAAATTTACAGGCAGTTAGATTTGACAGGTACTACAGTATCTGCCAACGTGCCTTCATAATCAGTTAAATTATTAATTCTGAGGCGGCAGGCCAGGCCCAGCCGGGCAGGGAAACGTTCCGGCAGCAGAGCTGCCCCAGGAGAGAGCAGCCCGTTATCCTCTGCTGCAAAGAGCTGGGGACACACGGGTGCTCTCTCCCTGGGAGAGGGCTGCAGTGGGGGGCACCTCCTGCCCCGCAAGATCTCTTGGGGAAACATCTGAATTTCCCCTCAGCTCTGGCCCTTGAGGGATGCGAGAAGCCGGGCAGCAGATGGGCATGGGCTGCCTCGCTTACCCCTCCTGTTACCCCAGCGATGGGCAGCAAAGACCCCCGGGAGGCACGGCCGCCTTGGACTGCAGGCGGCATCCCTCACCCCCAGCTCTGGAGACCCACACCTCAGGGAAATTTCAAAAGGCAGGGCAAGAAACAGGGGTCCCACCCGATACCTGTCCCCAGAATCCCTCTCCAGAGCGCCGGGCAGGCAGGCACAGCCTTGCCGCGCTGGTGTTTGCGATCACAGCAGCCAGAGAAATCCCCCAACTCCACTCCTGCGCTATCACACCTCGGGCCCTCTGCAGACAAAATACTCATTTAGCAATCTATATGATTCGCAATGTCAAACGCCTCTCTGATAGTTCCCTTAGGACAGCTGCTCTTGCTATTTCATCTGTTAAATATTTCCAGAACCCAAAAGTCCTCAGGGAGAAATGCAGTTATTTTGACTAACTGCTCCTCCTCCTCAACTAGTTACTGTGTTAGCTTCCTCCCACTCAAGCACCAGGAGTTGATTAAGACATATGGATTATCTCAACACTACCAAGAATTTCAATTTAGAAAGTGAAATATTGACATTCTTAATATCACATTCCTCTTCCACTCGGGAGCCCTTCCTCGCACTGACACGGATCCCCGATGAAACACGGCAGCGCAGCACAGCCGGCAATTCAAGGATTAGGCAGACGGCTTTATTTACGCGGCTTTTGGTTGAAGTTCCTCATGGAGTCAGCTCTTCATGGTCTCCTTAAATTCTACACAGACAAATACTTATAAGCGACTCTTATTTAGGGAAATCTCCGGGTCACAAAAGGAATTATTCATTTGCACATCAAATTTAGAATTTTGTTTTATGGTCTTCCTCCTTGTTTAAAAGGAGGAAGCACATCGGGCCTCTTTTCAACATGACATAAAAACAACACATACAAAAGAAAAGCCATGAAGGAAAATTTTACACTTGGACATTCCTCATTTGGAAATCCTTCAGGAACACATCAGTCTTTAAAGTAAAACCTTATTTCCCATATATAAAAGCTCTGAAAGCTTTTTTTTATTCTAAGCAGATGAAAGAGGTTGTGGGTTTTTTTGAACTGGAACAGAAATTAGATTTTAAATGTTCGAAGTTTCTTATTAAATAGGTTTCTCAAGTTTGGACTGGTCCTGCTGGGATCTTACAAGCTCCCATAAAGCAAAACCATCCACTCTTGTCAGCATCTCATTTCACCAAGTTTCTATTTAAGACTGATAACCTTAAGCCACAGTTATGCATTTAACCAAGGCAAGAGGAAAATCAAGAGTGAACCTCACTGATCTTTTATATCTCAAAGTACTGGGCACATGTATTCAAGTTAGCCAGGTGTAAACTCATGTAAAATACAGCAAAATAAAACCACAAAATCTCAGAGTCTGATGCTACCCCACATTTAGATAAGCGTTCCTTGACAAAGAAAAACTTTTAAAGGAAGACACGGGAACTGCAGTTGTGTCCTTGTGCACTTAATGTATCACAGCATACACGTATCAGTATCTGTAAAATGAAAAAATTTGGGGAGGTATAGGACAGGAGACAGGCTGCTTGGCAGACCTGGTAAGAAGACTCACATAAAGCACCAGAAATTGGAAGGAAATTCCACACAATTTTATGCTTTTGACAAATCACAAATAAGAAACTACTAGGCAAAGGCATTATTTCAGACAACAGATGACAGAGTTTTGCAAACCTCTGAAAATGTGGTCTCAACCAGGATGATATCAGGTGAGGAAAGGCTGCTATCCTCCCTGGTAACCCTCAGCATCCTAGACTTCAGGTCTTTGGAGAGAGGAAGAAAAAAAAATATGCTTTTATATCATGACAGCTACAGAATTTTGAAACACAGAAGTTCTGACTGAGCACTAATTTAAACACACTGACTTATACAACAAGCCATGGTCCAAAACAGGCTATGCAGTCATCACTTCTGAATACTCCACATGATTCAAGAGGATTATTAATGGTATTTATTGGGGGGGAAGATGAACAGAGAGTCTCTGGGTTTATCAGCAAACCCCCTTACTCCTCAACAGCTTGGGACCTCCCCCAGTTTAAGCAGCATTAGTTAAGCCTGTTGCTCAGCAGTTCTTTAAGCAAAACGACGCCAACCTCATCTTCAGTTTTAATCCAACCTGCAAAGAACCCTCTATTTATTCTACACAAATACACAAAAAAAAAAACACCCAAAGGAATATACAGCAGTTTTTCAGAAATCAGAATGACAGCAAAAGGATCAAGTCCAAGAGACAACCTTATTTCAAAACAGTTGCAGCCACCACCACAGCCGTCTGCACTCAGAAGAACAAACCCATCCTACTGCCAAAGCCTTTTTACAGCTCTGCCCCAACAAGGAGAGCTGTAGGGCCCAGAACTGCTTGCAGCTGACATTTCTAGTGCTCTGAGCCACCGTTTCTGAGGCAGTCACACATGAAAGAGGCAGAAGTGATTGCGAGGCTTTATGTATTGATGCCAGCCATTGGTTTGGAGTCACCGAACCAAAAGAAATACACATTGAGATGTACTGAAACAAACAAACTAGAAACACGCCTGAGGCAAAGAAAAGAGGCTTTTATATATTAATTATACTCTGGTTTTGGTTTCTGCCTTGAATAGCAGCTATAAAACAAAATTCAGCAAGCCCTCGTCTCAGGTATTGCAGAAATGTCTAAGTCAGTCAAATGACCTCCCAGCATCAGGCTCAGAATCTTCAAACACGAGGGAAGCTTGCTCGAGGCAAAGAAGCAGCGTTCATCCTTGCTTTGCTGATGCAAATCCTCTTTACCTTGAGAGCAGTCCCTCGGCTTCGGCGGCACTGACCCGTGAGAGCGATGTGGCGAGACCTTTGCTCTCAAGTGCTGCCGACCCACCTGCACAGCGCTCTGCCTGGCACCCGCCACAGGACGACGATCAGACGCCGCTGACAGCACGTTACATCCGTCTCTGCCCAGCAGCAAAATGACCCCCCTCAAGGGCAGGCGGCAAAAACCTGGGGCGAGAGCTGCCAACTCAAACTTCAGGACTTCAGTCCCACTTTGAGGCAAATCAGAGATGACAGAAAGTGAAGTCCCACAAAGCTCCAGAAAGAGCTTTGTATGCTTTCCTTTTCAAACACAGTATATTTCACTGAGACAAAACTGGCACTGGGCTGACAGGATCGTGACCCAGAGAGCCTCTTTAGCTACATTACAAGGACCTGTGCGCTTTTAATTGCAATCTGCCCCTTACTTGTGTTTGCTGACAGCCCGAGGGAAGCACACAACATTGCTCACGGAGGCAGGTGGGGATTCTGGAGCATCCTGAGCTCTGTGGGCACTAGAGCATCTTTCAATTGCAGAAGTTTTGCCCTGATGCCCCCTGCAGCCTACACGCACGCTGCCGAGCCTGCGACCTGAGGCGTCTGCTTGAACACACTGAACCAAGTGTGGACTAGATGATCTTAGAGGTCTTTTCCAACCGTAACGATTTTACGATTCTAAGTCTCTGCTTCTGCAGAGTGGGAAATAAAAAAAAAAAAAAGAGAGAAAGGTCTGAATGTAGGCTGGAAACACAGGAGGAACTCAGCTGCTTTCCCAGCTCCTTCTTGTATTTAGAAAAAAGAGCTTTCTCTGCCTGACTGCTTGATATTTTCACTTCTAATCTCAGTACCTCTTTGTTCTTCACTGAGTAAATCCCACCTGTCCAGCACAAGTCCCCTCCTCAGTCCACCAAGCCCAGCTTTCCCTCCACCTTTGACCAGTGCAGAGTTCAGAAGGACAAGTATTTTTCAAGTCCTGTTGAGGCGCAATTCACAGGAGTTCCCAAGTGTTATACGGGCTGTTGTAAGCCCCACAAGCTGCCAGAGTCCTCGAGGAAAATCCAGAGCCTTGCACATACACATTGGGAGGAAAACCGTGGCAGCCCCAATTTGCTGCACCTGGATGAAGAGAGTCTGGCTCTGCAGACATCGAGGCCTCCATAAGTTTCAAAGGAATTCAGCCACCGCTTGACAATTTTGCCATATAAGCTTTTTTTCCCAACTCCAACTTAATCTTCCTTGTTCTGCAGTATTCCGCAAGGTTGGGGTTTTTTATTTATTTTGGGAGGGGCGGGGAGAGGGGGTGGAAGTGCTCAGCCCAGGCTGCAGGCCAGCTGGGAGCTGGTTGTTCACCTCAGTTAGCACCGTGCTCAGCCAAAGCTCCCAGAGGGAAGCTCCCAACATCTCACAAAGCATCCTGAGGACACAGCCCAAGATTCAAACTCAGGCTCTGACAAACAGCAGACTGAACGAACAGCCCACTCTCCACAAGCACAGCAGCACTCTTCTACCCAGCTCCTGAATCTTGGCGAAGCTGGTGGCTTTACCAAACTTTGCACTTTGCTCTCCTCTTCCTTCCCTCCCTCACCCATCACGCAAACACTCCTGCAAAGAACCTCAGCTCCATTCTTTTATATAGCTTATAACATGCCTCTTTTTTTGCTGCACGTTGGTTAATCCTTTCAATAGTTGCAGGGAAGTTAATCCACACTCCCAAAACTTAGCGAGTGTGTGCAGAATCCCAGGAAACCTATTTCCTGAGAAAGCTTAGAGCACAGAGAGACGCAGGCTCTGAATGAGCCAGGTGCAGCTCTAAGCACGCACGCAGGTCCTGCAAAGCTCTTATATTCCACTTGTTACGGTATCAGCCTTTCAACATACGCCATATGTACCAGGATGTAATACTGCATACTTAGTCTTTTTTTTTTTTCCAGTTAGTACTGCAATTAAAAAAAAAACCCACCTCATTAAAAGTTTAAACTTCTGATTCTGAACGCAAACATGCTACAGTCTCTTTTAAAAACGTCATCCTACTGATTTTTGTTTTTTTTTTTTTAACTTAGTTACTCCAGTATGCAACACTTCAACTATTAGCATCCTCCATCAGAGAGCAGCTAAAATGGTTTAATAAAGCTCTATACACTACGGTACATTTATATTGTTCGAAGGCTCATGAACACAGATAGGCTAATGAGGAGGTGCAACCTGCTAATTTAATGAGGACAACACTTTCCACCCTGAGTATAATTCTTCTTGCCCAGAAAAACAGCACATTTGTTTCCTCCCTAGATCAAAAAAATTTAAAAATCCTCTTGTTAACGACAAGCTACAGCAATCACTAAACAAACCCGAAGGAGCAGCTCTGGGTGATGGGCAGGAGCAGGGCTCACCTTCAGGCTGCCCGTCCCCTCGCAGGATGGGGGAGAAGGGGCACATGTGGCTTCACGGACCGAGAAGGCTTCGAGGCGCCCCTGTGGTACCCGCTCGCTCTCGGAGGAGAGCCCCAGCTCCACTCTCAGAAGGTGACACCACCAGAAGCAAAAAGATGAACAGAAACTTCATTTAGGTGCGGGAATTTTAAGTAAAGCTCCCGAAACTCCCCAAGGCGTATTGTTGCTTCCATCAAAGGAAGCCAGTGAGCGTGACTGATGGGTTGATTTTCAGCAGCGCTTAGGTTCTGCAGCTCTCATCAATTGCTACGCAAGTTGTAGGTACTCAAGGCCAAATTCTTTTTAAAGGGTAGGTATTTTAAAACGTATCGCAGTCAACAAGAATTGAGAGCTACAGTTCTTTGAAGGGTATGAAGGCCTTCAGCATTTCTCCGAGGTCACATTGTGACCATTTTCTCCTTTTCTCCCTCATGCTTTTGCCTTCTGGTTCCAAAAAGATGACAGGAACACTGGAGAACCTCATTTCATTACAGAAAGTTTAAAAAGACCCAACAAAATACGTCCTTGGAGAGGAACACAAATAGTTCGGGGAGCCCCTGAAAAATGTATGAACGGCAGGGAAAACGCAGTCTCTCTGGGATGTCCAGTAATTTGCTTCTCTTTCCCAAAGGACAGGAGGACTCAAACCATCATTTCGAAATCCATTTTATCCCCTCTTTCAAGAATCAGTTCAGTCAGAAGCAGACCTCTTTTTTTAGTACTGCTGGAGAGGTCTCACAATAAAGTCCTCTTTTCATCAGTATTGCAGAAATTAAATAGCAAAAGCGCATTATCCATTAAGAGGTTTTGAAGTCTATTTGTTTACACAACGAGAATTACTTTTACATTTCTAATTAGGCAGCTATTAACTAACATACAGGGAAATCTCACCGGCATATGAAGTTCTGCTATCATTACAATCTTATTAAAAGGAGAGCTTAAGGTTTTACCAAGAACAACAAATTAATCATGATAATGTGTTTTTAAATCATCACACGCAGGAGTCAAGAGAAGGCTTTTAAAAAGTTCTTTGAAATAACACTTTTTTTTTTTCCTGTGTTGATGTCAGAGTTTTAACACGGGCTTCAGTAAGAGAAAAGCTTTTCCAAATTCTTGTGGCATTATTCTATATATGAAAATCTATGAGGTACACTAAATTAAGTTAAAATTAGATTATGCACAGTCATTCTTCCGCAGACACAGCGGAAAAAACTGCTCTAGTATTCAGAAGCTGCCAGAAAGTCTTTAACCCTCTCTGAGCCAACACAACAGATGCTTCCTGACATGTAACAGGTCAGAGACCCCATGAAATGCAAGGAGACCTCAGGTGCTCAGGAATCTCAAGAAGAGATTCTTCTCACGCAGTTTTCCAACCCAGGGTACCACTAGGGAATTCAACTCTGAGATTTTTAAATCAGCTGCATTAAACTCCCACTTTTTTTTTTTTGACCCTTTTTCCGATTTAGGAATGTGGCTTGATGGACTGCTGTCAGTACGGAGAGACATAAAAGTTAACAAATGTTAGTGGTACTTTTGGAAAAGCACTTGAGAGTAATAGTACATGATTGTGCCATCAAAGACTATGGCAGAGAGCAGTCATTATTTACAGTTCCACCCAGGGACTTAATTAATCCTTCTTGATTTGGGGGTCCTTTACTATTTTTGCAGGCGGCTGCCATATTTTATTTTGCCACCTAGCAACACAAACTACATCGACTTGGAGTCAAAGCGTGAAAATTGTAACCAGATGCAGACTAGATGGCTAAATGCAGGAAGATAATTTATAACAGAAAACTATATTTCTGTAATTCAAGAATGTATGAACCTGTATTTCCCACATCTTATTACAAAAAACTCCGCCCCGATGACTATTCCATTTAGATCACACAAAACAGCTTGAATGAAGTAATGAACTTGGTTTCTAGAAGACTGTTCTGTGGCCTCGGTCTCAAGGTGTGCCCCGAGGAAGGTACCTGGCAAGGAGCTGCTGGTGGCCTCCACTGGTTCTTCACAGCCACAATGACGATGGGAGATGACGGAGATCTTCAGCTTGTTATTCCTCTCAACCACTCAGACTAGCACCTTTTTTGGGAGAGGCATCCTTCACACACTTATGTTTGAGCACAAAGCATTTGTTCAAAACGAAACCAAGTTGTTCTCACTACTTAAGAGTATTTCCATTTTTGCTTTAAATAGGGAGATGGAGATGGCACCACCATTTTAGCAGCATCCAACCATAAGGCCTCAAGAACTACTCCATAAACCCTCATTACACAGCACTGGGTCTTTCCATCCTAACAAACTGTTTCTCTCAAAGAAATACCTTTAAATGTATATATCTTTGCTGCTGCAAACTGAACAGAACGAGACTGAGACGGCCACTAAACAGGTGATGGCAATCCCATGTATTTTCTTGTAAAAAGAAGTTAATTTGTGCGTTCAGTGAGGCAGGTGCAAGGGAATCGTACCCAACTCACAAAGGAAGAATTATCAAGAAATCTTCATCCATGGTGTAGTTTTTAGCCACTCAAATCTTCGTAAGTCCATTAAAAGTTAGTCACAAATACATCAGTAAAATAATTGGTTCCGAATCTTAAAAAATAGCCCTGCCAGGAATTGCAGCATTTCTGCTCTTCTGTGCAAAGTGATCCCAATGCCTATAAGTAATCTGAATTAACATTCTGAGAGATTAATATTTTATCATTACCATTGTTAAGTTCAAACGAGCACTTTAGGACATGTTCTGGCCGTCTAATTAGCACTGCTAAAGTATTCCTGCTCCTTCATAGAGCTGAGGCACTCGAGAGCTCCAATCAAACACAGAATAGAGATGATACCAGTTCATGAGAACTTGCAGATTGAACAAGTCAACAATTCCCACTTCAAAGGTAATTTTATCATCACATGTACCTGACAAAAGATAACTTGACTGTAGCTTTCCAGCTGCAAAGGCAGGTTCATGAGTAAAGCTCAGCTGGAAACCACCAGAGCTTTATTTCTTTATATCACACCTAATTGAGAAGGTTTCCAAGGATAATCGTTGTTGAGAAATGTATTGATTTGCTTCTGAGAATCTTAAAGACACTTGAGGAATTGCAACTGGAAGTTTCCCCCCAAAGGATTTATCTTTGAAATACTAGTAGTGATGCACTACTTTTCTCATGTGGGCTGCAAAACTTCAATTAAAATTCACATTTTGTATTTGGAAACAATACTGTGATATCCAAATGGATTAGCATTAAAAGGCCTTTTCAGGCGGATGCACTGAAGGAATCTGCACAGCGTGCCTGAATTCAGCCTGCACTAAACTGTTTGTTCAGTCAAACTATAGCCAAGGTGTCATTGTAGGGAATTTCTGCTGCTACACCTACCATACTGACAGGCTTGCCTCATTTTAATGAAGAACCAGGTTTCTATAAAATCCACTGCAGTGCAATTTTCATCATGATACTACCTAGAAAAGACAAAGAGGGGGCCGGTTAGCTCACTTGGTTAGAGCGCAGTGCTGATAACACCAAGGTCACGGGTTCAATCCCCGTTCAGTCCCCATGTGTTGCCTGATCTAGTTGAGAGGCGTCCTTGCCCATGACAGGGAGGTTGGATTAAATGATCTCTAAGGTCCCTTCCAGTCTAGAGCATTCTATGATTCTTCCTGGGGAATAACTGTGATACATTCATGCTTCTCTCTCCGCTTACCCACTGCGATGCCTGAGGTCGAAGCAGAAGAGGGAGCTCTCAGAGTCCACCTGCACTGACAACTTGGTTCCCTCCTGCTTGTGATTAGTTTACTCGAGTATTTGTTCTTACCTCAGCAATTTGTGGCAAACATCACATTACACCGGCAGGGAAATTTCAGCTTCAAAATGCTTCAAATTTACAAAGCACAAACATCCATTAAGTACTCATTACTTAAATGATAATTGCTGTCCTTTGCATGCACAACAGTCACAGTCGAGAGGCAGGATCCGTGCGCCGGGACCTGCTCTGCAGCCATCGCGCAAGCTGGGTCAATGGGAGGTTCCCTCCAGCAAGTGCCAACACAACTGGGCACCATAATAACAACTGTGTTCTTACAGGCTAAAAAAGCAGCTCTGCTGCTTGATCCTGTGGGTTACGAGGTAATTAGCGGCTGAATAACTGAAATCAATGGACACTTTTGCAGAATCACACTAAATAAACAGAAGCTTGGCACACAGAAGGGAGAAACAGTCCCACTGCTACACAGTCATGTTTGTTAATTCTTAGTTTAATTCCACTGACTTCAATAGCTTTACAGCAGGAGGGGGGAAAAAAAAAAAAAGAAAGAAAAACACAGCCTAGGATTACTAGTAAACCCTACCAAATTGTTCTGCAATTCGAAATCTAAAATAAAGTACTGCTCTTCCTTCTTTGACACCTCACTTTAAAAGTCTTCCTCGCTTCCAAGACTGCACCCACTGCCACTTCTGAACAGTTTATGGAATCCCACTGCCACCAGATGCCCAAAATCTCCTCAGAAATCATGTCACTCGGTGATTTCCCATCCTTGAAAACCCCAAACCCTCCCGACTTCTCCATCAAGCCATATCAAGGGAGGTTGGATTAAATGATCTCTAAGGTCGCTTCCAGCCTAGGCCACTCTATGATTCTATGATTCTAAGTAAACATTTTAAACAGTTTTCCTAGAAAGCCTTAGTCTTTCACAAGTAGCCTTGCAAAAAGCCTTCCCAGTTCCCTCTACACGACATCTATTCCATCCCCTCATCTCTCTATATACCACTAAGTTGCATTTCCACTTGCAGCCATCCTTAGGATTCAACGTTTCCAAGTTCACTTATTGCCCAAGGGCAGTAAGTACACTCCACTGTTTCTTCAAATTTTTCAGGTTCAAATATTTGAGAGTTGCACAAAATAAACCTTGTTTTATAACAGTTCTGCTCCCGTCAAGCTATGGAAACCACACGTGGTACCAAGGATCGAACCCAAGCCCTAAGCAGGACTTAAGCTCAATGGTACTCTACCTCGGAGCAGATCAGCATCACTAAAGCAACGTGGTAACTATCAGCATATTCTTCAGAGACTACATTTGTTCCCGAGTTACCTGGTCCAGGGTAGTATTTTTAAAATATACTCCACAAAAACAACCATTAACTCAAAAAGCTCTACCAAAACAGCACTGTCACACACCACCACAAAGACTAATCACGCTGAAGCAGAACCATTCTTTTCAACAACAGCGTGCACTCAAGTGACTGAAATTCAATCTACCAGAAATGAAAACCAGAGTGAAGCAATGGTGTAAACTGTAGCTGCTGAAAATGAAACAAACAGCTCTGTGGAGGGTTTGGTGAAAAAACCAGCACCAGAAGAGTCTAACAAGCAGCTCTATTTGAACTCCCTAAGGCAGGCATGAAATGCACCCAGTTTGCAGAGAAACAAGGGAAACATTAAATTCTTTCATTAGAAATAATTTATCAGAGCTCACGACAAAGATGTGCAAGCACTGACGGGAAAAGTAGCTTTAAACAAAGTGTAACTGACACAGGAGACCAAACTCCGTCCGTCTGGGGAGGCACAGCTACGCCTGGGAGCCCGTATCTTCCCCAGCCCAGTCTTAATGCTACAAGTCCCATTAAACAGGAGCTGACGCTCGTGAATTCCCAGATGGGTGAGGAAAGAGAATCTCAGCGCTCACAGCCAAGTGCACCAACAGACAACAGCAACGTGAAGATGGGCTCAGGTCCTGCTGCGGCAAAAAAGAGACCACCCGAAGGAGTGACGGAGCACTTCTCACTTCTCTGTTCAACGAGGCACAGGGATGGGGAGCAGAGGGCAAGTCATCTGAAAGGGAAGTAAGGCCATGGTTTTAGCTGGAGCCATAGTTACAGCCAGAACTGTGGTTTTAGCTGGTATGTAGGAGCCTTAATATGCTTGAGTAAGCAGAATCAGTGGGAGAAGAGAGGTCTGAGACAAAGATACGCTACAAGGGGAGCTTATCTCCAAGGACAGGATGCTCTTATCTTCAAAGACAGATTACACACACTCAGCCCTTCACGGGCACACACTAGGTGGAGCCATCCCAGGTGTGCCCAGCGCTGCAGTAAAGAACACCTGCTTAACAGACATCAAGGCTATTAAGGTCTGATTTCAGCCTTTTCACAGCACCAGAAGCCATCGTTACCGCCTCTGAATTTACCCTACGGCTTCATCCTCGGGAGACCCCAGGCAGCACCGCTGCACAGCTGTGCAGGCTCAGGTCTGTTGGGAAGGGAGGGAGCCGGAGGTGCCCCCGCTCGGCCCCTGCCCACCCGCTGCAGGGTGGCTCCTGCCCCGCAGCGCTGGGGGCTCCAGGCTCTGCCTTCCCTGGCGGGGAGATTTCTTATTTTGCTATCCTCTAGCGTTTGTGGGAGGAACTTGCCTAATTCAGAAAAAGCTTTGCTTTGAGTAAACTGTTAACAAACTGCAGAGAGAAAAACACTGCAAGAGAGAACAAAAATAAAAAAAAAAACTATACATATACCAAATAAAAATGAGGCTCTGAAGACATCTCCACCTCTAGGCAATTATATGGGTAAATCAGGTACTCAACAAATGAAGTAGCTATTTTAAGTCCAATCTTGCAACACAATTTTTCCAGAAACAGTAAATTACTTTGAGTATTCATCATAATCTGTTACCTGCAGAAAAATGTGAAAACTAAATAAATTTATGGAAATGTATTTACCTACCAATATTTACCAAATGACACTGTTCCCTCTGCTGCTTGTAGCAAACTCAGTCACAGAGACTAAGAACAGGTTTACCTTATTAATACAGCTCTCTGCCTGCGTATTTAAAATACCTTAGAGCACAGTACCATCTGTGTGTATTCTACTAATGAGCTACTTCTTAGTCGGAGGAAGGCCAGCCAGCCAACACCAATTACTCAGATGGAGATTGCCTAATTTTTAAGCAATTAATGAGCTTCTCTCTCACTCGACATAGAAGCTTCCTCGGTTAATTCTCCTGCCATATTACAGCATATCCTATTCTAAAGAAAAATTCTTGAATTAAAAAAAAAAAAAAAGAGGAACAGGACACAGCCCAGTCCAGTTCCTTAGAGCAGAGCCCAAACATCACGGGTGGGACACAAGCTCGAGAAGTTCCTGTTGAGACCACCCTTAGCAGGGGCTGCACCACTGCTTCCAGCGCCCCCAGATGGGGAACAGCACCTGCAAAGGGGTATCTCAGCCTTCTCCCGTGCTCTAGAACACTTGGGGCACTAATATACCTTTAATAACACCTCAAAGGAGGGACTGGAAAAGCCAGTACCATGCTTACACAAGACCTTTGATGGTTTTATTCCTCCTCACCTCTCAGTCTTTGGAAAAATCTGACACTGACTATCACTGAATGCTGCTGGGGATCACCAACCCTGGATACTGCACACTCAGGAACCGCTGAACACTTCTCAAGACTGACTACTCCCATCCCACCTCTTACCGGACTGATGTGATTTTAAAAGGTGAGCCTTGAGGAGCTATTAGATTACGCAAAAATAGAATTCCCTCTTCTGACACTAAAAAAATTTCTTAATAACCTAAACAAAGTTTAAGGAGATCAAAATTACCTTTTAACAGCTCCCTGTTGGAAAGCACCACGGTAAAGGATAGAATGAGTATTAAATTATCTCAGTAATTACACTGATAATGCACAACTTTCATGTGTACAATAAAACCATTAAAGGAGATGTGATTTTTACAAGCGTATTATACATCATGATTCTTAAAGGGCAACACTATGTGAAGGAAAGAATGCGTTTGTCTTGCACAAACCTGAAAAATATGCCAATGGCAGCAGCAAAACTATTACAGGTGAAAGCTTTTACCCAGCAGCCCCCAGCAAAAACATCACCTGTCTCCCCTGAGGATGCTCATATCTGCACACCAACAAGAGACTTAATGTAACATTTCAATTTGGTTTGACAATACCAAGCCATTCTACAACCACATTGTGGAATTTGTATTTTTTTAAGTTCTCGTGATCAAGGTAGCCAGCATTTAATTGCTGAGGGACACAAAAAAAATGGAAATTGTTCCAAGAGACAAATATTAATTACTATTGCACAAAAAGGGTCTTCCTCGCTACAAGCAGCAGCAACTCGGTGACACGTTCTTCAAGAGACTCCACACAAGAGCATGTTGGACAACCCACTGTTCACGTAGGATCTATGTCCTTCAGAGAAAGCCACCATTTAGAGCTCTTTATGAAGGATAGCAAATGGAACAGTTAATTTATGAACATTTCTAAACAGGATTTAATAAAGATCCTTTCTTCACCATTTGAGCTTTACACACTCCCTATGCAAGGTCCACAACAGTTGCAGCCAGGCATCCCAGGTGGCTGGATTTAGGGTTTATCTCTCATGCACTAAGTCAGAGGCATGTTTGTAGTTGGAACAAAACCATTTGCAATAAACACTGAATGGTAAAGAGCAAATTTAATCATGCAATCCAGCTGAAAAAATCATAATGCTGTAAATAATATGATGTAAAGTCACGGTGAATAGGAATTATGCTGACCTACATCAGAAGTCAGCCAAAAAGCTTCAGCTTTCAATCTGCTCCAATGAAGCTGAGACACTCAACTCCCAAACACAGTTTCCACTGTAGTCCCCTGATTTGCCTAAAATTACAGATGCCATTTCAATCGAAATATTATGTCCAAAATGTCATTAGTGATACACATCCTAATTTCTTTCCTTAGTTTTTATTGTCTAAAACCACACCATTATTGACACCTCTTTGGCTTTGTCCAACAGGACAAGATTTTCAAGGTCACATTAAAAAGAAGTAACAGATTCAAGGGCTCAAATCCACAATAATTATGTTCTTGGCTCAAGTTTCAAATTTGCTTTTATAAACTAAAAGTATCAGAACAAATGGGTAGGTTTCAGAAATACTTTAAAACTGGTTTACGTTCTCAACAAAACACACTCTGCAATAAGAGCCTGCAACTAGAGAGGAAGAAGCCAGCCCAGAAGGTGGTTTCCCTTCACCGGGGAGGCGCTCCAGCAAGCAGACCCCCCTCCAGCCTGGCAGCCAAGGAAGCTGCGGGACGGGCTGGCTCCACCAAAGTGCTCTCATTTTCCCCGTTCTCGGATCTCCTCTGCAGGCAACCTGAGAGACTTGACACAGCCAACTGCCTCCCAGCAGGGAATCGCAGAAACAGGTCCTGACCACCGTGTGTTCAAAGTCTTCCAGCTCCTGCATCTGACAGCCCATACCAAGGACCCCCGAAGTCCTAGCGTACAGCTGCAACTCTTCGATGCCCCAGAGATACAGAGCCAGAGAATAACCCTGCCTTTGATTCATGTTCTAGCACTTTTCCATTGCTTATTAAATGTATCCATCTCAGGGAATTTACTGTTGAAATTGTGTAACTGAAAAAGAAATTCTGGTGAGTCCTATTCTGTAAAATGTGATTATATTTCTGCCATTTACCATTAGCTCAAAGACATCAGAATGCTTATCTCTCGCAGTACTCTTCCCTTTTCAGGGCCACCCACGTATATATTTTGCTGAACACGTAAGACAGCAAAAGCATGCATGAAGTGGCTCTGCACGTTGATCCAAACAACCTCAGGATCACAGAGTGCATAAGCAAAGCAGAAACATAATGCTTAACTCCAAGAACAAAAAATTCCTGTTGTCTTGTGAAAAATCTGATTCACTGTATTAACATCAGTCTTCACAAATATTGTCAATTCTATCTTCAACACACCAGACAAAATTCATTACCTCTCAAACAACAGAAAGTAAACTGAAAAAAATAAATAAATCGTGAAACAACTTTGCACTCACACTTTGTATGTGTTTGCATAGTGGAATAAAAGGACCAGCATTTCTTCAAACAGACATGAACATCTGGTTAGACTATTCACTGAGGTGTCCTTGGATAAAGCTGTCTGAAGCTATTCACACATCTGATGACAGAAGCCCAGCTCCTGGTACTGCTAAAAATCTAAAAGCAGCTACGAGGTAAGCACAGATGGAGCCCAGAGTGGCTCACATGAGCTGCCTGCCCGCAGAGTCCCTGCAGTTCACGATCAACAAATGTTCTTTAGGTCAGAAGAGTAAGCATATACACAGGTTTCTATAAACTTGGTTACCCAAGAGACTTGATTAGCATCTCCAAGGCTCGTGGTCCTGCAGGTATTCCATATGCCATTTTACAGTCTTAAGTGTTTTCTCCTCCTGTGTCCCCGACTGCACACAGGGAGGACAGCTTAGAGCCGATACACACAACAGACTTGTCATACTCACAGGCAAAAGCTCTTCGCCTAAAACTAGTGCACAAAACCTGGTGTAGTAGAATCTCTCTCCTTCTCTTCCTCCTCCATTTCTAGCAGACTATGCTCTACTGAAAAAATAACAGAAATTACAAATGCTTCTCCCTAGCACATGTACTCAAGGACATGAAAGCACATTCTACATACATGTTTATTTAGCCTCAACTTCTCTGGGAGACAGCCCTGGTTTCCACATCCTTGGGCATTAGCGACATAAATAAAATGCTTCCCTCTGTTCTGTTATGTGTTAATCCCCCACATCACCTCCAGTGCGTTGGGCAACCTTAACGTTGCTTCATCTCTGGATGATTTCCTACCATCTGTAAAACAGAAATAACTCTGATGCAGATATCAGAGACAAAAAGCACTTTTATCAAATATCATGGTAGAAGATGTTTAATGAAAACACCAAATAGTCCAGCGAGACTTTAAAAAAAAACCCCGCCAAGGTAACGAAGCACAATTAGAATACTCAAAGTCCAAAAAATAAGTACTACCACCATGTTTCAAGGCCTCTGCTAGGGAACAAACGTTCAAGCCATACACATGGTTACCTGGTTACTGGATGTCTCAAGCGCAGTCTGTCCCCAGACACAAGCAATAGTGACAAAATATTGTAATTTCGACATCAGAAAGGATATTGGGAACTTGGGGCTTTCCCGAAGCTACAGTTTTGTGAATTTCAAAAGGTGGAGGAGGTTTAAAACAAGTCACGCTAACAGAAATACTCTCGCGCTGCCTCAAACGAGGAACCACACGGGGAGGGCAAGCAAGAAGGAACTGAGGGCAGAGGCTGGCGGGCACCGGCAGCCTGGTTACTGCGTCTCAGAAAAGCAAAGTGCTCCGTCAGAAGCTTCACTTCAGTCTAAGTCTCTGTCTTCAGCAGTGCAGCACTGTCTGATTTCATGTGAGTATGTATTATAAGTGCTAATCGTGCTTCTTGTAGAAAAGAATCGATTGGATTTCAAAGGATTAGAGATTAATAAAGTGATAAAATGTACACTCTAGAGGTGACACTGGGGCTCAGATCAATTTTGCTTTCAACTCATAGACGGGCAATCATTTCTACTTTAGCGAGTTATAGTAGCACCACAACCACCTCACGCAGCTCTCTATACTAACGTTTGCACGTACATGCACCGCGCGAAATAGAATTCCTTCCTTCTTCACAGGTCAGCAACTTGAAATACTCAACTCCACACCTCCTGAAGAGGGAAAACTCTGATGTTTTCTTTATTACAGGTACAACCAACTGCTCCAAACTCAAAAGCCAAAAATAACCAAAAATGTATCTTAATTCTCCTTTCTGTCACTATTTCCTACCTCATAGTTTTAGTGCTTGCCAGATTCACAGGTACATTCATGGTAAAAAACAGGTATATAAGTAACTTAGCTCCCGACACAGTGTGTCACAAGGACTAGCAACTTAAAAGTGAAATGCACTTGAAACAACCAGCAAGGTTCTGAAAGTAAGAAAAGTTCTTTAAAGTCAGTGGACAGCAATATTAAGAGTGTGTATTGACATTCATACCTAGTTCACTCTAAGGTGCTTCACTTATTCCTTCAAGTACAGAGAGCACTCTGTAAAACCTGTATAACCCTTGGTCATGAAAACCCAAGCACCTTCAGAACTGTCCCTGGTCAGGAGCTGACCCAAAGCTTCCTCTGTGTCACCAACACACAGCCCAAACCGAGCCGACATTCATCGTAGGACGAGGGAACATTTGAGCTTGAAGACTGTGCTGGGAGAGTTTGCAGCTGTATTATTTATACTTTCATTTGAACATTACGTAAGACAGACCTTCCAAAAATACCTTCATGAACAAGATGAAAAACAAAACATGCCAGAACAAGTTTCCCTGTCCCTCAGGACAGGCAGTTTCAGAGTGAGAACACAAACCTAGGACACACACCCTCAAAGTGAACACACCAGAAACACTGAAATTGAGGCATCTCTTAAAATTTCTATTTAGGCTCTTAAAGAAAACAAAGCAAAGACACCTTGATACATTCATTGTTTCTTTTAGAAAGGCCCCATTTTGGGGAGGAAAAAAAGAGTATCCAGTTAAAGACAGAGGTGGAAGATTTCTCAATGATGACAGTATGTCTACTAGAGGTTCAGACATTATTAATGAACTCTAACATGCTGCAGCCACATGTAGAACAGACATCCAAACAAGTAACGATGCCCATTGCAAAAGTGGAAGATTATAGATTTATAACTGAGGAAATGACATTTCTTTCATAGTCTGCTTATTTCCCCCTACCCATAAAGATCCTCCCTTTCTGATTTACTACAGCCTGCAACAATTTAATTGTGTTCATTTATTTTATTCAGATGCAGCTGTGGTTTCCCTTTTGGGAAAGGAGTCTAGCTTTAATATTTTAGTATCAGCTCAATATTTTAATTGTTTTAATTATACATGAACTCAATTTAAACGGGTGTAATAGCTAAAAATGTTAGTGTTTACATAAGTTCAATATTTAAACCCTGTTAGGCTGAGGTCACTAAAAAAAAAAAAAAAAAAACCACTAACCAAAAAACCACCAAACCTCTAGCAGATTATTTCCTGTCTTGTTCTACTCTATCCGTACCCCTTCCTCCTCACCAGCAAACAGAACATCTAAATGCTGCCAGCTGTCTCCCAGATCGGTCTGTCTAGCTGCAATGCCACTTTCGGTCTGGAGGAGAGGAAACCAAGCCCAAGGGTCCCATAACAGGGTGCAGGGACTACCAGTGCTTCCCAGTTTCCTTACTAGTAGCCCCCCGAGACATGGGTGAACACAGGAGCCTGGCTCCTCGCTTCCCACTGATCCAAATTGGGCAGATGCAGAGCAGACGTGAACTGTGAGCAGACACAACCAAATGCAACAGGGACTGGACATTCCTGCACTGATCACAGCCTACAACAACGGCGATTCTGACTTTTTTTTTTTTTTGCTGGAGCTGCAAATAACAGCTGCCACTTCTTCTATGTCTGCCCCTTATTTGCAAGAGTGAAAGCTGAAAGCCTCTTTTGCATCACCTCCATCTCAAAAAACAGTGAGACTCATAGCCGTGCATTTTACATCAGGGCTAGAACTCGGATCTTCAGGCAGATGCAACTGCAAACAAAAAGCAAATGGCAACTCCAAGTGCTCATCCTACAGCTCCTCCAAAGGCCCACTCCAGCAGGAGCAACCGACTTCGAAGAGTGAGGTTCCTCCAGGTTATCCCACTTGAGGTACAAATCCATGAGTCACCTCTGAAGCACAAACACCTCCACTCCCATGGACGTCACGGTTTTCATGGCCAAAGCAACTGGGCAAAAACAGAGGGCGATGGAGCTTCACAGAAGGGGGCAGAGGGAAACCCTAGGCTAGAGCAGTGACGACTAGGAGGGAAGTGAAGGCCTCCTGACACATCTACAGCAGGCCACTCCAAATTGTTGCATGACATTTAAAAGGCACAAAACACCAAGCCAATGGGTTTTAAAAGAATGTGTTAAAGCACTACGTCCCAAACACTGCAACATCAATGACAGAATTTAAGACAATTTCGCTATGGCCACAAACGGCAAGGCACGATGTGTATGGTCATGTGTAGGTCAAGGCTTCTCCCTCCCAAGCCATCGGTGACAAAGTTGGATGCAGGTGGAGGGTGACGGGGTGGGTGGGGCATCAGAGACACACTTGCCTATCTGGCAGACGATTGCCTTTTGGGTGGTGCCAAGCTGAAGAGGAGGAGAAGAAAGGCCAGAATCCCAGAGCGCATCCATCTGACACATTACAGAGGAAAAGACATGAAACTCCAACTCTGTAGCCTGGAGGACAGACCAGTGCTAGACCTGAGCCATTAAGCCCTGTTAACCTGCAGGAAGACTACTACCAGCTCTGCAGCCAGCAGTCTCGCAGACACCCTGGGGATGTGTGCCCATGTTCCTCCACACAAGGTTGGCATGCCCTCTGGGGCTCTATCATGCTGAGACAAGGTATTTCAGCTCAGCAAATAAATACAGCAACAAGAAAGGGCATGAATTATTCACTAATGGAATTATGTCTAATAAGTCAAACAGAATCTATAATCTGAAAACTCTTCTGCTTAAAAAATGCAATGATTTTTTTAATTGGTTTTATATTCCCTGCTACGATTATTCAAAGCACTATATACAAAGGGCTTGGGAAAAGAAGTCACTTAATCAGATTAAAAGGAAATCACCTACCAGCTGGGAACCTAGTAGTTCCCACATCTTCAATTTATTTGTATAACCTCCACCCGTAAAATATCCTTTCTAGGATATTGCCAAGCCTGCAGTCCCAGCACTACCTACTTGCTCAGTTTTACTTCTTAAAGCAGGCAAAAAGGAAGACTTGCAGCTTTCAAAAAAAGCTTCTTAATATTAAAGAAATGCCTCCGAAACTTAAGTCAACATCACATTCACACAGATGCTCGAGGCAAACTGTTCTGCTCCCACCACAAACAGCAATCATTGCTCTGTAGACATGACAGATTTCTTCTGCAGCATCTGGAAGTTGCTGCCTGTAAAGAAGAATTTGACTAGCATAATTAAATTAGCTCACCCATTTTAATTATTCTGGCACCACATCTCAAGTGAAAAGCAGCCAAACATACTTCTCTTGCTACAAGTTTCTGTGTCATTCCTGCAGCCTTGCAAGGTACTCCACAACCCGTCTGTCGCCCTCACATGCATTCCTGTTTGGCTCCTCCAAATGGAAATATGGACACCTGAATCAAAGGGCAAGTAAAGGACATCAGGCAAATCTCTTTCACTTGTTTTTCTCTTCCCTTCCATGAGGACTGTTTCTTTAGCAAATTTTAATTCTACACGTGCAACTGGAGTATCATTTCATCACCTTTTCATTTGACATCTTAAATCCTCCACTCCTGATCCCTCCTTAATGACTCTTTCCTGCTGTCCAGCCCCTGTGTACTGTCTGCATTTGCTGTCTGGAGCTCTCATCCTCAACTTTCTCTCCTTGGATTTCCAGTCCTTGGCTGCAAAGGAGTATTTTCCCGTCAGCCAAAGCCCTGTTCTCTTTAAGGCAATTTCAGCTGCACTCATAATGCCCTTCTGGACATTCTGCTCTGCTTTTGACTGCCTTGGTTTTAGCAATGTCTTTACATTACCCAAAAACAATACTTCTCATTGCTCCACCCTAAGTCCTCTTCAGCTCAGCTCTCTTTAGATTCTCCCTACCTCTTCAACAAGATGTATTCTACTACGTGCTATTACACAGGATAGTCGACTCCGTAATTGCTCTTGTACTTAACATAAATCACAATTCTGGCCATTCATGCAATAATTCTACGTATTGCTTTGAAAAATGTCAGCCTACATAAGTCAAAGACACCAATACCCTGATTTTGCTGGTTTATTGCCCTAGTAGCCCAAATCTGTCTAGATCATCAGTGTCAGCACTTTCCCTGCACTGCTTCACACAGCTCTACAAAACTGTCTGCACAATTTCCCTTCCTCTTTGAAGGATGTTCGCCACTTCAGACGTCCCTATTGTGTCACCAATAGCCAGCAAGACCCAAGACTATGACATCCATCCATCCATCCATCCATCCATCCATCCATCCATCCATCCATCCATCCACCCACCCACCCACCCAGAACACTGCTGCAGAGATCCTGTCCACAGGGTGTCATTTGGGCTGCCCATCCACTGCCCCCACCCTGGCTCTCATCTGCAGTTAAAATAGTTTTCAGACATCTTGCTGTTTACACTGCAGTATGGAGCAACATGCTTCATTGTTTCATCATGCATTTGCCTGGCTGTATCCATACACTACCTCTGATCTACTTAACAATACAAATAGTTAAAAGTTCAGAAGCCTCTGGAACATGTCACTTCACAATATACAACATTTAGCGAAGCCCCAAGCAATCAAACAACAGTCCTTTGTATCTGAAGACCTCTTTCAGAAAGCGTGTCAAATTATCAATTTTGCTCCAAGTGCTGAAATCACAGGAACAGAAAATGTATTTCACAAACTATGTAGTGGATAAAGAAAAAGAAGAAAACTAAGACAGAAATCACTAGTTTGCTCCACATTGCAACCTAAAAAATCAGCACACATGAAAGAATGAATATTGAAGGTGAAAACCAACTACATGATCATGTTTTTGCAAAGGAACTATAATTTTACTTTACATGTATTTTCCCCCTTCATCTAACAGTCAACATACAACAACTCCATCAAATGAAAAGAAAAACAACCAGCTATTCACTAGTGGGTTATATCTAGCAATAGGCAGTCTAACATATTAAAGCACCAGTTCTCAACCTGAATGGATACTGTCAACAGCTGCCAATAACACAGGGCATTCTGCAGAGTCAAAGAAAGCAGATTTAAAACCAAAAAAAACCCAAAAACGCTAAAATATAATTAACGATAAACTAGCAGCTGAATATAACACAGGCATGGGACTTCTACAGATGTGTACTTCTGATAAAGGAAAGGCAAAGGCCCTTCCTTGCAGCCAGGTGGTGTTGCCTGGCGTCAGTGAATCAAGGCTGCTCAATTATACAGATTATGGGTCTCGCAGGGGTTCCCGTCCAGGCCAGTGATAGCGGGTTTGAAAAACAGGAACATCAGCGCCCGGAGCAGAGTTTAGATCAAGCTCCACTGTAGCCAGATCCCGATATCCATGACTGCTCTCACAAAGCAAACAGGGCTCAGGGCACAACAATCACAACAAAAGGCTGTAGACTGGTTTGATTCAGCAACATCCATTTATACTTTCTAGCCCAGCAGAAAGAACTCAGCCTAGCATCTGGTGGCTCCCAGAATAACATTTCCTAGCCTGGGATGTGACATTCTTCATAACAGATGGACCAATAACTTCTTTCCTCCATTCTCTCAAGAAATGCAGAAATTAAATGTAAAACTGGCCACACCAACCGAAGTTGGTAATTTCTGTTTGCACCTGCATTGCTAAAAGTGTTGGGTTAAGACACTGAGGACAGCAAGATCAACAGCAGCCCTCACACGTGTATGTACAGCACGCAATCAGTGGGAAAAAATGACTAAGTTAACATGAAAGTTTAAAATTACGTTTATCCTGCATCAGTTACCTGCCCCCAGACACGAGTTCGAGCAGCCCAACACCACTACCTAAGGCTGCAGCTAACCCGCTCGTCTGCTCACAGTCCTTCCAAACTCGCAGCTTCCTTGAGAAAAGCAAAGTCTCCTGAAGTCAGTCCCTTTGTGGGGGCATCGCTCCGTGGGCGAGAAGTCACTTCAGGCTCTAATGTAGATGAAACATTATCCAGATCAACTGCCTATCCTGGAAGGAGATACTCTAATGCTTCTTTGAAGGGTTCTGTTACTATTAGTGGGTTTCAAAAGCAGATGTAAACATAAACCAACTCCCACTCCCTTCCAGGGCCAGAATAATCGGAGATTATCTACCCAGGAAAGCTCTTCCCAGTTAACCCCATGTATGACCACACACAACGCCGGTGTGACTTTTTGGAAGATGCCCTTTGAACAGAGAAAAAAATCATCCAGGCTTAAAAGTCACCACAAACCACATCCACAGTTAAAAAAATCCCTTAGCATGAGTAAAAGTCTGGATGTTAAAACAATGTCAAAGTCATTATTACCTTAGTGGGTTTTCAATCAGATCAACCTTTTATTTTTCTTTCTTTTAATTTTTTTTTAATGAAAGGAAACATAAGGACACTTTCAGATAGCTTAAAGTCACATCAACAGAACATTATAGTGAGAAAATTCACCCTGGAACATCTGGTAAGCAAACCATTTTATTTTTTTTTTTGCAGAAGAGAACATGAAATATATACGCAAAGCAAAAAGCAGCCATCTAAAATGCTTGATTGCATGAGCACTAGGTCCAGAATCAAAAGTAAAAATATTTTTCTGTGACTTACCCGAATTTCTCTTTGACACGAGCTTCAAATTCATGCTGACTACAGTACAGATCACAAGAACCAAGAGAACAAGAGGCTTCATCTTTCACTTTCTGTGACGGCTGAAATGCAAACATAGTACCAAGTCTGAATCACAGCTCTTCACTACAACAAAGCAGCAGCTACAGTTAAACATTTCTCAAAGAACCATTACAGGGCAATGGCTTAATCTGTGACTTCTGGGTTTATTTTTATGCAGAGGTAGGAAAACATAATGGTTCAAAGTAACTGTCTATGAATAATTTAGCTCTGACTATCACACAAAAAGGGTTGGGGGTTTTCTAAATGACACTTTGAAAATACTGTTTTGCTTAAAAAAAAACCCACAAGACTTAACTGTTTATTCAAAATTGTATGGGTCTAACCTGGCAGATTTTTATGTTATTTAAGGGGAAGATGATTAGTTTTGTCTCATGCAAACAGGCCACACACTTAAATCTTCACATTGTTCAGGAAAAGATAGACTAGGCTATTCCTGCAATTTCTCTTAACAACCTTATTTTCCCACCAGTGACCTTGTAAAAGTTCCTACTATAAATTAATGCTATTCCAGAGATTTCTCCTATTAAACGAGGTAAAGACAGGTGAACAAAATTCAGAAATCAACGAATGCAGATCTCTCTTATTCAAAAGATAAAATTTGTCTCTCCTGTGAACTTTACTACCTACTTCATATGAAGTACATTTAAAAAAAAAAAAGAAAGAAAATCTGTTTTAAAATTGTATTTTTGATTTTATACAATTACTGGAACTAATTCCGTTTTCTTCTACAAACATGAGGTGACTTAAGAAAACAGCAAGAGCAAACTGAGGCTCCTTATCTGCATTTAAAAACAGGTAGAACAAATCTGAACCCAGGAAAGCCCCTCTCTCTATATAGATTTATCGCGCTAAAGGAAAGAGAGAGAGGTGCTTAATTACAAGCTGAGTCCTCAAATATACGGTAAACTTGAAGTCACAGGCCTTTAAGTGGCTTGACACATTTAGACTCAAGGAATCCATCTCCAGATCAGGTACAGACTTCAGGTCAGGACCCGTATTCTCAGTTAAAGAGGGCAGTCAGCTAAATCAGCAGGAAATTCTCATTTGCGCCAAAACATTCAGCAAACACCTTACAGCAGCTTCCTTCAAACGGAGATCCCCAAAGCTCCCCGCATCAGTAGTCGAAACAAAGGCCAACAAAACCGAACCACCCCGTGAAGCGGCACCGCGTCCGCCCGGCCCAGCCCCACCGGGCCGGCACCGGGAGCAGTGTCTCGCCGTCCGCTGAAAATGAGTCAGTTTAATTCGAATTTATTGCACCAAATATTCTTCCCTTGCAAGTGTACTGCTGGTCCACTGTTATGTGAAGAAAATGCAAGGAGCCCTGTATAATCTCTTACATGATGGCAATTATGCTGCTATTCAAATATTGCAAAATTACCACTTAAAAGTGAAGCTTTCCCTCTTCTCACCCTACCCTACTGCGAGCTATAAATAGGCTGTGGATTGTTTTCCCCCCTGAATTCTATATCCCCATGGGCACTTTGTGCCTATTGATTCCCCACAGTAACAACGCTAAAGGAGTTTTCAAAGAATAAGATGCGCTGAAGGTTGTCTGACAGTGGTTAATGGCAGAATTAGCATTCATTCTGCTTTAACCTCTCCTTGGAGCACCAAAAATCTTGAAACATGCAAGGCCATCTTGACAAGGGAGCTTAAAAAAAAAGTAATTGAACTAAATCTTTTGACAGATAATTGTAATGATGATGTTATGCTAGAGAGATTTTCAAGTGTAGCTTTGAAAATTACTTTCACCACTCTCCTCCCTTCAGTTATTACAGCTGAAGTATGTAACTCCTCAGTCTTTTTTCACGTGGGTTCCTCCACCCCACCCCAAATAAGCTATGCTGCATTAAATACACGTAAAATTCAAAGCAAGTCAACATTAATGCTAGAAATATGGGAACTGATAGAAGCTTTGCTTTTTGAACCTCTGGCCTCACCAAGGCAGCCAGTCCCTGTACCTGCAAAAACCAGGAAAATGCAGCAGGAAAAGGGCAAGAAAGTACCCGACCACCGAGCTACTCACAGCCTTGCTAAGAGCCTCACTTGTCTCAGCTGATACAACCCCATCGAACCGGGCATGAAAATACATCTCAGAGTTTGAGATGTCATCGTCAGCATCCCAGACATCCAACCAGAGGAAGGCAGACCAGTCACACCAGTGTGACCAGTGGGTCAGCTGGTTACTGTCCTGAGACAGCAGCCAGCTATAGACAACAAGGCCGTACAAATTGCCACATCACAGATGGTTTTTTTAGATATACAAATTTGACAAAGAACACCAGGGACAGTATAAGATGTATTTCTCCCAGAAGAATGTCAAGCAGTCACAAGAGGGAAGGTTGTTCGTGTCCAGGACAGTTTCTAAATTTGCTCAGGAGGAGATTTCTGGGGCTGAGCTTGCCAAAATTCCCATCACAACTCCCAATGGGACAAGTATCACAACTCCCTCCCCTGGGTCACTCACTCACTCACCTGATGGGGTAGAGACTCAAGACAATCCTGTGCCAGAGCCACCAGCACTTCTGGAAATAAATGAGCAGTACAGTGTCTATGATCTGATGAAGAACATGAATAAAACTGGCTTGAAGAGAGATGAGATGGGATAAACCAGTTAACATTCAACACCATTTTTCTAAAATCAAGGCACTGTCCTCCAAGCAGGGCCAATTTTGTCATTTGACAAACGTTTCCCTCGGGCACTGAGCAACATTTCCCCAGGGATCTGTTTACTCTGCTGCTGCCAGCTCCAAGCAGCTGTTGAGTACGGGCTCACAGCTGTAAAAAGAGCACAGCGCTCTACTGGACGAACCTCACAAGAGAGCGACCAAGTTTAGGCCCATTCTCAGAAGAGTGAAGATGTCATCTTGCTTAATAGGGATATAGAAATACCAAATAAAATTAACTTGACCAGGATCACTGAGAAGAGGGAAGAGAGATACACAATAAAGTGCTTCTGAGAAGGTTGAAAGAATCACTAAGTAAGTTAATCCAGCTCTTGTTGTGTCCTGCCAGGTTGCATTTGTACCGAGATAGGTAAAGGGGGTTGCCACCATCAGAGGGAGAAATGTAGAAGCAAGTGTGGCAACTTCATTCTCAATCATTCCCCTGACAACAAGGCCATCCCTTCCCTCCTCACATCGTTTGACGCTACAGAACACAGACTTCAGGCAGCTCTCCCAGGCTGCTGTAAGCACCCAGCAACTACAAGAGGACCAGGCTGAGGTGCAGCACAAATTCTGTTGTTCTAACACAAGCCCTGACTCCATATGCTGCCTAATGCCCTTCACCCGTGTTTACAAACTCAGGACTTTCTTCTGAGTCCTCAGAAAACAGGGCTTGGGAAATTGTGTCCCATTTTCTTCATGTGCTGCTTGCTGTCCTTCCAGCATCCACTTCAGCCCTCATAGCTTCCCAGACTCAAAAGAATGTCAAGTGACAAGGTTAGAAGAAAGCATTTAAAAACAAGAAGGAAACTGGAGCATTAATATTCTGACAAAAACCCAGCACCAAGATTCCCAAATTCCCACTTTAAATATAATTTAGTGTTGCTCTAATTTCCACCATGAGCTTTGTTTATACAGCGTCCCTTTTCAAGAGAAAGCAAGAAAAGCCAAGCGGTGCCCGTGGGCGCTCAGGCACTTGGCTGTGCCCAGTCTGAGACCTGCTCACACACCACGAGGCTCCACAGGTTCTGGTTTCTCCACAGAAGCAGCGAAGCAGAAGGTGCTCATTAAAAACAGCAGCCCACCTCTTAAGTGGCTTGCAGTTGTCAGGTTTTGTTGCTCAAGGATCTCACAGAAATAAATTACAGTTTTCATCCCCCACACAAAGGATGAAATGGCAACAGTAATTCTTTTGTTGTCTTTACAGTATTCAAGACAGTGACTTCTGTTCATTTCTCTTAAAGCCATTTCCTCACTCCACTCTTTAAGACTTTGAATTTTAATATGAACTCTCTCCAAGGTCTCCTTTTGCCAACACACCACACTCGGAGCTGTTTATTACTGAAAGGTTTTCAGTCTATATAATATGTTGGTTGGAAGCAATCCACAATGGGCACCAGTCCCTTCTTGTTGCTATCTCAAACACAAACATAAAAGTATTTAAGAGCAGAGATGCATTCTAGTTCAAATAACGTATCTTCAGCTCTACTTGATATGGGTCATGCAGCGTTCTTCGCTCTGTTGCTCAATGAGCATCAAATAGCATTTCATTTTGCCTAATTCACTGTGCATCTTCACCATCATAACCAGCCACTTAAGTTGTCTAAATACGCAATGAACATTAATTCTACAAGGCAGCAGGCATTCAGCATTCATCTTGCTGCATTTGAGCCTCCATTGGGCTCAGGTCCTTAACTAAATTCTTGACTGGGTAATTCTCCTTCTTCTACATGAAATTTAAAGCTGAGGTAAGCACAGAGGGAACCTGGCAGTGCTTGTGTCACGCAAACTCAAAGTAACCAGCAACAGCAAGACATCTAAAATGCCTGGGATTATAACTGGCTCAGTGGTGTATCTGCTGCAACAAAAAAAAGACCAAGGTATTGTCCTGAGGAAGCAAAAGGAACCACAACAAGATACACAGAGCACCTAAAAAGGTTGCAACACCAATCTATAATGATTCCTCCAAAGGCTGGCTGCAAAAGGAAAGGGACAAACGGTAAAACTCACAGATCTTTTGTGATGTGAAGAGGGTGAACTCAGAGTCTTATCAGCTATTTCAGAAGAAAAGAACATCATCACTCCTTAGGTGTTAACACAGAGCTTTTGCAATGCTTCTGTTAAAAAGTTAAGTATCTTCCAAATGGCAACCACAGAAGATGCGCTGCACAGAAGAGCTGCATCTTAAAGCTTCAAAAGGCATCTTACAGTATAACACCAAAACAAAAAATGGGTTTCAGTGACAAGCACAAAAGAAAAATACTGTGGATGGCATCCACACAATAACTTCTCCCATTAACATTTCCAGCTGCAAAGAGTAGAAGTGATTTCAGCCACAGTAAGGTGGCAGTCAGACTCAACACTATGAGCAAACTGCTGGTTTGGCCTATAGAGAGAAAACCCTGCGGGCATTAACACAAGAACCTTTTCCTGCAAGAACTTTCCAACCCAATAGCTGCCTAAGGTAGTGTTCATCTATGGCAAAAAGAAAAAAAAAAAAAAAAGAGTGGGAAATGGAAAAATCCCCGAAATATTCCAATGGAGATAAAGATTCCAACTTCTACTGAATCAAAACGCTAACCAGAGGGGCTAGTGATGAGCACAAGATACAGGCACTCACCTAAACCTCTACTAAGAAAATTGGCCAAAAACCCGAGCAGCCCATCTTAACAGATTCATGAACTGAAAGAACTAGAACTACTCAGCACCGATTAGCAGATCAAGTACTATCAGCTCACACCACACACTGACCTCGATCCCCTAAGCAACTCAACTCACACAGAACTCAAGTTCATTATGTCTTCAAATTGGATTTTAAATCCCTGAATCGTACTCCTCCCTTATTGCAGCAACTCCTGCACTCAGAAATGCAGAAAGCAACTCTAAGGAGGAACAACAACCACAAAGGAGAGGAAGAGTTAGCTGTTATTTTTTAAGCCTCATGCCCAGCTGCACCATCAAGGACGCACTGATTCAGCACTACCCTGGATTCTACAGACAACTACTGTTCCAGCCTTAATTTTACAATATTCTAACCCAGGATATATGGATATGCTTGTCCAGTATCACAGCTTTTAAATTTGAGTAGTCCAGGTCTTTTATAGACATCCAAAGTGAAATACGTGTTGTGGGAGGAGGATTACAGCTGTACTTCAAGCCCTCATGGTTTATGAGGTCAACATAATGGATCTATTAATTTACAGCCTTTTTTTCCCCTAGAGTAGGAGCTATTAATATTCTACATATATTTACTTCTGCAGATTGTGGTTTAATCAATACAGTACTTCAGGCAACATGAAGTACTGTAGCCAATGTAAAGACTATCAGAGAGTTTAGGTTTACAGAGTGGGTCTCGGCCTCTTACCGCTTTGCAGAAGTACTTAAAAATACAGAAAAGCCAGCTGGGGGAAAGAAGAAAACATGAAGACGGTCTACGCTTGGCAAGCTAAACATGTACACTTAGTACTGGGGAGAGGGGGGTGATTTTAAGAATCACCTTAAATCAGCTCAAGTCCTAGAACTGATGAAGTTACAGAGGGACAGTTCTCAAAGCAGAGTAAGCCGCAGTAGCAATCGCAGCCACTCGAGGGGAAAAAGGGCTCCAGACACGGATGACCACAAACACTTCCCAGCACCAAGAAGGCTGCTGGGCACGGTCCCAGGAGGGCAGACTTCTTCTGGGCTGAGATGAACTTGGAGGTTACTCAGCCCAGCGAGCTCACCCCAGGTCACAGAGAAGCTCTGCTCAGGACAAAAGGACTCTGAACCTTCCTTTTCAGCTCTCCGGGGGAAAAAAAAGCAAGTTGCTGATGAGAACTCTAGGCTTCAGAGTCTTACAGTAAACCCTGTAGATTGCAGAAAACCCACAGCTTCACCTGACTCCAGCTCTTCAGTCACTGACACCCAGAGGAAACACCACTCAGGTCATGGCCTTTTACCCCCTAAGTGCTTTAAAGAACCTTGCCATTCATCACAGGTGTCCTCTACAGAGCCTCAACCACAAAAGGAGAAGACAGTTCAGACTAAAAGAGATGAGAAAAGTCCGTTCTCACCCACACCAATTTCAAAACTCACTCACCGCTCTTACATCAATAAGTGAGTCTGTCCAATTCACAGCAGCCTACGCAAAAGCATTATTAAGCCAAAAGATTAGATGCTTTGCTTCTTTCATACTCAGACCAACCTTGTTCCCCAAGCGGCTTTTGTAGAAAAGCTATTAAAAATGGAGAGAGAGGCAGTTCAAAGACAGGTCTCAATCCTGAAAGATAGCATAACCCTCCTCTTCACCCTCATTTTGCTTCTCTCCTTCCCCTTGCATTCCTCAAGGCCCGCTATGGAGGTGCTCAGCAAAAATCAGAACTAGATTTTAGACAGGGCTGCCATCTGCATGCTGAAATGTTCCCTGCTTTTACAGAGAAACTGCTTTTACAGCATCTCAAAACAGTCCTCCTTCCGGGTCCACAGCACAGACAGACTGTAGTTGTTACAAGTGTCACCCGTATTGACTTTCTATCTGCTCCTATATACAGTCATACCTCTGCAACATTTACGCAGCAACAATATTTACACTATTCATGGCAAACCTTGTCCACCTTCACTCCTGCACACTAATGAAACAAGCACCGAGAGAACACAACTCTGCATGCGATGTGCTTAGAATTTCATTCCTTGATCTCATTCACGGACTCATGCTTGCCTAACTAATACATAATGCTCAGAGAAGACAGAATTAACAGAAAACGACGGCGTACCAGCTGTTATGCTTCTTAGAAAACACTCTTCCACAGTTTTCCACTTAGAAAACAGTTACAGAGAAGCGAGACAGGGCACTCTACTCTGCCATCAACAGAGGCAAGTTGCTTTCACTGTACTCTGCACCATCACATAATACCTTAAAGCAATACACAGATTATTGATGAGGATTTTTTTCCCCCCTTACAGAACCAGAGGCTAGCCTTTACCTATATGTATTTTGCCAGATTTGCCTGGGTGAAAATAAGAATTTAATTAAGGAAGCAAACCCCTAGAATTTGAAAATCATGAGAAACTACTTATACAACATTACATGTTGAAATCTTTAGTAAACAACGAGGGTTTGTTCTGATGCAGGCCAAAAATCAGATTAAAATTTGTATTTTATGTGTCCTGGAATTGCTCTGCCAAATAGACATCCTTGTTAACTTAATTGTTACACAAAGCAGTGGGAAGAGGAGTGGATGGAACTCCCTGCGGTGCTTTTGGGGTGGAGAGGGGCTGGAAAGGATTAGGCAAACGAGCCCTGCAGAAGTTTCTAACATGCAGTGTCACTCCCACCAGCTTTGACACTGAAAATAACACATCCCTTGGTCCTCCAGCAACTCCAAGCAGAGCTTACCTAGGAAAAGTACCAGGTGCTAGAGGAAGCCTTGACCATCAAAGCTAGCAAAAAAGATTCTCATTATTTTCAGCAAGGGCAAGATCTCTTCCCTTTGTTTTCTTTTCAAGGATGTTTAGAGGAAGATTTATTTTTAGCTAGACACCCTGAAAAGCAAATGACCTCTTAAAGCACCTCTTTATTTTGTAATACAGTTTAAACATTCGCTTCCCTTTCCAGCACTAAAGACCTCCTGATAAATAGCTCAGACTCACATTGTTTGAGAAAGGCTTATAAACAGAGCAGACACACGTTTCCATACAGCTCTTTAAGGCTGTTTAACAGTTGTTCATGATTTAGCATCCCTTGGTATTTTCAGCTTGAGCCTCGGTTTGAAGTGAGAGATTACCCTGAGCCCGAATGTTTTGGAGAATACGAAAAGTCCATATATTATAAATGCTTTATTGGTACTTCCTGCTGAGAGTACGAATTCTCAGCCCTTTCCCTGAGACGCACAGGTCAGTGCCCCCAGCCCCTGCCACCCCTGGCAGTTCCCCCCAGCAGCGAGCTCCCGAGAGCAGGGATGTCTGGCTGCACAGGGCACAGACTCTCCTTGGAACTTTTCCTCCATCTCTGGTCCCACAAGGGCACCTCAAGGCGTAACACACAAAATTTGGACCAAACAGCCTCTCTCTTCCAAGTGCCACATAGAAGATACGGTTCTCTGTAGCTTTAACTGAATAATTCTAACATGTACCCTTTCCTCCCCAGAAAACAGCTGCAAACAGTCAGCGAACAAATTATTCTGCCCACACAAACCAAATCCCTTTACAGACCCATCCCAGCCAGAGCCTCACCTGGACACTCCTGTCATCTCCAAGCAGGCAGAGCATCCCAAGAGGTATGGGCCACAGATGCTGTCCCCATTTCCTCCTCCTTGCTCTCCAGCAGCTGCCCTGCATCTCTGCGGGGCTCCTCACACACAGGGAATCCACACACATGCTGCCCAATACTTGCATGGGGAGCTGAAGCCAGCAGCTGTCCTACACCTCCAGATACACACACTCTTAAACCCTCCATGGCTCAAGCTTATCGCACGGTGGGAAGGCACAACACCCATAAGCTCCCGAGCCCAGCAAGTGTGCTCCTACCTGGCCCCGCTTCCTCCTCCTTGCTTCCAGCCTCCTCCGGGCTCAAGGTTGCAAAGTCCAGCTTCCTCTGAGGCCCAGGCCTCCACCAAACTGGGAAACCTCCTCTTCCCTCTCCCACACCACCAGCCCCTGTCTGCTCAGAAGTGATCCGTGCCACAAGAACAGCCCTTCTGCTGACCTCACCTTCTCCCCACCTGCCTATGAATCCCTCCTCACCCGCTCAGGCTCTTTTCTGATCTGACTTCTGCTTGGAGAGCGGCCAGTCCCCACACACTGGTTTCCAACAGCTTTAGCTCCTGCACTGCTTCGAAGCACAGCCACTAGACTGGCAGCTCTGGAGATTAAAAGGCTTTCCATCGCTCTGCTCTGCAAGACACGAAGCAGTTCAGACAAAGCTGGCCAACGCCACATGTGCGCAGGGGCTCCAGCATTTGTGTGGCACCCACTAAAACTGACTACAGCTGGCTAAGTGCATTAATGTGGTACACCTGGTCTTCTTTCCTATCTCTTGTGCAAGCAAATCACCCTCCCTTCTCCTTCTCCCCCATTTCACTGCTAAAGCATCAATTACCAAACAGGCTGAAGGCAAACCTCCTACGAGCTTCCACAAACCGTGAAAGTAAAACGGTGGTCCACAGAGAACTCCTGAGCCTTCCAGAGGAAACAACCAAAGATTCGTCCCTCTCTCCTATGCTCACTTGCACCCAAGCAGGGGGTGAGTATAAGGAAGTCTTGCTATGACCTGACATTCTCACACGTTCCCAAGTGACCATCCCTCCCCAGTAGCCAGAAGCAGGCCAGAAGCACAAGTGCACACACACACCCACACCGAGGATCTGTGCTTTCTGACATCCTTGGTCACCAGCTAGAAAGCCTTAGTTCAGTAGAGGAAGGTCTCCCCTCACAGACTCAGATCTGGAGCACGCTGGAGGTGCAAGCTGCTGCCTAGCAACACACGCGTTCTGCAGGGAGGTCAGAGCATGCCCCCATCCTCCCACTGCAAGAAGTCTCCTATGCATAAACATCCTCAGAAGGATGCAATCCCTAGTAATTTCTTGGAAAGCCATCCTGCACATCATCAGTTATAACCCCTGCTTAACCACGGACTTGCCAAATCCTGAGCAGCACTGCCTGTACCTTGGTGAACTGCCAGAAGTCTTCATCTCTCGTTTGCCGTGTGCATGACACCCCATTGGCTTACAGAGCCCAAAATCCCAAATCCCAGCCTATCCCTCCATCTCCTCCTCAGCCACTCGTCTACTGCAAAGCGAGAACTTGACTAGCAGTCAGACAGCTTCCTCCCCAGACTTACCTCCTGCCTCGGGTCTGGCACGAGCAAAGCCTTTCAGCCACCATGTCCTCCTCAAAACTCCGCTCCCACCTCCAGAGGGAAGCCCCTTCCCATACACCGCACAGAAGCAGGGCAGGGATCCCTTTACACCCGAGATACCTCACAGGTATCACAGACCACCAGGCAGCTGCACAGTTTTATCCCTGCTAAGAAATGAACGTTCCCTTTCAAGCACCAACAGCAAACGGTTGGGGTGAGTGCCTCTCTCGGGCGTCAACGCAACCCCACTCGCACAGCGCCTGAGCACCCTGAACAGCCCTTCCCCGCTCCCGCGCGGGCAGCCGCTCACCTCGCCTCGCACAGACCTCGAGCAGTTCTCCTAAAAAAACCTCAAAACTCCATGCACTCTGATGGTTATATCCTAACAGCCACAAACCCCACACACGTTCTAAAAATATGATTTTTATTTTTTTTTTAAGTAACCAAGATAAAACCAAGAAAGGATAAACACTGCAGAGGAGCAGAAGAAAGTGCCATTTCCTGCCAGGATGGGTTTTTCTTGACAATACAAGCCTACATTTGGGTGTTAACCCAACAGAAGTGCAGGTTGCCCAGAGCACACAGACCTTACAGGAACTTTGAAAACTGCAACTTACAGCATTTTCCACCAGAAACTTTATTCTTTGAATCTTAGCAGAGACAGCAGCCCAGGGACAGGCTCTTTAAAAAAAGCAGCTTAATCAACCGCTTGAGACAGGTTTCCCTTTAGCACGTTTCCATCAGACCCCAAATGAAACCAGAGGAGCCTCCTTACCACAAAACTTTCGGAGGCAGCTGCAGATTTCCAAGTCGCCCAACACCGAGGCACCACCGCGGCGCCTCAGGAGCAGCCACGTCTCCAGAGCAGCATCGCCCCTTCAACAGGCTCCACCGAGCTGCAACATCCCCCCCAAAAAACCCCACCGATATTCCTCACGTGTTTTTCTTTTAAATCCCCGGCAGCAACTCCTTCCCCAGGGAGCCGAGCGCGAACCCCTCGGTACGAGCCGAGCGGAAACACTTTTGGCGGGCGCGGAGCCGCAGGGCCCGATCCGGGGGAGCCGCGGAGCCGCCGCCGGCACGGAGGGCTCCGGCTCGCAACAGAGACCGAGGGGGCGGACCCCCGGGGGGCGAGGGGCGGGACGAGGCGCCGGGGCTGCGGAGGGTCCCTGAGCAGCGCCCGCCGGGCTCCCGCCGCGGCTCCTCCGGGCTCCGCCGCGGGGCTCGGGCGGGGACGCGGCCGCAGCCGCCGCTCTGCCCCGTCCGGCGCGCGCCGGGAGCGGCACCGAGGGGACACTCGTGACACCCAAACTTTTTTTTTTTTGAGGGGAACCTTTTTTTAAAGAAAAAAAATAAAGAAATTGCCGCGAAAAGCGCTGCGCGGCAGGGCTTACCTCCTCGGCGGCTCCCCTCTAGGTGTCCATGCCGGCACGGCCCCCTCCGAGGCCGGCGGGGCTGCGGGCGGGCCCCCCGCCGCGGAGCCAAAGGAAGCTGCTGCCGGCGCTGCCGCTGCGGGGGCGGCGCGGAGCGCCCGTCTGCGCGGAGCGCGGCTTCCCGCCGCCGCGGACGGGTGGGCGCTACTCGCCCCCGCCCCCCCCCCCCCCCTTCCCCGTCGAGTCCCGGCGGGGCGCTCGGGCGGCGGCGGCGCTGTGAGGGCAGCGGAGCGGGACGGCGCTGCCCCCCGCCCCGGCCCGCGCCGCCTCCGACGGCTCCGCACGCGGCAGGTGCGCCCGCCCCGCGCAGCGAGACGCCGCAGCGCCCCCTGGCGACCGCGCCGCTGCCCGCCCGCAGCCCCGCACCGCGCACCGGCCCCGCACCGCGCCTGCAGGCGGACTCGGGCCGGGCCAAGTTTCTCTTCCCCAGCTCTGCTCCTGACCTGGCACGTTATTTTTTTGTGTGCCCGCGCTGGTTTTTATTCACTTCTAAATGCGGTAGAATAGCCCCGTGCAGAACATAACCCACCTCTGCACTTCGCTCAGGCCGGGCAGGACCCGGTTTTGTCCTGCAGCCGTGGCAGCGGCCAAAGCTCTGCACCTGCACGTCCCGCTCTTGTAAGCGACACGAGTTCATGGTGCCAGTGCCCGGCTGGCTCCTGCTGGGTCACCAGGTGTCCCAGCGCCGCTCCCGCGTGTGACCCCTGCGAGGCTGCAAACACGGAGCGACGCGGCAGCGAGGAGCTCGTCACCTACTCGTGTGAGCAGTGTCCGGCCGGGCACGGGAAGACATCTTCCTCAGGAGACCCTCGCCACGGAAGCTGGTGTCCTCTCCAAGCCAGGGTGGAGGAAGAGCCAGACCCTGCTCCCTCCCGCACCCCCTGAGCTGCGCATCTGCATCTTTGCAAATACCGGTGTCAAAGCCGTGAGAACACTCATCTCTGCTTTCAGATCTTTATCCCGTATGCAGAGCTGACAATTAGAAACATTGTCTCGTTACCTGTAAACAAAGCAAATCTGAAGGAGATGTCGTACGGGGACAAAGAAGATAGCATAGTAATGCTCCGAGTATAACCAGCCTTTGAAACTTCTGTTGGCTGGAGCAGGTGCTGGGGACAAACCGCGGCCACCTGCCTCTGCAAGGAGAGGCCAAGAACAATCAAACGCGACGACTTCTTCCTGGTCCCATCGGCGGGGAGGGCTCAGATACACACAGGGTATTCTTACACAGAGCAAATGAGCAAAACTATCGTACAGTGCAGGAATGTGACAAAAATCAATGAACTTGCCTCTTTGTACTGCCTGTATAAATCTTTTAACTAATTAGAAAGAGTCAGTATGTTGCCAGGAGACCTTGCGACACTGACTTCTTCACCAAGATGCTAATACCTTTGCTGCAATTTATAACCTCTGACACTTCACCTACTCTTTTATTTCTCCTGGCATGATTACAGCGTAAAAGTGCTATTTTCTAAATTATTTATCAAGTTACTTACTAAAGTCGCTTTTCAAGATGAATTAAAAGATGAAAAGCTGAGAAATAAAACATCCCTCAGACTTTGAAATATGCAGTTGGGTGAAGCTGTATTTAATGATACCTTGGATTTATTTTCAACTTTCAATGAATAGAAAAAGCAGTATCATTAGACATTCTTCAGCATCTTATTATAAGTCAAAACCCCTTAATTATTATGCTATATTATATGAATGTATACATTATTCATAATAAAGAGGGGAATATACGACTAACTGAATATTTTTTAAACTAATTTAATTTCCCTTACTCTGATCTCATCTCAGCCCGTTGTGGAAAATAATCCATTTCACAGACAAGAGTAGTATGATATACAGCTGTCTGTCTTTAGGTGGGCATATTAGGAATGAAAAGAGGAACGTTGGTATTAACAGAGTTGAACACGGAGCAGAAGAGATCAGCCTTCAGAGGAGCTGTAGGAATAGCCTGCCACACACCAAGCCCTACCCTCATTTCTGAGGTACTGCTGAAGAAGTATTGAGACCTGTTTTGGCCTTTGTTTCTGATCCTTTTTTTTCCCCCCTCTCAAATACATGTGATAAAGCAGACTAGGGACGCCAGCTAAGACATCCCAGGTGCATTGTGTGTTGTAGATGTACACAGAAGGAAGAGAACAATGCAGTCAACACTGATAAAAACGAGAGAGAGGGGAATTATTCATGCTGCCATACCTGCCCAGGAAGGGATGTCCAAAGAAACTGGTGAATTTGGGCAATGTCAAGCGGTAAGTCTGTGGAGAGCCAGAAACTGAACACATCCCCTCAAATCCCATTTAGTTCTCTAATCCTTGATTTGTTAAATCTCTCCTTTCTGCTAACCAAACTATTTCATGACGGGGTATTCTAGGGTTTTAATCCAATGCCAGAGAATTCAGTGAAAAAAAATACTCTTTTCCACTGACTTCAGTCAGCTTTGGAAGACTCCCCAGGTACACTTTCTTAATCAATTTTAATCAATCTATGCGTGGACTCACCCACATTCCTTACAATTAGATTGTGGCCAAACATCCTCTTCTGACTGCCACCGGCAGACTTTTTCCTCCCAGCTGCTCTTTTCTTACCTGTCAAGGATCAACAGATCTGCCAGTTGAGTGCCTTGCACTGTCCTGCTTCAGTTAAATAAGATAGGTTTGACTTTAAACAGCAGAAATGAAAGAGCTCACACCTAAGCAGCTCACTTGGCAGAGCCAGAGTACAAAGTGAGCAGCCTCCAGCACAAACAGGGTAATTGGGGGGGGCATAAATTGCCCTAATGAACCCTACCACCAAGACAGCTAGTTCCAGAAGAGGCCACTGTCCATGGCTGTGATTAGGAGACCCCCCCCAGCCTCATCATGAACCTCTGCTTCTGAATCTACATGATTCTCACATCTTTCTTGCCTGAATGAGAAGATGACAGGATGAGAGAATTTACAGCTGTGTGAAGTCCCATTTATTGACTTTGTGTCTAGTCTTTTGTATATAGCAGCACAGATTCAGGTCTGATCTTTGGGAAATATGCCCACACATGGAAACCATGCGCACGTGTGTTCTCCTACTCAGAGGAGACCCTGCGATGACCACCACAAGCCAGAGGAAATAAGGCTGAAAGCTGAGCCCATCTCTCCGAAAGCACCATCAACCCTTCCCAGCAATTAAATTCAGCAGACAGCAAGGCAAAGCTGGTAGATAACTCTGTTGCGGCCAGGTGCAAGCATCCAGCCTCTCTGAGGCTAGCTGACAACAACAGGCCTGCAGGGCTGCAAACCTGCAGATGCCACGGAGCATCAGCACCCACTCCCACGCTGTGTCCATCACCTCCAGCCTCGCTGCATCCTGCTGCCCAGGGCCCCACGCTCCCCGCGGGCTGCTCTGCCAGTGGCACCTACATTGCTGGAGCAGAGAGAGGCAGAAGCGCTGATCCACGCGGATGTGAGATGCTGATGGTGCAACAGCAGAGCATGGAGGGGAGCTCATCACAGAGAGACTTGGCTGCGTTTACACGGGACAAAAGCCAAAGCAAAGAGAGCCTGTTGTGAGAGGAACGAGGAGGACAGCAGCAGCCGGGTAACACCGGATGAAGGATTAGCTACAGGAAGGAATCAACTGACAAGGAGAGAATCCTGCCTGGCTGGTAGCAGCCACGATTCTGATCACCGCTTGTCAGGAGATAAACAGAGCTGCATAGTAATGTATTTCCAGTTCAGCTCTGCAGAGAGGGACTTCTAATAGGGTGCACATTCCCTTCACTTGGAGGGACTTGCACAGTAATGTCACTGCTGTTGACTGAAGTTGCACACAGACAGTATAAAGCAGCAGTAAATGCCAAGATTTCAAAAATCATTTTGCGTCTGACAATCACCTGGGTTACTTCAAGTGAAAGATAAATGCACTATCTACCAAGTGTTAATCTTATTTGATACCGGTAACATACACAAGTAGTTAAGTTTGGAATAGGATAAGTTTATCACTTTTACACTTGAAAACTGATGATAAAATTATTAAGCATTTTGCATGTACAGAGTGCAAGTGAAGTGACTGCTCCTCATAAGTACATGGATTGGAAAATAAAAATTCCCTTCTCCAAGGAATAACACGACTGGCTTAGAGCAGAGGTAACATCTTCGTGCAGTAGGAAATACATTTTTGTAAAGGAGCAAAAAGACACAGCATATTGACTAGCTACCTGTTTCTCTTGACTGGCCAAGAGCAGAAATGGAAGCACTGTTTGGGATTAATTAAAATCAGACACAAAGAGTAACTTTGCCTTAATCCAGCAAACATGTATGAAGCTTGTTAGGGAAACTGCTCAAATGGAGAGCTTTTTTCATGTGCAGAACAGTTTGTGAAGCAGGAATGTAAAATCCACTAACAGATAGTGGAAATATGCTTCCATTTCCCATGGGGAATTTCTCAGACAAAACTAAGACATATGCTGCCTTTGACTGTTTATTTCACTTTTTTGGCGGGAAAACCAATAATCAGCTAGAAAAAGGCAGGGAGGGGGTTGAAGAGTAAAAATAATTAGCACAAACAAACACACAAACTCCTGTACTAGATGGGATGTAGCTACACAATCACTTCAGCTATTCTGAGACCTCTGGTGAGCACCAACGACACCCTAGAGCAGACCAGACCCTAATAATAAAAAGTCCTCCATCAGCCCCTCATTTCTCCTCCCTTCATCCCCTTTCAGTTGTGACGTATCCACCAGCAAACCTGCAGTTGGCAGAAACACAGAGAAAAAAGATTAAATGCAAGTTGTGCTTCTTCTAACCTCTTGTGGGATTTAGGGAAGCTAATCAACGTTGGATTCACTTGTATTCCACAGATCATTTTTGTTTGGCAGTATCTAATCATAACTGCAGAAATCCCACTGCAATACAGAGTTTGGCGAACTCATCTGGGAACAGCTCATTTGGTGCGAATTTAGATTATATTTTAACTTCAATGTTAAGAAATTACTGAGATGACAAGCACAGTTAGTTTTAGATGCCACAAGCTGAGGAAAAAGAGGTAAGTTACCTAAAATGATCTCATCGTATTTTGAAACTTTGTCCTCATAAAATGCAAATTCCTGGAAGTGGATGGTTTGAAAAACCTAGTTTAAAAAATAAAAGGAAATAAAACCTAGAAACCAACAAATACTGATGTTGTTCTTCTATGTTTTTTGATTACAGATTTATTTTCCTTTCTCCATTGCTGGTTCTTCTAGAAAAGAAGAAATTAATACAGAACTTTTTTTTACTTCTTTGTATTTGTAGTAAATGAAAGTTTCAAATCTGGTTGTAAAAATCATCCTGTTTTGCATTTCTGTTGTGCTCAGATTATCGTATTTTAGGCCACAGAACAGAGCAAATCATAACAGTGAAGGGAAGGGTACAACAAATGGTCTGAAACTTTGGACTGATGGCAAAAAAACCACAAATTATGTTTCTGGACAGAAGCTGCACGTATTTGGAGAGGCTTATATTTAGTTGAATAGTGGATTTTCCAGATCAGCTGGCAAAAGGAAAAGAAAAATATTGTTTCAGATAAAAATCAAATGGAGTTTCAGGGCAGGGGAAAAATGTGGTAAAAATAATAATAATCAACTTTAAGCGTTGTTCACAGATAGATAAATTGTGTATTAAACCTACATCCCTGGATCACACTGAAAACAAATGTCTCCTGAATTTCAAGTTGACCAGCCCCATTACTAAAATGTAAAGTTCAAGGTTAAATTCTGGCATCTGATTCTTGTATCATAGAATCATAGAATAGTTTCAGTTGGAAGAGACTTTGAAGATGATCGGGTCCAGCCTTTGTCCCAGCCCTATCAACCAGCTAAACGATGCCCCCCAACGCAGCATCCACCCATCTCAAACACCTCCAGGGACGGTGACTCAGCCGCCTCCCTGGGCAGCCTGTTCCAATGGCTGACAACCCTTTCAGTATAGAAATTCTTCCTAATATCCAACCTGAACCTCCCCTGGCGCAATTTGGATCCATTTCCCCCTGTCCTATCACTCTCCACTAGGGAGAACAGCCCAACCCCTGCCTCTCTACAACATCCCTTCAGGTAGTCGTGACAGCGATGAGGTCTCCCCTCAATCTCCTCTTCTCCAGGCTAAACAGCCCCAGATCCCTCAGCCTTTCCTCATAAGACTGATGTTCTCAGCCCTTTCCCAGCTTGGCAGCCGCCTCTGTACCCTCTCCAGCACCTCCATGTCCCTCTTGTAGTGAGGGGCCCAAACCTGGACACAGCACTCGAGGTGAGGCCTCACCGAAGCCAAGTACAGGGGCACGATCCCCTCCCTGCTCCTGCTGACACCATTCCTGATCCAGGCCAAGATGCCCTTGGCCTTCTTGGCCACCCGGGCACACTGCTGATTCTTTTGCTTCCCAGAGAGTTAACGGGGCTTCAACTGAAGCAGAAGCACCAGAGTAGCCCAACATGCAGAAAGCAGAATCCCGCTGTTCCCACCTATGTCTGCACAAGAGTCCTCCCCAGTTCGGCACGCTCAGATGCTGCAGTGCCTGATGCACCTGCCAGAGCGCAGGAAGAGCCAAGCGTGTTAAATGACCCGCGCTGGGCAGCCGTGGCAGCAGAGCTCCCGGCTAGGGCAGCTCATGCCAAGCTCCAGGTGGGAAAGGCTGGAGAGAAGAGCTGCAGGACGTCTGGGTTGGCTCCCCTGAGCACAGCCCTCAGAATCCAGGACCATGGCAAAGAGGGACACATGGCAAGACCTCTCCTCAAGCCCTCGCTTCACCTTGAGGGTGAACATAGGCATAATGAGCCTCTAGCTTTTGTGAAACACAGTATTTGGCAGAAAAGAGGTTCTTCCGTTTTTCTGAGGTATACATGCATGAAATATGTTTGGCCAGAAAAAGGTACTCCGCACTTACACACCTGCACATCCACCCGTTCAGCTGGCAGGATGCTCCAGCGTGACCTGTAGTCCCCTAATTTACCACATCAGTAACTCAATTCTGATGTCAATATTTCAAGGTCTCTTTAAGCATCAGTGAACATATCCTGTGAACGAGATGAGGAAAGAAAACCAAATACCAAACAACAGTCAAACATATTGGCAGCAGTCAACAAGGAAAAGATAAGCTAAAATACTTTTTCCAGCCTTACCTGTTTTAATGCCTGGTACTAAACACTTTTCAGGACATTCATCTTCAGGCTCTGTCATCCTCTGCTGTCCATGCATTCTAAGGCACTGAATTTCTGTCTCCCAGTACATCTGTGAAGAGAAACATTTATGGAAACATTTATGGAAATAAAGGGATATGATTTAATCTCAGATTCAAAGACTAAACAGTGGCTTTATACATAGCATTTGGGGTTTTTTTCACTATGCCTAAGCCAGTCCTGCCCTCCAAGCTGTCAGTGAGTTCATTTCCTCAAAAGCACTGAGTGTTATCAAAGACAAAAAAACAAAACAAGTCAGTGGAACTGGAGCTAACGGCTTCAAAAACACCTTTGATTGCCAATGCTTTTGGCTTGTTATAACACAGTAATATTCTAAAATTGGCTTGAATTTCTGCAAGAAGCTGTTTAGTGTATTTCAGACTTGAAGGTTTCTTACCTCTGTAAAAATGCCAGTACTTGGAAATATCAAGCACATGAGAGTTACACCCTGTCTTAAAGAAAACAGAACATGAAGCTACTTGCTTAATTTCTATTTTGAGCATTAATACTCCCTGGCAGAAAACAGGTGGAAGACAAGTGCACAGGTATGTCTGCTCCACACAGGCACACACTGCCCACACAGCCCAGGCTCCACTCCATCAAAGGTGCAGCGTGGCTTTCATCAAATTGCTTAGGGCCAGAGGCACCTCTTGTACTTCCAAAATAAAGAAGCCACTATTTGGAAATCAATGTACAGCACCAGTCGCAAGAGCAGACATGTCAGTTGTCTTGGAATTTAAATGACAACAGCGTTGGAGCTGGCACATCAGAGACAGCCTTAGCTCAAGTAGCAGAACCACAGCATTGACTTCAAGCACTTCGTAAGATCCGAAGAAACACCATTCACAGAGTAAATGCTACGGTCTGAAGCCTTCCAAGACAGGGACACATGCCAAGACATTTCCCAGGGGCTGGGAAACAGGGAGCTCTTTCCTGAGCTAGGGAACAGCAAGAAGAAGAGTCAAAGCAGCTGCGTGAAATGGGGTGGGGGTGATGGAGACATGATAAAAACAACTGACCTGTGGAGCTCAGAGTGCATCCTGAATGAGAAACCCTGGCCAGCATCTCTCATGACTGTGAGAGAGGAAGTGCAAGCAGATTAGGTGTAAAACTGGGTGGAAATCATGCTTATTTGGGAGGATTCTGGTGATCAGCGTATCTGGGGAGGCCCAGAGAGGTTTTTCATTAAAAGCCCTCAGGCTGCAGGAGCTGCTCAAACACCCCACCCCAGGCAGTGAAGCCAACACACTTCTCTGGGGAGATGAAGACAAACTTGGTCAAGCACTGAACTCTGCAAACACCAAGGGAAACACAGAGTGTGTCTGGGGCCAGATGGAAGAGGGGCAGGAGAAGAGTTATAGGACACACCATAATTTTTCTAGAGGTGCTGTGAGGAATGGTTTAAAGACCACTGCAACAATATATTCAGGGGTAACAGCCTGACTTGAAAGCTACAATTGAGTGACAGCTTTCTGCAGTACATTTCTAAGGGCACTTCCCTTCCTAAATCCTTTTGTTAAATCCCTGGACTCAGTGCTTCAGAATGGCAATGCTCTGCCTATTGTGGGTACCCTGGAGGTCACTGTCATCTTCCCATTCCTAAGAGAAGGACTAAGATCGTGTCATGGTCTCTAACAGGGATCCGAGGTCAATAAATCATGTCCTCCCTGGAGAAATATCAGAAGTAACACTTTGTACAGTGAAAAGGGAAGAGAATTCTTAAACAGTCCTCAACTTTACAGGAGTGACTTTTCCATTGCTTTCTGACAGAGTTTGCCATTCCTTCCTCTGCCTTATTGTCACCACAAATCTGGTGCAACTCAGACAGCAGAAGTAATACACAAAGGGTGACAAAAGCAATATATGATGTTCTCAAAAGTTCTCAGGTCAAGATTTCTCAAAAACAAAAATTGTAGAGCAACAATCAACATTCAAGGGCATTCAATCAGATGTCTGAATTATGTCCTGCCTTTAAAATATACAGTGGATAACAGTTTTTAAATGGTCTCTGTAAAAGTTAGTATGTGTACTGTACCTTGACATTAGTCCACAGTAAAGTACTTACCTTCAGGATTCTCCCCATTTATAGGTCCTTTGTTCTGCTTCAAACTAATCAGAGCAGCTGCTCCAGAATGTAAAAAGAAAAAAAAAAAAACAAAACCCACAAATGTATGATTTACTGCCAGACTCCTAGTGAGGAAAAGGGCACACACCCATCACTGCAGGCAAGCAACAAGCAAGTAAAAGAAAAATGAGGGAACTGAGAGAAGGCAAGAGTGAAGAGGGTGTGGGCTGGGCAGGGAGCTAGTACGCAATAGCTTATTAATGTATGTACAAGGCCAGTTTGACATCAGGGAGGTTGTTACAGTATTGCAACCACTTATTTATCACTTTCAGTAAAAAGCAGCACGCGCCAAGCTCACAAAGCACATGTGTGCATGCTCAGCTTTGTCGGTGGATCCAGATCAAAGCATTTGAGGCCACCAGCTCTGCAAGAAGGCAGCAAGGTCTCCTGCCCAGATGAGACTCCTTCTGACAAGCTCTTCACCCAGACACTGGTAACCAAGAGCGGTTACAACAGCCAGGATGCTTAAAACAGCACTGATCCGGCACAAACTGGGAAGGAGAGACTGAGTATCTCCTGTGACTTCCAGGGGCAGCAAAATACCTTGGGGGTATTCATCCAGCCTGCTGTCCTTGCTGCAACAGAAGAACCTAAAAAAAGCCAGCACTAGTTTCTTCTGGTTCTAAAGATTTTCTTTATAATTGCCCCAGGACTTACATCAGAGCTCAATCTGCACTGACACATTCCCTTATGAAGTTCTTCATACTTCATTCCCATATGAAGTTCTGCACACTCAGAGCTGGGGCTATTCCCTCTCCTCTCTTCTCATTCATGGGCAGGCTGAAAACTGTGTGTTTTTCCCCGTTACATGAAGACCTATTTGATTTCTTCTTAGAAAGTTCAGTATTTGCAGATTCTTTAGTTCTTCACTGGACGTGGCAGCTGACCACCAGCCTGTTTTGAATACGTGGCCACCGCAGAGCTGGGCCATTTCTGAATAAAATTGTTCCTGGTCCCTTAGCAAACAGCAGTACCTTTAGGCCTCACCTGTGCTGACATAGGTCAGAAGTAACAACAGTTACTTCAGGTTAGGGGTTGCACCTTGGTTATTTATAAACATGAAGACTTAAGCCACCAGGTCAGCAGTGAACAAAGTAGAAAAAAGAAATCTGGTTACAGAAAAGCATCCAGGAGCCACACCAGCAGCCTGCACATCAACCCCTTGCCTGAGCGAGCCTGGCTCTGGAAAGGGGTGAAAGTCCTGGAGCACCACTTCACACTGTCCACGGGCAATGCTGCAGCTCCACACGTCCTGTGGACGTGCAATCTCCATCCAGTGCATCCAGAGGGTAGGGCCCTCTCCAGTTACTCCTCCAGTCTCTTCCAGTGCAACTTGTTTGCCCTCCACTCACTGTCCAGCCCAAGCTGAGATGGCTACAAACACTGCTGTGCCCCTGCTCTGAAGACATCTCCTCCAACACTGGCAATTCAGCCTTGTGAAGGAAAGCAGATTTGTCCCCTTAGCATGTCATCTCATGTTTTTCAGTAGGAAATTTAGATTGCACATATCTAATTAATGGAAAACAGGGATAAACAAGCAGATTGCTTACTTCAATTATGTGCACAGTGCCTGCAGGGTTACCATTTAAAAATCACAAAGAAAGAAAACAGTCAAAATGAGTAAAAAGATGCAGACAGGAGTATACAATCTGCAGCTTACCTTGATGATGACTAAAAACACCTCTCCGCCAAGAGTGAAAAGAGGGAAGTTATTCTTGGCAAATGAGTAGAATCCAAAATTTTTCAGCCATCTGTAAATAACATTTACCTGGAGCAGCTTTACATAATTAAATGACTTTCTTATGAGTGTCGCACAGACCCATCTGCATAGATAGAGAATAACTTTCTTTAAATAAAGACAGAGAAGGAAAGAAAGCGGAAGCTTTCCATTCATTTATTTAAATTTCCCCGAGAGGCAATTTCTCCAGAAACCCCCAAGTTCCATAAAGTCAAGCGTCTGCTTTCCATGCAGCTTAACTAACTGAAAGAAGCATTACCTGGACAAACAATCCTCTTTCTAAGCAGCTTAACAAGTTTGTGTCAATGTTTGAGCTGATGTAAAGAGGCAAGAAAGTCATTTCATATCCTATTTGGAAAGGTAAACAATTTTCTTGTTATTTTGAGTCCCTCAACTATTTGCACACCAGATGGATTAGATGAATACTCTGTGGGGTTGCTATTTTGGGTGACATGACTCACATGTAGCAAAAGGTTCAAAACTGGGAGAGAAAAGTGGTTTCCAATTCAGCGATTTTAATAATTAGATGCAAACCCAAGTCCTTTGAATAACTTGATTTGTATTTAGTAAGAATGTGAGACTGATGCTCAAAATTCGTTGTTCAGCTGCATTTGAAAATTAAAATGGCCAACAACACCAGCACACTGAATTCCCCTGCTGCTCCTCTGTGTAAACTAGCTGATTGTAAAACAAACACACAAGTTATTTCTGTTCCCTTCTGTATTCAGTAGATGCCCATGTTCAGTTCTAAGCATGACTAGTTGAGACATTTGGCACTTCACCTTCCTCCTCTTCATCTGGTTCTTGTTTTACTTTCCTGAGCACCTCTGGAGGCAAAAAAAAAAAAAAAAAAAAAAAAGCAAGCATAAACCAGTAACTTTCTGTTTGAAGGTCTCTAGGGGACTGAAGGACCAAAGCCACTGGCCAAAATCTAGCTCTACAATGGCTTTAGAAGTAAACACTCCACTAGTATTGCAGCTAGAGTTTCTCAGTCAAAATAAACTGGAGAACCAAGTTCTTTACTGGTTTACACACATTTCAGGGACTGCATCAGAAATCTCCAGAGAGGATTCGGTTTTATTGCATCTATCTAAATCCTGTGTAAGAAAATAAACTTCTTACCTTATCAAGTGCCCAGGCATTCCTCTGAAGCTGTGTCAGTGATCATCATCTCAGATTTAATTGTATTAATGGGATGAAGTCAAGTAAACTGCTAGCTTACAGTGAATATCTCTGGATCATTATTTGCATCTTCTCAGCCACAAAGGTGTTATATGACTGGAAATAATTTAGTACCAAATACTCAAGGGAAAAAAATTCACCAGATGCGTTAATGTCTCTGACCCCCAGCGTAAGATGCACCCCAGAAAGAAGATTTAGGAATAAGGTTTATGCAACATATGGTGAGGATGTAGAGCCTTTCTTCTTACACATCTGTTGGTGTTTTAGAGACACTAGAGATACGAGACCAAAGACTTTTGCGATGTAACCAGCTCACACAGAGCTACAAATGCCAAACACCCTCTGGAGAGGACCACATTCCTGCCCACTACCAAGAACAACCTGGCCCACCATGACACAGACTCCCCAGGGGTTGCAGACCCTACAGGAATGTAAATTGCTTAGAACCATAGGATAATTCAGGCTAGAAGTGACTTCCAAACCCAGGCTCAAAGCAGGGTCAGCCACAAGATCAGATCAGTTTGCTCAGGGCCTTCAGGATCCCATTGGATCACAAAAAACTCAAGGGGTTTATGAAGGGCAGGTCCTGTTTAACAAACCTGATCTCTTTCTATAACTGGGTGATACACTTGCTTGATGAAGGAAGGGCTGTGGATGTTGTCTACCTTGACTTGTCATTTGACACTGTTGCCCACAGCATTCTCCTAGAGAAACTGACTGCTGTTGTCTTGGATGGGCATATGCTTCGCTGGGTGAAGAACTGGTTAGCTGGCCGAGTCCAAAGAGTTGTGGTCAATGGAGTTAAATCCAGTTGGCGGCCGGTCACGAGTGGTGTCCCCCGGGGCTCAGTACTGGGGCCGCTCCTGTTTAACATCTTTATTAATGATTTGGACCAGGGGATGGAGTGCACCCTCAGTGAGTTTGCAGATGACACCAAGCTGGGTGGAAGCATCGATCTGCTTGAGGGCAGAGAGGCTCTGCAGAGGCATCTGGACAGGCTGGATCACTGGGCCAAGACCAACATCATGAAATTCAATAAGGCCAAATGCCAGGTCCTGCACTTCGGCTCCAACAACCCCCGGCAGCGCTACAGGTCTGGGCAGGAGTGGTTGGAGAGCTGCCAGGCAGAGGGCCCTGGGGGTGTTGCTGGACAGTGGCTGAACATGAGCCAGCAGTGTGCCCGGGTGGCCAAGAAGGCCAAGGGCATCCTGGCCTGGATCAGGAATGGTGTCAGCAGGAGCAGGGAGGGGATCGTGCCCCTGTACTCGGCTTTGGTGAGGTTTCACCTCGAGTGCTGTGTCCAGTTTTGGGTCCCTCACTGCACCAGGGGAGGTTCAGGTTAGATATTAGGAAAAATTTCTTTACTGAAAGGGTTGTGAGGCACAGGGACAGGCTGCTCAGGGAGGTGGCTGGGTCACCATCCCTGAAGGTGTTTCAGAGACGGGTGGATGTTTGTGCTGAGGGACATGGATTAGTGGTGTTGATAGGGCCAGGAAAAGGTTGGACTTGATGATCTTGAAGGTCTTTTCCAACTGACTGCTCTATGATTCTACAAGAGAGCACACAACCTCCCTGGGCCTCTGTTTCACAGTTTCACTGTCTTCATGGACAAAAAAAACCCCAAAACACAAAGCTCCCTTACATCCACTCTAATTACAGTTATGCCCACTGTCTCCCATCTTTCCACCACACACCCCTGTGAAAAGCCTGGCTCTGTCTCCTTGATGCTTCCTCATAGGTACTGAGAGGTTGCTGTCACGTCTCCCCAATGCCATGTTTTCTCAGGTTGAACAAGCCTGGCTCCCTCAGTCTTTCACTACAGGGCAAGTGCTCCAGCTCCCAGCCATCTTGGGGGCCCTCTGCTAAACTCACTGCAGTTTATTGACATCTTTCTTTAACTGGAGGGCCCAAAACTGGACGTGGTATTCAAAATGCCATCCAACAAGCACTGAGAAGAAAAGGATAACACTTTCGTCAAGCTACTGGCTATGCTTCTGGCAAATCATGTCCTCCATGTATAAAGCAACAGCAATTCATTCTGCTTTTCAGTGCCCTGAGGAATTGCTTATCAACATTATCAAACATCAAATGCACCTTTAGAAATGGCCAGACTCAGAGCTCAGTTGTGTTGCTGGAGTGCTACTGATACAGGAGGGCTTTGTACTCCAGGTTTGCAGCCAGTGGCACTTCAAAGTGATGCATTCACAATACCCCAACCTGGGACGTAGCGAACGCAGGCGGCACAGCTATCTGTGCTGCAGAGATGCTTAACGTGCACAGTGGTCATTTGTCCAGGACATCTCATGTCTGGTAGTCCCTGTTGCTGAACATGTGATACTCATCATCCAAACCAACAGGCCAAAGGGAAGCAACAGTTTTTGCCTGCATAAATGAACACCTGGTGGGCCTGGCTATGTCCTTCGTAACTATTGGGTGGAGTCAGTGCTAATACAACCGAGATCAGAATCTAGCCCTGTAGGAGTCAGTGGGGACTGCATCAACTAGCTCGACCTACTTTTCTCCATCTACATGGAACTCATCCTTACTCTGTTAGTTAGCACTAAACCTATCCAATTCTCTCAAGTTCCAGCCATAGGTACAACTCAGTGCCATAAGATAACTAAATCATATGCGTGACTAAAATATCCCAGATAATATGAAGCATGCAGAAAAGATGTAATCAATTTTAGAACAAAGTAAAATCCACAGTCATTTATCCTGCTTCCACTAATATGTAAAGATTAATAATGTCATGCATTAAATTATTTCTATCACTTTTGTTCCAGTGATGAGAAACTTCTAGCAAGTACTAGAAAGCAAAAATAAACAGCAATGAAGTACAACAGTCATAAAAGCAAAAAAAAAAAAAAAAAAAAAACCCCAACAAAATCCCAACAAAAACCCCAACAAAACAACACTCTAGCACAGTACATTTGCACTTGGCACAGATTTTCCAGTCAGCTCCCTTTCCGACAGGGGAAAGGATGAATTTTGGCAACTCCATCAAGTGAGAAGAACTAGAGGAAAGGCAGGTTCTTTTTTGCCTCAGGTATCAGAATTTTGATGTTTGTATCCCAAATACAAAGTCAAATGTGCTCTCCATTAGATGGGCAAAATCTCCTCTGATAAAAAGAGCAAAACACTTGCTGTATCGGAACAAAACAGGGAGCTTGCCTTCTCAAGCTAGCCAGTTCCAAGGAAAGTATAAAAAACAATTCCAGATTCAGTATTTCTGAGCGTGCACAGTCATTTCAGAGCATGTGGTTTAACAAGTCTCATAAATCCTTACCCTGCTTAGCACCTCTTAGCAGACATAAGGGAAAGACATATAGTTTTGCAAGCTAAATGTTGTTCTTGGTATAGTTTTCACTTTATGTTTTATAAGATTTTTGAAGCAAGTTGCCTGCTTCTGAAACACAGCCTCCTCTGATTTCTAGCTAAAACATGAAGTTAAATTGCTTTTAAATGAACAGATCTAATAAGTACGGTGTGTAAAATCCTCACTAGTTTTGTATCTGAGTATATCTCGTAACAACACAAGAAGTTCTGGAATTGAGATCTACAGCTTAAGTTTTGAACAGTGTATAAAGAATTCATTTATCTGTTTCAAACTTATCACCTTTGAGTTTCACTGAGCATCTGTTTGTATACTGCAAACACTCAGTGAGCACCAACCCTGCTGACCTTCTCTGTGCCATTCATTATTATACATCCTTCTGTCACACTCTTGTTTATTAGTCTGCTCTTATAATTAGGTGGGTTTTATCTTGTTTAATATTGTCTCAAATAAAAGTCCCCTTATGCCTGTAATCATTTCAGCTGCCCTTTTTGGACCCCTTTCAGCTCTAGCCTTACTTGAAAGGAAAAGATAATTTTGCATCTATTTCTCCAGCTGCAAAGGAGCGGTAATAAGAAGGTCTGAAACAGGAATACAGCAAACAGGGAAGCTCCCATGTCATTAATATTTATTTCATGCTGGTATCTAGAGGCATCGGCTGAGCCAGAGTCCAATCGTGATAAGCTACACAGCCATGTAGTACATGACAGTCCTTGCTCAAAGGACTGCACCATGAGGGATCCAGGGAACTAGAAGAGGAAGAATTCATATTGCAAGTTTACTTGTCTAATGCAAACTCACTGCCTTTCAACTTCCCAGCAGGGGCAACCAGTGCTGAGTCAGAGCCTGGTGCACCTTTGATAATGAAAGCACTTAACATGTCATCCCCCACAAAGGGAACGGATCCCTGCTGTCACAGGTCCCCGAGCAACCCTTACCACGAAGCTACAAACCAACTCTTCACAGCATCTACACCTGCACGTGGTCAAAAAGGAACTACAGAGCTGGCAGCAGCGAGAGGTAGAAAAGCTTCGGACTGCAGGGAGGAACTTGCCTGCAGAGCAGTCATGGAGAAGCCACTTCAGTGCCTGAGCTCATCCCTTTCCTCCCACCCCACAGGCAGTTCCTGCCCTGCATCCTCCCAGCCACCTCCTCCTGAACCAGCCCCTTTGCCTCCTGCTCACCTCCCCGCGCCCAGCGAGAGAGCCTGCAGGAACCCCTGGCAGTGGACAGGCATATTCGTTTGCTTGCATTTCTCTGCTGCGAACAACTTGCTCTGACATGGCCCTGTTACCACAGGAAAAGGCAGGATTTTGCTACATAGTGGTGGCTCTACCAGAGCTCTGCTCACTGTGTACAGGACTTTTTTAGCAGGCGAAACAGGGCAAGGTCAAAAGGAGCACTTGGAAGTAGACAAAGAGCTTCACTAGTGAACAAACACTAGTCCCACAAGCACTCTTCCCCCTGAGTACACTTATCAGAACATAAAAGCAGCCAGAGCATAACAGCAAAAACAATGATGGAGGAGCTCCTTGAAGCATTAGAGGGCAGTAGCCAGCCCTTGATTGTTTTTCTTTGATTAAAATCATAATATTAGAACTAGTCACTTACCCAAGATGCAGGCAAGAGCATTTCTACCAGTTCCCACAAGCTCAGATCTTACACCCAATTTCCTTTAATGATTAAGGAAAAGGTTTTATCTCCCTTGCTAGAGAGGTCAGCTGTCCACAATGATTGCAGGGCTGATGCTGCCCAGGTTATTCAAGGATCCTTCTCTCCCGCCCTGCCCATCCTTTTGCAATTATCTTTCTGATTTTGGGCAGGTCAGTCTCCTTTATCTGACTGTATTATACCACAGGCATATTTTTAAATGTGAAATAGCAGATGGATTCCTAATACACAACCAGAAATAGAACACAGGTGACTGCAAACTACAGGTCATAATTCCTGCAATGTTTCAGTGTGAACAGAGTTTAATATGATTTTAATGCAATTACCCAATTATAAATCTGTCTGATTCTTGGCTTTGCACTTGCATTTCTCATGCACCGCCAGATCAACCAGACACATCCTCAAAAGCAGTAGTAGGGAGTATATTTATCAGACATTCCAAAATGCATCATGAACTTCAAAATTCACAACTTACTGTAGACTTTGGGATGCAGAAAGGTTAGAGAAACTGCTCAATAGAAGCAGCGCTTGTGCCATGAATAGGACGTGGTACTGCAGTTAATTCTGGTTTAGAACAAATGCATTAAACATTTATTACACCAAATGTTAACTTAAAACAATCATTAAAATCAGTTTTCTCTCTGTCCACTGGAGATCAGTTATTCATTCAAAGTTGATGGAGCTTCCCTAATTTCAACATCATTATTTCTATGTACACGTACCAGGAGCCATCATATTTTAGATTCATACAGTAATGTTGCTCAATTTATTTCTCACACTTTCTATCTCCTGTTGCAAACTTTTATACTGATCATGAACACTTCATACAAAAATGAGTCTTTTAATGAACCATCATCTTCTGGAAATATATGTACAGCATGTACAAGGGGGAAAGTCAGCTTAGAGTAATACATGCAGATTGATTATTTCTGAGCTGGATCCTTTCTGCTCTTTTCTTTTCCTTCAAACTTTAAATCATTCATCAAAGTTTTTTGTATTTCATTATTTGCCAAGCTATTTACTTCCCTTCCTGGCTGAAGGCAAGGATGCGGGCTCATGTTTTCCCACACCTGTGCTATCCCCAAAGTATAATGCCAAAGAAGCCAGAGGCTGGTTCTACCTCCTGCTGGTGCCTGGTGGCACCACCGATGGCTGAGAGTCTGGGGGGCCAGCTCGGCTGGCTCTGGGTCCCACACTGCCTCGCCGAGCATCACTGGTGCTGGCTGGGCTTCCCAGGAGACAAGCACAGGACAGGCAGGCTCAGGCACTGGTCTCTGCTGTTGCCCAGCACTGGACTGGCTGAAGGACAGCAGGGATGACATCTTAGTTAATAATGACTGCTGACAAGGGCAACTGAAGCCTTTACCTTTTAAAATACATTAATTTGTAAATTTAAAAAAAGAATAATGTGTAATCTGCATATAGATCTTATCAGACTGGGACTAAGAAAATTGCTGCCATCTACTGCTGGAAAGAAATATGTGAATACTAAAAGCCTCTTCCAAAAACAAGTTAAGAGCTACAATTACCTTCAGGAAGCTTATTTCAAGTGCGAGCCTAGCTCTGAAAAGGGGGGTTGTCACATACAAGCAAGAAGTATGTGATCCTGCAGTTTGGTGGTCAGGGTATGAGGCTGGGTGGACAGTCAGAGCATTCTTCTTGCTCTGGAAGCAAACATTTCTCATTAATAGGCGAAGAGAAACAGCAAGGCTATCAGGCCTCTTTCACACTACGCTGTGCAGAACTATTCTTCAGATACATCCCTCGGTGCCTGAACAACTCCTGGTTGTGACATACAGATGCTTCCCATCAAAGGAACAATGGCTTAGACCTTGGGCAAATCTTTCACCTTGGAATCCCTATTTGCTTAAAATGTAGGAGGTGCTTTTCTCTCTCCTCCAAGTTCAGCTTTACTCATTTATAACTACTCAAATGAGTCGGACAAGTCAGTCTGCTATATGTCACTGCTGGTTTGAGGGAGGCTAATCCAGTAAAGATGCTACATGGTCAGGGATTCGTAGATAAACTCTATACTGGTCTGCAAGCAGGTATTCCTGATGAGAAAGACAGAGAGAGAAGACAGATATTACAAGGGGAGGATATAAGAATCTGGAATAAGTTTATATTTATTCAAAGATATGGGAGTGGAGTAAGAGTCCACAAACTGGAATTCCCATGTCCTGTTCTCAGTTCCTGTACCCATCAGGTGTCCTTGTGCCTCCTCTTAGCCATAGTCACTCTCAAACCCATACCGATGTTTTGCATCAACAGTGCATTTTCCCTCCAAAGCATTTGCTTCAAAAGCCTTAGTCCCTGCAGCACCAGCGCCTCTGGAGATTTTATTTCCTTGTACCCATATGAAAGCAATACGACTCCATCAACCTCCCGCACTCTCCCTAGCATGCTGCTACTTTAAAGGCTAATTTTCCCATTTCATTTCATTTTCAAGCATATCATTGTCTTCACTGCATGTGCCCAGAAGCCTCAGGAATCCTGCCTGCTCTGCTCAGTCAAATGCCCTCTACCTAATTTCACGCCCTTCATCACCGCTTGTGCTTTTGCTCAAAGATCATAGAATCATAGAATGGCCTAGGCTGGAAGGGACCTTAGAGATCATTTAATCCAACCTCCCTGTCATGGGCAGGGACACCTCTCAACTAGATCAGGCAACACATGGGGACCGAACGGGGATCACCATGTCAGCACTTCATCCCCTTCTCTGAACCAAGTAACAAAAAAATCATATGAGAGAACAGAGAAATATCTTTGTTACATGATGAGATCCATGCAGTGGGTCCAATTCCTTTACATAGACAGTGGTTTATCTGTTTTTCCAGGAAATTTCTCATCCAGCCAACGTGTCACTTTCGCCTTAGGTGAGCTCTACTGGCTGTAACATTTGCCCAATTTCCTCACACTATTCCTTCCACAGTGAAGAGAGCAAGCAGCATGTTTAACTTTCCTCTGGGGCAACCACCACTTTGCCAGTACCAGGACATATGGCTGTGGCAGAGCACCTGTGACAGCAGTTTTCACAAAGTCTCTCCCAAATCTTTTACCTACAGAAAAAAAAAAAAAAAAGTTTCCTCAGTCCAGCTCTGCAGCGATCTCTCCAGAGCAGCCATGGCTGTTCAGCTCCCTCATGAGAGCAGAGATGCCACCACCCATCTGCTTGTGTGACTCCACTGGTGGTTCACAAGGAGGGGACAGGCTGACAGAAAGGAATGAGTCCACATTAGACTTCTCTGAACTAGACATCATTTTCCATTTCCTCTTAATTCCCAGAACCATTTTACTCTGTCTTGGACACAAAGCAGCTGAGAAAGAGCACTTAGACCTGAGCCTAGACCTCAGAGCAGCAGTAATTAAGAGGGTGAAAAGCAATAATTTTCTTGAGTAGCTCTCTGTTTCTCCTGCACACACATCGTGCACAGCATGTTGATTCATGTCAGCAATTAAAGCCTACTCTTTAATCTCAAACACTTTCATTATACGGCCGATAGTCAAAAGTACCTGAAATACCCAAAGCAGTCTCTCTGTTCCACACTGCCAGTGGCAAAAAAAAAAGGGTTGGAAGACAAGAAATTAAACAAACTAACAAACAAACTCCTGAAATATATTTCTACAAGTTTAAAACAAAAAACAAAACAGGATCAGAAACAAGCATTAGAGACGGCAGCCACCGTGCACGGGCACACTGCCCTGGACCAATGTGCTCTTCCGGGCCCTTCTTCTGGGATCTCATGATGCCTGACACAAGGCAACTAAGTCAGCTGCAATCCATGCTTAGAGAGAGAGACAGGTAATCACACCGCCCCCGCCCTCCCCCAAAATACAGTGTTTGCACAGGAGCACCACAGAGTGAACAGACCCTTGCCATCTGCAGTTTCCTCCAGACACTCCCAAGCGTGGGGGCTTAGGGCTGGGCATTGCAGCACCATCCAGCTGCAGCTGGGGATAGAAAATAGGAAGGTTTATAACATGGCAAGGTTTGGTGTTCTGTCTTGCCCACCACAGACACTCCAGAAGATGACCTGAGAGTACTAGTTGACAGCCGGCTGAACATGAGCCAGCAGTGTGCCCAGGTGGCCAAGAAGGCCAAGCGCATCCTGGCCTGGATCAGGAATAGTGTGGCCAGTAGGACCAGGGAAGTGATTTTACCCCTGCACTCAGCACTGGTGAGACTGCACCTCAAATCCTGTGTTCAGTTTTGGGCCCCTCACTACAAGAAAGACATGGAGGTGCTGGAATGTGTCCAGAGAAGGGCAACAAAGCTGGTGAAGGGTCTTGAGAACAAATCTTGGGAGGAGCAGCTGAGGGAACTAGGACCGTTTAACCTGGAAAAAAAGGAGACAGGGGAGACCTTATCGTTCTGTACAACTACCTGAAAGGAGGTTGTGGTGAGGGTGGTGTCAGTCTCTTCTCCCAAGTAACAATCAATAAGACAAAAGGAAATGGCCACACGTTGTGCCAGAGGAGGTTTAGGTTGGACAGTGGGAAAAATTTCTTCACCAAAAGAGTTGTCAAGCACTGGCACAGGCTGCCCAGGGAAGTAGTGGAGTCACCATCCCTGGAGGTGTTTAAAAGACTTGTAGATGTGGAACTTGGGGACATGGCTTAGTAGTGGACCTGGCATTGCTTGGACTTGGTGATCTTAAAGGTATTTTCCAACGTGAAAGATTCTAGGGTTCTATGTTTCCTTCAGATCCCTTGGCTGGGATGATTCAATGCAAGGCAGTTGTTTCCAGGAAAAGGTTCATCCAGCCAAGCCAGCTGAAAGTGCTGCTAGTGTCAGCTAAACCATGGCTTTAGCACAAAATCGTTTCACTCAGCTAGTAAATCTTCCACTTCACTTTTGAACTTGTACTTGCAGCACTAAAGAAACTGGTTAGTGAGCAATCCCTGCTGTGCTGCCAGTCAACAGATGAGCAGGTAAGAATCCGTCCCTGTAAATACAGACAGATATAAGCATATGTTTAGTAATTTTTCTGAAACAAGACTCTGATGCATTTAAAGGGAAAAAAAATAGCATTTGTTATTTGTATTTTCCTGACAGAACCAGGTGCCTGTATAATGTTTTCCCAGTAGGAGGTAACGATAGAAGGCGTTTTCTGCTTCTAGGTAAACAGTCAACCGCCTTTCAGTGACACAGAAATCAGCCTAACAGAAGCATTTATGTCAGGTTATCCTACAAGGAGTATTTCAGCTGTATTATCCAGAGAAGAACATCTGTACAATATTTACCTTCCAGGAAAAAAAGTCTCTTCAGCATTTTCCCAAAAGAAAATTTTTATAACCTTCGGTTGACAGGGAAGTAGTAATTATCCACATAGGAGCACACCATTAGCATTCCCTTGACAAAGATTTATTTATTTATATATATTTGCCCTGAAAGAAAAAAACACGATGAATGAAGTGCTGGTAGATTTCTTTTGCTAACAGCTACAGGGGAAGGAAAAAAAACCCCAAACAAAACACAAGTTGCAAGGCAAATAAGCACAAACGTCACAGGAAAGCAAACAGCTGCAGGAGAGCAGAGATGCTGCCAGGGACTTAGTGGGCCCAACCAAGGATGTGTGCAACTGCAGCACTGAGGTGAGCACCTCCCACTACAGAGCATGTGGCTGGCATGAGTTTAACAGGGCTGTGTCTCCTTTGCCAGCCAGGATTCTTGTGGGAGCGTGCGAAGGCTGGAGGAGAGGAAAAACAAGAGAGAGACTTGCACAGTTATTTTCCAAGCTCTGCTGTGGCATTCTTCCCGCTGATCTCCCTTTCAAGACATCTGAAGAAGGTGACATGGTGCCAGAAATTATATACGAAGTGCAGTTTAATATACTCATTAGGCTGAAAATAGAACATCACAACTAATTGCAGGACTACCACTGTGGTGAGATGAAAACAAACACTGTTTTTCTTAAAATGCTTTGGGTTTTTTTGTTTCCTTGTCTGATTATTGTCATACGAATCTCACTATGTGAATCCATATCTAGTCCCATAGCTCTTTAGCTCTTTTACAAAAAGACAGTATTACAGTGTTAGAGATTCCTCTTGGATGAGTATCACTCTTCACTTGCTCATTTTACCCATGGACGTCTGTTTCTCCTGGTCATCATCAGCTGTTAGATGCACTCATTGGTCACAGGCTGGGTGTCTTCACGGACTTCACACAAAATTATGAAAACCAACTACTTTCAAGACCCTGGATACAGAAACTCTCAGGGGAAATCCTCTCCACGTACACAGAGGTGCTAGACATTGCCTTCCTGCCTGTGCAATGTTCTGACTTGTCTGTGCTTTCATTCTCAGCACCCAGAGAGATAATTCACTAACTTTGTTCATTTACTGAAAGTGATAAATATCCTTCTCGTTCTGGCACTGGAGAGTAAAACACGGCATGTGCATCGCCAGTGCTACTGCTCCAATAGCCAGCCAAGCAAGCAAGGCCATGTCAGGGCTGCACCTCATGATTTATCCAAAGCCATGGCTAACCTACGGGTACTTTTTTCTGATCTTGGCACCCAGCTCCTTTCAGAAGCTGTAAGGAAGAGATTAATTCCCAAAACCTTGGATATCATAGAGACACAGATACATCCTCACCATGGTCAAAAAGTTTCAGCACCCTGGTAGTGTCCCTTAACTTGGGGCTCCCTTCAGGTACTCAGCTGGATGAAGCAAGGGATGGGTTTCAGTCCCTGTTTCAAGAACCATTCCGATACTGGATACAAACCAGACGATACAAAAGCCTTGGGTCAGGGACACACAACAGCCCTATCCTAGCAGTGTTCCTATTATCAGACTTTAGGAGTGTGATCACATTTTCCTTGGGCCCAGGGACTCCTGAATTCTTCTGCAAAGCACCCCAGCTTGGGCCTGTGCTGGGTCCCTCCTGGAGGGCCGGAGATCACAGTGGGTCCTTCTGCTTAAACAGGAGGTGTAGGTTTTTTGCTGGAAACAAAGGAAGGGAGATGGGAGCCGAGTCTTCTCACCACACCTCTGCCCCAAGGTTAAGCATACACTGACATTTCCCAGCCTGTGAGGTACACCTTGGCAACCAAGCAAATGCAGGTGCCCACATACTACTACGAATAATTAATTCACTGAAGCAAAACATGGGCTAAGAAAAGGACAAGAGACCTGTGCCCAGTTCACCTAGAAAATACAGGTAAGGACAGATAAGTGCTGAGACACTAGCCCTGTGCTGGAAGGCCAGGCTCTTGAGGTCCTTGCAGTTATACAGTCCTTAGCCCTGGTCCTGGCATCCTTACTGAGCACTGCCTCGTTCGTGACAACGTCGTATGGGAGCATTGCCTAAGTAAGGACCAGAGAATCGGGCTTGAAATTTCTAACAGAACATGATTATAACATTTGGCCGAATAATGTCTCATGGCTTCACTAGATTTATATCCTTGATTCCTGCTAACAGTCTTGTCAAATGAATATAGATTTATTATTTTAATTATCTCAAGCTTGTAGAGATTTAAACATCTGTTATTGGTGTTCAATAAGTATTAGAACAGCAATCAATTTTTTTCTTAAACAGGGAAGTGATTCATGGTGTTCTGTGAATAGATAAACTCACTAGAGTCAATACCAGAATGTTACTTTGAAAGAAAGCAGGAGGCTCTTTTAATTAGCTTCTAATTAATTCTATTTAGGAAGTCTAGATGAAACATAACATTTAGGAACACTAAAAGTCATTTAATTACAGGATTTGGTGTGCTATCCTCAAATCTTTCATTGCCAAAGCAGCAGTGTTTTCTGTTCTGTTTCCCAGCAGGACAGTGTTTATGGATTATCTATACAACTTACGCTGAACATCCTCTGTCCCACGTGGCTTTCCCGCTTATCTAATAGATTTATCAGTCAGCAGTGATGGACCATCGGAAGAACTCAGCCCAGAGTTTTGCTTGATGTGATTTGAAACCTCCTTGGGCATTATTTAATATCAGTAAAAATCAAATGGGAGGAGCCTTCCAGGTTTGACTTGGCACAAAGGGCTCCATTAAAACAGCATGTCTTGTGGAGACCACAGACAGATCTTGGAGTATCAGTCTTTATGTCTAGCATCTATCCTGAGGTGAATAAAAAAAACAAATGCTCATCTCTAGAGTAACAAATATTCCTGTGCAAAGTTATGGAACTTCATTCTCTGAGTAACTTCTCCAAAGTCGCTGACAGTATAGATGGTCAGACCAGTGGATAACGGGAGTCCAGGACACAATGAGTGGCTTGGTACAACAGTTCTCATGTACCAGTCCATTCATAGCAGCAAAGCTGGTCTTGGATCAACACTTCCCAGGGACTTGTAGAGACTTGGATTTCAGGTCCTTGCACAGAGCTGCTAGCTCAGCTCCTAAGCTTACTGTGCACCATCAGCCTTACTCAGGGAGCAAGACCCAGTGGTGCTCCAAAATCCCCTGCGCCACATCACCCCACTCAGGGTTCTCCCTAGTAGCAAGTAATTCTCCCTAGCAGCAAATGTTCTCCCTAGTAGCAAGAAATAGGACGGGGGAAATGGCCTTCAGTTGTGCCATAGGAGGTTCAGGTTGGATGTTAAGAAGAATTTCTTTACTGAAAGGGTTGTCAAGCACTGGAACAGGCTGCCCAGGGAGGTGGTTGAGTTGACATATCCCTTGAGGTGCTTAAGAGATGGGTAGATGTTGTCTTGAAGGAGATGGTTTAGTGGTGTTGATAGGGCTTGGTGTTGATACGGCTAGGAAAAACGGACTCGATGATTTCAAAGGTCTCTTCCAACTGAAACTGTTCTATGATTCTATGATTGCATTAACAGAAGCACTTCAGAGATAGCACTGAGAGGCCTGATGCTGGCCCTGAAGAAGGTGCAGAGACGAGCAGACAGTTGTTGCTGAGTGGCTGCTGAACAGGGAGCTCACCAAACTCTCCAGCACACAGTTTCCCATTTGCTGCTACTGGGGGCAAAGCCACTGAAGCCTCAGAGTTGTGACAGCCCCCAGGAGGACGGGTGGATGGCACGTCTGCCTGTGTCTGTAGAGCACCTGGGCAGGCTTACCTCAGGCACCATCAGCTGGTGCTTCTCAGCTTGGGACAGCCCCAGTGTGTGCACCCCCACAGGGTCTTTTAATGTCATCTCAGTTCCCCCTCTCCATTCCTGACTCCCATACAGCAATATTCTGCATCCTGTTTGCAACTCGTATGTTTGTGATCTAGCCCAAAACAAAAAAAGAAGAAACCTGAAGGCAGAGAAGACTACTGAAGCCCTGCTGCTACCTCCCAGCTCTGTCCTGTCATCCATCACTGTCACTGCAGTGGCAGGCATTTTTACAGATGCTACCGAGGACCAGTGCAGAGCTGGCATCCTCTCCCAAATGTGGCACCTAACAAATCTTTAAGAGGAATCTCACTGTGCTGCATGTTACCGACACAGCACAGGTAGAGTTAAACAGAAAAAAAGTCCCTCGAAATATTTTGAGCCACTGCCCTGGAAAGCAAAGGGAATAGGTCTCTGAGGGGAGCGAAGTTTCATTTCATGCACAGCACTAAAGTACCACAACAGTAACAGATGCTTATCCATTCTTCCCCAGTCTGTCCCCGAAGAATTTTAAAGGATTAGAGAAGTTGAGCTGAATAAGAAACTGCAGAGTGCACTGAAGACTGCAAGGAGAATAACGGTCCTTTTTAGTAAGTTTTATAAGAGTAGGAGACCTGCCTCGGTACGTGTGTGAGATTCCTGAAACCTTCACAGAAAAATTTTGCCCTTATGGAATGGTAAATACGAAAATGCAGCTTTAATTTTGAGGGGAAAAAAAAAGGGATTTATTCTAATTGCCATGAATTTTAAATCCATCAGACCAAAGACACAAGTGATCTAAACTAAAAAAAAAAATTAACAATACCTTTATGTCAGTCCTTGGTGTTGCCTACCTGTAAGAAAGAGCATCTCAGCACAGCGGTTTTACCTTTCCAGAGTCAAACCTGACTCAAGGCTCCAAAAAATTTAAGTCCATGATTAAATCTGCCAGCTGAGGAGCTAAAACAAAGATTGTTGTTAGCTTACCATGGGTGATCTTAAATGAATTTGCAGGTGAGATTTAGACTAGAAAGGAGCGGAAATTTGTAGGTAAGCGTGCATGCTATGAAAGGAGGCAGCAGGAAAACACGACACAGAGCTGTTTACAGGAGAAATGGATGAATGGAGCATCCAGGCTCATCAAGTTAATGAGACAAAGCCAGATGTCTAGAGAAGGGTTTTACTAGGATATCTGAAAGATGAAGTGAGCAAAAATAAATACCATAGATCTGACTGCTGCCCTCCAACAGAAACTAGACAGCTTTTAGCTCAAATTATCCCCCGAGGCAGTGACAGGAATATCGTTCTCTCCTGTACAATGGATTTCATCAGTTCCCAAGCCTCAAAGTCAACCCCTCCTGCAACCAACAGACAAAGGCAGTGTTTTTAGGAATGAGAAACACAGGTGCAAAAACAAAGGCCAGCTACCAGTCTTGATGAACACACCATCAGTTCCAAGAAAGCTTTTGGCTATGTATTGCACAGATGAAAATTAATACACTGGATTTGTCAGTTGGTAGAAATTTGATACTGGATGTAAACCCCAAATCTGTTCCATGTCCAGAGTTACTGATACAACGCAAGTGCCTGTTTCACACCCCACCACATCAGCGATGTTCCCGCATTCCAGACATTCTGCCGTACTCTGGAAAAAAGAGTGAGGAAAACCCTTGCTCCCTGTCATTCTTGAGATTCACTCCACAGCTGTAGCCTGGGCTCACTGTGTTTCTGATGCCAAGCCTTGGTCATATTTTCTAAATAAACAAATTGCTACAATTTGGTCCAGAAGAAAAAGTACGGCTCTGAGGGGAACAAAAGACATGTTTTCAGTGGTAGAAGCATGACATAGGGCCAAAATTCCACTTCTTCCCACTTCCACTAGTTTTTCCTGATTATGTATCACGTTCTGGGCAAAGGAGCACAGAAGCTTCATTTTTTTAAAAACACATGCTGAGTTTGCAGGACCAGCAGTTTGAAAAATATTATAAAACTGAGCAAATGTAGCAGAGCTCATTGAGGAAAAAAAAAAAAAAACGCTGTGGAATCATTTTTCTATTGCCTTTTTTTCTTAAAGAACTGCACACGATTATTTTATTTTATGATTTTTTTTCAACTTAATCTAATTCTTCTACCTCAGGATCACGAAATCTAGTGAAAAAAGAATTCTACATTACCAAAGGCAAGAAACAAACTTTACACTTAGCTGTACCATTTATAGCGATTTCCATAGTAATTATGTTATGCACATCATCTAATACCTTGTCTAAAGTGAATTCTCTACTTCCATTTAGTATCGTCCTAGGAACATATATTTAAGAAGTTTTAAGAAGAAACCAATTGCCTTGGGGAGTCACACTTGCTACTGTGTTCTAGATTCTAAAACAATACTTCTAAGAAAGCAGATTTTCTTTTATGAGCAACATTATTAATTGAGAGCAGGAAACAAAATATGAATTTTTTTTTATTAGTCTCATCTCCCAAGAAGAGGCAGGCACTGTTTGTGCCCTCTGTCCACCCACACCCAGAAATTACTGAACTGGCTGACCCATCTAATTCAAATTCAGCACAAAGTGAGACATTCAAAAAGATATTGAATTTCTATACGTTTGGCAAGAGAAAACATATATAGGAGACCAAGTTATACTAAGGCACATAAAGAAAAAAGGAAAGCACCACAAACCTTACTTAAAAAGAGAAGATAATATATTTGGGGGGCAAAACCTCTTCCACTCCTATTCCTGTCCTTTGCAGATCTCTATTGCCTAACGTAACTCAGAGAAGTCAGTAAACCCAACACAAAAATTTGTTCCGATATCTGTCTTGGCATTTTGTAAAGAAAACAGAAAATCCAAGTTAAAGACAATTCATACACCCAAACTTATAATCTAGACAACGATTTACTTACAATAGTGTGTCATGAACCTTTTTCTGTCCCTAGCAATGCATGGGCTGAATGTGCGTGGCTTCTGCCTTCCTTTGGGGTGGTGTATTCCTGAATTAGTCGTCATTGCTTCCAGCCAGCAACTCCAAATATCAATGCATGTGGGATGTAAAGAAGCATCTTTGTGATTTCCATAGGAGCTGAGTTTACTTAGTGCCTCCCAAGGGCTCGACTCCGGTGCCTGCAACAGGGCCTTCAGTGGAGAAACCTTTTCCTGTTCTGCTTAATGAAAGAGGTATTGAATCAATTAAGTTGTACTAAAATGCAAGCTAATTGGTCAGGAATTAAGTTTGTCATCTACTATTGCGTAACACCTCTTACTTTCAATGCACTTTCACAGATCTGTCAACATTTCCTCTATTTCTGGGTGGGGAAAAAATTCCTCAAATCTTATAAAACATATATTGGTGCATTACCTACACAAACACGCAGCTGTCTGGCATTTTAAATTATTTGCAGAAAGGACTTGTGGTCACATAAGGTTCAATCCTGCACTTCTGACAGATTTCCAGCTCTCCTTGTGATGTTAAAAAGTACCAGAGCTGCACAAGGAATGCAAGATCAAGGGAGCACTGGATTTGCCTTTAAGATCTCCAGTCACATTATACACAACTGAGACTGAGTCCATACCATGGGCTCAGCTTTATCACCATGTGACAAAAGCATTGCTGGACTATTTGTACTGATCATTTATCTGTTTTCTCATATCCTTTTTGTCTTCAATCTCTGTTCTCTGAAAGACAAAAGAGAAACATACCTCTAAAGACTGGTGGGAAAGAACCACAAGAGAGCATTTCCACTATGCCCACAATGTACCTATGCAGCAGTCGTTCCATGGTTTTGCCCTTTGCTATGAAAAACAGAAAAGAGATCAGCGTCCAAGATGCTTGTCTGAAGTGTTGGACACCCAACCTGAAGTCTATTATGGCAGGGACTGAACCTGACACCTTCTAGCCAAGCACCACAGGTTCACTCCAGAATCATGCCGTGGTCCTGAAAAATTTTCTCCACCAAATACCTGTAAGAGATCAAGATTTATGTGTTAGAATCACAGAATCATAGAATAGTTTCAGCTGGAAGAGACCTTGCAGATCATCAGGTCCAGCCTTTGTCCCAGCCCCATCAACCTACCAAACGACTCCCCCCAGCGCAACATCCACTCGTCTCTTAAACACCTCCAGGGACGGTGACTCAGCCGCCTCCCTGGGCAGCCTGTTCCAATGGCTGACAACCCTTTCAGTATAGAAATTCTTCCTAATATCCAACCTGAACCTCCCCTGGTGCAATTTGGATCCATTTTCCCTCGTCCTATCACTCACCACTAGGGAGAACAGACCAACTCCTGCATCTCTACAACCTCCTTTCAGGTAGTTGTAGAGAGCGATGAAGTCTCCCCTCAGTCTCCTCCAGGCTAAACAGCCCCAGATCCCTCAGCCTTTCCTCATAAGACTGATGTTCTCAGCCCTTTCCCAGCTTGGCAGCCGCCTCTGTACCCTCTCCAGCACCTCCACGTCCCTCTTGTAGTGAGGGGCCAAAACTGGACACAGCACTCGAGGTGAGGCCTCACCAAAGCCGAGTACAGGGGCACGATCCCCTCCCTGCTCCTGCTGACACCATTCCTGATCCAGGCCAGGATGCCCTTGGCCTTCTTGGCCACCCGGGCACACTGCTGGCTCATGTTCAGCCGCTGTCCAGCAACACCCCCAGGTCCCTCTGCCTGGCAGCTCTCCAGCCACTCCTGCCCAAACCTGTAGCGCTGCTGGGGGTTGTTGGAGCCGAAGTGCAGGACCCGGCATTTGGCCTTATTGAATTTCATGATGTTGGTCTTGGCCCAGTGATCCAGCCTGTCCAGATGCCTCTGCAGAGCCTCTCTGCCCTCAAGCAGATCGATGCTTCCACCCAGCTTGGTGTCATCTGCAAACTCACTGAGGGTGCACTCCATCCCCTGGTCCAAATCATTAATAAAGATGTTAAACAGGAGCGGCCCCAGTACTGAGCCCCGGGGGACACCACTCGTGACCGGCCGCCAACTGGATTTAACTCCATTGACCACAACTCGTTGGACTCGGCCAGCTAACCAGTTCTTCACCCAGCGAAGCGTATGCCCATCCAAGACAAGAGCAGTCAATTTCTCTAGGAGAATGCTGTGGGCAACAGTGTCAAATGCCTTACTAAAGTCAAGGTAGACAACATCCACAGCCCTTCCTTCATCAAGCAAGTGGGTCACTCAGTCAATAGAAAGAGACCAGGTTTGTTAAACAGGACCTGCCCTTCACAAACCCATGCTGACTGGGTCTGATCACCTGGTTGTCTGAAGCAGGCCATCAGATCCAGAATGTGGTGCCTGATACGTCCTGCATTCCCAAGTTCCCCCCACTGGAAGCAGGGATGGGACCCACTGTTTTACCGTGACCCTTTGGACTATTACAGAGCTTGACTCATCCCCAAATCAAAATGACTCAAGAGTGCCATTTCTTCAGCATCAGGTATCATTACTGAACCTAAAAAAGCTTTTGATGACAAGCAAAGTCCTGTTGTGTCACATGTTGTTCAAATACAGGGGACAGAACTGGACAAAGAACATCAACAGTCTCAGCAGGTGAAGCTGACAAGAGCCACAAGGAGAAATAACAGCGTAAGGGTAACGTCCTTAGGGTTGCAGTAGAGAAGCTGGATACAGAACCCAGGTGTCCCAGCTTCCAGCCTTATGCTGACAGCACCACATCACTACGCCAGGCACACAGATGCTGCAGTTTTAAGTCTGTCAGTCTTCATGTCAGGTTTTACCTCAACTAACATGAAGTAAAGCTGTCATGGTAACTTCCCCAAAATCTCTCTACCTTTTTCGGCCCTTCCAGTCTCATTAGAAAGCAGTCCCTAAACACCAGTGCATTGGGTCCTTTCTGTTCGCTCCTTTTCTCAGAGATTTTGTCTCATCTTGTTACACTGCACATAAACAAATCTCATCCAATTACAGGTGAACGTAAAAACACACACACGTAGCAGTTTTGGAAGGTATTACACATCCCCCATCACTCCCAGCCCTGGGCTATCCATCAAGAATCATGCTAGATTGTTTCACACTCAGACAATTTAATTTAGTTAAAAACAGTCCCCACAGCAAAACATGACTTTGAAAAACCAGTCAGCACACTGCTGTCAGGAAGCTTACCCTAAGTAACTTCTACTTCCAGGCTGCTTCCAAAAGTTTCTCTTGACCCTGACAGCCAGCTGTGCATAAGAGGAAACCAGCATCGAGAACACAGCTAAAAGCAGAGAGGAAGGTTACAAAGAAAAACATCAGGAAAAAAACCCCAAACTACAGTTTAACACCCTAGTCTTCAAAGGCACTGCTGAGTTACAGGAGGTCTATAAATGCTCTTAGATACTGCCTGAGAGAATAGGTCACTGGGAGGATGGGGAAAGGAAGAAAGCCTGATGAAAGATCAGCAAAATTAAGGAGGGCTATAATTTCACCTACAAGACAAGCTCCAAATTTGATGGGGCTGCTGGGGCAGATACTACCACCTAGCAGAACTTTTCTTCTTTCCTGTGGAGAATGAACAGATTTGAAAAAGCTCCACAATCTTCAAAAATTGTCTCATAATAAGGCACAATAATATCTGCTGCACCGCTAAGAAAGCAAGAATTAAGGTTGCCACAGTAACCTTCTTCTGAGATGTTATGGCAGAGATTTTTCACGTGAGCTTGAAAGAGGAAGGGGCCCAAATCACACAGATAAAAGGCAATGGGAACAGTGCCTCACACATCCCAGCTCTCCTTGAGGATGGAATCCAATTAGGCATCCAATAGGTTCATCTGGCCTTAGTCTAGGAAGAGTCCCAGTCAACTATGTCTTGGCTGAATCCTGCAAGGACATTTCTGGTGGAGGCAGCCGCTGAGGGTGCTCTGAAATCCGCATGTAGTTTTCTTCTGCTGCAGACTCTGCAAGCTTGGACTGCAAAACTATATTACTTCACAATATGGACACAGCCCAAACTCTCAGGATATGACACAGGGCTACCACTGAAGGAAGCCTGTAATTCTTAAATACTTTAGTGTCTTTAGGAAGAGCATGATTATCTTATCACCAAACACAAGACTCACCAGGGGCTTGGCTTCCTTCTCTCTTCACTGGCTGCCGTATGGCTGACCCATTAAGCAGGATCTTAAGGATGCGAGATCAGGGCTTAAGTAGTGACAATAAAAGCTACATGAGCTGAATGTGCCACTGTGAGGAACATTTGCTTTACTCGAAGGCTGCAGTTCAGTACCTTCGCAATAGCACTACATTACTGTGGTCACCATTAAAGCAAATTTAAATACAATTTTTTTCTGACAAAATGCTAGTATCATGCTTCACTACACAAAGACCCAACTGCACATCCCCTAGACCTCTCCATATTCAAGGGGTCTAGATCCAAATGAGGGCTTATGGTAAAGTCCCACACATCTACAAAGGCACCATCATTTGAAGAAGTGATTCTCTGTTTTGATATTCTAACAAATGTTCTTCCCCTAAAGCGCAGGAAAGACACATGGTGAGGAACTTGTACAGAGCATATGGTGCTGAAATAGCAAGCTGATGAGTCTTTAACAGCTTTTGACAGTGGTAAAAGATCAATTATTGCACCATAAATATTAAAAAGTTCCTCCAGCCTTTTGCTGGAATGAATGTATATTTAAACATCAGTGTTTCCCTTTAAAAGCAGCCAATTTGCCTCAGAATCTTAAAGTTATGAAGCCCCACAAAGTTAAACTAAATGCTCAATTGCTGTATGTTTACTTCTCCAGCTTCTGAAGAACAGGCCTAGTGTTTGCAGCGCAACCTCCTGAAGCTGCAGGCAACCAGAAAATACTCTTGACCCTTTGGTAGAACTACAGGGTAAAATGGAATTGCCATTGCTTTCCTTTCCTTTTCCTGTGATTACAAGGGTTTATAGCAAAAATACCCAAAAATGCCCCTGGAAAGTATTAGGCAAGAGGGCCTGATCTCCCAGATTGACTCTGGTGCCACCTGAGATGCACAAGCGCAATGGGACCTACTCTCTGAATTTATTGACCCATGAGATTTCTGCCTTAGATTAATGTACATATGTGTGTATACATACATGTGTGTGTGTGTGCATACACAGACTCACCCTCTTACTAGCCTTAATTTTAATCACTAAGCAAAATGGCAGCCCCCCTCTCAACAGTTCTCTGTGGAAAGTCACTGAGATTAAACAATGATGATACAGGTTTGCTACTAAAATTAATACTATACATGTCATTTTAACAGAGATTTGATGATAGAACCACATGTACTGACCCTGGGATCCAGTTCAAAGCAGCACTAAATGGATTGACGTTGACACTGAGCTGTACATCTTGGGTTTGGATCCAGACCTAAATGGTCTTATTATGGTTCTGAAATTATTCATATGAATTCACTGTTATTACTTAAGGACAATGCACTCCAGTAGCACAGCAACTTCTTGCTCTGGAAAGCTTCCCGTGTAAGGGACAGTATTTTAGCATACTTCAGGCTTTAAAAAAGCACCTGTTTCTGCTGACTGCTGTAGGTAAGGCTGTTAAAAACTATATGCATTATTTATAGCAGTGGGATTGTTGTGGTTCAAGCCAACTGGGACAAAGAACCATGCAGTCTCCAGCTCACTCCTCCCCCCCCAACCCCATTTCCGCAGTGATGTGGAGGGAGACAATTTAACTAAAAAGGCCCAAGGGTTTGAGATTAAGGATAGGGAAGGTAATAATCTACCATTTAAGATGATGGGTAAAGAACCAGAGGGACGTGGGGAGAAAAACATAGATGTAATTCACCACCACCATTTATGAAGTAGGATAGTGAGAGGAATACATCAATAAATATGACTGGATCTGAAATACACTTCACCCTCCCATCTTCCTGGCTACCTCCTCCTCATCATCATCATCAGAGCAAGAGGGGCAGGGGGTGGGGGGTGCAGTCCATCTGGCCGTTACTGATTGTCCATGGCAGCTCCTCCTTGAGAAAGAGGGCTCCTCGCAGTCTCTCCTTCCTGGCGCGTGTCGTCCACCTCACAGGAGGCAATCCCCTTCCTCCTCGTGAGTCCCTCAAGGCCATGGATCGCTTTGGGCAAGTCCTCTGCTGATGCTTGGTCTCTCTCCCCTCTCACACGGGGCTCTGCTTGTACCGATGCATCCTGGATATTCTCGCCGCCGTCAGTCCCCCAACTGGCAGGCAATCACCTTCCTGCCATCTCAGCCGCCACGGGCTTCAGGGAAAGGTCCTGCTCAGGCAGCCTTCTCCCTCTCCTTCTCCTCTGCGACTCTTCTCCCTCTCTTTCCTCTCAGGTTGACATTCCTTTGTTCTCTCACCTTCCTCTACTCCAACAGAAAAAGTCAACATTAAGGACAGGACAGCTCTAAACAAGACAAAACCACCAGAGAAAGAACAATGGGATCACCTCTTAAATACCTTGATGGCAGAGGTGCTGATTGGCCTGGCCCTGGCCAGAGACAGGTCCAATTCTACCTGGGGGTAGGGGAGGCTCTCCAAGTTTCGCATCAGTCTACTCCCGCTTTTTTTACAAAAGACCCCATCATACTCAAATCCATGACAGGGATTGCACAGTGATAGCTGTGGAGGTCAAGGCTCTTTTGTGCACCAATGGACGGGCACTCACTTGCTGTGTGAACAGACAAAACCAAGAGAGAGAAGGAAAAGGATACAAAGGGTAATGAATTCCTAAGTCCCAGCATAGCACTGCTGAAAAGGAGAGTGAAGTTTCCTTGCTCACAGGCCAGCACATCATCTGCCAGGCCAAATCACTGTTCTGCTTCTCACACACTCAATACCCGCCCATATCTGACTCTATATGATCCAGATTCACAGCACGCCCTGAGGGCATGACCAGCCCTACATACAGCAAACCACCTCATGCACAGGTCCTGTTTCCAGGGGAACATTTCTATCCACTTTAATGCTCATATATGACTATAAAAGTGCTATAGTTCAATTAAAGCCAACTAGGGCAATGAAAAATATTGTATTAAGAATAAAGAAAACAAGTTTAGGTCAAGTCTAGCATGGAATGGTGTGAAATCACATCTCCACATATAAAATTCCATGTGTCTCACTGCTCCATACCTCTGCCACATGGGAATTGCTTATTTTCCTCTCTTGACTCTTCTAGCTGGAAAGACACAACTTGTCTTTGAGTCTTGTGCCCTCTCCTTTTTCCACCCATACCTTTCCACTTTCCACTAATTTAAGTGCTTCAGCCTACCTCATTTTCTGCCACATCCAAGATGCAGTGCAGGGTGGTGGCCATTGCCAGTCGGCTGGATTGTCTTATCTTGGATGAATAAATTTATCTTCCTCTTTTCTCTGTGCCATTTTGAGTACAGATCATTAGACAGAACAAAATAGCTGTTGTTGGCATTTGCATCTTATCACCTAATGGCAGCCTTGTCTTAAGACACTCATCTTAAATGTTTTCCTTTCTTAGCAATCGTAATTGGTTGGAAATGCCACCCCAAAGTTAGATCCATCTGCCCCTAAGCATCCTTAGCTCTGTAGCCTTCTGTTCTTACCTTCAGGTCAGACCTGAGCCAAGGTTCAGATTCGTCCTAGCAGACTGTGATGATAGCAATTTGAGTATTTTTTTAAATATCTTCAGCCAAACCTGCCAGGAAAATTAACCTGCAGGACAAAGTCAGAGAGCACGTGGTTAAAGATAGAACTACATCAGTAGCAGGTGGGGTAAGCTAAACTAAAATGAACTTATGAAGAAAAGTTAAAAACTATAGAGATGCCCTTGGGAACACACTGGTATGAAAAAGCAGAGCTTACATCCTTCCATGTGCAACACATGTTGTCTACAGCATTTGCATTAAATAAGCCCTTCATTGCACAAGGGGCAATGCATGCCAGGAAGGACACCACCTGACTGACGGGCAGGTCAGCAGAGGAGAATGGAATCAAGCCAGTGATTGTCAGCCTGCTCCAACCTCCTCCATGAAGGGGCTACTCACAGCTGGTTAGGGTTTAGCCACCCAAAGGTAAGCAGGGTGTTCGTAGCTAGCGTTCAGCAAATGACTGCTTGCAGCAGCTGTGGTGAGCTGTAAAAAAGCCCTCCCCCAGTTATCAAACAAAGCAAGAAACTGAATATGGTAGGGGAGGAAGAACAGAAGTCCCCAACCACATTCAGAACAGCAAGAGAGGCAGCCTGGAAGCAGGGAGCAAATGCGGTATCTGCAAAGCTGCCTGGGACCATGCCTGGCTGAGCCTAAGTGTATTATCAGAGACCCTTAAGATGAATTCTCATTTCTTCAAAACTAGGCACTTTTTCCCCTTCTCTAGCATTTGTGTCAATTTAAAAAATGTTTATGCTTGTCTAACTCTGGGTAATATATTTCTGCAATTTGGCTCTGTCTCAGTCCTAAGGGTATTTTTTTTTGTTGTTTGTTTGGGATTTAAAGAGGATTTTGTGCTCACAAAATATCCCAGATCGACAACTCCAGGAAATAAAAGCTCCGATTGAGCAGAGTGCCTGTGTCAGCCAAGACAAGGCAAGTACCCAGCACCATCTCCCCTCTCCTTCCCAATGTGAACCACAACACCCAGCAGAACAGCAGATCGGGCTGTTTTCTGGCACAGCAGGCTACTGCTTCACTCGCCTGATCCAGGTCTATGAAGCAGACAGCAGCCCCAAAGACACCAAATTGAGACCAGTCAATGTAAACTTACATCTCAACCAGCAGATGTTTTAACCAGCACCTGCAATCCCAAAAAATCAGAGAGGGGAATTCACAAGTTTTGATGTAGATCCTATGTCGATCAATGAGGTGGGGCCTGATCACTTGTTATAATCTGTTAGGAACACTGATCACACTTCGACGTAGTCCAGCATCCTTCGTAGGTAGCCACAGTGCAGTAGGAAGGGGATAGAAGAGCCCACAGAGTGGGATGGACTCAGGGCTCGAAGCTTACAAAACACCCCAGAGTCCTGGTTTTAATGGATTACAGGAATTTACTAAATATCAAACTCAGCAAACAAAACAGACCCCAGACATATTAATTACAAATACAGTTCAGTTGGTGTTAGCCAACAGGCTTGATAAGATTAGCCAAGAAATAGAGAGAAAGAACATCAGTTCAGGAACAACATTTCTTCTTTGCTCAAATGTTAATGTCCATTGAGTTTTATACCCTAATACTCTCATTCTATTTCATACCACTTCACACTGTTAAGTTCATTTTCTTTACCATTGTTCCAGAGAAGCAGCTCACTCCTTATAAAAACACAGCTATAACCTGAGTCACTCTGATTTTATAGTTTTATTTCACACCGAAGTGTCTGCTTTAGAAGATGCATATTTCATGCCTTAATTTCAACAACAAAAAATCACGTACGACATCTCTGCGGTTTATTAATCACAGACTAGTGCTTCCAATCCGAAGCTTATCACAAATCATGTGATACCTGCACAGAGATGTATAAAATAATGGAACTTTTAACAAGTTCTTCTGCGATTACATCTGTTGCTACATTTGGCTACTAACTATACTGTTACTAACTTGGCTACCAATACTCACTATTAAATGGTTCTATCTGCACTGTATGTGTTTTTATTGCTAAAGTTGAGGAAACAGCAGGAAATAGCTCTAACTGCACACAATGCAAACCGTCCCCCCCTACACAGTGTCCCTGTTGGGACTGGGGCCCAGGCCTGGGATGCTAATGGAAAGAGACAAGGAGATTCTTCTAGAATGTAGGCAGACATAAGGGAAGATTTTTCCTTCAGGACATTCCCATTATACCTAAAAAGTAACTGCAAGACCTGATGAAAAACATGTGCTTGGAAATTTACTTTAAAGCTAGACCCATTTTCAACCCAACTTAAGGGGAAAGAATTGTGATGTTCATCAAAAAACCCTTCTAGTGAGCCGTCGTCTTTAAAACTACATAGCACAGAGAGGGGAGAAACTTCTCAGATGGATGAGCCACAAGAACAAAGTCAGTACCTTAAATCCTACCCAAAGAATAAGTAACACAGCTCATGGGTCATTAGTGTTGCATCAACCCAGCAGCTCTGTTACCTATTCAGGTACTAACCCAGGTTAGATCAATACCTGTCTTCACTCACAACGTGGATGCAAAGCAGCACCGCTCTGATCAGCACAAGCCCAAAGGCACTGAGCCCTCACTTGCAAGAGAAACCAAGCACATACACCTTCAAATGAAAATGAGATCAGGGTGGGGCTTTTCTTGCTTGTTTTGGGGGGTTTTTGTTCCTTCTTTTAAGACTGACTCCAGCAAAAGCCCACTACAGTGTTTAGAAGGGCAGAGGGCTTACGAATGCAGTGCCACACTGTTACTGGCTTCAGTTTCTGGACTAACTTAGGCTGCAGACCAACAAGCGAATGCAGCAGCAGCATCTCTGATGAACGAAAATACAAACGACAGTAAGGAGCACCTCCAAGGACATGGCTGCAAACTCCTGCACCGACCGAGCAACACCTGCTTAGCAGGAGCTACAACAACTCCACACAGCAAATTGTCATGTCCTGTGGCAAGTGTCCACCTTTTGTGGCAGTGCAGAGACAAATCTTGCCATTTCTAGTCTTTTCTCCAGCCTCTCAACCACATCGCAGGAGTGTCTACATGAAGCTTCAGCCAACGAGCTCTTACACGTTGCACACTGTCAACCTCTGGCCTTGGTTCAAACAAAGAGAAAACAGAAGTGAAGTAACCAGCCTTTTCATCACTCAGAACCGCTCTGTGAAGCTCTGTAACCTCCTAGAAATACTCAGTGCTGAAACTACTGGAAGGGTGTTTTTGTTGAAAAACGCTACTTTGATCAAGATAATTTATGTAATTTCAATCGTGGCATAACTACCAACTTCAGCAAATTGGAAAAAAAATAGACAAATGCCCCTTTTTATTTGGAAAAATTAATTCTCCATTTCACATCATTTACATTACTCACAAATGCATCACCTCCAGAATATGAGGTGTCATATTACAGTAAATCTGAAACGCTTCATCAAGATTGCAGAGCCTCCTCCTGGGACGAGACTGACACCATCAGTGAAGCTTTAAGAGTGACTATTACTGATGTGCCAGGCAACATTGTCTAACAAACAACTAAATGAAAAAGGAGAGCAGGATAATGTGCAAAATAAGATTTTATAACTCCCTTTCAACTATTTTTTTTTTAGTGATGAGTTTGTGCCTTTGGCAAACACTGCAGGCCAGGCAGTTGATGGCACGTGGTGGCAGTTGGGGATGGGGAGCGTGACTTGAGCTTGGCACTGAAATCCTTTGGTGACTTATGAGAATTTAAGTCAACCTGCCAGTATCTGCCAACCTGTGAATAGTTTCTCTGCTTTTTTTTCATTGGCAGGGACATCTCTCATTAAAGATTGAAGATGATAACTTTTAGATTCCAAACTACCCAGCCAACGTAATTAACATTGCATGAGCGAAAAGTAATCAAGCATCCCTCTAGGATGTTTTCTGGGTGGTGGTGTTCTTTTGGATTTTGTTTGGTTAGATTTTTTTGTTTTGTTTTTGTTTTTTAAATAAGATGTGCAGGCATGTCCAGAAAGTAAGGGATTAATATCTCTGCCTTGAGTCATTCAAGGTGAAGTACAGCACCGGCCGGTCTGTTCAGACGTTTCAGTCTCGGTTGCGGGGTTTTAGTTCCTGACCTTCCCCTTAGCTCCAGCTGCAATATGTGCCAGTCTGCACATTTCAGATGGGCACAAGCGGAGACAATGTCATGGAAATCAGACTTTGCAGGTCACCTAGCAAGGTCAGGGCAACACCCACATTAATGAAAGCAGAACTGTGTGTACCACAATCCTTAATTCTTGAAGAGGTAAAAAATGTGAGTGGAGACATCTGAGCAAATAATAAAAAGCACAGAATAAGAACCTTGGAGGTTGAGATGAGAAGGGATTTCAAGGAACAAGGTCCACAGGAAAGAAAGTTCCCCAAAAGGAGAGTAGGCTTGAAAGTAACATTAATACTGATCCCAGAAATCACGCACAATGAGGTAGACAGAAGCTTCCCACCGAAACCTATTTCATCCAAAGTACTTTCTATCAACAACGTCAAAATACATTTTTCAAAATAGGTTTGACTGACTTCAGACAACCCAAAGAGAAGATCCGGTGATAAAAGCTGGGCTGCAATTAAGTGCAGAGCTACAAGGAACCTGCTCAGGGGAGTCAGGGCCATAGAAAGTGAGGACCATGGCAAGCCAAGGTGACACTGAGTGTGTACGCAGAGGAAGGGCTACATTCGGGAACCCAGGAGTCCTTACCACGAAAAGGGGTCCTGAATGACAAGCAGGCAGGACCAGAGCCAGTGAGAGGAACAACCTGAGTAAACAAGGAGGGAAGAGTAGCAGGGGAGAAGGCAGAGCAGGGCAGCCTCAGCCTCTGGCAGCACTGCCTCGACCTGGGTCTGGCAGGTACCTGGACGACTGCTGGGCCCACGGCTCCCAGCGCATTGCACGGAACGAGCCCTGGATCACCAGACCCCCAACTGCTCCTGCCTGTTTCACGGCTGCTGTCAGGAGCGGTGATACTGAAAAAGAGGAAAGCATTTTGCCCAGAAGCAGTGTGGGCCAAGGGGAGTAAATTTACAATGACATATTTCAGCATTTCCAAAATGGTATTTTGCCGGGATATCCAGTTCATGGAAAGTGTCAAAATATTTGGCAGCAGTCTGATTTGAACTGACACAAAATATAATTAAACAGTTGTTTTACAACATGGAAAATCTGCCTTTTGGCCAGCTCTAACTGATAGCCCAGTGTCAGCTCAAAAAAACTAGGCATGTGTTACTTCCCTCTGTTTTTCCCTTATTACATTGCACAACTGTAAGAACAAGGGGGTAGCTTGCCTGTTAGATTTCATCTGGCTAATACGAACCTGTTCTCCATTTTCAAACAGCAGAATTAGCAGTCAACCAGTCAAGTTTTCTAACATGATTGCAGAAAATGCAAAAGGTTCACATTTATTCTAGTTTTACAGCAGTGAGGCTACCTTCAGAGATTTATGTCTTGATTTCATGCTTTACAGCACTCCCTGAAACATTAGTAATATCATCTAGGCAGGAGCAATAAAACGCCAGGACCCTTTACCACATGCAACTCTGTCTGACACCAAATCAAGTTTCTCAAGTGAAATATAGATTGAAGAAAGAAGTGATGTGAGAAGCGGAATCAAATTCATCTCAGTTATACTCATGCCACTGATGTCAATATATTACATCCCTACCAGGCTAAACCAAGTGTTTTTCTGAAAGATGCAAAAGGAAAAGTACGGCTTTGGATCTGAAATTAGACTGACACAGGGGTCTGCATCTATTTTTAACACTACATAGTAGTATACTTTCTACCTCTGAATGAGGCTTTTTTTTTAAAAAATAAGAATTTCTGTCCTTTCTGTCCAAAGCATCTAAGAGAAGATTTAATAAGACTGTAGGAAATGTGCATAGAGGAGGAATAACAGACTGATTATAATCCTACTATTAATCAAGGAAAAGATTCTAGATGAAAGACTGCAGATAACCTAATAGTCTTTTCAGTCGCTGTCTCTGATTGCCCGGATCTTGTGGGAGAATTAAATGTGAATTACAGCTACAGTCTGGTGATCACACTAGATATTTATTTTCCAGACGTTGTTGAAAAGAAACATTTACTTCAGCAGACTTTACTTCTGCAGATTTCTGAGCACCAAGTTGCCCCAAGAAAAGACCTTCTCCTCACTCAACCTAAGATATTTCATGTCATTCTGACAATCGTAAGCGCACTTAATATGAACATACTCTGTAGTCTCTGACATGTTGTCAAAGAAGGGGAAAATACTTCAGTGCAATTGAGAATTGACTTCACAGTGTATTAAAACAAACAAGAATGAAAGCAAACTGCCATCAGAAGAATGACTTACATAAAACGTCTAACAGACAGAACTCAAACATTACTCAGGGTGCTGTTTGAAGGCCACAACATACATGCCAATCTCCATCCTTCAGGATGGACCAGCAGCAAAATATTTACCATGTCGCCCCTCTTGAAGATTTCTGCTTGGTGTCCAGCAGAATTTTAAGGCTTCTCCCTGCTATGCTGTCCCTGACAGCTGTCAAACAGGAGCCACCTCAAGGCTGTCCAGAAGGACACACTGATCAAAGCATCTTGTCCTTAGCTCACACTGCCACTTACTGCCTAGTCCTGTCCAGTTACTCGCTCTTGTAAATCCCTCTTTGTACTCAACAGTTAAGTCACTTCTTCCTCAAGACACACAGGTCCAGAGCTCTGTGGGACCAGAGCCCATTATGCCTCCAGCTACATTTATTGAGACACACATTACTTCATTAACACCTAGGTTAAAAATTGCACATTATCTGTAGCCAAAAATCTCACGGAACGGTGCCTTCTAAATACCGAAATGACAACTTTATAATGCAGAATGAGGTCTGAAATGTGAAAACTCCTGTCCCTGAGAAGCTCTGCTGTGCCCTGGCTGTAGGGCTGATGAACAGATCCAACATGTCGCACATCTTGTGAGGCCAACCACGGGTCCCTGGCTCCAAGTGCCCATGCTCTACGGCTATGCACCATACCACACGTGCAGCACAGGGTAGAGGAGGTCAGTGATTAGCAAGAGAGATGCAGGGCCATGGAAGAGCACCCCCGTGTGATTAACTGCGGCCACCAGGCAGGCCCCACGGCACATTTTGCCCACTGAACATGCTGGAAGCCTGGTTCCACACACTGCCTTTGGGCCAAGCCTTTCTGCAAGCTGAGAAACTCACCCAAAAGTGAGCACTTCTGATACTTGGGGCAAGGACTGACCACACAAAATGCTCCCGAGAGACTTCACTTTGAACCCACGCATATCCAGAAATTCTGTTTTGCCTGCTGTTTGTGCAGGGAAGATCGAGCGATCACAGTTAGCATGCACTGTGTTTTAGAGATCATCACTGACAATGATTTATGCTTTAATAGCACATTCCCCATAAGTGCTTAATAACACAGATTAAGCCCTAATAAATGTGTTTCCTGCAGGTCTAAGTGACTAACTCTATGATCTATTAGACTTGTTTCATAATACATATAATTTTTCTTCGTAACTGTGGAAATTTCTACAGAATCGGAAGCATCTGTGCCTGGAGTATTAAAGAAATTATTTTTACTGGAGGAATTTCATACAAATTAATTCTGGCCTTGGATATAAGATGCTAAATTTCATATTGCCTGTGAATATATATCAGAAATATCCAGAATAAACACATAATCATTAAGAAAATAAAACCGTTAAATACTCCACAAACATTACAATGAATCATGTCAAGCTGCAGTTTTATATTTTATTTTCTAGCTATTTTATCTGTTTCAGTTATATATTCACAGTACATAATATACTGTGTCATTCCTCCCAGTTCCTAATACTTTTATGGGTTGATCACTAAGGAAAAGTTTTAATATACAGCTGCTTTTTGTTAGCATCTGTCAGAAACACAAAAATTAATGCATCTGGGTGCTGAGTAGCGGGTCCAAACTTCACAAAGCTCCACTAATGTTTTGATCAGTCTGGAGCAAAAGGGTACTTAAGAATCACTCTGACAGCTAGAGGGAGGGAAATAATCACTTTGAATGAAAAATCCGAATTCACTCAACTGGTAATGAAATTGCACTGAATACTGATTCAGGCTTTAACAAGCTCAAAAGTTCAAAGGAAGCACTGGAAGGCAAATATTCCCTCCTCTTCCCTCAGAAAAATCTGTAGTACCACCACAAGGTAGGATTTTACTTCGTTCTAAATATATAGGATTATAAAAGAGTTTTGAAAGCAGTCTCTCTTCCCCTCCCTTCCCCCGACCCCACATTTTTAAGCTGACAAATTTAACATCAACTAAATTTCAACCCAGAGCACCACTTTAAAGTGATTTACATCTAAATGAATAGGTTTCTGTCTCCCTTTGGTTTTCAGAAATTATGCAATTGCCGTTTATTTTTTTTCTAAACCAAACTAATCTGAGATTAATGTTCAGCTAAAGCTCATCCTTCATTCCTCCCAACCACGCCAGAGACATTAATGACAATGTTAGGAGTCGGCTTTGCAGAGGATTTCACACACCACAGCACTGGCAGAGAGTTATTCATGAACAGTAGAAAGGGATCTCTTCATATTTTTGTAAATCACTTACCTAATTGTCTTTTCACAGCAGATGGCGGGACAGGCCACACTAAGAAAGGGAAGGAAGAAGGTATTTTGGTGAGAGTTTTGCCTAATTAAGGAGTTGCACATAGGACGTAATGGTCAGAGGAGGGTTTCTCATGGGTTTGCTCTCCAGGCTATTTGAGCGAGCGCAATGCCTCTGTCTGTGTTCACTTTGTAGCCTTCCTGGTGGCAGCAAGAAGCCTGCCCCTCCATCGGCTCACACAACTGGGATTTGTTGTGTGCAGCCTCACACTCCGCATGCTGGGCAACACAGGAGGATCCCTAGAACTTACAACTGAACTGACCACCTACCAGCAGTGCTCCCAACAGGGCTGCGACTCTGGAGGTCAAGGCTATGTCATCCTGGCTATGTTGGTAACCAGGCAAAGGACCTTGCTTATCCTCAAGATAAGAAAAGAAACAGCCCACCTGGAGACAGAGAAAAGATCAGCGAGGAACAACAGGAGCCAAGACCCAAATATCCAAATATTACTATTGGACTGAAACATTGTGTGAGGGAAGGGGGACATAGATTGTAAGTGTATAAATGACCAGAGATTTCTTTGTTTGGGATCCCTCTCCAGATGCACCCAGCTTGAGCTATTTTTCCACTGCACCATCTGAATAAACTATTTTTATAAGATTCAATGCCTGAGATTCTGCTTCCAGAAACCCAGGGTAAAGAAACTTCTTTAACATGAGGAAGAGTCTAGAGGTGGGCAGCTGTGTGAGGAGCACAGCTACCACTTTGTAAGCAACAAAGTATGATGGAGCTCTTCGTATCAATCAGGTCTTCAGCCATGAGGTGTCAAATAAATAAGAGCAACCATGTGTGCCTCTAGCACCCTCTTTTCCTCCCACTCTCGTGCTCCGTAAAGCTGTCTGCATCTATCACCCAACCAGAAAGTCAATGTCCTGGAAAAGACCAGCTGTGATTGAAGTGCAGTGAGACCTTCCCTGACCACACTGAACGTGTGCCTCAGTATGAAGCCTCAGAAATGGCTTCTCAGAATATACCAGGTAATTGACTGGCAATTTAAAGCTTTTGCCGCCGTATCTTCCTTACTCTGGTGTAAAAGCTGCATGTGCTAACAATTGCCTCATTATTCTCTCTCACACAGAAAAAAAATATATATAGATCTCAAAGGGAAAGCAAGTCCTCTTGTTACAACTCTGCCCCATCCAGCTAGATGTGACAAGGCCAGTACTTCAGCAGATCACCTGAGCACTGCAGAATTGCTGACTGTTGTCAGAATGCCTTTTTCTCCATTCTGCCTCCCTTTCTCTTCTGCAATAAAACGTCTGATTGTTTTCAATTGGCAAAATACTAAAACCTGCAGCTTGATCTCTATGGGAGACTCATTATGGCTGCCATTACATGGTCTTTGATCTTCAGGAAAGAGACAAGAGAGCAGAAAATATCTGGACTTAGGTGCTCATCATCAGAGCATCATTGTTGCACGTTACCAAAAAGGTTAGATTGACTCTATTATTCTCTTCAGCTGAAATTCAGAAAACAAAACTCATCCTAAGTGTGAATAAATGGTCCTTTTTTTTCTCTTTCTTTGCTCTGAACATATGCTCAAAAATGCACGTTTTTAAGCTAGATGTCTAAAATAATGTCCTCCATACACCTCAAGGTAATGACCCAGACAGGTGATTACTTCCAATTTTCCCATATCCGAACATCTTATTGAGCACTTCTTCGTGTGCAAGTGCAGATCTGTATCCGTTACCTACATATATCTCAAAAAAGAAGGGAGAAGAAAGCACACATAATGGAGCAGTGTGAAGATTTCATTGGTATGCACGCAGAAGAGTCACATTATTTATAGGCAGCGGACCTGAGTGGATTCTCAGGAAATCTTTATAACATGAAACACCCTCACATAGTCTGTATTTGCACTGGCATTGGGAAGAAGGTACACAAGTGATGCTTCATACCAGTGTAGACAACCATGGCCCATGAACATTCCCTTGCAGAGTTAAATTTACTAATACAGAGACACTGGAGAGGGTTCACTGGCACCCGTGGAGATGGAAGAAGGGAGCAGTAGCCGAGCGAACTGCCGCACTAGTACAATGGTGCAATCTCAGCAGCTGTGCTCAGAATACAAGCTGGTAGAGGACACAGGCTTGTGAGCAGGAAGTGCATCTCAGAGCGCAGCTAAACCTTGTTCACATGGATAAAAAGGGGTCTGTCTTCCTCTCCACCAACTTTTTATATGACAACCAATCTCACTCCAAAAGCACCCAAAACTCCAGGACTACAGAATCATAGAATCATTATGATTGGAAAAGCTCTCTCATCTAAGTCCAACTGTCTACCCAACACTACCATGACCACTTGCATATAGACCAGACCCTCTTTAGGACAGTTTTGTTATTTGTTGCTAAGAGCTGGCCTGAGGTCCTTTGCAAAACATCTCTTTAAACTCTGCCTAGCTGTAACAGGACTATTAGGTTTCATGGTCACTAAACTCACTCCCATGCATCTGGTAGCCACACTGCATGCTTGGCTGTCTCTGTGCAGAGCTGAGTGCTTTAACAAAAATTCAACTATGGAAAAAAAATCCAACTATTTCTTACTAGACTACAGTCAGCACAAAGATCAGCAATAGACGGTTAAAGGTCCTTTGTCCCAAAGGATCTGGAACTCAAAATTTGGCTTCGTCAAATGTGACTGATCTGGAGAGGAGGAAGCATTTTCCCACCACAGCATCCTTACTGTCTGGGAAATTTTAGAGCTGACATGGATGTCCCACTCCTACTGTCTTCTGTCTTCTTCTGGTAGTCACCGTATTTCATGCTGCAGAATCATAGAATGGTTTGGGTTGGAAGGGACCTTAAAGATCACCTAGTTTCCACCCCCTGCCATGGGCAGGGACACTTTCCACTTGGACCAGGCTGCTAAAAGCCCCAGCCAACCTGGCCTTGAGACTTCAGACAGACTCTGGTGATGCAGTGCAGTCACACCTTTAAATCCAGGAAGTGTCAGGTTTGACTCTGGCTGCCAGCACCTTCCTCTCTGCACAGCATGATCAGCACATGGTTCCCAAAATGTCCATTGTTATAAGTCACAGCCCTTTGTGCATCAAGGATGTCACAGGATAGAGTAAGTGAGGAGAACAGACTATTGAATTATGTCCTATGTCATGCACTGAAACAGGGTATTAATTATTGTAGAAGACACAGCAAGGACTGGGATAAAGGACTGAAAGGGACAGTTGGGTTATTGTGACCCATTCCCTGCTGCTACCAGTATCTTGTGACATCTCTTTCTTCATCTGAACAAGTTCTGACTGAAGAATAATCAGAGACTGGGAGGGCTGAGACATTTTTGAGGTGCATTGGCCCAAGTACATCAATACTGCCTAGCACCGCCACAGCAAATTGACATCTATGGATGTGCTTTGCACCTGATAAACAGCAGGACACACAGCATGCTGCCAGCTGCATATGCTCTCTCCATATCGATCAATACAGTAATTGGGAAAAAATACTGGCCAAACCCCTAGATGCAGCATGATTATTAGGGGGAAAACAAGAGGGAAGCCCCACCCTCATAAAGCAGGCAGAAAGCATTCTTACTGCAAGGACCAGCACAAGTTAAACCCTACATGCACCGTGGACAATGAGTGAATCTTCAAGAGTTAGATGTTGTCTGGATAAACACAGACCTTGCTTTGTAATGTCTGCTTTACTCTTTCTCACAGTCTAGTTAGCTTCAGGATCCAGCCTGAGGCTTGAACTTCACAATCAGCAATGTCTAGTCTAAGAGCCCTAGAAAACATTATGGTGCATGGAGCTTAGAGGAGGAAAAGGTATATGTGAGCAGAGTCCAGGAACCAAAGAATCCTGAAATGCAGTCTCAGCTCAGATTCATTTTCAGATTTTCTGTTACAATGTCTCATCTGCTATATATTATGAAGGCTGGAGGAATCAATTTATACAAGGCCCAGGATATGGATTAGCTGTTCTTGTTGACCAGCAGCATCTGGTGTTTGAATAACAGCAGCTCTACCTACCAATTTGTAAAGCTCTGATTAAAAGAATACTATCTGAAACAAAAACTAAGCCATGGTGTAACAGTTGGGCACAGGAGGCAGAGATGTATGTCTCTGCCATAGCAGGGGTTTTAATTTTAACTTCTTGAACATTTCATTCTTTGTTACTGCCTTGCTCAAGACAACCACTTTCCTCTCTGCTTGTCCATCTGCAATTTTGCAGAGAAAGAAAAACGATCAGCAGCTTTTCTTTCATCACATACTTCACATGAAACCAACTTCTCTGAATTCTCCTAGCACATACAATGTCCCTGCTGCTGCAAGATAAAATGTGTCACTGCTCCATCTGCTACTCATTTGCTGATGAGTCTGTACAGCAACATGCTGCTGAGCAGAATATTCCAAAAGAGAAGAAACTGTGCAGCCCAACAGATCTGACTTTGACAGAGCTAGGGCCAGGTCTCATTAATCATTTTGCTGTGCTTCTTACAGTACCTGGTGGAACATTGGGACTGCCTTCCCGTTTTAATATTTCATGGTACTAGTTAGACAACTCTTCATTTGGTGCAGGAGTGGAGAAATAGAGGCAGCAGGAGGTTCTTAATGCTAAATGCAGTACTGCTCTGATTTTCATAGGCAACAGTCCTTATTTTTGCAGCAAATAGTGATGATGATCCAGGTGCAGAACGTAAGATGCTGAAATTGTAAGATGCATGGTACTGAGGCATTGACAGTTACTTTGGATTCAGAATCACAGAATGTCAGGGGCTGGAAAGGGCCTCAAAAGATCCTCTAGTCCAGCCCTCCTGCCAGAGCAGGATCACCCAGAGCAGGTCACACAGGAACGCGTCCAGGTGGGTTTTGAATGTCTCCAGAGAAGGAGACTCCACAACCTCCCTGGGCAGCCTGTGCCAGGGCTCTGTCACCCTCACCGTGGAAAACGTTTTTCCTAATGTTTTTGTGGAACCTCCTATGTTCCAGCTTCTATCCATTGCACCTTGTTCTGTCATTGGACATCACTGAGAAGAGCCTGGCACCGTCCTCCTGACACTCTCCCTTGACATATTTATAAACACTGATGAGGTCACCCCTCAGTCTCCTCTTCTTCAAGCTAAAGAGACCCAGCTCCTTCAGCCTTTCCTCATAAGGGAGATGTTCCACTCCCTTAATCGTCTTTGTGGCTCTGCGCTGGACTCTTTCAAGCAGTTCCCTGTCCTTCTTGAAATGAGAGGCCCAGAACTGGACACAATATTCTAGATGTGGCCTCACCAGGGCAGAGTAGAGGGGCAGGAGGACCTCTCTTGACCTACTAGCCACATCCCTTCTGATACACCCCAGGATGCCATTGGCCTTCTTGGCCACGAGGGCACACTGCTGGCTCATGGTCATCCTGCTGTCCACCAGGACTCCCAGGTCCCTTTCCCCTATGCTGCTCTCCAACAGGTCAGTCCCCCACCTGTAATGGAACATGTGATTGTTCTTTCCCAGGTGCAAGACTCTACACTTGCCCTTGTTGTATTTTGTAACATTTCTCCCTGCCCAACTCTCCAGCCTGTCCAGGTCTTGCTGAATGGCAGCACAGCCTTCTGGGGTGTCAGCCACCTCTCCCAGTTTTGTGTCATCAGCAAACTTGCTGACAGGGCACTCTATCCCCTCATCCAGGTCATTGATGAATATATTGAATAGTACTGGTCCCAGTACTGACCCCAGAGGGACTCCACTAGATACAGGCCTCCAGCTAGACTCTGTCCCATCGACCACAACTCTCTGACTTCTTCCTTTCAGCCAGTTCACAATCCACCTCACTACCCCATCATCCAGACCACACTTCCTCAGTTTAGTTATGAGGGTGCTGTGGGAGACTGTGTCAAATGCTTTACTAAAATCCAGATAAACCACATCCATGGCACTGCCATCATCTATCCACCTGGTTATGTCCTCATAAAAGGCTATCAGCTTGGCCAGACATGACCTCCCCTTGGCAAAGCCATGCTGACTGCTCCTAATAATCTTCTCATCCTTGATAAGCCCAGAGACAGCACCAAGGCCAAGATGTTCCATCACCTTTCCAGGGATGGAGGTGAGGCTGACCGGCCTGTAGTTACCCAGATCCTCCTTCTTGCCCTTTTTGAAGACTGCGGTGACATTTGCTTTCCTCCAGTTCTCAGGCATCTCACCTGTTACCCACAACTTACCAAAGATGATGGAAGGGGGCCTAGCAATGACTTCCACCAGCTCTCTCAGCACCCGTGGGTGCATCCCATCATGGTCCATGGATTTATGGATGTTCAGATTGCCCAACTGATCCCTAACCCAGTCCTCATCAACCAAGGCAAACTCCTCCTTTATCCTGACTTCCTCTGGGGCCTCAGGGCTCTGGGACTCCTGAGAACAGTTTCCAGCAGGACAGACAGAGGCAAAGAAGGCATTCAGCAACTCCGCCTTCTCTGCATCCTCTGTCACCAGGGCACCCACCTCATTCAACAGAGGGCCCACATTGCCTCTGGTGTTAGTTTTATCTGCAATGTATTTGAAGAAGCCCTTTTCGTTGTCCCTGACCTTCCCTGCAAGGTTTAATTCCAAGGAGGCCTAAGCTTTCCTAGTTGCCTCCCTACATCCTCTGAGCACAGTCTTATACTCCACCCAAGAGGCCAGCATCTCCTTCCATGATCTACAGACTCTCTTCTTCCACTGGTGTTTGCCCAGCAGTTCCCTGGTTAACCGTGCGGGTCTCCTGGCTCTCTTTCTTGACTTCCTACCCATTGGGATGCGCTGATCTTGAGCCTGGAAGAAGTGGTCCTTGAATACTAATCAACTATCTTGGGCCCCTTTACCTTCCAGTTTCCTGTCTCATGGGTTTTCCCCTAGCAATTGCTTTAAAAGGCCAAAGTTGGCCCTGTTGAACTTTAGGGCTGTGATCCTGCTTGGTGTTCTGTTCCTACCACACAAGATTCTGAACTCAACTTCAACTTCCTCATCCTGCTCAGGTGGTCTGTAATAGACACTCATCACAGTATCACTCATGCTAGCCTGCCCCTTCATTCTCACCCACAAACTCTCAACTTGCTCCTCATCTGCCCCTGGACAAAACTCAATACATTCCAGTTGCTCACTCACGTAAAGAGCAACTCCACAACCTCACCTTGTTGGTCTGTCTTTCCTAAAAAGGACAGAGCCACCCATGACCATGCTCCAGCCATGTGAGCTGTCCCACCATGTCTCTGTAATTGACAACAGATCATAACCCCTTGACTGCACACAGATTTCTAACTCCTCCTCTTTGTTGCCCATGCTGCGTGCATTCATGCAGAGGCACTTCAGCTGGGCTATCGACCATGTCACCTTCTTGATGGAACACCCCTTAATTCCCTTGAGGTGTTCTATGGATGTTTCTCCGGTGGCTCCTACTACCTCAGAAGCCTCTGGTTCATCTCTGTAAGACTTTAACTGTGCTGCTGCACCCTTGTCTCGCCTCAGAGCAACCGGTTGAAGGCCTTTAGTAGCATCCTGTCCCTCTAACCCTGCTGTGTCATCCCACAGCGTGTCACAGACAAGTCTGATGTTGTTATTCCCCTCCTTGTTCAAAATTAGATTAAAGCCCTGTCAATCAGCCCTGAAATCTCTTGGGCAAAAACCCTCTTTCCTCTTTGGGAAAGGTGACTCCCGTTTGAGGCTAGCCAGCCTGGTGCTGTGTGGGCCATCCCATTGTCAAAGAACCTGAACTCGTGGCGGTGACACCAGCCACGGAGCCATGTGTTAATAGACTGGATTCACCCGAATCTCCCAGTGTCACTGCCCATGACTGGAAGGAGACATGAAAATATAACCTGAGCCCCAGATTCCCTCACTGACAGTCCCAGGGCCCTGAAGTCCCTTTTAATGGCTCTTGGACTACAGGTTGCAGTTTCATCTCCACCTACATGGAAGACTGCTAACAGGTAATAGTCTGAGGACCTGACCAGACTAGGGTGTTTCCTAGTGATGTCCCTAGTGATGATCCTGCCCAGTGCCTGCTTACCGTATTTGACTCTTACTGCATGTTTTGGAGAAACAGACACCAGCCACAACATCAGCCATGGGGCAAAATTCAGAGGAACATGGCAAGAGATGTGCAACCCCTGGCCGCTCTAAGTGGAGGCTTCCCACCATGCACAGAGATTGTGCAGGAGACTGGATGGATGTACCACTATTCTAGCAAAAGCCAGGGAAATCTCTTGGGGACCAGCTCTGCCTTAGAGAAGAAACACCTGCATTCCCCTCTGCTGGGGGCCTGATTCATGAATGGGGGTAGGTAAACCTAAAGAAGCTGGGGTGTCCCATCATCTCTCAGTGAGGTACACAGGCCCCACTAACATCACCTCAAGTGTGAAATATCCCATATCACCCTAAATGTCCCCCACTGAAATCAGTACCATCAATGTCCCATGGGCTCAGATTTAAAAAAAAAATAAATAAATGACCATGACACCTGCAGCTCCTCCCCTCTCCCCTTTCACACCCTACTCTGCACGAGGGAAATGCAGGGTCCTGCTCTCCTACAGCAACCCAGCCCACTGCCCAGCAGTCCTCTTACTCTGTCCTCCCTGTCCTCACCACAGCATCCCTCATCCTCACAGCCCCACCATCCTGGGTGTACCGACATGTCTGAACCTAAAAAGCCTTTACTCAGAGCCAAATAGTGTAAAAAATATCTCCTTTTCCTTAGAGGGCAGACTGCAAAAGCAAAAGAAATAGTTTTTCCATTCAGGTAATTCACGTCTGACTGACCCTCCAGCCAGCTGCATCTGAGTAGACTGCTCCATTACTTAGGGCCTGGGGAGGCCTCTGGTATCTCAAGAGCTCTTAACCTCTTTTTCTGTGCAGAGGCAGCAATACACCCAGCACTGCATCCTCTTTATATCAAATTAAGTGGAAGCCACACATTTGAAAAAAAGTTTCCTAATAGCCACGTCTGTCTAAGTGTATTTTTAAGATTTAAAAGCAAAGAAGACAATTGCCAAAACATGAATGTAATTCTACTTTTCAAAATAATTGAGAGGAGGAAATGATGATTATTTGCACTTCAATTTCATTTTTCAATGCCTGATCTCTACTGAATTACAATCTGCCTTTGAACTCTTAATGTACAGCTCTTTCCTGTACTTGACGTAAATAATGTTGTTATAGTACATGCCCAGTCACAAAGGATACACAGACAGACAGATACAAGAAAAGTGAAGAATCTGAAAGCAAGGTGATAAGATTTTCAAGGCAGAAACATATTTTTCTACTTATCATTGCCTAAAGATAACACTGTTTGAAGCACAAAGACATGTAGCTTTTTGTATTTGATGAAAAGGTTACTAAAAAAAAAAGAGAAGAAGAAATTACAACATTTTCCCCCACTCTTTCTGATCTGAGTCAGAGGAGAAATCAAGCATGCCTGAAGGGGAAAGCAAGGCAACTGCCTTAAGACACTTTCTGAAATTCAAGGTTTTGCTGAACAACTATGTAGTAAAGTTATAATCCAGGTTGAATTTGATAACACAGAATCCTTAAATATAAAAAGTCAGGTTTCTAAGACACCTGATAAAGAAGAGCCCTAAAGGGGAACTGTCAAAGAGCAGCTATTACAGTATACAACAATTTCATTACCAACTTGACGATCTGACAAAGGCAAACATCTCTCACCAATAGAGATGTGTGAATAACTTATCCTTTTAGATCAGTGGTTCAGCCAGGGAGAGAAAAAATACTTTAGGTAGACCTGAAGCAATTTATTTTAAAAAATATTTTTCTTAAAATATATTTTTATATATACATAAACCTGTATGTGTGTATATATTCAAGAAATGGTAGCAATTTGTTTTGGCTTGAACTACTCATTTGAACCTCAAACAATTTTGTTTCACATTGTAGCATTTCAAATAACAGGAAAAGCAGGAATTGCTAACTGCACACTATCACAAAATCAGCAGGGCATCATATCTGCTAATTCAGCCGGGGAAAGAAAAATCTAGAAAGAAAGGAAAAATCCAGAGACAAACCCTTTTTCTACCCAGCTCAGAACAGGGTTTCAAACCTGTTTATCAGGAGAGATTTTTAAGCATCAAGATCCCTCCAGACCAACTCAGTTCTGTTGAAATTGATCCACTTTGTTATCAACACTGGAAACTATTCCTCACATCTGCAACATTATTTTAAAACAAAAATCAGGCATTATATGCCTGGTTATATGCAATCTCATATTGCAGATGTTATCTTCATGAAATAGTTGCACACCTCTTAGAGGTAGGGTATATGGCGACTTTTTAGTTCAGAGGATCAAGCATAAAAGAACTATCCAAGGTATTTATTTTACCATAGCTATAGTAAACACCAGAGTTGAAAAACAGGGCCTAATTCTAATCAGAACTTCCCAGCTTGAAAACTCCCTTTAGTTAAATCTAACTTGATTCAAAGCAAAATATCTAAGTATTTTGAAATAATCCCATTGCTGTCACTGTACATGGAGTTGCTGCAGGATGAACAATGCAACCTGCATCTTGAGGCAGAATGAGGACCACAAGCCTGTTTTACAGGGTCTTGTCATCCCAAAAGCAACCTTGGCAACAGCTGGAAGCTTAACTAGATCCTCCAGTGAGGACTGACACCCTAAAGTTATTCTCCTTGTCCTAGATCTCATGACTGCCTCACCATGCTGCTTCCAGCTCTTGTGCACTCACACTGTGATTTAACAGGCTCCTCCAAACCCTCCAAGGCAGCAAAAACCTCGCAGCAACTACCTGAAAACTTCAAGACCCCATAACAAGGCGGGAGATAAGGCTCACCCCGGTACATTGAACGAACCAGGGCAAACAAATAAAGCTGCTTTGCAAGTCCTAATTGCTCATTACCAAGATGCAAAGGAGAGCAAATTTGGACGGCTGTAAGCAGCAATCTCATGTCACTATTCCTCCAAGCAATCTCCCTCAGTCTTACCCATGGTCAGCAATTACCACATGAGCCTCACCCCCCATGACACTCCTCTGGGAACTCATGTACTAACCACACTTTCCGCCACTTCTTAAAAACTGCAGATGGCAGCAAATTTTGTTGGCTGGCCACTTAGTGTTTTTTTTACAGAGAAGAGATATGTTGTGAAACAAAGTCTTTCAGAAGTAGGAGAAATGAAGGGTATTTATAAAAATAACCAGAATCCTTCCCCAAGGCGTTCTGAATAAGACATTCCCAACAGCCTTAAGGTTCAATGTCAGCAATGCAAGGGTCGATGAAGCATTGAAAAGGCACACCTCTCTCCATAATTAAAGGGTAACTTCATTTCTGATGGCTTCAGTGGAGTGACAGTGAGTACGCGATTAACTCGATATCCAGGGAACTACACGCACGCATAACGTCCCAGAAGAATCAAGCACTGACAAGGTGGAATGAAGGTGAAGGAGTTACACAGTGAGAAAAGTTGGGCAACAGTAAAAATCAGCGATAATACTAACCTGCCAGTAGATCTAAAAACATTTTGAGTGTGCACTCTTGCACCAGCTAGTGAATCCCTTAGTCTGCGTACTGTTTCCCTCATGTTCAGCCTGTGCTATTTGCCCCATCCTCAACCATGAACAACCTCTGGAGAAATGCCTGATCAGTCTCTGCTGTCTTTCAAAACCCAGTGTCAGCTGTGGACATCTCAATGGTTGGCATTTACGGCAAAGAAACACTTCACAAAGAACAAGATGGGCTTCTAAGGAATAAGACAAAGACGCGCGCTGTAGTTTAACAGATTTTTTTGAGAAACGCAACACACAGTAGCCCCAGCATGAATCCTAGGCCAAGTGTATGGGTTACTATTGGCATCAAGAGCACTTCACTTGTATTATCAGGAGCCAGGTATGAATTTGGGAGACCTCTCTAAAAAATTACTGGTGTATAAGCATTTTCACTCTGGAAATTAGTGGTGGGGTCTTTTTGTACTCGACTAATGAGCAGTCCCATCCAAGAACTTTCCCCAGAAAAAAAAGATAACTTAGGTCTGTAGTGAAGATTTTATTCTCTCAGACATTCCAAGCCCAGGACAGTGAGCTGACCTCCATAGAGCCAGAGAACACACCCTGCCTGGCAGTGCTTAGCATCCTGTTTGCTTGCCTGCAAAGGGCCTGTCACCATCCCAACCTCTGCCAGAGCTGGACTGGGGAAAATCACTTCTTGGGTAATGGGTCCAACCAGCTCTGTAGCTGTGTCCTTGAGGACTTCCTGCCCCAGCAGTGAAAAATCTATCTCCTCGTAGCAGTACTGCATTCACAGAAAATCTTTTTTTTCCTCCCCAAGTCTTCCTAAATGTTCAAATTCTCATCTGTTCTTCAATCAGAACTGCATGAGCTTTACAAATCCCAGAGATAAACTCTTGCTTTTATACCTAATACACCTGGCATCCAAACCTCACCAGCCCACTCACAAGTCTATTGCTCCTCAGCTGGAACACATTGATCTGCTCATCTTTCAAGCTTGCAGCAGCCACAGCAACACAACTGCAGTTTCACCCAATTCATCAATGGTCTTGGCTACAGCTTACATCACTTTTCTTGCTTCCTTCCTGCTCTGTCCCTTGGGTCTTTGAGCCATCCTACAGCATCTCATTAGCTTAACTTCAGAGCAAAACGATTCTGCTCTTGCAGGTTTTGCTGGAGTCTGCCTGGTTACATACAGACCTCCCTTAAAACCTGGACTCATAAAGGAAATCCCCAGTCCTGACATGGAGCTTCACTTTAAATCTACGAGAACAGCCAGTTGAATTAGCAACACATTCTTTCCATACTAAAACACTTTCATCCAGGGCATCACACATTCCAGCTTTCCGGCAGGAATACCTTTATTTTATGTCTGGATTTCAAGCCCAGAGAGATCTCCAGCTCAATTGCCACATATCCACAGATTCCTACCAGAGACACTGAGCTACTTGCTAAGCTGAGCAGAATGTACTCAAGCCCAGGCTTTTGGAGAGCCTGAACTGGCTCTCTAGGGTGACCACATGTCTCAGCTCAGACATCCCTATGCCTGTGGTATATGAGGTGCCCAATTATTCTGCTCTTGCATGTCAGTAAGTCTGTCAGGCCTCAAATTCTGCTTGCTGTGCCTGCAGAGCACCTCTGTTCAAGAGACATGCCTGCATTCTGATGCAACATGAAAATGGCCACACGTGCTCTATTGCAAAGCACAGGCTGCCGAGAGTCAGGGTCCCCTTGGTACCGTGGGGCTGAAAGGGCCAGTGCTTCACCAGGAGCTTTGTGCAACGGAGCAGGCAGAGCGGTCGCTGTCTGCTTCGCTTGCTTCAGGCCCTAGGCACATCGTGCCTCGCCTAGAGCCAGACCTTAGCAGGGCCCTTCCAGGATTGGTTCTGTTCTTCCCTTCTCACAGACTTGCAAAGAAGTGAAATCTCAGCTTCCGGGGGGCTGGCGAGAGGAGCAGGGTTTCTAGGTGAGAAGAACAGGCCAAATGCTCTCTTTCTATCACCCTCCAATGTGCCAGCTTCACAAACCTGCTGACAGTCCTTGGGAGCTGATGACATTTTTCAAAACATTGACAAAAATAGACAAGCACTCCCCCCCCCCCCCCCCATTGAAAAAAAACCTCATCAACTATTTTCTCAAAGCCCTTCTGCTCTCCACTCTTTGACCACTTTCACAGGAGGCTCTTCTCTATCAAAATATTTACATAGACTCACCCCATTCCATAGTAAAACACCTTCTCTTTTAGGGAGCAGCTGACACGTCAACGCATTAAGAGGTGCTAACATTTTAATGGCAACTCTCATATGTTCTGAATTCCGGTCCTGTCCCCTGATGCGAGAAGAACTCCTAGTGACTCCTCCCGAAAAGATTTGCTTGGGAGTTTAATATAATGGTTTAACATAATGTAAATTAAGCTGTTAATACCTGTAACTAACACTAGAAATAAAGTTAAAGAGAAATAAACATGGTTTTAAAAACATAATTCATAACTCCTTGCTTGTATCTTGGGTCACTGTTAAAATAGTTTTGGGGTTTACAGCCACTTCCATTTAGCAACACTAATACATCAATTTGCTTCTGTAACCTGAGTACACACACATGCTATATATACAATGTCTTTTGGCAATATGCAATAGAACTGAGTAAGTGTAAGACCATTACTTTTTTCTCTTAAAAGATACATTTATTTCCATACTGCTCATACCAATCCCTTAAAATCCATAATTAAACCCTGTTGGATGTAAATGTACCAAGATACTTATTCTAGAGGGGCAATCCAAATCCTCTATGTAAGTAGAGATTAATATGACTATTACAAATAAACTTGCAGGAAATGAAGCATTTTGCCCATTATGGGAATAAACTTGCAAGATGAGAAACATTTTGGCTCTCATTCAACTTGACCTTAATATACTTACATCCAGCATACGCCTAAGTTCCCTGCAGACCTAGAACCGAAGTCATTGACCAGATCAGGGGCATGAACTCATGCATCCTCAAGGATCAAACGCTTAGAGATAAACAATGTTCTTGTGACAAGTACTGTGATATGTATGAATAATCAGATATCACAGGCAGAGTGAAATCACACAGTTCTTTAGAACCCCAAATCCAAAGCAATTGAGATTGAACTCTTCGAGCGGCTAGGTCTACTAATGAAAACTGGGCCTTCCTCCTAAGCTCCTCAGAAATAAGCTTTGCTTTGCGTGGCTCGGATTTTGAAGAATTCCTCCTGCTTCTTATGTCTCTCTATATTCAAGTAGCTCTTTTCAGGCAAGGTAGAAGTGGTGTGAGACATGCTCACTCCTTGTTGCCTTTGCTAACTAAAAGCTCACCATGCTAAGCTGGAGTTGTACAGAGCATAATTCTGTAGAACTCATTCTATACACATGAATTCTGCTTTCCAGAATGAGGCAAATGAAGCTTTAGAAGCCTCCAAAGATCTCATGTGCACGCAAGAGATGAAGTCAGCGCTGCAAGCGTTACAGTTGAACTGCAGTCCTGCAAGCTGACAGTGTCTTTGCACTCCTAGGATTAGCTGTATGTACTACCTAGCCTGCTCCAGCAAGTCCAAGAACACACCTAAATCATTGACGGTGTTATCTGTCTTTAAAATAAAAGGTCACAAATAAACACTATCCACGCTGCAAGCCCACAAACCTGAATGTAATGTTTTTCAACCCCATATGAGCTGGTGCCAGAATATGGTGCCATATTCTGACACTAAGGAAAATAAGGAAAATCATTTTAGTGACTGAACAGCTATGAAGCTAGTTAGTCAAGGCCAGCCAAGAACACACCGAGATTGTCTTTTGGATTAGAGAGTACTAGCTCCATTGGAATTTGGCTCTTGTTGCTTTATTTGGTTCTACTGATATTTTGGTAGGTTCCTCAATATTACTGTATTTGGCTTATGCTGAACAGTATCTGTGACTGCTCCCTGTTCGACTCATCTACAACTGAGCCAGAGACTCCAAAGAAGAGAAAGAATAAAATGAGAAGGGTTGTGATGTTGGAACACTAAGTGTTGTCACATAATTATTACAAGAAATACTTGTAAAAAATACTAAGTTAATATAAAGATTGTCTTAGTCAGATAGAAACAGCATGAAGTTAACACCTGGTCTCATTAATATGCATGTCAACCTGCTTCCAAGATAAATAGCAGCATTCATGTAAACCATTTATTATAAAAGCAATCACGCAGAGAAATACATGATCCAATTCATGCAGAGGTTTTAATTTAATGTTTAGATCACAATTTTAGCTGTTTAAACAGAGCATCAAAAATAAATAATAACCAAACACAAATGCTTACTTTACATTTGGTTTAATCTTCAAGAGAGATATAGGCTGCCAGAGGTGTTCAACAATTTGGGACTCGCAGCAAAATTACTCCCAAAATCCAGTGGTTCTGTAATTTGAATAATTGTCTCCAGTTTATGGGAAACTAGATTATGGCTTCCATTTCTTCCCTCTTCATATCAAGACTACCCATATTCACATGAATTTCTTAAACTTCCAGGATTAAGAAACTCTAAATAGTCTTAAAAGTGATCTAGGAAAAAATATCAGAAACCTCAAGAGAGAAACTGAAAAAGAGGCCTCACGTCTCAATCAAATAAAAGCTTCATACATCCCCACTGTTTGGTTTGGAGTGACATTCAGACTACTAAGAGCAAAGTCAAGATGCACACAGCAGTACAATGTAAGGCCTATTCTGCCCTCAGCCAAGCAAGGACAGGCATGGACAAGAAAGGAGACACTCCAGCAGTGGGGCAGGGCTTGCACCATATTCTTTGATTTTAACTACAGATGTCATTCTTCTTTCCTCAGGTAAATGCTGAGCATCAAGAACTGCCAGAAAATCCAGGTGAGACCTAGAGCTATGGGCTTTGTCTTCAGGTCCTTGGTAGTTCAGCCCTCCATCCAAGGAGGACTAATTTAATCAGGCCAGTGGGGAGCCAGTGGGATGAGACAGACAGGACTACTTGTAATACTCTGACCCAAGCATAAGGGAAGCCCTAGAGATGTCAGGCAACCCTCCATTCCCGAGTCCTATCATAATATGGTCTAGAACCACAGATGGCAGCGACAATGAATCAGGTGGACCCACTCCCTGCTTATACTCCTCTGTGTTACCTTCTTTAGAGATCAGCATCACCTTATCCCTCTGAAAGATTTTTTTTAAATGGAAGGATGACCAGTCAACAAAAAAGGAAACAGAATACATGTTACCTCAGCAGTTATCTCCAGAAAGTCTACTCCTACTCTTATCTGCAGTAATAACATCCCAATAGCTTCCTTTATCTCCTCCTTTAGTCCCTCTTTAAGAATTATCCCAGTTTCCTGTAACTGCATTGTTATTTCAACAGAGTGAAAAGGAGTCCACTTTCCATCTCGTCCCTTTACTTCTGCTATGAGCTTTAGCTCACTCCAACCAGAGAAAACATTAGCCACACTCTGGTACAAAAAACCAGTCACCCCTAATCTTTGGTTTTCCCATTTACCGTATTTCGACTACAGCTGCTTGGATTTCTGTAACAGAGTCAGTGAAGAGATCCCAGAAAAGTCACAGCAGATATTATTAATGTCATACTTAGCAGTTCTCTATGATTAAATTTCCACATTCAGAAAACTCCCCCACCTTATAGCTTAATCAGAGAGCAGATTGTATTTGCTTCCCCAAAGGCACCTTGAATGTTTGTTTACAAATTGTGACTTTTCAATAAAACACCCTTCTCCCTCAAAAAAAAAAGGCTCTCATATAAGTAAAGTTTATATTCAGTGTTTTTGTGTCAAGCAACCTCAAATTAATGACTTGTATACTGGCATAACACTTAACTGTATCCTGCTCCTATGCACCCCGGCTCTAATATTCTTATTCTGATGCTTACCATAAAATTCTTCTCTCCAGTTGAATAACTCAACAAATTGCTGTGATGTACATAACACAGGTAATAAAGAGCTGGCAAACTTCACATTCACATTAAGGTAGCCAGCTACCTCATAAGCTTTTGTTTAGCCATGATAGATGGACCATTATTAACAAGCAGAAAAAGATGCTGTAGCAGGTCACTTAGTCCAATTCCACTCATTGCTTACATTCATTGAAGAAAGACGAAGATCCACAGAGCACAGCTTGTCCATCAATAAGACTGCTTGTATGAGATTGGAAAGCCTTCATTAATGTAAAGCGAGACATGTAATTCCAAAATGAGCAATCAGAAGAGAACCTACTCTGCGTGTGTTCTTGCACAAGAATGTTTGCAAATGGAATAAAAACTATACTGGAAATCTCAACTCACCCAAAAAGAGTCATCACTCACCACCTCCGCAGAATATTTTTTACATCTGTCCAGTTAGGCAAGATGCCACAATAAAGCCAGACAATAAAAGCTGCCATGAGAACAAATGGCTGAACCTATTCAGAAAGTCTGGGTAGCTCTTCAAACATTTCAATCAATTTTCTTTGATTAGCAAATATATCACTTTCCCCCTACTGACAAACTTGGGCTGTGCATGCTACCAACCGGCACTGGGCAAACCGCTCCCACCTCCATTCAGAGGTGAAAAGAATCAAGCTGGAGACACCAACAGCACCAGCAGTAACTTAGAGGAGTCCCCTGACAGAGGCAGAAGTGTGCACCCAGTCTTCTTGTGACTCTTAATTCTTCTGTCATATTGTGCCTCATCGTCACTAAGCATCAAACACAGTCCTAGTATAAACACTTCTTATGTAGGATCAGAGGCAAATGGTCTGAATTTGCACGCTGAGTTTTTATTTTTTTTTCCAGCTCCTTCGTACCTCATTTCAGTGCCACTTGTGTATTTCTGTTACTGCTCTTGGAGCTACATTGTTCCTGTGTGATGCTACAGCATCTGAGAACGATCTGTTTGCTCAGCCTCAGGCCCTTACCTTTGGGAAACAGTCAGATCCATTTGATGTACTAGCTAAACATTGTACTTCTGAAGTCTGCATTAAAAAAATTTATGGAAATCCCATTACACTGGATAGCTCAGAGTACTGCAATGTATTCAGTGCCAAGTGCTTATACACAAAAGAACAAGCAGATATTGGCCTAATTCTTGGCATGCTGAAAGCTGAGACACTCACATACCATATGACACTGTGGATTTAGCTAGAGAGAAACAGCCCAGGAATAAGCTCACGAATTTAGGTCTTTTGCCTGGCCACAGTCACAGTCAGGCACGCTATTTCACTCGCTGTTTCACGAGTCCTCATGTGCTCACCCAGAAACTTGAAGGGTAAGTTTACTATCATCTGACTAAAGCAGATTGATAGATTTCAGATGAGCAGGGTTCTTCTGTATTGGTTCTTTCTTACCAGTCTGTACTTGACTTGTGATGTGGACTACGCAGAATTTTCACTGCTCTCTGTTGGAGAGTAAAATAGTTTACTTGCTGAATATTAGGATTAAATGTGGGATCACTCAAAATTACAACGAATTGAAACTTGTTTTGTCTAATGAGTGACATTGCTTAGCATGAGTAGCCAGACTTACTGAAGCCTTAGGTCACAAACTGAGGACTTTTACCTAAATACTCTGAGCTTACACTGAAGAAACACCCATAAACCAGCATTAATTAGAAAGAGATCAACAGAAACTGTATCCTTGAGATAAGAAAAGGATGCTCACCTGGAGAGAGAGAAAGGATCAAGAAGATCCCATAACCAAAAATTACTATTGGACCGAACCATTGCATGAGGTAAGGGGAATTTAGATTCTAAGGGTATAATTGCCCAGAGATTTCTTTGTTCGGGGTCCTTTCAGCTTTAGCTGAAACAAATCGATGCTGTGGCAGAACCTAGGGCCTGAACCCTTCTTTACAGCCAAGGGCTAAGACTAGATCCAGCCACACCAAGACTTCTCTATGTGAGGAAGTTTAGAAAGCATGGGGGTCCAGTCTGAACCTCAAGGGAGTCTTCCTGGACTCTTCCATAACATTCTCACTACTTTTTTCCTTCAAAACTGCAAGTTTCAATGAAAGATACAACATGAGGAAGGAAGTTTCTACAAAATTTTGTAACTAATTTTCAGCCTATTCTATATCCCACTCAAAACATATTAAACATAGTATCAGAAAATAGCTGGAAAATGTCATATGTGCACTGCTGAGAGAAGCTCTGAACTGTCCTGTGTAAGAGCACATCTTCATGCGGCTGACAGATGGACCTTGCCTTGCCCTCGAGTGTACAACCACAACTGCCACCAGCCCAGCAGCTGAAGGGTCTCTGGAGGTAATGCAGGAAAACACAGGAAGGCAGAATGGGTGGCTGCCTTCTTTGCAAATTGGGTCAAAATCTTTAACTACTGTGTTACACCACAGACAAATTCTTTGCTCAAGATTGCTGATACAGTCTGCAATCCATAGGCCAGCGCAGTCAAGTTGTGGCAGAGCTAAAGATGTATCCAGACCAGTAGTTCACATTAAAAAACTGCAACATCTTAATTTTTGCATGGGTTAACAGTATAAAACAGCCCAGTTTTCCTCAAAACAGTGAGGCCATGAGGAAAGGTACTCTCATTCAAGCTGCTCACAGTGATTCTTCAAGGAGATAAATGCTTGGAAAGGGAAAACTAGAAAACAGCTGCTCCTTTTACTCTAAGACATAGAATCAAAACTACTGTAGCCATTGCAGAGAGAACAATACTGGATGGGAGTGATCCTGCCTACTTTTGTGTGTACCTCCCAGCCAAGTACCTCACTGTTACACCAGGACGGCTGGCCACAGATGCAGCCCCCTCCGCTCTGTACAGCTTTCTGCCCCTCCACTGCCTAGGGATGGAGCACTCCCTGCTTCTCCCAGAGAACAGAGTCTACAATTCTCTGCGCGTAAATGGGACAAGGGAGAACTCTCTTGTTTCCCGTGGGCTAACAGGAGAATCAAACTGATGCTTGTCCTCCTCTCACAGGCTGCCTTGCATGTATAAATAGTAAAGCCCTCAGAAGTTGCCCATAATTGCTGAGTCTGGAGAGTAGCTAATTTTAGTCAATAGCAGAGCTTTTAAAGCAGAAATTCTTCATCAGCACAACCCTTTATTGCTGGAAGATAACATCTCTTTCACCTGACAGACTTGTGTAGTTCTGTAGTTCTGGTGACACTAATGAGTTAACCGCTCTGGGAACAGGTGAGTCAGATCCTTCTAGGTGGCTTGCTTTAAGCTGTCAACTGCTGGCTGCACCATAACTCCCTGCTACTGACTTAAATTTTCCAGGGTAACACATTCCTTATGCGCTTCCTGTATCTGCTTCTTCTCTCTTCAGATCTTAACTTTATTCCCTAAACTTAGACCCACCACAGATCAGGCCATGAAGTGTCAGAAAGATCCTTAAATATGAATTCATCCCCTTCCTCCCACATAACCCTCACCTGCCATCACCTCCCTGAATATAGTCACCTTCCCTCTGCATTCTCAGTCCTTTACTCACACTTTGGTCTTTTACAGGCTTAGTAAGATGTAGGTCTACTTTGAAATGCGGCTCCTGCCTGACATTTTTCATAAGATTCCATGTTTATTGCCTCAAAGTGACTTCAGATCAGACATGTTATGTTCAAGAGAACCAAACTCGGCAAAGTTTCTGTCAGCTCAAGTGCTTGGCTGCTATCCTGCCTTCCTCAAAAGGTTCTGCAGGATGAAGCATGCATTTTGAATAGTTCCCTGCAGAAAAAGTACCACTGGTCTCTAACCTTGTCCACAGGACTAACAGGCCACACTCCAATCCAAACTGAATGCATCACTAAAGTCACTGGATCTGATTCCATAGGCACAGGGAACAGATCCAGTGCTAGTACTGGTTTCGCATTTACCAAAGTCCTACTGCTTCAGATTCACATGACTTAAACCTTCTATTTCACACAGTGACTCTTTCACCCTGAGACTAGCTCCTAATCCCACTCATTTTGGCGCCCTTTCAATGATGTTACCAAAAGCAGTGCTGGTATTAAAAGTTGTCTATAGACAAACTCCCCTCTGCCTTCCATATCTGGCACCTACCGTCTCCTCAGCCTGCTCCTTCCTCTCCTCTTCCGTATCTCCTGTGTGGCGTCTTCCATCAGTGGAGGCTACGATTTTAGTGGTATCACCTGCTAAACTGCCTTCCAAGTCATTGAGCAAAGCTGTAGGAAAGAAGCAAATGAACAAAGTTTTCATGGATCTTCATGTGAAAACTTAGCTCTTTTTCCTTTTGAGCAACGTCAAGACTTAGACATTGCATTTTTGCAATTCTAAGGGGTCAGTGAGCCATTCTGAACATGAGATCATGATCTCATCAGATGCAAGCTCTTCAGGTTGTTAAGCTGAAAATGCTTTCCAAAGGCACTGAGAACTAACCAAACTGGATGGAAACAAGAACTGCAGAAAACTCTCAGGGCAAACAGAGACAAGTGGCTTGCAGGTTCTGTGGTGTACCATTATGTGCAAGGAATGTTTTGGGCTCAGTGGCAATGACGTGATACATTAAGTAAGCCTTCCTTGGGCATAAAAGGACAACACAGACTGATACAAAGCTATAAAGAGGTCTAAAGGACACCAAAATATCAGGCACTGATGACTGGCCAGACTGAAGTTAACAGCTGTGAAAAATCAGAATAAAAAAAAAATGGGTAAAACAAATGAAAGATAATGCAAGACATTCAGACAAATAATAATAAAAACTTCAAGTCCAGAAGGCACATGGAGTGCTCTGAGTGAAGCAGCCTGAATGGCTCAGAGGGATACAGCAGCTAGGCTAATTTATCGAGATAGCAAAATGGCATTCTCTAAACCAAACTAAATTAATTATTTGCCTCAGTGCTCCCAAAGGAGAAAAGCTGACAGAAAATGACATGTCATATAATTCTCAGGGTGACAAGGAGGGGAACTAGCAGAGATGCAAGGGTTGAGGCCTATACATCCCTACTTGGCTGCCTAGGGCAAGCCCTTTAGTTGATGAATACAGACAACACACCAATGACCTGCCAGCAGTGCTCTGCGGTGAGGAAAGGTCTGATCATTTTCATGAAGCTCAAGACAATCTCGAGGTCTGACTCTCTTTTGCCACAGTCTTCATATCTCCATTTCTGCCTGCGCAAAGTGACTATGAAATTCTTCCAAATGAGAATTCGCCTTTTTTCTTGGTGGCAGCTCAACACTCCCTCTTCACGGCTATAACTGTCTAGACAAGGTGCAAAGAAAAAAAATCAGGCATGAACTCACATCACTATTCACAAGGGAAACAGGTCAGAAGCCTTTTCCAAAGTCATGTGATATTAACAGTGGGGAGACCTGACCTTCATCAAGCTAGGCACAGCCCCTGTGAGCTCTTGTTGCCTCACCTCGGGTTAAGGGGTTGCTGGCTTCCTGATACCAAAGGGACCTCAATGTAAGACAGATTTCCAGAAAAAAAACAATATTTAGATCACTCAGTTTTCCTCTCAACATCAATGTCAGTTACAATTTTTCCTTTTCATAACTCACTTCCATTACAAAATAGCTCCCCTTAGTGTCTGAGGATACCCATGCACGGATCCTGTGCAATGTGTTGTAACCACCCTCTGCCCCATGAATGCCTAGAGAATAGCGACTGGTCCGAGGACCTTGCTCTGTCCCTCCGCCTCCAACAACATCAACAGCAATGCTCCCATTGCAGGAAACTGCACCTGCAAGGACATGCTATTAGAGGTTTTACTTAAGTATAACCAACTTACCAGAGCCAAAAGTGAGGTTATAACTCACACCTTATGAGGTACAAACTCATTTTGACTAATAATGAGGACACATCAACCCACCAAAAAAACAGAATGCAAAATTCTTTGTCATGCTTTTCCAGATTTAAAGAACTACTTTAATGTTCAAAGCTTCAAATAATAAGCAGTAAAACAAGATCTGCATATACTCTTGGCACTAATGTTGTTTTAGTCTCCATAAGCATAGAAAGACTTTTGGATACCATAGTACGTAGATAACGAGATTGCAAGGTGTAATGTTATTTAGAGTCATTAAGAAGCGGAATTACAGGCGAGCCTTATCAAGATCTTTAACCACATAGGTAGAGAAATATTGAAGAAGTGAAAACATACCTGCAGTGAGGCTCTTGGAAGCTGTACTAATCCAGAAATTGTCTGTTCTTCTTGGACAAGCCTGACCAACTCATCTGTCAGCTGCACATTTTCTGTCTATAGTGAAGAAAGCCACATTGCACAGTAATATCATCATACACAATGCAAGTAGGCATAATTATATAGAGACAGCTGAATTGAACAGTGCAGGGAAGGGGGAAAGTAACAGATAAGCTACAAAATTCCGTAAATGTATTTAAGCAAAGTGCCTGAAATGAGGCTGTTCAAACTGCCTCTTTTCAGATGTCAGTGAGTTGGAAGATCATGGCAATCGCTCACTTTGCACACACTTGAGAAGGTAATCAATAGAGAGGAGAGAGTAATAATGCAATTTAATTTAATATAAATAGACTAGGATAATAAATCTTTCTCTAAACTAAGAGATAAGTCCATTCCCATTATGTTTCATTCTATGCTTCTAAAATAGCATGTGTGAGAGTCTCTGATGAGACAGGAAAACTGCAGAACAGAGGTATGCATAGAATTACATGTGAAAAACTATAACTAAACAAGAGGTCATGCAAGAGAGGGATAAATTTTTCCTGCTGACATTTTATAAATGTTCTTTTAGTTTTGGAGAAACTGAACAGCACTACAAGCTTCACACAGCAACTGATATACCTGAATCTGCAATATCTTAGAACGATGCATTTTGGGGCATCTATAGCAAACTAGAGACAAGGTAAGAGACAAAGACATTGTTGTAACTCCAAGTGACTGGAAACAACCTAGATCAAAGCATCTGTCTCAGCATGTAAGTAATCACACACTCCAGCTTAGTCCAAAGCCTGCTGTCTTCACAGAGGACTCTTGTTGAATCACGTGTTCTGTGAGACACAATTTCTAAATTCCTGTCCCAACATATCTAACACAAATAATGTTTTCTGAGCATGGTCTCTATTAATTATACTAAAGTTCTGGTGGGAAATAAAGAGGGAATCATTTTAGTGCAATGAAGAAAAATGTGCACTTATTACTTGGAGGGTAGGAAAAAGGAAACAAAGTGTATCTTCAGTAGCTACAGGTTCCAAATCCCAAAGTCATAAGTAATAAAAAAAAGTATATATACATGCTACATTTCAGATCATGCTTACAGCAGAGGCAAGTGAAGCTGACTCTAGTATGTATCAGAAGTTCTCAGGTATAGTAAGGTACAGTAATCTAAAAGGAGATTACTCTAGGGCAGGCTAAGGAAGCAAAGAAGCCACATTTCAACTGCACCACGTGCAAGGTAAATCATCCCAATATAAAAGGATCATTCAGGGTTGAAGAAAGTACAGGAGACAGTTGGGGCACAACACAGGAACACTGAAGCTACTGCTGTTTGAGAAGGTTTTAGGAAATGAGGAATTAAAATTCTACTCCAAAGAGATGGCTGGCCACCCTGAGACCCAACACATCCAGGCACCCTACAGGATCAGCAAACATTTGCATACTCCAGGCTGCTACAGATGGTACCAAAAAAAAGTGTCCAGGGAAGTGAGGTGGCTCTTGTCCCCAAAGAGCACAACAACTCTCTGAACAGATGTTTGTGCACAAAAATAGCTCTCAGACAGACCCTGGGCTAATCAATAATTTCAGGATGGCAGTATGTAAGGGCATGTTGTGCTAGAGAGAAGACTTCATCAATGCTTCACTATACGCTGGCACCCGATATCGGATGCTACATGATGCAGCTAGCTGCAGGCATTAGTGTGGTGCTTCCTGCCACAACACAAAACTCTCAATAAAAAGCCAAGAGGAAACAGGGCCCATGGGTAACTTACTGGTCCATCAATGATTCTTATCTCTGACATTTTCTCTGAGGCCTTTTGCTGTTTCAATTGTGCTAACAGTTGCTTTGTGGCAAATCAACTCCCTAAAAACACACAGTGACAAATTCTGGTCCTAGCATTCCCCTCCAGCTCCATCTTGTAGATGAGCCAATGGAAGGAATCATAGAATCATTTGGGTTGGAAGCGACCTTTGAAGTCATCTAGTTCAACCCTCTGCCACGGGCAGGGACATCAAGTACATCAGTACACTCAGAGCCCTGTCCAGCTTGACCTTAGATGTTTCTAGGGGTGTGGCATCTACCACTTCTCTGGGAAACCCATTCTAGTGTTTCAATAAGGCCTCCCAGAGCCTTCTGTTCTCCAGGCTGAACAACCTCAACTCTCTCATAGGAGAGGTGCTCCAGCTCTCTGATCATCTTTGAGGCCCTCCTCCGGACTCACTCCAACAAGTCCTTGTCTTTCTTGCCCTGAGGAGTCCAGAGCTGAACACAGTACTGCAGGCTGGGTCTCACCAGACCAGAGCAGAGGGGCAGAATCACCTCTCTTGATCTGCTGGGCACACTTCTTCTGATGCTGCCCAGGAGACAGTAGGTTTTCTGGGCTATGAGCACACATTGCTGGCTCACGTCCAGATTTTCATCCACCAGTACCCCCTAGTCTTTCTCAGCAAGGTTGCTCTCAACTCCTCCATCCCTCAGCCTGTATTGATACCAGGGGTTACCTCACCCCAGGCACACAACCTTGCACTTGGCCTCGTTGAATCTCATGAAGCACCTGCTCTGTGGAGCAAACAAGGAATAAAACAGATTTCCATTTTGTTCTAACCATCAATGAGGGCACCAAGTTAAGACCTCGGGTTTCTTTCCAATACGAATTTAGGACTCTGATTTACAAGCACTTTCAGGCTGAGTTACAGCAGCTGACAAGGGCAGGTATAAAACAGCAAGAAAGGTTATATCCACAGCTGCTGAAGCCAGTTCCACACAGACTGTGAATTGGAGGCTTTGGCCACTGCAGCTTCCAGTGTAGCATGCCTACGGGCTGGAATCAGTGGTGAGTTAAGTTACAAAACAGAGCTGTGAACTGTGAGGGCTAAGGAACTGAAGCATTGTGTACTCTTCTACAAGTCAACCCCTGTAGAGGACCAAGGTCTGGCTGAAATACTACCTCGCACCAGTCAGCACAAATTGCTGGGGCCATGAGCCCTCAGCACCCTGGATTCCTGCAGCAAGTCAAAAGGATGCTGAGATCCTGACTGCTCAGAAACCTTTGAAAATCGGTAGTGTCCTGAAATGCACAGAGATTTTTGAAAATGGATTTGATACACCTGAAAAGTCTCTTGTGCTATCCACATCTAGACACTTCTGGGATTCAGAAATTACCTCCTACCCTTTGTGTCTGTTTGGCTGGATGCCCAGTAGGTTCACCCTCAGTCTAAGCTGTTACCTCTATAAGAGCTATTCATATAGTCCTGTTAAATTTTGTGTAAGATTCACATGTGGATCCTACTAGACTAGTTCTTTTTGCCTTTTTCCTCTTTGGACTTTCTGTAGAAACCAGATACAACATAGTTTTTATACCAACTGAGTGAAAAGTAGATAGCGAAGGAAATAGAAGTTCCCGTTTTGCCCTTTGTCCATTTACTCTTGATTTTCTGTAGATACTCCTGATACTTGGTGTCCAACACAAACTAACTTCAGCTGCTTTCCCGGGATGCTACACAAGCCAGTAACAAAGTTTTCAGCGATGACTAAAGCTCCTGCAATCACAGTACAGGTAGGTGGCAGCAGCAGCAGCGACGATTTTTATATTTTCTTTTTAACGCTGCCGAAAAACAAACCGAGATGCGGAGCACCAAAAGCTTCGCAGACACACGGGCTCCGCGGTTCTCAGGGCCTCGGCTCGCAGAACCAGCCACGGGCGACACCCCGCGGCCAGCCCGGCCGGCGCTCGGCGGGGACCGGCACCTCCACCCCCTGGGCCGGGGCCGCGGCCGGTGGTCGCACAGGCTGCGCTTCCCAGGGGCAGCAGCGCCCCTCGTCTAGAGCAACGGTGAGAGCTTCGGTCTTCTGAGGTCTCCACCGCCTGCCCGCCAGCCCCAAGAAGCTGAGAGCCGCGCTGGGTTAATCCACCAGGAAATCATAGAATCCTATCAGCTGGAAGAGACCTAGAAGATCGAGTCCAGCCTTTGTCCCAGCCCTATCAACCAGCTAAACGATGCCACCCAACGCAGCATCCACCCATCTCAAACACCTCCAGGGACGGTGACTCAGCCGCCTCCCTGGGCAGCCTGTTCCAGTGCCTGGCAACCCTTTCAGTATAGAAATTCTTCCTAATATCTAACCTGAACCTCCTCGGTGCAATTTAAATCCATTTTCTCTCGTCCACTAGGGAGAACAGACCAACCCCCACCTCTCTACAAGCTCCCTTCAGGACGTTGTGACAGCAATGAGGCCTCCCCTTGCTCTCCTCTTCTCCAGGCTAAACAGCCCCAGAGCCCTCAGCCATTCTTCATGGGACATATGGTTCCAAATTCTTTCCCAGCTTGGCAGCTGCCTCTGTACCCTTCTCCAGCACCTCCATGTCCCTCTTGTAGTGAGGGGTCCAAAACTGGACACAGCACTCGAGGTGAGGCCTCACCAAAGCCGAGTACAGGGGCACGATCCCCTCCTTGCTCCTGCTGACACCATTCCTGATCCAGGCCAGGATGCCCTTGGCCTTCTTGGCCACCTGGGCACACTGCTGGCTCATGTTCAGCCGCTGTCCAGCAACACCACCAGGTCCCTCTACCTGGCAGCTCTCCAGCCACTCCTGCCCAGACCTGCAGCGCTGCCAGGGGTTGTTGAGGCCGAAGCACAGGATTCGGCATTTGGCCTTATTGAATTTCATGATGTTGGTCTTGGCCCAGTGATCCAGCCTGTCCAGATGCCTCTGCAGAGCCTCTCTGCCCTCAAGCAGATCGATGCTTCCACCCAGCTTGATGTCATCTGCAAACTCACTGAGGGTGCACTCCATCCCCTGGTCCAAATCATTGAGGAAGATGTTAAACAGGACTGGAACCAGCACTGAGCCCTGGGGGACACCACTCGTGACCGGCCGCCAACTGGATTTAACTCCATTGACCACAACTCTTTGGACTCGGCCAGCTAACCAGTTCTTCACCCAGCGAAGCGTATGCCCATCCAAGCCAAGAGCAGTCAGTTTCTCTAGGAGAATGCTGTGGGTAACAATGTCAAATGCCTTACTAAAGTCAAGGTAGACAACATCCACAGCTTTTCCTTCGTCAAGCAAGTGGGTCACTCAGTCATAGAAAGAGACCAGGTTTGTTAAACAGGACCTGCCCTTCACAAACCCATGCTGACTGGGTCTGATCACCTGGTTGTCCTGCATGTGCTGCATAATGGAACTCAAGATGATCTGCTCCATCAGCTTCCCTGGGACTGAAGTTAAAACGACAGGCCTGTAATTTCCCGGGTCATCTTTCCTTCCCTTCTTATAAATGGGTGTTATGTTTGCCGACTTCCAATCAGCTGGGACCTCTCCAGTAAGCCAGGACTGTTGATAAATGATGGAGAGTGGTCTGGCGAGAACCCCCGCCCGTTCACCTAGTACTCTAGGGTGTATCTCATCTGCCCCCGTAGATTTATGGACATTGGCATGTAGTAGTAGGTCCCCGACGATCTCCTTGCGAATTTTAGGGGGGGTACATTTTGCTCCCGGTCCCATTCTCTTGGCTTGGGGACCTGGCTTCCCTCACTACAGGTGTTACTAAAGACTGAGGCAAAGAAGGTAGCCACATCGAGCTTCTCACCACTCGTCAAAGGCCAGGCACTAACTTCAGATCTTACAGCTCGCTAATCCTGGCGTGGCATTAATGAGCCACAGTGAGCAAGTGCTTGTGGGCATGGAGCATGTGTGACAGAGAATCCTGCTCCACCCCTGCAGCTCTCACCCTCCAGCCCGGGCAACTCTTGCCCTCTCACTCCACAGCACCTCCTTACTTGCCTCCCTTTCACAACTTCTCCAAGCACTGCTGATGTTACGGGAAGAGAAGTTGCTCAGACTGGTTGTTAAAATAGTAAAGAACTTCAATTGCCCCATGATATTAAAAAAAGTGGACTCTGATGTATTGCAATCCATTCTCTGTCAGGCCAACAAACGATCCAGCTCTCCAAGCACCTATTCAGGCCAACAATATTTAACTTTATTTCTTCCTTTCCTTCCCCTTCTCCTGTTACAGAAGCCTTGAAGAGAACTCTGCACTTTTATGGCTGTTTGACAATTACAGATCTGTGGCCATTACCTTAGAAATAAGACTTTCCAAGCCTTGACTTTGTGCACCTTAAGGTTTGCCCTGCACCAAGTTTGTTGTAAAGAGTATTTAGTTCAGTCAACTGAATCTTGCCTTTTACTGAGAAACAAAAAGATTTCCATATGCAACATTTTCACTAAATGCAATGGAATTCTCTAAGTTCAATTCTCCTTCCCAAGTACTTTCCCTGTCCCAGAAAGTGTCAGTCTCAAACAGCTGCAGGCAGTGTTTGTAACGTATCAGAGATCTGTTGCGTCCCTATTAAACTTTTTAGGGCTTCCCTGAAACAGAAATCCTGCCCCAGACAAACCTGATGACATTCTCCAGATCAGGACAACTATTAGCAAGTGCCGGAGAATCGGAGTGTAACAAGACCGGGCAGAGCAGGACAAGGGCCAAGAGGGCTTCAGGCAATTGTGCTTGCTGCCCAAGCAAGAGGGAGAGGGCTGTGGAGCCAAGGGAAGGGAGAAACTCTGCTTAAGTCCACATGGAGTTCTCATCTGGAGGTGAAAGGTGTCCCATTCACTCCATGGAACAGCGTTAACGTGTTGTCAGAGCTAGGGGACAAAGAAGCTTCACAACAGTATGGTTGTGCTTGTTTAGCTGAAGATAGAGAGGCACTGGCACTACCCACAACATACACACCTTGTCATGACAAGGGGCCAGGAGGGAAGGCAAAGGAAGCTGGAATGCAGGCTGCATTTGAATTGGGTTAGCTCAAAACCTGTGTCTACACTAAGGAAAAGCCACAGTGAAAATTCAGCTGCATCCCTAAAATAAAAGAACTGCTGGAGTCTAACTCCAATTAGTGAACTTCAAAGCAAGGGGATTTCCATCTTGTTTTAAGTGAAAAGTTCAATAAGCTCAATCCAGTCACTTCCATAAACCAAACAGTGGCTTAACCCACCTCAGAGGGATGGATAAAGCTGGCTTCTAACAGATCCTTGTCCAGAGGTGAACTGCTTCCAATCCCCGAACCCACAGTAAATGCTGAATTCTGTATTGGAGCCCACAACCAAGTAAGTTCACACAGTAAATCAAAAGGAGAAAGTTTAAATATGTCTTCTATTTTTATCGGCCAGAGGTTCAGTAACATTTATTCAGTGACATTTAAAAGCGAGATCCTTGTCATCCCACCAGGGACTGCATAGAAGCGCAGAGGCAGGTGATTCCCTGGGCACAGAGGCACATGCCATCACCCGAGCAGGAAACGCCCGGCTCCCCTTAGGGTCCATACAGCACAGCTGCAAGGCAAGCACCAGCCCTCCCCTTGGCCTGGCTGATGCCCTGTACCCATCACCCAAGAGGATGCTGGAGAACGAGGAAACCCCACTTGTGAGACACACTCCACTTTCAGGGAATTCCTACTCGAGGAGGCAGCTTTCCTTCTCCTGGCCTCTACATCCTGGGCAGGGCCAGCTTGTCAGGGAGTATTTTGACTTCGGGTGGCTAGGTGTATGTCACATACATCTTGGTGATCACTGAGCTGGCAAAGGATGGCAGACCCCTTGCCACAAATCTCTGTAATGCATCCAGACTTGGGACACAGTGCTCAGTAGAGGCAGGCAGGCTGAAGGAGCAACTCCACTCACCTGGGGTGCATGATGGGCATGTGCAGGGTAGGTTTCAGGCAGAAGCAAATCATCTCTCTCGAGGCATTCACTGCAAGATTTACACTGTGCAGAGGTTGTTTCAGCCCTCTGCCACTCTGTCCCTCCACCTCCTGGACTCCCCTGCATCCAAGCACAACTAACTCGCTCAGTGTCACTGTGAGTCAATAGGACTGGGCAGCTGCTCCCCCCTCACAGCCCACTGAGAGAATCTGTCAGCATCAGTACCATCAGGCATGGAGAGACACTGTTTCTGTGCTGGCTTGTTTCCCTCCCAAACACTGTTCCAATTCAGAGGAGTAGATATGTTTTTGATGCGGAAGGAGGGAATATAGTTGTATTCTCCTTTAAAATGCCTTTCTGTGCAGGAATTCAGTCACCTTGCCAATCCTGCAGAATAAAGCAGCATCTACAACTTCTATACCCAGCTGGCTCAAGTAAAGAAAGTAAGCTTTGAGAACTTCAGTCTTTAATCATGGGAAACCCAAATAGCTTTACAGAAAAATTCATTTTCTTGCCTACTTCAACAGAAAGTCTTTACATAACTGAAGTGACACATCTGTTTGATGGATGCTGCCACAACACTCAGCCTTTTCATGCTGAAGATTGATTGCTCCTAGAAATAGGTAAATGCCAATCACCTAAGAGCTGGCATCCCAGCTTCAATGGAATAAACAGATCTTTCCTGCATCTACTAACCACTGAAGCATTTCCTGGGCACAAGAGAGTCCATGAGTGCCAAAGAGAGAAGGTCACTGCACAAAGAGAATCTCAGAGCAGGGGTGGCTACTAGTAGTAGTCAGCCTTACTCATTCAAGTAAAATGACACCTCCTAGAGAGATTCCCTTTAATTCCCCCAGGTCTGGAATGAGTTTTAATGCAGAAGAATGGAGCAACGTTTATAAAGGCATCACAGCATTGAAATTAAGAAGGTTGCTCCCACACACAGCAGATTTGCAGAATCGGAAGCATAATCAGTGTCTTATTTGGAGAGAATTCTGAAAGAGGCAGGTTATTTTTCTTAGTGCCTGTGCCCCTGTTGTTATCTGGCCCTTGTGCCTCAGCACTACTTCTGCATTCATCAGCAAGGCCAGTTAAAAATTGCCTGAATTGCCATTTGACCAAGTGCTTATCTGCACAACCGCACAATCCATACCATCAGTTAGGGAAAAACAATTTCCCCTGGCTACTAGAGACAGCCTAATTACCTAATCTGACAGGTTATTAATGGTTCGAGTCAACAAAAAGTATAATGGATGCTGATAAGCACAAGCTGCCTGGACACTTGGCACATACAACCCAGCCAGAAATCACTGCTGTGAAAAGCTGCCACTGGCCACAGGACTAAATTGTCTGATCTTTCAAGGGTTTCATTTAACAGGTCTATCAACATGATAAAGAGACAAACTAGCAAGTTTAGTCCATTAATGAGGACTGTGGAACAGCCTAACAGGATAAAAGATATTTATGTTGCTTGTTAATGTGAAAATAAATCTCCGATTCATTTCTCTATAATTACAACACCCTCCCCTTTTACAGTGCTACTTTGGGGACAAAAATCATGCTATTGTCCACAGGAGGAAGGAGAGATGTACATATAAGGGTTCACGAGGCAATGAGAAGCAAGAGTCAAGACAGCGACATTGTTTAGAGCATTGTCAGCCCTCCCATAACTCACTGCAAGTGCCGCACTATTTCATGGGTCTGTTTTAAAGACCAAATTACCAGACACATAGGATCCCATCCAAATCTCGAGTTTTAATATTAAAGAGGAAAAAGAGACACATCCCTTGCAGTTACTGAGAGCAGTGCACACAGGTGTAACCTAAACAGCGCCAAGCCAAAAAGCATAAAAAAAGGAACTCATGCTATTAGCTATTTACTGTAATTTCGAGGTTTTCCAGGCCACTCTTATAACCACTTGGCACCGTTCTCCTGAGGTATAACCGCCTGGAGCTAGCAGCACTGAGGCTATTTAAGGATGAAGACAAAGAAATAGATTTGTCCTCTAGGCTTCAACTTCCAGTTAGCACACCGCAACACTGACCGTCGCTAGAACAACTGCACAACAGCAAACAGCAGCTCGTGCCTCCAGCACCCATGAGTCAGCTTTTTCACAGAAAACTATGTAACTTTAATCTGGTTCATTACTGTTGGGTTTTTTTATGTAATTAAGTAAAGCATTCTTCATTGTGTTTTGTTGCTTCAATTCCCTGTGAGACCTTTAATCTGCCACTTCTCAGCACCTTCTGTTGCTCACGCAATGAAAGGACTTAAGTGGGCTACTTGAGCAATCGATTCTCCAGTAGACCTTATGTACGTTTTGAGATACGTCCCATCATTAAGCAAAACTTTACACCACTGAAATTTGTCTCTGTATCTCTGCAGATCCCCAGCAACATGTCAGCAACACCTTGGAAAAATATGAGAGGAGACACCTACCCACTTAAGTGCACCCTGGACAACACGTTTGACTGACACGTAACATGAAGATATTTCAGTTCAGGATGTAATACGTTCACAACGGCTTGTACTCCCAGAAAATAAAAAGTCCTGGCGGCTCACTCAATGCTTGCATTGCTTAGAGCACTTTAGGCCTAAAGCTCAGCTTCTAATCCAGATAAAGCAACTATTGATTGCCTTGGATTTTTTTTCCTGTGCCAGCAGTAAAGCTACAGATATATACACACTCTCTCTGCAGCAAACTCCAATTCTTTAAACCACAGCAAAGGAAAATGCAAAGCAGTTTGCACTGGAACTGCCAAGGGACCACTTTAAAATCAGAGCATTTCATTAATATTAAAAACTTTCACCACCTTCTCAAAATCATGATACATCTAGCAAACACCAATGGTTCATGTTGCCCACAAGACTGTTGATGACACTGGAGGCTGCAGACATTAAATGTGTATAGTTAGAGCCAACAGGGAGGGCAAGTCATGACATGATCTGCAGGATGTTATTAGCCTGGGATGCTACTGTTTAGGTAATGGCAAAAGGTGGTTTCCCTGTTATAACATCAGGCAAAACAAGATCCCTTCCTCAAAACACTCCATAGGAATTTTGGAGCTCAGATGGCTCAAGGAAAAGAGTCCACTGCTGCCAAGCAGGCCCATCTGGCCAAAACACTTCCTCAATAGGCAGCTGTTCTGCTCAAAACATGCTTCCACTGGACCACACACCTGAACACTGCAAAGCAGGCAGCCTGACAATAAGGCAATTCAAATAGGCTCTTTCCTTACCAAACAGGCCTGCCAATTTTTTTTTAATTAGGTGAAAAAATTAGGCACTGATACCATCATTGCTTAACACTTAAACTATTATTGAGCCAAAAAGGCAGTAACTCAATTGCATTAGCTTCTGTGTAAATGAACTAGACCTGTCACTCCTTTGTTATAACTGTGTAACTCAAGCCATCAGCTGTAACCACTACATAAGTGCCTACCTGTCTGATGTTCCTCACTTGCCTCTCAGTATCTTCAAGATTAGGCTTTGTACCAGTCCACTATTGTGGAAGATCTGGAGGTCCTGGAGGCTCTGGACGTTCCCACATGTAGGCAGGCATGGGATAACACTGCAGCCCACTGCAAAGATGTGAAGCTTACCACACACTGCCAGCAAAGTCCCCTCCGAACCAGGCTCCTGGTCTCACAGGTGACAATGCATACTGCTCCACTATACAGAAAAAAAAAAGTAAACTCCTCTGTAAGTGCATAAACATTTCCAGAAAAAAAAAAAAGTATAAAATCCAGTATTACAAAGTCCAGAAAACATAGCATCTTTACACAGTATGTGAGGTTCCATGCAAAGACAGATGACTCCACACCAATGTAATGCCCTAAAGGTTACCATCTTATTGCAAAAGCAGCACACATTTATACTGTTCTCACTTAGCATGCATCACATTGTGATTGGCTACAGCTGTTCATGCACCGTTCTGACTCTGTTAATTGGTAATTGCCTGACAAACATGCATTTCCTGTCCTGCCAGACAAGCCCCGTGTTCTGCACAGCTGACCCGTTCAGTTCTTCATCAGTGTATCCAAATAGCAAAACCCAACAACAGTGTATAGTAACATGCAGTAATCATAGAATTATAGAATGGCTTAGGCTGGAAGGGACCTTAGAGATCATGTGATCCAACCCTCCTGCCATGGGCAGGGACGCCTCTCAACTCGACCAGGTTGCTCAAGGCCCCATCCAACGTGGCCTTGAAGATATTGGAAGGCAGTTATAAGGACCCCCCAGAGTCTTCTCTTTTCCAGGCTAAACAATCCCAGCTCCTTCAGCCTTTCGTCATAGCAAAGGTGCTCCAGCCCCTGGATCATCTTTGTGGCCCTCCTCTGAACTCATTCCAACAGATCTATGTACCCCTCATGGTGGGGACACCAGAACCGGATGCAGTATTCAAGGTGAGGTCTCACAAGAGCAGAGCAGAGGGGGAGAATCACCTCTCTTGACCTGCTGGCTACGCTTCTCCTGATACATCCCAGGATGCGGTTGGCCTTCTGGGCTGTATGAGCGCACTGCCAGCTCATGTTGAGCTTCTCGTCTATCATCATCACCAAGTCCTTCTCTTCAGGGCTACTGTCAACCCACTCTGTGCCCAGTTTGTATTTGTGCCTGGGATTAGCCCGACCCAGGTGAAGGACCTTGCATTTTGACTTGTTGAAGCTCATGCAGTTTGCACTGGCCCATTTCTCAAGCCTATCAAGGTCCCTCTGGATGGCATCTCTTCCCTCAAGTGAGTCCACAGCACCACACAGCTTGGTGTCGCCTGCAAACTTGCTGAGGGTGCACTCAATGCCGTCGTCCATGTCGCTGACAAAGACTTTGAATAGCACTGGACCCAGAACAGACACTGAGGAACTCCACTTGTCACCAGTCTCCACATGGACATCGAGCCATTGACCACAACTATTTGAATACGACCTTCTAGCCAGTCTGGGGTTTTGCTCTCTATTCCTACTTCTTTTCTCGTTTCTGAAGTAATAACGCACATAATTTCCACCTATGTGATAAGGATGTTCAAACTGCAGTCTAAATGTTTTGTATAGTCTAAGGTCAAGAGAGCTGACAGGGCACAAAATGAATGCATTTTCTACGACTGGATTACAAACCTGCAGAAGACTCAAGAAGATACAAAGGAAAAAATAAACCAACTGTCATGAAGATCTGCAGGAGGTGGTAAAAAAAGCTTTAACCAGTATTAGGCAAATAGTCCTAAGGTGTTCTTGCATGCACATATGTAAAAATGGATCAACAAAGCATATATGTAACTGTATTTCACCATTCTTTGTTCCCTGGCTGGTTGAAAGCTACAACACAGTACATTTAGACTTGCTTTAAAAAACTATTTGCTTTAAGGCAAATAATTCTGATCTCAGAAAACCTTTTACTTTCATGTTGTTAGAAGTAATGTCAAAACTCTCATTTAATTCTGTCACAAGATGCTAAGAAATCTAGACACTTGGCTTTCCTCAGTGTTACAGGCAGTTTTTCCCAAAAACTTTTGACATTCCTACATGTACCACAAGAGGGAGCAAAGAGTTCACCTTACTTACATTCTCTGTTCCCAGGAAGAGGTACAGATAAGCAGCTCGATGTTGTCATTACCCGCGACTAAGTTCAGGCTAGGTCGTTACAATACTTTTATACAGCACACAGATCCTCAGACAATTTTAAAAGGGGCAGGTTTGTTGCTCTGAGAAAGGTGTTGCCTCATATTCACACTGCGCAGAGTTCTCTTCAAAGACAGCAGATGCTGCAGGGCTCACCTGAGGAAGAAACACAAGAGAGAGCAATGCCACAGGCTGGTAAATCAAGACAATACTGATGAAAGGAAACCTGCAGCTTTATCATAGCAGTGTGAGTAGTATGTTTGTAAGAAGTTTATAAGCATTTCCAAACATATCAAATATGCACGTAGGGGCAGGGGACATATGGGGAAAACTACACCCTTCCTGCACATACTGCTTTTAACAGCAGTGTACTGTGATTTTTTATTAAAACACTATCAGAAAATATGTCCCTAAAAAAATCCCCCTAAACCTCTTCTTCTGCAGCATACCCAGCCACAAAGAGAGAACCAGTTCTTTCCACAGGGCACTGCTCCTGGTTGTTCCTTCCTTCTCTTTCTTTCTATCCCCCCACTCATACCAATCTCCCCTCAGTCATCAAAACTCATTTTAGGTTCTGAATAGTTACAATGATTATAAATTAATCTTAAATCCATGCAGTTACAGATTGCTGCTGAAGTATCACAACACCACTGTTGAAGCCACAGCTGAGATCCCATTCCAGCAGAGCAATCAAGCAGGTGCTTAAACCCATTGACTTCCAATCTACAGCAGTTCTAACTGTACCATTGTTACCACTGGTATCAAACATAGCATGTTAAATACCCTTACACATTGCTGGATAAAGCTGGACTAAATTCAGATACATATTTTCTAGGAGAAGAACTGAGTCCTTTTGCCTCACGCTTACCTTCCTCTCGGACAAGGTTACTCGGCTGTAGCTCTGCAACTCTTTGCTCAGATCCAGGCTGCATTTGTACCATCGCTCACAGTTTCCAGCATGCAGATGAGGGGTTTGCTCAGCTCAGGTCTTAGCCACTTAGTTGTTTCCTTCTGATAATTCACTCCATTCCAATTCCACAAAGTTAACTGCAGAGTAATTTTATACAGCATTTGCTGTTTAGAACTGGTTCATAAACTAAAGAAGCCAACGGACTCAGAATGCCAGTATCTTTTCCATACTTTCAATGTGCGGCACCAAGTCACAGGCTCTTCACAGTCCAAAACAGCAAACAGGTGCCCTTTGGTTTCTAACATCCCTGTGGAGTCCTGAGAACTCAGCTTGGCTCTGGACCACAGTTACTTCCATTCGACATTGACAGCAGCTGTCACAAACACCATCCTTGGCAGACTCCAGGCGCCGGCTGTTCCGAGTGTGCTACAGCTCAGAATGACACGGTTGCAGGTGAACGCAGACCAGGCCTGATCCTCCTCGCGTTTGCACCGTTACTAATCACGAGCAGAACTGCCGCAGTCAGAAAGACATGCAATAACCTCCGTGCCCAAGAGTCCATATCTCTATAAATACATCAGGAGTTCTCAGATCACTCTGTTACCAAATGAGTGGCTCTCTGATCCTTAAAAAGACAAGGACAAGTCACAGAAGCAACCCACAAAACCGTGCAGAAACCTCTACTACAGCTATGTCTATTTTGTAGTAAACTTTTCTTGCTGTTAAGGAACAGCTATGAGCACACAGGCACACTAAAAAAAACGTACTGCTACCGACTTGTACCTATTGACAGGCTGCTTCACTTACAATTTTGTCAGGAGAACAGATGCAGACGCTATGGATTTCTACAGTTACACCTACTAGAACATTTTTAGTGCACTAAATTGAGTGCATTAAAGGGACAGTCTGATAGTTCAATCAGTAAGGCTGAACATGGGCAATCACTTTATCTACACAAAACAGACCACCACCGTTCCTACATTATTTCATCTCTCCATGCTTCAGCTCTCCATGTGAAACGACAGCAGCAACAAAAATGTTAGAAACAGCACGAAGCAACAATCGCTTACTCCAGTTGTGCAAGAGTGACACAGGTAACAGAGACTGTAGCAGGATCTCCCTTGCACAGCACTAGGTAGTTCACACTCTCCCAAGTTTAGTGACTTCTGTCCCTGCCTGTAAACACTGAAGTGAGTTAGAACTGGTCACAGTACCTGAGGTGTTCGGGATAACTGGGTATCTCCAGGTCTGCATAAAGAAAGCCAGGAGGATCTAGACAATACTGAAGAACACATTCAGTCAAGACTTGTTTCTAAAGTAGCCGTGATCGTTAACTTGCAAACAAAACAAAAAAAATAATCGGAAGCAAATTTTTCAGTGCTCATTATGAAGCAAATCCAGGTTTGTATTTAGAAGTTAAAAAGGTAAATTGCTAAGTGTGTATTTCAAGGGTGCAACCCATTTTACAATCATAAATAGGTAAACATCAATTATGAAGTATTTTAACCACACTCAGCCTTCCCAAAGATAATTTATTAGCAAAGTCCAATACTTAGCAAAGACAGCATGACTATTCCAATTTTACATTTGGGTAAATAAGCAAAAAGGTATGGTGATTTGTCCTGGTGGGCCAGCAGAGGAACCAGGAATGTGGTCTTCCAAGTCTAGTCCAACATTCTGTCCAATTAGCCCCCATACAAAGTAATTTAGAAGAAAAGAGTGATTTTCACTCTAGGAATGTGCAACTATGACAGAGGACTGACATCCCTCAGAAAGGGTCAAAAAGGAACCTTCAAACAATCTATTAATCTATTAATCTATTACCTGGCACCTTGTCGTAAGAATGTCAGGATAAAGTAAACTAATATTGAATTGGTTTTATTTATCCTTGGATTTACAGACTCCTAGGATCTACCAGGCTTTTAAGCTTTTCTCCATACACAGAAAGTCGAGAAACTTTTAGAAGTTAAAACATACATTCTTTACCTTCCAGAACAGATGAGAGCCTCGTGTAAATGTGACCCTCAAAGGGGTGGCTGTAGCAGACCACGTAAATACTACAGTACCATAACAGCACTGCCGGAGGTACCCATGCAGCAAAGAGCTCTTCACTTTTCACCTCGAGGGTTTGAGAACCAGTGCACTACAGCAGCTGCCGAAAGAACACTTGGTGTAGTAAGTTTAGGTTGTTCAAGGTTTCTCTCACAATCCTTTACCACATAATTTCAACAGAAACCTCTTACAACCTCTTACAAGCCTGCCCTTCATGAACAATCTCCTTCAAGGACCAAATGCACAAAGGGAAGATTGAGGCCTCCACTTTATTTGCTTGTATAAAATAAGGGGCCTGCAGAGGTAGAAGATAATGGATCTGAAATTTAGACTGCAAACAGATTTGGATGGGGTCAAAACAGAATCTGCTCCGGGCTGGGTGGTCAGAATGAGCACAACGACAGCAGCATCCAGCATCTCAACACACAGGCTTCTCCAGAGTTAGTCCACAGCATCCCAATTCTTCTCTCATTTGTTTTCCGACTAATACTTTATTGTGCTCTTGAATATGCAGCACAGAAAGGGAAGCTGATTTGCCATGTATTGAGCACGCATTTTTTTCCAAGCAGTCAGGTACGCCTAATCAGCAAAAAGCACTTACATTATTTTCAGAAGTTATTAACGGAAATGGGAAACCAGCATACTCTGACTCCATTACAAAAGAGTTACTGCACTCAACTGCAGCTGGTATAATAATTATCAATTGTCTTGACAGAACCTCGCTAGGCCAGCTAAGGCTCTGTCCTGCACCATTCACAGAATTGCAGAATGTTCGGGCCTGGAAGGGACATCTGGAGATCTTCTAGTCCAAACTCCCTGCCAGCGCAGGTACACCTAGAGCAGGTTGCACAGCGTGACATCCAGGTGGGTTTTGACTGTCTCCACAGGCGAGACTCCACCACCTCTCTGAGCAGCCTGTTTCAGTGCTCTGCCATCCTCAGAGTAAAGAAGTTCCTCCTCATGTTTAAATGGAACTAAAATAAAGAAGTTCCTCCTCATGTTTATGTTCAAGTTTGTGCCCATTATTGCTTGTCTTGTCACTGGGCACCACTGAAAAAAGACTGGTCGCATACTCCTGACACTCTTTAAGTATTTATAAACATTGATAAGACCTCCCCTCAGTCTTCTGCAGACTAAAAAGCCCCAAGTCCCTCAGCCTTTTTTCATAAGAGAAATGTTCTAGTCTCCTAATGTCTTTGTAGCCCTTTTCTGCACCCTCTCCAGCAGTGCCCTGTCCTTGAACCAGGGAGCCCAGAACTGAACACAGGACTCCAGATGCAGCCTCACCAGGGCAGAATAGAGGGGGAAGATGACCTCCCTCAACCTGCTGGCCACACTCTTCTTGATGCACCTCAGGACACCATTGGCCTTCTTGGCCACGAGGGCACATTGCTGGCTCATGGGTACCCTGTTGTCCACCAGGACTCCTAGTTTTTTCTCCACAGAGCTACTTTCCAGCAGCTTGGACCCCAACCTGTACCAATACATGGTGCAGTACCCTACACTTGTCCTTGTTGAATTTCGTAAGGTTACCTTTGCCCAACTCTTCAGCCTGTCCATGTCGCACTGCATGGCAGCACAGCTTTTCGGTGTGTCAGTCACACCTCTCGGCATTGTGTCATCAGCAAACTTGTTGAGGGTACACCCTATACCCTCATCCAGGTCACTGATGAATATATTGAACAGGACTGGGCCCAGTACGGACCCATGGGGAACATCACTTATTATGGACCTCCATCTAGGCTCTGTGCCTCTAACCATAGCCCTCTGAGCTCTATCTTTCACACAATTTTCAATCCATCCCACTGCCCATTCATCTAACCCACACTTCCTAAGCTTGCCTATGAGGATGCTGAGGGAGAATGTGTTAAAAACCTTGCTGAAGTCAAGGGAGGCAACACCAAGTGCCCTCCCCTCGTGTACTCATTCAGTCGTTCCATCGCAGAAGGCTATCCAATTAGTCAGACGTGACTTCCCCTTCATGAAACCATGTCGGCTACTCCTGATAACCCTCTTCTCTACATTCTTTCCAGGGATGGAGGTGAGGCTGATTGGCCTATCATTTCCTGGGTCTTCCTTCTTGCCCTTTCTGAAGACTGGAGTGGCATTGGCTTTCCTCCAGTCCTCAGGCACCTTGCCTGTTCTCCAGGACTTTTCAAAGATGATGGAGAGTGTCCCAGCAACGACTTCTGCCAGCTCCCACAGCACTCGCGGGTGCATTACCCACAGTCTTGCAGTTGCCCAGTATTTATAGGATTGCCACACATAATCTAGATCTAAACCCATAAAAAAAACCAGACATGCTGATCTTCAAGTTCACTCAGATCTTCAGGCAATACAATACCAACTGTATTAATGAGAATATGAAATAATCTGGAGAGGTACATTGGTATTAAAGATGTTCAGCACCTTTCAGGATCTGGTTCTGAGAACATCAATCAAAGCTAACTCAGAGCTCTCATCACAATCACTTCTGTTTTATCCAAGTTCTGCATCTAAGTCTCTAGTAAGCAGTCAACCTCTTTCTTCAAGCCAGTGAAGATCTATGCTGAGCTGTCAAACTAACTCCTTGGACTTTCTTCAGGAAGTTTTTCCTGTTAAGCTTGTCATATATTTTATCTCAGAACTTTATTTCAATGGGAATATAGACAGGCTTTGTTTTATAAGCTTAAATATTAAACTTCATTAAAATATATTTACATATTTAAAGCACTATAAAGAATGCTGATGCACATAATCAATGTGTCTTTAAAACAAATCAAAAACCATTTCAAGCACATTGAATACCAGTCCTCCTCATGCAGTTGCAACTCTGCTGTCATCCACAAACATACACATAGGCTTCCTTTCATATTTCAAACACTTTGTGGAAAGGTGAGCTTTATGATTCATTTGTCACATTTTACATTGTATGGGACCCAAAGAAAACCAAGAAAGCAGTAGCAACAAGGTTAGTTAAACATGAAATTATGAAAATGTCATCTAGAACCAAACGGGAATCGAACCCGCGACCTTTGGTGTTTCAGGCACCACGCTCAACCGACTGAGCATGCCATTCACATCATGCTTAGGTCCCACACGATTTTTATATATAAATATATATATATATATCTATTCTAACCATCCCACTGTATTTAATTCTCATTACTGAAATCCCTTCTTAGGAACTCTTACAACTTATACTGCTGTGTGAGTCGGCACAGGTGGGATGCAGGAACAACCACAAAACTGCAGTTGAAACACAAAGACTAAATTTATTTTTGTTACTTGATCAACTGGGGAATCCCCAAAGCAGCACCCAGGCAGAGGCACATAAGCAGGGACACAGGCACCACAGAGCTTGGTCCGTGCTAGGGGATCACCAAAGCCGCTGATTTCACCTGTATTTCAGGGATTTACCACTGTGCCTTGATGTCTCCCGCAGCAGGGCAGGAATTTCAAGCATGTTCAATAGGGTGCCTCTAAGTCCATCACAAGCCTGTGGTATCTAAACACAGATGTTCTACTTGTCCAATACAAAAGGCCAAACAGCAATTAGTATGATATATGTGTTTTTCAACCCCATAGCTGCAAGTCACTTAAGAACGTTTACAATCCTCCTCATCAGTTTTCCCACAACTACATATTCAAACCATCTTTATTAAACCAAACAGACAGATTTATACATTCTCATTAACTGCTACACCCTGTCCTTTAGCAGATACACACTATTCTCCCATTCCATGGGCTCTTTCCACTCCTCAAATGTTCATAAGAACAGGCTATGACTCGAGCTCCATCTGTCAAGAGGGGTGCTCAGGACAGGACAAGCAGTACCTTCCACAGTTGGGCACCCACGCCAGCTCGGTTTAGGTCATCACTGCACTCACCAAGTTTCTTGTAAAACTCATTCTTCCTTGATTCTGGTCATTCCTGCTGCATCACTTCCTACAACACAGGACTCACATCACAGGTTATATTTCCCCCATGGTTTAATCTTGGCATCTCCTCACCAAAGCACACCTGTAGCCCCTCACTACCAAAACCTTGCCACACAAACCCAGTACAACCCTCAGTAAGGTTCCGGCAAAGCTTCTTGTGGCCAGTGAAAATTAGATCACTCAAATCCTGTTTCCTGGAATTGAAAGAAACTATATTACAGACATTGAGTCTGTAGTATGCACAGATCTACTGTTCTTTCCACCTTAAATAAATCCCCGTGCCTTTGAACACAGTTAAGGTCTTCATTATGTGAAGCTAAAAGCTGCTAAAAACACAATTGCAAAGAAAACAAGTGTCTAAAGAATTCTTGGAGGCACATACGAGCCAGTAGGGGACCAAAGACCAAAGGAGCATAGCATAGACAACCACACACCCACTCACCCCATATCATTCTTTGAAAGACAGTGCTGAGCATAGCTAGTAAACTTTAGTGATTTAACCTAGATTTGAACAGGAATTTTTTTTTTCCACTACCCACTATAACTGAATTGCACCCCTTCATTATTGCAGGTGACTGAGCATTTTAAAATAATATATATTTTTAAGAATATGCAAAGTTTATCTGTAATTTTTTATAATCCCCAAATGCTCATTTCTTACTATAAAAGCAAACACTTTTGAAGCACAAAACACAACCACTTTTGCCAATGATTCAGAATGGTTTAGCAATAAACAGCTCAGAAACAACCACAGCAACTGAAATGCCCTGTGATTCAAATTCAAAAACTTTTGCCCTTAGCAAAAGCACCAGGAATGTGATTCAGACAGAATATTTTTTTCAGCCACTTGGTGGGCCAGAGAGCCCTACAGTCACTCCCAAAAGGCAAAGGCAATACATGTACAACACTTTCGCTACTTATAGGACATGCATCCTGGTTACCTGTTAACAAAAGCAAATTTATGGTAGTCACTTAAAACCATTGGAAACACACACCTGACTGTATGTGAACGTGGAAAAATTGAGTATTTAATTTTGTTTGATCTATTTGGAAAAAAAATAATGTATATTTAACATAAGCTCTTCTGTGTCAAATAGTGTTGGGCTGCCCCAGCCAAAGGCTCACACCACCCAGGGAATTTATGCAGTAGGAAGTCTCTGTCCATAAAACAGGGAATGATCTTCTTCTTCAGTACGCCAGGTAAGCTCATGGCAGATGGAGAAGACTAGAGGTTTCCTCTCTCCATGTCGAGTTTAATGGGTGCACATGCCCAGCCCCCTGCCCCTCCAAAAGGCTACAGACGAACCTTGCATCTTCCACACACTTCTTGAAAAGGGAGGACGACTTCCAAACTCCGATCCTCTCAATCGGCCCCAGCTGAAAACTACAGCCATGTTTGGGGGTGCAGGAGTTCAGTTACATGACCTCTGTCCTCATTCCTATGCTCCTCCCAGCACTTACCACTATTATACAGCTCCCTAGTTCTCCTCTCCACGCTTCTACAAAAGCAGGACCTTACAAAGCCAGAGAAGAGGCAACCTGAGGTTTGAAGCTCACGATCTAAACATGTAACATCTGAAACCTCAGGAAAACTCTACATAAAAGAACACTTCCTGTTAAAAGTTACTCTTAACCATAATCATCTCTCATAAATGCAGCTTACTTTTTCAAGAGTTGGCATTGTTAAGTGCCTTCCCAAAGCTGCTCATGGAAGATGCTGCAGGAATGGGTTCACAAAGCTATTGCTTCAGGCCAAACACAATTTTTGTAGCAAAAGGAATAAAGTCGAGGACTGACTCCATGCAGAGCCTTGCAGCAGGGCAGCGAGACAGCAAGGAGATCTGTCAGTAACCAAAGATAGAAGCACAGAAGCACTAAAGCAATCAGACAGCCCCAGTGAGGTAAGAGGACAAAAGGAAAAAAAAAATATTTGTTTGTGGTCTACAATGCCAGAATGAACCAAAAGATTATTCAGCCAGACATCTGATACAAGACAGGTCGCAGATTCAGGAAGCATCTCCACACTCTAATTTCTAAAACAAATTTGTCCGGCTTCAGCTTTCAGCCACTGGTTTTTGGATTTCACTTTCAGTCTTTTTCTGCTGCATTCTCTGTAAAACTCTCTAGAAACTGGTATTTCGTTCTCATCCCCCAAAATCTAGACCTCAGGATCAAGTCATTTTGTCACCTCATTTCTGTCTGTCTCTAGCGGTGCACAGCGAGATCACCGAACTGCGGGAAGTCTCTCCGCGCAGGAAATAGTTTCCAGACCTCCTGCAGAGGAATCGTTGCTGTAACAGCACCGACCACAGAGTTCTAGGAGCGGTGGAATTAAAAGATCTCCAGGAGAAAAGCCTCAACCTCGCGCGGTTTCGTCCCTTTTCCCGGCACTTGTCGGCACACGGCGCTCTGCAAGGTCGGTCTTTGAAAGCTCAATTCGACAAGTTTAACCCCGGCAGAAGCGATACTTGTGCCCCTTCTCCTCCCGTGCAGGCGGGCAGCACCTGTCCGGCCTCGCCCCGTCCCTCCCTCCCGCCCGGCACCGGCGCGGGGGCCGCAGCAACTCCGGAGGAGCCGGGGAGCCTCTCCCTCCTCCCAGCGGGCACCGGCACAACTTCAGCGCATCCCGCGCCCTCGGAGGAGGCTCTGCAAAGTTACCGCCGGCCCCAGCGGGCGCTTTCGGCCCACGGGCAGGGCCCGGCCGCGGGGCGACCCCGACCGCCGCCCGCTGCCCGCCCGGGGTGGGGGTGAGGCCGCCGCGGGCCCGGCCCCTCGCGGCGAGCGGGTCCGGCGCGTCCCACCCCCGGGCCTTGACGCCAGCGCGCTAATGAAATGCTAATGCCGGGGCGCGGAGCCGGGCGCTGCCCGCGCCAATAAAACCCGGCGCGACGGCAGCGGGGGCCCGGCCCGCCGCCAGCCCCGCCGCTATGCAGAGCGCGGCCCCCGCCGCCCCGCCGGCCCTGCACCTCCTCACCTCCTACTTCATCGACAGCATCCTGGGCCGGGGCCCCGCCGCGGGGCGGCACGGTGAGGGGCGGCGGGGCTGGCGGCGGGGCCGGGGGGCCGCTCCCCGGCTCGCCCCGGTGACTCCCGCTTCTCTCCCCCCCCTCAGGCGAGGAGCGCGCGGCGCCGCCGCGGCCCGGCCGAGCGCGCGCCCCCGCAGAAGAGCCGGCGGCGACGGGGCGGGCGGCGGGCGGGGAGGCGCCGGCCCCGGGGAAGAGGAAGCAGCGGCGGTACCGCACCACGTTCAGCACCTTCCAGCTGGAGGAGCTGGAGCGCGCCTTCCGCAAGTCCCACTACCCCGACGTGTTCACCAGGTAGCGGCCGCCGGCGGGAGGGGGAGGCCTCCCCGGGCGGGCGGGCGGCGGGCCCCGGCGCGGCGGCTAACGGTGTGCTGCCCCCGCAGGGAGGAGCTGGCCGTGCGCCTGGACCTGACGGAAGCCCGTGTGCAGGTGAGCGGCGGCGCGGGGCTGCCTCCTCCCGGGAGTCGCCGGGGACCGGCCGACCCCCTTCCCTCCCTCCCTCCGCGGGGCCGGAGTTTCCGAAGCCCCCGGCGAGGTCCGAAAGCAGCTGTTAAAAACGAAGCTTCCCTGGGCGAGCAGCGAATAGCGGGGGAGGATCAGGAGGTCGGGGGTGCCGGGCGCCGTCGGTGCCGGGCGCCGTCGGCTCCGGTTCGCCGGGCAAAAGCGGTGAGTTCCCTCCGCGACAAAGAGCGGCTCAGGAACGGGCCCGGCCTGCGCCGCGCTCGGCTCTGCTGCCGTCCCCGCCGGCCCGAAGGCAGGTACTGTCTCCCGAGTTTTGAGATTCAGAAGCTGACTGCGGATATACACATATATAAAAGAAAAGCAGTTAGCTCACAGCAGATGGGGAGTAGCCGAAGTTATGCACCCAGGCATCAGGGAAGCTTACACTCTTTTCTTGCTCTCCTTTAAGTCAGTAAAACAGTCGCAGTTTTCTAAATGACTAATAGAAACAAATAAGAGATGGATCTGAAGTTTACATGACGGTCAGGTAGAATGTTATGGCCTAGCTGGGCTGTAGTAATCGCAGCGCCCGCAGAGCTTCAGTGTGTGGGAGCAGGCACCAGCCGTCGGGCAGCCCGCACCTTGCTTGGGCTGCAAAGGACCAGAGTAGCTTTCCCTGACTTTAAGCACTCGTACTTAACAATCTCTTAAGATTGATTTCTTTTCTGAACTAGAAATTCCTTTTCATACAAAAACATTAGCTTAAAAAAATGTTTCAAGAGGTGTGAAGGCTTTCAAAGTATTTTAAAGCTCAAAATGACAATTGTAGTAAGTTTGGCTCGGGCTGTGTGTTGGATCCTGACAGAACTGCTGTTCCGCACGAGCGTGCCTGCGGAGGACTCAGAACTGGTGCAGCTGCTTGGCATGAGAGTCCGGCTCACTCCTGCCTAGCTTGGTTACTGGTGATGCCAGATCCTCGTTCGTATGCGCTGTCATTGCTTCAGTCATTGGATCTGCCGTGGTTCACACTAGCTAACGTCTGTAAAACTGTACTTAGAAGTGTGGATGGTACTTCATAATTGGCTCATCTGAGAATACCTAGATCCACTTTTCATTTCTCTTTTGTGGTTTTGCTTATAGCTGCTCATTATGGTGTCCTCTGTGAAGTGAAGACTTCTATACCTCTCCCATGGTACCTGGCTAAACCAGCTGACGTGAAAGCCAGTATCTTTTTATTTACTTGAGCATAATCCCGGGAAACTAATCTTGCCAAATGCAGTCAGACCATTTCTTCACCTCAGTGTGGTTTCAAATTGAAGTCTGCTTCTCCAGGGAGAACCCTCCTGTGAACCAGCTGAAGTGGGTACCAGCGCTGCATTGTCCCTCACTCTTGCATTTTGAGTCTTATATGAAAATGAAATAATAAGGAAAAAAAAAATTGCCCATGGACATACTCTCATTTCATCATCACTTCACAGAAAACCCCCCTCACCCAACCCCCATTATTTGCTTGTGTAGGATAAGGGAGATGGCAGCAAGAATCTCTGTATTCTTCCTTAGCTTGGGAAAGGCAGTCTGAGAGTCTGCAAAACCTTTTCATTATCTGAAGCCATGTGGGGATGCTCTTCAATAGCATTCACATCTGTTGTTGCCATTCCACTTCCCATAATTCATACTGTTAGGATGGGAGGAAAATAAGAAAAAAGTTAAAGGAATATTTTATTTTCCTGATGTGTGGAGTGAAACGTTACTTGGGTATTTCAGTACCATAAACTGCATCAGTCTTAAAACATTAGCTTACAAATGTAACTGATCTTACACATATAACTGTTTATTTGTCATATTTTCTGACAGCAGTTCTGCACTCAGCTACAGCAGAAACAAGATGCAGTTCTTCATGTCTAGTCTACATGTTTTTTGTCGTTGTTAGCTATTACATCAATTAAACAGGATACAGTTTTAAAGAAAATAACAGCAAGAGAGCTATCAAATTTTACACACTCACCTTTTCCTTTTTAAAAAACCTGAATCTCTTTTGTTAGATACATGTGCTGATAGTAATTACAAAAGTAATCTGCATAATATTTAGCAATATTTCAAACCTGATGGTTTAAAACTCATCTTTGAGTTTAAAGTAATGGGGTTTTTTTCTGAAGTATTTTATCACTGATATCACAGTCATACAACTGTTAAGACTGGTATAGTGGTTTCTGTTATGTTTAGTTGGGCACATCAAGTGTGTCTGACAATAAAGGCAAGTTAAGCCTTTCATTGGAAGCAAAGGAAAACAGCTTAACAAAAGGTTCAGGATGACTAATCTGACTATTTCATGACTATAAAGTACGCACTAAATTTTGAAAGCCGTTTGTTATGTCGGTGTAAGGTATGAGGCATGCCTTTGCTCCTTTTGCCACTTGAATTGGTGAGTTTGCACCCGTAAGGGATTGGAAGCCAGCTTTTTCCTAAAGATAATTATTACATATCTGTGCTGGTATTTCCCTCCAGTTTGATAAATACAATATCTGAGATCACTAAGTAAGTTTGGTTGTAAGCCCAGAATCACTTCTAATTTGACTCGAGTCAAAGTGCGTGTCTGAGGGATCAAACTGATAAATTTTAGAACGGAGAAAGCAGAAAAGCTGACATCTCGTTTCATGTTGGGCTTCTTTATGAAGAACAGATTGAAGGACAATGCTAAGCTTTAGTAAGAAAATACCTTTGCAGCATTTTTTTTTATCCTTTTTAGAAAAGGCTTTATCTGTGTATCTGCAATATAAGACAGTTTTGTTGCCTTTTTAATTGGCACTTACACCTTTGGCACAAACACCTTTGAGCCGGTGGTCTTCTGTGAGATCTCGGCTGAGTTTCGCTTGTAAATATTTGGGATTACTGGTTAACAGTGACTTAAAGTCATCTGATCCCAGTAGTTTGAGTTCTGTTTTCTTACCAGAGCCCTGTCTTGGACTAACACAGACCAAGTGTCTAGTCCTCAGAGTCACACAGGCACAGCTGTCTGGTGTGTCGCTGGTTCACTTTGTAAGACATCTGGTCCTTTAAAGTGTGTGGTTCCTGGAGAAATGGCCAAAGAAGGGGCCAGAGCACTCAAGAATTTGAAGTACCAGCTTCAACATTTTGGTATTCTTATTTTTCTTCTAAGGGCACCTCCCTCTGCCAACTGGCTGTAAAGCAAGACAATTCTGGTTTTTGTACGTAAACTCAGGGGTACGAATCCATCCTCCAGGAAGAAAGACAGCAACTTCCCAGTATAAAGATAATATATACAAAGAAAGAACTAGAGTAGTAATTCTTCAGCTGGCTCCAGAGAACCCCACAGAGTACTCTGAAAAAGTAAATTGTTACTGACATATATAGGAACAACATCAAACTCAGGAGAGCGAGGCTGCGGCATGCTACAGCCTTCTGGTTTGGGTATCAGCACCCTGGTGTGTTGAAGGGCTTTCCTTCCAAACACACTGAATAATATTTGGGCACCTGGAGGAAAGTCACATCGCTGGAAACTGTTATATGGCATGTCTGAGATTAAAACAAGCAATGAAGCTGGAACCCTCCCCAAACCTGATTTTTAGATGCTACAAAATAGAAATTTAAAACTCTGAAAACATTTTTTGAAATATAATTGCAGATACAAAAAGCAACTGTTGAAAAAGAATCATGCATCTGTAAAACTTCTGCATCCAAAGATTCTGTTATGATACAGATGTCTATAGAATTTTACTATTTCTAAAATACTATATTGAAGAAATAACTGGTTTTGCCACCTTTTTGAGACTTGAATTATTTTTGCAATTTAATTTTATTATTTTAGTTTGTTTTAGTGGCTTTGCTAGATTCTTACTAAAAAGTTGTCTACATTGTATGGTAAAAGACCTTAATATTTGGAGTTCACCTTCGTCCTAAATCAGAAGTAAATGTTACAAAGTCAGAATTCTGCACAAGGCAAAAGCCGGTCTTTCCAACAACCCTTCTTCCTTGCGTAACCAAACTAAATATTGAATCCCGATAGTGCATTCAAGTATTATACATGCAAGCAACTCGCGGAATTTCAACAGTAGTTATACACGAGACTGCTGAATGAGATCGGGGGCCACAGCTAATGCCTCTCTTTCACATCCAGATCCAGTTCAGAATCCACCGTCAATGGGCTCCACTGCAGAGGGGGCTAGAAGACCTGACCAGCTGAGTACATTCAGATGTTGAGTGTTCAACCTCGGCAGCATCCAATTCAAAATATCCTGCTTTAGGTCCTTCTCCCTTGTTTTAGAGCTGGTGCTTTTCACTACTCTCTGCTGCCTTCTGGGGTCTGAAAGGTTCTGCTCAGTGAATGCTAAAGAACGGTGTGGAGAGTCAGTTATCTGATCTGTAGATTTGATTGACTAAAGTCGTTAAAAGGTGTTTAATGGGCTAAAATAATGACTAGTCAAGCTCCAAGAGGCAATATACTCAACAGTACTATGCAAAACCAATACTAGCTGAAGTCTCTAGGAACAGTTTGGTACCCTGTTCTGATGCTGCTTACTACGTTTTCTAGTTCAGTGTTGGCTTTCACTGCAATTCAGTTAACCACTTTCCTGTAACTGTGTGCTGTTCACATCCACGGTAGATAACAAAAGCTCCTCATTTTACTTTTGAATCCTCTGTATAAAAATGCGTGGTCCAGCTATCAAGATAGAAAGCACACACCATATATTTGGCCTAATTACTCTTACAGTCATGATTAAGTTGCTTCCTGAGGTATCTGTACAGAAATAGCCACCTCTTGAATGGCTTTGTTGAAATTTAATTTTCAATAAATAGCTTATGGAAGGAATGATGATAATTTTTTACAACTGATTGTGAGTTCTCAGGTGGTAGGTTTATGTATGACAATGCCTTTAAAGCATGCAGGGCTATTCAGTCAGAGCTAGAGGTAGTAAAATTTACAATAATTATAACTGAATTATTTCTTAATAAACACATTAAGGCATTTGTGAATGGATCTTTAATATTAGAAAAGTAGGTTTTGGTTTAACAGTAAATATTTTGCCATCTGTATCATTGCATGCAGTAGCAGCCGGTAAGACAACCTGCAGAGCAAGTTCAGCTAATGCCTTTATAATTTCTTATTGAAGGTCTGGTTCCAAAACAGAAGGGCAAAGTGGAGGAAACGTGAAAAAAATGAAATTCTGGGGACTGTTCCAGGAATCTCCTTAACGCACCCACTTGGTCTATTTTTGGATGTTCCACTGAGTCATTCTCCCCTCCTAGATCACACGTGGAGGTCAATGCCTCTTTCAACATTGGCTGTGCCGTCCATGTCTCCGGCCTTTAGTCCTTCAACCTTAGGGCCATTTGGCCTCAGCAACCTTACCTGGACCTCTCTCTTCAGAAATCCTATTTTAAATCCACATTTTGGAAGGTATAGAATTAATTTCTTTTTTTTCTAAATCTTGAAACTGTTGAAACATGCTGCGTTTTTATTAGTTTGATACTCACGTGTTCTCGATAAACATGCTCCCATAGATACGTAAGCTTATTAAAATGGAGTTAGTTCCTGTGTAGGATCACTTGATTAGGAATAGCAAGATGTGGTTTTAAGTCATGCTAGTAAAAACTTAACGTGTAATTGCTCTTTGAAGAACAGTTGTGCATCCCCACTGAAATTTTGGTCTCATTGAACTCTAGTCTTCATACAGACTGCTGTAATCAAGGTGCCTCCAGCTCCATCCTTATCTCACTGACACAGCTTATGGACCATATAGATGTGACTGGAGACAGACGTGGATTGTAGTGATTTGGCAGGATAAAGACACTAGACCGGGAGTCTGGCTATGTATGCAAGAGTGACACAGCTTGAGAGAGAGAGAGATTGAGAGATCTTGATTCTTACATGTCTTACCAAAAGCCACTCCTTTTCCCTTGGCAGGTGACGTGCTTTCAACACGTCAAACAAGCCCACTGCCAGCCTCCTTTTCTTTCTCTGCAGTCAGACACCTGGAACTCAAGCAGCTCATTTCAGCTGAACCTCCTGGCTGGGCTTTCTGGCCGGGTAACCTGAAATTTATCAGCAAAATGCTGCTGCTGCTCTAGTGCATCCCATAAGATAGGAAAAAAAGCATGTGTATATACACATAAAAGGTGTATAGATTTATATAAAATAAAATAGCACTCTCCTCTTGCTGAAGTTACAGCCTGTTTCATAGTTCCACATTAATAGACAGATGGATGCTGCTTTTCATATGGAATAAACTTGTCTGAACAAATTGTCTGCGTGAACAGCCACATCAATTGGTCTTTTTATGAGGTGGTTTGTTGCTTTCACAGAACAGGCTGATCTACAACACCCAAGGTTTGTTTAGAAAGGATTTAGCATTAGGAGTCAAGCAAATGGTTGCCGTTCTAGGTATCTGAAAGCCACGTCTGATCATCTCTATTATTTAACTAAAAGTGTTTATTTTGTTGACTGGAGTGGGGTTTTTTTGGTTGTGTTTTTAAGGGCAAGACACTATACTGCAAAATAAAGCTAAAATACATTCTGGAAAACAAAACATACCTTTGGAAGAAATGGGAAATTTTGGCTTTTTTTTTTTTCCTCCTAGTACTTTGGGTGGGGGGAGCTGCAATTTGGTAAGTACTTGTTCTCCAAAATAATTCTTAATTTTGATAATATTGACTTCTTTCAAATACAGGTTTCTCAATGCTTTAAATCCTCTCATGACAACGGCTTCAGTACTAATGAAAGCTCCTGGACCCCCATCAGAACCTGCTCTTACTGCCTTCACTGATCCAGCAGCAGTTGAAAGGAAAACGTCAAGCATTGCAGCACTAAGACTCAAAGCGAAAGAACATTCAGCACAAATCCCTCAATTAAACCTCATCTCCAGTCTTACAAATGCTAACAAAGAACTTTGTTAGGAGCTGTCCCACAGACTGCAGCCACGGAGGGGAAAGGGAATGCCTTCTCCAATAAGTAGCTCCTGTTAGAGAGACACGTTTAAAAAAAGCAAGCAAACACACACACAGCTGTAGTTCCTCCATCTTCAGTAACGGACCAAAAGGAAATAACCCCACTAAAATTGGTTTCCTTCATTATGACATGAAATCAGGTAGTAAATTGGCTTGTCTCATTTCTGACAATACAGAAAGAGAAGCGGGAACTGTCTCATCTTTGTAATTCAGGCTAACGTGAATCTGAAGCTTTGAAGTCCCCAAAGTTACCGCAGGCTAGTCCCAAGGTTTACAAATTCTTTGTAGGAGTAACTTCAGTTTTCTAAGCAATTCTTAACTCGCTTCTCAGGAGGAACTCTTATGTGCAGTACTTGAGACTTAAGAATCAGTACACAGTTACTAACTTAGAGACCATGCTTCATGTTGAAGTGTAAATACCAGTGAAACCTTGCATTTTAGACAGACTTTGGAGGAACAAGGTGGGGACTATTTTCAGTGTAGACACTTGATTCTGATCTAGGTTTGGACAGAGTACCTTGTTTCAAAATAAAACAAAAAAAAATTGCTTTGTGATCAGGGTGGCATTGTTTTAATAATTAAAAAAGTTTAACCTTTGTATATGAAAACTGTATTCTGTGAAAGTAGGTTATCAGTGTGCAGTAAATTGTGTGTAGTTTTCTATGTATGTGTGTACGTATCAATAAGTAGCTCATGGCTGTAAATATGAGGTTGCTGAATACTTCTAGCAAGATTACTGGCACATTTTACCAGGCCAGTAAGTTAACAGATTAATTGTACATTTCCGGACATTTCATGCCTTGAGTACATTCAGAATTGAAGTAAAAACCTAAATGTGAATTCTTAAATTCTTCCTTGGACTGATGTTTGAATGAGTGAAAAGAATCTACAGTTCATCAAAATCCTAGACTCCTGTTAGGCCTCAAACAGGTCATTTTAAAGTTTCTGCTGAACTTGCCCATCCAGGAATTTGGAAGGAGAACAGCTCTCTCAACTCCAGATCTGATGCTTTAGTGTAAAGCGAGGGCAGGTAGTTTCTGCCTTTTGCAGCTTACTCACCTACCTCACAGGGCTGTTGTGAGGGCTGATTAAACAAGCGTAACACTGTGCAAATGATAGAGTTATACAAGTGCTAATTGTTGCTTAGCAATTACAAAAGAAAGGCCAACAGCTGCCTACGTGTGAAGATTGCCTTTCCCACGGCTATAGCGGTGGTCCAAGCGAGCTCTGTTTCTGTGGGATGAGGGGACAGTGTGGAATTCTTCCATCGATGCTGCCAGGTTCCTCAAGACTGTTCTCAACCACTTATCTTTACACTGAAGAGATTTTGTCCATTTTAGAATTCCTTTCTCAAGGCAGCTCTGGGACTACTCTTCAGACTACACAGATGTTTTCAAGGCCAGAGTTTTGAGTGCAGAGCTCCTGATACTCCAACTGCTGCTTCTGCAGACTCCTCAGTGGTTTCACTTTATACATGGCAGAGAAGGCAATTTGCGGGTCAGTTTTCCATTTCCTCTGAACCATGAATAGCTTTGACTGCCCAAATCATAAGCTATCACAAGACTGGAAGTATTTCTGGGGTCATAGACCTTGTTAGCACAGGTAGGAGAAGGTGCTGATATTTTCGTGTTAGGAAAAGCAAGCGTTCTTCCCGGGTTACACTAGGCCTGCGCTGTGGGTCAAGCAGCAGGAGACTTGGGAAGGGACCTCTCACACAAAGCGCGAGTGTTTCTTCCACAACAGCCATTTACTTCCACCAGTCCACTCTCATGGCCCAGGCTGCCAACTGGCAGCACAACGCGGTATTCACACAAGCACCGAGTTCATTCCAAATTAGCCTTTTAAGTAGGTTAGTGGCTTACGCAACCCATGTGCTATTCTGTACCAAGCTTCTGCGGCATCTTTCCTTGCCATCAGTGTCTCTCTTGCAATGCAAGGAGGTTCTGCAGGGAGAGAGTCTGCGTCACTGTTTCCTTTCAAAGTAGCAGAAACTGTCCTGCATTTGCCATAAGCCATTCAGAAAATAACTGCAATAGAAATAAAATCTATGTATTTTTGACCAAATTATTTTCCTGGACAAATTCACCAGAAGCAGCCTGTGAAAAATAACTGCTGAAGGTTATTTTAATACATTGCATGAAATAGTAGGGCCTATGTAATCACCAAAGTCTCCATTATTGGCCACAAGGCCACCGAGATCTCTCTCAGGTTTCAGGAGGGGCTGTGTCATGTTCACAAGATAAAATTCCCTTAATTTCAGCAGTTACATCAGAGAGAACTTTAACATATTGAAGTTTTTCCAATAGCTTTGGGCAGAAATCATTTCAGGGACAGCAATCAACACACAGAAGAGAGTAACTTCACTCATTCACACTGTAGCTTGTGCCTGAGCTGGGGACTGTTACCTCTACCCAGCCCTCACAGCCGCTTCAACACCACTCTGGGAACCACATGGTTGGACAGCAGGGTTGGCTCCTCGACCTTTGCCAGATCGATTTGGTGTTACTCGTGCTTAACGATCCTTACAAGTGGGCACCCTTCCTCCAAGAAACCCTCCTCTGCTACTGGAACCACAGCCAAGCACCTGCTTGGTACCACTCACCTGCCACCACAAGCAGGTCACACAGGCGGGGACAGTCTCCACTTGGGTGTATATTTACGTGCATCTCTGTGGCTTCAAGCTCCTGTGCCCTATTTGACAGAATCACAACGTACATTGCCCGTTTTGTTACATTACTGATTAAATAGGAGCTGCTGTTCCTGTGCCATTTGGGTGGAAGATGATGTCTGCAGTCATTAGTGTTTCCCGACGGGTACAGGTAGAGAATGCAGCTTCCTGATGTTTCATCTGGTCTTAGCTGGAAATGCAGAGAGGTTTCCTTTAAGCAGACTTCATTCCTTCTGCTTTAATGAGTCTTTCCAAGAAATTTCCATTCTTTCACTTGAATTGAAAAGCCAGCTGTGAGAGCTAATGATATTATGAAAATAAATATGCAGGACAACACCTGAAATCAGCTGAGGAATCAGAGTATGTCTGTAACCAAAACTCAACAAGGTTTTGTTTTAATTACTACTATCATATAATGAAATATTACACCAAGGGAAGAGTGCTTACTTACTCAGTCTATTTTAAATTTCAATAAAGGCTTAATTGCAAGCTATTATGGACCTAGTATTAAAATTACATTTTTAAAAATACTGCGGAGCATTTAACTGAAAAACCTGCAGCTTAGTTTCATAGCTACACATGAGTCAATATTTACCATGAACCAAGGAGGGGCATTTACTTTCTGATTTTCTCAGGGCAATGAGAAGAGCAGTGTTCCACATTTTAAACAGGCCAGACATTTTACAGTTTCTCACACTGCACATCACAATTATTTCCCAACACTTTATCTTACCTCATGCAGTAAATTCTTTAGTCTTGATTTAGGCAAAGCCTGCACTGATCTGGATTAAGACTCCAGGATTTGACCCTATGCCTCTCTTCTGAATAAAGAAGGGTTGCAGCCTAATTCTTCTCTGGGTGACATCAAGATGGTTTCCTGGCGTAGCTTTCAACTGAAGCAAGCCTGGACCCCTGGTTGTTTTATTGGGTTTGTCTGGTTTTCCTGAAACCAAAAACGTAGGGGAGGATTTTCAAAGCAGCACAGGAGATCTGAACACACCACTGCCCCCATTCACTTTCTACAGCCACCAGCCCACGGTGAAAAAAAAAAGCTCAATCTCCAGATTAAAGCTCTTGACATTACCCTCCACATCACAATGTTTTGGGGTGTTTTGTTGGAAGATTCTGCAGCATATCGGTATCTCTTCAAGAAACATTCACAAATATTTCTACTGGAGTGTTCACGTTTTGGTTAAACTGTCAGGTGTGTTCAGTTTGTTCTCTGCCCAAGTTCAGTTCTGATAAGATAAGGCGTTGGGTAAATTTCCATATTTTCAATGACATATCATCAGAACCTCGCCTACAAAGACAGACCGATTTTGTTGGGGAGGGGGGGAAGGAGAATAATAGGCCAGGTGTTTGAAGAAAAGACAAAGAAACAAGCACAGTAGGGTGTTCTGACTCACAAATCTGCATTGAGAAAGAAGTATTCATGAAGAAAATTAATTTAAGAAGTATGTAGTTCGGGTTTTTAGCCCATAAGTTCCTTTCAAAAACAGATTAGTGATTAAAAACTTTTTTAGTCTAGCAATCTCTTAAACAATTAGCACAGTAATTGGAAAGGGACTACAAATTTAAATCTAGATGGACATAAAAGAGTCTCCCTATAGAGCTTTGCCTTGGTTTTGTGGGGAAGTGGCATGCACCTGCCTTTACCATCAGTGAGGCTGAAATACTGAAGAAGTGCTCTGAATAGGGATACAAATGCCCCAAACAGTAATGCCATACAAATTACTTAATTCATGTAAAGTAGAAGTAATTGTATTGATTATGAATGTGTGAGTGACTCCTTTATTTCAAGTTGTACGAGGTGTAAACCACCAGCTTGCCATGGGATCCTCAGTGCAAATTTGCCAACCGTGCGGTAGGATGTTACTTTTTTCCTTACTCTGAAAAATAACTCTAAATACATTGTCACATGGAGATAGAAGTCTGCTGACTTTAAACCAGGCAAATAAGAATTTCTCTGTAAAAATTATTCTCTTCTCCAGCCAGGTAATAATTTTGTTCTACTTGTTCATCCTGTGAAAGATGCCTGAAATCAAAGCAAAAGGAAGATAAGGGAGAAACATCCCCAAATTTCAGACATTTTTTCCTCCAGGGCAGAACTTCTCTTTTTGCTGTTAGTAAGATTTTTAACAACCTGTTCATTTTCAACCCCATCATTAAATGCTATGGATCACAACTAAATAAAATCTGGACTTTCAAAAAAAAACCCAAAGGACTAGAAAGTTGTGCGTAATATATCCCTGGCAATGTAGTTATGCTTACCAGCACGTCTGAGTTGTGGCTTCCCAGGAAGCTGGACAAACAAAATACACGTAGGAAGAAGCATGTGGTGATATGGATGGCACCTGCACTTCACTCACTGAGCTTTACACACCACCCAAATTGCATAAAATGTAGTTAAGGGCAGGGCATTTCTATAGACCTTATATTCAAGCAGCTCTGTGTAAGGATTACAAACAAATCAAGGTAGCGGGTTGTGTTACAGCCTGCGTCCATCTCCACAAAACCACCCTCTGCCCCAGCGCAGGGTCTCCGTGGCCGCAGCTCCTGTCAGGTACGCCGGCTCCCCAGATCCCTCCATGGCCGCAGGGGAGCCTCAGCTTGGAGCCTGGAGCACCTCTTCCCTCCTCCTGCCCAGCTCCTGGGGCTGTTTCTCCCACTTTTTCCCGAGCCCCTCACTGCCCAATTTTGTGCCTTTCCCTGAGGCACCACCAGCCTCACTGCAGGGCTCAGCCCTCCCCTGCCCCGCGGCCACCGGAACCTCCAAGGGGCCCCGCAGCCCCACTGCCAGACCCCACACGCTGATGATTTCTCACAAGAAGGGATATCTCAAAATCTCGTCCTCGCACCTAGAACATCCCCATGGCTTAAGGAATACCTGACTATAGCTAAGGCTGTTCCATCTGCCCACACAGAACCTGTCCCTTCACTGCTCCTTCCAGTGCACTGCCCTGGACACCCCTCCTGCCCTCTCCGGCCCTGGACAGGGCTGGCTCCGCCACAGAGGATGAAGCCACAGAACGAAGCAGCCACCACGTTGCTCGATGGCAGCGACAGAGCACCCGTGAGAAGCCAGCTCTGCTAGATGCTGGCCTCTCTGCAGCCCTTGGCCATGCTGTCCCCTCACCTCCCAATGTATTCGGTTTACTAAAAAATGGGGTTAACCCTCAAGGATTGAAGATGTTCAGTCAAGCACTACACCAAGGCACAACTCCTGAAGGAACATAATATTCTCAATTAATTTCCTTTTTTGGCTGCAGCAATGTTTCCTATATTCCAGCTGGAGACTCAGGCTGCCATGACTGGCAGGAAGTTGTTGGAAGACTGGAATGAGCTTGCAAAGTCACAGCGGTAGAGTAATAAAACTTTTAGATCAAAAATATATGCTGAATAGGGGGCTGTTGTTTGCTTTTGGTTTTTTATTGTATTTTAGAAAGCCTGCCTTATCAGGAATGATCAGCAGAAAAACTAGGGCAAAATACTTCATGCAGCTGTTATAATAAAAACTTAAATCTTTGGTGTGAGCAGCATTGTGACATTATTGTGAACTAAAGCAGAAGCAGACAAGACAGCTTGAATTACAGTTTCATCTGGTTCAAAAGGGTTGCTAGTAAAATGTATTTAGGTGATCTGCTAAAGAAAAGAACACATTGCATCTTGTAAGTACCCACTCACAGCTAGAGATTTTGACAAAAGTTGACTTTCACACGCAATTAAACAAAATAATTTCAGTTTTCTAGTTTCATAGAAGCTGATCCACAGACTGCCCTATCTCCAGGGTTATTTTGTACTGATAAAAAATCACGGGATTAATGTTTGTGAAAGAAGACAAGAAAGGACAGCATTATTATAGCCTTATTTTCTGTATATCCCAAAGTGAATATAGGAAGAGAAGTGAAGCAGACTGCAATCTTAATGTATGAGAAGAGCCTGGAGACACTCTCCTCAGTAAGTTGTCAGAACACCTAAGTCTTACCCGTGTTAGCGCTCCTTCAAACTGAACTAGCAGAAAAGTTGCTGACTGCAGCAATAAAGTTTTCAGTTGATGTTTTAGCAGTGATACTGTAAGCGTTCACCTTCTTTGCACAGAGCTAAACAAAGAGAGAGCAAAGGAGGGAGGAGGCTGCATTTGTAGAATGGAGGAACAGATGGAAGAGAGTCATGCTCAGTCCCCAGCTCCACAGCAGGGGTCCTGCTTTGGGAGGGTGGTGAGTGCACCGCTCTGAGCCCAGCCCTGAATGCAAACCAAAGAACCAAGCCGAGTGGAAGCAGTGGAAGGCAGAGTGGAAGTAGAGTGTCAGCGAAGGCCTGCCAAGGTACAGCCTTGAACACAATGAAAGAGCAGCTTCAGGCATTACTAGAGCACACTCAAAATTCTTAATTTTAAAAAGAACTCAAACAGCATCTCAATTTCTCATCCCAAGTCCAAGAGAAGGCAGGAAAGAAAGTAATTTCCCAGCACAAACTTGGCCATTACCAATAACTCTTACCTAATTTTACCTTATGTAGGTGCTATTTTAAGAACAGCTATTCTTGAAAACATTTAAGGCAAAAATGTGCGTCTACGCTGCAGTCAAATACACGAAATTATTCGCAGCCCCAACACGGAAGCATTCAGCAGTTTTGTTTGTGGAAGAATACTTTGATTGGAGAAATAGAAGATAGCGCAGGCAATTCAGATATCTGCACAAATCCCAGTCCTGGGAGACTTAAACATGCATATCCAAGGATATTATTAGTTTAGGGTTCCGGTTGTTTGGAGGTTTTTCTAAGTTCATTATTAATCTGTCACATTATGCCTTGCAAAATACACTTTTATAAGTTATTTTCATAAACACAACTCAGCTGAAACCAGGGCTGCATAATAAAACAAACCTGCAAAGCTACAGTCTTAGGCAATTCCTACGTTACCTACAAGGGAGTAGGATGGGGGTTGTGATGACAGAACATTGTTTTCTCTCCCCCTCTAAAGTTTGAAAGGTGTCAAAACAGACAGAAAATATTCTGTTCCCTGCCACTATTTCAGTATGGAAAGGTCTCATAGACAATGCAATGGATTCACAGCAGGTCCTTAGAAAATATTGTACCTTTAGTACCTTTGAGCAAACAGGGGACTTCAGAAGGAGAAAAATGAATACAACAAGCAATCCAAACAAATTTTAAAATAATTTCACGAATGGTTTCCCTTTCAGTAGAATAAAAAACTCTGGCTACTCTCTAAAACACTCAACTGATAGCTTACTTATTAGACAAAAATTAGTGTCCATTCAACCATGAAAAAGACAAGCCATTATATGCTATAAGAGAGATCTAACTGACACCAGCTACTGTACATCTTGACACTTACTACATAATCAAAGTAAACTTTGCTATATGTGACTGATCTAATGTACCTGTCAGTTATCGCCATCTCTGCTCAGATGACTTCTTGTGTCACCCATATACATGGGACAAAACAAATAAATAAATTGCAATGTTATCTCTTCAAGCTGCTCACACAGTAAGGGGAAAGTGCTTAGTATTCCATAATGGAGTTAGGAGTAATTTACTGCGAGATAATTTCTTTTGGACCTAAAATCTCCTGCCTCCTGTCGAGCAGACAAATAGAAGTATCTAACAGGAAATGGGGCATGATAATACTGCTCTTTAAATAGAACTAACAAAATGGAAATACAATAGGCATTACAAAATATACAGCTAACAGTTATCAAAATCTTTGGTGTTTTTATAGCTATTTACAGCAAGAGATTGTATTAGCTGCTCCGGCCATTTTAATATGAGAAAAGTTTAACATGTTTTTAAAAAACACTTAAAAAAAAAAGTTAAACCTCAAAAGTCGTACTCCCAGGTATTTGGGAAAACTGAGTGTGAGGAGGGAAAGCCACTTTGTTGATGAAATAACAGAAGATTTGGCAATCAGCTCCAAGAGTGGTGTGCGCAATAGGCTACAGTTGTAATAGCACTGATGGTTTAATCATCCAGAACTAAGCTTCCCGTAGCTGAACCACGATGCAGCAGGGTGTAGGGGCCGGGACACTCATCCAGGACTTGAAAACCTAATTCTACTTCTGACCCTGCCCCTACAGCTCCACACACTTCGGACAAGACATTTCATCCTTTTGCCACAGTCTGCCCGTTTTGCAAAGCACGGTCTCCTTAGGGACAGGAGTAGTGCCACCAGGACCCCGAGCCTCGGCACTGCCGCAGCACCATCTCAGAAGCGATTGACTGGGCTCCCTCCCGCAGAACTGATCCTTCCTGGCAAAACTGGGAGGAGCCGAGTCAGCAGAAATGGCAGAACCAAGACCCAAGGTACCCTTCTCACAGCAGCGTCGCTTATATATAATTTTTTTCTCTGCTGCTCTGTGTGAGAAGTCATAGATTTTAGACGGCAGTAAGCTCTGTCACGGCACTGCAAATCTGATTCCTAAAGAGATCCAGGTCAGCTCACTTCTTTTACAACCCTTCCTGGCTTCTTTGCAGGGAATGCAATCCATCCACTACTGCATAGCCAATAAAGGACACAATTAGGCATTAGTGCAGTAGATATCCTTACTGTGACAGAATTTGGGTTCCCCCCGCCTTGTCTTTAAGCCATCGTTTTAGCAAGAATCCCTGAACTTCAAAAGGAACAAAAGAAGTCTGGGGGACTGGGAAATACACCTTGGATGCTCGCTCAGAGTGATTTTGTGTTTAAGTTTCTTCCTCGTAAGAACTTGTCAGCTCTCCTCCAGTTTGCTAAATGTAACCCCTCACCACAGCACACCTCTGCCCATTGCCTGTGGCCCCAAAGACAATAACAAGGTCTCAGTGGACAACTGAATTTGTCAGGCTGATTTTCTGGTGTCATTTTACCTTTTTTCCTGCTTGATAGACACAAATTCCTTTAATTGTATTCCCTCTTGATCACATCACTATACCAAAATTATCTTGGGTTTGGTCTCTCTTTTGTCTTTTCTGTCCTGTGCTCGGCAATAACTCTCTAACCTGAAAAGATAAATTATCCAGGAACAAAACTGTTGCTACAGTAGAAAGTGAAATGACTGGAGCTACCCAAATCCAGCTTCACTCTGTATCCCAGGGTCAAGTTGAATCTCCAGCCACCAAGAATGCTGCTTTATAGCAAATTCTTCAGGGCACTCTGTGCTGAGCTACTTTCCAGAGCATCTCTTTTGTCCTTTTGGTTAGTATCACTTCCCTCTTGGAGAACTTTTTCAGCACAACAAATATTTATCAATGCTGAATTCTCTGTGATGTAGAAGAGGTGGGAAGATATTTTAAATATTTCACTTTCTAAGTAGCTCTGTGAATACACGGAAGAAATACATAACTTAAACACAAGGAGTTACTGACCCAGAAGTGATTAGCATTAGCGTAAAGCTTTCAGACCCTTTTTCATCTTATTGATTCTAAGCAGAATAAATCCGTAAATGATAATAGGGCTCAATTTAAATTACCTACAGCAAGTGCTGCTTTTCAGCTCTCGTCGGACAATCACGCTGTTCAGTCAGCTCCATTCTGTATGTGCAAAGCAAATTAATGTGTATAAAACAGTCGTAACTCAGGCCAATGTTCAACAAAAGAATCTTTTATGTAGCACACAACTGCCTTTTATTGACATGCTTTTAATAGAACCTATAATGCTATGTCCATATTCTACCTAATTATAGCAGAAAATACATATATCTTTCAAAATACTGACCATACCTTTCCTTTGTAAAGTTTCCAGAAACTTTACTGAGGTAGGGAATGATGTTCTCAGTTAAGCCCGGATTTATTTAGAAACACTAAAAGGGCATGAGAAGACACTTCTGAGCACATCGCAGCCAAGCAACATCTCAAGGACGATCACATTAGCGCACTGAATCACCACGGCTGGTTCCTCGCTCCTGGGAGCCAGGCTGTGAACGTGCCTCTCAAGAGCCAGTCGGAGGGCACTGCAGCATGTGGCCTGCATGGAGAAGCCTCTAGTCTGAAGGGCTGTTCTTAAGCACCTCGTTTCTGTTTCAGAAGGGACCTTTAGCACATCTTACTTTCTTTACTTGCGTCGCTCAGTTTATCAGGGAACACACAAGTCTTGGGAAGCCAGGATACTACTTCTTTAAAGGGTGAACTCCTGGGACAACAGAAACAGCAATGGCAGGAAACAAGAAATTAAAGGTTAACTCTGGGAAATACTTCTGGGTCAATTCGCCAGTCGTTTGCCCGTGGGATTAGCTTTATGTGGGCAGTGATGCCGGGGTGAGGTTACTTGCACTTGTCTCCGTCATTTCAGCCAGGATCACTTAAAGAGAGCCGGTGGGTCATTCTGCAAGAGATGAAGGAGGACAGAGCACACGCCTTTTATTTCCATTTTGACATTGCCAAATCCAGACTTGACTGTGGGCAGGAAAAATCCTGTTGACAACTTCCACAGCCTTTGCAATGAAGCCTCAAGCTAAGATGGCAGCATACACTCTTCTTTAGGAACACGCGTGCCATCCCATGGCTACCAGCAGCAAAAAGCAAATAAAGCCACGGCTAAACCCCGCTAGGCTGCTGGCATCCATTTTAACATGGGCAGATCTCCGCCTCAGGGATGCACATGAGCTACTGGTCAGTTTTACTGCCTGGCTCCTGTGACAGGTCTGCGCCCCGCGGACACTGTGCGTGGGACTCTGACCTAGCCCTTGGCTTTAAACATTTCTCCTACCGACCAGTCACCCCAAACGTAGATTAAGGTGAGTGACATGAGTGCAGCTACTCTTCCGTGCACACCAAAGCAGCAAGTGGCTGGGAGCTCCACACAGAAAGACAAACCATTTAGCAGAGGACAAATAGTCCTCCTGATCAACACACACAAGAGGAATCCGTAGCGTAAACGATTCTTGCCTGCGCTTCTTGCCGCAGGAGCCCTGCCTGCGCCCAGGCGAGCAGCTGAGGGGTGCCAGCACCTCTCTGCACCAGTGACCTTCTCCTCCTCTTTCCTCACTGTTCCTTTCTCGAGAAGTTTGTCAGGCACCACAATTAAAAGTCTGTGAGTGTTAGCGGTGTTCAAGTAAATGGATGTTTAATCTCCCTGGGGCAATATTTAAGAAGTGTACTGACATGTATTTACTGAAGATTTCACTAATTCAAATAAATCAAGTTAAAATTACAGACTAGACTGCCTACTGTCAGTTTTCTGAAAACCCTTCCATTCAAAAAAAGCAAATAAAAATGGTAAGTTCATTTGTCCTTTGCTTTTTGACAGGGAGCAGAGCTGACACTGATGTTGTGGTGAAAGACATTAGTATTTAACTACTTGAAGAAATTCACATTACCACAGTGTCCTTTTAAATTGCTGTACTTATGTTCGCCACATAAGTTGCTATTAGCAACTGTAAAAAACAAAAAAAACCCTTTATATTACAAAGCAATGGTTTATTGTACCAAATTCTTTGGAGCTTTCTTCACTCAATATTTGAAATGAAATTAAAATGCTATCCCTGAAAAAGAGCCATTTCTTCCAAAGTATATATACCACTCACTGTAAAAAATGACTTTAAAAACTAATGTAGCTGACAAGTAATCGTCAAGTTTTATATCATGAAGTAAAACAAGTCCTTGAGAGAATATTGACTCGCTCCTTAAACTTTACTTTCCAGCTTTTAAGCTAAATAAAATCACACTGCTAGAACCCTTATATTGAAGTGATTTTGATTTCTCTGAAGTATGTGATAATTCCTGTTTGCCCACCAAGACTCTGAGTTTTTTGCATATCACTTTTCCAAATCTCTATTCCCATAAAAATCTAAAGGAATAGAGATAAAATGATATACATTTAAAGATGAAGCAAGACAAGCTGTCGTTAGATATGTAAGTAATGTTTCCCTAAGAATAAGCGAGTTCACCTGGTGTTTAAAACAGAATTTTTAAAATATCTGCTTTACTAAATAGAAAATGTGCCTAATGTTTAGATTTGGTGGACAGAGCTTTCCATTCAGTTAAACAACTTACTACTGAGATAAAATACTTGTTCCTGAAATAGTCACACTCATATCTAAAAACACAGTGTGACAACATGATTCCAAATACAAACTGGGCACAGAGTGGGTTGCAAGTAGCCCTGAAGAGAAGGATTTGGGGGTGTTGATAGACGAGAGGCTCAACATGAGCCGGCAGTGCACTCATGCAGCCCAGAAGGCCAACCGCATCCTGGGATGTATCAGGAGAAGCGTAGCCAGCAGGTCAAGAGAGGTGATTCTCCCCCTTTGCTCTGCTCTTGTGAGACCCCACCTCGAATACTGTGTCCAGTTCTGGTGTCCCCACCATAAGAGGGACATAGAACTGTTGGAGCGTGTTCAGAGGAGGTCACAAAGATGATCCAGGGGCTGGAGCAGCTTTGCTACGAGGACAGGCTGCGGGAGCTGGGATTGTTCAGTCTTGAAAAGAGAAGACTTCGAGGGGACCTAATAGCTGCCTTCCAATACCTGTAGGGAACCTACAGGAAGGCTGGGGAGGGACTTTTTACAAGAGCGTCCACTGATAGGACAAGGGGAAATGGGTTTAAGTTGAAGGAGAACAGATTTAGATTGGATCTGAGGAAGAACTTCCTCAGTACGAGGGTGGCAAGACTTTGGAATAAATTGCCCAGAGATGTTGTGGCTGCCCCCTCCCTGGAGGTGTTCAAGGCCAAGTTGGACAGAGCCTTGAGTAGCCTGATCTAGTGGAGAGGCGTCCCTGCCCATGACAGGGAGGTTGGATTAGATGATCTCTAAGGTCCTTTCCAGCCTAGGCCATTCTATTATTCTATGAAATAAAACAGAAAAAAAGAAACACACAAAAAAGCCCCCAACAAACTGGCAGCATGTCAGTAGATTCTCATTTGCCATACTCTTTGCACAGACACATCGAACTAACAACTTGAATGAAGAAGAAAAGGTCCAAAAAGTGCTGTAGTATTAAAGAAGGAATAGATAAACAAGCCAGGAAAAAGGTTGGAGCCTCCTGCTGCTCATTCTGCTCAGCATGTGACAGGATCCTGGCCAGCTCACAGCATCTTCAGGTTTTCCCCTCTATGAACTGGGCAATAACACCCCTCAAATTTGCAGGAATGAGCATAGGACCAACCAGCTTTGGTACAGAAGCAGCTTTAGTGCTCTATGTATACAACATACTTAAACACACCCACTCAGCCCTATTGGAGTAACACGAGCTAAACAAAAACTTCAGAGGATAGAGTTATTTCACTGATGTCATTAAGAAATTTTTATACCTCTCTCTGCCAGTTTAAACTAGTCTCAAAGCTTCCCTTCATGAAGTTTGAAGTTTGCCTCCCTGCACAAGCACAAAGGCACAATCTCTTGCACAATGATCCATTAGGCTCCAATATCAATAATATTCTTTACGACATTTTAGTCAGTGGGACACAGCTCTGCTAAATAACCATGGATAAGGAACAAAGTCAAGCGACAAGAAGAGGAAAGTCAGCTCTGAATGGCAGGAAGCTGTTCACAGGGTGTGCATTTAGCTAGGTGAGCCTATCGGTTTGGAAGATACACTTATTTCATCAGTGTCGATGCAGTTCACTGAAGAATGTAGTTAAACGTGCCACCAGGAATGGGCTGAAATATTGCAAAAGTGGGGCTTTCACGTCTGACCTTAAAGAATTGAATCCTACCGTATGGACTTAAAGAGAGACCAAAACTCCTTCTCTTTCACAAGCAGTCAACCACCTCCAAAAGTGTATTTTTTTTAATTAAAAAAATATAGCTAGCCTCAGATTCTTCTTGGCTTTTACTTATTTTTTCCAGCAGTACTGAAAAATAAAAAAATCTGCCTACATTACTAAATCTTCCTGCTTAAGTTATTTTTTCTTGTCTCAGCAGAACAGATCCTTGATTTCCATGGTTTTGGGCTTGTAAAAAACTGTTTTCTTCTAGAACACAGAACCTAGATTTAGTTCAGTCATTATATTCATTTTTCTAATGCATTCCAGGTCTCTGGAGACAGGTGGTTCAGGATGGAGAGAGATAAATATAGCTACTTCTCCGTGGAGCATTCTGTTGCCTCAGGTTTCCAAATCCAAATTAAGCAGTTAATGATTTATGTATACACTGAGCATTAGCATCTTTGTGCCACATTAGTCTTCAGATCACAAGTGGCTCTAAAGAGGCTTTAGTCAAACAAATGAATATCAGGTTGAACGATTCAGCTCACTTCACGTAAACAGTTCCAGCGCCTTCACGTTGATCATCACTAAACTGCACAGAGGGAGGCAGTCTCAGTTGTAAAGATAAAGAAAAAAAAAACAAACCTAACGCTACCACAGAAGCAGCGAAGAGTCCTTGGCTCTTTTCTAAACTCAGTTTTTGTCATGCTGATGTGCCCTTCTCCAGATGTATTATCCAAGGTTGCAAGCACTCACTGTAGGTAGTGCCTTTATTGAAGCTTCACTTTAAGCTGCCGTTAGGAAACTGCAGGGCTGTGTCTCTTCCTCTACAGATAACTTTCACAGTCACAAGAAACCCTGAACACATATCCATAACCAGAGACCGGTGATATATTCGTGCATGCATACAAGTATTAATCTTAGGCTTTTTAAAGTAATTTCCTGGTGCAATGATCTGACTCAGACCTTTTAGTCACCGAGTCAGCAGTACAGGGAAGGTGTGAATTCTTCACCCTCACTAAACCTTCTGGTTGTACCTATTGCTCTTTGAGCCAAAGTTTCCTCTGAGTGTTTTTGGGTTGGTTTGGGGTTTTTCTTCTATTCTCAGATCTGATGCTCAACATGAATCCTTTTGTCACCTTAGCAATACACACAGATGAGCAAAAATAATCATTTTGGTTAAGAGAGCACCTAGGTAGATCAGTGTTTGTACCTTCACCTCTTTCAGCCTTGGGTTACAGAGGTAGCTTGCTCTGCATATGCCAGGTCTTGTTTTGCTAAGACTGTCTCTCTAGAGTCCCAAACAAAACGAACAATCTTTGTCTAGTGAGTAATTACATTTTTCTCTTCTCTGTACTACTCTACATTGTTCACCCTGTTATTTCATTTTCATATTCCCTACATGTCAGAAAAGATTAATTATACTTTGCCTCCTGCCTACTCTACTACATGGGGCAAATACAGCTTAACTGTAGACTACATAGGTAGTGTATTGGAACAATCATCAGTGTATCAGCTGGGGCATATTTACCCCAGCAAACCTTTTTGAACTTCTGTCACAAACCCCAACATTCAATTCTTATAGCAGCAATCAATCAAGTCTAAATTTTGTTTCACTGGGAAACTTTCACAGTGTTTTAGATTCTTAACCCTCCCATTACTCACCATGCAGCCTCACATCAGGCATCTCTGGTATTCTGACGCACGGTACAAGCAGGACTCCACCTTCAGTCTTTACTTTTACTAACGAGCAGAGGCCCTGGGGCTGCAACGCTGAGCCCATAAGAGAAAAGTCTGAAGAAAGAAGCTTCACTTTGAACATAACAGCAGAATAGTAAAGCTGAATAGCAACAAAGCACACTGCCAAGAGATAGAGCCAAAGAACAAGACACCAGCCGTGAGGCATCATCTTTCCAGACCTAGTGCTCTGTCTACTGGACCAGGGAAGCAGATCTTTGTTGTTACGACATTATTGAATAACAGGATTTGTTTAATTTTTATAGCATCTAACATGTTGACTCTTGTCCTTGAGCAATGCAACTCTTAGCAAAGAACAGTATAGCTCCTTTTAGACTTTTTTTCTCTTGGGTGAGGGGGTGCTTACTGTTTCTTAATTAAAGCAATTAAGCAAAGTTTTCTTAGACTATCACTTTCCATAAACACTCTTTAGCAAACCATTTTTAGAAAACCATTCTGATGGCATCCGACTAGAAATGAAGTGCTAAGATAGCAACACCAAGCATTCTACTAATGAGCAAGGGTTTGGTTTGCTTTGCAAAATGTAAAACAAAATTCCCTCAGAAGTGGAGTTAAAAGTACTTCTTAACTCGCAGAGATGGCCTTAAAAGAAAAATTCAGAAGCAACTGGAATAGTACTGATTTTCAAGGTTAAATTAGTTTTAGTTTGCAGACTCGGGATCATTATTGCAAATGGTTTGGCTTGACCAAGTAGAATAATTATGCATCAAGAAAGAGAATGGTTACAAAACACTAAAAAAAATAATTTTTTGTGTCTATACTCTGCTTTAGGTAAACTGACATCATAAGTCCTTTAACAACAGGACTGTTCAGCTGTATTCCCAGTCTCACATTGACAACAAGGCAATTCTCTGAATGCAGAGAAGATAAATGGAGTTAATGTCACTAAGCAAACATGACATTTTTGTTGTGCTGTGATCATAGATGAGTCACTAAGTAAAATGATTAATCACAAATCAATGTTACCAGGCTCATTTAGAGATGATTCTCCCTTTGCAAAGCAGGTAGAAGCTCTAAATTTATAGGCTAATGCGTTTATTCTAGCTGTAGCAGTGTCGTTATTGGTCTTAAGCATCAGAGCCTGCAGGAAATTTGTGTGCAATTAAGCTAAAGTGATGACCTCCTCATACACATTTTGGCACTTTTTTATCTGGTAGTCTGTTGTGCAAATATATAAATGAATTGAAGCATTACATAGAAATTACAGCTAATGTAATACTAAGAAAAATAGATATATACCAGAATTTTAATACATATGCCAATAGCGTCTCTAAACCATAAATTACACTCATTTTATCAGTCTGCAAATGGAGTTATCAGTCCACAAATGGGTTTGTACTAAGATTTTAGACCACTTCATTTTCGGTTGACTAACATTTGTAACTTCTACAAACACTTTTATGATCTAAATTGTTTCAGGAGGAAGTGCACGGATTTGTCGAGGGACATGTTTATAAGTCATACACACACTGTGAACGCTTCCTATATAGAAAATAAATTCACCTTATTTAAATATAAATCGGGAAAAAAATATTCTTTCAAACTTAAAAAGGCTTGCTAGTACCATAATGCTTTTTTCCTCACCTCGAATTTAGCATAATTAAATACTTGCATGGACTCATGCACATATTTTTATCTGCTTACCTAATGTGTCAATATAAATTGTTTCTGGAGCAATCATTCCCAACCTCCAAAGAGTAATTCTACAGGGCAAAAGATTGTACCAATCTTAGACACGACAGGCCCTGAATCCCTGTACTACCAGACAGTGATTATTTCAAAGCAGATCTGGCTGAATATCAAACATGACTTAAAGAAAATTAAATAAATACATGGTAATTTTATAAACTTTAGTGCTCAATTATGCTTTCAGAAAAGAATCATCAGTGGAATATAACAAAAACGCTCACGAGTTTATGTGGAAAGTCATACAGTCAGCACCATAATTCACAAGTTTTTAGACTCTCCTAATACACGAGTGGTTTTGCTGTGCTCAGCTGCAGTGGCAATACTGGGAATCACAGCCGGCTGCAAAACACAAAGCTTACACTGACACTGCAGTCAGGTCCCCCACGACGTAGCAGCGTTAATGAAGGGCTGTGGCGACGAGGTCCCCAAGCTGGTCTGTGTCCTAGTGGAGCAGGCAGGACTTGCCAGGTAGAATGATGCCAGAGTTGTGAGGTCCTAAGCAAGAACAATCTACTGTAGCAACTAAACTAGTGCCAGCCAGGCAGCGAACACACCTCTGTGCTCCGGCTTAGGAAAAACGTCCAGTGGAAGATCTTCGGACATGCACAAAACCATCCTACACGTGGAGCATTTATTGCTCAAGGAATACACCCGTCATGAACAGTTCCTGCAACCTGCCAGTGCTTCTCAAAACACCTTTAGGTAGCTCTTGAATGCAGGAGACATCGAACCTACAAAGTGATCTAAACTATGTCTGACAGAAGGTGTCCATACACGAAAACTGACCAGCTAGTAAAATGAACTTGTCTCAGCTCTTCCTTTGTTCCTATTAGGCATAATGGAAGGTGAAACAAAACCCCGTGACTAATCTACTTATTTCCAAGCTGAACAAAAAAAGCAAAGACAAAATCAACTTCAGCTTTTTAACTAACTAAGAATGGAAACAAATACCAAGAAATGACGATTACATAAATAACTAGGAGGGTATACAATTAACTAAAAATATTTTTTCGGCAACTCCTGTTGTACCATGTTGTACCTGTCACTTACTGCTCTCAGGAAGCATAATCAGGAACTTGGTGACAAGAAAAACAACAGAATTGTGCAAACATTTGTCCTGGTTTGAGCTAAACAGAATCAATTCTGTTCAGTGATTTTTGCTTCTCAGTTCAGTCTCTTGTAAAAGGCTGCACATTCTGAAGTCAGCAGCACGTTTCTGCAGACAGTGTGTGCTACTGGCAGTGACGACACCTGATGTTTGCAGTTACTGCCTGGGACTGGGATGCAGAAAGGTTCTTGCTGATACTTATTCCTGTAGTGACCAAGGCCACTGCTGGCTCTTGTGTGCCAGGCTGGGGGTGCCGGGTACTAAGAGGGGTCACAAGGAAGTAAAAGATTGCACCTCTGGGGGATAATAGACAGGACAGGTGACCAACAAGAGTATTCCATTCCATATCCGTCATATTCAATATAAAACTGAGGTATTGCGGGGTGAGGAGTGGGTGGGGGGCAGGGGTTCAATATTGGCTTTGTATGTATGTATATAGTTCAATATTTTTATTACTTCTTCATTCATTAAAGCTGTTTTCTTTTTTATCCAATACATAAGTCTCTCTGCCTCATTCCCTTTTCCTTCCCGTTTAGGGAGAGAGAGAGAGTTAGTGTCTGTCAGCATTTAATGGCCGGCCCAGCCCTAACCCACCACTACATTAAAAGCTCTATGTCACATTTTAAAGCTGTTTCTCTGCAAGGCAATGCTGTAGCAATCAGGAGAAATACATCGCACGTGCTTACGAAGTCCAGGGTTTCACAAGTACTAGGCCAACGACATCAGTCTCCCAACGCTGAAGAAATGACAGCCAAGGATGCTATGAAGGTGAGTAACCCTAGGCCGTAAGACCTGCATGATGATGTTTCTGTGGAAAGAACTTAGAAGTGAGAAGACGCTGCTTTTCCTGAGTGGAGCACAGCTAACGCAAAGCCCAGCCGCACTCGTTTCCAGCAAGCTGCCTCGGATCACCCTGCAGCCAGCCAGCACGCTCCAGGCCTGCTCAGCGCAGTGTAACAGCTGAACACAAGAAAGCATCTCTCTACTATAGCAACAAGGCAGCTTTAAACCAAAAACCTTGTAAGCCATAGACAGGGTAAAAACTTGCCTAAAAAAGTATTTCACTCGATGACTAGAACTTGTATTTCATTTTGCGTTTTGCTTCTGACAGCTGCTGACACAGAGGTAGAAGATGATGAGTCGCGAGCGTATCTCACAGTCACACGCAGCTCAAATCCTTCCTAATTCTGTCCAGCCCATTAAAAGCTTGACTTCCAAGAACGTGGGATTCCAGAAGGAACTTCTCATGTGTTCTCTGCTGTTACAATATGCGTTAGTAATCTTTTTTTTTTTTTTTTAAAGCTAGCCATACTGGTCAGACAAGTAGAGGGAAAGAAAAAAGAACAAACCCAAGAAGACTTAACTATAGAACAGCTCCCATTGAAACAGTATTTTCCTTTGCTGCAAAGGAAGCCTCGAAGCCCTATTCAGAAGTTATCACTCAAAAAAATAAAGGTAGTCGAGCTGCATCTTCTCTCCCCTGCCTCCTGGCAACAGGCAGATATCTACATTACGAAACAGCACATTAAAAGCTCACTGCTTGTTTTCTCTCCTCACCTAGTAGTTTCAATTTGAGCAAAATTCTGAGCCCACATTGAGGAAGGTTGAATTTGAAACAGAGACCAGGAAATCTAAAGCAGCAATACAGTGTGCATACAAAAATTAACACTAAGCAGGAATATACTTCCCTCTTCCAACTGCAACAAGCAGTACCAGGCAGGAATTAGCAATCGCCACAAACAGAAAAAGTAAATTTTTCCTTAGTCACTGGAAATGTCATTATTGCAAAATCAACTCTTAACAGATGCAAAACCAAGACGAGAAGCAAGTCCCCCTAATACTTTTTTAATAGGACATGGCATTATAAAAGAAAGCGACTGCAGCAAAGCAGCGTTGGCAGCGGTAGTCTCCAAGGCGAGGAAGATGAGAGCCGTGCTCCCTCTAGTGCCAACACATGCGGGTGAATCACTCGCCTTCCCTTAACATCGCAGGAAATCGGGGGTCAACCTAAATTCCAGTCACAGCAATATCCCCTCTTACTCCACGAAACTTTGTGGCAATACAGCAGGTACTTCAACTGAAGTGGTGACAGAAGGACTCTACAGCCAAAACGACTTATCACACTTCAGCCTCAGGAACGTGGAAGCATTGCGAGAGCCAAGTTTTTGCAGCAGTGATGCTGCCAAGGGCAAGCCACCGCAGCCTGCAGGGAAGAGCACGAAACGAGGTCCCAGATCAGAAAAGTGGATTTGAATTTGATCTCAACACCAGGGAAACCATTTTGAGAAATCCGACAAATGCTCTGGAAGGAGGTTAAAAAAAAAACCAAACAAGTTTTCTGTCCAGTAGGACACAGCATACTTTGAAGGAGCACATACAAAGGACCTCAGGAAACCAAATTGTAACTATTTCTGCATCGGGAAATGTTTGGACTAAGTGTATAGTTCAGGCCAGTAGTACGGGAGGGCTGAGGACAGCAAGATCACAGCCAATGCCACCTTCCCCTATCCACTTAGTAAAGGAAGTTTATCAAGTCGTTTTGCCAATGTGGAAATTTTGGTTCAGCTTGTGCCTAAATACTGCTTGGCCATCAAACGAGACCTCGTTGCAGTGAAAGTTGATACACTTATGAGATAAAAGAAACGTTTAAGGAGGGATAAGAGACAGCGTGTAGTTGTGACCACATGACCTCACTCAACAGATACGCAGCTGTTTGCCAGGAGGCGTAACAACTCATCCACGCAACCGCTACCTTGGTAAGGAACTGTTGCAAAAGGACTGACTGGGAAAGTTCAGAGGTCCAAAGCAGGGCAGACAGCTCACTGAGATCCCGTGATTCAGAAAGCACAGGCATCAACTTCCCTGGAGCTTCTGGGAGCTGTCCAGGGAGCAGTAAGTCCTTACTACAAGCCACCACCACAATGGGTCGAGTTCCTTGGCAACGTTTCAGGTTGTTTGACTGGAAAACACTCTGCATTGCCACTCATCTTTGGGTGAAAATAATCAAAAACCACAAGCAGATTGCTGAAGCCAAGGCAAAGCGCCACAAAAGCAACAGCTTCTGCAGTTCCGCTCTGCAGCCTCCCAGTCACAGACTCCACAACAACCAAGTCGACAGCTTGACAAGACTTCATTGTTCTGCTCTCATCTGCCCATCTCTGTCCCTCAGTACCCACAGGCTGGGATGGTACCATTTAGTTAGTTTCAACTTCTCTAAGTGCTTAATGAGAGAATGAACTTCTGTAAGCATTCCATGAGCCTTAGTTGCGACAAACAAGGCAGTTCAGATCCCTGAGATGCTGCAGACCTTCTGAACACTGCAGAACACATCCTTGTGCCAGCTACTCTCTTCTCAGGTTTTCAGGATTTTACTGTGGAATTCCAAGGGAAAAAGGGAATTTTTCATATTACACTTGAAACTTCAGTATTGCAGAAGGGAAATCTAGTTCAGGCACAACACAGAATCAACAGGCTGGCAAGTGCCCTCACTGTAGCCTACTCAAACACCGGTGGTCGCAAAGCCGTTGCCACCGCAGCATCCTTGCTGGTGCCACATGTCTCGGTGCGCATCGCTGCCACTTCTGATGTCCCCACACACATCTGCTCCTGCTGTAGCAAATGAGATTGGGATTTACAACAGAGGCACACGGATGTGGGCATGATGAACTGTAAGAGTACAGCAGGCTGTCAGCTTGTAAGTCCTATTAGGGATTTTAAACGTGACGGGATAGGTGGTGGTTTGATGGTTCTGTGTACTGAGGGTGACAGCAGAAGAAGATTCAGAGTTATTACTGGCAAAAAAAGTGATTTCAACTTCCAATGCCCACACCTATACAGCATATAAAAATCAACTCTGGGGTTATATTATTCACAACAAATAACTGTCTTCCTATGAACCTATTCAGATCAGATTTTTTGGATAACAAGCCATGCTAGTTAAGGAGGGACTGGTTTGCTTTCTGTCAAAACGAACAGTTAACGTGTTACATTATTTGTACTTTCTGCCTGAACAGAGTGTATGCAAGCCCTATATATGACGCCCCCGGGTCTGAAGAAGATACCGCAGTTTCATCAGAGTATCTTTGCTATGTCATCAATTTTAATTCCAACCTGTACTTCAATATGCACATAACTATTTTCAAATACAGTGAAAACTTAAAGTCAATAGCATCAGTCACCAGCATTGCAGCTTTCAGTAAATCCTTCACAACTTCAGAAAAATCTCTATAAACATTGTGTAAAGTAGATACAGAATGTACAGAGGACAGCTTTCTATACAAAAGTGCATTTTAGCAATACAATTAGCAGAGAACCTGGGGAAAAAAAATACCTCATTTTAAGCAGTACCATATACTCTAATCTATAGCCCTGTCTCTCCCCGCAAAGAAGAAAAAAGAAAAAAAAAATCACAAACCCCCACTTCCCCCTTTGCTTTGGTTCTGAACTATATTCAAGGCTTCAACATTACAAATTGTTTGGGTTTTTTTAAATTGAAGAATTTATTTTCAATTTGGAAATGTTTTAAAGTTAGCCAGATGAGAAAGAATGCAAGTACGATTAATCAGAGTTAACAGTCGAAACAGGCAAGCTTTGAATATTACTAGAATTTGCCCTTGGTACATTAATAAACTATCTTTGCAATTCTTGTCTTTTCCTTGCCCAAGAACTGCAAGATCAGTAAGCTAAAGACCGTTAAAAACCAATGAATCTAATAACATTTGCCATGAAAATCTGGCTTATAAGAACCTCAAGAGCCCCCAAAACAGTTGGGTTTATTAATATTTATAGACCGATGCTTCAACTGATTTCAAAGCTTAAAGTATGTTAGGAGACAAGAAATGGCTTCAGGCCATTCAGCACAGACAAACAGTAAATATTGCCATTTTTATATGTTTCTATATCGGATATGCACTCTGATATAAATGCATATGAGTAAGTTCAAGCGGGTTGGTTTGTTTGCTTTTTTCCCCAGAGAATGATCTTCACAGGTTTCAAACCACAAAATGAGACCTGAAAGTTAACCCCAGGAAAGTCTTGCAAAGATTTTTCTTGCTCTTCTTAGTAAGCACCCCATACTGAGCACACTATAACCATCTTGAAGTTTCCCAGATAAAGAAAAATAGGTATTAACAGAGCCAAAGGATGACATTAGATACACACACAAAAATTAGACAGGTTTGTCAGGCAGCTAGCTTTCTTCCTCTTATTTAAAATCATATTAGAAAATAATCTTCTCTACTGTTTACAGTCCTATTGCAACCAGATTTTCAGTGCTCCTTCTAAGCCTTTTTAGAGAAAAAGTTATCATGGAAGCAAACCGTTAACATTACAGAGTGTAAATTGCTATTACAGTGGGCACAAAGCACCTAGATACACAGCTTCACTACCATGAAGCCATACACCTACAACCCTTTTCTTTTTTGTCTCTATTTTGCTTTTAAGCTTGACATATTTTTTTCTATCCATGAATAAAAGCAGAGATTTTATTCTTTTTTGAAAAAGGACTAATAAGAACACATTATTTTAGTAGTCTGTTACTCTTCTTTACCTATCTGAACCCAACGATCTTTAGATAACTTCCCGTAAAACAAGTGGTAGCCACAATGGCCAACACTTGAATCAGCAACACTGAGTTTAACTAAAATTCCAACTGTTTTACTAATGCCATGCGTATCCAATACAAATTCATAGAATCATTTAGGTTGGAAAAGACCTTTAAGATCACTGAGTCCAACCGTAAACATAACATTGCCAAGTCCACCACCACGCCACGTCCCTAAGCACCACATCTATGCTTTTTTTAAATACCTCCAGGGATGGTGACTCAGCCACTTCCCCGGAGAAGCACACAGCATACTGGAGGGAAAGACAAGATTCTGACAAAAACACCTCCCTGCTCCACAAAATGAGTGTGTCACTAGAACTAAAAAGGATGAGAAAAGAGAGAAAAAAAACCCAAAGATGCAGAAGTACGTGATAACTCTTGAATCCCACAGCTACTTCAGGCCTGATTCTCTGAGATGCCAAGTACTTGGCAAAGATTACACTCAGGTAAGCACAACGTTATTCTGCATTCTTATCAAAACATTAAGAGTTTTGTATTCTTAGGTTATAAACATCCTGGGACTACAAGATTGGACAGCTAAAATTATTATCACAGAACCCCTGGAAATCCACTCTCTTCTATCACTTTAAATGCCACAAAAGTGACTGACGTAGCCAGGTGGAGACGACGCACCACAATCAGCTACTGTGGCACCCAGGACCTTTTCATCCAATGTAACTGGACCCATCTAATCCCTTGGATTAATTTATACTTACATGCTCACACTAAGATCCAAATGGAAATACTATCCTCCTTCATTTCCTGATCTCTGGAAGCTAGGAGATAGTTGACCAAAAAGAACTGCACTTCATGAAAACAAGGGGGTCTCCTCTAAAAGCCTGAGGAATTTCAACTACTAAGAAGCTGCTGAAAGAGAATAAAGTGACACTCTCATGCTCCACCACACCGAGATATGGCACCTTTCTTACAATTCATTTCCGAGTCTTAATTCTCTACAGTATTAAATGTGCCTTTTTCTTCAGAAAAAAATATTAATCACACCAAAGTCACTGAAGAAAATAAGAACTGTACTGAACTGTGACACTGTACACACAGTGCAATGGATCACAGAATCACAGAATCACAGAATGTTAGAGGCTGGAAGGGACCTCAAAGATCATCTAGTCCAACCCCCCTGCCAGAGCAGGATCACCCAGAGCAGGTCACACAGGAACGCGTCCAGGCGGGTTTTGAATGTCTCCAAAGAAGGAGACTCCACAACCTCCCTGGGCAGCCTGTTCCAGTGCTCGGTCACCCTCACAGTGAAAAAGTTTTTTCTCATATTTTTATGGAACCTCCTGTGTTCCAGCTTCCACCCATTGCCCCTTGTCCTGTCATTGGATGCCGTTGAAAGGAGCCTGGCTCCGTCCTCCTGACACTCCCCCTTGACATATTTATAAACATTAATGAGGTCACCCCTCAGCCTCCTCTTCTCCAAGCTAAAGAGACCAAGTTCCCTCAGCCTTTCCTCATAAGGGAGATGCTCCACTCCCTTCATCACCTTTGTGGCTCTGCGCTGGACTCTCTCAAGCAGTTCCCTGTCCTTCTCGAGCTGAGGGGCCCAGAACTGGACGAAGTGTCATCATTTACAGCCATGGTAAATTGCAAGAATTCAACAACTGCACTCCAAAATTAATTGAAGTGACAGCAATTCCATTTTTTCTTCCATCCAAGATATTTAAAAGAAACTCCATATTTAAGTCAATCTAAATTCTCAGTAGCCTGTACACAGCTTTTGCTATTGTTTCCGCAGGAGGAACCAGCTGTAGTGCAGTAAAAGCAAATACTGACACTTAACATTCCTTTAGGGTTAGTGGCTGAATACCTGGCCATAGGGGATAGCTAAGACTTGAGTTTAAAATCCCCTTACATGACTCAGCAGTTGCTCAGTCTGAGTACCTGTTGTGTAGCAGCAGTAGGAGTGACTAAGTTCACACACACCAGTTTCACTAGGGAACCTCATTTATTTCTTATCAAAGCCGTTTCAGAGGCCGTTGCTTAAATATCTTACTGGTCAGTTTATTCTGAGGCTACTAGCAATGCCACTTCTTAAAGAAAACCACTCCAGCTATCAGGGCTAATAAGTCTGTGCAGGACATGCAAAATGGATGCGAGTAGTTCTATGTAAGATTGATCATGCAGTTCTGCAGGATTGGGCTACATCCTGCATGTACAGGCACCTGCAGCCACACTAAACTGCCAGACTCCTTAATTCACAAGAGCAAAATGAAAGTAAAGAAGCATCAAGATAATGAAAAATTATTCCTAAACTCAGAATTGGAAAACACTTTTATAATCTTTTCAGTTGCACATTGAAATTTAGAAGGATCGTTTTTGACTCAGATGTGGGAGGTGAGAGTTCTGTAACAAGTAGTTTCGAGATAAAGACAAAAGTCACCTTACAGATTGTCAAAATTAGGAAATGGGTTAAAACTACTCTTACTTCCATACCTGAAAGTCACAATTTTACCTCATTTTCTTAGCAAGAGAAATTTCAAAGGCAAACAACAAAAGGAGAATTTTGAAACATGTAATGGTGTAAAGACACACAGAAGAGACATCCTCAACTAAAGATACAATTGAAAAGCACAGCCACATTAATTAAGTTCTCCTGCCAGCAACACGAATCTATGTAGACATGCTTCTGGGGGAAAAAAAGCCACCAATGTTGTGTGCGACTGGTTTGTATTTCTGTTTCCAGTATCATTTTTATCTATCGGTAAGTAGTGTCCTTGAAAACTTAATTACAGATTAGTTTATGCTCAATGCATAAAGATGTTTTTACTTGAATCTCTTCACAGCAATACTAGGGAGGTACCAGTCAGCCATTAGTAACAAGCAGACTTCAAGATACTGGGCAGCAAAATAACTTTCTGAAGACTAAGCTTGCAAGTTGTTTTTCTGAATTCTAATTGCTTCCTAAAGGAGCAATTATCAGGCATTATTTGTGTTACAAATTCCCTACGTTAAGAGTCCTGCTGTTTTTCTGAGTAGTCTGAGTTAAACTGCAACTTCTAGAAAAGGATTTATCGCAGTGCTTGATTTTGTATGATCCAAGAGCAAGATTAAACAAAGTCCTATAGAAGTAAAGATTTTTTCCTCATGCTACACAATCTTCCTAATAACAGGAAAGGAAGACAGAACAAGCATTAATATTAAAGTTGGAAAAAACAAAAAGAAGTTGAAGCATAGTAATGTGTGCTTAGTGTCATCCAACAGCACCCCTAGACTTACGTCTAGCAAGTAAGCCAGCATGTCAGCCAAGTTCAGACTTCCTTAAAATTGAACCTATTCAGCAGCTTTTCAGAAGACAGTTAAGTTCCTGAAGCCTCTGTTGCAAAACTAGTCTCAAAAAGCTGAAATTACTCAATACTTAGACCTTCTTACCAAAATTACACTTGAGAAAAGATCCGGTTTATCTTGTTAACACTAATCAAAATTTGGTCAAGAAATAGATGTAAACAAGGATAATACATTTAAGGCTTAGAAAGAACACTGATAAATTCACCCCTGTCACATTAAAACATCCACATCCCCTTCATGGTCCTCCTCAGTCACTTTTAAAGAGAGCACTTCTTCATTCAGAAATAATCCACTCAGTCTTTCCTTACGAGCTTGTCTCTGTTCTTTCAGCTGTCTCTTGCGTAAGGCCTTTTGCTGTAGTTTCCGTTGCTTAGAACGTTTCTGTCAAAATACAGAAGAGACAAAAAATGGGATTTTGTTCTGTAGATTAGAAACCACCTTTAAAGATGGAATATTTAAGATAACCTCTAAAGTAATGTCTGCTCTGAAAACAACTGAGTTCTCGGAGGTGGTGCAAACATTCATCCGAAATCGAATATTAAATATCAAGACCATTTACCACGTCTGAGTTATGAAGCACCACATCACCCTGTGATGTAACACAGCTGAGTCTTTGATCAGAAGAATCTTTAGTGCAGGGAAAATGTTACAGTCTTACAACAACCCACGATGTTGAAAAGCGGGCACGAACTGCTCCTCTCTTCCCCACGTGAAATTACTAGGACAGGGTAAGTGCCACAGTGCTACTTTAACTGAAACATGCTTCAGCTGGTCTCTCCTCACCAAGTAATCTCAAGAGAAGTAATCTCAGAAGAACAGACTGAAGAACATTCGAAAAACCTGATGGAGCTTCTAGTTGGTGAAAAAAACCACCACAAACAGATATTATATCTAGATTAGGTTGATCAACCTTAAATATTTTTTTTTCCATGAAACTGTTGCATTCATTCAAAGAATTACAAGTTAGATGCAAAAGCCTTTATTCAACACCCACTCACCTTATTCTAAGCAAAAGTAATGAGAAGATCTACTACATACAAACATCAGACTTGCACTCAGAAGTGATGGCAAGTTTAAATTCCGTTTGGTCACGTCAGATGAAACAGTGAGCACTGGTTTAGCTAGGTAACTTCAGCAGATCCTCAGTTACTAACCATGCTCCTTCAGTACAAACACCCCAGTTAAGACCACATGAGCAACCTGAACAAGTGAGGCAGCTTAATACACATGTACATAATCAGAAACTTTACTTTTGAATCTCGGATTCTTTCTGCAGCGCTCGTGGACAAATTACTGTCACTGTGGGCCCGACTCATGTTGGCACTCGAGTTTGACGCGGAGTTGGCAACGCTGGAGCCGCTGCTGCTCGTGGAGCTGACCATGCTGGCGCTGCTGCTGCTGGCGCTGGCACCGCTCACACCGCTGGTACTTGCGCAGCTGTAGCTACTCCTCTTCCAGCTCTCCCTTGCAGACCGCTGACGAGGCCCATGTTCCTTGATGTAGTTTCTCACCTTTAGAACAGAGGCAGCAGAATTACTAAATACTGTACTAAGATACTCAGGTCAGTCAGTCTTTTAAAACATTTTACTGCAGTTGCTAAAATCCCAAGCCATCTGGGAGTCACCAAGAGAACTTAATATCAACTTCAGTATGAAAGGAAAAAAAAACAAGTAACAAGGTTTGGGTTTTTCCCTTCTCCTGCCACCAGGTTTTCTCCTACGTAACAATACATTAGTATTATAACACCTAACCAGAATATCAGTCAATATCTATCACAACCCCTTATTTTGCTAGGTACGCTCAAATGAAAGCGGGTGTAAGGAAAGCAGTACTCTTTCACTTCAAGATGATACTTACAAATGGTCTGAAATACGAAATAATCCCAGTCTACAAGATTCATGAATATTTTCCATTTTCAATCTTTACCTTCCTCATAATCACTGAGTAACACTGAGGAGCTCAGCTTATTTGGATATCACACCTTTTCCCAATCACAAATCACCGTAGTATAGAGACTAAGACGACAGCAGCATATATCTAACACACCAGTCAGGCACCCTTCTTTGTTATAATTTGTATTTTGTAGCATTTTTAAAATGCATTTTTCTCTATACCTTTTTACATTAAATTTATGGTCTTTCCCAACGAATTCCAATCCTTTGGCTTTAAATGCTAGTTTATATTCAGTGAGCAAATGATCCTCAACCAGTTGATGGTCATGAAGTGGAAAATGCCTTGTCATAAGCAGTACTGAGCCCACAGCACACACGCCAGTTGAGGCTTAAGAAATTGAGAATATATAACTACAGTGTTTCATATAAAGTTTTAATACATACAACATGCTTTTGAACTCTATTCCCCTCACTGACAATATTGTGCTCTAGTGTATCTCCCTGTGCCTAATGACCACGTATAAAAATTGATCACGACTCCCTAAGAGATTCTGCAAGATGTATCAGAGGCTGAAACCCCAAACGGTAACTCACCTGTTTCAGTTTTTCATCTGTGAGACAGTTCAATTCAATAATGAATTCACTATCTGTAGGTGAGATCTGAGCAGTAGGATCGATAATTTTAATAATATCAAGTTGTTCTCGAAGGCCCATCTCTGTACTGACTTTGCGACTCAAATATTCAATATATTCAACCTAGGATCCAAAGAAAAGCAGGTCATTTTAAAGTATTATTGATTCTAAACGAGTGACAAAAAAAGAAAAAAAGGAAGGACCAATAGAATAAAGTGTGCTCAAACACCACATTTCCTATGAATTCAGCCTCACTTAGTATCCCAAAGACTCGGGGTGTGGACCTGAGTACACATTAAACTGCCTACTACAGATGCAGAAGACAAGAAAATTTAGTTTCAGGAATCAAGTAGTACTGCACAGGTCTACATTTACACCTGTAGCAATCAGTAGGTCTTTTAAGATGTGGCACTGATTGAAAGTTCTTCTGTATATCACAGTTTTCACAGAAGAAAAAAATTCGTTTCACCTGTTCATCATTTGTCATCGCACTCCATGGAAGTTCATCAAGATTCCTATGCTTGTTTTTCTTTTTCGGGAGCAGACAAGGAGAGCTCGGAATGCTAGGAATAACGTCGGAAAGTACATCACTCCCACTTGTGATGTCGCTGCCGGGCAACTTGGAATACGCAAGAAAAAGAAGAAAGCCTTAGAATACAGTAGGCAGATGTAAAAATCATTCTAACACTATTAACAATTCAAATCCATACCACCAAATTAGCAAAGCTATGTGCATACTCTAACAACTTCTTAATAATTACTCCTAACGCTGCAGTACTCCTTTGAATCTTCCAACAAACAGGAGGCACAGCAAACTCAAGTCAACTATTCTCTACTTATCAATCCTCTTTTTAAAAAACTGCATTTAAGGAAACAGCGGAATCATGAGACACTTCAACTACTTCCCTTCTCCATCAGTGTAAATCATCCATTACAATACAAACCTAAATCAAAACCTCCCATTCTAAAGCATAAGTCTACTTTAAGGGAGATGATTTCAAAGTAGGTTTGTAATTTACACCACACCTCACAATTACGTGAGACAATTCAATTAAGGTCACTGTCATTTTCCTGGAAGGAACTGCGGCGCTTCAGCTACCTTCATTTATACAACACGTAATTTCTGAACGCACTTGCAGTTAGTGTGACGGCTGGATTACTCATGCTCAGATTCTGCCAGATAACACCATAAAGAGCTACAAAAAAAAGTATTTCCAAAAATGTGCAAGTCCAGTCAAGTATGTCTCTTAAGAAATGCTTGTTTTTTAAAAAAAAAAAAAAAGAAAAAGAACCAACAAACTGGTTACTAATCAAGCACGCTGTCAGCTAACTAAGACATGGAAATTTGCTTCTTTTCAAAACAGCTGCCGAGTTTTTCAGGCAACTAAAATTTCACAACTCAAGGAGGCGCTGAATGTCTGGGATCCAATCCCAGTTGTTTCTACAAGTTGCATTACACAAATGCACTTGTAACTTCTGCAATACAATATACATAGAGAGTAGCAGTCAGGCTAAAACAGGAAGAAATTCAGAGCTAATCTCAGTCTATGTTGTTTTTCATGTGCATAGCCTGGAACTGGATTTGCAGTTTCTTGAAATCAGTGTTTTCAGTCCTTATATTGCACTTAGAGGACTCTGTACGTGCTCTGAGTAAGCTTTACGACAAAAGTTAAAAGCATCCTGAAGCAGTATGTTTCCTATTTCAAAGTTATGTGTAAGTTCACAATTGAATATATGACTATAATACAAAAAGTCAATTTAAGTCTACAAAAAATAAAAATATTTGCATATTACAACTGGAAAACTGAGGAACAAAGAAGACTACCACAAACTGGAGACACCTGACCAGGGCTGCATCCAGTACAGACCAGGAAAAAGGAGGCTGTGATTCACCTTCATACTTTTCCCATCCTGGTGAGACAAAATGAACTCTGTACCCTTACTGGCACAGAAAAAACAAGATGGAAACAGGTTACAGCAAGAGCTTCTACACTTTACCTACGTGCCAGCTCCATTTCAAAGTAAGACTGAATACAACCAAATCACTGGAAGCAGCCATGTATATCCAGATTTCATCAGCGGGGCAGATCCTCAGAACAAAGGACCAAAGCTCACAGCTACAAGACACATGTTGGTCAGTAAACCCAAACTACCATAATAGGAAAGCTCTTTGAGGAGCTGACCTTCAGGTTCTCCTCCAGATTAAGAACGCTGGAATAAAATGGAACCAAACACTTTCTTTATCGCTGAAGATTCAGATATGTGCTCTTACATTCAGCAGTTACCAAGAAACAAATCCTGAGGACTCTGCAATCAAAGCTAAACCCAACCCTTAAGGGTCTGTATAAAATTTTACGCCTACAGTGGAACTAGTTTACCTGCCACTCAAACTCACTGTCTGACCAATCCCAGTAGGTACTGATAGAAGAAGACACATCGCTGCAGACACTGCCCTCGGGGAACAAATCAAAGGAGGTGAACTCCTGGTCATCCAATAGAGAATAACAGTCGTCTTGATCACCAACGGAAACCGATGAGAACAGCTCCTCGCTGCACTCCGAGCTGGCTACGCTGGTTCCACAAGACGTCAAGTTCCACCTGCAAAAACGGACAAAACAAATAGAAAACAGCAAAAGGACTGGCATCGTGCACCCCGAAAATCTCTTGTAAGGCTCCTAAAACTGTCACCGCTTTGCCTGTCAGTAACATTACACACCGACTGTACTGAAATAAGTCATTATGTCAATGGAAGCATTCTAGTTTTGAATATTTCTAAAAGCCCATAAGCAACTCCAAAGGGAATCCAACATTAAAAACGGCAGAGCAAAAATCCATATACAGCTAGTATAATTACACCTTTATCTTAATATATTAACAGTTTCCACCCCAGAGCCATGATTACTGCAGCGTGTAAATTCTTTTCTTTTTCTTTGATTTTTGTTTTTGCTTGGTTGTTTTTTTTAATACACTGAACTAGACTGACAATTACCCACATGTTGGGATATTTAAACTTCCATGTAAACTGAACTAAGCAAAACTAAGAAGTAAATCAATCAGACTCAGGACAAATAAGAGTCAAAAAGAAATTCTATGTTGATAATACCACATAAAACCAAGACTTAATAAGGAAACACATTATGGATATACCCAAGGCTCCATCACTCACTATTTTCAACTGTGAATGCCAAAATTGTTGGACACGCTGTTGGAATGAGACAGTGCAAGATGCGAAAATGCCCTGTGTGAAAATGCTACCATGCAAAAACGAAACACTTCTCCCCTCCCCCCATAATTTCATTTTAGAAGCTAGTTAATGTTGTTGCTAAAGGAAAGCAATTTAGGGCTCAAATTTGACAGAACAGGTTTTTTACACTAATGAGTAAGCCAGAATTTAACAAGCTCAGGAATTCAGTCTCCATATCTGGATTTATTTTTACATATTGGTAAAAAGTAGGTCGAGACGACTATGAGTCAGCACAGCACTGCAATATGGCCAAAACGATTTGAAAAGGGCTTCTGAAATTCACCACACAAACCCATGCGATCAGCTATCCACTTCAGCCTGACTGATTAGAAAAACACTCCTCTATCCAACTGCAAAAGCTGAGCAACACCGTCACCCAGCAAGGCTGCTCCTCACTGTCCTTATTTAAGCTGCGTACCAGGATGGCTAAATATGTTTGTGAGGGACTCACTCCCACATCTATTTGGCCAACAGTGAATTTATCCAACGCTAAAGGCACTTCAAAAAGTCTTCTTTTGCCAGATTCAGATCTTGCCCTCCCTCCCCTTGCACACGCGTGACGTCTCACTGGTACAGGCTTTTCTTGGCAGGGCGATCCGCTGCTATCGAGTAGCACATGAGTGTGGTGACACAGCACGCTTCTGAACGTTACCACAGTTTCACGAAATATCAGTGAAAGGAAAGATAGAGTGGGCAAAGTTTCCAGACCCATCAAAACATGGGTGAGGGACAGGGGCTCTACCACCAACCAACCAACTACACAGATGCTCCAGGCAGGCAGTGCCATCGTGGGCACCGGCAGCCAACGCTCACCTTGTCAGACCTGGAGGGGAGTTTCTGTACTTGCTGGGTACACAAAGGAGGAACTACATCTATATTACTTGTAACTTTAAAAAGCAGAAAGCTTTATGTGAACACCACAGACTGAGCCACGTATCTGCAACGACTTAATTAGCACAAGACAAGGCACTTGTTGCCCAAAGAAGTGAAAAATCCACTCAAGATGCCTGGGTTACAAACCCGGGTTTGTAAATTGAGCAAGCCTGAGCAACACGCTCAGGAAGTGACAGGCAGTACAAACATACAAAATGAATTAAATGCAGATTTGGTGAATACCACAGGTTCATCTTACAGATATGCTACAAATAGACCTTACTGTTCAGGTCACAAATGGGTCCAACAATATAAGAACTAGATCACAAAAGCGCATCATATTTCAACAAGGCTCTTTGTGCTGAATCATTTAAGAATCTGTAACTAAGAGGCTGTCCTTGTGAATGACGCTTTCAAAGTGTAACTTTTATGATTTCATACAAATTCAGCTGGAAGATTAACTTATTATCCACTCTTCATTATGGTGTATGGGAACACTAATAACCAGTACAAGTATCTTGCAGCTCTGGAACCACTAAACCACTAAACTACCCCACATGCATGCTCAAGACTAAAATCTCACTGACTGTTCCAAAAATAAAAAAAGGCTATTGCTCTACTCAGGTTTAACACTACGCATAAATGACAGCAGGATTTGGTTCGTAAGTAAGCAGGACTGTGGTTTTGATTTTTATAAGCACAACTGGAATTTCTTCGCAGAGCTGCATTGGCATTTCGAGAACAGCCCTTTCCTACAAGTGACAGGCAGGGCAATCTGCCCTTAATTAGCAGCGCGGGCCGGGAGCGCTCCTGCAGGAGTCGGCGCCGTCGCGGAGCCGCCCGGCTCCTCGGGCACCCGCGGCGGGGCCGGGGCCGGGGCCCGGGTCTCACGGACCCAGCGCCCAAAGCGGCGTCTGAAGAAATCCGGAAAGGAGTAAAAAACATCTAAAACCACCCGGCCAAGCTCACACTAACGACTCGAACGTTATCAGCCGGGCCGAGCGCACACGCAGCCCTGCCCGAGGGAAGCGCGGCCCGAGCGGGGCGCCCGGAGCGGCCGCCCTCGCCCCCCGGGGCTCGCACCAGGCCGGGGCGGGGGAGAGAACCGCGGCCCACCCCCCCCCCCGCCCGGGCAGCTCCGGCCCCGCCGCTGCCTCAGGCGCGGCCTCTCCGGCCGCCTTAGCCCCGGCCCCCTCACCCCCGGCCCGCCGCCCGCTGCCCGGCCGGCCCGGCCCGCCCGGTGGGTGAGTGGCCGGGGGGCCCCGCGGACCTGTTGGAGTGGAAGCGGTGCAGCGGGTCGGTGCGGTGGCAGGAGGAGAGCTGGCAGCCGAAGTCGCTGACGTCCAGACAGCCCTCCTCGCTCAGGCTCAAGCTGCCGCCCCGCGGCGGGTGCTGGTGCGAGAGCAGCGGGCACGGCTCCTCCGGGGCCAGGAACTTCTCGTACGGCTCCTCGGTCATGGCGGCGGGAGCGGCTCCGGTCGGCAGCGGGAGAAGGGGACAAGGACGCGGCGGGCAGCGCCTCACGCGCGCAGCAGCCGAGCCCCGAGCGCCGCCATGTCCGCCCGCTCCCGGGATGCGCCGCAGGCTGGCGGCCGGCGCGGCGGGGCTCCTTCCGGCGCCGGGACGGCGCGGCGCCCCCTGCCGCGGGGGAGGACCGCCGGGCCCGCGCTGCGATGGCGGCTGCGGCGGGCAAGGCGGTGGCGGCGGCCGCCTACGGGCACGGCGAGAGCGGCGGCGGCCGCGGCGGCGGCTTCCTGGGGCCGCGGGTGCCGGCCGAGGTGGAGGCCATGGCCCGGGGCGTGCAGGAGGTGGGCAAGGAGACCTTCCGGCGGCTCCTCAAAGGTAGGGCCGGAGCGCGGCCTGTCCTGGGCGCGCAGCCGGGGCTCGGTGCGTCCCGGGGCTCCCCTCGGCGCCGCCGCGGGATTTCCCCGCCAGCCCCGAGGGGCAGCCCCTGCGGGCGGCCGTGGGTCCGGGAAGGGCGGCCACAGGGTCCCGTCGGCTCGGCTCGGCTCTGCCGACCGGAGGCAGCGGCCCAGCGCTGCCCGTTGCGTTTCCCCGCGGGCAGCTAGAGCTGAGGGCTCAGTGAAGCTGCGGGAAGTTCTTAGCTGTGTTCTAAAATTCTGCAAAATCCGTGAGAATGAGGTGCGGATTTTTGCAGCAGTGGGTGGCCCCCAAGCTCACACCGAGCGCCGTTAGAGTCGGGTGAGATTTTCCGAAGGCACCTTCGACCGCCCAAATCCGAGTGACATCCTGTGCTCAGGATAATCGGAGAGCGATGGAAGCGTTGGCTGTGGCCGGCCGGGAGGAGAACCCCTGCGGCCCGGGTGTGCGCGTTCCCTGGGCTGAGCCCTCGGGGCTTCCTCCTCTTCATTCGGGTGCGGGAGGACTCAGGCTCCCAGCAGCTGCTCTGTCGGTCAGGGCGCTGCTACCCCCGGCCAGAAATGGAGCGGCGTGTCCGGAATTGCCTTGCAATAATTGAAAGTAATAAACCCGCGTATGGGCAGAGGCATTTGGGACAAAAGGAGGTGCAAGATGTTGAACTGTATTTGCTCTATAGTGCAAGAACAGCAGAAACCGAGGAGTGATCCGAGGGCCAGGGAGGCTGACCGTATCTCCCATCTATGTTGAATTTTGGTGTAAATTACCGCATAGGTTTAGGTGTGCAATAAATGCTTCCTGCTGTAGGGGAGCAAACAGTCCTTAAAAAAAAAAAAAAAAAAAAAGGCAAATCAGGGCAGATAACCCCACCGGGCTGTGTACCCCAGAGCGGGCAGGGACAGCCTCCAGCTGGTGCAGAGCTGGCAGGGACCTCCAGTCGTCTTCTGCTCTTGCTGATCTGTGATTAAACAGCTCTCAGGACAGCGGGTTTTCCTTTGAAGGCTGAGTAGTCTGACGATGTGATGCTTTTCAACAGAGTATGTCTAAATTGCTCTGGCACTTGCAGCAAGTTCACTTTTTGAGGCTGTGGCTGTTATTCTATTGCTAAATAATAGTTAATATAAAAAATCAGATGCTGCCTGCTCAGCCGACAGTGTAAAAACTGCATATACCATTATCTCAGGGTTATCCAGCCAGTGTTATTGCAGGCTCTGCTAAAGTTAAAGTGGAAGTTTGAGACAGTAGACATCTTCTAGCAGGAGCAGATGACCCAGCAATGAGAGTTTCATGGAGTGGTTTTGGGTTATTCTTTTTTCCCTCCCTCATATTGACCGTTGCAAATGTTGGTACAGCTGATATTTATGAAATCCCTAAGCTGTACAAGCAGGTTATAAAAGAAGACATGGATTTTTTAACCAGTTATTAGGATTGGCCAGCAGAAAAAATAGCAATATTGTCATTAAAGCTACTTAGTTAAAAACTATAAGCAGCCTGTTGTTCTTTGAAGAAATAGATCAAACTTGTATTTAAGTAGAGAAGTAGACAGCAGCCTGTTTCCTGCTCTGCACGTCATCTAAGGCCTCGGTGCTGATCTATGTTTGGCCTTTCCAGTAGACTCTTCTCAAAGCCAGTTTGGTTGTCCTAGAGCAGAGCCTTTATCAGGCAGTGTGGAAAGTTTGGTACTAGCACCTTGCCCATCCCAGCTACTCTGTGCAAAATCTGCCACACAGATAGTGCCAGACAAATTTGGTCAGCCACGTGAATGACCTGACTCATCACAAAATGCAGTGGTGTGCATTTAAAAATGTGAAAAGCAAAGAGAATAAGAGAATTTATCCAAAATTAGAAGGTAGCAGTGGAACTCAGCTGATACCAAAAGGAAGGCTGGCAGTTTGATTAAAACTCTTTTTTTTTTTCCTTTTCTGTGTAAGTATTAAGCTAATCTCTTAGAGTTGGTTTTCAGTAACACTTGGTGGACATTTTTCACTTTCCATGTTTTGTTCACAGCACTAATATGGCTCATTATAAATGACTAATCTAATGCCTCGATCCTGCAGTGGGATTGTGTCAGTAATCTCTTCTTTATCCACTGTGGAGCTTCCTGTGGCTCCAGCAGTCCATCCAGACGGGTCAGAGTGCAGGACAGAGGCTGACATGACAATAGACATTTATATAAATCAGTGCTTGTAGGGAAAAAGGAAGAATAACTGAATGATGGAGATGGGATAAACCCACACCAGTTATTAATATGTAATGTCGGCACCCAGGTTAACAGTAATTTCCTTTAAAGTCTGTGTTATTGGCAGTTGTGCAAACTACAAAACTTGAAGGTTTAGTTCTGTCTCCTTGCTCATTTAATCCTTAGTCTCTGTTGACATGGCAAGATAAATTAACTTTGTAAACCATTGGAGAACAGTGTTGAATTGTTTACTCTCTCAATCCTCCCTTCTCCCGTGTATCAGAAGTTTAATTAAGCTGTAAGCAGGCTTTTGATGTGAACAAGTTTGTTCATAGAAGTTCAAGTTGGGTTTGTACTCGTGAGTGATGAATTTTTTTAGCTTTTTTGCATTGTCCCGCTGGAACAAATTTTAGCAGTGAAAACATCTTCAGCTTTACTGTGCAAAAGCTTAATCCCTTGAAATTCTCCTGGTAAAGTGTTGTGAGACTGACCTGTGGTGGTGGATGATCAGATGTATTTACAGAGACCTGAAGTGATGATTTCACATCAAGAAAAATGCCAGTACGTGAAGTAAAATCATAGACACGTATATGTTAATGTTCACGTTCCCCAGGTCGTCTTTTTTAAAAGGATCTTGCGTTGCTGTCTTATTTACAGTCACTGTTAATGCGTTGGAAGGAAAAGACTGCAAGGAATCTGTCAAGCTGATTGCAGAAAGCTCTAATCTCTCAGAAGAGCAACTTGCTTTCCTCATTTCTGGCATGTATACCCTTCTCCGAGAAGCGCTGAGACTTCCCTTATCAACTTTCAAACAAGAAGTAAGTTCTGGGAGCACTTGGAGTTCTGATAAGTTGAAAGCTGTGTCAGACACAAGTTACCCTCTAATGTGATTTGCCAGGGTGGGGAGCTGCACCTAAACTGTTGCTCCAAGTTAAAGTGGTTGGAAGAAACTGTTAAAGATCTAGAGCTTATTATTTTTTTCCTTGTTAGGTAGATTTACAGAGAAATTTTTTTAATAGTATTTAAGTTTTGGGAGAGAAGATTCCTGTATCTTTTTGCTGCTTTAGCTTCTTGTTTACTGTGCATGTTTGTTTTCACAGGAAAGAAAGTCTTAGGGCCAAAATGATATGGGGGAGTGGCGAGAAAATGCTATTTCTGCTTATGCTATGGGTGTTGTGTAATTATGTGTACATGTTCCCAGCCTCTATCCCTTCTCTGTGGCTATTTTCTTTACTTTTTCATGTTACCTTACTTTTTTTTTTTTCTTTCTCGTTTTATTCTTGTATGAGAGAACCACTTCTGGGCTTCCAGCACCTCCCCCTTGTTTAAAATACTGTTTTCATGTTTACCCAGGCATGCTGGGAAAGCTCATTTATTGCAGGAAACATAGTGGAAGTATGCTTTGAGTATTTAGAGCTTATCTTTTGCCACTTTGTTTCTATTGTCATAGTTTAAAGAAGTTACTGCAAAACATATTTGGGAGTAAGGGCACATGTTTAGTCTAAAAGAAGAATATGTTATGGATAGCTACATAAAAGAAATGGCAGGGATGTCGTTTTCAAAAATAAGGTCTTCCAAGAGATTTAGGTGTTTAAAATTAGTTTCTCACAACTTGATTGAACACTTCTGGAAATTCCTGTAATCACAGGGTCATAAAATGTGTTGGGCTGCAAGGGACCTTCCGAGTCCAACCCCCCTGCAGGGAACAGGGACATCTTTAACTCGATCAGGTTGCTCAGAGCCCCATCCAGCCTGACCTGGACTGGCTTCAGGGATGGAGCTTCCACCACCGCTCTGGGCAACCTGTGCCAGCATTTCACCAGCCTCGTTGTAAATAATTTTTTTCTAACATCTAATCTAAACCTACCCTGCTCTAGTTTAAAGCCATTGCCCCTTATCCTGTCACTACACACCCTTGTAAACAGTCCCTCCCCAGCTTTCTTGTAGCCCCCTTCAGGTACTGGCAGGCCACTGTAAGGTCTCCCTGGAGCCTTCTCCAGGCTGAACAACCCCCACTCTCAGCCTGTCCTTGTAGGAGAGGTGCTCCAGCCCTCTGGTAATTTTTGTGGCCTCCTCTGAACCGATGCCAAGAGGTCTGCATCCTTCTTGTGTTGGGGGCTCCAGAGCTGGATGCAGTACTCCAGGTGAAGTCTCGCCAGAGCAGAGCAGAGGGGCCAGAATCACCTCTCTCGATCTGCTGGCCACACTTCTTTTGATGTAGCCCCAGATGCCATCGGCCTTCTGGGCTGCAAGCATGCACTGTTGGTTCACGTCCAGCTTTTCGTCCACCAACACCCCCAAGTCCTTCTCTGCAGGGCTGCTCTCTCTCACATCATCCCCCAGTCCGTATTGATAATGCGGATTGCTCCAACCCAGGTGCAGGACCTTGCACTTGCCCTTGTTGAACCCCATGAGGTTCACAAGAGCCCACTTGTCCAGCTTGTCCAGGTCACTCTGGAGGACATCCCATCCCTCTGGCATGTTGACCGCGCCACTCAGCTGGGTGTCAGTGTGTAACCCGTCATTTCAAAGCTACTGGCACTCGAGACTGAAACTTTGGGAGACAGATACCAAGCAGGTAACCACATTAGGTAGGAAGTTATTTTCCAAGACTACATCCTGTAAAATTTCACCTTCCATGTCTTTCTAGGTGTTTAAAGAAGACCTGAAGGAGCTCAGGTATGCCTATTGATGCCTGTTTTTTTAATCTGTTTGGTTTTTCCTAACTTTTGTGTAACTGCCTCCCCAAATCAACTTTTTCACACAACAAAGTTCGTATAAAAGTTACCTGTAAATAACACATAGTACGCCTGTTGCCAAATGTCATGTGAAGCCAGAGGTAAAAAAACAGGTGTTGAGTAAGACTTGATTTAGCACTGAGCATGAGCAATAAAATTCACATTCTGGGGAGACTGGTCTAATTTAGTCCATAATGTAGGTTATGCAAATGTGAGTGACCTTCTCTCTGCCATCTCCACCTTGCCCTGCAGTAACATGTTTGGTAAGACAGTAGTAACATTTCAGAAGCTAAGAAACTGCCCTACTTTTTTTCTTCTTTGGAAGGCCAATGATATAATGCTCATGAAATCCTGTCACCTTGTTCAGCAACGATCTCTCCTGCTCATTACCCAAGAAAGCATGACATTTGTCACTGACCATTTGTCACTGACTTAGTCCTAAGTTCTGTGTCAGTCTCTTCTGAGTACCTCTGAGTAGAAGTTCATATCCTAAAAGCTAGATGTCCCATGCTAATAATCTTTGTAGGTTTTCCCTTACTTCTGTACTCAGTAGCAGTGACAGAGTAACAGCAGCTGATGTTTTCATCTGTAGAGAAACCTCTGTGCCAAGGCTCAGTTATTTTAAAGTGCTAATTTCCCATAATTCTTAGCATGTCGATCGCTACCTTGGAGAAGTCGCTAGATATGTTTCTGATTCTGTCTTTTTCATCATTATTTGTCTGTTAACCTCCACACTGGCTTTTTCCTCAGACTCTGTTCTGCAGGGCCATAGGCAGCATTTAGTTTACGAGCAACTTCAGGCAAACTAAAGCTGCAGATTTAGAGACGTAATTGGGGTGTAATCGGTGAAAGGTGTAACTGGGGCCATGGTGAAAGGTGCCGTGCTAGTTGATACAGTTCTGTCTGCAGCTCGGTGCTAGAGTTTGGCCTGCCTTTTGTCTTGTGAGCTAAAATGCAAGCTGCTTCCTCTGCCACATCACGGAGTTCACACCCAGGTTGAAGTAGGTCAGTAAGAAACCGATGAATTGCTTTTGACCCAGTGGGAGTTGGTGGCTTTTGAGGTGTGCACAGAATGCATGCAGTGTGATTAGGGAATAATGAAGAGCTCCATGCCAAGTTCTGTGGGGGTGGGTGAATATTTCTCTGTTGAGCAGTGGAGAAAGTTGGTACACAGGAGTGCCAGGAGTCACTGCCTGCATCTAGAAATACAGACTCCCAGGCCCCTGTCGTTGTCATTTGACCACGCTTTTGTAATTATGCCTTACGCTTTCGTAAGTCGGTTTTCTGCCTGGATGATATTTTTAACCTTTTTTTTATCTTTTATATCTTAAATCTGGCTCATCTTCTTGTTCTGGTTAACGTGACTGATAGAGCAGCAATAGCTCAGGTAACTGCATTTGTGTTGCTTGCAGACTTGTATGTTTTTGTGCTGCTTGTTGCTGCTATCCTCCCATTATCGGGACTGCCTCAACTTCCATCTCTGACGGTCTTATTTCCTGTGAGTAGCTCCCTTCACCTTGTGGCTAAACTTTTAGAAGAATAAGTAGCTTATTCTACTCTCAAGGGTTTTTTTATGTAGGAAATGTAGTTTCCTGTGTTTCCCAATGTACTTCATTTTTAAAGCACCTGCTAATTACATTCAGACACTTAACCCTTCTGAAGTGACTCCTGTGGGTCATCCTGTGATCATGTGCATGAAGAACACATGTAATTGGTTGAACAACGTCTTGGCATTATTGGCATCCAGTGTTTGGGCAGGTATTTTGCATTTTAAGGCAGAAAAATGCTGTATTTCCCTCTTCTTGTTGTGTCTTCTTTTGAACGGTTTGATCTCTGAGCCAGGTTACCTTTTATTCACCTCTCCTGCATTCTGTTTTGTTCTTTCAGTGAAGCTGAAGGTTGGACTAATTCCACTCATGTAGTCTTGTAATTCTCAATTTCCTGGCGATGCAGCTGGTCTTGGCGTCTAGTTTTGGTGGAGAGAGAGGCTGGGAGACATGCCCACTTCTGATTAATTACATCAGTACTACTGGTTTCACAGGGTTGCCATTCTGTATCTCCTTTTTCTTGGCCTGACTGGCAGAGGCAGTGGGTGCGATTCTGAATTGTGGGTGCGATTTTTATCCTCTCAGGTTGTTTAATAACTTTATGGCTCAGGCCAATGACATCCTTACACCTTCTTCCTTGCCCTTTGAGTCCCTTCCTCAGAATGTTCTTTTGAAAGCTGCTTGCCATCTGTAGCTCAGGCCTGAGCTCTGCCATGTTCTGTGTCTGATCTGCTTAATGTGCGACTGGCCTCGTGTAAGCTGCTTGAGCCAGGAACAGGATTTTCAGCAAAATCATTAATGGCACAGCAAAAATAATTCAAACTCAAAGGTAGCATTGCTGCTCATTTTGGTAACACTTGCTCTACAGTTGAGCAAGTATTGTGATAGATATCATACTCATCATATTACAACTGCCTGTCTCCAGCTATTCCACGACATAAAGAGGATATTCTGTCATCGTCAGGAGGGGTTAAGTGATATGCTTGCATGGAAATTATAAGTAATATTTGTAGAAGTAGAGTCTTGTCTCTTCTGGAAGAAAGACAGACACATGCAGCCAAAGCAGCACTGTCTAGTCCCTCCTCCTCACTTCCCAGTTTGCCTCAGATAACTACTTTGCTAATATGAATTCAGTTTTACCCAAGCACCAGTTAAAAATGTGTTTTGACCACATTTATTCCATTAAGAATTCAAGCTCTAATAACTGCTGTTTCATCTTCCCACTGTCTGAGTTGATGAGTTGTTTTTCTCCCATCATTAGACGCTGTAAGCCCTTTAGGACAGGTAACTTACTTGTTTGCTTTGATTTTTCTTTGATGTACCGCTGTGTATCTCAAGCCACTGCTGAGTAATGTCTCTGGGCACTGATTCATGCTGAGTTCTGGATTTAACTGTGGCGGCAGAAGTAGTTACGTCTCCCGGTTGTCCAACCTGTCTCTCTGTAGGAGGTTACTGTCCCTGTGGCAAAGGCAGCTGAATGGATAGTGTTAGCTCTGCAGTCTTTGCAATTCATAGCCTGATATATTGAACTGAAAATCGACAGCAGCTTGTTTGTGAGGCAACAACAGTGTCGGAGGAATGGCAGAGTAGTGGAGAGGCACAGGGTGGATGGAATGCGAGTTAATCTGTTCAACCCGGTCTCATGGTCCCCATCGAATTTATGCTTGTCCTCTCCTTGGTGGGTGTGCTCCTTCTGTAGGTAACCTTAGCTACAAGGGTCTCTGTTTTTACTTTTGAGGGAGCAATCCGTTCTGTCGTCTTTTCATTATGCTTCAAGCAAAAATGAAATAAAAGGCATGGGTTTGAGATTTTTGAAAGTGTGCATTGCTGGCCTCCCTTCTGCGCTTGTCAGAGCCACCAGTAAAACTTTTCTTGACTTTACTGAAGGAAGTTAAGCAAGTATTGTATTCTTTTGAAACTCACTGTTGCCATGCTAGGTAGGACGGGAAGATGTAATACAGTTTTTTCAAGTTTTTGATATAAAAACATCAGCTGTTATTTTGAGAGCCCAGACTGAATCAATACTGAAGTGCTTACGTAAGAGCTGATGGCAATTTTAAGAAAGGGAAGATGGAAAATGGTGACACATTTTTTGTGTTCTGTAATAGATTTATATTTTTTTTGCAGCTAAGGCCATGTATTTGTGGTTACAAAAAACTTAACTATTCTGTATTGCTCTTCTCTTTAAGGATACCAGAAGATTTCATTGTGGACTTTTCCAGTGTAGTCTTTGGTAACAGGTTAGTACCTTCATATATCGTGCATTGTGCAACCAGCAGTGTTGCACAGAGCTCTGCTGACGAAAATCCCAGGCCTACTGAAGGAACAGCAAAATTCTGTAGATTAATGAGAACAAGATTTGTCTTACTATTTTGATTCAACATAACGTGAAGTCCATCATGCATGGCTCTAAATGCAGTAAGTAGCTTTCATGCCAGTTTTCAGGTTTTCTGAGATCATCACCCGTGAGTTTTTATAATGTTCTGTAGACTCTGTAAGGTGCACCGATATCTACAGATGAAAAATTCATTGCAGAATTTAGCAGGTTTGTCATCATTATTGTTGCAAGTTAGAGCAAAAGTGAAAAACTTGCTCGGTTCAGAGGCAAGCTGTGTATGCCCTCTACACACTGTAGTTCGTGGAAGCTTTCTCAGCATTTAATCAGTCTTAATGTATAGTTGAATGAGGGGTTCACAGGGGTAACTTGATGGCGTGTATGAGATACCAAGTGCTCTGCTAGCTGTAATTAATTTTCTAGCAGTGTACCTCAGTAGCTCCAGAAGTACTCAATCAAGAATTTTTTGAACAGCCAATCTCTTTTGTCTGTTCTAGGGATTCCTTTTTTCTACATGGTTCTCTGCTGAACCACATCTAGCTTATTCCACATCTAGATATTGCTTGAACTTTCTGTGTTTGCAGAACTTTCCTCCTTGAAACTCAAGGTCACCCAGCATCACAAACCCAACGCTGCTCCACACACTCTGCATGGAATCCTGATAATCGTAGCTGTGGTGTTTCAGTTACCCTCACAAGGGTCTGAATGCCGCTACCGAAGTTAAAAATATTTTTGATTTCCTTGGCTAGGATCTTGGCTTAAACCTAAAGGCTCTTGGAGTAAAAATAAATTCAGCCTTCTCATCTTTTCTCTGCCCCTCTGTTTGAATTATAGGTGTTAGGAATGCAAAATTCATGGTTCCAAAGTGGAAATATTGTTTGCAGTGGAGAAAGAAGATAAATTTAGATGTCATTTGAAGCATGCATGATTGTATGTTTTCTACTGTGAAATCACGATGCTGGAAAATTTAGCTTTTTCTCATTTGAAAGCTGTGATTATCCAGTGTAATCTTGCTCTGTGTTTTGAGACTAGAGAAGAACACCTCAGATGTGATTTCTAGACAGATCTGCTTTTATAATCTTAAATGTAACACTGAATCACACATATGCTTATTGAGTTGTAAATATGTATGATTGTGATGGTAAGAAAAGTATTAGCATCTGATCAGGAATTCAGTATGAGCTAGATAACTCAGAAAAATCCATTTTTAATACTTTTCCTGGCATCTTATCGTGTTTTTGCAGTTTTGTTCACTAAACAACAGCTCTGAAGTACTGAAAATTTGACATTTGTATTTCTCCCTACAGTTTCGTCAAGCTGTATAGACTGAAAGTAAAACTTGCCACATTGACATCATCAAACAACTGAATGAAATTAATACTTTTTTAATGGGAAAGAGTAACCCTAATTTCCTTGCTCTGAATGCTTATAACAATTGTACTGCTTTACTTATTTATTTATTTAAATAATGTAGATTTATAAAGAGGGTCCCTTTGGAGAGCCGGCCAAGTAACGACAATCCCACCAATGCGGTTACAAGTCGTTCTCCCTTTATTGCTCTGGACAGCTCAATCTATACAGTGAAGCAGTGTCCCCGCGCCTGCCCCCTAACAGAGTTGGTCAGTTACAGCATTTTATTGGGTAGTGCCATTCAACTATGCAGGCGGCTCTCGCCCTCCCCTCTCCCCCCCGGCAAGGCTCTCACAAAAACAGCTGCACCTCCTCCTCTCAGTGCCCCAAGGACAGAGCCTTTGTTCAGGCCTAAGCTGGGTTGTCCAAACTTTTAAAGGGATACTGCGCCTCTGCTCCACAAGAAATTCCTCTACATATCCCCCTTTTTCTTTTTGGACAACCCACGCTTCGTCCGCTAGCTTGCTCATCATTTTCTTGATTATACTTTTCAAAAAATTAAACATAACTAAGCCTATAACAATTAAAACTCCGATAACCAAAAATGTCTTAACTAAACTCTTAATCCATCCTGTCAAACCACTCCAGTTCAGTAATCCATTTAAACTGAACAACTCGACATCTTGAGTGATCCGTTTTGAATGCTCTTGCAATTTTTGAATTTTCTTATGGATGGATTTTGAATGATTTTCAAGATCCTTACAACATATCCCATCAAAGTTCTCACACCCATCACCCTAAATCATCCAGACCCGCAGTCGCTGGGGAGCCCCTGTTGCAGCGAGGTTTCTGGAGAACCCTCCCGACAATTGGGAAGTCCTACGCAGGGCGTCCGCTCGTAGGTGAGGTTTCCGAAGTCGCTGCAAGAGGGTCCACTTACACTATTAAATAAACAACCTTACATAACGTTGAACGCGGGAACATCTGGTGTTGTTTGCTCCGTTGAATTCTTCTCACAGCTTGGCCAGGGCTGAAGGAAGAATGCAAGGGAGTCTCCCAATCTATTTTGGTCCTTAATCACACACTTCTAACAAAGCAAAAGGCAGCTGGTTTCTCCGCCTTGCTTTTAGCTAAGAAATATCACTCTGCTGTTATGTGCCTTTGATTAGACAGTCTTACACAACCAATATAAGCTTCATTGTTAGTCACACGAAGAGGATACATATCAGCACAACAGGTAACATTGAGAACAGTCACATTTTCCCATAATTGCTCTGCCATCAGCCGTAAGCATCTTCTGCCAGTCCAATCCATGTCATTGTTGGTAATTGGTACCTCAGGGTCCCATCACGTCACTGGGCGAAACAAAGGGATTCAACAGGTGGGCCCAGTACACGGTCGTGTTACTGCTACGCTGTTGAAGTAACAGGGTGCTGCACAGACACATCAAACGGGATAGGAACAAAATCATGGTCATTAAATGGCTTAATTCATTTTGCTGGTAGGCAGTAAGGTCCTGTGGATAAAGAAACACAGCTGATCGGATGCCATGTGTGGTGACAGTCTGTTTCGCTTGTTGTAAGATCTTCCAATTGTGCAGTTCCCAGGTCCCTTGTCCGTTATTAATAATAACAGGACACGCAATCGAACTGGCTGCTTCCCAATCTCCCTCTATTATAGCGTCTCTGATGATGCCGCTCCATCGCTGTTGCAAAGGATCCTTTATGGTTCGGGCTTGAAAATCAGACTTGAGTGAGGGAGCTGATGGTAGTGGGGGAGCTGAGGGTTCAACCGGTGGTACTATATGGGATAATGGTTGAATCTCTTGCGAGACCTTAGATATGGTTTCTGGTTGTCTCCAAAGTGACAATGAGACTGGTTTAAGGGTTTCTTCTATTTCTTGTTGTCTAATTGATAATTCAGCAAGCTTGTTCAGGATCTTTTTCATGGGTTCATCTTGATCTTCCTCTTTTTTTTTTTCCCTCTCTTTTTTTCTTTATTTTTTTCCTTTTTTTTTTTTTTCTCTGCAGCACGATTTTGTAACACAGCATGTCAAATACTATCTACATCAGTCAATAGCTCAAAAATTACTTGCGATGTAGCAGTATTTATGGGTTACAAACAGGAGACTAGACTATGCAGCCAGGCTTGTTATTAGCTCATGTATTCCTTCAATCACTCTTTTATCACACAGAGAGAACAGATTTTCCCAGGTCTGTTTGGATCACACTCTCCCGTTCAGTCCCATGCACATCTTGTGTACAAGAAGCGTGTTATCTGTCCATTCTCACGGACAAGCTCCCAACATGAGCTGTACTCAGCTGGTCACAGTCTCTTTTGATTATTAGCAAGCAAGAGTTATGTACTTGTTTAGAAAAGAGCTCGTCTCCCAAGGATGAAAGTCTTAATTCTGCAACGCAGCACTGCCAGCACGGCTAGCTGTAAAATACAGGGTATCCGCAGTTCCCCTTTTTTTTCCTCTTTTTTTTTTTTTTCCTTCCTCCCAAGGCTTCAATCGCCACCGCGGCAACTTTCTTTTCTGCCTGCATAATTTCTAAAGTGCATACTATGGTTTTCCAAACCGTTCCTAGTTCTTTCGCTTCTTTTCCTTCTTTTCCTCCCTCTAAAGTACAGTCCCACAAGAAGTCTCCTACTTCACACCATTCCGTTGAGCTAAAGATTAATGACGGGTCCTTCATTTGTCCCGCTTCCGAGCCCATGGGGCTAATACGTCTCACTCCTTTACTTTTTCTCCTCTCTTAGAGAGCATACTAAGGGGGAGAGTTGCCACATCAATTTCCATCGCGGTCTTACCTTGGCAGGGGCTTGATCGGCCACTCAAGCTCTGATCTCCGGTGCTCTTTTGGTCACACCTGGAACCCTCCTGCCTCCAGCTCTTCGGCTCCCAAATCGGCTCACGTCTGAGGCTTCGGAGTCTTTCCGTGTTTGAGCGATAAGCGCCCATCTGCATTTAAGCGATCCACATTTAAGCGTCCATAGAGGGTCCCTGTTCGGGCGCCCGATGAAGAGGGTCCCTTCGGAGAGCCAGCCAAGAAACGACAATCCCACCAATACGGTTACAAGTCGTCCTCTCTTTATTGCTCTGGACAGCCCAATACATACAGTTCAGCAGTGTCCCCACGCCTGCCCCTTAACAGAGTTGGTCAGATACAGGTTCACACGCGCCAGCGTTTTATTGGATAGTGCCATTCAACTATGCAGGCGGCTCTCGCTCCCCTTTCTCCCCCCGGCAAGGCTCTCACAAAAACAGCTACACCTCCTGCTCTCCGTGCCCCAAGGCAGCTCCAAGGACAGAGCCTTTATTTAGGCCTAAGCTGGGTTGTCCAAAACCTTTAAAGGGATACTGCGCCCCTGCTCCACAAGAAATTCCTCTACAGATTTATTTTCTACCAGGAGGGGGGTTCTGTGTGCCATTTGTCAGCTTTTCACAGTACCAATTTGTTCCTTCTCCCTGTTCAGTGTCCTGCTAGGCATGTCTTGGTATGTGCGTAGGGAACCATCCAGAATTTGTCTTTAGTTTTGATATTGTTAGATCAGCTCTTGCTCCAGATTCTCTTATATTTCATTTTTGAGTGCTTTTCTGTTGCATCCTTTCCAGATGATGTTCTTGTCACCAGGTGTATCATTGTTTCCGTGTATAATTTGGATGGTCGCTAGCTGATCTATGGTGCTTTACTTGTTCTGACTTCTGCACTATGTGCTGACAGTGTACTGCAGCTGTTGGCACAGAGTGTTTACAAAATATAATTATAGTCTGTAGGTTTTGGATATAAGATCCACTGAGTCTTTTCTGCTCCGTTTTGCTGTTCCTCCTAGAATCAATGGCTTGATTAATGGTCTGTATAATTTCTGTGTGTATGTTGGCCATTATGCACATTCTGTTATCCTTACAGGATTCTTGCCGTTCCAGCTGCGTTCTTGTCCAAACTGGGAAGGTGCTGACAGAAGCTTAAACGAAGCTATAAAAGCTGTGACTCTTTCTGAGGGAATGGTACTGAAATGCAGTCCTGACCAGACCTAAAGCCTTGTGGTTTGGCCACAGAAATGCCATAGCTTAACAATATTCATAAGCTTCACCTCCATTTGGACACTGCTGACCTTACCCACCACTGCTAAGTAGAACATCCTCCTGTTATCGCTACTCTTTCTTCCCCCAAAATGCTGGTGCTGCACTGAATGGCCTGTCTTCCATTGATGGGAGTTAGCGTGTCTCAAGGAAGCAGCGGCAGTGTGGCTATTTCTAGGCATTGCCCAAATTAAGCAATACTCTGGCAGCAACTCACCACTGAGGGAAAGGCCTGTTCTTAGGTTTAATCCTGCTAATGACCATTCTAGGCTCCAGCTCCTCATGGTTGCACCCAGCTGTGGTGACCTACTTCCTTCCAGTGGTTGACAGTGAGTAAGAACCAGCTGATCTATTTTTTCCTGCTCATTCTTTTACCGTACTATTAGGAATGTGTGTCACTTCTGACACCACCACCCCCACCCCCAAAAGAAAAAAAAAAAAAGGGTAAATTCTTTCTTACATTGCCTTTGCTTTAGCAAGAGAATTGAAGGATCTCAGCCTGTCAGTCCTGTGTACCTTAGCAAATCATTCATCTTTCTGGGCAGTTTCTAAAGGCACCAGCTAACTTGCACACAAGAGTCTGAGCAGGGATGTTAGACTATTGTTCGTACAGTCCTTGATTTGTTCAGAGAGGATTCCTTTCTGATGTAAAGTCTGTAATTAGATTATGCCGAGCACCATGGATAAAGGATGTAGCGTTTCTTATCCTTCCCTTAGTGGGAGTACTGGAGTAGCTTTGAAATGTACCGTAAATAACTTCCAGAGACATGGGATGCCTAGCAAAAAAAAATATAAAAAAAATAAAAAATATGGTAGGTAACACCAAGTCCGGACTGGCTTCCAAATGGACCAGCTGAGTAACCTCCTTCTGAAGGTATTTCTGCATCTAAAAATGGGTGGTTGTTACATCTTCGTGTCAGATTTGGCTTGTTTACTTACCCAGAGCTTTAGATACTGTTAAAATTTTAAAGATTGTCAACTATCTAAAGTTTAATTGCTGTCAACCTGCAGAAATTCCCTCACAGAAATAAACTGAGGCTTTATCAGCCTGATTCCTCCTGCAATGAGTAATAAATTAAGTCCTTGGCTTCTTACACATTAGACTAAAGTCTTGAAGGTTGTCCTGTGGTTGGCAGTGAACATTATGTAAGGAACTTAAGAGTTTGTAAATTATGTTGGATTAGCAAGAACCACTGTGTGGTTGTATTTTTTAAGTTTGCTTCAAAGCACACTCTATTATTACATTTTAAAACATTGCTGCTTGCTAATACTAGATCCTTTCCACTGAAGGAGCACAGTGACCTTATTCCAGCTTTTTGCTGAAGTCATCTGTCTCATTCCTGCTTGCTTGTTCCTCTTGGATCTGCATGAAGGTAAAGTTATTTGCAGATCCCTTTCTATGCCTCACAGTTGCATGTAATTGAAGTAATAGGTACGCCAGCCACCTCAGTGACTCTTACTAAACTTTGTAATGACTTCAGGTTTCTGGAATTACATGGAGTCACTTGGTGTCTTTTTTTTAGTTAAGCACAGGAAGAGCGAGTAACCTGAGCACAGCTGTCTTAAAAACCCAAAACCCCCACTCATTCAGACCTCTCTAAATGAGGATGGATGTAGGAGAGAAACAAGTTCTGGGCAAGTTTATTCTGAGGAATCTTATTTTCTCTTACGCTTGTTGTTTCTCTGAGGAATTTGCATTTCAGTCTTCCATTCCTGATTTGCTCTGTAGGCGTCCTGATTCCGAAAGCACAGCTCTGATACGAGGAAGTAGACTGCCACGTGTCCAGGACCTCAAGTGGAGAGTGGATGTAGCTATTTCCACAAGGTATGAAAGAGAATCCTGCATGACCCTAGAAATTACTTTGCCCCGGCTTAAACTGACTTCTTGTGCTGCTTAAAACTGCTAACGATCTTGCTTTAGGGATTGGCATGTGACATTAAATTGTAAGAGACGAAGTGTAGAGGTCTGTTATGTACAGGTTATGTACAGGTTACTGCTGTTAACATGGACCTGTCACAGACTGCTGCCTTTCTGCTTCTACTAATGACACTTCTTAGGCTCCTTATTTGTTTTGACCTCTAAAACCTCTCTGCTAGAAACATTTCATTCCAAGTTTGAGTCTTTCAATATTTTAAAACTTAATGGAGCTGATACAGCTCCACAGGTCCTCAGAGATGATGGAATAAATTAGGTGGTTTGACCCTCATTCAGCCAGCCAAGCTCTCGGTTTCACTGGAGCAGGGAAGGGAAATCACCTATTCAGTGTCTTAAGTAGACCATCATTTGTGTGTTGCACGTGTTAAATAAAATCACTTTCCATCACCTGTGCTGTAGCTTCGACAAAGAGAGGCTTCAGAACAGCACCTTTACACTGCCATAGTTATGCAATTGGTCATCGATCTAGTTTCTTTCACGGGACAGGAGTAAAGGCCTTTGTGATCATCCTGTGAGTAGCTGTTTGCCATCTGCCACAGCAGGGGCAGCCGGGGGATGGATCTTTGGCTCGAGCCAGAAGGAAACAGATGCCTGTTGTCTGTGCTGTCCCCGGTCTTTATCTGGTTGTAACCAAGATGGACCAGGTCAAAAGAAGCTGGAGGATGATCCAGTGTTGTGTTACACATGTCAGTAGTGTAAATTGTTAGCACAAGGGATTGCGTGTTGCATTCATGAGTGCCTGCATCCGAGGGACAGTGCAGTCTGTTTCCTGCCACAGTTGAGAGGCCATGGGGTAATCAGGGATACTCTTACTAAAATGAAGAAAAAAAGGTCTTAAGTGAAAATTGTAATGGCCACAAGCTTCCAGTTCAGGTGACTCAGATGAGCAGTACTGTGAGCACCACACAGGAATCACTGTGCAGAAAAAATTTGTACCTCAAAGAGAGCAAAATGTACAGATAAACACCATCCGGCCCAACACTTCCAACCTGCAGGCAAATGCTATGATTTGTTTTCCAAACAACACAGGAACAGTATGTTATCCTGTTCTGTTTTCCTTCCTCTTATTTTCCTTTCCAGTCAACCTCCCCCCTGGGATTTCTTGTTTATCTTCCAGCACCAGCCTCTGCAAAGGGGTACGGCTTCTGGCTGTAGCGCCTCTCAGTACCTGAGCAGGCTTTGGCAACATTGGCTGATGGAAGCTGCGCAAGAATGACTCATTTCCCCTCTTTGGGTCATCAGATAGAGTAACAACCACAAATTTAGGATGAAGACTGGAAGAGCTTGATTCCCCAAATGAGATGGCAGTTGAGAGTATGAAGTGATGGAAAGGATTAATGTAACATGGTAAACTGCATAGGAAAACTGTGCGTTATTACTAGCAGTACTTGCTCAGCTCTTATCCCTGTTTAATTCCACTAAACTGATCATTATGTAAAATGATAATGCTTCTAAACTTTACAGTTACTAAAGTACGAAAAAAAATTTTTAGTCTCAATACTGAGGTAAATGGGGACAGGACTCCTATGTTTTTGAGTTGCTAGCTAGCCCCATACAGGACTTCATGACTGATATTGCTCATGTTCTATGTAAAGCCTACACAAATATCTTAAATTGTTAATGTGTAACATATAATGTACTCATCGTACTGCTGATGTCTATTGTTGTAATACTAATAATATAAATAATTTCAGTTCACTGGCTCGGGCGCTTCAGCCATCCATTCTGATGATGATGAAGCTTTCAGATGGGACAGCTCATCGCTTTGAAGTAAGTTTGATTGCCATAATAAATAAAAAAGAAACCACTTGAAGTTCTTTTTAGAAAGTTGAATCACTATTTAAAATATTAAAGCTTTTGTAAACAATGAATTATCATCGGTTGGTTTGTCTTGGAAGCTTTCATGTTCAGTGCAGCCACATACAATATATAATGAAGTGCTAACCAAAATCATTTTATACCTTGTTCCTACACACATTTTGTTGAAACTTCATTTGTTAGAAGAATATTAATTACCGGTAAGCACTGTTGCATAATACCTGGCTTTATTAAAAGTGGTGGGTTTGGTATCAGCTTCAGACCTGATGGTGGCTCTTGAGGGCAGAAAAATTAATGGGGTAGTTTATATAACATATGATGCACTTCTAAACCTCCTGTGTTTGGTAGAGAGAGGCAACATTCTCTTCTGTGGCAGAGGTAGGCTTACTCTTTTTCTTCAGCACAGTTCTTGCTGCTAGAAAGAAAGTAAAAAAACCTGTCTGCTTTTTGCTTCGGCATTAGTGGCAATATTTTTAATATGTAGAAGGCTTGCCAGAAGATGGCATAAACTCTTCTGTATTTTTACCCTTTACAAAGGAACGCTATTTGTTCTATAAATAACATGGTGGTATGTACAGGAATCCAGTGCACAGCAGGCATTGTTATTTTGGAATTCTGTAAAGACTTTGGCTTCAGTCCATGTGTTAGTAGTAGTCTGGAGGAAGCACCAAAGAGTGTGTGTTACAAGAGGTGGAGTGATTTTACTGTTACAGTGCTTCACAAGAAGGCAGCTATGGAGGAAGGCACAAATTCTGTGCCACATTGCAAAGTGTTGAGGATGTCACTTCACAGAAGATCAAATTCACCCCTCTGTGGACAGCCCAGCTCGGAGCATCTGTACATTCTGTTCGAAATCTTCCATAGAACTTAAATGACAACATGGTCTTCAGGTTAACTCTTTACAACAGGACAAGTTTCATCTGTGAGAATAAAAACTAGTATATATTTGTTAGATCTGGGGATTTAGTTCCTGGTCTATAATGTCAAGTCTTGTCTTGGTGGCGTTGTTCCTGGTTGGTTTCGTTTGGGTTTAGGTTGTTTTGTTATAGGTCTATGGAAGAGCCTTTGCTGTTCTGCAGTGGAGATCTGTTGGTGGTGCCTGTCCAGTACTTGCAGAAGTGCCAATATCCGATAGCAAACAATGCGCTTCTCTTTGCTGCTGCTGCTGCTGCTTGGATCTGAACACCAAAGATCTGGCTGTAAATACAATTTCTCTGTCTTGCAGTTAGTAGCTCTTTGGGATAAACCCGTGTTTTGGTTCAGGATACCACACACAAGCAAATACAGTCCTTGGCTCTTCAGTTTCCTTTCACTGGGACACATACAGGATGTCCAGCGAGCTAACAAGGCTTACGTAAGATGGTAACTCCAGAAGATAATTCTGTTATGAGCAGTTTTAAAATGTGTATGCCACAGGGAGAAGTTACACACTGGTCTCTTGGGTTTGGTTGGGTTTTTTAATTGCAGTGTGACTTCTTATAAGGAAGAGTCTTTAAAAAGCAGGAAGTGTTGCAGCATTTGGAGTCATGTTGTATATATGTGAAAAGTGAAAAAGGCACGATGCCTTTTCATGCATTCCTGATGCATATGGAAAATGCAAATCGGAGGTTGGATTCCTCTCACATAATTGATGACTAGATGCAGGCAGAAGTAGGCAGAAGGATGACAGGGGACTCTGTCTAAAGAAGCGTGTCTTCAGTGTGGTCAAAGCAGTAGAGTCTATGGGGCAGTGCTCTGCAGAGCGGCCGGGGACTCGCCAGCCTGCTCTTGATACGCAGGCGAGCGCGTGCGTTTGTGCACTGCACTAATGCTAATCTGTGTCACCCAGTCTGTGCCTGTGCTGAGACACGCTTTTCTGTCTTAACAGATAATAGATTTCCATCCGTTTGGCTTCTCAGGCTTGAAATGGTAAAGGAAGGTCCATTAGTCTCCTGCACAGTTGAAAATGTTTTGTATATTTAATCAAAATCTGCCTTCAGTGTATAGACAGTGCCCAATCCTCTTTGCTCTTGAGATTGCTGCCAAGTCTCTTGCTTTGAGGCTCAATTCCTTCCTCCCGCAAGCTTGGACAAGCAGAATATCTGGAATTTGTTGCTGGAGAATTCTGTAGGCTCTACGACCTTCCAGATGTCTTCATCTTTCCTGCCAATCCATGACTCTCTTATATCACCACAGCTGCCATCGGTTTACGTTTTGAAATATTTCCTTTCTCACATCTGGCAGTACAGAAAATGTAATGTGTAACTGTTATTTCTGTTTTTTCCCACTCTCCTCTTTTTTTCCCGCCCAGATAATTTAGTTGAATTAACTGAATTTTATTAACCTCAAATCCTTTGTCTTAAGTCTTAAAAAAAAGTATTTTAAGGGAGATTGGGCTGACACTGTGGAACGTTCCCTGTCCGTAGGCATGCCCCCGTCAAAGTTCCTAAGGTGTTTCTGTTTTCTAACTTGAGTATTCTGTTTCAGGTGCCAGTTGCAAAGTTTCAAGAACTGAGATACAACATTGCCCTTATACTGAAGGAAATGAATGATTTGGAGAAAAGGAGCGTACTGAAGATCCAGGACTGAACACTTTTAGATTGAAACCTTACAGAAGAGATCTGGAACCCTTGGCACTTTCTGTGAATGGCAAAGCAGGAGACCAGCACCACGTTGCCTGTCTGAACTGCAACACAGCATTTATGATGTCTGCTGTAAATATTTTTTTCAATTTAAGTGTTAAAAGCACAAATTCTTTTCATAAGATGTAGGAAAATAAAAAAAAAATAAATCCAAAAACATATAATGCTGTGGGCATTTTTGCATGATTGTCGTGGGTTGACCCTGGCCAGCCGCCAGGTACCGACACAGCCGCTCACTCACTCCCCCCTTCACTGCTGAACAGGGGGAGAAAATATTTTCAAGGGCTCAGGGTTTGAGATAAGGACAGGGAGATCACCCTCATTTACCGTCTCGGGCAAAACAGACTCAGTTTTGGGGAAATTAGGTACATTTATTAAAAGAACTAATCAGAGAGGAGTAGTGAGAAGTAAGAAAGAGCAAACAAATCTTAAACAGAACACCTTCCCCCCATCCCTCCCTTCTTCCCGGGCTTAACATCAATCCCGGTTTCTCCACCTCCTCCCCCCGAGCGGCGCAGGGGGACAGGGAATGGGGGCTGCGGTCAGTTCATCCGACGTTGGTTCCACCGCTTCTTCACTCCGGGGGAGGACTCTTCACTCTTCCCCAGGGCCACTGTGGGGTCCCTCTCACGGGAGACAAGCTTCACGCTCTCTTCTCCGCGTGAGTCGTCCCACGAAGGGCAATTCATCAACTTGCCCAACGTGAGACACCTCACGAGGGGCAGCCCACCCCTCGTGAGTCTGAGGCGCAGTCCTTCGGGGGAAACTGCTCCAGCGTGAGCCACCCACAACGTCCCAAAAGTCCCACCAGCCAACCTGCTCCAGCGTGGGCATTCCCTCTTCCACGGGCTACAGGTTCCGGCAGCAACTCGCTCTGATGTGGGCTTCCCACGGGCTACAGTCCCCTTTCAGGCATCCACCCACACGGCGTGGAGTCCTCGGTGGACATCTATGCGGTGATCCTCACGGTGGACCTCTGCACCTCGCCCATGGGCTGCAGGGGGACAACCCGCTTCACCATGGTCTTCACCACGGACCCGGGGGACTCCTTCTGCTCCGGCGCCTGGAGCTCATCCTCCCCGCCCCTCCTTCTTCACTGACCTTGGTGTCTGCACAGATTCTCACTCCTCCATCTCTGTGCCAGCTGTTAATGGCGCAGTTCTTTTTCCCGTTCTTAAATATGTTTTTTCACAGAGGCGTTCCTCTGCTATCACCTTACTGATAGGCTCAGCCTTGGCCAGCGGCGGGTCCCTCTTTGTAGCCGGCTGGCATTGGCTCTATCAATCTTGGGGAGCTTCTCGCAGCTTCTTACAGAAGCCACCCTGCAGGTCCCCCCCCGCCGCCGAAATCTGGCCAGGCCAAACCAAAACAATGATTCATCAAAACATTTTTTAAATAACTGTCTTAATAGATGTAGCAGTCATTTATTTCTGATTATGATTCATCACTCTAATTATTTTTGAAAGCCTGCTACCGGAAGCCCCACCAATGTGTATCATAAGAAAGCTCTGCAATATTTCAAATAAAAAATAAAATAAACACTTCTGTGCGCTAGTATGACAAACGTGAACTCGGGTTTTGCATTAGTAAAATTGCTGTCTGGCTTCTTACAAAGTGACTGAGGTACAGCTACACATAATTATAGGCTAATTTTGAAGAAAATTGGAAGTCTGTGGATCAAGGAAGAAGTATCAGCTGAGCTTCCAGAACTAATTCCATGGAATTGCAGAAGCAGAAAGGTGCAATCTCCGTCTTTATCTGGTTGATCAGAATGGGCTAAATAGCAGTAATCTCGTAGATTTCTAACCGGAAACGCTGCCTGCTGTTGTTTCATGTGTTTCCTATATGTTTGAATCATAGAATCATTAAGGTTGGAAAAGACCTAAGGTTGGAAAAGATCATCAAGTCCAACCATCAACCCAACACCACTGTGACCACTAAACCATGTCCTGAAATGCCACATCTACATGTTTTTTGAATGCCTCCAGGGATGGTGACTCCCACCACTTCCCTGGACAGCCTGTTCCAATGCTTCACCCCTTTTTCAGTAAAGAAATGTTTCCTAATATCTAAACTAAACCTTCCCTGGCGCAACACAAAGCCATTTCCTCTCCTATCGCTAGTTACTTGGGAGAAGAGACTGACCCCCACCTCACTACAACCTCCTTCCAGGTAGTTGTAGAGAGTGATAAGGTCTCATCTCAGCCTCCTCTTCTCCAGACTAAAAAATCCCAGTTTCCTTGGCCTCTCCTCATAAGACTTCTCCAGACTCTTCACCAGCTTCAAATCACCTGACTTCCTACTGGGCAGAAACCTCTGGCATTGCAATGATAATGAACCTCAGGAGGCAATAAGTTCGTAGACCACTACAGCTACGTTCTCGTCAATAGTGTGACCATCAACGAGTCTGCAGGGACTCAAAGGCCTGATCCTTGCAAAACCTGCCCAGAGAGGTGTCCCAGCTCAGGGGGGAGATACTGGGTCACACAGTCCCGGAGAGCCCCAAAGGCCAGATCGTAATTTACAGGATCTCAAGACAATTGGCTTTGGTCAGTATTCTCCATTCTGGCCACAACTCGTGCTGAGTCATTCTGACAGACATTCTGGCTCAGGGGTGGCCAGAGTGCCTGACACCGAACCACTGGGCTTGTAACCGATGGCTCCGTGGGGCTTATCCTGAGAGCTCCGCATGGCCCAGACCGCCACAACCATGCACACTGAGGGGTACTTGAACACTTGGCATTTTCATTCTGCTGTACTTAGGAGTTAATTTGAGGTTTCCTTCTCACAGATCAGCTTTCCAATAAAACAGCAGTTGTCACCAAAATGGCTAGTGGGTAGTTCTTCGGTTTTGATAAAATAGGAGCCTTCAGATTACTGTCGGGTTTCTCAAAATGTCATGGTGAAATATGCATTAAATATTTAACACTGAAATATCTTCTTACTTCACAATTAAAATACTCTGGAATTTGAATTCCAGACCGTAGTCCTCTCATTCCAATCCAGAACAAAAGCAACCTTCTAAGAATCTGGGTACGTCTGAACAGAAAAGATTTTACTCAACACCAGGTTTGGTTACCCTTCGAGGACACGCTGAATCCCCCTTTCTGTATCGCACGGTGAAAGACACGACTCAAATGGGGTGCTCGCTCTGTCGGTCCTGATCTGTCAAGCTGATCACTAGTCAGTCGCGCGTTAGGAAGACAGGAGGAGGTCTGCATGGGAAGGGCACTGCTTTTCTTCTTATTACACATTGTTCGCAGACCAAGAGGTGACAAGGTCCTTCCACTAGTTCTACTGGGAGATTTCCCTGAAAAACAGACCCCAGTGACCCAGTTGCTTTCTCTGTTTGATGGTCTCTCTATTTAAACTGGATAATCTATTTGTGTATGTCTTACTATTAGCCATTTTCTAACCATGGCATATGAATGTAAATTTCTCCACTACACTTTTTCTTTCATTTCCTTTATAGTATATGGGACATTGTGCCTTTTCTTCCAATACTAATGTGTCAAAACATATTCAAAATAGAATATGAATATAAATCACATGTGCCTAACAGCAGAGATGCCTAGTGGAGTAGTCACAGTAGGCAGAATGCGAACAGAGAGTTAAAGATAGTTGCCAGAAATCATTCAGAGATTCACTGGCAAAATAACACCAAGAACTCACACAACTTCACTTTGTGTGTTCCCTAACTGTAAGTTAATGCAGCTTCCTGATGTAATGGTCAGACCTCTCTTTAAATTTTTTTTAGTTGGCTCAACTCCATGGGCCATCAGTCCAAGTCTGTACTTTCCTGTTGACCATGAGAGCACGTGCAGAGCACTCGAAAATAAAAAGCCACCCGTGGCTGTATTTGTGATGTGACTTTTCACATCCCTACTTCCAGCAGAGAAGGAGCACGACTAGTAGGTCAGGATTTCACACTTGGATTAATCATGTTTGAGAGCAGAAAGAAACAGGTTTGCTGGTTGTTTCTGTGGTCTCCAAGCGTGATGCAGCTGATAGCTCCAGAAGGCTGAAGAACGTAGCCATGCTCTCATACTGCCCGTTATGCCAGCCATTAACTGCTGGAAGAAGACCAGTATTGTGCTCGTCATTAAAAGCAAGAAATTAAACCTCCCTTTGTAGAAGAGTCATATAAGGGAGATGTGCTTTTGCAGAGTGAGTCACCTCCTAGTTTTAACTTCTTCTAACTGAAGGATAAATCTGCTCTTGATCTCATGAACAATGCAGGTAGGTAGGGGGCTGGGGTTTTTTTTTCCTTTTTGCTTTTTCTTTTTTTTGCTTTCTAATCAATCACACCTCATGACCCACTGCTGCTCCAAATCCATGAATATATGTATGAAAATATGCTTTCAGGATGTGTTATGTAAAAACACCCCAGCATATCTAGATTGAGAACATACATTCAATTCACACAGCTGTTTTTGCTAAAATGGTCTTTGCAGAGCTGGGCCTGATGTCAGAATCAAATATTTTGCAGTTGTTTGACTTCTAGTGAACAGTAAATCAGTACCTTGGCTTTAAAATACTTTGCTGTTAGCAACTGTACAGCTCACTCTGTACCTGTCACACCCCACAGAGTACTAACATTTACCAAACACTGCACACACCAGGAACTAGCAGAGGCAGAACCAGCTGGTTTCCCCCCTCACAAGTCACAGAGTTGTTGCCCATAAGCCACCCATGATAAGGGCTTAACTGTTTTCCGGCTTTGGATAAAGGTCTGTGTTCTGAACCCTCCTAAGCATTCAGCTTCCACCACGGGAGCAGTTCATTAAGCACAGTTGCCCTTTTCTCTTGAAATGTTCCAGCCACATCCCTGCTGGTGTAAGAGAACTCCCCGAAGTACATTTCACAGCGTTTGTTTGAGACTCATTTCAGTCCTGAGCAATCAGGCTGCCAGCTAGCCCTGCAGATGCTTTCATACATCGTAAATAGAAACCGTGCAAGTTCCTTTCAGAGCACAAATGCCGATTACGTTTTCTACGATAATCTAGTTCCATTTCGTATCTTGAATTTATGCGCTGCAAGAAACCTTCCATTTACACCGTGACTTATCTCTTTAAGTGTCTGCTCTGTAGCTATGTAAATACTGGTGGCGTATCCCTGATAGAGAGATTGCCATTGCATCGCTACTGGTAACCAGCGGTTATGTCACTTTCCCTCGCTTGAATAGGCTTTGACTCATAGTGGTTTTCAGGACAATGGTTATAAAATAACACACTGAGGGGTTGCCGAGACCATAGTTTTGCAATAGAGACAACTGCCGACCTCAAGGCTACAGAAAGCAATTTTTTTTCCCCTTTTTTGTTAAGGGTTTTGTTCTTTTATAGTATGAGTTTTTCTTGCATGGAAGTTTGGAAAACAAGAATTCTGTGTTAGCAAGCTTGAGCCTGGTGGGAAAACCCCGCATTTTTGAGCACAAACACCAATTCTTTCTAATGGTTCTGAAGCATTGCTTAACTGAAATTTTAACTGCTTCAGCTGTCCTACCTTTCTGTGAATTATTTGATGGCAGGCTGTGCCATACTTTGGATGACTTACGTGATGGCAGGAAGAACTACTGAAACCAGCAGTTATTCTATCAACCTTTTTCTAATTAAAGGACTCCCCTGGGAACAACAGTTAGATGTTGGTTTGGGTTTGGTGTTTTGTTTGGTTTTTGGGGTTTTGGGGGTCTAAGAGCCCTAGAGACTGGGGCCAAATCTCTGGCAGGTGCAACATATATACGCATCATAGGAATCAAAGACACTTGAGAGGTCTGACGGCTGCCTTCTGTTTCCAGGTATATATGTGAGACCTTTTGTACGAGCTTAAGGATTGCCTACACATGGACACGTAATCATCACAACCTTGGCCCTCATTATTAAAGTGTGTACTATTAAGAGTTAAGATCCTCATTTCACGTGGCTTTAAATCAGTTTTTCACTTCCAGTCCAAGTTCTCTGAACTTTCTCAAGTATTCTCTCGCAGCAGGGTCTCACAAAGGCGACATCACTTCTCCTTCCTTCCACCGGTCAGGCCCCACGGGCACGGCTTGTTCCCCAACACCGGCTTCGCTCGCACGGGCTGAGCTGGGGACTCCACACACCCTCCCGAGGTTTCTTTTGCATCACCGCAACTACCAACGCGCCAGACCCGGGAGCGGATCCAGCCTCTCGCCGAGGTGTCGCCGCGGACCGGCGGCTCAGACGTTCGCTCCGAAGCTCGGTGCTCCCGGGCGGGGAGCGGCGGGTGCCTTCGCCCGGTGCCCGGCTCCGCCAAACCCCGCAGAAACACACGCCGGTCCGGGCTGCCAGGGAACAGCGCGACCACCGCGCTGGGGTGGGGCGGACTGTGCCGACGCCCGCCGAGGCGGACCCGCCTCCGCGCCCGACGAGACTCTCGCACCGACCCGGCCCGGCGCGGCCTGCCCGCTGCTGACAGGGCACCCCCACCCCGGGGCTCCCCATGGGGACAGCACCAGGTTCCCCGCACCCTCACAGGGCCCCAGGTAGAGCTCCGGGCGGTGGCGGCTGCCTCCCGCACCAGCACCGAGGCCGGGACCCGCGGCCGGCGGGCGGGCCCCCTCGCCGGGCCGGGCCGGGCCGGGCCGGGGGCCGCTGTGGGCGCGTTACAAAACCGCCTGGTTTTGTAACAACCTGCGGGCGCTGCCCAATGAGCGCCGCCGCGCGCCGTCACGTGCCCGCCTTTATATAAGGCGGCGGCGTGCGCCGGGCGCTCCCGGCGCGGGGCGGCAGCAGCAGCAGCGGGATGGGCTGGTGGGGCTGCGCCGCGCCCGCGCCCCCTCTGCCTCCGCGCCCCGGCGCCCCGCACCGCCCGTCCCGCTAGAGCAGCCGGCGCCGCCGCGATGGGCTCCCACCTGCCGCCGCCGCGCCCGGAGCCCCAGCTGGTGCTGCAGCTGGCGACCGGCGCTCTGCAGGCGCCGAACTTGGAGCTGTCGGGCGGCGGCCTGGGGCCCGAGTGGCAGGTGCTGCTCGGGCGGGCCGACGCGCTGGCCTACGGCGGGCGGCTGCACGAAGCGCTGCCGCTCTACCAGCTGGCGTCCCGGCACCAGCAGCTGCGGGCGGAGCAGCTGGAGAAGCTGGTGGAGTGCCTGGCGCAGGGCGTCCGGATCAAAGAGGGGCTGCCCGCCGCCGGGAGCGGCCCCCCGCAGCCCCGCGAGTGGGACGTCTTCAGGTGCCGCAAATGCCAGGGCTTCCTCTTCGAGCCCGTTTCCTTGCCTTGCGGACACACGTTCTGCAAAAAGTGCCTGGAGAGGGACCGGGCGGCCGAGTCCCGCTGCGTCCTGTGCAAGGAGGAGGGCAGCGCGGCGGCCGGGCAGCTCCTGCGGGTCAATGTCATCCTCAGCAACCTGCTGGCCAAGTGGTTCCCCTGCCAAGTGAAGGCGTCGCAGCTCAGGCACGAAGGGAACCTCTTGTACAAGGAGAAGAAGCCGCAAGCCGCCCTACAGAAGTACAACGAAGCCGTCAGCCTAGGTAACCGCTCCCCCTCCCCGACGCCTCTGCCCCCCGGCGCCGCAGGGGACACGCTCCGCGCCGGGCGCAGCTCGGGCTGGCGGCGGACGCGGGGACGGGCGAGTTTCCACCGGCCGGGGCTCGCCGGCGGCCGCTCCAGCTCGTGTCGCCCCGCCGAGCCCCGGGCTGGGCCGGGGCCGAGCCCCCGCGCCCGGGGCTGCGCCGGCGCCGTGCTCCCGCCTGCCGCCGGCTCCCCGCGGGGGGCGGCCGCCGCCCGAGCCGGGCCCCGGGAGGGCAGCGCGGGGAGCCCGGAGGTGACCCCCGAGGAGGGGCGGGGGCTCTTCGGCCCGCGGTGAAACTGGGTCAGGAGAGCAGCGGTTGCGTAAGCCGGAGCCTGCGGTCCGGCCGGGCTTCCCCCCCCGGCCGGCGCCGTTGTGTAACCGGCGGAGCCCGGAGGGACGGGGCCGCCCGGCCCCGGGACATCCCGCCGCTCCCCAGGCGGGCTCCCGCCGGGCACGGGAAGGAGGGGTTCGAGTCACCGGCGGAGACGCGCGGCCGGGGCGAGCGGGCTCCCCTCGGGCCGGGGCCGGGGCCGGGACCGGCTGCCCGCGGCGAGAACTCGGGACGCGGCAGCTTCCGTCGAGTTGGGGCAGAAGCGGCGCCCGCCGGGCGCGGGGCGGGGCGTTGCGGGGAGGGCTCCGGAGCGGGGCGAACGCACCGTGTGGCCCCAACCCGGCCCTGGTGCCGCCACCGGCCGAGCGCTCCGTCCGCGCCGCTGTAGCCGTACCCGAGTCTCGTAGTTGTCGCTTGTTTTCCTGCGTTGAGCTCTGCCGGCAAGAGATCCCTTCTGCAGCCTTTCAAAAGTTTGGTGCTAAACATTTTGAAACTCCTCCCTGCGGTGTGACAGCTTAGCTCTTGCCGCCTCAAGTGTCTCCTCTGTGTTTCTATGAACCGTCAGTCAGATCTGGTAATTTATTGTGTGAGCGGCTCAGCATTAAGTTATGCGATGTTCCTTACAGTTACATAATGCAGAGCTGACATTTTGTCTGGAGTTGCCCAAAGACGTTTCCAGATTTCATTTAGTACATCGTTATTTAAAAACTGGGTATTTTGTGGGCTGGTACAACTTGCACGTACCAACATGTGGGTTGTTTTTCTTTTCTTTTTTTTTTTTTTAAATAAGCTTTATTCCTTAGCTTTTATCTAACTAATTTTTAATTTACTTAAATCAACTAATTTTTCTATTTCGTGCAGCTCCAAATGACCACTTACTATACAGCAACCGGTCCCAGATTAACTCTACTTTGAAAGCTTGTGAAGATGCGTTGCATGATGCAGAAACAGCATGCAGACTCCAGCCATACTGGTTGAAAGTAAGTTCTGACTTCAGCTGAACTTTGTTTTAAAACCTTGATACTACCCTGATAAAGTCTTAGAGTGGTCAGACAGGTGAATCTGGGGGAGGCTTTGAGTCCTGTAACTTACTGGATTCCTGTGAGTTACAGACATTTAACCATGGTATCCTTGAGCTTCCCGGGGCAAAGAAGTAGAGGGATAATGCTGGAGGATGAGCTAAGGCTGTTGTCTTTGACCGGGATGAATCTCAAGTTGATGAACTCTAGAAACTTAATGCTATGCTTATATTGCTCTATATGGATGTAATGACTGTTTTTGGAGATTAATGTAGGGGAAGTAGACTTCTCTGAGAGCAGTTGGCCGCAGGTGCTGTAAGAGGCATACTTGGCTGAGTTAGAGAATATCCCAGTTCTGCCTGTAGGCATTTTCAGGATCACTGTGGTTAAAATCCCAGACACTGGTGGCATCTAGGCGTAAGAGGCAGTTGTAGTGATTCTCCCTGCCTAACTTGTTCTTCTCCAGAAAGATCGTTGGTAATTTCATTTTGGTTTTATTGCATATTGTCATGACAAAAGAACAAAAGCTGTTTCGTTGCAGGGTCACCTAAGGAAAGGACAAGCATTAGCTAATCTGGGGAAAACAGAAGAAGCTTTAAGAGAGTTTCTATTCTGCCTTGCTCTAGATACTGGTAATAAGACAGCCAAGTCTGAGGCACAAAAGGTGAGTTGCCTAAATCATCTGGAACTGCATTATTGTATTCCTAAAGAAGGATAAGAATTTCTCTTGTCTTTCCCCCTCTCTCTCACTGCTGCAAGGAGCTGGATGGAGAGACATATCCAGACTGTTTTCCAAATTGGAGTTGCTTGAAGATAGGGAGGCAGCAAGAAAACATACTCAGCAGACACTATGTGGAAACAGTTTGTTACTCTTCAGCAAATCTGAAGTAAAACTGAATCGTTAATTGCCACCTACAGACCCACGTGATTCTCAATAGTCAAATTTTTCTGACCTGTTTCCTAGCTTGGTGGTGACAGCGCAGAAGAGGGGAGTTGCTGTTGAGCGTTGTCTGAGGCCATTGACTGGCAGAAGGCAACACGCAGCACCCCTCAAACTCCACTTGGGAGCAGCAGCTCTCTTCCTACCGCCAGCCGCGCTGCGCCGCTCAGTAGCGGCGGGGAAGGAGGTGTGAAAGGAAGCAGTCGGCGAAAGAGCCGTTTTAAAATAGTTTTTTAAGGTTGCTAATAACTAATGCTAAATAAGCAACAAAATGGATCTGCAGTGAGGCTTTTTATTCAGTGGGAGCCTAAGACATGCTGTGTGGATTCTTAAATGGGTGTTGTGAAGACTGCTCCGTTTTGCACGCCCCTCGAATCTCAGATTTGCTGTGAATCAGGGTTTTCACATTTGACGATCTTGTTTTTGTTGTCATAGCTAAAAGGCCCAGCATCGCAGTGATAGCTTGTGGTAATAAAAATGTAATAGTTCCGTTTTCCCTGTACTGAGATTTCTTTTATGGCAGTGCATTCATGCTTTTCTCCATCCCTGGCAGGATGGGCACTTAGGGGTTTCTGTGCGCTGTAATATATAAGGCTTTCAAAAAAGCACAGTAGAATCCTTACAGTAAAGCACTGTTCTTGAAGGTAGCGGAGAGGGATGGCTGCAATGCAGTTGGTTTTTATCACAGTTTATATATGATTGAGATTTCAATCTCCTGTGAGTTTTCTGTCACCGATATTTGGGGGTTTTAATTGGTTTGGTTTGTTGTTTGTGGTTTTTTCCCCCAGTGGGTTCCACACAGTCTTTCGTTGTCATTGTGCTGTGATTTGTTCTTGCAGTCATGCTGAGAGACTTCCTGTGCACCACAGCAAAAAGAACAGGAACAAACAGATATGTTTCTAAATTCTGACTCCAAATAGCCTTATCCAAGACACCTAATTACTGAGCAGTGGATTCTGAGAAAAACTAGACTTCTTATGACCAGAAGAATTACTCATGCACTCATCAGACACAGAGTTCATCCATGATGCAATATTCTACTGGGTCATTTCCAAGGCTGTTTGCATAACAGTGACATACTACATTTTACCAAATTCTTTGGGTGCAGCTGTGATGTTCTGCTTTTATTAACTGTCTGTCCGTGTTATTTTTGACATAGTGTGATCCTGTGGAATCCTTTTTTGCTTTAAAAAGAAACCTTAGCTGTCATGTGGCTTCCTCAGGCATTAGCAGGATCACCTCAGTAGTTTTTGAAGTGCGAATCTTCCATTCAGCTCAGTTTCTTTCCTTAAATAATCATCTGATGAGCTATGCCATATAAGTGGCTACAAGCTGGTACTTGAAACAGATTCACTTATTTTATGATAGCAAATGAAGAAATAGCGTTTTTCTACTGCCTACGTTTTTTTGTATTCTCACAGAAGTGAATTAAAAATAGCTACAGTTTACAATATTGGAGACGTTTACTTAACTGAACTTGGATTAAGCCTGTGAGATGAGTGCTTTCTGTACTAGTAAACTCCAGTGAAAGCTTCTGATGTGCAGCAAAAAACACGTATTTAAGAAAGATGTTAGTAATTTCAGGTGAGCTCCGAACTACAGGACAAAGTCATGTGTTGTGTGTCCCATCAGAGAGAATGGTTAATAACTTTATGGGCTTATTTATCTCTGAAAATGTCTCTTGCTGTCTCTTTGGCCTATATTGCATTAGCTCTTGCGCTTTTTGTTCTTACCCTGGTCCAAAGGGCTCTTTAAATGGTTTTAACAAAATCAAGGATGCTCCTTTCAGCTATTCCCTTACTTGCTTTTTCATTTAGAGGTTGCAAGGAAGGAACTAAGCAGTGAAGTATTCTGTTTTATATCACAGCTTCTACTTAGTTTGTTTTCACTCATCCCGGGAAATGCTCAGGAACACTTACCCGATATCCTGCAGCTGTTGTCACATCACTCTAGATTAAAGGGGAATCTCCTAAATTCAGTGGGATCTGGAGGCACCAGCCATAACCTACAAAGGTTGCTCAAGGTAAAGATCAAGTCTGATGTGTGGTTCTTAATTTGTTGTGTGTTTTATGTTCACATTGGGAAGCCTTCTCTCCTTTTCACCTCTGGGAGATAGGAGGATGCATTTTTCTCAAGTTTTTACTGAGTTTCGAAGATAGAAAACAACCTTAACTCCTAGGAGTCGGTAGTGGGAAAGGGCCTCTGAAGATTGGATTGAAATACCCTCAAAAGCTGTGAAATACTACAGTCTAGGGTTTCAGCTTGAACTGTAACTCATGATGTCAGTGACGAAATCTTCCTGGATTCAGCTCCCGTACGCTGCTTAAGGGTGATTGTAGAGCCACGTAGATTACAGCAGCTACTCTGGAAGTTTGGTTTCACAGCCATAGTTTTGTAAATGGCTGTAGAGGTTTACGTTCATGGTCTTGTAAGGACTACTTTTGCTTTGCTGAAACCTGAACTTTGAGGACAGGTCTCTGCACATACTGTGTATGTAGGAGAAAACTTCACTAGTCCTTACAAACCAAAGTGGTGGGTGTTGAGCAGCCTTGTTGAGACCAAAAGAACAGTCAGTGACATTGCCTTTTGGAAAGGCTATTTGGATATTCTGACAGGAAATCCTTTTGTATGACACTTTCATGAAGTCAACTGAGGGACAGTTCACTCATCTTTCTGCATGTTAGACATCGTCACAGCTCCCGATCACAGTCCACAGGATCTACTTTCAGGTTCATCTGGGGAGTTGATGTGACAAGCTGAGAGGGGATGTCCTGCGTAGTGGCTACTCACAGCTTGTTCCTTAGCCATAACGGATCAAGAGTGAGCGTTTTATCCTTCGCAAAAATCTGTCTCGCTAAAGGAAGCTCTGGGCATTTTCTCTGTTACAAATTCTCTGTGTTCATTCTGCTTCCCTAAATTAAACTCACATTGTTTCGATGGTTGATATTATGGTTGATATTGATATTATGATACTAAATAATATGCATTCTTCCATAGGTTAAGTGCTACCAATGTATTTAATCTGAGATTTGGCCACATTTCTGCCTGAATTAAGTTTCATGACCAAGCTATAGAGCCACATGTAGGGGCTGTGAATATTCAGTACCGTGGTGGAGCTGGGTGGGGGAATAGTTTGCTTCCCCCTCCTCCCCTGAAATCAGGCCCTGATACAGCAATTCTCAAGCTGTTGCTTCTCGACCTATAAAGCCCTTCCTGCTGATTCATAATCATAACTTGTGACAGGTTTGAGTGTTTTTTCCTTACCAAGTTGTTGGAAGATGGGTTTAATGTCAGTCCTCTCTTCATGCAGGTAAATGTGGAACAGAAAAAGGGTTTTTCCATTCAAGAGGAACCAAATGTAACTACTTCTGGTAGTTTGAGGAAATCTGTACAAATTACAGAAAGCAAAAAGGACTGCTCGGAGGAGGAGAACAAACTCACCTCCATGCCAGAGTCTACCTTTCTCATTTCTGAGAAGTGCAGCCTCCTGAAAAGGAAGTGTTGCTCGGAGGAGATGCGAAATTCTGAGGTACCCTGCAAACTGATGAGGAAAGGTAGGCTTAACTGTGCACAGGATAAGTTCTGTGGCATGTAATTGGTGGAAATGTTGCTTTTATAAAACGTAGAATAAGAAGATCCAAATTCCACTTTGCCTTTTATACTTTCTCTTTAGCTTAATCAGAGTGTGATGTGGAATCTTTCTAGTGTGTTTAAAAAAAAAAAACCCAACAAAAACCACCCAAAAGTTAGTCTAAAAAAGAGGCTAAGAATGTTGGGTCAGGTGCTTGTTTAGCAGCAGCGCTCTGAATCTTTTAAGAAACATCACTGTTGTGTGTGGTCTTGGCACTTTCTGGCTCAATTTAAAAAAAAAGCTTGTTTAAAAGCACAGATTTTATTTGTTCATGATACCTGGTCTTGTTTTCATGCTGTGGGATAGATTTACAATGGTATGACAGAAGAATTTGTGTCTCACTTTGGACTTTCAACACTAGTAAAAAAATTTTGACATTAATTGTTAATGCAAGGCTAAATTCAACCCCCTGTGAGTGGGTATAATGTCACCAAAATTAAGGGGAGACACAGTGATTTGTGCCAAGGCTGAATTTCATGCTTTGCACAGAAATTATTGTAACGATGCTTAATGGTTCAGTAACTCGTAAGTACATACAATACCCACTTAAATATCAGATACTGCTGGTAGATACAGGGAATACCATTGTGTTTACGTAGTTCTGTTCAATTACATTGTAATGTATCTTTTGTTATTGGCAGATCCCGTTGATACTAAGGGGAATAGTACTGGACAACATACTCCTTTTGAATTTGTGGATCCATCAGATTTGGACTGCTCCCTGTGTATGAGGTATCCATTGTTTTCTCATGGATGTCTGTAGCTTTTAAGCTGTATCTCCTTCCCTTTTATAACTTAGGGGTTTTCTAGATAACTTGGTACCTATTTTTCCCTCTGACTTAAAATGAGTTTATTATAATTGCTACTCCAGTGATGCATTTCTAGGCCTTTGATTCTGAATGTTGTTGGTGAAGAGGAACTTTTTTGAGCTGCTCTGGGCTAGTGATTGTTTGGCAAAGAGGCATGCAAGGTCACGTGAGGGTTAAACGTGTTAGTGAAGGTGTCTGAAAGATTTCCTCTCACCGCTTGCGCACGCCCACCCACTGACACACATAGTGCACAAACCCACAGTTTGTCCCTTGGAATTTGTAGAACCACGTATGATGTTATATAATGCACAAAATAGCTGAAGAGGCCACATCCAATGAATATTCCAAGCTTCCGTGTAAAATCCTGTGTTGCTGCGGTTGCATAGGAGGATTGTGCAAACAAACAAGAGCGAGTTTTTCCTCTGTTGCTTAAGAGATGCTTCCTTGAGTTTGCTAAGGTCATCACATCATTTGCTTGATCTCTTCTTCCAGTTAAACAACAGTTATTCTTAGGGACAGCTACGATGGTAAAACCAGTAGTAGTCAACTACAACTATTTTACTACTGGGTTTGTAAAAAACGTTTTAACTTCGGCAAATACGCATGTGGGGTTTTGTTACTGACTTACAGGGTGTTTCACAGGGGTCTTGGCTTCTGCAGTGAGTATTACATAGGTTTGTGTTTTTCATTACCCAGATTTATCCATAATGCGTGTTGGGGTTAGGTGTTTTTCTTTTTTTTAATTCTTAAACAGCAGATAGCGTCCTTATGGATCTATTTCTGAAGGCCTGTATTTTGAGAAATCTCGATTTCCTTGGTGTTTTGGTTTTGTGTAGGAGATGGGGCTTCACTTTATTTCAGACAAACCCAAAACCTTTAGGGGAACAAATGCTCTGTTGTTTAATTCACTTCTGCTTGGAATAAATCGGATCTGCCTCCTCTCCCTCTGCCTAAAACTGAAATGTGTTTGCAAAGTTTATACAGCTGTCAAAACACTTGATACTGCTAAGAGCAAAACTTCCCTCTAACAGAAAGCCACACAATTAGCCTTAGCTGGTTTTCATGAGTCTGCATGTTTATGATCATTATCTCTACAAAGCATTTCTCAGATGTTTTTAATAAAGTTAATTAGCCCTGCTTCCTCATCCTTTATGTTAAATCAGAAACAGCCGGACTACAATACATTTGTTAAAGGAATTAGCACAAGATTGCTGATGCCCTTATACTATAGGGGTTGGTGATGCTGATCTTGTAACTGCAATCACAGATATGGGTCTTGCATCTGGAAGGATGTTAGCCTTGAAACATCCCCGTGACAAGGAAGGTTTGGGCTAAGGGAAGCTGTCACAAGATTATTTTTTTCATTGCTATTAATGCAGATTGATTATAATTATTTCCTGCCATGTTCTTCAGAAGTATTTTAGGGATTTGGAGTAATTACCTAGTAACCTACTGACCTGTTCACAATTAACTGCAGGAGCTGTTATTAACCTATTTGTCTCGTGGAGTGGCCAAAATGTTACTGATCTACATTGGCTTCAGCAGCAAACAGAATATAAAATGTAGTAGTCAAAGCAACATATTGGTGAGAAATAAAGGAGCATTACTCAGCAGGAGTGAATATTTAGTTTCTGCTGTTACAAATAGCTTAAAATGATGTCATGAGAAATCTTGGTGTATAGGGTTTCTTTCTGCAAGTCATGAGGCTTGGTCCGGGCGCCCTTATTGCTGTTAGGAAAAATCTGCTGCTGGCTTTTGAGAGAGCTGGAGCAGAATCATCCCTTTTAACAGGAATTTCTTGTCTTTATGCTGTCAGTTCAGATAAAGTAAGTCAATACTAAAGAATTACATATGTAAACCAGTGCTTACTGAAGCATATTGTGGAATTCAGTATTTTACATAGTTTAAAGCAATAAGGTAGCCTTGGTGCAGCAAAGTTTCTGTTCACAAAACAATTAAGGGTTTTCAACAGTAAAATTGCAGTGAGATAGGTGTGGTATTGTAAACACTTCTACATGTGTTCCCTTGCATAAATTTAAATATTTATAGTAACTAATGACATTTAATAAACTGCCTATGGTAATCTTGTTAAGAGCCATTTATGTTCTTAAATACACTCACCTTGTTAAAGATGTTAATAAATATGAGTTTACATATTTATTATTTCCACATGTATAATAGAACTTAATGTACTGTTCTGATAAACTCTAATATTTTAAAGTAAACATTGATTCACTTAAATTGTAATTAGACTAATATTTGAGACCTTAAAATGCTTAGAGAGTATATTGTAAAATATAGTGACAATTTAATTTCTAGTTTTGAATGTTCTTTATTAAAAAACAAGCCAAACAAAACCAACACAAAAACCCCAAAACCTAAAAAAAAAACCCCAAGCAACAACATTTCCATATCATTTACATCTCCTTAAGGCACTTGGTGGCAAGGAAACTTCACTTTGCACTATCAAATGATCATAGTATCATAGAACAGTTCAGGTTGGAAAAGACCCTTGGGATCATCGAGTCCAACCATTAACCCTACACTACAAGTTCACCCCTAAACCGTATCACCCAACACCACATCTAAGCGACACTTAAACACACCCAGGGATGGCGACTCAACCCCCTCCCTAGGCAGTCTCTTCCAGTGTCTGACCACTCTTTCCGTGAAGAATTTCTTCCTAATGTCCAGTCTAAACTTGCCCTGTTGCAACTTGAAACCGTTCCCCCTGGTTCTGTGCCTAATGACCTGTGAGAAGAGACCAGCACCAACCTCTCTACAACGTCCTTTCAAGTAATTGTAGAGCATGATGAGGTCCCCCCTCAGCCTCCTCTTCGTCAAACTGAACAGTCCCAGCTCCCTCAACCGTTCCTCGTAAGATCTATTCTCCAGGCCCTTCACCAGCTTTGCTGCCCTCTTCTGCACTTGCTCCAACACCTCAATATCTCTCCTGTACTGAGGTGCCCAAAACTGAACACAATACTCAAGATGCGGCCTCACCAGTGCTGAGTACAGGGGGACAATCACCTCCCTAATAAGTAAAAAATCTTTACATGAAAATAAATGTCATATAAGTACTTGAAACGGGTAAAGATTAGATATTGAAGGCCTGGCCTTACATATTTAAGTTTTTTTCAAGATGAAATGTGAACCTAATGTCACTCATTTTCCCAGAAAGTGGTCACTTGGAGGTTGAAAACTGTTTAGTCCAACAAAACTGCTTTCCAAGTCCACGTTAGAGTTGGCAATAATAGTTTATTGCAATCACTTATGTAGGCTATTACTGCAAATAGCTATTTAGTGCTTAGCTCTACATGTACAAGTAATCACATGACTTCCGTGGTCATAGTTGTGCAAGTGTTGCTCAGTTTCATTAGAAGAAGTCAGATGGTCTAACTTCTGCTTCTGTTTATCACTCACATAGAGGAAAATTAAATCCTGGCTTGCTGGAAGTTAATGACACTATTTTCCCTCACATTCACTGAAATCACAGTTCATGGCTGCCTTTCTCATTAGGTGGCAATAAGGGAGCCTGTAAGCCAAACAAATACAAAAGTTGGTTGAAGAAAGGAGAAGCAAGGAACAATTTTATCCCTGAAGCAGTCAGTAGTCAAATTAGTGAATGAACACAGGTTTTTTGGGCGGGCAGGGAGCAGCTCTTTCTTTTACTTTGGTGCACGATATTGTTGGTTTTTGTTTTTTGGATTTTCCAATCCAGGCTCTTCTATGAACCTGTCACTACACCTTGTGGACACACCTTCTGTCTCAAATGTCTTGAGAGATGCCTGGATCACAACCCAAAGTGTCCCCTGTGCAAGGAAGGGCTGTCAGAGGTAATGATGCTTGGATTTTCTCAGCATAAATTTAAGAGCACAGGATGGAATCAAGCAGCTCCTTGAGAAACCTTTGATATTTCCCCACTCAGGAGAAATACTACATAATTTAAGAAGAATATGACTTTAAAAATGCTTTTGTGACTTAGAAAGCACAGATAGTCTTCTCAGTTCAAACCTCAGGGGCAGACCTGTACTGAAAAAATCTATAGGTGATTTTTCTTCATGAATTTCCTAAGGTAGTGCCTGTAGCATAGAGAATAGTTCAATAAACAACTCTTCAGTGGCAGTGCAAGCTTAAAAGATAATTTTGATTTGCTATGGATGTAAGAAAATGGAGCTAACGTGCACAGGTACCATATACTTTGAAGTGCTAGAAATGACCTGTTACTGCTTGCGTGTGTTTTTACTGCAGTGCTTGGCTATGAGGAAATACTGTAAAACAGTACTAATGGAGGAGTTAATAGCTAGATATCTTCCAGAGGAGCTCACTGAAAGAAGAAAGATTTATGAAGAGGAAATAGCAGAGCTTTCCAAGTATGTAATCCATTTATGTAAAATCCAATCTTTAATACTACTGCCGTTAGCTGACGAGTACCTCCTGCTGCTGTGGAACACCAGCGGAGTTGCTGACAAAGGAGCTTCTCTCTCGGTATCGTGGGATTTCAAAGAGCACAGGGTCCAGGTGAAATTGTGCTTTGAGTTAACATAAAAACTGGACACTGTGCTAAACAATAAACAGAAGCAGAAGAAATCCAGAAGATTGCTTTGTAAGCAAAGTATAAAGCAATGTAGTTGCTTTCAGTGGCTCTCCGTGAAAGCCACAGAGTGAGACAATAGGTGAAAGGAGCCTCAGAGGCTGGGGGTTGGAATGTACTGGATAGGGAAGAAATGGGATTCAGGAAAATAAAGTAAATAAAAGCAATAATAAAGATGAATTAATACTCTCGCTGAAAAAAAAACAAACAAACAAAACCAAACAGAAAGCATAACTAAAAATTATTCTGTTAGTAAGTAGTATATCGCTTCCCATAATACCTAGTCAATTAAGCTGACTCTTTTTTGTTTGCTCCATTAAGAATTTTATTTTGAAGATGCTAGAATTTCTATTTAAAGATATCATAATCCAAAACAATACATGATTGCATCAAATGTATTTTATATGTTTGGGTAAGATGCTGTATCTGATTTGTCCTTTCTTACAGCCTAAATAAGAATGTTCCTATATTTGTCTGCACAATGGCTTATCCTACAGTCCCCTGCCCTTTGCACATCTTTGAGCCGTGTTACCGCCTGATGATTCGAAGGTGCATGGAGACGGGCACCAAGCAGTTTGGGATGTGCATCAGTGACCCTGTAAAGGGGTGAGTGAGCAGCATGCCTGGACTGTGACGAACCACTTAGTCTGGAGGGAGTCTCTTCGGAGAGGTGCAGGAAGGTCCACGGCTGTGATACCTGGGATAGTTTTCAGTTTCTTCTTAGTTGTGGCTAAAGACATTGAGAAGACTGAAGTTTCTTTCTTGAGCGCTTAGATTCTTATATGACTTCCCATTGAAAGACACATAGGTAATGTGTATGTGTATTACACAAACTTGAGCTGCAAGCCTCTTGAAATACGTGAAAAAGTGTATTTTCTACTGTTTTGAAATCTGTTGAATGCTTTGGCACAAGAAATCAAATTCAAACAGCAGTAAGGTGTGTTGGTTGTTTATTTTAGGGTTTTCTTGTTATGAAGAGAATAGGTAAGCTTTTGGCTTACATTTATATCCTTGTTGTTCTGAATATATTGGAGGCCACAGAGGTACAACCGGCCCTTCGTAAGGACCAGCTGAGCATTTACATTAAGCCATTTACAGTCAGTCTTAGGTAATTTGACCTTAATGTCTGACTCTAATTAGCTTTCCTCCCTTCTCTTTATGGTGTATACCTACAGGGTATGTATATACCATAGAAAGTATGATGTACACAAAATATGCACCTACAGAGTAAACTCTGCTGAAATTGTCAGAAAACTTTTTTTCTTTCTACATTTCGTAGACCTTTCATAATTCTAATATTCTGAATCGTGCTTGTTCTTCCATACAAATTGACTGAACATATTAAGATTATGGAGAAAGTGTGCTTCTGAGCTGTGTAACTTTCAATTTCATAAGATGTTCCCTGTATTCCAAAACATGCAGTTAGTGTTAATCAGATTAGACAGCCTGAATCTTCCTGATAGTTTTGAAAACAATTGTGGAATAATTTGAACTACAGCAGGTCAGTACCACGAACAATAGAAATGAGCTGACACGGGTAAATACCTTTGTGGTAGGGACTGGCTGTGTGGCAGTTCTGTGGAACTAAGGGTGGAGAGAATAAGACTTGTTTATTTGCTTTTGTTCTGATTTCAATAGGTTTGCAGATTACGGCTGCATTCTGGAGATAAGAAATGTTGAATTCTTTGCTGATGGTCGCTCTGTTGTAGACAGCATCGGCAAGAGGAGATTTAAGGTGATACAGCACAGCCAGCGCGATGGCTATAATACTGCGGATATTGAGTACATTGAGGATCAAAAGGTGAATTTAGAAATATTTAATTTAAACTGTATTACGTGTGAAATTCTCAGCATGTGTTTTCACTGAGTTCTGTGGGTTGGTTTTTGGTTGTTTCGGTTGTTTGGGGTTTTTTTTGGTAGAACAGTTTCTAGTAAAACAAACTTGTGGTATTCACTAACTGCTCGTGGTTAAAGATGGGAGACATAATAGTTACCACAAGCGTGCACACACATTGCCCATATACTGAGGAGTTCTCTTCGTAGAGGTTTTTAGGGGAAGACAAAGCTAAGTGAATCCGGGATGAGGTCTTGCCACTCTTCCAGACAAGAATAACTGACAGTTTATAAGGGGGTGGGGGGAGAACATGTCTCCGTTTGCTTGGACACCAATTAGAAAACCCCCATTCAGGTAAGAAGGATCAGGATTGGGTCCACTATACCTTCAAAAATATTTACATTAATTCTTATTAAAAATAAACCCCAACAAACCGCATGTAACCAAAGTATTCTGGGTGATGTATGAGCTTTTGGTGTACCATGGAGAGATAAAATGTCTACTCTGAGAAGCTACTAATAACTTTCTAAAAAAGAAGCTTTGCGTAATCTTTTCTTCTGTGTTGAATTATGTTTATGTAAAGGGTTTTTTCATATAGCAATCCAGAAAGTGCTTGTTCTGCAAATAAGTATCTTTTGACTTAGAATATAGGGTAAGAAAGTGAAGGATTTGATAGACGCAGGGCAAGCAGAATAGGAGACACTAATTTTCAAGATTTATCACAGAACTCTCTTGGCACGCTTTTCTCTTCCCCTACCCACCCCAGAAAACCCTAAAACTTAGTGTGCATTTCCTAACATGCAGGCTGAGCTAACGGTAACCTTCCCCATTTCATTTCAGGTGCAAGGACAAGAGTATGCTGCATTACTTGTTCTCCATGATTCTGTCTATGATCAGGCATATATGTGGTTTAACTCCCTGAAGCAAGCACTCAAAAGCCGAATTCTCAGTCATTTTGGTCCAATGCCAGCAAAGGATCCTGACCCACAGGTATCCAGAATCAGTGGCTTATGTAACTTTTGGAGACAGAAATAGCAGGGATATCTGATAAGCTGGGAGACACTGTGTTTTACGATGAAAATATGAATACTTTTAATGCATAAGCTACGCACCCAAGTTATGTTGCCATACACCGGTGGCAGCACAGTTGCGAACAAAAAGCCTGGAGTTCTTGTTGGTAACTTCCTGAGACTATTTAACCAACTGTATTAATCCCAGGAGACTTAAATGCCTTTTGGCCTACTCCCCCAGTTAAATGACTGAGAGAAAACAGACAAAAGGAAACTTGGTATTTTTGTTCTGGGACTGCAAATGGTAGGGATCCTAAAATAGCAGAATATAACAACAGAAACTAAGTACGAAGAAGTGTCATAAACCATGAAAGGAGGCAAGAATACCAAAGAATTGGGTCAATAATAACACAGCTACAAAATACATTAAAAACCACAAATCTAGAAGACCCAACCGGTTAACTGTTCCTAGAAATAGAAATGCACCTTGCTTCTGCCTTCAGCATCCTGTTTTAGGGAAGGTGCAACTTTGTGGTAATCTGTTTTGAGCCAGCCTGCAATCACAAGCCATTAGGTTGGCAACGAAGTGACTCCCTGGCTAGATTGCTACCAAAATACTGTGTTTTCAAAGTTAAATCTTTAAAAACAAGACCTCACCATCTAGATATGCATCCTAACTTTTTTCTTTCCCCTCCCTTACTGCAGGCTAACCCTAACGGGCCTGCCTGGTGCTGGTGGGTCCTTGCTGTCCTTCCACTTGAGAACAGAGCTCAGCTCCCTTTCCTTGCCATGAAATCCCTCAAAGACCGCTTGAATGGCATCAGACGTGTCCTTACATTCATGTCTCGTACAAGATCACGGTGATGGTGAGAAGGAGAGTTGTGGAGTCTCCCACAGTACTTGACTGTAGACTGTCTCTTGTAACTTCATCTAACTGCAATAATGTCTTACAGATATTTGAGTGTCAGGATGTTTCAAGCCTGAATTTCAAAGAAAATGAGTTATAAAGAGCAAGGGATGTTTATGGATACTTCAGTAGTTTCCATCTGGAACTGAGATGATTATTCAATCACTGCACTGCTAAATTAATAACAAATGTGATAGAACAAAAAGTGATCTTGTTTGCCATAAACCTTTTAAAAAGCTTAAGGGGTTTTTTAATTTTTTTAATTTTATTTTTTTAGTGGATAAAGGATAAACTGTGCAGTTTAATGTGAAGCAGAAATAATAATGTTAATGCATTATTTCAGTGAACTGCAAAGTCTTTTATTCCAAATGGTTCAGGTTTTATATAGCATTGTGTAAAATAATGTTCACAACTTCCGTTTGATAATTTATTTTTGCACTATGATTTTTTTTGTTGCAAAATGTATATTATTTATGTGTTCATTCTCTAAAGGAAAGTGAGCTGCTCTATTTATTTATAGTGTTTTTACCCTGTGTTTATGACTGGGGGCAAAATGATTCTAGCAGTGTACAAGCAACTGCTTTGATAATTTTTCAGATATGTGTTCGAATACTTTGAATGTTTTTCTACTTACCCCAGTTCTACTGTAGCCTAAGAAGGATTTTCCCCCTTGAAACAGCCTGCTGTGAAGTCTTTGAATACACAGATTGTCCAAGATAATTCAAGCACAGTTGTTGGAGCTTGATCCTATGCTTGCAGCTAGGTTCCTGTCATCACAAAACAGTCAAGCACATGCTTAACCCTAAGCGTGAGTGTTTGAGTGCTTGAGTAAATTCAAGTATTGAGCGGTTGACATCAGGGGGAATTGGCCATAGTGGTGGCAGAAGGATCTATCCCCTATTTTTTCACAGAACAGAGAATAACTTGAATTTGTATCTGAACCCTTTCTTGCAAGAATGGATAATGTCTGCAAACGACTGTGAAGAAAGAGCCACAATAAATGAAAAGTGGCTTCTCCTAAAGAAAACTGGAAGTACTGGTACCATTTCACTGTAGGTTACTACATAGATTTATTTTTTTTTAATCAACTTTTGTTGCTGTTAAGATCAGCTTTATTTCTTTAATTGTTTGGTGGGATTTGGCTTTGGAGTGTGTGTATGTGGGGGGGAGGGGGGAGTTATTTTTGAACTGTAGGACTCAGAGGGCAGTTTGTGTCACATGAGAAGGAATATGTTGTAATAAATGCTATTTATTTCACCCCAATCTTCAGGTTTCTGTTAGCTTCAAATCTCTACCCAGCCACTGCATTTCTCTTAAGAGATTGGGTAGTGTTGCTAATAATAGTTAACTCCCAAGGAAAACAAAGTGAATTTTAGTGTGATTACTTCTAGTTATAAAGAGGTAAAAATAGGGCAGAAATGAGAATAGGAAGTATCTTGGGTTTGATTTTGGGTTTTAATTAATTTTTTTTGTAAATCAGCAGTTGATATACTTGTTTTGCTGCCTCTGTGGCTTTCAGCACACCACTTCCTGGGACTGATCTTGCCTCCATCTGACTTCTGACTTTCACTGATAACAATGTGAGCAAAACTGGGCCTTTTATTCTAAGCTACTGTTTTCCTTGTCAGTGGCAAAAAAATAGATTGAATTGAGAATGTTATGGAATGCGACAAATTTCTTTATCTTTACCCAGGATAGAACTCTCTGCCATTCCATGCCTTTATGAAAAAATGCAGTAGAATTTAATATCAGCTTTCCCTGTGTTTTTCCATCATCATCTCATCAGAAATATGTATTAGTTAAAAGCAACTTTCATTTCCATCCTGTTAAGTTTCCATAAAACTACCTTTGTTCCCCCTCTTGTTAAATTCTGTAGAATTTTTCCTTAAGGGTACCAAAGAAACGAATAGAAGACAAACGTGTTTCAACCTTGTGATGCAAATAGAATAAGTATCCTGTGTTTGCATTGAGCTACTCCAGAAATGCTGCAACTTACTTCCGTCCTGCTAGATTGCTGCACTTCTTCCACGGGTGGTATTTGGTCTGCTTCTCTGTAAACGATGTGTAGAAATGCGTCCACGTTCTGAACAATAACAAGCGTACGGTGGCCGACACCTGTGGTGGCATTTGTCCTCGTAAGTCAGTAACGAAGCGATTTCTACTTGTTTGGAAATGAAGCTGCATTAAATGCAATTCTTCCTTAAACCATTATATATTATTGCATAACATAAGGGCCCATATTGCTCCCATAGAAAGAAGCTGTCACTTTCTTGCTCTTATCTGTGAGAAAAAGACCTTAAACATCTATTTTTAAACTGTTTTCTCACTGACATCATTGCTATTTTTTTCCTGCACACTACGTCTTCCACATGCTCATATTCTGCCTCTTTTGTTGATTTAGAACATTGGCATGGAAAAAAAAAATCTTTGATTTTAAAAGTGAATATTGTCTGTTCTATTAACCTTGAGCAAAGCTGCCAGCGTTTCCTAAGCAGAAACTCATGGACATGCCCCATAGGATGAGTGCCCAGCGCGTTTGTGGCAACCCGCTAACAGTGGACCTGCTGCACCTGAGGCACGCAGCTGATCGGCGTGTGCACCACAGATCGAACGCATCAAAGTTCAGCTGTCCGTGTACCGTAGCATTCTGGCTGGGACAGCTCTGTGGCCACGCATCCTAGTTTAATGGCTAAAGTCTGCAAATTCCATCAGAAGAAAAGAAAAATACTGAGAATGGGATTTGCTAGAGAACGCAAACCTGTCCAGGAAAAGCTGGATAGGGAAATAGCCTTAGTGTTCAGTGAGCTGAGAAGGTAAAGTTTCAGGAATAAGGTTCAAAAAACAAAGTCTTCTAAGTTATGCCAGTATTGCTGATTTTTTTTTTTGGTATTAATCAGTACAAGGAGGTAAAGGCAACACTTATTGCAGGCATGACTAAACAGCTGAACAGATTTGAAAATACCTTCAGTTATAGAAACAGCATTGATCATATAAAATACTAATTAGAGGAGTTTATGTAAGCTGCTTACATTTTTCTAGACACAAACCCAGTCCCATAAACCAGTATTGCTCATCTCTTCGAAGAAATCATGACTCAAAACTGCGTTTTCTGTGTGGCCTGAAGTATTGATCCATCTGTTGTGCTGTGAGGGCAAAAGTAATGCGCAGACTTCTTGCTAGTTCTTCAAAGTCAACTTCCATTGACCCTAGATCACTGATTTAGGATTACTAAAATCAATAGACTTTTTTTTCTATTTCCAAGGAAATGCAATCAGTCCCCCTTAAATACACCAAAAACAAAGTCTTCTCTAATGAGGCAGAGAGTTAATGGATCAAACTCTAGCTAAGTGCCAGTCTCCTGGGGGATACCACCTAGGCATCTCCCAGACACTTAGATACAGTTTTGTTAATTTGAAACCTCTTTGCTTTTCTGTGAATGAAGTATTTAACAAAATACTTCAAATATGAAAGACTGGCTGTATCACCTTTCCAAATCTCTGTAAATATACACTATATGGTTTCTAATAGGGAGAGATGTTTTCTGCAGGCAGTGATACTAATTTTTCATTCCCATAGACTGACTTAAGACACTCAAAATAACTTTGCTTTGTCTTATATGCTCCTTTGTCTACCAATAACTTTAAGGGGATATGTTTCCATTAAAATAGCCATTATCTTGGCTAGCATGACTTGGCTGAAAGTCAGTTGGGGTCCTGAGACAGGACTGGATTAATCATGAAACCTGACAGTGAACTCGGACACAGTTGTGGAAAGTAGTTCAGTAGTTTTAATAGTGAAATGATTAAATGGTGTGATAGGCTGTTATCATGCTAAGTGACAGTCTGGTGTTAGCTGGAAAAGTTCTTAGACTTTTTTTTTTATTTTTTAATTTCAAGTGCTGATCTTCCATTACCTTGTAGCAGTAAGAGATACCGGCTGTCATGCTGGCTGACCTGTTGCTTGGCCTGTCCTGTCCTGTGTGACTGTTTACTAACAGAACACCTGAACCGTGGGTTTTTAATCCAAAGATTATTTTGGATGTAGCAGGTCTGGCTTAATCTGAGCAGGAGCTTTATAAAATTTGAGTTTTGTTTTAGATGGTCTTTTCATAGAATTGTAGAATATCAGGTTGGAAGGGACCTCAAGGATCATCTGGCCCAACGTTTCTTGGCAAAAGCACGTTCTAGACAAGATGGCCCAGCACGCTGTCCAGCCGAATCTGAAGTGTCCCGTGTTGGGGAATCCACCACTTCCTTGGGGAGATTGTTCTCATTGGGAGAAATTTTTCCTCTTTATGATTTCTACTTGGTGCTGAAGTTTTACTGGTGTTTAAATTAATGACAAACAGAAGTTATATTTAAATGCAGTGTTCAGGAATGGAGAACATGTTCACAAACTAAAAACCAAACCAAAACCAACTACAGTTTTTTTGTGCATAAAACCTAACGGAACTATATGCACTTAGGGTAGTGCTCCCCATTTTCCCAAGTCCTACATCAGATGAATTCAGTCCCCGCTCAGCTCTCATTTAATTTGTCAGCTTCACAACCTGACTGGTGCAGCACGTGGTTTTAGGATCTGAGGTTTATTCCAAAGCCCAGGAAACCACTGAAAGTTTTATAGCTACAGGCAAATGGTAGTTTCAGCAAAGTCGTTACTTTGAAACACTTTGCTAAATAAATATTGTCTGGGTACAGGAAACTAATCTGCTTAGACAGGATTAAAACGGTGGATAATAAAAAACTGAACTATTACAGTGACTTTTTCATCCAGGTATCATGTGAAGTGCTTACTAATGTTGGAGTTTCATAAGGTCTAAAGTAACCCTCACATAAAAGTGCCTGTATTCTGTTATTGCCATTCTTGAGCTTTTTAATAGTCATAGCCATATATTTTATAAATATAAACATATGCACCTTTAAATCTTTACATTCAGTTTGCAGAACAAAGGTTTACAGAGCAGAAGTGTAGCAAAACCAATGTAATAGCTTCTATAATTCCCTGGTGAGGAACGGGAGAAGTACAAAAACGAGGAACAAAAGACTATGGGTGTAAGATGTCTTAATTTGGCACCATATACTTGTCCGATTTAATTCCATCAAGCTCTGTGATTACAAGAGTGCCAGAAATAAGCTATCAAGCCATTTTAAATAAAGAGTTTTGTGGACTTGTATATTCCATTTGTTTGTAAAACATCGTTTTTGTGCACTGTAATGAACTTGAAATGAAACTTAAGTTATACTCTCATATCACTGAACAGAGGACTGTTCAGCTACCTCTACATAAGGTTGAAGTAAATTGTTTTTTTCCAGATTTGTTCACATTGTCATATAAAATATATTTTAAAAAAAAAATCATAGTCCAAAGAACCTGTATGTGTTTGTAGATGTACTTATAACTCCGTTGTACCAACAAAGTCTTTGTGGAGAGTTGTTTGCTAATTAAAATTTTTGTGTTCTTTACTCTTTGGCTTGCATAACGAAGAACTACAGAGGTGAACAAATATTACATGTGAGCTGCTTTTTTAGGTATTTTAGATAACGGAACAAAGAATCTTGCAGCCACACAACAACGCTTGATGTGGAAAAAAACCCCAAACCATAGAAATCAGCTTGTTGAAACCTCATCATTTGTAAAGGCCATCAGGTGTGTTTTTTATCCTCTTGGCTTTAGCAAAGTAAGAGTAATGGGAACTGAATAGGGCCTGGCTTACAGCACTACCATGCACTCCTCTGGACTTCAGCACGTCTCACGCATTGCTTTATAGGGTTCTGTGTTTTAAAACTATAACCAAGACACCTCTTCCTTTACAGTCGCAGGCAAGAATGAATCCTAGCTGCATCTGGGAGGCAAGTGAAAATATTTTCAGTGAAGGCCCCTCGACAAGAAGTCTCACAGGATTTTCAAAGCCCTTGACTTTATAGAAAAAGCTAGAGAATGGTTTTATTCATAAACATAACATGAAGAGGAGTGACCCTCTACTAAAAAATATGTGCAGTTTGCCAAATATAACAGCCCATACATGTGTAGCTGTTCCTTTCGTCTTGTCGGTGAAGCGAGATGTGCCACACTTGTGACTTGCTGCTTAAGTCCCTGCCACCTCTGGTATCAGAGATTGACATGCTGGTCTCTTATGTAAGCTTGTTCGGGCCCTGTATTTATTTTAGAATCCAGGGCACGGGCTAAGACTGTATATGGTAAGGCAACAACTAATTATGTCAAGACTGCTGTTTTCTGTAACAAAATACGTTTGCATCTGAGTAGAGGAGGTGTCGTGGTCGAAGTGCTTTTCCACCAGGAAGCAGTAAATAGTCAAAATGAAAGCTTTTTTGAGGAACATGTTGATTTGAACTATTCCTTTTAAGTCACGATTTCACTTCAGAAAGCTGTGGTTATAAAAAAGCAGTTGTTTAGATGCAGTAGAAAGCACATATAGAAACCAAATATAGGATAGCAAATTACTTCCCAACTGCTTGCTCACTGTGTTCTCATTTTAAAACAGTGTACCTACACAGATTTATTCAAATGGTATTTGATATATTCTACACTTACGTAATGCTTCACATTAAAATGATCATCCAAAACTGCTAATGATCTCTATAATGTAAAGCAGTTCAAGGGAAACTACTCCAGTCAGACTTTGCTTCCTAGGAGAGTTCTGTTACACAAGGACCTGCTCTGACTTCACCGGGACTGTGCTGGGGGCTGGGGGCTGTCCTGAGCTAAGGGAAGGGCACGCCAGTGCAAGAGCTCCTGGCTGGTACCTGCCACAGCTTTGAAAACATCGTCATTCTGCTGTAATATGCTTTTTATTCTGTGAATGAGGTGCCACAAAATCCCGGAACATCTCATTAATGTGCTGTGCTTCGCTGTATGACTGAGTGAAATGTATGGCAGTTATTTTTTTATCTTCAAAAGATGTACCTGACTTCTTAATTTAACAGTTAATTAACCTGTGCTACAGCAGTCATGGAGTGGCTGGTCTTCACTCCGTACTGCTCACAATCAGTAACAACGTCAGGTATGCGCTCCGTCATCCTCCTGGCCACATGTACAGACCAAGAAAGAATAGAACTGCATTAGCAAACTGTTGCAAGGCTGGGCTTGGGTTTTTTTAAAATGTATTTCTAATTTTCAAACATTTTTATCAGCAGTCATTATTACCACATTCTCCGAAAACTACACAATAGAACAACAGATTAAGTCATGTTTACTAGTAAACAGTAATGGCATCAGGCCTTTTTTGCCAGAGATGCTGTGTTTTTAAATAACCAGATAAATTGTATATTGATACCCAAAATTAATACACAGAGGCTACCTGAAAAACAGAGCACTGACATAAAGAGCAAGGTTTGCTATGACGACTAGCCTTCAGCTGTCACATACCCGACAGTTTATATCCTACAGTAAGATGCCTTTCAAGTTGTTAAAGCAGAAAAAATACTGGCTAAAGAATCTATATAACGAAAGTGCACATGCTGTCACTACTGGTTTTATGCCAGTGTAACATCTTTTGTTTCAGTAGCTCTGCTCTTGATTTATAATGCCATAAATGAAAGGAGAATTAAGCTATTTATGTAAGTGACTTTATTTATGTAACTGACTTATGCTGTATTATGGATGGAAAAGAAATCCAAGCACATGCCTTTTTCGTGTTTTCTGAGCTACAGAAAGATTTTTTTTGAAGGTAATGCTCCTAATAAATAGTTTTCTATATGTGACATTAGAAATTCAGTCTCATCCACATGAAGTTCTATCGTGAGCAGAATACACAGTAATAGATGACATGATAATGTGGAAGGATTTTAGCAAGTCTGCAGACAGTCTAGAAAATGTGAATGCTGAACATCACAATTTAGACTGTAAGTTAGTTCAACAAAGCAATTGTTATTCAAGCTCTTCCTTGGATGACTCAATGATTTGTACTGTGACTATTAGTACTGAATGTACCATCGAAAATTCATTTTGAAAGATTACTGAAGCATTAATGATTTTAAAGTGGTTTCTACAAGTATTTTTTATCAATGAGAAGCCCAAGCACTAAGGCTAAAGAGCATACACAACATAGTGGAATTAGGGTTTTTTTCACATGCTTTTACAATTTTTTACTCCTTAGTGAACGATGACTATACAATATTTAGGAAATCAGGGTCAGTAGAGTAAATGTTTCTGTAGCAATTTGGCAGACACACCTTTCATAACTCATAAAGTCACTACTGGAAAGGCACAACTGGGTCACAGAAGTGCATGGTGGGATGCTGCTTTCAAGTTATGCAACCAGGGTAACTAAAGGTTAGAGCAAGCACTTGAATAACGAGCTTTTTGCCAGAAAGAGTAGAACAGAAAAACACAGTGTTTTTAAATGCTGGCTTCTGAGCAGCAGCCGCCTAACGTGTCTAGTTAGGAGTCATCAAACCGAAATAGAACCGGATGCGTCAGAACTTTGAAGAATGGCAGTTCAACATCCCAAAAGAAAAATACATCTGCTTGTATTCCAAAAGCAGATCCTACCGGTTCTCTCGTTCCAACAGATGATACGAGAGCCATTTGCAGCGTGCGGCTCAGCTTTTTCTTCTGGCCCACTGTACCTGGCTTTAGCTCTCATCTCTTGTCTTTTTACTTTCTCCATCATCCAGCAACATCTTCAGTTTACAGGAATTCCACAGTTCGCCTCTGTTCTCTTTCTTGCTTCTGTGTATATGCTACCAGATTACTTCTAATAAACACAATTATTGCAGAACTCTTACCTAACTTTGGACAGAAGAAAGAAGAGAGAAGGGAAGTTGTGTTTCCACACTGTAAAGATTTTCCAAGGTTTGGGGGGCTAGGACCATAGCTCAAGGGCACAAATTACGACATTAATTAACAAATAAGTCCCATTAAGTTTACGAATATTAGTTACAAAAACTGAACACTCTTGCAAAAGAGACTAAATAAAATGGTGCTCTTTCAATCACGGTTACATCTCCTGTTACAGCTGCATACCAGATAAATATATTAATCAAAATGACCTTATTTTAGGCATGCGTAGCAGTGTGTTATATAACCATGTTAAGTATGCTATTTTATTTCCCTCCCGCCAAGAAGAAATGGTGTTTGTCTTACAAGAGTTCCAAATAAGTCTGGTTATAAAAGAGCAGGAGGGAGAGCCGAAAGTGAGAGAATTAATAAGCAAAATGACTCATTCCCTGAGTGCAGAGGTGATGTTACACTCCACTTATGTCTGAGTTGTGCTATAGGAAGCTAATGCTGTTGCCAGCAGCCCGAGTATTCCTAACATGCCCGACATTTCTCAGGATGGGAAAAACAGATGTTACAAGGATGGAAACTATGTCTTTTCAGACCTCATCGGTTCACAGCATTCCCGTTCTTGCTTGCAGAGCTGTTTGTGACGGCTGCCTCCATAAACAAGGATTTCACAGAATTCCCTGCAACTCTTTTTGTTGCTCACTTCTTTGGTGAAAAGCGGCGTTCAATTAATTCTTTTCTAGTGCTACTAATGATGCTTTAAACAAGTTCAAAAGCACCCTTAAAAGTAGAATACATCCACACACATATAACAAGGCTGAGACTCATCCAGATTTATACTGCACTACAGAAAAAAAGGACCAAGAGGCGTACATTTTTGCAATATAAGATCACTCAGCCAGAGAACTCTGATAAGTGCTGAAAATGTGAAAAACAAATGGCAGGGTATGCATTTCCCATTTGCTCAATACACACACATAAAAGAAACACTGTGTAGGCTTCACTGCAGCATACCAGTGCGTCCAAAACTCAAAGGTTAGTTACATAAATGATAAGGCGTGGGCTTAAATGCTTCATTCAGCTTGTTAATTACTTGCTTTGTGGCCTGAGCCAATGTTCTGAAACAGGTTCATCCAATATTGTGTTGCTTCCTCTGAATTTTCATTTAGTGTGTGAAGCTGAAGTGCTGGGAACAATTTGTTGCAATACCTAGGATGAGTCTGTTTTCTTTTCAAGCAATTTACAGAACTAACTCAGACTAATCTCGTTGAACATCCTCACTGTTTCAGAAAATTATGAAATTTAATTCTTAGAGCACTCTCTTTAAATAAGGGAACTGCTCACTGCATAAACATGTATGTATTACTGGTGCATATTTTGAGGGTTCCTTTGGGAAATGAATGGCAGTGTGTTATAAAACTCTCAAAATAAAATACTTAGTATGTATTCTCTGTCCCAAAACTAGTAGAAGCTTGGTTTTAATGGTAGGTGGAAATACTTCCACCTTCAGTTCAGTTAACTGGGATACCCAGTTGATGAGGCTTTTTAACGCCATGGCTATGGACAAGCCTTCGTTACTCAGCAGCCTATCCAAGACACATAAGTCACTTATCTGCTTCATGAGATGTGCAGGCAGAAACTGGAGGTTTAGAATTCCTTACCTCTGTGGAAATAAATCCCATCATCTAGCTTGCATTTGGAGCAAACCGTAGTTTTAACCACAAGATCTCTCACCAATATTATACCCGGGAATCCCATCTAAGATTTACTTCAAACAGCAGAACTTGTTTTGAAACTAGAACTGCATAACTTGCCTTGTTTTCATCAGTGTACACTTGCAGACATCTTGATTTCCAACTCAGCCTTGGGCTAAGAAGCCTACTGAGACCTTGAATTTAACAGCTACAGTGAAGTGGAAACAAACTGAATGCAAACATTTCAGAAGTTTTTGACTACCGGCATTTTAAAAGACTGTAATGAATATCCTTCAAACCTCACCTTTCTATTTCTACATGAAGGCTCTGCTGTGATAAGGATGCCACTTAGAGATTTCTGAGTCATAAATGCAGATTAGCGTTTGGATTTGAATTACAAGTCAAAAAAGGGAGGTTGACTGAAACAGAAGCCTCATCCGGTCCATTATATGGACCAACTGCAAAATACAGATTGCAGCTGCAAATCTGCGCTGAAGCTACCTGGCAGTATGCACTGCTGTGTGGAAGGTGAGGAGATTATCACATTGCCGCTCTACGTATAACCTTTTCTCTACATCGTTCTCCAGATTTTTCAGGAGTATTACTTCTGAGGTTGCTCATTCCCTTTGGTTCTGCATTTCATATTATTTTCCCTGCTTGTACTGGCTTGCTTTACTTTCCACATTTCGTTATTTCCTGCCCATGGGCCATATTGTATCATTTCATCAATATTTCATCAGAATGACTCCCTACTGGAATGGGTATGGATTTCTGCTTAAAAATTGATACCACAATACGGCCACACATTTCTATCCTTGGGCACCTGTTCCTCTTGAGTTACAATCCCTCTACGTCTTAATCTTTCCATTCTTCGCATTGCTCAGAACATCTGAGTATTCATAACTGTATTTAAACTATTAAATGCATACAATTTCGAAGTTAGAACATGCATAAAAATGCCTTTTCTGTTAGCGAGTGAGGCTCGACCACACTATTTAGCTGATTTCACTACACAGATCACTTTTGTCTTCAGGCTAAACATTGTTCCTTCAAATTGAAGATGAAAACTGCAATTAAATATAGGCCACAGATGTTCAGGATGCAGAGGACAAAAATATAGGTTTCATAACTCGACAGTTATGCAACCAGTTGCTTTTCACATATTAAAAATCAACATTTAATTTTATGCTCTTATTTACCCTTAATCTAAACACAAACAAATCTATATGGGGTCCTTAAAAAGGTGACACTTAAAGAAGGATGTTTCTGATCTATTTTAATCATTGATAATATTTTCCTCAAGATGTTAATTGTTTAACTTCAGATCCCCAAATACTCAGACATCCACTTGTCCATTGCATTAATAAGACACCTAAATAACTCTGAGGATATCAACCTTAATTTTGTCGCAGAGCTGGTAAAGGCAAGACTACTTTAAAATAAGGTTATTACATATAAATGTTATTTACCTCACCCACCGAATCTCATTTAAAGTGTCTACCCCGCTGGTCAAAGTCCTCTCTGGGACCGGCTGCATGATTCCCCGCAGCAGTGAAATTCTCATCTAATACAGCACAGTCACACATGCAATAGAGAAAATTCTTACAGCAGCTGAATCTAGACTATGGAATTTAATCCCATAGCAGATAAAAATGATCAGGGGACTAAGCACTTTCTATACTTACATAAAAATCCTTTTCTTCAACTAGTAAATCACACATATTAATTCTCTCACGAAAAAAAGAAAGCAGCAAACCAAACAAGTTGTCCTGCTTGCTGGCTGCAAACGGAGACAGAGTGAGACAATGAGAGAATCTTCTTGGTACAACTATTTACACTTCTAGCCTGTTTTTCTATGGAAGCTTCTCTTACAATATGATACTGCCTTACTGCCTGTCCATCACCTCCGGTGGAGTTTTGAACCAGGTGGCTGATTTTTTTTTTTTTTTTGAGATTACTACCACCTTCTTCCAAATCTGAAACGGCCGGCCAGTCACCCAGCGTGAACACACGCAAACACAGAGGAGCTTCCAGGTGGCTCTGGACTAGCCGCAACGTGCAGTGGGTGGCACAAGGGACAGGGGGGACAGATGCAGTGGGAAATACGGAAGAGAAGGCACACAACTCTGTAACAGAGAGCAAACTACTTCAGTTTCAGCGTTCACAAAATTGTCTTCTCAAATATTCAAGAGACACTTTGGCAGCATGGGCACAGAAATGAGCAATACTAACTGAAAGGCTTGATAGGTATTTAGCAAATTTTTTTTTAAAACTAGGGCCACAAAGTGCTATCTTAATAACAGCAACAAACCAAAAGCAGTATAGGAAGCCAGTGAGTTTTCTCAGAGTCCATAGAGGCAGTCATTCCCAAAACAAGGCATTTTTCATGATGAGTGAGACAGGCCATGTAGATATCTCAATTTGTATTTTACATCACAGTGTGAATACACAGAACTGGTAAGCTTTTATTTTTAAGCTAAGAAGTTTAATTCAGACATAACACAGAGCCTCACAATACCGTTTTGCAGCCATTTTAGAAGCAGAATTGCACTTTGGAGAATGCAGATAAAAAGAGCGAAGAGCCTAAGATTTCTTAGAACAAAATCCATGTAAACATCCAGAAGAGCTCTTGACCCTTTCGCAAAGTCTGAGGAACTGGAAAACCACGCAAACAAGACACTTAATAAGCTTGAATTACAGCTGCTGGTATAAAAACCTAATGTGTGCATCTGTTCACTCTGGGTCCCCACAGCCTTGTGAAGGCAGAATCAACTGTCCCCAACCCCTGAAGAAAATCTTCATTAATCTCTTCTAAGCATCTGACACAAGTCGGTTGGGTTTGCCAAGTTCAGCCAAGCTGCATGAGTCGGGTCACACAAGTCAAGAATAGAGATTTACTGGTAACTCAGAAAGAGAGAGACAGAGAGATGGTTGTTTTAAAGCCCCTATAATAGCCAGTCTGAATCTGGCAGGCCAGTTCCTCTCCACAGCACAAAGCAAGCTTCTCACGGTTTCTAAATGAAGCACAAAGTCCTTAATGCAGTTACTAAATGAGAAGTGGCATCTCAGTGGGCTGCCTCAGTGGATTAATTTTAAATGCATAATTCAATATAGACCCACATAAACCTTTATGAATAGAAATAGAGGTTATATAAGCATGTTCTTACAGCATATACTGCAATTTTAAAGGCCAGTTTGAGTGTAAATCAACTCTATCTTTTATTAATATTTTCACCTTCCCATTGGTTCATTTCTCCAGCAAATGTGCTAATCAGATTACTTTCCTCACTCATACATTGAGATGCCTAAAATAAAAACAGCATTTCATCACCAGGGACCAACTTTTTTTTCCTCAATCCTTTAAGAAAAGTTTACGTCAGGCTCGTTCTATGCAGGTAGGTTGCTGCAGTGATAGTTGAGCAAAGGCGCTGAATGCGAAACCATCATTTCACACTGGTGAAAGTTACACATCCCCAAGTCCTGCAGGGACCTGCACGTCTCACAAAGAGCAGAAAAGATGCTGGATCAGCTTCTGCAGAAAACCAATACTAGGAGGCAAATTTGCAGCCCTTTTACGTCCCAGGAAACACCCTTGGGCAAGTTTAACAAGGCATCAGGTAGGAGCGAAGTGGGGTGTCTCCTAAAATCAAAGCAAAAACTCTCTCTTAATCTCTGCCTTCTTTGGAACCAAAACACACGTGCTCCTCAAACCAGAACAGAAACCAATTTCCTGTGTTCCGTCTTTCCTAGCTAGACAAAAGTGACTTGCCAGCTTTAGACACACAGGCACTTTGCTACTTCTGCTGCAATAAATGGTCACAGGTTCATCAGTTTAGCTATCGTTTCTGAGCTTTAAGCATACAGGTGTTAAGTGTAAGTTCAAAGACTTCAGACAGCCAAAAAAATTTAAGACCTACTTCAAAATTATTTTTCATGTGGTAGATGAACCATTTCCTATAAATCAATTTCTTTCAGACCAAACAATAGTATACTTCACTGCACTACAAAAAAAAAAAAAAAGAAAGAAAGGAAAAAAAGATTAGTTTGATGATCCCAAAAATATAAAGATACTCATCTGTTTAGTCAGGGATTTATATTGCCTTAGGCAAGGTAAACCCCTAGCCCACTGAATGCCAGTTTCACAAAACTGATTAGCAGCTTCACCAGTTAAAAAAAAAATATGTCCAGAGTATTACAACAATTTATTATTAAACTTAATCAGATTAATTAAAGCCAGAATGTCAGGCTTGGGCTATTAGCAGAAATATTGATGATTACATGTTGATAGTAGCAGCTACTCTGCTGTTTGGCTGTATATTAACAGGCAGACCAAAATGAACAGTTCATAAGTGCTAGAAAATTGCAGGGTTTTAAGACCAAAATCAATCCTCCAAATATCCCCAAGATTTGAGGAAGTTCAGATCCAGATCTGGACCAGAGCAGTGCATCAGAATTACAGTTCCACAGCACATAGAACCGAAACCTTCATTCATACACTTGCTGAACTCTGGAGAATCTTCTGTCTATCTCAAAATACAGTTTTCTATCTTGGGTCCACCATCAATGTAAGCACTAATGAAGAACATGCTGTGAATGACTGTGAAATGCCTACGCTCTGTTTTGCAGGGAGATGCGAGCGAGCTCTGCTTTCTCTCAGAGTCAGGGAGAAGTCAGTCAGTTCTAACTTAAAAGCCATTGCGTCACAGGCACTGTGTTACGTCACTAGTGCTGTACAGCAGGTGACACGCGGTGGCATCCAGTCTGGTGCCAACTCACACTCCTGCAGCTTTGAACATGAGCTGAGTTAGCTGTGATTGGCCTGTGAAATAGAATCATAGAATCATTTAGGTTGAAAGAGATCTTTAAGATCATCGAGTCCAACCGTTAACCCAGCAATGCCAGGTTCACCACTAAACCATGTCCCCGAGTGTCAAATCTACACATCTCTTAAATACCTCTAGGGATGTCAACTCAACAACTTCCCTGGGCAGCCTGTTCCAACACTTGACAATGCTTTCCACGAAAATTTTTTTCCTAATATCCAACCTAAACCGCCCCTGGCACAACCCGAGGCCATTTCCTCCTGTCCTGTCACTTCTTTGAACAAAAGACCAACTTCACCTTGCTTCAACATCCTTTCAGGTAGTTGTAGAGTCATAAGGTCTCCCCTCAGCCTCCTCTTCTCCAAGCTAAACAACCCCAGTTCCTTTAGCTGCTCCTTGTAAGAGTTGTTCTTGAGACCCTTCACCAGCTCCGTTGCTCTTCTTTGGACACACTCCAGCAACTTGATTATGGGGGCTTCATCCTGCTCCCCATCCCTGTCTCCCAGTTCAGGGGGGCTGCACACCCAAAGAACAACTGGTCTTACCATTAAAGACTGAGGAAGGAAGGCATAAAGTACCTCAGCCTCTTCCTCATCCTTGATCACTGTGTTTCCTCCCACATTCAATAAAGGATGGAGATTCTCTTTAGCTCTCCTTTTCTTGCTACTGCACTTATAGAAACATTTTTTATTATCTTTTACAGCAGCAATCAGATTAAGTTTTAGCTGGGGTTTGGCCCTTCTAATTTTCTCCCTGCATAACCTCATGACATCCTTGTAGTCCTCCTAAGTGGCTTGCCCCTTCTTCCAGAGGTCATAAACCCCACTTTTTTCCTGAGTTCCAACCACAGCTCTCTATTCAGCCAGGCTATACAGTCTGCTCATGCACCTTTCAGATTTCCTTCTAGAAGAATGTCCAGCCTTCCTGGACTCCTTTGCCCTTCAGGACTGCCTCCCACAGGACTCTGTCAACCAGGCTCCTAACAGGCCAGAGTCTGCCCTCTGGAAGTCCAAGGTAGCAGTTCTGCTGACCCTCCTCCTTAGCTCTCTGAGAATCACAAATTCTATTATTTCATGATTGTTCTGCCCAAGATGGCCCCCAACCACTGCATCACCCATAAGTCTTTCTCTGTTTACAAACAACAGGGCCAGCAGATGCCTTCCCTAGCTGGCTCCCTCGCCAGCTGTGTGAGCACGTTCTCTTCCACACACTCCAGCAACCTCCTGCACTGCTTCCTCTCTATTGTGTTGTATTTATGTATGTTACATATGTAGTTGAAGTCCCCCCATGAGAACAAGGACTAGCGATTGTGAGACTTCTGACAGCTCCTTATAGAATATTTGTCTGCCTCTTCATCCTGGTTGGGTGATCTGTAACAGACTCCCACTATGATATCTGCCTTTTTGGCGTTTCCCCTGAGTCACAGAATCATAGTATCATAGAATCATAGAATGTTCGGGGTTGGAAGGGACCTCGAAAGATCATCTAGTCCAACCCCCCTGCCAGAGCAGGATCCCCTAGGGCAGCCACACAGGAACACGTCCAGGTGGGTTTTGAAAGTCTCCAACGAAGGAGACTCGACAACCTCTCTGGGCAGCCTGTTCCAGAGCTCTGTCACCCTCACAGTAAAGAAGTTTCTCCTCATGTTGAGGTTAAATTTCCTATTATTTCTTTTTCTATTGCTAGGCACCACTGAGAAGAGACTGATCCCTTCCTCTTGAAGTCTTACCCACACTCAACCCTATCTATCACCATCATCAAGCTCTATGCAGTCAAAACACTCCCTAATGTACTGGGTTGCCCCACTGCCTCTTATTCCTTGTCTATCCGTTCTGAAGAGCTTACAGCCATCTGGTGCAGGACTCCAGTTGTGCAAGTCATCCAAACATGTTTCCGTGATGGCAGCTACGTCACAGTTTTCCTGGTGTGCAATGGCTTCCAGCTCCTCCTGTTCATTGCCCATGCGGAGCGTGTTGGTGTAGATGTACTTTCAGCTGATCCTGCCACCTTTCCGGAGGGAGAAGCCCTAATTAGATCTCATACCTCGCGAAAGTTCAGTGGAACAAGTATCTGCAGTGGCATCGAGGAATTAAAAGATAAATAAAATAGTATAATAGAATAAAATAGTATTTTTAGTAAGAAACAGCTATAAATTACAAGTCAAGCTCTGAAAAGGCTACCTAGGAAACAGGTATTCAACCTTTTTTTTTCACTGTAAACTATGAGACAGTATGAATTTGGGGCAATTTTTCCCAACTTCAGCATAGTTCTGGCATAGCTAGGAGGAGATTTGACCCCAAATTATTTACTGAGATTTATTTTTGAGCAATGCAGAAACAAAAAGGCCCAATTATAATCTTATTTAGACCAAACTAATTCTATTGGCTTTAGTAGATTTGTTCGTGACTGATAGAGCTGTTCCTGAGATCTGAAAGAAAGCCCAAAGCACCACTTAGCATTGAAATCCTTCTTGTTATTTTACATTTCTTTGGGAAATTGCATGAAGTCTGTTGTTGTTTAAGTCATTCTCTGAAAAAAAAAAGTCTTTGCTGCAGTACTGTAGTTACTGACCAATCCTTTTATTAAAAAAAAAGAGAGAAAAGCAGAAGTCTAGCAAACGCATCAGTTCTGTCTGGAAAACTGTTGGTTTTATCTGCTCTGTCAACACAAAAGTGTGTGCTCACGCTTCTAAAATTCTCATTATTAAACAGAGTGAGAAGACTGACAGGCTGCCTGTCCCAGGCAAAGAAATCAGATGTTCCAGCAGCTCTGGCTCTGGACACTGCCAGCATTGCTGGCTCAACTTCTTTCACGTGGTAAAAGCTACAAGAAATGCATTTTGAAGATCGGGTTATTATGCAATGGCCTCGGTTACATCAGCACGGCAAGGGAAACACTAGGGGAGAGTAAATAAATGTCAAGGCTCTGCGCCTGTGAGACGGCAGCCGCCAGCAGCGTGCCTGCGGGAAGCCAAACCACTGATCTCGACTGGGGAGAGCACAAGCAGCATCTGGTCAGCACAGACTCTTCCACCCTCCCTCCTGCAGCAGTGAAGCTCAAGGTTGGCTCAGACCATGAGACTCTGGTATCCACAGCCGCCCGCACCACAGGGCTGGATGTGTCAAACCCCTGGTCCCCCCCATTGCACCCGAGCCAGGTTTTGATGCTGCTGGCCAGGGCAGAGAAGGTGAACAGAGAAGGGGAACAGGTTCTGGAGCACCTCAGGTCTCCACAGAGGGGTCCAGGCATCCCACTGCTCCATCCCAGCTACATCTGCTATGCCATTAGCTTTCCAGGGATACAAACTTTCTTTCTAAAGGAGTGGCATGCTCTAAAAATGAATTAGTCATGGCAGTACGTCTACATTATCGCACTTTTGAGCCACCTCCTTCAAATGAGAAATCCATAAGAAAAATGATGGAGTAAAATATAAATCAGCATTAACAAATTACATTCCCACCCAACTCCTAGTCAATTCCGTGACTTTGGTGAAGTTGCAAATGAGACTGTCACTATACGTGAGCTGAACATATGGGGCCAGATCAGCGGCGTGCACTCCTGAGGCCACCTGTGCTGTAGGAAACCCACTGAACTAAAATTAAACTTACTATGAAAGACACCAGAGATCATGTCTAGAGAATGACTGGCAGCAGCTCACTCATGAAAAGTCCCTAAACTGAAGGTGCACAAACATTTCTCTTGTTGTATTGCAGTAGGGAGCTTCTGTCTGAAAGTAAAGCGAAATGTACTCCAGAGCAAGGTGCCTGTTGGCAGGGATGCAAGTATGCTGAGGGGAGTAGCTACTCTTCATTTGGATTTAAAAGACTCTCAGAAGTAAACTTTTCAAACGTGGCTTTAGCGAAGATGCATTTGCTTGGAACCTCTGACCAATGTAATCAGATCCTTCAGACAACACCATCTGGGGGGTGTTACGCAGGAATAAGTGAAGACCTTCAAGCCCAGCAAGTCTACACTGAACATGTCTCCTAGAGGTGTTAGACTGATCACAGCCCCAGAGCTACACCAACCCGCTAACCAGGCTCGGATTCCCAGGAGCAAGTGGTAACACCCAACTTTCTCTCTGAGATTGGAACATCGTGCTTTGTCACAACAGCCCATGCCATTTTAACTCCCAAGTTACATTGCTTGAATTCACATGCCACACTTTTCTGAGGGATTTTGTTCCATTTTGCTTAAACATAGTATCATAGAATGGTTAAGGTTGGAAGGGACCTTCAAGATCATCTAGTTCCAACCCCCTCGCTGTGGGCAGGGACACCTCTCTCCCACCAGCCCAGGTTGCTCAAAGCCCAATTCAACCTGGCCTTGAAACACCTCCAGGGATGGGGCACCCACAACTTCCTTGGGCAACCTGTTTCAGTGCTTCACCACCCTCATGGTGAAGAATTTCTTCCTAATATCTAACCTAAATCTACTCTCTTTCAGGCCATTGCCCCTTGTCCTACCACTACAGGCCCTTGTAAAAAGCTCTCCTCCAGCTTTCCTGAGGCCCCCTTCACGTACTGGAAGGCTGCTATTAGGTGACCCTGGAGCCTTCTCTTTTCCAAGCTGAATAACCCTCAGCCTGTCCTCATAGAGGAGGTGCTCCAGCCCTCTGATCTTCTCTAAACATCTCTTAGAAGGGGTCAAATCCAATTTCCACGGTGGCCAGTCAAGAACAGGACTAGACCTGTAGCCTACCTTTCAACAGGCCACACACGGTCAGTCCAAGCCCTGGATCATACTGATCCATGCTAGAGTAGTTTACAAAATTTGGGCCTCAGCAGCAAGTCATGCTTTGAAACTATTAAATGAATAACAAGTAAAAAGTGATGTTGATTCTTCTAGCATTTCACATGCAGTGTACATATTCCCAGTTATAATTCTACCACAATATGTAGTACTACTCACAGCCAAAGCTCTCATTTTATAAACAATGTAAAGTAAGGAGACATTTTTACAAAGGATCGCGACGCTAAGAATGCTCATGTAACAAATTGTCCTGTCAAAATGGGGATAAGTAACCATAAAACAAGGCTTTGTTTTGATTTCCTTTCACGCAAGTACAGATCAGGTCAATCAACTAAAACAGATATATATTCCTCCTCTTCGAAATATGTATGATTCAGGATTGAAACTGAGTTAATGCCTCTTGTGTTTATAACACATCTCTAGTTTAATGTACAGCTAGCTGCGACAGAAAAGTCACCTGATTTACTCCTGCACGAACAAAACACACTTCCACAGCTCACGAAGTCCGGTGAAGTTATTTCATCCCACAGGCAGAGCTGGTAAAATGCCACACCTTTGGGGCACACGTCACCTTTCCGCTGCTGCTTAACGACTGTCACTTTACTCCATTTGCCCACGTCACCGGTGACGTTGGTATTGAGCACAGCAGGAACAGGAACGACGCACTCGCTCAGAGCCAGCCAGCAACATCCCCTCCTGCCTCGTCAGCTCTCAGTGGTGCCAACGACATCGTTTAGGGAAAGCTGCTCTATGTCATTTAAATTCTGTGGAAACACAGCGCACTCCCAGGATTTCAACCCTCTTTCGTACATTGCTGCAGTTGCTACGATGGACTTGCTGTGTAACTTGGAAAAAGTTACCTCAACGCCACAAAAACATATTCCTGAGCAACGTGGAAAGCTTCTAATTTTAAAGCAGTCAACCACAACCTTCTGTGTCGGAAAAATACCTTTAAATCAAAACTAATCTGCAGCCAGAATGGCATGAGGGGGAAAATGGAACGAAGGGTTAGTTTAACAAAGTAGGTTAGGGTGAACTTTGAACAAGGCAGAGTTGCCAGTATTGATAGGTGTGTGTTCTTGGATTTGACAGCTTTTCATCAGATTCCTATAAAATATGGCTGGCTATAAAACAGATTAAGTAAAAAGTGGGTTTGATCCCACACAGGAAAAGTAAGAATGCTTAGAGAGAGAAGCTATGCTTTTATTTTTTTTAACAGAACTATTCTGAGGCAGATAGAAGAAAGGCTGGAATGAGAGTTTCAGGTACCAAACAACCTTCTCCATTTAGGTTATTCCTGTCAGTCAATCCCTTTTTACTGCCTTTTTATTTCTACATCATACAAAAAAAATGTATCAATGAAACACTCCACACCCCAGCCATTGTCATACCTGTTCTTTGTTCAGTGACTAACTTGCTTTATAGATCAGTCTAAGAATTGACAGTTAATAATCTTGTGTAGATAATCTGCTTCTAGATTTTTCTTCTTTTAACTGCCTCTAAAATAATAAACAACCATTAAAATAGATTATTTTTAAATCTCTCCTAGTACAATAATAATAATAATAGCATCTCACATCTTCCATAGACAATAATCTGCCCCTCAAGTCAGAGGAAGCTGCTAAACTTTGGGTTAGCTCACTTCCGAGAAGTTGCATTTTTAACACACAGATCATACAGCAGTTCCAGCTGAAATGCTGCGCTGGTGTGGACTTGACCAGCAGGTCACAACACGGTTTGATTTGCAGTGCAGTCAAGCCTGCATCAAATAAAATGTAAATGTATGGACTGCGTCACATGAAAGAAAAAAGAAAAAAAGCTGCAGGTGGCAGTGGGAATCACTGATGTATTTCCATTCATTTACAAGAACATAGAAAGTTCTGCTTCCTCATGTGCAGAAAGTAGCTTTGCTACTTAAAAGCCCCTTTCAGTATCTTTCCTTGAGCATAACACATCTCCCTATGGGAAAGTAATTTGAATTGCAGCTTTCCCCTCAAAGCCTTTCGTTTCTCAACACGAACTGCCCGTGCTTCCCCAGTCATTCACCTTCATCCAGCCATGCCCCTTCAGCCAGCCAGCTGGAAATACCTGAGCAACCCTTTTGTTCTGAGCAGATGCATGGTTTTGTGTTCCAAGTTCAGAATTTACAGTCTGCCTACTTCCATAAAAGACATTAAAAAACATTTTCAGTGAAAAGCAGAGGTTTTAGCTGACTTCTGCACCAAGAACTAACAGACTGTAACAACCAGCCTGTACCAAACACTGACGCTTGGATGCAATACTTCCTGACAACATAGAAGGGGCAGAAGGCAACAACTACGGCAGGAAAAAATCAAGGTCAGAATCCTAAACAGATGCTCAGATTCCACAAATATTAGAGGTTCCACATCATCATTACGAACATTTCAGTGACGGCTGATGAGCCAAGTTTGTCAAATCTTACAACTGGGACAAACAAAAACGTAGGTAAGCTAACACACGCTAGAGGAGAAGACAAAGAGAAATGTTTGCCTTATTTATTAGGCTGCTGATCACATGTTTCATTACCAGCATCCTTCAGATGTATCACCTTCCAGTAGCAGTAATAAAGGACGAAGTATCTTCACAGGCTAATATCTTTCCTGTATTGATCTCAAAAGCACTTAACAGAGCAGGTGGCATACACTCAGGAATTACAGCTTTTCTAAGCAGAGAAACAAATAGCGTTTAATAATTTAGACTACAGCCCTTAAAAAGACATAACGTAATACTAGTTTACCTCTTTACCCAAACTTTGTAACATGAAAAGGGCTAGTGTTTAGTGTTTGCAATATGATTAGTCTTTCCTCACTATTTTAAGACTTTCCTTCTAAGTATGGTAATTGTAGTTCAGTTATATCTAAATTTTAGAATTTATCCTGTAAGTCTACTTAAGGAGACATGTACATAAGAGTCTCATCTCACAAGATTCTCAAGTGTTGTCAGTTGTGCCAGAGCAGAAGTGTTCAGCTTTGAAAATTCTGGAGTCTTTTTCCCTCATTTAAATTTATCCACGAACTCACTTAGGTACAAGTAGATTCCCAGCTGGATGATAACAGATTCTTTTTTAGTCCAAGCCTTTACAGCTCACTGCTACAGCAAAAGAAAACTCCGTAACCTACAGCCAGGTGCATGTCAAGTTGCTGTTTGTCCCTCTCTCTCTTCTGTAAAATCATCAGATTCTGCATCTGGCTGGGATGAGGACCAGTCCCTAGCGAGGCAGCTGTTGTTCCAAGCAGCAGAGCTGAGGTGCCAAACTGTGACGCTCTTTTTGGACACATTCACGTCTCCCCGCACAGCCCCACTGCAAGACTGAACTCACCACCTAACCCACCCTTCCCCATCGTTGTCACCAATTCTCAGGATTTTTTTGGAACAATGAGGTAAAGCTTTTTTCCGTACTTTATAGCTCCAAAACTTCCATCAAATCACAAACAGAAATATACGGCTTTTTCACACCTCTGCATTAATGGAATAATGCATAATTCTCTGCATTAATGACAGCCTCCAGTCTCCTTTCTGTAACAGTGCACATACATACTGAAAGCTGCTTTCCAAAGCACCGAGAACCCTTCTGCACTCCTCGGGGATGGCACCAGCACCCTCTGCTGTCACACAGCAGCACCAGAGTCAGCCCAAACCCCAGCTGCTGTACTGTGCACTGGGAATTTCAGGGACAGTTTTCTACATTCTGTGCTAAAGATCCTGAGCCATTAAAACCTCACAGTGGCATTCTGCAATGAACTTTGCACATGAAGACAGCTTATTTTGAAAGACAGTGACTGTGTCCAGAAACCATCACCTAAAATGAGCTTGTTAAATTAGTTATTTGCACTGATTGAACACCTGAAAACTACAGTAGGATGACAGAAAATCAAAACCATGCTAATAGAGCTAGCAACTTCTGTAAATGCATCAATAAATCACTGATATTTCAATATGTATCTTAAACCCCATCTTGTAAAATCTTGTGATTACATGAGACTCAGTTCTGATTTTTTTTCCTCTTCATGCTTTTCCTGGTTGCAGAGAGAAACTTGAAAACATTCATTTCAGAAATCCAGAAGGCAAGCAAATTTCAGCTCTAACATCACATGATTCTCATGTGGTTTTCTTCTTTTGTAAAGCAACACCAAAATGTCTTAGAGCTGCTGGCTAGCGATACCAAAACACATTCACAGGAAGGCTTCCTCCAACCTCAAGCGTCAGCCTTTAGGCCAACCCTGTGCTGAAGGAGCAACAACTCCAGAACAAAAGGAGAGCCCCCAGCATCCTGGTGATGTTTCAAACTTTTACACAGCTAGATTTAGCAAAGCTCATCAGTCTGACCAGCTCTGTTGATCAGTCCTAGGCCACGCAAAATCAAAATCAAGACCTATGCAATACATCCACATACAGAGTCTATACTGACCAAAGACATCTTTTTATTTTTTCCTTAACGAATGAGGGCCATCTGTCACTCTTCCCAGGAATATCATCATCATCATCACTGGCAACAGCATTTAATCATAAATCAAATCGGGGAATGGAATACAAAAGGCGTTTCTTCAAGACGAGGACTACAAAAAATATATACATACCAAACATAAAAGACAAAAACAACATTGAGATCAAAAGCAAACACAGCAAAAGAGAGATTATAGTATCATTTGCAGCACTTTGGGTGAAGGATCACAATCCACACTAATAAAAAGAGAAGAGAGTTCGCTGAATATAGAAATGGATGTATTTTACACAGGGTCAGTAAGCCTGTGATGGGATGGCAGCCGTACAAAACCCCAGGAATCAAAGCTGAGTGTGTTCATTTACATCACACTCAAAAGGTTCAGAGAAATACAAATGTTTCCGTTCTTTGTAAGAGAAGATATGCTTCCTAAAATAGAGAAAAACAAGTAGTAAAACAGGCATAGACTACCAAGCCAATGCAAAACTCTTACTCTTTCTGGTGTTAGTACAAATTAAACAGTATCTACAGCTTCACTGTGCCTACTTGGGTGAGTTAAGTTTTCACCTACATAAAAAAAAATTACAGTCTAGCTCCTAATTAATACTGTTTTCAAATTGCAAGAGCTACATATTAAATTCAGGCCAAGACTGGAAGATTAAAATCTTGCTTGCGGTGATCTGCAACCAAAATTTTTGTTTTGCAGCTAGTCCTATCAATAAAACAAAAAACACCTACCACCATTCCAGCTAAAACCAGCCAAGTCAGCCTTCAAATTTTGCACTGACTGTAAACAAACACTAAATAAATGTGCAATGCTGCAAAAACTGAAAAGGACCATTAAGTGCCACTGCTGCTTAAGCCACTAACATAATTTTACAAACCTATTTTTTTGAATGCCTGCTTCCTTCAAAGTCAGTAGTAAAATTTCTGTCAATTTAAGTGACTGCAAGGCCAGGCCCTGAGAGGGTAATCATTTTCCAGCTGCACATTCTTAGACTGATGTTGAGTTACAGGTTAAAGACTGATGAGGCAAGGAGGAAAACAGATGCCCCTTTTACTACTGATGTCAAATACAACTGACTAAATATATATTCACACGAACATGGAGAGTAGAGTGGCATTTGCTGAAAACAGGATGCCATCTTCTAGACAGCAAATAGTTGCCATCCCCAACACACTCTTTAAGAGAGAAAACTGGCTGAGAAATCTCACAAAAATTAAAACACTATTTGCCATAATTAAAGAAAGGGCTTTTTTTGTTTTGTTTGTAGAATGCCCAAATTATCCCAGATTTCCAAAGGCATAACCAAAAGCAGAGTATATGCTGGAATGGGGGGGATTTCCAGTGCATGGGAGAGAACAGATGTTGGCTCTGGGACATTCCAGTGGGCATTGATGAGCAAAGCACGAGGTTTACAGCGTCGTGATTTCAAATCTTACAGTTATCACAGAACAGATCCATTAGCAATCAGAAGCAAAGTCAGAACGCAGATCGCAGAGCATTAGAGAAAGAAATGCGATGGCATCAATGCCCGTGACTCATGATGTATCAGTGCCCAGCTTTACATCTGTTTTATAGCACACATTAAGTTCTTGGCCAAATCCACATTGCACAAAATACTGTACGGTCTGCAGAAACTTTAAAAACATATTTTGCAAGGGAAGTGTTTTAAAAGCCTGAAGCATGTCTTCTTAGAACATCACTGTCAGATGTGTAAAGATGTAACAAATCGGTAAGTTTTCCTAGTATTTGGTAGTAGGAAATGCTCAGTTTCCTAATATTTCAAATTAAGCCTGTGATGGCATTTCTACATTGTGTATTTACATACAACAGTCTGATCAAAAGTTTTAAGGCTCTTATTTCGAAAAAAAAACCCCAAAAAACTGTTTGCAGTAAAGAAGGGATTAAATGGAGTTAGCGCAGCTATTGGCAATACAAAGAGGATGCTCGTGTCATTTGCTATTGTACAATCTGGGGCATTTCACTCCATGCTTTGGCTTTCTTCTTGGCCAGGGACAGCCACGGTGGTTCAGCGGAGCTGCATGGTGTCATTGGCAGGTTAGAGCAGTGCCTTGCTTCCTTTTCAACAGCAGGAATCACAGATGCTTCCTGAGCAATAGGTCCAACTTTACCTGCCAACAACAAGATATCCATCACTCATCAGAAGGCCAGAGAGTCAAAAACTCGATTTCTGCCAATAATATTTCTTTCTCTCTAAAGCAATTGTTTTACAGCCCAGAATGTCTGTGACTCAAAAATGACTCAGAGGAATTGTTAAACTGGGTATCGCTAGCATTATCTGGTCCAGCTACAACAATGGTGAGGACTAGCTATTGCAATGGAAAATTTGATACTAAGCTGTTAGTGAATAATTTGCCCATAAAAGAACCTTCCTTTCCGTCTCAACAGCAAGTGTCTAAGCCCTGATAAATGAAGAAGTTCCTCAAAATTCTTCAAGCATGTGGCGACTATAGCATGTGGAGATATTTTTATAATTCATATTCTTGGCTAACTCATTTCTTAATCTTTTCGAACTCTTACTTGCCATGACAGTGCACAGCAAGGAATTCCACAGGCTTATTCTGCTCTGTGAGTGCAGGAAAATCTAGGAATAAGACTTCGGGGCATGCAGGAAAATGGAAACAAAATATCTGCAGGGAAAGGATCACTCCAGGCTTGCTGTGGGGTTAAAACCAACTGGTATATGGTTTTCAACACTGAGAAGTCTTAAAAGACATTTTTTTGGTCTTCACTGCCGACACAAATACTGCTCTAGCAATATTATTAAATTCTGGGTTCAAACCACTGCTTTATGTTCTCGGACTTGTAAGCCAAGAAGGTGGGGTTCTGGTGGGGCCAGGTGTTGCTCTTCGTGAAGTCTAATACAGCCCTGTCATCCTCACAAAGGATGAAGGAGTACAGGTAACTCTCTTCACATGGCTCTGAGATGCTCTTTAGAAAAGGCCTCCCCCATCCACCCTGTTTGCAAATTTTCAAGATCAATGTATTCAGACAGGCAGCCTGGATTGGGGTTTCACAGAATGCAGCTCTCAACAGATGCAGCTCTCATTTTTCAAGATACGGTTCACAAGTCTTTCAATATCATGGTCTCTTCATCCATTCCAACCCAGGCAGTATTTCATTTCTGTGTGTAAGTCAAACTGAGAAATTTCAAACTTTTTCTCATATTTGGTTAGTCTGTGCATGGCACGTGGCAGATATGATAAGGTCACTGTGCTCCAGCACAGGAACAGAGGCCATATGGGGACTTAAGCAAGGTGAAGTAGAAGCAGGTTGATCTTGCTTGCACTGAAATCAATGTAAAATGACCATCAGCTCCAGCAGTTGCACTCTTGAGCAGAGCCAAAGAAGTTCCCTATCTCCCTATCAGGAGATCTCCGGCTCATTGATAGTTCTTGCAGGAGACAAGCAATACTTAGGAATACCGGGGGAACTATACTATCTATTACAAACAGGCTGAAGCTCTACACAACAATTTTTTTAGAAGTATCTAAGCTGTTGTAGGAATTTAAGTGTTATTGAAATTTTGAGTTTGGAAATGAATTTCTTCACTTTGGGAGATTTCTTTCTTTGCAATAAGCAAAAGTGAGTCTAAAGCCCTTTGCATGCTCTTGGGAGCACAAGGTAAACCAAACCCCCAAAACAGTGGCTCATGTCTATTTGAGGGAAGACAGGTTTTGGGACAAACCTCACCATGCTTAGGGTGAAGTGGGAAAGAGAAGAGGCAAGCCAAGAAATCTTTCCTTGGTTATGGCGGGCTGCCATGCAGCAGTAACAAAACAATCACACTCAGTAAAGTAAGGATCTGACTTCTTGGAATTCTCTTCCAAACTTAGCCGACCTTGAGCTGTCCTGGCTCTTGCTGTTGTGTGCAGGATGTATGCATTGCACAGAAAACCTAAACCATCCATCAAAAAAACTGCTAGCAGTTAACACACGCCAAAAAACATGACCCAAATTAATAACTCCTCCGGACAGTAAATCTACATCCTTTCCACAACGAGCACCTTCAACTAGACAAACAGGTGGCTGTGCCAACGGGAACCAAATCAGAGGAGAGAAGAGTTTACATTTGGGATTCCCAATTTCCTACTCATGTGCTCACAGTGCTGAACATTTCCTAAACAACAGGGCAAGGTTTTCTGAGAAGTAGAGGAGTGGTGTTTTCTGTAAATATCAGCACTGGTCAGAGCTCTGTGTGATATATTCAAGGAGTGGAAGACTAGGATATGCCAACAAATGGTATCTCTGAAGGGGAGGAAATATTCACTGGATGTCAGAAAACTAGGCCAATTCTTGGGAAGAGGCAATGCAAAAAAACTTGTGAATCTGCTGCAAGGACCACAAGTGGTGTAAGTTCTAGTGAACAAGCAGCAGTGTGTTTTGTGGAGTTCTGAATTTTGACTCAAGGGCTTCAAAGGTTTGTGTCAGATTTTCAGAGGAAGACCTTCTAATCTGAGCAAAAATCTGGGCCTGTTTATGTTGCATCTCTCACTTTGCACATAAAACCGTAAGACGAAGCTGGCCTGTAACAGAATCTTTTTTTAAAAACTGTTGTTTTTAATCAAACACACAGAAATTGACTTGCAACCAACAGCCGAGCCTCTCTGTTGGTGCACACCCCTCAGCTGGTCAGCTACCTGCAGTAAGCGAGAAAATTTATTTTGTAGAACCTGTAGATTCAAAACCAGGTAACAGCTCTATAAACCACTACTACAGGGTGTAGGCACAAAGGCACCCCCTAATATCTCTAATACAACAGTTCTGGATGCTGGGGGATTATAAGGGGATGGTGGCCAGGTGCATGGGCTCTCTCTGGACAGCATCTCTTACTGACAGGGTCAGCAATAGGAACCTGGAATGGAAAAGCCACTGCTCTGACACCGTGGGGCATTTCTTATCTTAGACAGTATCTGTAATCAATAGCTTTCAGCTAGCACAACATGCTTTTACAGGTGAAGAACTGGCTTATTTATATCTAGCTGGAGTATGTCTGAGGTTTGGCACCACACTGAGCAAGCAGGGAAGGATAAGCCGCAGCCCAGCAGTTGCCTTTGAAGAGGTATGTGAGTCACGATGTCTGAGTCAGACTCCTCCTCTGCATCTTTCTTATAGAGAATCACAGCTAACAGGGCAGGAGAGAGGCCACCAAGCCTCTGTGTTCACCTGAGGGTGGAACTGACTCTACCTAAGTTATTCTTGATGCATGTTTATCTATTAAACACACCCACCAATGGAAACTGCACACACTCTGTAAGCAACCTATGCCATTCTGCACTTCACCACTCTTATTGTTAGAAAGTATCTCCTACTGTCTAACTAAACCTCTCCTGGTGCATTTCAAGCTCCTGAAGACTAGTCCTCTGCAGCAAATTAAGTTGCGTTCTCTAGACTAAACAACTCCACTCCCATCAGTATTTCCTGCCTGGCTGGAGGTCTAGAAGACCTGACCTTTTTTGCCGCTGTCTTCTGGATATGCTCCAGCTTCAATTTCTATTCTTTAGCACCGACCTTTAGCAGTAATAAATCACCATACTGTTTATATGCCATTCCATGAATTGGCAGTTGAGATAAAAGTTCCTCACTTGCTTTCTCTGCTGAGTGAGCAAACCAACACATTGACTTACATGGAAATTACAGTCTGAATAGGCCTTATATAAAGTGTGCTGATTATCAAAAAGGTAGCCACCTCCCCCACTTACTGGTGTAAACTATAGCCACGATGTAAAGATGTAGAGAAGGAAAGTACCTGCTGCAGCAGACACACTGGTCTTCATTTGTGTTTTCTTGTCCTGAAAGCATAAGCTGGAAGGCATATTCTTCTTCAGTTTGTTCTCACTAGCACAGATCCCTTGCTAGAAAAGGAGGAGAGAAGACAAGAACGCAACTAAGAAACCTGCTAGCCACTGGCACTCATAAAGCTTGCCCTGACAACATCTCTAAACCTGACTGTGGAAATGCAGCAAAAGCCAGACAAGGACGGTTGAGGACACCCTGTGAGAGGGAGGGAGAAGGCAAGAGGGAATACAGCTGCTACAAATACGGGGTTACTTCACATGTAGGTAACTTAACATCTCTCTTGCGGATAAGGAATTGAATAATGTCCCCAAGTTGCCCGAGAAACTTGTGTAAGAGTCAGTGGAAAAGCCCAGCTTCAAGTATGCAGAGTCTCCAGAGGAGAGCAGCGGATGAGGTCTGTAGGTCTGTAACAGTGAGGAAGCTGGTGCAACTCAAAGCAGCTCTTGGGCTACATAAATACATTCTGGGCAACAGGCAAGCTCTGAAAAGGTTCAGGTTTGACTAATGCAAAGGAACATATAGGAGGATCCAGGTCTGAAACTAATCACTGTGACAGTAGAGTCACATATGTTTGCTCACTTGTGTCTGTTATCTGTCTCAATGCATTTTAGAGGCCTGTCCTGAAAATCTCTCTTAGAGTAATGCTCGCAACGTGCCTCCCATGAAGATGATATTGAATGGTTTGCAAAAGCACCCAAGCAATCTGCTGCAGGATTCACACCCATGCAACATTACTTGGTACTCTACCTCCTCTTGATCCACTTTGGTCAAAGCTTTGTCTTCAGCTTTGTGTTCTTTGGCAAGAAGGTGGTCCTGGAAACCCTTTTGTTTTAGCTTTGCCATGGAGACCCAAGCTGGTTCAGAGGAAGCAGTTTCCAAATGTGGAGATGAGACTTTTTCTACAAAATAAGCATTTTTGAAGTAAAGAAGGGATTTAGGTCAAGTCAGTCTAAAGCTAGTGTTTTGTGTGTTAAATCCTTCAGCATCTGTAATACCCTTTGAACACTGTGGAGATAAAATTACCTTCCCCGATGATTTTGTCCTTGGCAATAACAGTTTTTCTGTTTATTCTGGAGTTTTTGACCTGACTGTGCTTCCGTTTAAGTCAATGGCAGAACTCCCACTGAGATCATTGTGAACCGGATTTTGCCTTTGAAACAACATCCTTACATTGCAGATTTGAGTTTGATAACCATTATTTTTTCATGTAGGCAGTAAAATACAGGCTGCTTTTTCACTTTTTAAATATTTTAAATGAAGTGATTGTAGAAAAAAAAAAATCACACCTAATGCAACTCCTAGTTAAGGTCTGAACTGCTGCAGTCTGGAAAATTAACTACAAAACAGCGGCAAGTTTTAAAAAGCTGTGTTAAAAGTTCAACTACATGCACAAGTAGGTCGTACTGGGAATGTTTCAGAGACCCTGAAGCTATTACTCTGTTGTTATTCTTGCTGGAACACACCCCTCATTAAGATAAGCCAAGAATTCTCTTGACTGGCCAAATCACCAAACCAATTAAATTATGATGCTGACGAACTCAAGACTGAATTTGGTCCTCGTCAAGAGGATTTTTATTGTTTGTGTCACTCTGCCAAGCTTCTTACACAACCACTGTTTTCTTCAATGTTTGGATAAAAATACAGCATAAATACCTGACGGTTTATGACCATTTTGCTTCTTTGCCACTTCTTCTGGTCTTGCCTTGGGAGTATTTTTGTCTTCTAGGAGATCTGGTTTCTTAATAAATGATTTTGTGCTGACAGGAAGGCCCAGAGGTGGCTTCACGTTGCCTATGGATTTCTGATCCTCCCTGACTGAAGCAGAAGCAGCGGTGGGAACAGCTGAGGGGATCAGCTTCGGAGAGTCAGCACGGTTTTCATTCTGGTATTTTAGTAAAGATGATGTTCTCCTTAGTCTGACCCCAAATGGATTTTCAACATTTTGTGCTTCATGGTCAGTCCACTCCATAGAAGAATTCAAATGCAAATCACTGTCCCTACAATCTCGATCCCAGTTGTTTTTTGCTGATTCCTGGATGACTGCATCAAAACATATGTGTTCTTTTGTCACTCCTTCAAACAACTCTGGTCTTACGGGGGACGCTGGGGAACTTCTGGTTTGGGCATCTTCCTTTGAATTTGAACCCCCTGAGAGAGATCTTTGCCATGCTGGTGCAATTGTAAATCTGACTGGTTTGGCAGAAGCAGTCTTTGGTGGACTTTTTACATTTTCATCTGAAGATCGACTGTCTTCCACTGTTTTGCTGTGAGAAGCTGTACTGCTTACCTGGTGCTCCTTGCTGTCGTCATCAGAAGAGATATTACTCTTCAAGCCAGCCAGACTTGAAGAGGCGAGACATCCGATGGAAAGTTTTTCAGAAACGTACAATGTGTTGGCCTGTTGACTGCCTTGGTCACCCTTTGAAACAGAAACAGCTTCTGCTTTAAAACATACTTCTAATTTACCGGGAGGTAGCATGCAGCCTGCTTCTGAGACAGATGCAGCAGTGTCTTTTTTTTTTCCTGCACTGCCTTTCGATGACTGAAATTCCATTCTTTCACAGCTTTCTTTGTCACTTCTTGTCACTGAACTGTTTTCAGGCTTCAAAACAGCCACTGTCTTGATGTCAGAAGATGACTCTGAATTGGTTACTACAACCTGTGAAGTGTTTGGTGCAGTAACTGAGACAGCATGGTTGGAAAGATCCTCAACGGTACACAAGCAGGCTTCTTTGCCAATTAACAGTGGATGCCCCTTTTCCTGGTCTTTGATGTTAGGATCCACAGAATTTACTGAGGATTTTTGTGCAACATCTGCCAGTATATCTATGCCCTCTGTTTCTACACCATTGCTAAAGAAGTCAGCTGCTGGTGTGTCTGGAAACACAACAGCTTCTCCTTCAATTTGTTGCAATTTTGGAAGTGCAGATACTTCAGTATTGGTGTTTTGCTGATGTAATTTCAATTCATCAGCAGACTCATCTGAGCAGCACACCACCTTTTCACTGTGGTGTTCCTCCAGGTTCACTGGAGAAGGTTCAGGTTTCAGAAGAGGTGCAGCTGCTTTATAGTGATAGTCCATGTCTGGAGGACATGCATCCTCTTGCAGGAAAGCACAGGAGCCTTCTGCGACAACTGTGGAATCACGTGAGTCACGGGCAGCATCTGTGGGACTTTTTGCAGCTGGCATCTCCTTAGAACTGCCTCCCTTTGCACAATATCCCACCTGGGCTGATAATCCTATATTAAACAGAGGAGAAGAGTGTGCACATAGAGGTTACAATTCAAGCACCATCTGTATCAGTAATTCATTCCAGATAGTGCAGTCATTTAGCATGAGTTTCCCACGCCTGGGCACCATTGTCTGATAAATAAGGCTATTAAAGGCTATTAGAAATGGGCTGTCCAAGTGAGGAGATTAGTAAAGATTTTAGTTTGAACAGGTGTAATCCCAGGAATGACTGAAAGTTGCTGTCTGCTTACGGTATACCAAAGCAGTTGCTCTTTAGTTCTTTTCTCTGCATACCCCTAGCTGTAAGACTACTAACCAGATTTCCCCAGCCATTTCTTCATGTGTATGCCTAGGAAAGATGTCTAGAATGATCTGGAGGATTTTCTGTATTTAAACAGAACATCTCAGCATCAGGCAGTTCTGCCTCCTGCACCTCCAGCTGGGCTGCTGAACACCTGGATAGCTCAGATGTGTCTGCACACACAGGAACTCTGATATGCGACAGCATCAGCCCCTGAGTCTGCCCTGACACCAAAGTGCCAGCCTTCCCACTACACTACAGCATGACCATGAGCCAGAGCATTTTTAACGCAGCGCTACAGAGAAGTCTTCGGTGCTGTTTCAGAGACATTTCATTTGGTTTTACAATTTTCAATTACTGTTGCGTTACCACTGGCAATTAGCTATTATTCAAATGATAAGGGGGAAGGTGACAAAGGAAGATGAACACAAGTGAACACAAGTCAGTTAAAGTCACCTTACACACACGTAACAGATGTAATGCAGACATTAAGGTTTTTCTGAGTTTCAAGGAAATTGGATCCACAGTGAATCAGATCTAACCAGCTGCATAGCACAGGTCCTTCTGAACATGGTACTTTCACTTCATGTATTTTTTACTGCTGCCCTCAAAGTTCACCATTTCAGCACCACTGTGTTGAGTGGAGTATATGAATTTTTCCATCACAATGCTTTAGCAGCCAGGATTGGTTTCATGATATAAAACCAAAAGATGCCTAGTTTAAAAAGACTATTAAATAGGTCCTGTCAGTCTTCCGTAAAAGAGTCCAAGCACCCAAGGTAGCAATACGTCTTTATTACCTTCCCAGTCACTTTTTTGCTCATCACCCTCAAGTCGTTCTGTTGGTTTTCCCTTCTTTTCTGGAGTTGAAGGAAGATGTGCTTCATTTTCCAGCTGTTCCACCTAACGAGGTGCATTAAGATCTTTTAATTAAAGAATGCACAGAAACTGTATTTTATATACACGCATTTATGAATACTCAAAACACAGACACAAACCCCCCATTCTGGTATTTACCAACACTATGGTAAATATTCCAGTTAAGAACCTAGAAAATATTGTTGTTTAAAATGTCAAAGGCAGCCCACTGATCTCTCTTGAAATAGAAGTATTCTGGGATTGACATATTCTGAGTGAACCAATATGCTTTTAAGTCATCAACCAAGCTACCTCGTGGCGTAGAACAGACATAATTATCGCTTCTGGTATCTCTGATTGACACTCCACAATCGGTTTTTCTCCTTCAGCACTGTAGTTGTACCAGCTGCAGCACAAAGAATATCCAGCAAAGATGCTGTAGGGCCCAAGTTTCCAAGAAAAACTCATTCTGTATTACATTCATTCTGAATTTCTCCCCTCCCAAACCCCCTTCTCAGGGCAGGGTACTTCTAACTCCAGGATAGATTTTCACGCATGATTCTCTCATGGCGAGGGGAACACACAGTAGCGTTACTCTTTATTTCTGTCACACTCCAGCTCCACAACCTTTTCTATCCAGTGAATTTCATCTTCATAATGTGTTTCCTAGAAGCCGGGATAAGAAACATCTCATCCTAATTTCCCACATGCAGAGCTGCATTCCTTCCCACAGTCCTTCACTCTTTCCTTTGACATACAAAGAACTAAGTTAAAACTAATCTGAAATTGCCCATAGAAACAGACTTGGGCTTCTTTAAAACTGATAACTAGCTTTTCAGACAAAAGGAATATTTTTACAAATGAAGTGTAACCAATAAGTTTTTTGCTAAACAATAAAAAAACAAAGTTGCACTCTTCTTCAGTTCCCATGACATTCAAGTTTTCTGAGTCTTTTTTCGTTGGTTCCTTGGCAGAAAATGGATGGTTCCCCTTCTTCCAACGGAAGAAAAAAAAAGTAAAGGACTGTGGACAGGAAAGAAAAAAAAAATTCGTGTCTATTTCCTTTGGTGCAGTGATTCTTTTCTGGAAAATACTTACCTGGGGACTTTGCTGATTCTTGCTGGTAAAGCCTTTCTGTTTCCGGGGGTTTATGGCAATCCTGTGCCTGGCTGCTGAGGTGTCCAGGCAGCCGAGGGGACTGGCAGGGACGGTGAAGTCAACGGGAAGGGAGCTGCTGCCTCGTGAGCCAGGGGCCCCCACAGGGACAGAGGACAAAGGACTGATGGGCCTGGAGGATGCTCCAGAAGGTACCTGTAAAACACAAACAGGTCACTATACATTTTGGTTGGCTTCCTCACATCTTTGAAAGAATTCCTTTGCTAGCTCGTTCCACTTCAGAAGCCTGTTATGGATGTATTTTTGGACATAAATCCTCACTTTAAAATGCATGCCCAACATTGTCTCTGCATAGAGACTACTCAGTTCTGTATGTTCAGCTGTATTTTAAACAAAAGTGAGCAATACCTGCCTCTCCTTCTCCTACAGTAAGAGCCTCAGCTTGTCCCCTTCCCCGTTCTTACCTGAAAAGCCATTTGCAATACATGCATGCACCAGCAGGAGACACTGGTGCAGTTTTTACAGCTTTTATAGATGTCTTTCATCCCAATAATGTGACAGGGATACATTACTGAAAACTCGCAAAAGTAGCAGGAATGCTGGCTCCTCATTATCTCTAAGAAAGCTACCACAGCCACTTTGATCTTTTAATATCCACTCTCCCAGAAAAATGAAACGCTCCTCTCCAACAATATCCCAGAACCACCTTCAAGACAGTGACGTGAATCTCACCCTCGCAGCAATGCTGCTCTGGGGAACTAGACAGCAGTAACCTTACATTACGCTATCAACATAAAGGATTTAGAAGAAGCGTTTGTAGAGAAACCCCTCAACGTGCAGCTTGGCTGGTTTTATTACTGTTTTGAAACGTACACCAGATTTTCTGGAACATTTCCAAAATTTCACCGATCTGGCAGATCAGTATAACCTACCTGCTATTTTGACCATAGATCTAGGTGAAACACAACTATTTAACTGTGCGTGGCATTCAGATTTTAGTTTTATTTAAGCTTAGGCTGTAACACAGCATTTAAAAGGTATGCCAATGAAGTTTTAAAGATAATGAAAACATCTTCCCATCTGATCTACAAAAATTGTTTACATACGTTGCTTTGTGTTTAAGGCAGCTAATATTGAATTTTTTAAGTTCCTAGATCTGAAATAAACTGCAACATATTATGACAGATACAGACTCTTCTCATGAAAAATTTATACATTGTGAAAGAGAGAAAGAAGAACACAGCTAGTAAGTAAGATAATTATTGCTATAATACTACAAAATTATTTATAAACCTGTAAGGATCACTAGAACTTGCAAAAATAGCTGCTCACTTTGAGAGACAGCCTCACATTTAGCTTTAGATCAGTCAGAAAGTGGGTCTTTATAAATGTGGAAGCCACTGAGAAGTCACATGGGTGACAGATCAGGGTTTCACACAGAGGTGACAGCAGCTCTTGGAACCCAAGCAGCAGCATAGGGCAAAGAAATGAAGAAATTACCATCTGCAGCAAGATCAATATAATAGCAAAATGTAGCTATTAGACCCTACAGATTGCTTAGGATCAAATCCTCTTTTTTCTTTAGCAAATACACAACACAGTTAAATGGAATAACTGGTGTAGATTTCTTCGTACTTTTCACATTTTTCCTTGTCTTCAGAATGAGGTTATACAGTTTAATACCCTGTGTTCTGCTAGCTCAAATCCTAGTATTACATAGTTTCAAAAGCTATTGAAAAAAAAAAGATGATTATTTAGGAAAAGCCTTCCTATTTTAGAAAAAAACTTATTGGCAAGATTTCTGCTAAGCTAAACTGCTGACTAAGAAAAATATTTGGGTAAAGGAACATATATGGTACTATAGAGAAGGTAGTCAGATTCCTAGTGAGTCAGTGGGAGAAACGAAGAGCCTTTAAGTGGGGAATTCTGTGCAATATTTAAGAGAGAAAAAAAATTCTCCTGCACTTGTCTGTCTTTTTCATCGGAAATGAGGTTTTAAGACTGAAAGACCTCAAAGACTTCAGAACCAGATAAAAAAGAGCTCTTTGCATTGTAAGGAAAAAACAGTATGCAGGCTTACAAAACGCAGCTTTTTAGTCAAGATATAAATATTCCCCCTCTCAGCTACGTGGCAGATTACTTAGGTTATACAATTGCCAGGGCTATCCCATGAATCAAATCAGCTCCGTTCGAGGGGTGGCTGCCTTTGTCACTGGCATTTGAAGACCCCATGGGCACACCTGTGCTCCGACGGGTCTTTCGGACATACTAACACTGGCAAAAGGCAATACAAGCAAACCCTGCAGGCCTGTCTGAGAAGAGCCCAAACTCAGCTCAGCTTCAAGCAGCAGGGACAGCTGAGGTGAAGGTTCCTTAGGTCCTCTCCAAAAATAGGACCTCTATACATTTTTCCGAGCTGGTCAAGGAATGGACTACGTTGGTATGACAGCAAAACCTGTTGCTTTTGAAGGCTTTTTTTTTGCAAATTAGCACAGACTTTCTCCTGTGGAATACCTGGTGTCAGAAAGGGTTGATCCTGCAATTATTTCCCATGACAGGAGAGATGCAATGCATTGCTCACAAGCCACTGCTGACGGGCAGGTGTCATTAAGCTGTTACTGCTGTTGGGTACTGCGGCCCTGGGACATGGAAGTGGAATAGAAGGGCTTTGCATTGTCCATTTTTCTGTTGTGCAACTTCACAGATTCATACTGTGCCATGAGGCTGACTATGCCGTTCACACAAACCACTTAACAGTAGATTTCTGCCTCTCTTTATTTTGTTTATTCAAAACTCTGCGAGAGGTACTTTTTCAGTATCATTTACATCACTCTAGACTGTTTATGAATTATTTAGGATATATTGTACCCAGGATAGATTTTAATAAATCAATAAATATTACTGTACCAGCTCCATACAGATATCATATATGCTGTCTCAGGAAAGTTCATGAGCAGGAGAAGTAGCTATTTACCTGTTCATCTTCACTGTCTGTCCCGCCTAAACTCAAAGAGCTATGACGCTGAACAGGGTTGGAGGACTGTGGGATAAAATAAGGAAAAGGGTAAGTCAAGGGAAGTATCACACTGATTTATCTGGGACTGGGTATCTCGTGCTAATTATGAGAAAACACAAGAGGAAAAATAAAGGAAGGGTCACTGAGTTCCTGACTCACAAAGCAGGTTTCATTTGTTCATCAGGGATCAAGCAAAATGTGGGGGAGTTTTATCCTGCAATGAGATATACCGCGACGGCTGACCACATGAGGCAATACTTTTTATAACATTATTTTGGCTTACTGTTTTAAAATCTTCAAATTTACAAATGCTCACATGCTTGCTCAAGTCCCAAATCATACATCTGCTGTGACAAGGCAATTCCTAAGAAAGGAGACAATCCAAACCCCCTCTGAGTCCCACCAGAACCTGTTCTCCTCAGGGTTGTAGGATTGTCACTTTCCTGTCAATTCAACTAATATCACTCTGGTTTTGAGCTATTTCATTCCAAAACCAGTAATTGTTTAAGATCCTCTTGCAGTGCTCATTATTTTTGTTTTCCTCACTAGCTTTAAAACACCCAAAACCTTTTCTCCTTTCAAAGGTGCAGGAAACTGCCAATCTCTCCAGCTCTTTGAAGCCAGAAGACAGGAGAAGTTCATTTGTGCAGCACTGAGTAACTCAGCTTGTTCTCAGACTGGAAGTGGAACAGTCACAGTAACACAACACTCACTCGTGAATAACTGACTTTTTATGCCTTCTGCCATGCAGACCTGCCAGGAGAGACTGTCTTGCCCAAAGGCTCCAAGAGTTGTCATATCAGCTGAATTCCTCTCCTCTTTCCCTAATGACATATGTCAAAATTGCCCCAGCACTGATCTAGATAAAAGCACAGAAAATGGTACTCTGAGGTTACTCCCTAGGCATCCCTCACAGTGACAAGTCCACAATCCACCCAAGTGGTTTGTTCTAGTTCTCACTGATCGCTACTATCAGACTTTATTACAGGCAAAAAGGTTTTCCCCTTCTCCAAGCAGATTTGATCTGTACTATACAGGTGGTCACTGCACTGACACAACAATTATACCTTGCTTGGTGAATCTGTCAGAACTTCACGAAGGGTTGACATTTCAGGAGGGCTTCTAGGTAAACCATCATCTTCAGAAACAGCACCTGCATCTTCCAGTTTCTTTCCAGTTATAACAAGAGGAGGTGATCCAAGTCTGATGTTCTGCTGCAGCTGAAGCTGTGGTTGACAAGAAATTTAGAACAAGACTTTCAATGGCAGTATTTATAGGTGACATTTTGGACACTCTTACCCCAGTTGCTCCTACTAGGCATGCAGAATGTCTTAGTTAACAGAAATATTTGAAGAAACAGACCATTTACAGAAAACAGCTATTATTAAAATTTTATTTAATTACACTCACCGAGGACCCATCATTAGAACTGGCTGAGGTACAAAATTAAAACCAAAATCAGTTTTATTCAGTAAGTTATCAAAGACAGAAATTTCACCATTCCAGAAAATTTACAGCAGTTTAACTCAGTTCCAGTTTAAAACTTCAAAACCTCTAGATTTAATTTTCTTTAAATAATTACATGTATCTGGATGTCACATAAGGTATTGTCGGTCAGCAGTTCCCAATCCCAGGTTTATGTGATCAGCTTTCCTTCACAAAGCCCTTCCAAACATTGAGAGTTTGTCACCACCCTCTCCCGCACAAGTAGCTGAGTCCCACTTTTCACACAATTTAATTCAACTTCTGGTCGACCCTAACAAAATGCTTGTTAATTTTCCCCAGCTTCACATCCTGGTTCTGTCTACACCAAGAATGATAACAGCAGCTAGGAACAAATTTGTTTGTAAAGGAGTATGGGGACTCTTTTCCAAGACTGCACAGAAGAATGCTCTGGCAGGCTCTGACCATAGAAAAATAAAACAAAGTCTGCAGCCTCGCAAGCAGCCAGATGTTCCCTCAAACGAAAAAAGTTCAGATCTCAGGAAACACCATTACTAAAATTCTTGGCTTAAGTCTGTCAGCTATGTCAAAGCTGGAATAGAAACAAGTCTGAACAGAAACTTTGTCCTTCAGCTAAAAATGTCTCAGCTGAATATTCCCAAGATAAATATGCAGAACTGCTTTTTCTGTTTCTTTGCTTATTAAATCAGATCGGGAAATTCCAGGCCTAATTCTGTGCTCTTCTGCAAGCTATGCATTCATTTATATCCCTGTAAAATAGATCTAAATAGTTGCCATTCTTATTCAGCAAGATTCACTTGGAATGCAATCCCCATAAATCTGACAGCCACACAGGGCAGCACAATGGTGCCTTTTAATTCACTGGTCTCCCAGTTCAAACAGCTTTCTTGCCCTCTTGCCCACAACAATCGAAGAAGTATCACCAGTACAATCTGCAAAAGCAGGGCTGATGACAAGCTGCACAAAGATTGCAATATATGGGCAAAACAAGACGTACGACATACTTGTGCACTTCATGAGACGAAAAACATAGAAAATCAATTTTGCTTTTCCCACTTTTCACAACCTCCCAACTTTGATTTATAAAATCTATTACATGCAGACAGCAAACTGCTGTCGGGGAAACTGAATTTACACTCTGTCTTCTACTAGTAAAAGTTAATTTACATTGCTAAGAAAATAACAGCTTCTATTAGTGATTGGCTTTTATTCGGACAACACTCAAGCTCACAGAAAAAGGCTGTCTTTTATGGCTATAAAAATAGCCCTGGCAGTATGACATTACACGATGCAGCGTGATGGATGGATGAAGAGAGGGCACAGTGGACTGGAGATAGCATGAAAAGAGCTTTTTTTCCCCCCTAACAAGGTTCTATCATATATAAACATGATGATTTCTCCTGGTATCCCTATTGTTACACAAAAAAATACCCTGAACTGAAGCTCAGCCTATTTTGCAGTCTTAGAGAGGAACAAGTCCCTCTGTGCATCTTCTGTTACTTAACATGTGATGCAATTGCGTTTTGCAACATGAAGCTCACACTGAGCAAAGGAAATTCTGAGCATTGAAATTCTTTTCAATGGCCTTTGGCTGCCTTATCAACAGTTTGTTTTCAGTCTCTGGAAAAACCTTTAACTTTTATCTCAGTGCTCTGAGCTGGGCAGTTATTTAAATGCAGTTAATATAACCAACAGTTGATAAGGGAGCTGTCAAGGAGGGTTCAGTATGTGCCTTGGAAGAAGGAAATGACCTAGCAGAATACAGTATCCTTTGCTGGCAGAGATCGGAAGAATAAAGATATAAATAAAGCTGTCACTAAGAATGCCCTGAAATATCCATCATTCCGCACACTTACACAGCCACTTGTGCTAGCATGTACAATGAAAACATCATAGCCAGAACATACAAATAATATATTATGAGTAACAGTGTAAGGGAACACACTACACTACACTTAATCCAAAACCGTGCATTACAAAGTAAAGAATGGAAATCCCATTGAAAAAGGACACGGACATTAAGGATCATTCCCAAGAGTCCATGAACTGGACTCATGTCAAGTAGGTTACCCAGAGAGGTGGTGGAGGCCCCATCTCTGGAGGCATTCAAGGTCAGGCTGGATGGGGCTCTGAGCAACCTGACCGAGTTAAAGATGTCTCTGCTCACTGCAGGGGAGTTGGACTAGATTGCCTTTACAGGTCCCTTCCAACCCAACACATTCTGTGATTCTAAATCCAGTCTTAGTCAACAAAATCTTAAGGTGCAGAGAAGAGGAATCAAGCAACAGAGTTTCCTAGGAGACAGCTATTAGAAAGCAGCACCATGAATGAGTGGACAATGTCCTCACCTGCAAAGTTTTCACTCTTCCAGGGATGTTTTCCTGAGACAACACATCACCGGTCACATTTCCTGGGGCAGACTCAAAAATGAAAACGCTGTCATGGGACAGGGCTTTGTTTCCCATGCTTCCTTTGGGCCTGGGAAGGAAGAAGAGTGGTCAGTGTATGGCGTACAGCCCTCCAACACTTCCCTGCACTACTCCACCAGGGCAGAGGGGTTATAAAGAAGCTAGTGTGGGATGCACCTCATTTAACTTCCCATTTGTGCACGTTAGCTGTCTAAGGCAGTCACTGCCAGTTCGTTTTATACTCTGAAGGGAGGAAGAAACACTTTTGAGGATGCTGATCAAGTGCAGGTGTCTCTTTTCAGTTGTACCCAGCATCTGCACTGAACACACAGGACAGTGTCTGGACTAGAGAAGGGTACCCAGGGTGATTAGGTCATATGCAAGGATTTAGTTGAGATGTCTACCCTGAGAGATGTCTACAGCACAGATGAGGAAGACAGAAGTCCCCTGCCCTCCTTTGGTGAGAATGTGCCTAGCATGGCACATTCAGGATACAACCTTTGCAGCCTGGTGTGTGTCATATGTGCCAAAGACTAGAGTTTATTTTTACCCTTCTTGCAAATACAGGCAGAAAATATAATTCCACTCCAGTAACAAAGTTGATTCAAATCCTCACTGGTACTGCAATAACAGTTCTGTTCACCAGTATCATAAACATTGCCAGACCCCAGGCATATTAAAAAACGTAGATGGGACAAGCATCCACAGCCCCAGTCACATACCTGTCCTCAGTCAGGTTAATGTACTCAGGTAAGACATTCCTGCTCTGCTCAGGGAGTTTTCAGCGCAGTGAAGCACTGATGAGTTCCCACAACAGCTGTTAACTGAGGTGTAATCAACTGAGACTGAGTGGGGTTGGGCTACTATGTTGCACAGGGCAGGTTTTGCACTTGGGTGGCACAAGGAAGCCTCCAAATCTTTCATTCACCAAGTTCCACCAGTATAGGCAGACACTGTCTGTATATTACTTTGTCCAAAAGTCCACAAGAATGGCCTCTGCCAGGATTTCATTTTAGCTTTTAACTGGAAAACAACAGAGAATACTCCTGTTGTTGGCTGCCAGCCTTGTAACCAACAAGTTACAAGGATTCCTTGGCACAGCTGCTGTGCAAGCAATGCTCACTGCCTCTGAAGGTTTGACTCCGGGTAACAAGGGATGATTAGGAACAGAACTCTGGCAAGGAAAATCTAGTAAGTCTGACACTCTTCTGCAAGGAAATCAAACAGAAGTCTCTGCTATTTGTCTAACCCCAGATTCTGTCTTTACTTAGGAGAAAGCCCTGAAAGACTGTGATCTTTAGTAAATACATCATGTAAAAAAAACCCATACAAATGACTTTTTCCTCCTGCCTATCCCTTCTTTACAACTCCAGAGATATCTCCTTCATCTGCTTGACTAACCCTCCTGTTGCCCCAAAGGTGTAGTCCGTAAGTATAGAGCCACGATGAGTCTCATGATAGGGCAAAGTAATATTGCTCTGCTTTTATGTTGTGTTGAAGGCTTTCCTCTCACAGCACAGGTCACAGTTTGTGCTTCCTGTCATTATATATAACACTTAATGCCTGTTAGTTTACAGGACAGCGGTTCTACACAGAAGTAAGGCACTTGCCTTATCTCATCATTAAAGGGAATGAGCCATCCCATCTTCTTGTGTGGTTTAGAGTCCTCTTCATCATGAAAGACACTATATGGGCAAGATATAATTTTACTGCATTCAGAAAGACAGTGTCACACAACTTTTATGTACTGTAATGTATATGCATTATTAGTTGGCATATTTCATTTACTGCAAAGCATGCATGTGCATTAGAATGTATTAACCTTTTTTATTGGGAATTTCCTCACTTTCTTTACTTGGAATTTATTACCAATAAAAGCTGAGGTTTCCCTATTATTTGAGACTGCCGGTCTAGGATCTGTTTCTTTCTTTCTCTCTCTGCATATGTATGTGTTTGCAAGAGAATTACTGTATTTTTCTTTTGGCAGCCACAAAAAGAGCACTGGATTAAATATAGAATTAACTGCAGCTTTAGTACAGATGAGTCTCTTATGTGCAATTATACGTTCATGTGTAATTCCAGGCAGTGTATTTATATTTGCACTAAAGCCAAAGATGTACTGTTAGCTAAACTCCCAAATGTTTTAGCCACTGTATCTCCACACTGATTTCCTTATACAAATGCTCAATTCATGCTTGTTTCTCAACTCTTAAGCTGTCATGACTGAGGAAATGATGGGACTCTACGGACAGCAGTAAAGCTGTTCTTAAACTCTTCATGGCCTGTGCCATCTCCTACTTTGAGGTAGGGGCAAGACAGGGGACACAATTCCTTCAGGCACACACTCTCTTCAGAACAACTCCTGCTAAAGGAGTTCATTAATGGGACAATTTTACATATTAACCCAGTTTTTCCTGCTCAAAGCTTTGTAACTGGAATAAGACTATTTGGGACCCAATTTTCCTCTATGTAAGGTCTTTTATCCTTTTAATGGTACAGAAGAAAATGCATCCATGGCACATGCTTTAACCAGTGCTTCTGCCTCAAGAATAAACAAACAGCAGTATTGTTGTAGGATTGGTTTTGATATTCTGCATGCCAGAAACTGCAAAGCTCAGGGTCCTGCTATAAACCCTTCACAAGCTGTACTTCCACTGGCTTTCAGGATCAGGTTTTCCAAAGGATTATGTAGTTCAGTCTCTCTAGGTACTTACAAAGCATGCTTATGCCATGAAGGGTCTGGATGTTATAGGGTTTTCAAATAGCACAAACATCCTCTAGGTTTTTTGGATAGTCCCTCTAATACTATCTCTAAGAGAAAAAACAGAAGGGTTTTACTCACTTCCTGATCTCTGATCTTGCAAAACAGTTTATAATCGCTGGAGGATAGCGCCGAGGTAAACAGCAATTGGACTTGAAGTACTTGGTTAGGGCAAGAGACAGAGTTTGTACCCACACTGCCTCTGGAGCAGACAGCCCGATTTCAAGCCAGATCCCTGGGCTGATGGAGTAAGCTCAGCCGCTCCTATGCTTTTTGGACTGGGTGAGCTGAGTCACTCTAATTCCCCTCAACCCAGGGGACTGGTTGTGTGGCCACTTACCCTGTTGCTGCTATGCTAACAAACAAAACAAAGAGACTGTTGCTTCATTCCCAGATCTCAACAGAGAGAGTGGGGAAAGGTGGGTCAAGGAGGAACAAGCACCCATGAGAAAGTAACATCTCTAAGCTGTTCCACCAGAAGAAATGCAGGGTCCAGCTCCACTGAACGCCATAGTTGATGGTACAAAGCATGTGGCAACAATGCTGATTTCAGCACATCCCATTCACGCCACCTGTTCATGCTCTCTTGCCTGTGTCGCACTCACCCAATGGCCCCTCCAACAAAACACTGCAAACCATAGGATGTGGCCGATGTTTTGTCATACTTTGTTAGTCTGCAGCTCCACAACCCAAGGCCTGGCTGAGCAGCTAACAGGGGAGTATGAGGAGTGCGGGGAGCTGGAAAACACCCAAACTATAGGTTGCCAAATAACAATCCATGACATCCCTGGCAAGAGACATAATCACGTTCAGAGAGTTGTACCACCTCAGATTCAGTCAGAGATGTGCAGTGGAAATGTTGTGTAGCTCGATGGTCTAGGATTATCAGTGAAACAGTGTCAGCAGGGCAACCCAATAGCCTGTATTACAGTATGAAAAAAGACAAGTTTTTGAACTGACATCATTTAGAGATATGAGAATTGCTCTGGACACACCTTAAGGACTTACAAACCATATTGGTAAAGCCCTTCAGGGGCAGCTGACACAAAACTAGAGGCCTTCAGTTATCTACATACAAATGGCTGCATAAGAAAGCTAAAACAGCAATCTCGTACTGATAATAGACAAAAAATACTTCTTTCCCTTTACCCCATCCATGATGGAGGGCACCATTGATGGTACAAAACAGCAATTCAACTTCACAGGTATTCTATGTATTCATTCATCAACCTCTTGTAAAGCTGCTGATCAGACGACCTTCCAGGACAGATTTCAAACCCTAAAACCAATGAAAATGATCCAGGCTATCTGCAGTTTTAGACTAAGAGGCCGGATCACCCCTGCCTCTGACTGCCCTCCCCCTCCTCTCCAAGCTGACTTTTGCAGCAAAGAAAGAGGAAATTCCTGGAATTCCTTTATCAGCATTAAGGCTTGTTTTGCACAAACTCGGATAGAGGTTGCTCCTAAGGGGCCAACTCATGCTTTCATCCTAAAGCTGCGAGAGGTCCACTTTTATTTATATCTTTCCTTCCCCACCAGCTTACCCAGCCTCCTTCGGTGAATGAAGCGCAGTAGTGTCGAGCACAGAGATGCTGACATCGCTGCTGGACTGGCTAGGTTTTAAATTACTCTCCCCCCTGGGAGGTGGAGGCTCTTTCCTTTTCTTCTTAGCAAAGAAGTTCTTGAAAGTCTGAAATTTGGATTTTTTCTTTCCTGCAACATGAGAAAAACAAAAAATTTATGGAAGTTTGAGGTGTTACTTAGCTTGGAGAATGTTATCTCTTAAATTCTGGAGGAAGCCTCAAAACTAGAGAGCCCATTCAGTTTTAGTCCGCTCCTTTGTAAATAATTCAGTGCTGGAGTCCCATGAAAGGCGAAGCTGCAGTTCTTACATTTGCTGCCTATAAAGGAACCCTGGCATTACGCTGACAACAGCAATGCCTACTTAGGTTCCAGTTTATGAAAAATATGCCCTATGTAGAGAATGTATCTACCTACAAGTGAACAGTGATCATGCTCATCATACTTGATATATTTTCAATAAATACCGATGTCTTTAACTGATGTCTTTTCAATAAATACTGATGTCTTTAACTCATACTGTTCTATACTTAGCTCCATTTAGTTTTGCTTTCTCTTTACTCAGTGCTGTAAGGAGACAACACCTGAAGGATATTCAACATTTGGCAAAAAGACAGAAGCTGGCAAAAGAATTCATAAACTCTAAACCAAACATATCTGTTGCCACATTAAACCACTGCCCCAAAATAAAATCAACAACTCCTCCAAGGACAATAAAGCAAACTGCCCTGCAGGACATGAAATCCTCAAATATAGCAGCCCTAAGAACACAGAAAACTGTTCACCTGATCTTGGATTTTCCATTTTCAAATTGAAAATAGAAAAAGAACAAAAGAAACCATACAAAACATCAATAACTTCTTTCATTTTTAATAATCTAAGATTCTTTAACAATCTTATTTATGTCTTCTTGCAGCACACAAGTGCTGCATTTTGTCACTGACCCTTGCATTGGGGGTCAGTTTGAAGTGGTTTGGGCCAAACTATTGTACTAAGACCTCTGTGATTGACTTAAACACATATGCAGAGCAATAACATCACTGCCTATCTGAGCCAAATTCATTGTTCAATTAATGCTTTACAGCATTTGCCATAATTAATGCCCACAGCTGGAGGATTCGTTCATAAGCAAGGCATTATTTCAACACAATTATTGTCTTCTCGCAGCAATGATTTAGTTGGAGATGCTCTGTCTCAACGTGTGCCCTGTACGTGCAGGGATCTCTGCCAGTGGCCTTATCTGGGCTGAAACTGTGCCACCACGCAGCTGCATCAGACAGTGGTCACTTTGAGAAACAAACAATGATACGGAGATCTACTCACCCTGTCTCCTCCCTGCTCTCAAGACCAGTGCCAGCACCAGGCATCGGGACACACAAGGGTGCTGCTACGCTGTCCCGCACGGACTGATGAAACGGTTACCTCTGCAGAGCAGCAGCAGCCAGGGAAGAGCTGCCCACTGCTTTTCAAGTGACTTGCGCTGTCACCAAGACTAAATTGTCTTTCAAACCATGTAGAGTAAAACTATCAGCAGAGCCCCACTCATCTGAATAATAATGGGATGCAGCACTCCTATGGAGGATTTATCAGTGGAAGAGCTTTTTATCTTCCATGGCTGCTTATCAGGCGGTAAGTGAATGAAATAGTTACGAAAACATACAGGTTATATTGCCTGCCCCAGCCTACAGAGCTGACCCCAAGGTTTTGGATTTCTTAAGACTCTCACGGGGCTCAATGAGCTTCAGAGCAAGAACTGGGAAGAGAGGTCACAGCAACTGCAAGACCATAGTGCTTTTCAAATAAATGTGTTGAGTGTCCTTTAGAGAGTCCTTAGAAGTGCCTCCCTACCATTACTGCCATTCATAGTAGCAATTAGATGATGTATATGGTATTCTCCCAAGAAATGTGTCAAAACTGACTTGGTTTATTTTCAATGAGAAAAACAAAAGATCGAGAAGTTTCATTAAAGCAGTGCCCCAAAATTATCATTTCAGCAATATCTGCTACCACAGTCCAATGAAAATGGCAGACTTTGCTACATGCAAAGAGCTCTGCAGCTTAAAGGCAGCCTAAACAAAAAACAAGGACATTGTCATGTACACCAGGCAGCTGACGGTGGCACAGACAGAAAGCAAGTTGGATTCTACTGCAAGTATTACTGATGAGCTCAATTAGATGCTGGTATTTCCAAAGAACCAGGGGAATGTTAAAAAAAAAAACAAAACACAGTAACAACAAAAAGGGATGTAATCCTAAGGACATTTCAGAGAAACAGACGTAAGTCCTACCACAAAGGACAACACTGCCAAGGTAATACTTCAAATACTTGTTCAGATCAAAACTGGTGTTAACTTTAGAATGGAGCCCATAGAAAGGATTTGCAAACACTGACAATGAGTAAACGTCAGCTGGCATGGGACAACACTCGGGTATCATTGTGCAACAGAGAGTCCTCTGATGCAGACACATCAGTTCCTTCAGTGCCTTCTCTAGCCTCTAATTTATTACTCCTGTGCAGGGCAAACCCCCTCCAGCAGTAATTCCTCTTCAGCCACGCACCGCTCAGCTGCATGCCTTCAGCTGTTTTAGATGAATGAGGGAACAGTAAGTTTCCCTGCAGTTCCAAAGGATGGGCACTTGCCATATTATTATACAAAAAAAAAAAAAAAAAGAAATATAAGATCACCACTAGACATTTAGAGCTGCACGCAGAGCATTTGGCAATAAAGACACGGTTCAGAAAGACGGTGTTCATACTCGTTTCCTGCTGCGAACAGTTGTGAGCTGGTTTCACACACCATTAAAAGGCTGACACATCTAATTTAAAGATGCCTACATTTCAGTGTACTGTGAAGTAGCTCAGCATATCACTGAATTGTTAGAGTGCTCGGTGATACCTGAACTACTAATATAGAAGAGGATCTTATTACTTAAAATGGAAAAAATAATTGCATAACCAAAATCCAGTCAAAGCAAGGAGAGAAAATCCAAGGTCAGACAACTATGCCTATTTCCCCTTCACCCACTGGTGAATAATGACTCATGATATTTGAATTCTTACAGTTACTAATCTTCAAGTTTATGACATTAAAAATAAAACATTACATTTGAAGGCTACTGCCCTAAAAAGCAAAACCCTTCCAAAGAATTAGTTGCTTATGCTAACTATGCTTTAACCCACTGTAACAGAAAAGGAGCAGGAGTAAGCATAGTTCTTTCTCTGTAAAGTTTCTTTATTCTGTATTTCTTACTACTTGCGTACTACCTATCTCATTGTTTCTCTTGTGCACAGGGAGAATTAATGCATGTCCTTCTGCTCTTTGCCTGGTTCTTCCCAATAACAAGAAGAGAAAAAGATGCTTTTTCCAGTGCCAAATTGAAACTGTTAAAATCATAGAGAACATCTGATTTGGGAGCTTGGTTATTATATTTAAATTAAACAGTTAATTTGGGGATCTTCTATTCTTTCTGACTTTCTTATGTGCATCCACAGAACAAGAAAAAGCAAGATGACCTTTGAAACACAAACATTTAAGATGGTTGTAATACATTAGCCAAAGAAAAGAAAAAAAAAATCAAGTGATATGCCAGCCGCTTCTCCCGAAATGCCTCTACCGTGCTGCTATTCCTCATACTCAACTATCTGCTCAAGAATAGTCTGAGCACTGGCAAAGAGGATTTCCTTTACTTAAGACAACTCTTTGGCATAAGCATTTTCCTTTCTTGGCCATTATTCCGTCTCCTTGTGGCTGTTTGCATCAGCTCATGCCACTAGATTAAAGAACAGGCAACAAATGGTTGCCTGTGGCCAGAAGCAGAGTGTGAGGCTGCAGTGGGGCTCCTGGTACAGCCCCCACAGACAGACAGAGGCTGGCTAACGCGCTCAGCTCCCAGCACTGCAGGACGCACCAAAGCAGGCTCAACAATCACCCCTCCGAGCTCCAAGGTCCTGTTTTTGAAAATCCAGGCCAGAATTGAAAAGAATATCCCCCATCAGGTTATCACCTTCCAGTGATGCACATTAGAAGATCCTTCCCATAATATTTCCGGCTGACAAAGCCACACAGAAAATGTTTCTACATTACAAAAAACTAAAACAACACTGCAAAACAAGTCACTACAGACCCTTTGACGTGAAGAAAATAAATTTTGACTTCCACACCAGCTATACATCCCGAGATAACTGCTTACCTGTGCACTCCCCAACTGTCTCTCCTGTTTCAGGTGACTGTGTGACCTCTGTTGGCCCCGTAGCCATAATATAGTCACTGAAATAGAGACGAAAGCATCAGTTAAATTTTAGTTCACCTTCCCAGGAGCATACGGTCCCACCCAACATGAAGAAAGAACATGGCTGGATCCCTTCCGAAGCTGCATACCCAAATGCTTATCACAAAGATGGCTTGCACACTATTTTGTACTTCAGCCACAGAACTTCTCCTCATTTTTCAGTAACGCACACCTCTCCAGCCAAAATCAACAGAGTCTAATTTCTTGCCAGTACCTCTCTCTCTTTAGGAAACCAGGATCAAAATTTGCATTAACGAAAGACATCATTAAACTTGCTCAGCAAAGACTGTAATGCTTCCCAGCCTCGGAATAACGAACCTTTATGATGGCTCTTTACTGGTGAGTAGTGACAGCTCCATGCTACCATAAAAAATATCTGAAGTAAGTGCTCTGCTGCCACGGGTTCATGTATTACAGCGTCCTCACAGCAGGCAGCAGGCTAGTCTGTCAGCATTATTAAAATTAGTTCAGCATCAGCACTGAAGCATCATCCTGGGCTATGCTACATTTGTGGAAACCAATAGATCAAATTTATTTTGGATCCTGTGCAATCAGCTTTTAGCCACAAGCTTTGAAACCTTATCGCAAGCAGAGCTATTGATCAACCAAATTAGCTGATGGCATCATCTTCCTCCCCGACGAAAATAAAAGTTCAGCCTAGTTTTAAGATCATTCAATGTTAACTGGTTCCACTCTGTATTTTCCAAGACTCCTAAATGGGTGTCTGCCAGAGACAAAAGAACTAAGCAGCAGATCACAAGAGCTACAGTACAAATGTCGAGCCATGATGGAAATGTGACAAGTTTAGCAGGGCAGCTCATAAATACTGTCCTTTGTTATGGAAAATAGCTAGGTGATACGCTTACGCAGTTAGCAGTTCCAATATGCTGTGTCAGGACTTAAAGAGTAAGAAATCTTTACCAATAAACGAAAATTCTCAGAAACAGATCCTGCTCCCTTTCCCGCACAGACCTCATTTAACAATTTTCCACCTCAAAGTGCTATAACAATACTGCCAAGTACCTCCACAGCAAGCATGATTATGATTCTATACTAATTTGGGCAATCAGTAAATTAGTCTCTTTCTTCTGTATTGCTCACGCATTTATAATCTGTCATGCCCAAAAGCACTGTGACTTTCCTGTGAGCCTACATCTTCACATAATCTTAAAAGATAAGGTGCATCAGAGGCAGGGACTGTCAATCAGAGCATGGGACTGACAAAAAAATAACAACAAAAAAAAAGACCAGACTATGGAGGTAAAAGAGGCAGGGCTCCTGCAACAAAAAACAGACCATAGAGCAAGCTTTCCCCTACCAGCCACACAGATAGGCAAATTGCCATGCTGCGGAATTGTAGGTAGAAATGCAGGAGAGGGTCTGCAGTTTTCTTCTGTTTTACAACGGATCATCTGTGAGCAGGGAACACAGGAGTGGACTGACACACTGTAGTTCCAAACAATCTCATCTCAACTTGCTAAAAATCTATGAAAAAGTCATTGCAGCAACCAGGACTGATTACACTTTTTCTAAAAACAATGCAATGTTTTTGAAACCATTGCTAGACAATGTTGAGAAATTACAAAAAAAATTAAGATTTTCAAGATTCTCCCTTTCAGATGATCAGAACCATTCAACTCTTTTGTGTTTTTTTTCCTCATGTCTCATCAATTATCCATGAAAACGTCTGCACTTCCTGCACATTTTGATTAAAATGGTCATCAGCAGACTTTCTCATAGGCTCCTTCTCTGTATGAAAAGAAATTTGGTTTCAATTTTACCCTTCAACTTTATACACTGTTCATATTGATTACCTTAGATTTTTCTTGAGGGAAAGAGAAATGCATTTGGAATAAAACATCAAGAAAGAACTCAACAAATTTACTGCTGGCATGTCTGCAGACTTGAGTTTATTTTCAGAGAATGTAAGTGGGCCTGACATTTGGCTTATTTAGACCTCCAACTTCTGCTTTACCCACTTTCAATAAAACGAAAGCAACAGAAAATGCTTTCAGATCCAGCTTTGTTTTCACCAGCTCTACATTTATTTGAGCTACTCGATCATGTCAGCTGCTCACTGAGAAAGCTTCCAGCCTTTGGAGGATATTTTGACTGCTGTGTTTTTTATAACTGCAAGCATTTATTTCCAAGTGATATATCCTTTACGCAAGCAGGACTGTAACTGCAAAGCAGTTGCAATTACAGTTGAGCTTCAAGGCAGTCTCTTCCCAGTCAAATCAACTCCCGCATTAACTCGATTTTATAGCTGAACTCTCTGGAGCATATGAAGATCAAGTGTCAATTGCAAGGGTGCATCAGTTGTTTGCAAATGTGCCCCATTTAGGACCTAATGGTTTGAGGCCTTTGTATACCTCATCACAGTATCATCTTTTTCCAGTGAACTGAACAGTGACTTGAGGTGAGGGAAACCATCACAGATTTTTCCAAGCTTTAAGTTAGCAAGTATTTAAATGACAAAAAAACACAGCAAAGCTCTGTCAAGAAAAACTTGATGACATACTTGACTGAAAGGTGGCGAGATAGATTACAAATTCTTAACAAATAGACTTCAAATTCCAGTGGCAGAGAGTTGTGTTTTACAGAGAACAGCTAGCAAATGTTCTGAGCAACAAACCCTAGCCTGAGGATCGATGTAACGCAGAAAAAAGAGGACAAAACCCCATCAATACAAATATATGTGAGTGCACAGGCATTAACTGATCGAACCTTCAGACATTCACCACTTCCAGGCCTTAATGACCGCTGACAGCCGCGGTGTCAGGCTGTATCAATACCATGTTCACTCAGTTCAATCAGCTCGCCTAACCATGTGCACCCTGCGAGCTTTCCCAGAGCATTACGCCATTAGAGACAAAGTTTTAAACAAATACCGTATGCGTATTGATTTTTAGTGATAAAAATATCAGGTTAAATACATGGCCTTTCAGAGCAGTATTTCTGATACTCTTCAGGCTAGGAAATGCTAGAGGACACCTGGGAGAAGGAGCTCATGGAGGGACACAGGAGCCTGCGGCCTCAGTGGGGGAGCACTCAAGGCAGGGCAGCCACAGAGCAACAGCTGCCAGCCCAGGCACAGAAGCTGTCGAGTCCCAGCTACTGTTTGCTTCCTCTTAGGAACGGAACAGCGGGCACATTTCCCCAGTCTAAAACTTTCTAATCGTGTTCTTAATCCTCTCTCAAACCACACTTGCAGTCCCTATGTAGGCACAGGCCTCCTGCTGCAGAAGCTGCAGTGCAAACGAGATGTCGAGTCTCTGCTGGACACCTAAAAAGCCAGGCCTGGCCCTGCCAGCAAGTCTGCTGCAGCCATTCCTCTGTGTGGCCACTGAAAAGACCAAAAGCCTAGAGAGAGCAGCAGGGATTGACTGCATGGTGCTCACTGCCCCTGCACAGGGGTGATGGGCTGGATTATTACACCTATCAATGAATGAACTACAAACAGTGAAATGTCTTCCTATACAGGTGCACTCACAACAATAAACCTGACATTACCAGACCCTATTTGCATTGGCAGGGTGTATTTTAAAGCAATAAAACTCCTACAAAGTTGCAGAGTTTGCCTTACTTTCAGAGCAGGCAGTGGAACCCAGTTAGCAATCATCACTACCTTCACCTGCTTTGATAGTTTAGATCTAAGCTCCCTGCTATCCCATACGAAACTTCCATTAACAAACCTACTGCGTTGCATTCACTTGGAGCTCTTCAACCCATTAAAGGAACTGAAGAATCTTAAGAGAAAAAAGAAATCTCCAGGTACAGGAGACGCATCCCTGTCTCAAACTGGGGCAGCTGGATAGACACTTGGAGTGCTCTATGGGAGGACAGCGAAAGGGCAAAAAAAACAAAGTCCCAGGAGGGTGTTTTGACCATTCCCTTTTCCCAGCTGAGTACATTACTGAAAATGTACATCACAGGAAGGGGAAAGCCGGGGGGTGGGGGAGCAGAGGGGAATGCTTAAAAAAGAAAAGACAATTCCCTTTCACCGCTTGGTTTGTGTATTTAAGGACTCCTGGGAAGTTAACATTGTACAGGACTCAAGTTTCCTGCATTTAACAAGGCTCAAGTTAAACAGAAACGCCTTCTGCTCAGCTTCAGAAGAGGGACACAGCCTCCTTGCTGTCTCTCCAGTGGAGCAGAAGACTTGGAGACTGCACAGAAAGCAAGCTCCTGCCCCACCTTCAGTGTTTCTTCAGCTTCAGTTCCATGCTTCTCTATAAGCATTCCAGAGGGCCTTGCCACAGTGAGATCAAAGGAGATGCTGAACCCTAAACAGCCTCTTTCCTATCAAACAAATGCTTGAGGAAATAAAAACTCAAGAATATGAGGTACTGCATTCAGTTAGCATCTTCACAGCCTATAGAAGACACAATGGCAAGCAGCCAAGAGAGAGGTAAAATTTTTGCCTGGAGCTTTTAAAGACCAGTTTCCTTCATGCTACAAAAATTATCTGAAATCAAGCTTATGGTCCAGATTTCAGGACACACACTTTGCACGGCAAAACGGATCAGCACAGGAAAATGCATGCCCCTCATCTGGTCCTCTAGGCCAGCACCCTGCAGCCAGCCTGCCCCCAGAACACACTTCAAACCACTGCAGGACCTCAGAGACAGCCTCTCTATTTCTCCTGAGCACCGAGTTTCAAAAAAACCCCAGAGAATGCGTGTTGGTTTAGTATTCAGATTACATTCTGCAGCAAAAGGCAACTGACAGGTTAAATTTTTATTCTGCATTATTAAAGCACATTAGAGGACTTCGTCCTGACAAAATGTGTTGATTGCTTTCCTTTCTGGGAACCCTACAGGCTAATTACCAATGAACTCTCTGCAATTCCACAAAACAGGATTTCAGAGTCAATTGTAAAGCAACAGCAGAGCCAGCAAGATTTCTATTCAATTTTCACTTCCCTTGAGTATATCAGAAACTCCACAAACAAAGCTCCCTTTGCTTTCTGTGCAATGAGCCGAGCAAACTGCACTTTAAGGTTCACGTGCAGGGAACATGCCAAGTAGTGCGGGATCCCACACACAACTTTACCGAAACAGGGTCCGACCCAGCGTGACAGCAGGAACTGGGATCTGACCTTGCACAGCTGACCCCACTGCACTCCTCTGGAGTGTAGCGTTTCCAGGATGAACCCAACCTGGGCCGTGTTTGCCAGCCCCCAGCTGGTGTATCCCTAACACACCGCAACTGGTTTAGGTGGGCAAAAAAAGAATAGCACAAACAGCAGGTTACATTAGGGCTCTTGCTACTGCCTCCACTGATAACACAGTGAGCGGAGGAGTTTAATGAATATTGCTCTTGTAATCTTCACAGAAGGAGTGAGAGTTCCAGAAAGTTTAAGACTCTTTTCCACAGATCACAAATAATACAGCAATAGTAGCCATCAGGAAGTCTGGATAAGCAACTAGATAATATTTAATATCAATAAATACTCTCCCAGGATCAAGTAGGGGATCATAATTCCCCATAGCAACAGACAACATTCGGCTCCTACCCTTGACAAGAAATCGAGAGCAGACAACAGTTCATATAACGAGATCTATTCACGGCTTCACACTTTGCATTCAGACAACAGCCCCTCACCACCCTCTCTCCCCACACCTTGGCTTCTCCGAGAACGCTCGCCAGAATACAGGTCCCAACGTGATGAACTCTTTTCACCTACAATCTGCTTTGAGAAGCCTCTGTCTGATAGCGATTCTGAAGGATTTCTGCTGTTCAGCACTGCCTGAAGCATTACGTGCTGCCCTCCTAGGGAGTGTGCGTGTAACACTAATGGAAAGCAGCTGGTGGGCTGAAGCTGACTTAAAAAAAAAGTAACAGGAGGAAATGCCTTTCATACAGTCACACAGGCTCAGTCAGTCTGTAATTGTGTGAGAAGCCAAAAGGATAAGAAGGGGGAAGGGCGAATGAGAAAAAAACATTCATAAGCTGCTACAGAAAAGGGAAATGCATTCAGTTACCAGCCCAGGGCCTGAGAGTCAATGCCTGTGGCCCCTGCCTGCTGCCCCATCTCTGCAGAGCCCCTCCCTCCCTTCCAGGGGTCGTGCCATTTGCTAAATCACAGCAGAGTGGTCTTCCTGCCCATGGGGACACCACTGCAGCACACATACGCTAACCTGCATTACCTTAAACTTGAGGCAGGTACCACAGGTACCAGTAGCAGCGTAACTCTTAGTCTGTGCTCAGCTCGAGAGGCCAAACTGAAGTCCAAGCCACCGTAGCCTTGCACCACTTGGCACTCATGCCAGACAGATTAACCTATTTCAGGCCACTTCAAAGCCGCCTTCATACATCTAATTACTCTGCAGTGCTTAATGGCATGACCTTGTGTAGTTGCTGTCAGCGCAAGGATCTCCGCTGCAAGTTTGTGTCTACTCAGGCAATAAAGCAAATATTTTGCTCGCCGAAAGCCAAGTAAAATGTTTCTGAACAGCCCATCCCTGACAATAATTCATCAGGTAGCATCTGCAGTGCATCTTCTGGTCTGGACCAATCAGGAGCCAAAATTTTGGGCCCAGACTGCCTCCATTTTAAAGGAATGTACATTAAATGACCCGGTTGAATTGCATCGTTCGGCATCAGCAGAGGAATAAGTCAGTGCTTTTCCCATGCAGTAATTCTTCACACTACCACACTGAGGAAACTTCAGGAAACAGCTGGAATGAGGCTCTTCTTCCACTCTTCCGAAAAGGAAGTAAAAGGAGCAGCAGAGTCATCCAGCAACCACGCTAAGGAGCTAGTACATTGCCAGCAGTAGGAGACTTTCAGATCTACTTGACATGGATACATTTGGAGCAGTTGGAAAGGAGGGAGAACTTGAATTTAAAAACCAACGAGGATGTAATCAAAGGCTGCCGTTAGGAGTTAGGGAGCCACATCCAGTAAGCATTGCTGCCTTCGGAAACAGGTTCAAGAGAAAAGCTAGGGGAAGTGTCAAGCCACTATCACTAAACAGTAGACATGCCTCATTCCAGCACAGTCAAGATGCCAAGTATGGGAATAAAAGTAGATTTTACTGCCCCTCCATGTGGCAAATTCAACAAAGACACGTAATCTTCTCTCCCAGACCTTAGTGGTGGGGATGTCGGGTCACTGTTCTCTAGGTCACACGTGTGCTTTTTAACCCTTCTCCAAACTCACAGAATCACAGAATGTTAGAGGTTGGAAGGGACCTCAAAAATCATCTAGTCCAACGCCCCTGCCAGAGCAGGATCTCCTACAGCAGAGTGCACAGGAACGCGTCCAGGCGGGTTTTGAATGTCTCTAGAGAAGGAGACTCCACAACCTCCCTGGGCAGCCTGTGCCAGGGCTCTGTCACCCTCACTGTGAAAAAGTTTTTTCTCATATTTTTATGGAACCTCCTATGTTCCAGCTTCCACCCATTGCCCCTTGTCCTGTCAATGGACACTGCTGAAAAGAGCTTGTGATGTCCCAGCACAAAGTCACATGATGATACCTGACCTGTGCTGTGCAGAGCCCTGGGAGTCCAGGGATTGCTTCAGCAGCACCAGCAAACAGTAGCTAAGGGAAGGAGCTTACCGTCAGCCGCTTTCACCGTGCTCCACGGTGCATGTCTGAGAAAACTCCACGGAAATTGCCAACATGTGCAAACTATGAAGGTGACAATTATTAGTTTAGACAGTAAAATCTTTGAGACAGAGCTCATCTTTTAAACATATCCTAGCAGACAGAGACTACTGGGCTGGGACTTGAGGGAATTGGCTGATTTTCCTGGCTCCATCACTGGATAACAGCCCAAATTAATGGATTGCTGATGGTAGCTGTGTTAGTTATCGCTCAGCATTGAGTTTCTTTACCTGTGGAACGGAGATGGGTACAGTGAATGCCTAGAAAGGTTAATGAGCCCTACGGAGGAGCTCAGCAGCATCTCCAAAATGTGGGACCACCATGCTGGAATCATACCAATGGACACTGCTATCAAGTGCTACCACTACACAAAAGATAAATAACAAAAAAAAATAATTTGCAAGAGTAGCCTGCACATCTGCCATGCCCCTGTATTTGAGTAGAGTCTCACACTGATTTCCAAGATCTTATTCTCACGAAATATAAAGAATCATTCATCCTTGGCCTGAAAGAAAGAGTGTGGAGACATTTTTACCAAATCAAGCTGTCTGAATATTGCAAGGGAAATGAAGCTGAAACAATAGCAAAATAAATGCCAGAACTGAAACATGGGACTTTAGGCTATGTCTAAAGCTTTCTTTTTTTTTTTCTTTTCCAAAACAGTCACTTATCCCTCAATTTGTGGGTTAAAGAGCAGCCTAAGGATGGGAAAAAATGAAAAAAAAAAAAATCTATCTTCAGATAGATCAAACTTCTCAGGACACATTTCTTCCAAGAGGAGATAATAAAGATATTTAATGCCCAAGAATTCAAAGGCACTGAAAAAAAGGAGAGGCCAACAGAAATTTCCAGGGCGAACCATGTTACAAATTTTCACTTTGAAGATCAAACTGTCATAAAACCAGTCAGCCATCTTTTGACTTGAAGAGAGCAAATAAAATGCAGGCCTTGTGGTCTCAGAGGCTGCCTTTGGCAGGAAGCTCAGGAAATCTCTCTTCATGTGCAGTCCCAGAATCTAGCTGGGGTAACGTCTATTGCCTGTACACACACAAAAATAAAAACAAGGCCAGCTCCTTCCTGTGTTGAAACACACTCTGGCTGGCTGGCTAAAGCCCCTGAGCTTCCACTGCCCGTGGGTATTTCTGGAATTCAGACCCCATTCTGGCTTCTGATCAAGGAAGGCCTGGAGCGGCTTCCTTGCTTGCAGAAGGAGCTCTTCTGCAGCCACATGTGAAGTTTGTGCATTTCCCTTCTTTTGCCCTATAGGAAACCTCCTGCTGTCCCTGCTTCTCTCTCCTGGCTGCTCTCTCTGGAGGCTCAAGGTAGGCAGGTTCTGAAGTACCCCTGGCCTTGAAGCACAGGGAGAACTGTCAGAGCCAAGGGAGATGATGCGTGTCCTTACGGCAGTCCCTGAGCCACTTCTGTCCCAAGGGCATCTACTGACTTTTCTCTTCAGTACAAGCAACCACTAAAAAGGGATCTTACTTCTCCGGGATTCCAGACACAAATACCTCTCTAAAATAAGATCATCTAAAATAAGATTGTGTGAGCTGATGTTGTTTTGCACCAGTGGAATAGCAAGCTGCATTCAGCTGTGTTTTGAAGAAGGCAGTACAGGAACACTGGGGAGCAGAGATAGTAAAAAATCCGTGAGGGTGTGAGGGTGACACCAGAGGCAAGGGCTGCAAGACAGAGTTACTGACAAGTAGGCAATGGGGGCAGGGGGAAGGGGTGTGCATCAGATGGGGACAGACATACTGTGAGGTCTTCAAAAGATAAGGCTGCGAGAAAGGAAGAAATGAGCCAATTTACATTTTTTGAAGGAAAGGAATGAATTTTCAGCTTCTTTGCACTAAACTGGTATGATGGAAGGCAGTTTGAAAGATTGCTAGAGTGAACCAACAAACAATTCCTCTTCACTTTTGTGCGTATTTTCCTACGCACACCAATAGCTCGATGATTAACACAATGTCTGCATCATAATTCTGAGCTAGAGCATTCAAATACATCCCATTTGCATCCGAACTACTTCTGCAGATCAGAACTGCGTTGTTAGATGAGTGATACTCACAAGCCCCGGCAAAAGCGTGCAGTTACATATTTGTGAGAATGAATAAGCATAAATGAATTCATCATGAATAAAAGTCAAACATTTAGTTCACTAATTAGCACCAGATCCTTGAAACTCAGAGGCCAAAAGAAACAACCATCACAAAAATCTGAGGCTGGAATGCTGCCTTAGCTCTGGCTAGATGGTTAAAAAGCAAAATCAGGCAGCTTTGTCTGCACGGCCAAGTGACCCTGCTCTGCCACAACCTCCTCTGACAGTCACAAAGTTACCCATGTGCTATAGCGTGGTGACAGGGCACGACAGACCACAGGATACCTTGGCACCCATGCACCTATGAGTATGCAGCACCGCACACCGGTATGATGGTACAATTAAAAAATGAACAACTCTGTGTGTGGTCCAGGTTTCCACTTTCTGATGTATGTCACATTGGAAATGTTGAGCTGACTGTTAACGTGGTGACAAACAGTGACAGCTCAACATCTGCAAGCAAAATCAGATGGGATATCAACTGACTGACTTTTTTTTCTGTTTAAATAGTGAGCTTCGGAGGGCCACTTGCTATCTTGACACAATTATGAATAATAAAACAAGATTAAAAAAAAAAAGTATGCAGTTGGTATTTATTGTGTTCAAAATACCGCTTAAAACTTCTTGATCCATAATACTTTGATCAACTTTGAAACTGCAACAGATTTAATGCAGAACTCTAAGCCTGGATCACATCAGAGCTGAGCACCTTGTGCTCAACTACTTTCTTACATCAGCAACCCTTAGGAGAAATTTGGAAAAAAAAAATAAATGAAATTAACCTTGGAATTACCTTGGGGTTTTTTTCTGTTTTCCCACAGACAGACTTATCTCAGATTTTCCCAAGTTTGGCCGGTAATCAGCTCTAGCTGCCCTACACCAGCTCAGGTAGGTCATCTACTGGGAGTAGAGCTTGATCCTACTACATTTTTGTCCCACGTATCTGTAGCCAGATTTCAGCTTCTAAAGCCAATTCTAGGCCTTCACACCACAGCTATTGAACTTTCTAGACCTCTGTACAAGAAGGAAATGACAAATTAATCTCTCCAGTTGGCTCTAAATGTACAAAGTTAGACACTCTGAGCAGCAGAAGTTTCTGTACAAGAGAACACAAGCAAAATTATGACAAGATGTTTTCATGGCTCAGTCTGGCAAAATGATGTAGACAAAAAACCTGACGGCCAAATGATGCAGAATAGTGAGAATCACATTCAGCAGATTATCCCAAACCAAAAAGCTCTGCTCCCGTGCAAGAAAAGCAGGAGAGGCAGCATTAGAGGTGCACATCTGTCAAATACTCAGCACCCTGGTGACAGAGAAAAGGCTGTTCTGCTGAAACCAAACAAACGGGCATGCCTGCTTGGAATTCCTCTGGCTACAGCCAGCAAACGCACCGCACCACTGTGGCTGCTAAAACAAACACCATCCAGAGAGAAAAACGAACAAAACGAGGAGGACTGGTAGACGCAGAGTGACTCACTGGCATATTAAGCCAGCACTGAACTCCTTGCACAGAGATGAGTCAAATGGAATGAATCAACAAAGAGAAATAGTTGATCTTTTTGTTAATAATACAGCACCATTGTACTAACTGTGCTCAACTGCCTGCAGTGCCATGGCTCTGCCACCTCCTGACTGCTTTTGTTCACCCTCTCTACTATTCTTGAGTAAGAAAACAGGACTTAAGCCTCCACACACTTAATACCAGGCACAGCACTGAAAAATCCCTGTGTGCTGAAGACAAACTGTTCACAAATGTCCAAATACTCTGCCACGTACAGGAACGTATATTAAATGATTCCCTTGAGAGACTCATGATGCTCAGGGCATCCTTTCACCTAGACTCACCCTCTCTGATTTGGCCCCAGCTGGGAGGGCTCTCCATTTTCCACAGAAGCACATCACTTCTCCTGGTCAATGCTTTGCCTCTTACACCCTCTGTAAGTTGCTTCTTGAAACCCAGTATTGTCACCCCTCTGTGGATCCAGCGATTGTCTCTGCCTTAGTGAACTTGCTTTGCTGGCCAGGAATCACCTTTCACCCTTAGATGTTTCCATCTCAAAAAAAAAATACCCCAAAAAACCCACCACTGAAAAACTGTTACTGAGTGATTCTTGCCCTCATTGGGAAATACTGTGTTAAAGTGGTGTACAACAAAGACAAGGAAAAAAAACATTTCAGGATAACAAAGTGCTCATGGGAAGCATTTAACATCACCAGAACCTATGAGCCGTGCAGACAGACCCCCGAGATCACCATGGGACAGTGGCACCAGCTCTCCCACAGCTCCCAGGCAGCACGTGTTGAGTCCGAAGGCACACGGCCTCCCAACAGCTGCCAAGACCAGCCGAGCCCAGGTATGCTGGGGGATGGCACAGGCGAGGATGGCCAGGGAACTCAGCCTGTGGGTTCTGAAGAGATGCTCCAAGTCTAAAATTGTGCCAACGAGTGAAGCGTCACATACTGGGGACAATCAAACACAGCCACTTAGACCCCGCGGCAATGATTTGCCTCCAGAAAGTGACAGAGGCCACAGGAGGCGAATGAGCTGCTGACAGAGAAGAGCCACCAGTTTCAAACTGCACCGTTCCCCACAGTGCCAAGTTGCTACTTCAGTAGCTGTTGGTGAAGCTTTAAACCACTTCCAATTCACTTGCTAGTGCCTGAGTTGAAACAGCAGCTGCTTGCCGTGGGTGGGGAGCCAAAGGCTTTAAGGACCCCACATCCCATATAAAAGCTGTAAAAAGTACATTACACACCGAGGATGAAGAGACTCCTGCCACTCCTTCCACTGCTCCCTGTGGGCCTCTCCAACAAGTGGGCGTGGGGCAAAGGTGCAGGAGGCAGTGAACAGACATCTCAGCTTAGCTGGTTACCCATCAGGTGGGCAGCACTGGAGCATCTTTGCACATAAGCCCAGTAAACACCAAAATCTCTTCCCGACAACCATCTGAACAGACAACAATGCAAACTACAGCAACAGAGCAACAGCATTCAATCCAGAAAAAAAATATTTCCTCTATTTTATGGTCATTGCATTATTTTACATTTTGCAATGACTTTCATCTCACATATCTAAAAATATATTGAAAATTATATTGATGAATCCCTTGATCAGCTTGCTTTACCCAATTGATGAAGTTTTTTGCACGAAAAGAGTGCACATTAGCATATTTTTTTACAATTTGGGGCTGTAAGAAAAGAACGCAATATTCCACTGAAAGTGCAGAGCTCACCATAGCAGAAGACATTCAAACTGAAGTATCTTCATAATTTTGGAATTGCTTGTGAAAGGCACCATGAAATCCTGAGTGACCACATTAACTACAGACCAGTTAAATACATTTCTTTATACTCTGTTATAGAAACCAGTCCTGAGCTGGCATGCAAAGCCTTCAGCCAAATATTTTATATAGCTTCTGAGACACTATATTTGTCTTTGGAAATTGGCAGTTTGCGTTGACCATCAGTGAACCTTATTATTCAAGCAACCACATTTTCAGCTCATAACTATGTATTTAGCTAGTATCAAAACTGAGAGACATACAAAAAGATTCCTCCAAAGGCTTTAGAAAACTTATCTGTCCAGGTCTAATATTCTTTTCTTACACTGTACTAGAACCAAGCACAACAACATTTTGCAACAAGGATGACGAGATATAAACTTACTGGAAGAACAACTTAAGATTATTCAGGTTGCAGATGCTGGTTAAAGAGAAATATGAAAGCAATCTACAACTTTTATTTCAGTGGAATGGCAGCCAAGATTGGGGCTATGATGAGGATTTACCTGGACCACGCTTTGAACTTCTTTTTAATGTGACGTCTCATAAAAGAACATTAACAAAGCACAGGGACAGGACTCTGCACGAAGATCAGATTCAGCCACAGGTTACCAGAGCGGGCCAAGGCAGAGCCTTTGCTTTCCCCTGCGAAATGTGGGGGAGTGAAGGCAAATGTGACAGCAGCACAGGAGAGCACCACCCAAAGCAGCTTTTGAAAGAGCCTGGGTGTTTTGGCTGGACCCAGCAGCTCAAAGCCATGGCTGGACCCCTTTCCAAGTGTCAGTGCCGGGTTTTACGGCGTGTACTGAGCTCTGTGCCACTTCAGCTAAATCCCTGCTAGTACCCAAGCCAATTGTTTAAAACATAAAAAGTCGTTTCATTCCAAACCAGCTTTCATTCAGAAAGCAAACTAACTCCTACAGGTCAAATGACCACGTGAGGACTTGGGGAAGCCAAATGACCCATTTGTCCAGAAAGACAAATACTTCGTGTCAAACTCCAGACAAATTTCATCCAAAATTAATCTCAGGCTAAAAACATCACTGTTACTGCAGTTGGTGTCTTCAACTCATTTTAATCACCGATAATCACAGCCAAAGCAGCACACAAAATCTGTAAAGGCTGCAAAGTATTAATAGTTGCACTAATCCACTTGGGAACACATCACGGGGCTGAAATAACAGGTTGAGGAATACAGTCTGTATAAGTATCTCAACTGTAGAGCCCTAACTGAAGAATAATAAGAAATAAGGATTTGTTGAAGGGAAAAAACCCACTATTCCTCATAAATCAGGTAAGGATCCACCAGGAAAGAAGAGATCATATGTATATGATCTCTTTCCATAAAGGAAAGAAACTTTATGTGCCCAGCCTTTATAGCCTCTCTCAGCCTTCCAAGTTTCTTCTAACTGCATTAGATGCTGGAGAATTTAGGGGGAAAACAACTTAGCATAAATCAAACAATGTAAACTCATTCAAGTGCCAATCCTCCCACCTTCATCAGAACTCACTCAGCCCTTTTGGGAGTTCTGATCACATCCTCCCCCTTTACCTAAGGCTTAATTCCCTCTATCATCACTGGTACAAATTTCAAAGAAGGAAAAGAGTCAATACGGGATGGAAATGCTAACTGAAATCCAGCAGGAATCGTGTGCCTTTGAAAATGCACACTTCCACCAGAGTAATGTGAGACCAACTGTCCCTATGAGGGAGACAATCTTTAAGACAGGGAAAAGGAGAAAGTGAATTGCCAGTATTACTTTTGAACTCTTCTCTCCCCCTCTGCTAATCAGGACTTACCCACGCATTTAACTATCAGCATTCACATCTTAAGCCTCAAGATACGACTTTGCTTGTCTTTCACTGGGCATTTTCACTTTCTGTAATCCCATACTGTATGCAAGAATAGAGCCCTCTACAGTCTGCTGATGCAAAACATTACCAAAACCCACTTCTCAGTCTTTTGCAGCAGAGAATTTTGTTCCATTCCTTAGCACGGAGAATGTCAAAGGAAAAACAGAATATATCCTCACAGTGCTTTAAAGCACAAATACATATTAATGTGTTGTCATATTCTCTTCTCCCTGCTCCAATAGAATAGGTCAGTGAAGCAATATAAAAAGTATTTATTTTAAATACAACCAAATCTCTCAACAGGGAGCAATTACAAAAACAAACCTCAGGTTGCTCATGCGAAAACTGAGCACATCAAGTTCTCAAAGAGCATTTACTGCCAGATATCTAGCTGAATAAAGCCAATGTTAATTTCTGTATTTCTCATTTTTATGTGCTAATACATAAACAAGATAGTTAATAAGGAGAACGACATTTTTCCTCTTGCAGTAATTAGACAGGAAAAGGTTCTCAATTCCTTTTTTTCAATATTTCATGTTTATATCTCTGAAGGAAAAAAACAAGACCAATTTTCACTGATTTGGTATTTCAGCCAGGACTGATTTTTTGCACTTTTGTACTCAGAAGGGTACTTCAGACTCAAGGCATAAGCATTTTGTTCAGTGCTGCTGCTGAAATACAACAAAGACAGAATTTCACAGTACCCACTAGACACAGCTCACTTTGGAAAGGTGGAGGGGAGGGCTCAGCATGGCACTTACTTTTTACTTTTCAGGCAACCATAGAGTCCAGCCATGGTCCTTCCCAGGAGGCGTGTGTGCATTTAATTCATCCTTGTGTGTGGATGCCAGCACAAAGATTCTGCAGCTTCGTATCCTGCTCACCAAATGCCCACACAGGCACACGAGACAGCCAGCATGCCGATGCAATTACTAGCCAGATAAAGTTCCTGATGTGAGGCCCTCAGACTCTGCTGAACTGGGTCCAAGGAGGGCTGTGCCTGTTCCATAAATGGTTATGAATTGTTAACTCCCCCTTTTCCTGCCTCCTTCCAGCTCTTGGTAAGCACAGCATCCTAAGTGTAAAATACCATATGGCATTTGATTCTGTCTCCCCGTGGGACTAATGAGAGGCTTGGTTGTAATTAGGATGTGAAGAAGCCCTGAGGAGATTAATTGTTATTGTTATTTTTTAGACAGAGAAAGGCTACAGAAAACGCTTGTGACATCTTTGAAATAACCACTAAAAACTGCAGTCATTCTTCAGCACATAAGAGGTGCACGGGACCTTCCAGGGCAGGCATTATCCCATCCCACTCTAAATCACAGTCTATTCTAACAGGCCATTCTTCACATTAACAGGAAAAAAAATATTGCAATTTTGCAAGGTCAGGCAGAAAGCTCTGTAATGCAAAGTAGCCAGCACGCTCATATGAGAAAAACACTGCCTGGTGATGCCCTCTGACAATACACTAACAGTTGTTACTCACTACCACAACTAAGGAGGCCCTTGCTGGGTGTGGAAGGAGGAAAACAGCTATGGTTTAACACCAGCGTACATCAACCTCAAGCAGCTTCACTCACACGGTGACCCAAGCCCTTGGGACAACACAGCTGCACACACTTCTGACATTATATTGCATTAAATTCATATGGAAATGAACCCACACCATGGCTATGAATTCCCTCTGTGGAGGTAAAAGCAGAGAGATGAGGGAAGGCATTGCTTGGGCTGCCCGCACACAACTAGGGGGTATCAGCAGGCAGTAACTACATGTTAGGCTGTTCCTGGGGTCACAGGTCTCAGTAAGAATCGCATCACTCAGATAAAAAAACCACATGCATATTTAAATGTATTAAGTTCATAACTCTCAAAATGGCAAAGATTTATATACATTCCTAAAAGATTAGAAGAAAACCAGATTTATTTGTATTGCTCAGCTAGAACATATTATTTGAATACCTGGGTCTAGCAAGCAATTAAGAGGGAGTATTTATATGACTATTTCTACACAAGTTCCTCTTAAAGGCGTTAAGTAGCAAGACCAGATCTAAGTGGAGCAGTTCTGGAATACTAGGAAAAAAATACTTTAACATCTTTCACATAAAAGAGACATGAAGTTTGAGAAATGCTCCTCTGGTGAGAAGTCCCACAATTGACTCAGCTACAGTAGTTTCATCATGGTGCAGAACTTTGAAATCTATGAACGGAAAACTCAATTTCTCTATTTTCTATAAAGACTCTTCACAAAGAAAAGCCATTACACAAATAATAACTGACAGCAAGTGCAAGGGCCATCACAAACCAGAACCAAATCATATCGTAGTCTACCCACTTAGCAGGAATGAGAAAGCCTCTACAAGCAGCCAACTTCAATGCCATCCACTGAAGAACTGCCAAATCAAACCTAACCTCAAGCAGATAGCTTTCTTTCCCTTGGGACCAAGAAGCAAAAATACAGTAACACTAGTTGAAATTTTACTCAAATGAGTTTTGCTGTTGTCCTGAATTACTGCATTTGTCACAATGACTTTGCATTGAACTCCTAACCCAACAGAAAAAGGTGGAGACCATCAGTTTTCGCCCATCAGAGAAAGCCCACAGGGGAAAAAAAAAAAACCAACAAACCACCAGTCCAAAGCAAGGCTACGGTTATTGGGTAACAACCACCAAGGAGGAATTCCTGGAGATTACTGCAAAAACCTTCTGACTGGCTTAATGTGCAAAACCTTGGACATAGGATTGCATCTAAAATCTGCCTGGCATCTAGCTCAGAAAATGCTGCCAATAGAAACATTCATAGTAAGAAATGAAGGAGAACTCATGAGAAATTTGCATTTGTATTTAAAAGTAAGAAAGATCAAATGGCCTTCCAGTGGAAAAGCCCAATCCCTAATGCCAGTGGAGGGTGGATTCCCTTTGATGGCTTTGGAAGAATTTCATCACTTCAACTGGTGTAGCATACAGCCCACAAGCTTCAAAAGATCAAATTTTTTGCTAACATAAAGCAGATTCCCTGTCTCCTAGCCTCCTCAGATGGTTTACCTCCAGAATATGTTTCCTTTCATTATTCTTTTCTCTTTCAAGTATTTTTTGTCTTGAAGTAACTTACTTGAACATGCAAATCTTCATCTGTTGGGTTCCATTTAGGTCAAACACAGTCCTGTTCCCAGGAACTGGCAGTTTAGCAACACACATTGCACCATCTAGAAAGCCCCTTACTTTCCAAGAAGCACAGACTAGTAAACAGTCATTAAAAATAATTACTCCACCTCAGGATTTAATCCTTTTTGATTCTGTATCTTCACATCAGTCTCCAAGCCATTTCACAGTAGCATTTATTATTCACTGCTCTGCCTCTTTATCACTAGCACAGCTCCAAATGGCTACACGTTGAGCTTTTTTGATATAGATCTGAATTCTTAGACATTAATAAATATCATGGCTCTGTGTCCACAGGTAGGCAGTTGGAGGCAGGCAGTTATGTACCGTACCCTGGGTCTGACAGCCAAACGGATGCTGCGCTGACATTAGGTCTTCACTTGTCAAGTGTTAAAACAAATGGGCTGCTCTACTGCCAGTTAATTAATTAAAGCTGCTTTCAGCTTGGAAAGTAGACAAACACCAGATAACCACAGAAAACAGACTTCGGCAAAGTAAAGATGGTTCTTTAAGATAGGGAAGACAAGCAAGTTTAAACACCTGGAAGTTGAACCAGATCTGGGTTTCCTCTAAAGTTTGTGGCTTGGCTTGAATGAAATCGCCCAGTTTAGGCCCAGTTTCATTTGGAAATTACGGCCTTCCCCATTGACTTCTTCAAACTCACTGTCACTGCTTTCCTTCAACAGCCCAACATCGCACCACCCCGCCACGATCCCTGCAGATCCAAATTCGCCTTGCTTCATCTTTGGAGCCTGCAGGAACAAGCAGTCCAGGTGGGAAGCTGCTGTCCCGCAGCGGAACTGGCAGCGATGAAGAGGCAGCAGCAGATCTTCCAGCGCCTGGTAAACTTCCCAACAAGTTTCTTAATTTCTCCAAATGGAATGAGGGAAGCAAGTCTGAGCAAGGCCCAGCAACCCAATCACTGAGAAATGCTTGCACTGAAATCTAGCTTCTAAATTCAGTGAATTATTTGTTTCACGGGCGCTTTCACCTGTGTAACTGTAAAAAAGGCATCTTCAACCTAAGTAACCACCAGCAACCAGTAACCCAATGGGGAAAACCCAGGGAGTTAAAAAACACCAGCACATTCCCACAGTCACTTCCTACACACAGACACGTAAGCTGGGCACATGGCAGCAGCCTCACAGCAGAGGTGTCAGGAGCTACATATACAACCAGCAACTCAAAATATGTTTCATGGCCGACAGATCTGCTGCTTTTCTTGTAGCCTCTTGCAATTAGATCTCTAAGGGCTAACCAGGTCATTTCAGGTAGCAAACACTGTTCACACTTCGCAAAATGTCCATTCAAAGCTGGCCTGAATGTAATCAGGACACGGTGCAAAGCAGTGGAGATGGACCAGATGTCACACAGTTAGGAAATCCCATGATTCACAAACTGTGTTTAAACACGGATATTTGATTTTTTTTTTTTAATTTCCAAAAGGGGCAAAAGTTTCACATGAATTTTTCACTACACAAACGCAGGAGTAGGAGGAGACATCCTACAGCAAATTGACTGACTGTGGCATTTCAGATTTCCTTTATCTTTTGGTGTCTCTGAACTGACTTCTTATTAACACGACTTTTATTAACTTCTTATTAACATGACTTTTGTCACCAAAATCCAGTCTACTTCCCTCTCCTTCAGTCACTGCAACAAAATCATATTTTGACTGCGTTCCTCTGGTAAGTTCTGCTGTTGCAAAAAACACGGGATCTATTAGCTGAGAACTCACTGAAGGACATTTGGAGCTCCCCTTATCACCATTCCAGTGGGGAAAGCTGTCATATACCGATCTATATGCACTTGGATTTTATACAATGAAGATTCTGTGCATGTCTCACCTGCATGTTGCACTTGTACCCCTAGCAGCATCTTGCACCTCAGTTATTTTGCCTCTCTCCACCTCTTCCATTTAGTATCCAGCCTAAGCACCACAGGCCCTCCTGTCATGCCCCCTCCTCCTTTTAAGGCAGGGCTGTGTATCCTCAAGCATCTGACATCTCCTATTCACTTGTTTAACTCTGAAAAAGTAACCCTGTCAGTGTCTGGACATCAGATGAGGTATTTGGAGCAAATCCAGCAGAATCCAAGTCTAGCTTCCAGTTCTCATCTCTTTACCACTGAGCAACAAAGCCTAGGTTAATTGAGAACGTTTGGACTAGATTTTATGCTGCACTTGCTCTTACCCAAGTATTTATAAAAATGTGCCATTGCAGACGAATTGCATGTGAAGCACTCCTTCCATCATAATCTGGAATAAACCCTGCACAGAAATCTAACCGTAACACTGCAAGTCACTCTTCCCATACCACAATTCTTCCAGCATTTGGCACATGGATTGCTTACCTGTGTGCTAACATAAATGTCACTCTCAGGAAACACTTTTCTGAAGCAGAAATGGATTCAGCTTCCTTACAAGTGAGATTCCAAGACTGGCAAATGGGCCTGGCTTGGAAATTTTCAGTGAAAACCCTTCAATACTAAAGAAACAACTAAACATGAATCACGTAAAAGCTGCAGTACCAGAGCTTGAAACAAACAGGGCTGGAATCACAGCACCCTGCAGAAAACAAAGAAGTGGAGATAAGAGGATTTCTGCCTTGCAGAGTTTATACATACATCTGTGATTAATATTAGGAGGAAAATGAGGGTCAAAGCCTATCTCTGAAACTGGAAGTAGATAGTATAGCCAGGGGCCTCTAATCTTGCGCTTTATCAACTTTTTATTCATGCGTATAAGCCTGAAAAATTTGTCATGATACTTGCTCTGGAGTCTGATTACTGTATGTTACTCTAATTACGTCTATTTTTACACTTTGTGTACAATGCGTGGGATTTGAGGGATTTCTGTTGTTGTTATTCCCTGTTAGAAGACTTCCCGCAAGCTCCTTCAATAAAAAGAGTATTTCAAAGAAAGCACCAATACATATAATTCCTTTGAGTCCAATGTTTGGTAATTCTGAGCCTGAATTGTTTCTCACAGTTAACCACAAACACACTGTCTTCACCTCTGAGGAAGGAATGAAGATTAACAGCAGTATGAGAGATCCAGTGCATTCCTGAATTCTAAAATATGGCCAAAAAGACACTGGCATGCTAAATCTGTCCTTTGTGTCCCCACAGTCAAGCATGAACTCTTCCTGGAGTATCTGGAGATGAAGGTCAGGCCATGTGCCATTCAAAAGGTAATTTCCCCTAGATTTGCAACAGGATCGCAGATGTAACCTCTTCTGACTTCAGTGTCAGAAAATATCAACTGCCAAGCAAATAATACAGATAAAGAGACAGAAGTGTTCATTCAATATTTCACAGATCTACAATGACTGATTTACATATAAATATGTAATTTATTTACAGAGGAAGTAACAGCATCTCTGTATATATAGACAGGATGTGCTGCCCCTCACATACCCGCTTTTTTCTTCCAAGATCATAAATCCAAAATCTCAAAGTTTAATGAATCTAAATGAAAAGCAGATTATTTTTGACACAGTGGAAGAGCTTGGTATTTCCTGTGAAAATACTAGCACGGTCAATATTTTATATACTGGGAAACTGTGGTTCTTTTGTCCAAGGAGGGGTAGTGCAGAAGCTGAACAAAGGAGCTCTATTTCTACACGTTCTGACTTAAGAAAATACCACGTTAAAAATATTAAGTTCCAACAACACAACTTTTCCTTCTCGGTGTTCAGGCAGGCACCAATATACAAGACCATCTGGAAAGAAATGTGAGAACACAGTATGTAGCTACAGGCACATGGACCAGTGCCTAGTCTAGACGTCGAACATCAGAGGTAACAGTTACTGAGTCTAAACAAATATCCTGAGATGATGTGAATAATGAATTGAGTTTTCTACACCCCATTCTTCCCAAATTCCCCTCTAGGGATAGATCCAGTCAATGTCCTTGCAACACTCTTGCCAAGCTCCCTTGGAGACAAATCAGACCGACATTGCCACTAATGCTTGTGCTGTGAATAGCAATCAAGTTTAATGACTTCCCATGTATATTAGTTTTGTGCTAATGTAGGCCCACCTCTTCAACAGAATTACTCCAGATTTGTTTGTACAGGTATAAGCAAGAGGAGAACCAGAGGCTCACACATCTGGAATAATATTCCTAAAACCATCAACATCCTGAATTTCAACTGGGACTGAAATAAAAATTCAAAAGCGAAGGTCATCTCTGCTACCATCTTGCTGGCTGTCGGCTGAAGTAATAATACAGGAAACCACGGAAGCGCAGATCTGGGGAAAAGGCTGTCTGACTCCAGCACCTGCAAACACAGGGCTAAAGATAAAGTGACCATTAACCTTCACAGAAGGGCAGAGAGGTCCCAGAGCGTCCAGCCTGCAGGCTTTATGGCTGCAAGGGGAAATGAAGAGAAAAATAACAGTGAGAACTGCATGCTCTTGCCATTTAACTCAAACGGTAACATCAATGGTAACATCACACTTTTTTGTTAGATTTTGTCTGCATAAAGACACAAACGGAGAACCTGGTTCATTCCACAAACTGTAAAATAAATAGAAACGATTGAGTAATAATAAATTTACTCCTTCTACTTGATATCTGCAAGATTAATGACAAGCATCAAACCCGCATCCCTCTGTGCAGAATATAATACTACCCCATACTGTGGATATAGGTGGGAGAACTGAGGCAGAGCAATTCAGTGTCAGTTCCAGAATCCATAAACTTCAACTGAACCTGAAGTTCCTGGTGCCTGGGACGGTTTTAGAGTTTCTCCCCATCCTCTCTCGGTCAATATGGACACTCAGAAAGACCCTATGAGAATAGGCACCCTATAAATATCCAAGATAACTTTAAGTTCACTAGTCAGCCTTCGGCCGTGGGAACTCTTACAGGATCACTGGCATCAAAATGCTGAGTTAAATTAGAAATCAATGACTGCAGTACATGATTTGGCCCAGCCTGCCCTGAGTTTTAAAATCATCACATAATAAAAAATACTTCATACTGAGCCAATTTCACCAGAACAGACCCACAGCACAGCAGAGTCCTTACATGGCAGCCCAATGCATTACTCAGACTCCAGTTCTGGGAATTTTTAAATATCCCAGTGTGTTCTCAAGTGTCTCCTAAATACACTGGAGCTGTTCCCATCATAATGGGAAGGGAAAATATCTAATAAATATCCAGAGGCAGGAAATAAGCTAATTGCAGAAGAATTTTACCTAAAACTGTTGAACAAACTACAGTTCTGTGTTACTAAATCACATAATCACATGCTTAAACTGGATCTCTGCTTGCATTTTCCCGTTTCAAACATGCAACCACAGAGCTGGGCATACACTTCGGTAACGCGCTGAGCTGATGGGTCTATCTACCATTCCAGGATCAGCGGTATCTGAAAAATCTACATGGAGATAGTGGAAACTGACAGCTTTCCCAGGATAAATGCCGCTCCCGGCCTCACCATTCCGGCCCTGTTGCTAGCCTTTAAACAGAACATATCTGAGTTCCACTGGTACCGGCATCAGGTATTGAATCCTTGTTACCGAACGGTTCTTTCCATCCAAGCAGTTTCCATACAGTGAAATACCAGCCGACACGGCAGGTCCGAACAGGAAGAGGAGCGGTTGTCACCGCGCACCACGCAGAAGAAAAGTCACGTACCCCTTCTACAGGCTTTATCAGCATCTATGCGAGAACACAAACTCAGATCCTCTCATGAACCAGCTCCTTTGGGTATAACAGAGAGGCAAATACAACTGATACTGTCTGGCACGGTACTAACTCAGTCGCCAGGAGACTCACCATACTGCCTGGAGATAAGCTAATGTGAAGTCTGAGGATGACCTACGCTTGTTCCGCACCCAGAGAGCTCCCTTTGGTCATGCAAATGCTAAGTAAGCCCTCCATCTACTGAGGACTATTTATACTTCACGTGTGTAAGACTAGATAATATTTAAAAGCAACTAAAGGTTGATGAGCTAAGTTACAAGATGGATTTGCACTGCCTTCTTGACTACACAATACCTAGATTGCAATATTTTCTCACTTCAGATGAGATTTAGTATTTCACCAAGGCGACCGTTACCAAGTACAAACTCTAAACACTGACAAGACTTCCTAGTTCGTGCAAAGTTTTCTCACCATGAATTCGTATGTCAATGCTAAATATGATGGGATGTTAGTAAAAAACATTCAAAGGAAATGCCATTGAGTGTTGCAGAATAACCACTGGTCATCAGTAAAAATGGAATTAGTGATGATATGATCAAGCTTTTATTTTGATCAGAATCAGTCACAAAACCAGCAAATATGTTATCTCTGAAAAGCCCCATACACAGTACAAATGTAACACCTCTTCCACCAAAATGAAAACTTCTTCAAAATATGAAATATTTTTCCTTTGGAGGAACAAAATCTCTTGCACCCTATGATGTTTTTATCCCTCCTGTAATTGCAGAATGAAAAGCAGCAGCAATGGCCATAGTTTGAGGGCCAGTAGAATGAAGAAGTGTGATCACCAGAATCAGAGCGTGTAAATTCCATGTATTCCTTTTCTATATCTAATCCAGTCCACAAAAGTTGTGGTGGTACTGTTTACAGCATAGTTTTTTCAGACTCATCACAATAATAATGACTGGTTTGCTCTTTTTTTTTTTCCTCTTTCCTCTTTAACATGATTTTACACTGCTTTGCATTAAAAAGATAATATAAAATCTTTTGCATAGCCTAGAAGCTTGACAAATCAACTAAAGCAAGAACTTCTGAGATAAACAATAGTCTTTCCTTGACTCAGATTTCTTGCTTTAAGCTGATTTATTGTAAGAATCTTAACATTTTAATGTATTGTACAATAAGATAATTTTTAATTGTTGCAGAACCCACAGCTTTACAAGTTTAACTCTCATTAAATCCACTCTTCAGTCGGCACAGTAACAACAAAATGGTAACATATGAAAGATACACCCAAAAAAGAAAATAAGTGTTAAAAAAAATGCTTAAAGTAATACATGCTGGTAACTACCAAGTGTATAAACAGTCTAATATTCTTCTGCTCACTGTATTGCAACCTGAACTCTTAAGAGTACAGAAACACATTGCCTTGTGGTTTTGAATTTAACTCTGATGTGGAATAGCTGCATGCTATGTCTCTTTCAAAGGATCAAAATCTTAAAAAAAGTAAAGCTTTAATGCATCTGTAAATAATACCTTTCTCAATATATGTGCAAAGAAAGAACGAAGGATTTTGGGGAGAACTTTCCTTAGTATTGTACAGAAGGCAATTCTGAAATGGCATCTCCAGCTGAGTTTACTCTCCTAATGCACAGGAGGTTTTCTCTGTCCCATTCTCTATACCACTGTGTTGGCATCTCCCCTTTTTTCAACTAAGATTGAAACAGTCAATTATATAAATCCACAAGCTCCCTACAAGGTGTTAAATCATTTGCTGTCAGACTCAAATATAATGTATAGATCGAAAAGGCAACAAAATCAAGGAAGCACCATTCATACATACCCCCTGCTTGTAGGATCTTCCTAGGTAATCATACTATGGGTCTCCAGTTTAAATTTATAGAGAATCTCTTGGACCACTACTCAAAGGACAAGTAAACCACACAGCCTTTCCTCCCCTGCTTTCTTTCCCTCACCCTTGTGCTTCCTCCTACTGAAATAATTAAATATATCTTATTTAAAAAAAAAAAAAAAACAAAACAGGGAAAATTCAGGAGAACTCAGAAATCCTGACACTGTTTTCAAAGAAAATAGCATGAGAGAATGCGCCTTTTCTAAACCTCCCCCTGTCATTACCAATGTTTAGGAATATGCAAATAGTTTCTTGAACCGTAGGGATAAAACTTAACCTGGCATTGCAAGGAAGAGCCTTAGACTCCTGTTACCTGGCTGCAGTGCTGCGCAGTGTGTCAGCAACAGGCCTGGGAAAAGATGCTGGTTCGCAGATACCATGATCCAGGGTGAAACTAAGGTCCTCAGACAGCAGGGTGAGGGCTGCTGCTCCAACTCTCCTAAGCTCCTAAATTAGAAATCTTAAAAAAAAAAAAAAAAACAGAAAAGAAAAAAGGAAAGGGAAAGAAAAAGATGAGGAAGAGGAAGAAGAAAGAGAAAGAGAAAGAGAAAGGGAAAGGGAAAGGGAAAGGGAAAGGGAAAGGGAAAGGGAAAGGGAAAGGGAAAGGGAAAGGGAAAGGGAAAGGGAAAGGGAAAGGGAAAGGGAAAGGGAAAGGGAAAGAAAGAAAAAGAAAAAGAAAAAGAAAAAGAAAAAGAAAAAGAAAAAGAAAAAGAAAAAGAAAAAGAAAGAAAAAGAAAAAGAAAAAGAAAAGAAAAAGAAAAAGAAAAAGAAAAAGAAAAAGAAAAAGAAAAAGAAAAAGAAAAAGAAAAAGAAAAAGAAAAAGAAGAAAGAACTCTTGGCACTCAAAAGACCAAGGACTGACAAAGAACCAGCCAAACTACAGCAGCATTAACTCTTTATGTCCTGGCAGGTATCCTTCCCACATAAGCCAGAAGAATACAAAAATGGTCTCATAAAGTGTAAACTGGGAGGAAGGAAAGGACACACTTGACTGCAAGCTACTGTAATATTTTCTGGCAAATTATAGCAATAATAGACTTCTATGAATGATGGCAGCCTCTTCTTACTAGTAAATACCAGTTAAATTTAAGAAATGCAAGTTCAGCAGAAAGAAGAAAGAAGTGGAATAGCAGACGAAAAGCCAAGGAACAGCAGTGAAAGCAGGAGAGGCTGTATGAACTCCTTGACATACCATTTTGCTGAGGTTAGCTCTAGAGAGGGCGTCAAAGTTGTAAGCAAAATAAGTCTGTGGAGTAACCTCCATTTTCTCCCACAGCCTTTTAAGCAGTAATTTAAAAAGAAACTGTGAAATGCGATTCTTATTACTTCCTACAGTTTTAAAAGCTTAGAGTAGCATTCCTCAGTCAGCAAAACTATGCTTAAACAAGCAGGTATACTGGAAATAATATTTGGCGCTCTCTTCATTTTCAGTTTGTGAATCATTAAAGATCCTGCTTCCAAGCTTTGTGGCCGAGCGTGCATTTTGGCAGTTTTGCCTCGTTTGGGTCGGTCGGAAGAACGTCCAGAGCCTTGCACGATCGCTTGGCTGTACGAGCTGATGAGATCTCATGAGATTTATGGAGGGAACTGTAACAGTCAGCAGGAGTGAGGGAGGAATAGCAGTTAAAATGATCCTTGCTAATCACGTCAGCTGCAAATCTCAGTGTCTGCTGTTCGCCAAAGAGGTGGTTTCAAGTTCTAACCTGTAGCACTGCTTCCATTGCACACATAAGCTGTCAACCAAAGATATGGAGATAAACCTCTCCAGATGGAAAGAAATCTATTTAGTTTTATGTTTAAACTACACAATAGACTGACCTTAAACAGACAGAAGGATTGGCAAAGAAATTCATCTGAGGAAACGATGAGGGGACAGGACTGCGTTTCCACTAAAACAAATGTCAAGTAACAAAATCTCATGCAATGTGTTTGAATTCATTTAGAAGAAACTGATGAAATTCAAATGGCATCCACGCTTGCGGGGTTGGCTTTCCTTTTGAAAGCTATTTTAAACTTTAAGGGGATGTATATGTATCTGTGTATGCATGATTCAACATGATGTTGGTGGCATTCCAGTAAAGTCAAGCCACCGATTCTTGAGTTTGGGCCACATCCAGAGCTCATTAAAATCAATGACAGTCCTTCCACTGAATTCACCTCTTCCTATCACAGCCTCGGCTTGCCGTCTGATGTCCAACAGGGACTGCAGTCACTCTGCTTTGCCCCCTGTTTGACTTACTGCACAGCTTGGCATTTATGTAACGTAACTAAAGATACAGAGACCAACTACACAGCGTACACTGTCCGCAGTACAAACACAAGGATTACTGAAAATCCTCAGGGGGAAAAAAAAAATCAACTCCACAGTTTGCTAAACCAATGTGTACTTTCTTTTCATTTATATAGAGTTTGTTCATATAAATACATAAATGACTAATAACGAATCTCTAACACACTTCAACAGCATCAGATACAGTAAGTATTCTGGTCAAAGTTGCAGTGGATTTCAGTAGATTAAGCAGTAATGATTAAAGATGTGCTTGTTGGTATTAAATGTATTAGACTCTCCCACATACACAAAGTATTGTTCACCAAGTGCCCATTTTCACAGCCGTTCAAAACTGCGTAACATCTTAGCCCTTCTCTTAATGCTTTTGTATGATCCCAGTATTTGCACTTGCAGCTAGTACTTTCTTGTGGAATATTGTAAGTAACCATTGATCTCTAAACAAATCTCTTTAGAATCTCAATAAATAACTCTGCATTAAGCAGATCTTTGGGCCAGCTAAAATTTCTCATTTCTTCTTTGACTGTCATACAACTTCTGCTACACATTTGTCTGCACAAATTATCTGACTGGCAAATTAAGACACATTTCAAGTGGAGACAAGCGTTAACTTTGAAACAGAAGTCAATGCCAGCAAAAATTCTTAAGGTGTAAAACTTAACTTTTGATGGTTAAGTGTGCACTTACTGGCTCCCAGGAACACTAAAAAGAAGTCTAAATGGGGGTCTACTTCCAAAATGTCTTAATACAGTCAAAAAAACCTGTGCTGTGGGTTCCAAAGGACAAAGAGTTTTAAGTCATCAAATCTGCACTGGGCATATTGCCACCCTTGTTGTCACAGCAGTCTGTGACATCTCATTTTCAGAAAACTTCCAAAAAATCTTTGATGGAAACGGAAGCAAACAGCTTAAGTGGGAAAGCCCTCCAACTCACCATGATTTAAAGAAAATTAAGGAGTTTACTTTTGATTCATGCACCATCCAGGTAACTTAGTTTTGCATAGTAGAAAAAGCATTTATATACATACATAATCACATAAAGCCACCTATGTGCCATAAAGTCCAAGGTAATAAGAAGTGCTTTGCACTTTCTTATACTATAGTGAGTAGGAATCAAGCCAACTTTGAATTTTGCAGATGTGGATCCAAATTCTCTGATGGAATTCTTGCAAACCTCACATGCCACCTGTGCAACAGGGCTGCCTTTTTTTTATGACTATGTAGGAGCTCAGTCTGGAGAAGTGTAATTCTGTTGATCTTGTGATAAGTCATCTACCGACATTCTTTAGAAACAGATGAGCAATTTCACTAAGTCAATGTAATTTTCAGGTGCAATATTCTTCAGGAATTGCCCTGAAGCACTGCAATGTATTGCTCCATACATTAGATAGCTAGAAGTTCAAACTAGAAACAACCAATCAACCAAACAGTGCAAAAAGTGATTCCATGGCCATGAAATGACTGGATTAATTTTTCAAGTTACCTGTAACCTCCTTCAGTTTCCAATACATTTCAGAAGGACAACACAAAGTGTAAAAGATCTATGGGAACTGTAATTCCAAGCAGCTCAGAGTACGTGTACTAGGCTACCTCCTCTCAGTTCTCCAATCTGCTGTAGCAGGTCTGAAATGACTAAAACCCCATCCAAAACTGTATCAGACAAGCTCTGATGATTGCGTGAGTTTAGGCAGAGGAGTCCACTCACAGAGATCTCCGTGCAGTGTGGTGCAAGGACACAGCACAATGGCTGGAAAGAGAAATGGCCAATTTGAACGATATTTCCAAGAAAGCAGTTGGACTAGACTGCAGAAGAGACTGGAGGTGGTTCACTGGGGTTCACAGAATCACAGAATGTTAGAGGTTGGAAGGGACCTCAAAGATCATCTAGTCCAACCCCCCTGCCAGAGCAGGATCACCTACAGCAGAGCACACAGGAACACGTCCAGGCGGGTTTTGAATGTCTCCAAAGAAGGAGATTCCACAACCTCCCTGGGGTTCTTGGATACTCTGTGCTCATGCCCTGCCTGCAGGTTGCTACCCTGAGGAGAGCACTTGCCCTTCCACGAGCCGCTCCCACGGGCACCAGGAGAGTCACCATCGGACATTCACTGAAGTCGTTACATGATTAAGGCTTCAGCCCTGCGTAGAGCGGCTCGTAAGACCAAACTCTTAAACGACAGAGTGTAACAGCAAAGGAATCATGAAAGAAACAACACAGCAGCTGCCTTTTCATTCTACTACAGGTGATGGATCCGATCCGCTCCCTTCACAAGCCCCTTCTCCTCTCAGGCCGCCACTGCCCGCTCGCTCTGAGACCCCACGGATTCTGCCAGGGCCCGACACCTGTGCCCAGAGCTCACACCGGGGAGCCAGCCGGCAGCTCCGCCCGCGGTGCCAGAGACGAAATAAAGCCCAGCTCGTACTGCCAACGCCGCCCGGCCCAGCCAGCTGACAGGGGTTAAACAGCTTGGTTAGGGCATAAATCGCCGAGACGTGACGCCGGGGGGGCTGCCGGCCCGGCCGCCAGGGACGAGGATGCAGCCGAGCCCGACAGAGCCCGCACTCGCGGGAGGCGCAAGGAGCCGTCACCAGCAGCCGCTGAACGAAGCGCTCGAACAAAGAGCGAGCGCACCGCGGGCAGCTCCCGTCCGCCACGGAACACCCGGCACAGCCTTAACCCGGCGCTGCCGAGCACGGACCCGCGGAGCTCTCACCGGCACGGTCCCGTTACGCCGCTGCTCGAGGCGCGGGAGCACCGACAGGAGCCCTGCCCCCGCCGGGGCTGGGGGACGGAGCCGCCCGGGACGGGGCCACAATCCCCCCGCGCTCCGCCGCCCGCTGCCACTCGCCGCCCGCGCGCCGCTCCGCGCCCGCCGCCCCGGGGCCGCGCGCCCCGCCCCGCCCCGCCCCGCCCTCCCCGCCGCCCAACGGCAGCCGGCGCGCGCCGCCGGGCACCGGGTCTCGCGCCGCAGGTAGCAGGCCCCACCTCCCGCGCGCCGCGGTAACGGCACCGGGCCGCGGGGGGGGGGGGGGCGCGTCCGTGTCCGTGTCCGTCCGCGCAGCCGGGCCGCGCGTTGCCCGCAGGGACCGGGCACCTCCTCAGCGGGCGTACCCCGCGCCAGGGTCGCGGCCCGCGGGTGACTCCGAAGGCCCGGGAGATTCCCCCGCTGGGGCGGCAGCGGAGCCCGAACCGCGGGAAGCGCGTCAGGCCGGGAAACGAACGGAGCGCGACCTTCGCCTGTTGCGAACTGGGTTCCGCTGCCGAGCGCTCCGGCTGCGTGTCGATCCAAGCACGGCTGAACTGTCCTCAGCTGCTGAGTAAAATCGGAGAACCCAAGACAAAGGGGACCGTTTATGGAACAGACAGAAACGTGGCTCGAATCGGGAAGTGTATCTAATCTAACCAGACACCTCGATGATTTGGGAAAAAAAAAAACCCCAAGCGATGCTCCTTCCACCTGTCTGCCTTCTGCTGCTGCTTGCTTCTTTTTACTTGGTCACCCCCACCTTGTCCGTGCTGCTTTGGATCTGACCCCCTGGCTGAAACAGACCAAAGACAGGCAACAGAAGCCCTCTTGTAACCAGCTTGGGGGGGTTAGAAGCAATTTCAGCTAAATAGACTCAAACTGAGATGAGAATCCATGCATTTCTGCACCTACAGTCTTGTGAGGTTACATCCTGAAAAGGTGTTACCATCCTAGTGTATTGATACCTCCCTTCTTTTAACCTTTAAATCTATTAATGTTGAAGTTGGTTGTCAGTTCACGTTGAAACAGCCTGCTCTGCTCTGGCACAGAACCATTGCAGTTGCAGACAAGTGATGATCTCTGCTTCAGGGATACAGTGACCCGAGAGAAAGCAGCTCAGGCAATCCAAGAGGCGAATAGTGCTACTAATTTGACTCAATCGGTGAATGCGCCAAGTTTCCTTCATGTCATACGGTTATTTTTGATACATAAAACTCTCCTGGTTCATCAGACCTATAAGCAAATCCAAGGAGTTATCATCAGAAGTCTGGAATTTTATTTACTTTTTCATTGTCAGTGTTCTTTATAGGGATGCTGAGACTGTTGTGTTGCAAAAATCACATGCAAACTTATGTTTCCTTTCTTCCTTACCTCTTCCAGAAGTATCTAGAGCTTGTCCAGATTGTTTTTGACATTTGCTGCATTTCAAAAAAGGAGCCCATACTGAGAATTCACGCACGGATTTTCATTTATAATTAAAAGACAAAACACCCCCAAAACTTGCTAGCACAGCTTCTGTACAGACTGACCAAGCAAGCGTTCTTGTCACAGTGGCTGTCAGTCCTGTTTGGCGTGACTGAATCGGAAACCATAGTCCTGGCAGCCTAAAAGGCAAGGGGGAAGATGAGCTTGGGGAGGGGGAAGATCCTCAGTTACAAGCTCACATCAGTATGTTTCTGAGGAAAGCAATTCTCCAGCATGAGCAGTCTCTGCCTTTCCAAGCCCCCTCTCTGACACATTTTCTAAAACTTGGTAAAAATTCCCATCTGGAGCTGGTTTATACTGCAGATGTTTATACATATATCTTCAGGAATTACAGTATCTTGATAGCCTTAAGCATAGTGTTGTCTTTACATTTCCAAGTTCTTTCTTCTCACACTTAGCTAGATGAGGAGCACCGCTAGAAAGTCAGAAGACTCAACAGAAAAATAAACAGAAATGTGATGGAGATGGAAATAAAAACTAAAAATAAAAAAAAAAGGATGTTCAGCAGAAAGATGGTCTATGCTTTTGATCTGATGACTAGATGTAACTCAGGGCATTCCTAGGTTAGGTGCCAGCTCTGCACCTCGAACAGACCTACTCTAACAACAGCTTAATATATCACCTGCTGCCAGCATTAGGAGGACATTTGACCTACTGGACCTCTGCAGTGCAGGGAGGGGTTCTGTTTCCTTGGCATAGGTAGGCACTAGTCAGTAAAAAATAAAGAAAAAAAAGAAAAATTACAGCATCTCAAAATTTCTTTATTTTTCCTTGTTAGTAAGTTAAATTATTACTGGGATGGGGGGAGGAGGGAAAGGGAGAAGGAGAGGGAGGGAGAAAGGGACGGGAGGCGTGAGAGAGAGAAAGAATGAAAAGGAGGGAAAAGTAGAGAAGTAATACCTGTATTACACCAGCTGTGGGAAACAGGCAGGTATTGCAGAGCTTGCCTACATTAATGTATTGAATGGTCTCATATGTTGTCTCTTTTTAGAAGGCCTGAATTCTTTTCATCCTTGTAAGGCACATTTAATCTTGCTTTTTAATTTCTTTAGTTAGAGAAGACTACAGATTCCAAGAGGCCATTAGACCATAAGGGAAAACCTACATGACGTTACAAGCTGTTTGTCAAGGAATCTTATGGTACGTTACTGAAGTCTCTCAAATTCTCAGGTAGGAATTACAAATCAGACTTCAGGCTGGACAGTAAAGATGTAACTTGTCAGTGATTTTATCTGTCACTCGTTCTCAGTAAACTCAAAACCTAGGATACCTCCTCTCTACTTCAGAAACCCTGGGGTCCTGCAGGTATTGCATGTATTGCAGCAATAGTTGCAGGTGACCAGCAGCTCTGGGAATCTGCTCACACGTAATGCAAATCAGGCATCAGTAAATTTCTGAAAACTTTCTTGCAGTCACAGTTTGCATTAAAATTATCAAGTTAGAAAAAAGAATTCCTGTGGAAGACATCCAAAGGAACAATGAGAGAACGTTAGGACCAAAACCAGCTTGACAGCAATGGTCCCTGTGTACTCGGCCAAGGTAAAGCATATGATGGGCAACCTGGGCAAAGCACACTTTGCTTAGAAGTATTAAATATGCTGAGAAATATTCATTAAATCTACCAGAGAAGTTCCAAAGGGGAAACAGAGAAATAAGAATGCTAATTTTGCTTCATCTCTAAAAGATTTATGTTGGTTTTCAAAAACACAGGTAGGAATATTTTTAAACTGTTTGCACTACTCTGATTTGCAAGGATATGAAAGTCACCTGAGCTCCATCGTTTTCTTCCATTAACAAGAAGACAGTATTATAACATAACTGCTTCATCAGCCCGTTTCATAGATGTTGCTAACAGAATGGTTTCAAGGAGGAAGCTCTTGATGCCTATAGAGCAGAGAGGAAAACCTGTGTGGGAGCACAGCTAATGCCTGCGGTATTTAACCTGAGCTGGGACCAACTCCATTCCAGATGGAACCTCAGTTCCATTTAAAGGAATTGTCAAGTACGCTTGCTAGCAAGAAATGTATAACAACGAGTTCATAAATGTAGAGAATTCTGACTGAGGTATCATAATTTTATTTATGCCCATTTATTTCTAAATATCTCTTCTTTTTTTCTTAAGTAAGATGCATTCTGAGGCACATGAATATTTTTTGATATGCTGCAAAGTAAAAAAAGGCTTGAAGTTGGGCAACTGGAACTTGCAGTACCAAGCGCTCGTGTGGCAGATAACTCTATCAATCTCGGCAATGTTTCCTGGCGCTTCTTTATCTAAGAATGAACTGTTCTTGGATGGTTTATCTAAAGATTCTTTTTCACTCCCTTCAGTGCCTGGTTCATGGTCAAAGTCAGCATTGGGGTTGTTTTGGAGTTTGGCTTTTTTACTCTCTCTGGAACAAAATGTATTGTAAAAAAGGAAGGAAAACTCTCCCTCCAAATTTCTGTGTTTTCTGCACCTATTCCTCTAACATGCAGTATTAACACGATGAAGTGTTAAGAGCATCATGTCTATACTGAGCGGAATTCACTGTCATCTAGGTAATACACCTCCTAGTTTGAATAATTCTGAAGTTTTGGAGTTTATCTAGTATCCTAAATAGAGTCAAAACATAGACCTACTGTGTTACCAAATATAAAACTCAGTCGTCAGCTCAATGAAACAAGGAGTTTTTCAAGTTACCACAGCAGGGGGAAGTAAAAGTCAGTGTATACCATGAAAAAACAGATCATGGTCCGAGTGGCGATCAATAAAACAAGGAGCTTCCCAGATCAGACAGCAGGTGGAACCAAACACCCTGCCTTGGAAGAGCCAGCATGTTTAAATACCTCTACCCAGAGGTCTTGAGTATAACTCAGAAGGCAAAACTCTCCATCAGTAGTAGCCCCGGTGGCCCACAGAGTTAGGATCTGCCTAACACTGAGAATGAGAAAGGAAATGAAATGCGCTGCTTTCAGTTATTGAACTAAATGTCCCGATGATAGGTTCAGTAAAAGCAGCCTTCATCTGCTGAAGTGGTGATTTACATCTCTTCCCCTTGTGCACCCTGAGTGATATTACTCACTTGTGTAGAGGGAACGACGATTTGACTGTTCTTTCTGAAGGACGGCGAGGACACAATTTGCGGAGACAACTACTCAGACCCAAAACATCATTTTTGCTTTCTCACACCTTATACCAAGGAGGGGATGAGACCAGTAGCACTTAGTTGTATTCAGGGCTCCAGTTGCTCCATATAAACACTGTATCGAGTAGACACATCAAATTAGTACTTCCTTCATCTTAAGTTTTACTTCACCAAAATTTCCCTTGAAAAGAAAACCAAATGAAGAAGTCCGTGACTGGACGCTTCCCTCTTTAGTGCTGTAGTACCTTGTGGTTGCTGCTTCTGTGGTTTGGGGGGGCAGGGGGCATTACCTGCATGGCAAAAGCCCCAAAAACTTGGTAATTCCCTTCCTTTTCGCCTGCTTTGAGTTTGCCGCGGTCGCCGGTAAGCGAGAAGATCCCGTCCCTCGGGGAAGGGACCGGCTGGCTCCCTGCAGGCCAGCGCGGCAGCGCCCACACGGCTCTCGCGCAACCCCGCGGTTATTTTTGACAAAAACTCCCCCGCAGGTCCTTGCCGCGGAGCCGCACCTGGCCTGCTGCCACCTCGGCGGGGCGAGGGACCGGGGGCCGCGCAGCCACCCTCGCCTCACCCGCGGGCTCCCTCCGCCGCCGGCCTCCGCCCTCCTGCCAGCACCCACCGCCCGGCCCCGCCCGGCCTCAGGGCGGCAGCCGCGCCGCCGCGTCCTCCGTCCTCAGCCCTGCCCACCCCTCAGCCCCTCCCTTCCTCCGCACGGCCGAGCCACCCCCTCGGCCCGCCCGCCCGCCCTCCCCAGCCCGCTGAGGCGGGGCCGGCTCCTCCCGCCGCCGCCGCCGCCGCAGCATCGGACCTTGGAGTCCGCCGTGTCCGAGCGCAGCCGAGCGCCATGGCCCGCGAAGAGGTGGCGGTGGCCGGCGAGGAGGCGGCGGCCGAGGGCGGCGGCCTGCTGCTGGAGATCGTGGGCTCCCCGCTCAACCTGAGCCTGCTGGGCCTCTGCCTCTTCCTGCTCTACCAGATCCTGCGGGGCGAGCGGCCCGCGGCGCCGTCGGGCGAGGCGGACCCGCCGCCGCTGCCCAAGATGAAGCGCCGCGACTTCACGCTGGCGCAGCTGCGGCCCTACGACGGCGTGCGCGACCCCCGCATCCTCATGGCCATCAACGGCAAGGTCTTCGACGTGACCCGCGCCAGGAGGTTCTACGGACCCGGTGAGGGTCGGAGCGGCGGGGGCGGGCCCAGCGCGGAGCGCCCGGTTCTCCGTGCGCGGGAGGGATGGCGGAGGCCTCGGCGGCTCGGGCGCCTCCCGCCGGCGGTTCGGGCCCGGCCGCTCCGCGCCGCGGCGCCGGTGCTGGCGAGGGGAGTCCGTGCCGCTGTCCGGAGGTTGGGACGGATCCCGCTCCCCGCAGCCCGGCCCGGTGAGCGCTGCTCGGCCTGTGACAGGGGCGCGCAACCGGCTGCGCTCAGAGCGCGGCCGCCCCGGCTGAGGCTGCGGGCGGGATTACCGCGGCTGCCTGGGCTCCAGAGTCCGGCCTCGGTGTTGTAAAACCTCCGGCTTTGGCAGCCTACTCGCTGCTTTATTCTCTTTGTTTTCCCGGGGCAGGTCACACCCGCTGTAAGTGCCCTAAGGGGGTTGCGCAGCTTCGCCGAGCCCGGGCGCCTCCGCCTGCTGCCGGGCGGCAGAAGTGAAGCGATCTCTCCGTGTCGGTGTTTCGTTCCCAGCTTCTGGTGGACGTCGCTCTGTTGCGTAGCATTTGTACCAAATACCTACCGACTTAGATAAACGAGCTTCCTGTCAGGAGTGCAGGCAGTTCAGATGTGCAGAGATTGAGTAAGCTGTGCGGAGCCTTATAGAGCAGCTAGCGATGAGGTGGCTGGGAGCATGGGCACCCAGGTGTAAGACTTTAATCACCTCCATGGGGTTTTATTTTTAACAGGAGCCCTCTGTTAAAAAGCCTTACCTGAGATTTACTAATTTGGACAAGGATCTGTCTGGCGTAACAACTCTTGAGCTGTCCAGACAGCAGGTAGCTGCAGTAGTGAGCTGCAAGTGCCGCTCAGAGACAAGAATAATAGTGCAGGAGACAGCATGGATTTGGAAGCACGATGAGATTGTTACTTTTGATCTAAACGTAGACTGGTGGCTGTCACTGAATGTTGCTGGCCTGTAAAGTTTGCATTCTGCTGCAATTGAGAGTATACGTACAGCTGGGAGGTGCAGTTTTGTATCTGCAAACTAAGGACTGCCTAAGGACCGTGCTGCGGATGCTACCTTCCTTGACAAAAGTAAAAGCTGCCCATTGTATCTTATTTGGTAATTGCCGAATGGTTCATCACAGTGGCTAGTTTTGTTTACATTTTAATAGAAAAGAAAGAATTTTTTTATGAATTCAGGAAAAAGCTCACTCTGGGAGGTGTGGAAGACAGCATGCTCTCTGCAAGAACCAGAGTTCACATCTAACTTCTTCAAGCTCCCTTAAGAAGAACTTTCAATGTCTAGTTGCAACACATGATATCTCAATTTTCGGCTTGTCATACAAGCAAGTTAATCGTTAATGAAGTTTAGCAAGAGTTTGTCTTGATAAGATACCTCTGATCTACTGTGAGCTGCATGTTTTGATGACTTCAGTTCATCTTGCATTTTAATAGATGTTTCTTCCAAGCTGGAAATTTCTAGTATCTTCACTACATTTTCTGTCAAGTCCTCCTTTCAGCTCTTTAAGTCAGGAGCATCTCCTAGAAAACTTCTGTTTCACCTCAGACTGACAAGTCCTCCCTCTGTTCCTCTTTCTGAGGATGTGCTTCCCAGTTTGTGTGCTTATTCTTACGCTGTCTGTATGTTCCACGAACATGTGTTGTTCGTTGTCCACATGTTTTGGCAAAATCCCTATCTGTTCCCATGCTTTTGTTTCTTGTCCTCTTGCTGTTTTCCCTTATTACCAAGTAGAATAAAACTTAAAAACATTTCAGAAGTCTGAGGCACCTCTAACCCACAGGTCAGGGTAGGAATTCATCCTCTTTTTCAGTGTGGGGGCTCTGAACCATGAAGATCTTACAGCATCTATTACCTCTGTAATAATGCTCCTTACATGTTTTTTTTTTAAGAGGGCCCGTATGGGATTTTCGCTGGAAGAGATGCATCCCGAGGCCTCGCCACTTTCTGTCTGGATAAGGAGGCTCTGAGAGATGAGTACGATGACCTCTCCGATCTCAACGCTACACAGCAAGAGACCTTGAGGGACTGGGAGTCACAATTCACTTGTAAGCAACTTCAACCTTATTTCCAAACAAGTAGCTAACTGGTGTATAATAAGGGGAGCAATGGTTAAAAGGCTGGTGCCAGCTGGAAACATCATTCTGGAAACTTACTTGAAGTTAATGTCTCAGTTTACTGAGTATTACTAGAATTACTCCAAAGAATTAGGAGAAATGTCAGGTTTTCCTTCTCCCTCCCTTTGCTCCTTATAGAACAGTAGGGGAGATGGAAACACTCTGTCATAGGGTAAGACCACCTAAAAAACTGACAGAATTGGAATTAAGAGCATGGTTTTGATATAGCTAAGACCACTGTCTATAGAGACGATTAGATTTTAATGCTCTGTAAAATGAAGCTTATGTCTGAGTCACATTTGAATTACTACTTCTTGGGGATTTTGAGTTTTGAAGACCTATTAAACTAGGCCTTTTCCCCTTGGAGCTCTTGATATAACTTTTTTTTTTTTTAACTCCAAATAAGTCATTCTACATGGCCTTGCTGGTGGCTTTATCGGGCAACTGCATCCAGCAGACTTTCTCCTGCAGAAGGTGATCAGGAGTGGGCAAATGCCATTTCTGTACTTAGTATTAAAAGTTGATTCCAACTGGTTTGTATCACGTCTCAACTTGCTGCTCAAAAAGAACTTCAAATCTACAGCTTTATGGAAGTGGCTTTGTTGACCTTGTACCAGGGTGTGCCCACTGGTGTGATTTTTTTTCTTTCTTCTCATATTGTGTATTTTGTTGATGAAAAATAATTCCTCCATATCTCATGATGGCTTTTAGGCAAGTGAACACCAAAGGGATTATTTCTACTCAGACAAAAAATAGATGTATCCATTGTTTGTCCTGATGAATTTTTATCTATATATATATAATGGAAATTGCATACTTAAAAAAGTAGTATAGTGGAAATCAAATGTCTTTTGTTTTTAAGTCTGCTGCTTGGTCTTAAAGATTTACTATCACTAGCTAGAATGGAGCTTTCCTCTACATAATGTCATTAGAACATCTCAGATCTGACCTTAGGTGCCCCTACTATTTTGGCTTTCTTCCTGTCTTAACCAAGACTGTTAATCATGCTGCACTGAATGGCTGTTTTATGATACTAACAAGTATGTGACAGAAACCAGGACTGTGCTACCAAATATCTAACCTAAACTAGTGCTTAAATCTACCTTTTCAAGAGTCAGGTCAGGACTGACAGTGAACTGACTCTTTTTATTACTATGTTTCTAGTAAATTTGGCACTTAGTTGCTTTAAGTTCTTATCAGTTGTAACAAGGCTGGTCCAAAATACCTGCAGTCTTTTGCTTTGTTGAAGTTGACAGGTGGGCAACATAGCACAGCTCGCCATTCTTACATGAACCCGATCTTGGCGTTCTCACATGTTGAAAAAGAGATATAAAATAAGGCAGAGGCTTAGCTGCATAATCGGATAACAGGTCTGTCTTCATCTTAGGCAGAAAGAATCTCTCTTCTGTCCTATGGGATATTTTCAATATCTATTACAAAAAATAAAAACTCTTGGAACCCGTGTACATGTGTGCACATCTGTATGTGTGTGCATGTATAATATATGAGATTCTAAGAACGCCACTGGTTGAAAAACTAGCTCTCACACTGGCAAGAGACATCATCTAAGCCAGGATTCTCTTTCTTTAGCTGGATGAGTCCCTCGGTTTACATGTGTCTTTGCATCATTGATCTTTTGGCTTAGGCAGTAGGAGGAGAATTATAGTTATATTCACTTTGCACATCCCTTAAACTTACTACAACATTAATAGTAATTCAGATAGTTGGTTTCGGCTTTTCTCCTTCCCCCCACTGTCTGGAACGAGTCGCTGAGAGCTGTTTTATTATAATATAGGCATTTTGTTAATTCAGGAAACAGACATAGGAGCTTAAAAAGTACAACTTCAGAGCAGAATAATGACTTGGATTGGTTTTTTTTCCCCCCAGTTAAATATCACCATGTTGGCAAGCTGCTGAAGGAAGGGGAGGAACCCACTGTATACTCTGATGAAGAAGAAAAAGATGCTCACGATGCAAAGAAAGACTAGAGAGTGCAGTGATTAACAATCCGGTTTTCAATCATAAAGGATCATTTTTAACATTCCACTTGTTTCACAAGTTGCAACAGCAGCATTGCTTACAAAAGGTCCAGAGTTACGATGAATCGTTTCTTTTCAAAGACTTACTTTTCAAATTCAGTAGTAAACTACTAAAAGTTTAAGATCTGTCTTCCTTTAAACCTGCACAATCTGAAGTATGCACAAAAAATGTCTGTGCAAAAGTAAACTGCAATTTTGGCAATAAAGGACAATTACTATTTTTCTTCTATCACCATTTAATGCAGTAGGTTGAAATCCAGTTTTTCATTAACAACCTAGCACTGTGGAAACAAGCACAAGAGTGACTTCACATATGCAACACAAATTCCACTAAGTCTTGTTTTGCATTAGCTTCTGGAGGATCTGGGCCTTGGGTTGTAATACCTTTAGAAAAGGGACTATATTTTACTTGTCCACGAAGCATCATACTCTTTTGTGGTGCAATGTAACTCAATATTATATAAGATAATTTGGCTTTTAAGGAATTACATAGTGGCCTACAGATGAAACACTAACTGCTTTTTTTAAAAAAAAAAGAATTTTTGAGAGGTTAAATCATTTTTAGATACTTACAAAAATTAATAAGGTGATGAATACTTGATGTATTCAGTCATGCATAGTTATGCATGGATTAATATGCTGTGTTTACTTTTAAAGCACATCTGAAGTGTTGCAGTGTTTTAGATACTGAAGGTAAGCGGGCATCCCTAAAACCAGGTACACCATGAAGTGTGACTTGACCGAACTACTGTTCATTCACTTTTCCTCTTAGTAAAACTCTTTGTGTGAATTTTAATGAAATGATATTAAATGGGAAAATCAGCTGCTAGCGATTCCTAGGCCTGAAAAAGAAGACTTGCTGGTACGGCATGATTAACAAAGTGCTCTTGTACAAGCAGCTTGAACTAGCAGAGAAACGTTACTGGTCAGTGTAACGCAGACAAGTTTCTGGTACAAAATAAAGTAATATGGTGTAAGCCGTGTCTGTATTGAGGCCTTTGTTGCTTTGGGATGTTACCATTGAAAGAAACGGCACGACCTCACGCATAACCAGCGATGTGATACCTGGAGGACCTGTCTTTTGAATTGCTTTTTACTTATTTGCTCTCTCGGCTCACATCTGCATTTAATTACTAGGTTGGTTCCAACTGTGTAACCTAGTCTCCTACCACAGGGGCTGAGCAAATGGATTGGACCAAGGGAAAATGTAAATGTTCTCCTTCATCATCCAAAACACTTCTGTAAAACCTTCTCAGAAATGCCAAGGAGATAACTAATGATGTGCTGATCACCCATGAATGTGTTTCTTGTCCAGGTGATTGTGCCTGGGTGCCTGGCTGGTACCGTTGCCCCTGGAGAGTGTCTCTGGTTTGGCTGCTGCCCGTGCTGCTTCCGCTTGGTAACACAACCAAGGCGATGAGCGAGTCCCGAGTGGGAAGGTGTAAACTAGGCCAAATTGTTCAGAAGTGGGGTGCACTGCACAACAGCAGCTTTCATAAACAAGTTGACAGGACACGTTAAAAGTGCCTGAGACCATCTGTGGTGAGAACAAAGGACTTCCCCTCAGTCTGAACACTGTTGTGGCATTTTCTCTTGGCTATGCTGGGCCTTCAAACAAAGCACGTGGTTGTTTGAACCGACAGCTTATGTACAGTGGCACTGTGTGAACTACCTAACAACAGTCTAGAGACAAATGTAAATCTTGTTATGACCTTTGTGTCGCTATTTCATTTTTAGAGACATTTATACTCTTTGCAAACTACTACTAATGGTTTACCTCAAATCAGAAATGTGCTTTTTATTTGTTTAAGGCAGAAAATAAAGTACTCTTGCATAATGGTGGCATTTGTTTTTATTTACTGCAACTAAATGCGATATTTAATCCTTCCCCAACATTGCAAGTTTTATGTTGCCTTTCTCCAATGTCTCACATTATCCAACACATAAACGGTGTATAATATGTTCTAAGTGAATGCCTGTACCTGTGGTTTTGCAGTGTAACTTTAAAAGAATGTTAAATTTAGAACATGCTTGTATTGTGTAATACACTTTGCTCTCGCAAAAACAGTTAAGCGTAAAGACGCCCAAGTAACTGGTAACATTGAGCAAAAGCTGGAGCTTTGGCAGGCTGTCATGTACCGGAACGAGGCTGGGCTGCAACCTACCCTTCAGTGGACTCTAAGTCAGTCCATAACACATCCTGAGGAACTGCACACTATTTTAAGTATTAATCTGTATGTTACAACACAATGCATCACAAAACCCAATACTAATAAATAAAAACCACACAGAAAACTGGCAGTAACACAAGACAAAGCTTAATGTTGAGCATCCGTGCCTCTTGGAAAAGAAGTATTACACTTTGGTAAGGTCACTACTTTTTTTCAGAGAAAAAAAAGAGAATTCATTGCAAAAGGGGAAGACACAAGTCACAAAAGCAACAGTTTCATAAAGCTGCAGACACAGATTTGATTTTCTTCTACAGAAAATGGATGGGGTTTAGCTTTTTGACTGTTCACTGCAACTTGATCCTTTCCTTCACCAGTGAGTGGCCGCAATGACTAAGCAAAAAGAGCTGTGCCAGGTAGCTTATCGGGCTGCACGTTAACCACGTAGGACGTGATGAGCAACAAAGAGCAGACACTGTCAGCAGCCTCCCTCACCTGAACTGCCCCAACACTTGTTACCCGCGTTTGTTGTACTTGAGGAGCTCTAGGACAAAGCAAAACAATTGAGTAGCGTCTTGTTTTCAACCAGTTCTGGCATTCCGTCAGCTGCTTTGTAAAATTCAGCTACTCTTTTGTCTGGACTCTACCTGCTCTTAATCATCTTTATTAGCTCTTCTTTATGCTATTTCAGTTAAACAAAAAAAAAGTTCAGTAACGAATGCTTATGTTGAGAGTTATGTAAAGTGATTTACAAAAGGTGAGGCATTTCTATGCATTGCCTGGAATCTCTGGATTAAGGACAGGGCTTTATATGGTAATTGCTGTGTTCTCCTATTTCAAGCAGATGGACTGATGCAATAATGGGCATTGTGTACTTCTGCTTTAAGAAACAGCCCACAGGATTTTGACTTGAGCATTCAGCATGAGGTACAACCAACAGGCCACGTATTTCCAATAACAAAGCTTAGTTCAGCTCCCCTGAGATGACTTCTGTTCTCAGCAGCTCTACGAGGAAGCATTTTCATTAGCTCCATGCAGAAAGTCAGGTTTGATTGCAAGAGCTGCAGTCTCAGGGCCCTACTTCACACACAGTAGAATAAAGTGTTCCCTAAAAAACACTCCAGCCTCTTGAAACACCAGCCAAGTACAACAGCACACACCAGGCTGAAACTGAAAGGTGTGAAATCATGCCAGCAATGTTACACACTTCCATTGCTGAACTATATAAACCCCTCTTTTAATGCATGTTTTCAATATTAAATATTCTAATTGTCTACACATTCTGTAACTTTCATACTTGGGATGTGACATTCCTGTCACATTGACATTTCAGCTACAAAGCTATGTATTCTTAAAGGTTTAAAAAAAACCTGTTACATGTTTCTACAAAGATTAGCCTTCAGCATAATAAATAAAATCATACTGAACAGCCCAGTGTATGAAAGGATGAGACTCAAATGTGTCGATAGGAAAAGAAATATTAACACCTGCGAGAAGAGGTTCTAAATAACGTCACCTGTAACCAAACAGGAAACAGGGTTGTGTGTGGAGATTACAATGCTGTCTCACATTTCAAAGCGCACTCGTACTTTACTTACCAACAATGTTTTACACAGAATGAGAACTTGGAGATAGAGGATTTGCTTTATCAGTTTCAATCAATACAGGTGAATGCAAGAAGCAATTACAGAAGTGGCGGATTTATTTTGTTATTTAATATTGTGACAACGTGATGATAAAACACTGGAAATCTACACCAAAGGAAATCTTTAGCTCTTGGTCCCCTAGATTAACAAAAAGAAACACTTCCTGCAATCAAAAGGCCTGTCTCATGGGAAATAGGTACTCATGGATACAGAACTGTCTATAGATTGACAGAGGGGGAAGTTTTGTCCTCTTTAACCTGCAAATATTACATAGAAAAAAAAACATCCTTGGTGTGTCACATCAGTGCAACTGAAACATTTTACACCGTCAACAAACACCGTAGCTGATCTTCGTTATAAAACATGAAAAAGGAGACTGAGGATGGGCATAAATGTTCTCCAAAACAGTCAGAAAATATTTGTCAAGAAAATAAGATCTTTTCAGACAAAAGTAAAAGATTAACAGTACTTTGAGTAGCAACCATTTGTCATTCATGACTCTGAAAAGGCACTCAACATCTGAACACATGAACTAAGACTGATAAAGCCCGGCTTAAAAGCCTGTAGGTATCACCAGTATTGAACACTGAGGGAAAACCTATCTACCATGTACAATTACAATTTATTTTTTTATTACTATTTATTAGAGCAGAAGTTACAAACATGGGTAAGACTGTGTAATGAACGCAACATTATCACATTAATTTAGCACAGTGACATGTAATAAATAAAACACACTAAAATAAAAGCTGAAATAATCAGTGTTATTGAACTTAGAACTGGTCTTCCCTGTCTTGCTGAGGGACTTTGTCTAAAAGCAATTGTGTCTGTCCTCTAAATATAGCCAGCTGAATAAATATGGATATAATTCAAGCTCCTAGACCGTGTTTTCACAGTTTCACCTACATGCAGCACAAGTCTGACAACATTTCACAGTTCCTCTGGAAATTACTTGTAAGCAAACTCATACCAAACAGCGATCTCGCTACGTGTGCCTTCAAAATCTCGTGAAGAAGTTTTTCACCTGCAGATACGTGGGGACCGTAAGCACGCTGACAAGCACTGCCCTTTCACTACCTAACGTTCAGAACTTTGCTTAGACAACTGCTCAGGCTCCTGGGAGCACTACATGTAGTACAAGTTCAGTGAAATCCTTCCTCCCAAAGACCAGTATATTTTCAGAAACGCCTCTAGAGTTGAGTAGAAAACAAGCATTTTTACAGAAGATGGGATGGTTTTTTTCATATTTGGAAATTATTACTTCCAACAATTGAGTATAAATGTCCCCCACACCTTCCAGTCCCATCATTTTAACAGCCTGATTTGGGAGGCACTTCATATGCTTGCTCTAGGATTAACATAGCTATGTTTTTTCCAATGACTAATTATTAAATACTGTTACTTTGATATTTTCATGGTTCCCTACATTTAATCAGTGTATAACACTCCAAGATCTCAGTCTGTATCCTTTCAAATTCTTAGCAACTGGTCCATGAACGTTTGTCTGGCCCTGGGGAAAGTTTTGGTCTTCTGTTATCCAAAAGGCAAACACAGATTCTGGTTTTGTGGCTCACTACATCAGTTAGATACTGTAACCAAAGGAATTACCTAAGGAAAAAAAAAATAACAAAAAACAGCTCAGTATTTCATATACCTTTTAATGGTCAAAGGGCTTTCTTCTCCCACTTCTTTGTAAAAATTTGAGAGCTACTATATAGTAGTTGCTCAGCATCCTCTTCTGGGCTCCACTCCACAGAAAGTATCTGAGTAGGGGTTTGTCTGAATTATCTCAAGGGGAAATAGAGGGCATCCTCTGACATCTGCATCCACCTCTCTTCTCAATGTTAATTTCCTTTCATCTCCTGTGGATAAGTATATGAAAAAGTTATTTGAAATAAGTTCATTGGGAGGTGGGGAAGGACAGGTATGGGGAGGTGGCTGTAAGGTTTCCACCAATGAACAGAAAGCACAGTAAATCGTGAAAGGGCTGTGAGTAACAACAGCCAGAAAAGTAGCAATCCTGCACAGAGATCAGATGACTACTTATATATAAATTCACTAACATCAGACAGTACTTCCCAGCCAGCTGTACGTACCACACGTTGAGTTGCCTAACAACATTTCAGTCGTCTAAAGCAAGTTGAGCTGTCAGCATGCCTGCCTGCAATGAACAGAATGACCACCTATTTGCTAATGTCCATGACAGATACTTTGCTATCCATTAAGCAGACAAATTCTACCCTTCAACTGCAGCTGCACATAGTGTTGCTGAGCCAAACTGAACCAATCTTTAACTGCAGAAAAGTCATACTCCTTTTTTTATATCATGTTTATACTTTTTTAAAACTCTTTCTGAAACCAAAACCACCATTTATTGCTGTAAGAATCATGGCAACTAACCTCACCTGCCAGATACCTGTCAAATTCAGTCACCTTAGTTCTGAGGTCCCTCTTTCTCACCTGTCCTCTGGACGGTCTCCTGAAATGGTGAGCCATCGCGAGGGGTAACATCTGGTGCTGCCACGGTGGTGTGAAATGTCTTGAATTCCACTTTTTTGTGGAACATTTTCTTACATTTTCTTTGTATCTTTCTGAGCGACTCCAGCTGCATGCAACTGTCCATCTCTGAAAAGCCACATTCATCAGGTAAAATATTAGAAGAAAGCTTTTTTGGCTTTTTCTTTGTTATGTGAGCATTTCTCTCTTCCCTGGATTGTCTCTCACTTTTTTGTCCTTCATGCCTTAATTTACTACTAGACCTCCTGGACGACTTCTTAAGCTTACATTCACACTGCTTTGCCAAGCTCTCATGGACAGAATTAGAACAGAAGCTACATTTGCTGCTCTCCTTCTCTTGTGTTACATTTTTAAGGTAAACCAGTAATTTTCTTTTCCTGGTTCCTGCAGGCAAACATCCTTTATTGCAATTGCTGTAAATTTCTTCACACCTTCTTTCTGTTCTCATCGAGCTACTCTGTGCCTCTCTACTCTCCTCTGAATCACCGATCTCCTGCAACCAATCCTTCAATCTGCAAGCAGATGTATACATTTTGTATGGTACAGCACCTTCATTGCTACCATCCTCTTGTTTGAATTCCTTATCACGAGTAACAGCAGTGCAATCCAGAGAACTATTCAGTCCAGCATGTGGTAAGTTACCAACAGCGAGCATGTCATTCCTCTGCACTTGCATCGTTTTTGCAAGCTTATCCTCATAGACTTTTTCTTCTAACACTCTGCCTGTTGACTCAAGTTCCCCAACAGCGATCACCAGTCTATAATTATCATCGCTGCTGCAACTTCTCTTGTTCAGATTTTGTACAGGACTCGCTTCTCTGAAGCGCTGACCACGTTTGGTACTCAAGCTGATGTCAAAACCACTATCGTCATCAGACACTACTCTCTTCCACCAGGACTTGCTCGTGGTGTTTTTTGGCTCTAAGCAAACACGTGCATAGCCTGGTGTCTGATAGTAGTTCAGCAGATAATGGATGAATTCATCAGTCTCATAAACCTTTTGTTTTCTGCGACCATCTTCACGAGGCACTGTCTGCGTGTGAGCTACATTCCGAGTCGGGCAGGCCCCTCCACCGAGAGATTCGATGACCCTGCAGTCTTGCGTAACTGTGATCAGTAAAGACCCGCAGCCAAAGGAATCACACGCGTCCCCGCCAGGCAGCCCGTCAGGACTCGGGGCCGTAGAGGCATCATTTAAAATTGTCCTGACTATGTGACAAGTAGACGCATGGAAGTTTCTCACATCTCCTTCTTCACTACATAAGCTGCCACCTTTTTGACTTAATGGGCACTTAAACTTATGTTTCAACTCTTTGTGCGTATGATAACGGGAGTTAATCAGTTCCTGACGTAGGTCTTTTAAAGTGGTTTCAGAAGAGGAATCATCCTTCCTTACAGCCAATGAAGGATCCACTTTTTGACTTGCTGACTGCACAAAATCCTTCACATAAAATAAAATAAAAAAAAAATCAGGAAAATTATTACATACGTTTATTAGGTGCTATAAAGAGTGTTAAACTGCAAATGCATAGCAAGCAGTCCCACAGTCACAAGAATTACACAGGTAAGGGCTAAGTTTGGCTTAGTTCAGAGTTCAGTTGTACAATCTCCTATTCCTAAATTAGAACTAGAGATATCTGATCATCTCAGAAAGCTGCATTCTCAATTAAATAAGGAAGTGGTCCTTTCAACCAAAGCATCTATCTCACTGCAACTGCATAAAAAAATATTTATTCTTTGTTGGATCACAGCGCCACAACAACTAGTATTGCAAAAACCGGTAGAATTACTACAACTTCTGTGTATCAAATATTTTATTTAGAATAAATCACTTTCTTATCCATTTTTTTTAAATGGGTCCAAATACAACAAATCTAAAGCCTTCCAAGTGCCGAAACCAAGAAACTAGGGAAATATCACATTCGTAACTAAGGCAGCCACTGTCAGATGCCACGGGGCCCTAAAATTCATGCAGAATGGCAAGGGTAGCCTCTGACTTTAATACTTAGAAAATTAGAGTCCTTCAGAAATTTTTAACGTTAAGGATTAGGGAAAACATTCACTTGTTAAAAGCTGCAAGGAAATTTTTACTTAGGAAATACTGAAGACAAAGCCACGTTAGCACCCCTGAGAAATGAAAATCCCTGTTTTCATTTAAAACTTTTTTTTTTTTTTTTTTTTTTTTAGCTCAAGGCACTAAAAAAACCTCCAAATAAATCTGTGTGAAAACATTCAAATTTTTATCATTCCTCTGCTGGCTTTCTCAAGCCATTAGCTGAATCAAACTGGAATAATACTGATAGCTTAGTCTTGGCCACAAAGGAGAGGCTCCTAGAAATGCAGCTGGCATCACCCATGTAGATTTAAACCTCTTGCTTGCAGACCTGACACTAAAACAAGCAGAGATAGCATCATTTGCATCCCCGCCCTGAAACTCCTTGTTTGCCATACTGGCTTGAGTGTAACAGAGCTGATACAGCCCTGCCAACCCTATTTTTAATCAGTAATTACAAGCCCTCGAACAAGTATCAAAGGCAGAGTTTCTGGGTGAAAGCTCTCAGGGCATGACCGAGAGCAGATTGTGACAAGACTTAGACCTCAGGCCTTCTCAGTGTTCAGTCAGTCCCCAGACATTGTTCTGAATAGCACCACAACATCCAATGTCTACTGAATTATCCAAGCTCTAATAAATATCCTTCAAAATTTAAAATATGTTTTAAAATAGTCTTACTTTCACACGGTTTAACAGCACTGTAAGCAGTCTGACAGACTCCACTCTTCTCTGAGCTAGCAGGGACTTCCTTTCTTCCCATTCAGGCATATTCTCTGGCCACTGCTGTTCTTCAGCTGGTACTTTCTGCTGCTTTGGGGGATGTTTCTCATCTCCATCTATCTGCCTCTCTTCTCTCCTCTCCTCTCGAGCTTAGCTGTCTTTTTTCTCTCTTGAACTTCTTTTCATCACCACGTCTTTTTCTAGGTAATTATCAATATGGGACAATTTAGATGACACTTATTTTCCATTTTGAGTCCTGGGGAATTGGATGCATGTCTTTGAAGTGCTAATAATAAGCAACCAGTCACCAAGAATCTGCATGTGGCTAACAAGAAATTGTGTTTGTTAGAATAACATGTTTAAAACACACTGGCACACAGATGCCTTGCATCCAACCAATTGCACACGCTTGGAAAGTTCTTTGTCTCTTCAAATGGTTTGTATTCTAGGGTTTCTTTTAAAAGCACTGTCAAGACAACAGAGTCACATCAATGTTTGTCTCCAAGTACACAAAGAGAAACTAATCACTTGGATCTAATTCTTAAGTTCATAAATGTCCCCTAATGCCGAGCACGAGGGTCCCATTTAAGAGATACAACAAGACTAACACAGGGACGTTTCCGTTATCGCTGAGCCGTGCTCATACAGAGCTGAGGCCTCTCCTGCTCCTCAGCCCACCCCACCAGCGAGGGGGCTGGGGGCGCACAAGGCGTGGGGAGGGGACACAGCCTGGACAGCTGCCCCCAACTGACCCACGGGTTGTCCCAGCCCCTGGGCCGTCACGCTCCGCACACAGGGCTGGGCACGGTCACAGGGACGGCGTTGGTCTTCCCAAGCCACCGCGGCCCGTGCTGGAGCCCGGCTTCCCTGGGGACGGCTGAACACCCGCCTGCCCGTGGGGAGCAGGAATGAATCCCTTGGTTTGCTCGGAGTGCATGTGTGGCTTTTGCTTTGCCCATTAAACTGTCCTTATCTCAACCCACGAGTTTTCTCACTTTTACCTTCCTGATTCTCTCCTCCATCCCACCAGGTGAGTGGGAGCGAGCAGCTGAGTGGGGCTTGGTTGCTGGCTGGGGTTAAACCGTGACAGCCTGTCACTACTTTTTGGAAACCTTGTCCTGTAGAAAGCAGATTCCTTAGTGGAACCAACATGACACATTACAGAAAACTCCAGAAAATTCGAGGAACAAAGTGCTCACACAAAGAAGTGTTTAAATGTATTTTTTTTTGTATTTTGAATAAGATGGTATTAATGGAAACATAGCAATGTTTTCAGGGATCTAGCATTATAGTCAGTATGCTCCAAATTCTAACTGTTGGGGGTTTTTTAGACATGAAGGTAGGTAACAAGATTACTAGTGACAGCTTAGTATGACCTTCCAGTCAACTGGGAGGCACCTAGAAATGCATATCAGATTAATTTTACTTCAGGGCATAAAGACATTAATTTGTGATGTTGCAACATAGAGCAATACAAAAAGCCCACATGCAGAATCTTAAGCACTGAAGCCTCAATGCAATTTGAGAGCAACAGCTCTCTGATTTCACTCCAGGCCGACAAAATCATAGAAGAACACAATCTGAAAGGGACCTCAGGATGTCTCTAGTACAACCTTTCTCATAACCCAGACTGTCCCCCCAACATCCATTCTGTGTAAACACAGAATTATCATGATGCTTTTCTTTCCAACAGTAAAAAATAAATAAAAAACACATAGTGCTGCTTCAAGTTCTCCAAATTCTGTTTCCTCAAAGCCTAGATTTTTGTAGTAGCCACTCTTGCTGGATTTTACTTGGTATGAGATAGCATAACAAATCTCAAGAAAATGGGATAGTCTCTAAAAACACTCTCACCTTTCAATACCCTCTCTTTATGTTCCCCCTTTTTCAAATGTGCTCCTGTTCTTGCCGCTTTAGTTTTTCCAGGTTTCTCTTTCTGACGGTTCCTTCACTAAAAAGTCTGGTTGTATCAAAAGTCACCTGTCACAGAAGAAGCAAAATCAGACTTAGCAGTGCAGTTTGCCATGTATTTATACAAACACAGACAAGCTGCTGAGCAAATGACAGACCCTAGGTGACTACCAGACACTACTAGAGCCCTGAGAATGTGTCTCTAGCCTGGCACGCTAGAACATCTCTTCTGAAGCTCACAGTGGTCGTCAATGAAGCTGAAACACTCCACTACCAAATGCTTCCTCCTGCTGTGGCATGAGGGACTCACAATCTGACATCATACCTTTGTCCAAGCCCGTTCCTGGCATGCTCTTCTGGGGACTCAAAGTTCAGTATGTTCAGCAGAGCATTCCTAGCTCCAGGATTCGTACGGTTCTGTCAAAATTAGAGTTCACTGACTCTTAGAGCAACATCTTTTGGATCAAATGCTTGCTTGCTTAAAAAATTATTAATTCTGCTGATGAGTGCTGCATGTAATCAGCTCCAAATACCCAAATGTGAGCATGTTAAAACGAAACACTGAAGAAATTCCGTAAAGGTCTATCTACACTGAAAAAGTAAGTAATATTTCAAGCACAGAGGTATATTTTTAGAGTCATAGTTTAGAAATTACCCACTGGGAAAAAGTCCCAAACCAAGCTAAACCCTAATAAGTACTCAGAGAGGTAAGCTATCAAGCCGCTGAAATTAAACTTATAGATTCTAAGTTTTCTTTTATAATGCTACACTAAGCACAGTACTTAAATGGATGCATCTCACAGCATACTTAAGAAAAAAAAATATAAAGAGAAGGTATCCTTTACTCGCCAAGAACCACCTAAATCAAAGCAGCTGCTGCACCAAAGTGTGCTTAACAATAAGAAACCAACTATCTTTCAAAGAGTCTCACCAGCTCCTGAGATCATCTCCCAGTTTCAGAGCCAACCACACTGAAAATATTTACAACTTGCATCTTACCCACACCAATATTTTAAGAAATCAAAACAGTAAAATACTGGGATTTGACTGAAGGGCTTGTCCAGATACATGAACTTCATATATCAGTATCTCTATATTCAATACAATCAGTATCTCTATATTCAATACAGGATAATCATAAGGCTTTTCCCACCACATGCTTAAGTGTCCAAAAAGTTCACAGAGAGGTTTCCTCTGGTTATCAAGGCTTCTCAGGCCTAGCTTTAAAGAAAAAAAGAGCAGAAGTTGACCAGCCACCATCTGTGCCAGTCTCTTCCACAAAATCTCAGCAGCTAGTAACAAATAAAGGTTAACGATTTTAATGCTGCTTGTATGTTATATTATCCTAACATAAATACAGATTAAACCAAGGAAGAAAAAAAAAAAAAGAGAGAAAGATACAGATCATAATCTCCTGCCCGAACACAAGGAATGACTTATTAGAGAGCAGCATAGGGGAAAGGGACCTGGGAGTCTTGGTGGACAGCAGGATGATCATGAGCCAGCACTGTGCCCTTGTGGCCAGGAAGGCCAATGGCATCCTGGGGTGTATTAGAAGAGGGGTGGTTAGTAGGTCGAGAGAGGTTCTCCTTCCCCTCTACTCTGCCCTGGTGAGACCCCATCTGGAATATTGTGTCCAGTTCTGGGCCCCTCAGCTCAAGAAAGACAGGGAACTGCTGGAGAGAGTCCAGTACAGGGCAACTAGGATGATTAAGGGAGTGGAGCATCTCCCTTACGAGGAAAGACTGAGGGAGCTGGGGCTCTTTAGTTTGGAGAAGAGGAGACTGAGGGGTGACCTCATTAATGTTTACAAATATATCAAGGGTGAGTGTCACGAGGATGGAGCCAGGCTCTTCTCGGTGACAACCACTGATAGGACAAGGGGTAATGGGCTGAAATTGGAACATAAGAGGTTCCGCTTAAACTCGAGAAGAAACTTCTCAGTGAGGGTGACGGAACACTGGAATGGGCTGCCCAGAGAGGTTGTGGAGTCTCCTTATCTGGAGACATTCAAGACCCGCCTGGACACGTTCCTGTGTAGCATTATCGAGGCGTTCCTGCTCTGGCAGGGGGATTGGACTTGATGATCTTTCGAGGTCCCTTCCAATCCCTGACATTCTGTGATTCTGTGATACACATACACAGAGAACTGCAGGAGGGCCACATAAAAGCTTCCACCAAAGCAACATGACAAAAGTCTATAAGATGATTGTCATGGGTTTAAAAACTATACTGCCATTATTTGAAAAGAATCTGTTTGCCTTCAAATATAGGAATCTACAGGGGAAGATAAGTGCAGTGCAAGATGCTATCTAGTAAAGAAGGCAACTATATTTTATTCACAACGATTCTAAGGAAAAAAACAAAACATGTACTGAAAAGCCAAAAAAACAAAAACAAACTCCAACAACGCAGGAATCTTTGGAAGCAGCAGCTGTAGCACAAACTGCAGCACTGAACTGCTCCTGTTAAGGAACTGCTGCCAAATGCACTCAGGAATTAACCACAGCTTTGTCAGGCAAGGCTGAATATCTGGGGATTAATCTCTGAATACAGCCCTGTATACATATAGACATACTTTCAGTATCTCACATAAGCAAAGGGGATACACTCAAGAACTTACTACAAAGCCAAAAAAGGGAGTAGTCTCTAGAATCCTTTCTGCCCACGCTGCATTAAGATAAAGAGCTTCCTAAAGTTATCAATGTTAGTATCAAAGTTACCTATGTTAGTATCAACTACACCTTCTCCATCACAATAAGATGCATCAGATTAAAAAAAATCCAGGACCCTGCTGTTGAAACCTGTGGAGACATGAAAGTCAAGCTTGAAGAAGAGCTGGTGCTCCCAAAAGCTTGCTCTATTTTGCAAGTACATCTTCTATTAAGCCAACTGATATTATCCTTGTCCTTGCAAATAATTCTTCACTTATATCCTTACACTGTCATAGCTGCAACCATGTTCCTACCACTGCAGTAAATCTAAAAGCAAGCTCAGAAGTCTCTTTATGGAGCTGAGTAAGCCATAGTGGTTTCCCAGCACAGATCATGACTCTCGCTCTTCCCCTCTCTTTCTCACAGCCAGGATCTCTTCAACCATCAGAAATGTATTTCTCATCACCTAACTGCATAGAAAGCGTAGAATTATTTGCTGGCTGATCCACTGGCATGCTGCTGAGCAGCATGGCCTTTTGGAACCAACTCCGACATTAACAAGCTGCTACACTAACTTCAGGTTTTAACAGTTCCAACTGACCAATCACAAGGAAATCTGACATTCAAGCCCTTTACCAAATTATTATTTCCTTTTACTCATTCTGCCACAGTTAGAACAACAGGAACGCAGTTGCTCTCCCACTGGGGTTTACTACGATAACTGCAGTCTGAACTGTCCTTTGCTACCTGTGTGCCTTTCTTCTGTGATCACGTGTTCCAGTAAGTCCAGAATCATAGAAGGCTTTGGGTTGGAAGGGACTTTGAAAGATCATCTAGTCCAACCCCCAAGCCCGATACATACTCAAAATTTTAAAAAGTGTTAGTTAAGTGTATAAAAAGGAACCACAATACTGACCTGGAACTCTACAGATCTGTGCTAAACTCCCAGGTCTGCTGAGGAATTCCTGTGAAACTCAGCAACTTCTGATGTCTTAGGGGCCTAAAATAATACAGTATTTTAGAACAGATTCAAGCTGATCAGGACCACAGCAGACCCACACATCAGATCACTTACTCTGGCCTGTGCTAATCGTACCAGGCTAAAGCATCTCTTCCAGGAAGGCACCTGGCTCTGGTTTGAAAACACAATATGAAAACCCTCAGGCAGTTTGTTGTATTTTTAATTCACTCACTGATTGAAATGGAAGCCACTTCTAGATACTGATTTTTTGTAGACCTTCCTCTACAAAATTCACATCCTTTCAGCATCTACATGGTTTTGTGGTTTTTTTTTTCCTCTCCTTACTTTCTATAATCCAGGTGGTCTTTCAGGCATCTTATAAAAAACACATAGCTTGAGCTCTTTGAGGGCTCTCTCAGAGTCCCTCCTTGTGAGGCACTTTCTCTAGCCCCTGAGTAATTTTTATTGCAATATTCTAACACTCGCCAACGTAAAACATTTGAATCCCAAACCTGCACACAGTATTAATTTGGTCAGTGCCATAACACAGTGAATTAACTCCTTTAAGTCTACTTTCTATCACCACTCCCCACAACACTGCAATGGAAATCCAATCTGTTACTAATGTACCACAATAATGGCTTCATAGACTTAAAGAAAACCAAGAAGATAAACCAGTAACTCTGCAATTGTTTTTCTGAATATCTGCATGATCCTTTTTACACTGACTAAATTATCTTAGAACACCCTAAAATATGCCACCCAAGTTCATACTTTAAAAGAAAATTAGACTTTAGGAAAACATTAGCAGTCTGGCAATACGTAACCTGAAATACCCTTAGAGTCTATATAAGCAAAATACAAGTAGTGAGAATAATTTGTTCCAGTGGTGCCCCTCACATTTGCTCACAGTACCACTAGCTCAAACAGCTCTTACCACCCCCAGTTTCCCAGTTGGTCACTCAGACCAAGCCCTGGGCCATCACAACTGTTTGAGACCGTAACATCAACTAGGTCAGGAAAGAGACCTCGCTTGGGGGGAAATCACGGTATTTTGCCAGGTTACTGTTCAAGGCAGCTGTGCACAACACAGCCCTCGAACAGTTCCACCAGCAGAGCCAAAGGGGAGCTTGAGACAGAGGAAATTATTCCACAGAGGTGGTTGTGCAAGAATACCTCTGAGCCCACGGCGATGTGGCAAGCACACGTATCGATCCATAGCAGCAAAAAAAGCCTACCAGGCAGGGAAAAGCATTTACCAGAGTGAGTCAGCTGGGGAAGTTGAAACTAGAGGTTTAAACAAATTTTCAACTGGCACGACTAGTTTATTCAGCTTGTTTTGCACAAAACTAAGTGAAAAGGAGAGATCAGACAATGGTTTGGGTTGGAAGGGACCTTAAAGATCATCGAGTTCCAGCCTCCTGCCACGGGCAGGGACAACTCCCACTGGCCCAGGCTGCGCAAAGCCCCGACCAGCCTGGCCTTGGGCACTCCCAGGGATGAGGCATCCACAGCCTCTCCGGGCAACCTGTTCCAGTGTCTCACCGCCCTCACAGCGAAGAATTTTGTCCTAATATCTAATCCAAATCCGCCCTCTTGCAGTTTGAAGCCATAACCCCTTCTCCTATCCCTACCTTCCCCAATGACGAGTCCCTCCCCAGCTTTCCCGTGGGCTCCCTCCAAGCACTGCGTGGCCGCTCTAAGGTCTCCCAGGAGCCTTCTCTTCTCCAGGCTGAACAACCCCAACTCTCCCGGCCTGTCCTCCTACCAGAGGTGCTCCCAGCCCCCCCCCCCCGATCGTCTCCATGGCCTCCTCTGGGCCTGCTCCAACAGGTCCTTACGCTGGAGGCCCCAGAGCTGAGCACGGCCGCTCACACAAATGGGCAATAAAAGGGGCGTTTGGCAGCTAACTCTCCCGGCGCCACTGCTCCGTGCTGCGTGTTTCCAGGTGGGGATAAAGAAAACCGCGAGACACCCCCATCTCTACGGATGCAGCTGCCGAAAGGCCGCGGTCCCGCTCTCCGGCGGAAGGCGCTCGAGGTTCAGCGGGATCAGCGGGCGCCGGCCGAGAGCAGCACCGCGGGCACGGCCCGGGAGGCGGCTTCAACGGGAACTGGCAGACGGAGGCGGCGGCAGGGCCCGGCCCGGTCTCCTGCCGGTCAACGAGCCCTGGTGAGGGAGAGAGGCAGCCGCCCCCCCGCAGCCGAGACCCGCTCCGGGCTGCCGGAGCGCCGCTGCGGCCGCACAGCGGCAGGGTCAGGGAGCACCGCGGTGCCCACCGACGCGGGGTGACGTTCCCCCGGCCGAGCCCGCCGCTGCCCCGGCAGCCAGAGGGGAGGGCCGGCCCGCCCGAGCCGAGCCCGACCCCAGCGGCAGGTCCGAGGCTGCCCCGGTGGGCGCGGACCAGGCCCGGCAGGCACAGCGGGGGGTCGCGGCCGCTCCCAGGCGCCGCAGGCTGCGGCGCGCTCCGCCGGCCCGGCTGCTTCCGCCGCAGGCACGGGCCACCGAGCCCAGCCGCCCGCCCCGCCCCACCAGCGCCTCCCGCAGGCCGCGGCGGGCCGGCTCCCCTTACCCCTCCGGCCGCCTCCGCAGCCTCCGGCCGCCCTCCCCGCCGCCAGCCCGGGCGGAGCGCGGCGCACGCTGGGCAGCGGCGGGGGACCCGCCTCCGGGGCGCGGCCCGGCACCGCCTGCTCCTCCCGCTTCCCGGAGCCCAGCTGGCGGCCGCGGGGCGCGGCTGCTCCCCTCGGCCCCGGGCGCGGAGGTGGTGGTCGTAGCCACGGGGGCGATTTTGTGGCGGCGAAAGGGCGCAGCTGTCGGGTGTTGCAGGGATTTCATGGGTGTCTTTGAGGAAGGATTCGCGAAGCGGGGCAGCGCGGAGGCCCAGGAGCTGCCGGCGGCTCTGCGGGCCGCGGCTCCCACCCGGCGCTTTGCCCCGCTGAGGGCCCGCACGGTGGAGGCCGTGGTTGGCCGGTGCTCCCGCCACCGGTGTCTGCCTGCTGCCGGGCGCCTTCGGCCTGTGGCCATCGTGCTTGTGCATTGTCTTAGAAAAAAACACCAAAAAAAATGGATAAAGAGTTACTTGGAGTTGCGGTGGGAAGGCCTTAATTACAGGGAAGGCCTAATGACAAGGGTGTGATGCTACACCGTGTTTTCCCTCGTCCTGTGACAAAGGTAGCTCATCCAGCACTGCTTCATCTGAGCAATGCGTGAAGATTAACGCCGCCTTTTCCCTGGGTTTAGTACTGGCTGGTACGTGTTTAACCAGCGGGGACACGGGGCTGCTGTCTCGTAGCTGTCAGCTCCCAGGCGCTTCACCACGGCGCTCCTGAAGGTACCGTCTGTGCTTCGACACGCTCGACTGTTCTTACTTTAAGGCCCCCAAGGGAATTCATTTTAGGGCCATCACTGACTCAAACAGCCCTTCAGTTTTCATTGGTTTTTTGTGTGTCTTGCAATCTTCCAAACACACCTCTAATCATTGGATGTCCTTTGGTCATAGGGTGCACACAAGGCTGGGCCGCAGGCAGTACCGAGCACCCCGTTCCTCAGACGGTCTGATGGCTACGTATGCAATTACAGCCCGAGAACCATTGTCACAGGTACGCTTAGCGTGGGAGTCATTCCTGTTACAATTTTGTGTGTCATGCCAAAAACCATGTCTGCGTTTCCTCACTATACAGGTTGATGCAGTAAGATTCTACCTGTATCTACAAACGTTTCTTGGGTCTAGTTGGCTTCTCCACAGTTGTTGGTTCACCTTGCATTAGGAAGGTTTCCTAGGAGTCTCTTATATACTGGTACTGGTTTGCATTTTTCTTTATCTTATAAGATAAAATTGTGTTTTGATGGTACGAAAGGTTACATTTCAAAGATTGTATCTCCAAGTTACATGATTTTCTTCCTTTCTACACATACTTTTCCAAACCCAAACAAGCAAACTGGAATTTGAGATCAGTTTGCAGCTGCAGGGTCATTATATTCATCTACTCCATACCTGCTGCTTTTCCAAAGATGCAGTAAGTTGAGAAACTTTAATGTTTTCATTCATAAATAAAAGGCTTAATGTAGCCATACAAAACCTTTTCTTTCAAGATCTGAGAGTGGGATACAGAAATAGGAGACTATGCTGTTAATATTTTGGTTTTCCTATTATGAGAGGGGTTACACCAAAAGTATATTTCCATTTTCTAATTTCATTGGCAATTATTTTGTAATAATGAAATTACAAACAACTAATAAGAGTTTAAATTTTCTGTGTTGAGCTCTGTTAAACTCTACCACAAATATCTAATTTTCTCGTTGCCAGGGCAATGGTTTTGAGGCTTTGGTTTCATTTTCTTAGGCTTGTGACTGGCATGAGTATGCTGTCTTCCTTTTTAAGCACAATACGTTCCAGGCAACACTGTCACATCTTAGCACCTCTGCTACCAGAGGTACTAACAGACACAAATATATAAAAAGCTCAAACTCAGTCACCTAGTTACAGAAAACCCCCCACCTTTCTTACCCTTAATTAAGCGAGTTATATGTAAATACAATCTATTTTATATCCTGTATTTCAGGGAGCAAACTACTAGAAACTGCAATTGCAGAATGTCCTGCTTACTAGGATCGTGCAGGTTACTGGAGCAGTATGGTGAGTTACTCTGTGAATGAACAGTAAATTCTATGTCCTCTGGCAAAGGACACAGGGAAGACCGATGTTAAGGAAATGGCTCTGGCAATCTTCTCACGCTTAGAAGTGCTATGTCATATTAATTAAAAGTGCCATGTCTTATTAATTAAAAGTGCCACATCCAAAACTGATAAAAGGATGATTCACTTTTACACAGTGGCTGAAGGAACTGATTCACTCTTACACGGTGAATAATAAAACTATGGAAATCATTGCTGTAAAAAAATCTGAGACTGAGCACCTTGCTTCAGAAGTGGGTTTGATGTTTCTAGAGCCAAAAAGAAAATACAGAATTGTTTTGAAGATACAATTTTGAGCCTGTATTTGCTATCTCATTTTATGCAAAAGATAAAACATCTGAGACATTTGGAAGAGATTGAGAGTGACGTAATTATCCCACATGTCCCTCTTGCAGAGTAGTTGCACTTCTCTCTGCAATGGGAAGGTTTCTAGGCTTTATCCCACTTGTTACCTACCTAGATTGTGCAGACCCCAGATTTGCTCTACTCTTGCGAAAACTTTATTCTTAAAACTGGACAGCAAGGAAAGGTGAAACCTTGCCTGCACAAGTCATGTGATGTCTTCAGAAATCAATTTAGGGAAAATTAGTGCAAAGGTCTGTGTAGAGCCAGCTCATTTTTTTTTATTCTGGGTTTATTCTCATTTAGCTAAAGTGGATTTGAAGTAAAACGATCAAAAATTAATGCACAGGAGTGGTCACACACAAACTGCAATATCATAAACTGCTGCATTTCAAATGGGTTTGATTTAAAGCCTGGAAACCAATGCACATAGATAAGCTTCAGGAATAGCTTGGGGAGGAAGATGGCTGGAAGAAGCTTTGGGCATGAAGCTTCTTTAAGTATGTGCAAGTAAGAATCTTGGCTGTGGTTCTGCTTGTGGCTCGGTAACATCATCCCAGGAATTACGTCTGGATGTTACGTACTGCTCAAGTAATTTACAACCTAAGATAACTTTCCATATTGAGACTATGTACCTCTCTACCTGTAGGATGTACAGTCTGTAGGAAAAATCGAACCTCCATCTTGTAGTTAATTTTGAACTAGAACAGAGACCTGTTCCAAGGGACAGTAAGAAACTTGCACAGTTTTGTTTCAGAAATCACAGTGATACAACCTTGCTCACTGCAGATGGCTGTCATTGCACATTTGACTCATGAAACCAATTTGTGGACTGCTGAAATGTTCTTTCCCTACATACCGATGGGGTCAGTTGCTGAGTGAGAAGCAGCTCACCTACACAACCACTTCTCGCCTGAAACAGCTGAATGATACCAGCTTTTCCCTGTTCTCAGTACTAGCCTGTATGGGTTGATCACTGGCTTGCTGCACAGAAAACTTGTTGAACTTAAATTTCTTTAAGGTAATATTAAAAAGTATTGGGTTGTGTTTTGGTTTGTTTTTTTAACATGTTTAACTTCCTTCCCAGGAATTTCTAATCAGTCTTTATGAGTGGGTGGTTTTGCTTAGAGTGGATGATATTGCTTAGAGAATATTAAAAAAAAAAAAAAAAATTCTTAGTCCAACAGATAAGTTTTGGCTGTAAGGAGAATTAGTTTTCCAGAACATAAGCTGTCTAAGCCAGAGGAAATACAATCATTTATACAGGAAGTCCAGAATACACAATCCTTCTTAATATAATTCTGTTTTATAACATTTCTGAGCTATGCTTAGAATGCATGTCAGTGGCATTAATTCTGACATGAGCTTTTTGTTATAGATGTAGAAATTGAAGAAGTTTCTTGGGTGCTTCCTTTTTCGAAACCTTGCTTTACAACCAGCAAGGCCAGCTGGCAACGAGAATCATTCTCTGTCTGAGGCAGGCAGACTCATGATTAAGCCACAGGAGTGGGGGTGCAAGGTTCTATTTCTGGCTTGATCGCAGACGTCCTGGGTTATCAGGGGCAAATCTGCAAATTTCCACACTCAGTCATACGGACGAGTCAACTACGTGCTGGAGTGGCTTCTCCTCTCACCACCAGTGAAGGAATGGACCAAGAACGTCTCCAGCAAATGTCCTGGAAGGCCGTGGTGACTGAACACCTCAGAGCAGTGCAGAATTTAGAGCTTTTCTAACTCGTAAGTGGGGATGGCACAGGCAGAAAAGTGGATTCTGTGGCAGCCTTGTTCATTCTCCCTCCCTGATGTCAGAAGTTTCCCATGAGACTTTATATCTTGTTAAGTATTGACGTGCCCACGGAAGACAGTGGCGACGCAGAACGGAATTTAATTTAGGAAATTACAGCAATCTCCAACACCACCTTTACTAGTAAAACCAGCATGTGACAGATTCAGATGTTAGTCACAACTGTATTATCCTGAAGCAATTCATTGATAGTGACCAAACTATTTGCAGAGTTAAAAAGAAAAACAAAGCCAATCCAGAAGTTGATATTTTCACTGCAAGGGTGTCTGAAGCAAATTTAAAAAATGGCATAACTGATTAGAAGGTGTCAATATACGAATGACTAAAGAATTAACTAGGAGCTACTATAAAGAGTGTACTTTGTTCTTTATTAAATACAACTATGCAAGACAAAGGATAAAACACACAGTGATCTTCTAGGAAAAAAAGTTATGTTTAGTTCTTACAAAGCGCTGGACTGCGTAAAATGTATGTTCAGTGGAATTCAGTCTCCAACTGTAATAAAGATATATTTTAACATGAATAGCAAAATAGACAAAAGAAAATCAGCTCCCTCGGAGAGTTCACTTGCTCTGGTTGTTTTTGCAGTGATAGGTTTTGAGATACAGGCAACTAGGTAGAACTAAACAATATAAACTTGGTTGGGCTGGTAGAAACAATGAAAAGAGGGTACAATTTAAAGTAGTAATTTCCAGTAATCTTAGATTCTGCTAGTGACACCTTTTTTTTTTCGTAAATTATTTTTTTCTAAATGACTGGTTTTATGTAGGCAGGTCCTTCTACACAGGAGAAAAATTAACAACAAACACCATCCACCATCTTCATAGAATCACAGAATCCCAGGTTGGGAGGGACTTCAAGGATCATAGAATCATAGAATGATTTGGGTTGAAGGCACCTCAAAGATCATCTAGTTCCAGCCCCCCTGCCATGGCAGGGACATCTCCCACTAGGTCAGGTTGCTCAGGGCTCCATCCAGCCTGGCCTTGAACACTGCCAGGGATGGAGCATCCACGACCTCCCTGGGCAACCTGTGCCAGTGCCCTGGTCCAACCTTTCTTGTCAAAAGCACGTTCTACACAAGATGGCCCAGCACCCTGTCCAGACAAATCTTAAGTGTCCAATGTTGGGGAATCCACCATTTTCCTGGGAAGATTATTCCAATGGCTGATCGTTACATGAAAAATTTTCCACTTGTGTTCAGTCGGAATCTCTCCAGGAGTAACTTGTACCTGTTACCCCTCATCTTTTCCACGTGATTCCTTGTGAAAAGGGAGTAATTTTCTTTGCAGCTGCCCTTTAAATACTGGAACATGGTGGTAAGGTCTCCCCTAAGCCTTCTTTTCTCAAGGCTGAACGAACTCAGCTCTCTCAGCCTTTCCTCATGCAGGCTTCCCAGTCCTTGGATCATCTGTGAGGCCCTTTTCAGGACCCTCTCCAGGCTGTACACATTTTTTTTTGCATAGCAGGGACCAAAACTGAAGACAGTATTCGAGGTGTAGCCTGACCAGCACTGAGGGGAGTGGGATTGTGACTTCTTTATCTCTGCTAGTGATGCCTCTGTTGATGCAACCCAGCATCACATTGGCTTTCTTTGCCGCAGCAGCACCCTGTTCACTCCTATTGAGCTTGTCCACTAGCACCCCAAGGTCCCATTTCACAGAGCTGCTCCCCAGCCGGTGCTGCACTCCTGGATCGTGTTTTCCCAGAACTTTGTTGAACTTCTTCACAGATTAGATTGTGCTGTGGAAGGCTGAGCTCATCTGCTGATTCATTTCGTCAGCCTGAACAAGTACGTAAAAACTCAACCAGAAATGAGTAATGGAAATGGGAAGACTGGATGGAAAAAAAACTCTGTGCTCGAGAAGAATCTTAAGGTGAGGCTTGTCTTGTGCAGAGGCAAATCCCTAGTAGAAGTATCACTCTTTTATAAAGTATTCTGCTTCCAAGCAGTTTAATGTCCAGCAAGTTCACACCCATTTATTCTTGTTTTGAATTTTTCTTTTAAACAGTTGAGTTTTTTCTCTTTGCTGGTGATTAAACACTTTCTTCCTTAGCAAGCCCCATTGCGGCAGGACAAGGGGCAATAGTTTTAAACTAAAAGAGTGCAGATTTAGAATGGGTATAATGAAGAAATTTTTTACAATGAGGGTGGTAAAACACTGGTACAGGTTGCCCAGAGAGGTGGTGGAGGCCCCATCCCTGGAGGCATTCAAGGTCAGGCTGGATGGGGCTCTGAGCAACCTGACCGAGTTAAAGATGTCCCTGCTCCCTGCAGGGGGGTTGGACTAGATTGCCTTTACAGGTCCCTCCCAGCCCAAAACATTCTATGATTCAGTGAACTAGGCCGTAAATTCCTGGCAAATAGAGAGATGTCTCCTAGTTCTTTCCTTGTTTTGGGAATACTCCACTGGACCAGCAGCAGAACATTCTTGCCAAAGGGGAGCTGGGGGACATCTTCTTACGCTGTTTTGTGGGACGCACTGTAAACAGGTACTGAATGGAGGCTAATTAAGGATTCAGTTTGGCTTTTTTGTTCACTTTTTGAGGTATTTTTTATATTACAACAAACAAAGCAGACATCTCGTTTTGGAGCAAATCCCTGTTACTGCCTTCTCGTTCCCTCCCCGCCGCACGGACCCGGTCACTCCCGGCCTCCTTCCCGCCTTCCCCCCGCCCGTGCCTTTCCCCCCGTTTCCCTGGTAACACACCAACAAAACCTGACCTCACCCGCCTCCTAAACCTCGTCAACGATGTTTACTCAGCTCCTCACATCCGGCACCGACGCATACGGCTTCAGAAGGAGACCTCGTTGCTGCGGGACCGGCGGCTTTGGCCGCCGCTCTGCGAAACCAACGGGAACGGCCGGAGCCGCTCCCGCCCGCCGCGCGCTCACCGGGGGCGGGGCTGGCGCGGGGAGGGGGTGGGGTCCGCATCACGGCGCCCTCCGCCGGCCGAGGCTGGCGGCGCTGTCCTCCGCCTTGAGTGCGCCCCGCCCCGCCCCGCCGGGCCGGCCCGAGCCGAACCGGGCCGGGCGGAGTAGAGCACAGCCGAAGCGGGCCGAGCCGCTCCGCGCCGCCGTGGCGGTGAGCGGCCATGGCAACCTGGCGGCGGGACGGGCGTGTGACCGCCGTGCAGCGGCTGGGCTGCGCCGGGCTGGCGGGAGCGCTGAGCCTCAGCCTGACGGCGCCGCTGGAGCTGCTGACGGTGCTGGCGCAGGTGGGGACTTGGCATTGCCGGCGGGGGCTCCGCGGCGCCGGGAGAAGCCTGTGCCGCGCCGAGGGCGTGCGGGCCCTCTGGAAGGGGAACCTCACCGCCTGCCTGCGCCTCTTCCCCTACAGCGCGCTGCAGCTCGCCGCCTCCCGCCGGTAAGCGAGGGGCCCTGGCCGGGCCTGGGGGCGGGGGGTGCGCGCTCCCGCCGCCCTCCGTGGCCGTTCCCCGCGAGGAGGGGCTGGAAGGCGGCGGCCTCGGGGTGTGTTCCACGTCTCGGCCTCGGCCGGGGGGTCGCTGCTTGTGCGCCCCCGCTCCCCAGAGACGCGTAGCCCGGCCGGCAGCTTCGTTTATTCTGTTTATTTAGCGCGGAGCAGCTCTTCGCGCCCGGTGATAGACGGGAGCTGCTCGGTCCGGGGCTGTCGCTCGGCTGGTGCGCGGCTGACGGGCGGCTGAGCCCCCCTGCTCGGCTGAGCCCCCCCTGCTCGGCCTGGGCCCTTCAGAAATGAAGCTGCGGCGCGACCGACAAATGCGACTGTGACATCCGTTCTTTGCAGGCGCTTTATTTGATTCATTTATGCACTGTCAGTATTTGTATTGTTTGTATCAAAGGAAATAACGGAATCGTAATTCGAATCTTGTACCTGTTATGTAGCAGTTGTTCCACAAATCTGATCAGTTCTGAAGTCAACATGTGACATGGGTTGTTTTAAGATCTTGTTTCGGGTGATACCTGGGCCTGATATGAAGGGAAACGCTGGCAGCGCTGCAGCAGGACCAACCCAGAGCAGCGCTGGCTGAGCCGTGCCCCGGGATCCCCTTTTGCTGCCGGCGTCTTTCAGCCTCGGAAGGGAGCGCCTGACTGCTCGCACGCACCAGCATGTTTTGCCGCTTCGAGGGTTGGGTTTCTATCTTTTTTTTTTTTATTGAGGTCAGCTGTGTGCGCATGGTATGCACTTGACATTTCCACCCAGCTGGGCGATGGGTTATTCCAGTTCATGGGCTGCGCTGGGTGGAGAGAAGTGTGGGCTCAGCCCGCGCCGGCCAATCCACCCGAGCTGACGCTGCGCAACGTGCTGGGGTTTGTCACTCGTCTGGTTGAGCAAGAGTCATCCTGCCAGCTCTGCCCGCGCCTCTCGGGAAGCGATAAGATGAAGCGACCCTGGAACTGGGTAGCTTGGTTGTGTCCTTCTTACAATTAGAAGGGAGGGGTAATGGCAGTGGCAAGGCACAAACAGCAATTTAAATTTAATTTAGAGTTCCCAGAAGAATCAGTGTGTTGCACCAGTGTAAACCAGTTGATTTTGAGCAAAATGACTGATTTTGTAGTTTGTTCAGCTTGAAAGAGTATACTCCCTTTGCAAAGCTATAGCTTGTCTCCTGTTTTCGTAGGGTGGTGGTTTTTTTTGAGTTACGAGTGAAAGTAGGCTACCAGGAAATGAAATCAAAGCTCTCTGAGCTTATTTCTTGATACATTGTTTGTGGATTTTTTAATTGTATTTTCTACTGAGAGGATAGTGTGTGTAAAGGCAAGAAATACAAAACCAGACATGTTACAGGGTAACTTAAGTAAATAGTAATACCAGTTGCAGGAGGACTGAGGCTGAGCACAGTCAGCAGCCCCAGGAATGGGTCCGGAGGGGGAAAGCTGGCTGGAAGGGGGGGTTAGCTGCGTGGTTACTGTGCGCAGGCAGGCTCTGTCTTTGCGGCAGTTTTAAATGTACTCTGCGTAGGGCCTAGAGACACCCCGCTGCCCTCCACAGGCATTTGTGCATGTACAGGAAAATCGAGCTGTGTTGATGTTGGGACTGTACGAGACACATAGAAAAAAAAAAAAAATCTGTTCCCTTTTGTTTCTGCTTCACTGGTCTTTCTGCTTGGGGCTCTCTCCAGGGTGCAAGACAGGTAGGTGCAGGGATCTGTCACACAGTAGAAAATGCACACTCATGTGAAAATAAAACACCTGAGCAAGCAGTGACTTGTAAATCTTTGCAAATATTTTTTTTTTGTTCTGGATGTGGTAACATCATGTAGTTTAAACCTAAATCTGCTGTTCAGGCCATTTAGTTAATACTTTCAAAATAGAATAATGAGGTGCTTTACCTCCAGCTAAGAGTCTCCTCTGAGGTCTCTTTATTTACTTTTTGCTGCTTCTATGACACTTCTCCCTGAGGTAGGAGTGCCCTGTGTACACAGAAAAGTCTTCCTGTGCATGACACACGCTTGAGTTGTAGGTTAGCCTTTAAAACTTTGTGCTTCAGTTTCAAAATTTCAAATTTAGACCTAACATCCTGAGCATAGTACTGCCTGGATATAAGTCGTCTTTAGAGAATCATCGCTGAGGATCTTTCTGTCCCAACATGAGCTACAGAGGAAGGTTCTCTAATTCTCAAAAGGCCTGTGATGACATTACCTGTGTATTTCTTCTTACACGATAACTTTGGGGTGTTGGACCAATGCTTCTAACTGATGATCAGAGAATTGCTTGCAGACGTTTCAAGTCAGGGTAATTTTCGTCCCATAGATGGAAATATAAATGACGATTCTGCGGTTAAAAATCACTTTAAAAGTCTCTTGCAAAGCAAACAAGTAAATTGTTTGAACAAGTAATCTCTGTATCTTTGAAGACTTCTTCACTGTCGAATTGGTACTCTGGACCACCAGCACAGTACCGCAACTCAAGCTACGTAAGCTTAGTCTGTGCTGGGAACTGTGGTGCAGGTGGAGCTACGCAAGCTGCCTCTAACAAAGCTTTTTCAGGTGCTGGTAGTATTTTAGCTCAGCAACACTACAATCAAAGCAAGTTGCATTTCAGAGTTACATATTTGTCCGTTCACACATTCTGTTCCACAGAGGTTCTGATGCACGCGTGATGTTAGGTGTAGCAGGGTCTTAAATGAAATACGTGTTAAAGTTTCAACTCCTGCTGCTGAAGAGGCTTGCGGGCAGAAAAACAATTACATCGAGAATAATCTGCCTTAATTTTTCATGTGTTTTGTTCATGCTATATTGTTAATAGTACGTCTTTTTTTATGTTTCCTCTAGACTTGTTATACTTTTCACAGATGAGTTGGGTCATATTTCCCACTGGAGAGCCATCATGGCAGGAAGTCTGGCCGGCATGGTTGCAACCATCGTGACTTACCCCACGGATGTAATTAAAACACGGCTCATTGTGCAGAACCAACTGGAACCGTCTTATGAAGGAATTCTTCATGCTTTTTACAAAATTTATCATCAAGAAGGATTCCTTGCACTCTACCGTGGCGTTTCACCGGCTATATTAGGTAAGATAACAATGAGGAAAATCACCTCATTGCACCTTGTTTATTACAACTGTTTAATGCATTCATTTGCTCACTTGATTTCAATAGCAGAGTTGTGTTCTTCTGTAGAAGTTAGGCAGATTTACACGGCACAGCAATACGGATTACCTCTGCTGCAGTTTATGCTTCAAAGTATGACCAAGTGCGTAGCGCTTTATATACGGTTATGTCTTCAACAAAATGCTCTTTCCCTTCTTTTATAGATGATCTATCTGTGCTTGGATGCAAGATTTCCACTGTTTAACTCTTCAAAAAAAAAAAAGCATGTGTGTATATATATGCACACACAGTGTTCCTAATTCCCATCTTAGCTGTGAGAGTGTCTCCCTAGAGCTGCTCAGTGAAACCACTGTGAGCAGTAATGTATAACTGATGTGAAAAGTGAAGATTAGTGATATTTGCTCGTTCTGTGATAGGACGTTTTAATTTTTTGTTTCCTCTCCATAGCTTTTAAAAATGCCATTTAATTTTGAGTCCATTTTCACAATATGACATTATAAGAAATGCATGATAATGATGTATAATCCCACTATAAAATTGATGAGAGCATGAAACAAAGCCCAGGCCAACCTCCTGAAGTTCAACAAGACCAAGTGCAAACTCCTCCATCTGGGTGGGGGCAGTCCCAAGCACCAATATAGGCTGGGCAGTGATTGGCTTGAGAGCAGCCCTGAAGAAAAGGACTTGGGGGGACTGGTGGATGAGAAGCTCAACATGAGCCGTCAGTGGAACTTGCAGCCCAGAAAGCCAATCGTGTCCTGGGCTGCATCAAGAGGTGCGTGACCAGCAGGTCGAGGGGCGTGATTCTCCCCCTCTACTCCACTCTTGTGAGACCCCACCTGGAGTACTGCATCCAGTTCTGGAGCCCACAGCACAAGAAAGATCTGGATGTGCTGGAGTGTGTCCAGAGAAGGGCCACGAGGATGATCAGAGGGCTGGAGCACCTCTGCTATGAAGACAGACTGAGAGAGTTGGGGCTGTTCAGTCTGGAGAAAAGAATGATCTGAGGAGACCTTGTTGTGGCCTTCCAGTGTCTCAAGGGGGCCTACAAGAAAGCTGGTGAGGGGCTTTTTAGGATGTCAGGTAGTGGTAGGACTAGAGGGAATGGATTAAAACTAGAGATGGATTAATTCAGGTTGAACATTAGGAAGAAGTTCTTCACCATGAGGGTGGTGAGACACTGGCACAGGTTGCCCAGAGAGGTGGTGGAATCCCCATCCCTGGAAGTTTTCAAGGCCAGGCTGAATGGGGCTCTGGGCAGCCTGGTCTAGTGGGACATGTGGGGTTGGAACTAGATGATCTTTAAGGTCCCTTCCAACCCTGACAATTCTGTGATTCTATGAAAAGAGGACAGAATTATCCCTCGTTAGCCTGACTGAAGAGGCAACTCTGGTTTCTTGTACAACTGCTGGGGTTGGGCTGAACTAGAGAAAGAGCTTGTCACAGAACAGAGAACCTGGAGAAAGTGCTGACCTGTCATGAGACTAAAGCAGTTAATAATTCTGACTATGTGCTTATTTCAATATGTAAATATATGCCCCTGTCAGCACATCTAGATGCTATAATATGGGTGGCTGGTGGTAAACCAGCAACTAAAAGTAAAGTTCTTCAAAATATTGATTGGGTTTGAGCAGCACAAGATCTAAACTGACAGTGGTTCATCCCCTCTTTCTAGGTTATGTGATGAGCAGCTCTGTTTTTTTAGTGTACAATGTGTTGATATAAACCTGTCTGGTTTGCTTTCTAGGTGCTGTCCCATTTTCTGCAGGGTCTTTCTTTGTTTACATCAATCTGGACAAAATCTGGCGAGAACCCGTAGTTCATTTCACTCCTCTTCAGAACTTCATAAATGGCTGCGTAGCAGCTGCTGTGGCACAGACACTTTCTTTCCCCTTCGAGACTGTCAAGAGGAAGATGCAGGTACAGAGCATTCGTGTTCCTAGTGCTTCCTTATAGGTGCTTGTTGCAGGAGCTTGGGATGAGACTAGCCAGATGATTACGAGTGCCACTTCATTTCTCTTAGCAGCAGGCTATAGAGACTTTGGTTTAGGTTAGTTGTGGAGGTTTTTTTGGTGGGTTTATTTATTTTTTTTAAGTCTGAAAATTATTGTTACAAGTGTGTTGTTACACTTTTAAGTTGGGTTCAGATTCTATCATGGGATATATGTATACTCTCATATTCTGTGTCTTTAGCTTTATTCCTTCTCTTCTTCATAGCAATTCCATCAAATTCTCACACTGGCAAACCTTCAGGCAAATACAGCCATTCAGTCCCCTTGGTGGTAGGCAGGATGAGTGAGATCGATGTAGTATTCAGAGCCTGTGTGCCTGCCATTTATGCCTGACCTATGTACTGGCAACCACAAGAAACCTGCACAACAAGTATCAAGTCTGAAGGGTCAGAACTATCCTTGTTCTTATTTCTGACTCCAGTGGTTAACAAGTGACTTCCAAGTTGGTGATGCTGCTGCTTTTCTGGAGAATCAGCAACACAAGAGTTATGATACCAAGTTAGTGTATCATTTTATATGATCTTGCTGATTCTTTCTCCTGAAAGTTCAGTAATAATGATCTTTAAAAAACCCCAAAAACCCACAACCCCACCACCACCCCACAATTTCCATCTCACTGACATAATACATTTGATGACGTTGAATTTTCATTAGAACTTCTTCAGCAGAGTGACAGAGAATAGCTGTCGTCTGGTGACTTTTTGCGTGAGGCATATGAATTTGTTCTTTCAGCCTGGTTCATGGGAATGCAGATTTGTGGGAAGCTTTTGTGATCTTATAAATAAAGCAGTCATTTGGTGTGACAGCATTATATAGGTCCCCATCGCTTTCATCAAGTGGTAGCCTGGTTGGTAAGTCACCAGCTAACAAAAGGTCCGTGAAACTGAATTGCGCTCCCCTGCTCCCCAGGTTCCGTTTTTCAGGAAGGGCTCAGCTCCTGTGGCACAGAAGCCTTTGTTGCCCTCTCTCCACTCCATAAGAGAGGACCTCAGCAGGAGAAGTAATGACTCTTACTAGACCAGCTCATGTAGTTGGTGTGTCCTGAAGTCAAGCTTTAAGTTGAGCCTTTTCATCAGGTATCTCATATGGTGTCTCAGTTGAGAAGGAGATTCTGGGCATGAAAACTTGATCATTTTTGCAGCTGTATCAGTGTGTCTAAGACAAGCAATTAATCCTTAAAAGTCCTCTTTTTCTTTACATCCCTAGGCTTGCAGCAATACTGTTGCCCTAAAGAATGAAGAAAAGAAAAGCATTTACCATGCTGTTTCCCTTTTAATGTATTCTGTCGATACATCAGTTACCTGAATACTTGTTTTTTGTGATCACTTCAGAAGTAACTTTAGTTGTCACTGGTGTGATGTTAAGTTCTGTGTCAAGCTTTGTCTTGACAGCCAAGTAGAGGAGTGGAACAGGCCACCTTTCGTCTTCCAGCCACTAGGTTGTACTCTTTCACCAAAGGGATGCTTAAAACCTCTGATTGGCACTTGCAGAAATAAGAAGGGAACAGGATTTATTGCCTAAATATGTAGGAAGCGGATATGCTAAAAATACTTTGTAAGGAAAAGAAACTTAATATCAGAGGTGAGTTTTTTTCCTCATAGATGTGTTGCAACAACTGAATAGTGATTTTCCAAGCTTAAAGAAGCACCTCCTGTTCAGCAATTTATTCTGAAGGCATGGGAGAAGGCAAAGGTGTTCCAGAAGAACTACCAGCCTAGGTGTGAAAGCCCATAAATTGTTTGGTACTGGGAATGACATAAGTCAGGGAGGCTGGTCCGAAAGAGAGACCTGTTGAAAATCACACCCAAGCTAATACTAAAAGCTCACTGGAACTCGTGAAAGGTCATCCAAGTTTTATATTTACGGTTAGCACCAGGGAACGGCCCAGTTTGCAGTGATCAGCTTTGCTTTGTGCTTACTTACTGGCCCATGCAGTTTGCAGGGTTGTGGTCAGAAGAGAGAAATGTCTAGGGCAGCAGTAGGAGGGGTATCGTGCAAAGGAACCTAAAAACAGAGAGAATAAAGAAGGGGAAAAAAGAGCTTCAAGACATTGCAGTGTTCTGTAGCAAACAGGGGAGCAGATACTTCTGATGACCGTTTTTTCTCAGACATGTTCTGATCAGCCTCTGTTCAGTGATTCCCCTTTCTAGCTGACAGAAAGAGGTGTATCAAAGCCTTCAGCTACCCTGGGTCTGGTGTGGGTGCTCTGCAGCGCGTGTAGGGAAATTCTGCCTTTGTTTTGAAGCAACAAACACTAGTTTGGTGTATGAAGAGGAACCCAGCACGTCGCGGAGGTCAGTATCACATTCCTCCCTTCCCTTCTGTCCCACTGATCTCAGAGACGGGGGGAAGGTATTGCCAAAGAAGACTTTTCAGTGAACCTATTGGTGATGGGGAACCAGGAAGTTTTAGGGCAGTCTCAGGAGCATCAAAAATTGAGGAAGTAGGACACAAGGCTGTTTTCTCCGATTCTGGGATGGAGCACAAACCTGAGACCAAAATTTCCAGTTCAGATCTTTACCTGACATACTACACAGTCTTGGAAGAGTTAGCTCCATCCATTTCCTCATCTAGACAATTCTTGAATTGTTTGCACAGGCAACAGAATGAATTCTGCTATGGGAGGAAAGATAAGGTGTTATTTTTAATCTCAGTTGTAATAATTTTGTCTCATCCTTTCTCATTTTACATATCTGAATCCTACACTTCTGACATCAGCAACTTCTGTCACTGACATCTGTGGGAGTGGGAGCTGACTGTCAGTGAACAATTCTTCCTCTGTGTTCTGGCGATGATTTATGATGTCAGATTTGCTCTGTAACCATGGCTTCTTCCCCCTCTGCTGTTAGAATTATCTTTATCATGTTTACTTTTTTTTTTGACAAAGATACTGCATTTGCTAAATATACTTGAATGTTTTTCTTAAAAGAAATGTTAATTAATATGAGCAAGTCTTACTGAATATGAGTCCTACATGTTGTGCTTATCCTAATTTTATTCCTTTGTCTTCCTTTTTTCACCTTGCTCCTGATTGGCATGTTAGAGAATTAAGAGGTACTGTATGCATGTTTCGGCATGGAAATACGGCTTTTGTTGTGCATCTGTAGAATGGGATTAGTGAAGGAGAGCGTTATTCAAAGGGATGTTCTGTATCAAATGCTTTCCTGACTCACGCTATATCAGCTTCTGAACAAAAACTTACTGATCTTTATGTCCTTCCGACTGTTATTCTTGGTTTTCCTTCCTTACCTCACAATATCATGTTCGTCATTAAATTCAGTATCTAAGCGATATACAACTACTGCACTTTTACCTTGCAGAGCTGCATACAAGAACACTCTTTTTTTGTCTTATTTTTTTTTAAAGTTTTTTTTTTTTAAACTTAACCAGGGAAATACTTGCTTATGAATGGGTCCAGGTCTAAGAGAAGCACTAGTAATATATTTCCACTTCCCCACATCATCTTTTTGCCTGTGATGACCTTCATAAGTGCATATTGAACTGAGCTCTGGCATTTCAGTAAGGGAAGATGAATTTAGAGCTGTTACATGCCGTACAGAGCATTATTATTAGAGTGACACCAATCCCAGGCTACATGTAGAACTGAAAATCTACAAACACGCAAATGGTCAGTGCAAACCTAATACCCAAGTTTGGCATTTCCCTCTGTGCGCGTGACCCTCGGAGGTAGCCTCAGATACCCTGGCTGGCGCTTCTCAGCCTTCGTTCCAAGTTGATGTGTGACATTGGTAGTTTTGTTGGGTGAAATGCATAAAGATGACCCTCGAGTTTCACAGATACTACGATGACTGTAGTTATACCTCACCTGCTTATGTGAACAAACTTCAGGATTTGCAGAAGCTCAGTGCTGTCCTCATATTTTGATGGTGTGTTTTAATTTCTGAGATTTCTTTGAAACTCTCCTTTGCCTCAGTAAGTGCTGCTCAGGTATAGCTTTACCATCAAACCCTTGTAATGTAGAATAAACATACTTCCAGTACGCTGTAGGATTCAGCACGTTTTTGGTGTCGACTGCACAGCATTCTCAAGTTGTGAGGGCATCTCTCTGGAGAAAGTGTTGTTCAGTAGTGATCTTTCTGTTTTGAAATACAGGCTTTGAATTCCCTCTGCTGTCAAAAACAAACAGGGTGACTGTTCTTGCTTAATGTAGGCTATTGCCATAAATCGCTCAAGAAGCGGCTTCTTTCCAGTGACGAATGTGAATCAGCCCTTGGCTGCCTATAAATCTGCAATAGGTTGTTTTGGGTTGTTTTGTTGGGTTTTTTTTTTGGTTCTTTGGAATACAGTATACTGTGCAAGTGTGGAATCTGTTGTAAATGATGTAAATGCTATGAGTTCTTAGTAACCTGGAGAAAACTAAGCAGACATTTCCTTTGTGAGGTAGCCTGTTTAAGGCAAATGCAATCTGGTGTGCTGTTGGCGCATTTCTAGTCTGAAGTCAATTAAAGGAGATACTGAAGTCTCTCTTTAAAAGTAGTCCTGTTATTTTAAGTATTTGTTTAAAAATCGTCCCCTAACTATGTTTCTTGCATGACAAAAATCAGTCCAGCAAGAACCGGGTGGCTGGGTATAAACAAAGCTTTAGAAGAGAAAATGATACATCTTCATTAGAAAAGCACCTTCTCCCTGCTGAGATGAGGAGAGGGCACTTCTGCATTGCTTAAACATGAGTAAGTTGCAAAGAGTGCTCTGTCACTGGAGATGGTCACTGCTGCTGGCACGGCAGCGTCTGAAAACTCTCAAGCTGTGGTATCCCTGCTGTTTGTGAGATCTGTGTTCTTGTCAGCTGGGAATATGGAAGTTATTGAAGTCATGACCCGGTTTAAAAATAAGAAATACTTTTTGGGTCATGTGGTTCACACGACATCTCAAAAGCATACGTGCTGTCATGCAGGGAGACCCTTTAATAGTGGGAGCCTGAGCCTTGAAAGTTTTCGGAGATGGAGCCATTTGACCACACAGAATGGTACATTCCATAGCGTGGAAACAAATAAGGAGTAGTATTACTGCTTTTAGTCTTATTTCCTGTGGAAGTAAAGCTTATGGTTGCTAGCTCTCTGTCCTTCCTCCAGTAACTCTTGATCCTGCTGTCCAACTTCAACTAAACTTGACAGAGGAGTGGAGGAGAGGAGTGGAGGTTTCACATTTTATGAAAAACAGTGCAGAGATAGAGATGAAATTTCAGAAAAATTTCACCTGAGGGAGAGGCTGCAGTGTGAGTTCTTACATTTTTTTAGTTCTCCCTATAATCTTCTTGCTGCTGAGATTCAGGCATCAGCCAGGACCCCATGCCCTGGCTGGTACTTGAGCTTGGGACCAACCTTGGCTCCTCCTATTATTACTAAAATAGGTAACAGATGTCAGATACTGGGTTTGGTAAAATCCCTTCCTTCTCTTTATCCCAATGTCTAAATGCTTTGATCTACATGCATTTTTTAGTTTGTGTTGACGCTGCTATAAAGATATTTTATACCACTTCCCCTGAGGCTGTTGCGGAGTAGTGCCGTACTGCTTTGGGAAGTACTTGGTCCAGTAAATGACTGAGACAATGCCTGGAAAATGCTACCAGGTGTAGTATGGGCTTTGTCTTCTGTAATAGCCAAAATTGGCTTTTGTGCATCTGGATAAATTTCAGAAGCATTTTTCTTAGATCCCCAGACTTCCACAGGAGCGAGTCATGAAGACTGCCTACCGGTGAAGTTGAAACACGGGACAGTGCCAGTGGAAAAACTGGATAAGAGGGAGAAATCATAAATCAAGAATCAGAAGGAGGACTGGGCTAATCTAACAGCCGCATCTGCCTTGTGACATCTCGTGCTGTTCTTTAACTCTGTTTATCCAAGGAGCTGTGTGCTGTGATAAGTATGTCATACTTGCTCTGAGGGAGATTACAGCAGTAGCTTAGCACTGCAGCACAGTGGTCTGCTGAAGAAAAGCAGAAAAACAGGCTGTACCCATTTGAAATGCAGGAAGTCTGAGGAGGAGGGCAGAAGGCAATTTTCTCTGAATGATTTTCCCCGACACTGAAGCGGCTGCCACGCTCCCAGTCCCAGATTCGATATTCCCAGCTGAGCACGGCCACCAGCTTCTTACAGCCTCCGCGGCTCCATGATCAGTGTGGTGTCGGTGAGAGCTCCTTAATCTGCTTTGGGTTAACTCTGCCCACCTTTTTAAACTTGGTCAGCTCACCTGCTGATGTGGCCTGACATGGGTTAGGGAATGCTGCTGTGTGCACACAGCTGTTACAGACATAACTTTCAGCAGGGAGACAGTAATGCCTCCAGAGTGAGAGTTAACACAGTTACCCCAAACACAAGTAATTTTGCATCAGTACTGATTAGAGCTTTGTATTCATTTGTCCGTGCTTAGAATGATGTGCTGGTGACATGTAAGGTGGACAGTTATGCAAAATACTCCATAAACAGGAGATAAAATTTTATGGACACTCTCTTTTATTTATTTTGGTATAATTCTGTACCTCATCCATGCAAGGCCCATGGAAATAGATCCTCAGTAAAAACCCCAGTCCCATAAAACTTCAATGTTCTCCTCAGTTCCTACACAGACAGCAGGAGATGTGGGAACTAGCATTGCTATTCACTGCATGAAATTTGGGACCAAGCTAGTCTGCCTGCGAGTTTGCACCATTAAATTAACTGGTGCTAACGTGCATGACAATGACAATGGTGCACCCGTTTGTAAGGGTCGAGCTAAACCATCAGGATGCATTTGGAAACCACCCAGAGGTGTCCATGCAAGGCTCTTTGCACTGCCTTGAGGAAAAACACCTCTATATTCCCTATGAAAAGTTTCTTCATACGGTAAGTGTTAAAAGCAGGGAAAGCTTAGATTCAGGAGCAAAGGAGGGATTCTGCAACAAACCGTGAAGCCTCAGGGTACAGCTGGCCTGGCCATAATGCATTTAAAGCAGAGTCAAGCTTTTGAGCAAGCAGTAAAACGTTTTGCTCGTTCGGTGCCATTGATCTCAGAAAGGCGAGATGGTTTGGCCCCAGTTCAGGTTACAGAGGGAAGGACAACACGTTCCTGGAGTGCAGGAAGCTGGAGGTCAGCTGTACGGCTCGGGAACCCGTTGCCTCCTGAGAGCTTGTCATCGTTTACCATCCTGCACGCCTGAATACCTTTGGTAGACTTGAGCCAGGGGTAACTCAGTGTTACCAAACCACTGACACAGAAAAGACAGTGACCACAGGGTCATTGTACAGACAATGACTACAGGCTCTTCTCCACAAGAACAGCCCAAGAGAGTGCATGCTTTTTTCCCCAATATTAATACTTATTTGTATTTTAATCCTTTCTTATTTGAGTGGAGTGAAATACTCTTGCAAGCATTCATCCTTCACTAGAGCAAAGTTTCTGTTGGCAGTAGTGGCATTCGCTTGAATTAAAAATGCAATCTTTGTCCTTCAAGTTTCCTTTGTATTACAGTTACGCTTGCCTTGCATGTGTCCTTATTAACCCAGACTGCAAAGATTTCTTATTTTAGCTTCCAGATTAAGAGCATGAACTCTTGAACTGTGTTGTAAAGTGCCTTCCTGTACTTTTTTTTCTTTTTTTTTTTTTTTAAACTGATCAGAAGTGTAGGACACCCGAGTCTGTTGAGAATAAATAAATAACAAGCAGTTTTATTGTATCTGCCATCAGGGTAGCATACCACCTATGGCAGCTATTTGCTGTTACTTGAGCTTTCATACTCTGTGCCAACAGTACTGCATACACACAAAAAAATAAATAGTAAATCTGTGTGCCAACAAACTTTATATACAAGGAAGGGGGGGGAAAGGTACAGGAATTGAGAGGGAAGTATTTCCACATAGTTTCTGATACCTCTAAATTCAGATAGTTGCAAATCAAAATGCCTCGAAGTGGGAGTTTTGTACCTGCACAGCTCTGGGCTCAGGCTCAAGTGGGCAAAACACCGTGGCTGACATTTCCTGACCCAGTGGCCTCTGCTTGGTCCCTGTGTGGCCACAATGAGCCTTGGAAAGGTTCAAATGATTGATCTTCTGATGGACACAGTTCCCACTGCAGCTGTCGTGAACTACACCTGTCCTTCACTTGTAGGAAGAGGAGACGGGCTGGGGGAGACTATTGAAGGGGAAACCTTTTAATAATCTGTGAGATTAGTTCCTAAAATGGGACGGTGTTGTTCTGGCAGTCACCTCGTGATGCAGACAGTACGGGAGGTGGTGAAGAGTCTTCAGGTAACAATTTCAACAACTAACTTGAATTTTGTCGTGAGGCTTCACCCTTATTTAAATATTTTGTTTGTATTGGAAAAAGGTTAGTTGCAGGTAGGTAGGTGAGGTTTGTGATTTATTTTTTTTTAAATACATGTGTGTCTTGGGTTTAGATTGTCAAAACAGAGCAGAGTGCTAACTTTGGGATGTATCACAGTGACTTAGTAGACTTGTTGGCCTCTGCATACTAAAAGACTATGTTTGCAAGAAAGCAAATGGAGCGAACTCTCTGTTTGATGTGCTTTAATCATTTAGAGAACCCATTGTCCATTAGAGGTAAAAAGATTAGCAATTTAGCCCCACTGCTACTATGACTAACAGCTTGGCACCGTGTTACCGGCGCAGTGAGCTGTGCTGTATCTCCAGCCTTCTGCAGTGTGAGACTGGGGGGGAAGGAAGTCTTTCAAACCGTACATAACAAACAGGTTTCCATGCAGCGGCCCAGAGTGTCAAAGGGTATCAAAAGAAAAGAATTCAAGCTGCTTTGAGGGGCAGGACATGAAACGTCTCTGTCATAAACCTGATCATTTTGTTACGAGATTAGCTGTTTGGTTTGTGTGTCATAGTAGGTTTCTGCAAGAAGGGTAGAGGAACAAGTTTGATCTGTTTTGTTGCTTCTATTTTCTGGCTCTGGCACCACAGGGCAGTTGCGAGGATTGCGGTCTGGTAGACTTACTTAGATGATGCAGAACCACTCAAAACCCACAGCTGTTTTTTTGTTGTTGTTAAAAACAGTGCCAAATGAAATGCCTTCCTAATTTGTTTTCTTTTATTGATGCACTTTAACTTTGTTTAAATGTGGTCCAAAATATTGAAGTTTTAACTACTCTTTGGTATAGCTTTTAGTTCTCCTTTTGCAGCAAGTGGCTCTGAGATTCCATGGACAGTTGTTACTTAAATACTGTGTGTGGAGTACTAGCATTGTACTGCTCCCATAAAGCAGAAAGGCTAGCAAAGCACATTTCACCTCGCAGACTGAAATCTTGAAAATGGCTGTACCGAAGTTGAATGTTACTATAAATAATCTTTCAGTAAATCTCTTAAGAGATCCATGTCTGTGGGCAAATTAGAAATCTGGGGATTTGACTTTCTTATTCCTTTTTAACTGTCTTCTGGGTGTGATTACTGCATGTGGAACCTTATTGAAACTTGCAGTGTGCTTGTCGCCTGCCTTGGCTTTGCAGGCAGTGCTGTAATCAAAACCCTTTGATATGTGCCTTTGCAATGTATACAGTGATGAAGGAGATTAAGTCAAACCCATGCAGTTAATTCTGGCAGGTCATGCCCTGCCTACCACAAAGGAATTAAAATGGAGGGGAATCGCATGTTAACAGCATCCCTGCTTTCCTGAAGCATTTTAGAAACTTGTCCCTCTTCACTGCTTAGCTGTTTCTTAACTTGCTGTACTACAAAAGCTTGTGGAAGCTGGCTGACAGTCCAGAAGGCAGAACAGGGTTTTAAATCCAGCTCTCCTGTGGCTGCTGTTGCATATTTTAGGGATGCCTGCCTCATCTGAGTGCTGTTCCAAGCATACCAGCACACCATTCTTAGTCAAACCAGTACCTGAAGTCTCAGTTGCAGCACTCAACATCTGCAGTACAGTCAGGAGAGTCCTTGTGCAAGAGTTTCTCAAATACTGTGGATTAAGGCTTAAAAAGATATTTCTCTCTTTCTCACTGTTGGATTTAGCCATTGCTTTTTAAACCCCTTAAGTAACAGAGCCAAGCAGACAGCTGAGCTTCCTTGTAGCGAATGAGCGAATGTGCGTGATCCTTGGCCCAGACTGGCTCCATTAGCTTGAACTACCCACCGAGACAGGGCTGATAATACTGTAAAATCACAGCAGTAAAATCCATAGTGTCTGCCTCTCTGAGTCCTAAAAGAGGAAGCTGTGGGAGTTTGCACGACACTTACGAATTATGGAAACAGCTGTAGCCCCATCATGGAGTTAGCAAGGTCAATGCAGACACAAAGGGGTTGAACAGTTAGAACAGCTGAAAGTTTCTCCCCCACAAACGTGATTGCTCTCTCACAAATTGGGTACATTGTTAAGAAAGTTGGAAGGAAAGCAAGTACTTCCCTTTGAACCATAAAAGATCATGGATTAAATCCTTAGCCTTACTCTTGTCTGAGGTAAAAGAGCCAGGATGTGATAAAGGGGATCCAGAAGATAACAGATGAGGTTGTGGTGGAAGCCTCTTGTCTTCTTTCAAAGTGCAGACAGCTGCTTTCCTAAAATCACCTCCCAAACCGCTATCAGAAGGGAACTGTGTGGTTTTACCTGTTACCTGCCATCAGAAGTATTTCACATACATTTTGATTATACACCAAAAAGTGAGAAAAAAAAGTCATACGTGATTTTTTTTTTGGTAGATAAAGAAGACTACGCAGTTAGTGTGTGGTGTGATTAGGGCTTTTTTGTTAGCTTCTAAATTTTAGTAGTGGACTTGCCAGAAATACAAGGGAATGCAACAGTATTAAAAGTATTTGATTAGCAACTTTTCTTATATACCTTGAACATGAGTTTTGATCTGTTTGCATTTCCAGCATCTGAGTTGCCAAGTATTTGAAATGCTATAGCTGAGGCATCTAGAAAATATCATCACCACTTGTCGATTTATGAGAGGCTGATTATAGGCTTAGCAGCTCTGGGAAGCTGTAGGTTAGTCTGGGCAAGGAGGGGAAAAAATGCTGCACTACATGGTGTTTCAGATCTATGAGGGATAACGTATCCGTAGGCACCAATCTGGTAACTTGTACAAGTCCCATTTCTGTCAGACTTCTGCCCTGTGGTGATCAGCTTGCACACACAAATCATCAGCTGGTGTCCTGGGGTCCCCACATACTCCTGAGTGAGAGGTTATCACTTGCCATGTGTTGAGTGAAACCCTGATTTGCTGATGTCAGATAAACCCGTGGCTGCATGTGCACAGATGGGTGAGGATGGGATTATTCAAGGTCAGGTTATCCTGTCTGTGCTAACGCAGTAGGAGATTAATGAAGGAAGGATTTTGCTGTTAAAAATGACCCACTACACTTCTTCCACGTGAATAGGCGCTGTGTGTAGTGCAGTTGGAAATCCAGAAGGATGCTCTCAAGCTAACTGTAGCCAGTCCAGATCAACTGTCCATGTAGCAAAAACATGGGAGCGCAGGCACCGACTGTTCACCTTCAGCCCTTGGTGGGCCTGTGCGGCCTGGACTGAAACCTGTCTTCTTCCATTTCTGCTGCGCTGTTGCTGTTCAACCCACAGTACAGTTCACCCTCCTTGTTGCAACGTGGACAAAGCCTCAGCAGCCTGATTTGAGTCAGCAAGCTCTTCTGTTTGGGTTGGAATAACAGGGAGGCAGCGTGGCACCCGAGCTTCCCTCTCGTAGGTGCTCCGCTGCGGGTGACGTGCAGTACCTCTCGCCGAACCTGAGCAGCTGGCAGGCCTGGGGATGGTGCGTTACGTGGCTCTGGTTCAGATGCTTGGTCTTCACAAGAGTGGGATTTGTTTCTAGTAGTGACATGGCACAAAGGGAGGTGCTGTGTGCAATTACTGCTCTCTTTTGTACCTATGAGAGAGTGAATTCCCTCCCTTTTTAGTTTGTGTTTCAAGGCAAAATAGCTGATTCTTTTGGGTTGACAGATCAGTCTGTTGAAACCTGGCACTAAGTGTTCCTTGTGAACCAGAATGGAGAATGTAATTATCTTTAATTACTTTGGTTTTCCTTTGCACATTCTAAATCCCCTTGGGTGTCTCTTGGAACAGGCCCAGAGCCCTTGGCTTCCCCACTATGGAGCAGTTGATGTCTATTTTACTGGCATGACTGACTGTTTTCGACAAACTGTGAAGAACAAAGGTGTGCTTGGACTTTGGAGTGGGCTCACACCCAGTCTGCTCAAGGTGAGGTTTTGCTTTCGTCCCAGTCAAAGATTATCCTGGAGTAATCACAACAGGCTTTTGGACAGTTAGGGTTATAAAGCTTATGACATGCCTCCATACTTATTAGCAGGTTGTAGACAACAGAGTCAGTGATAGGGCAAGTATAACCTCAGGCAGGTTACAAACCAGCTTTGGAACCTGGTTTGGTCATATTTCCCCAAATATAAGTTGGGCTTCTAGATGTCCCTACTTTCAAGTTCATTTGAATGAATGTCCTTAGAGAAGGGAGTGCTGCTAACACACAGGGTAGGGTATGGATGGGGGATTGCAAGGGATCCACTTAGGACAGCTAAATGAGTTCTATTTCTCAGCTGAGCTCCAGTAATTTGACATGTTGTACTGAGCTATAAGGAAAATTGCATTTGTAAAAGCCACCTCTCCAGAAGTCAAAAGTCTAGACCAGCTCTTTAATGCATGTGTATCGGTTTCTATCCTTGCTGAGTTGAAAGCATGAAATAAAGCTCAGCAGCTTAAACAGAAAGTAATTTAATTTACATAAATACACTTTATAGTGCTGTGGTGAGGATTGCATACATGGAGTACTGTAGCTCAGCTAACGAGTGGTAATTGCGTGACAATGTGATTGATTGTGATGGCTGGCCTGTGCCTGGCCCCACCTTGCCTGGCATAAAGCCACATGGCACCGGAGCTGCAGATTCTGCATGGGGCTAAAGAAGAAAATTGTTCAGTCGCTCTGTTGTATGTATATTTTCTACCGGGATTTGCTGAGGTTGTTTAGGATTTGATTAGGTATTTGACAAGATGTGATAATGTATAGACTAGCACAGACCTTGTTCCTCACAATATTGTTACGGTTAGTTATGTACCAGTAAGGACCTCCTACTTCGAGCATGCTGCAGGTGACAGCCTAGTTTGAGGTGAGACTTTGATTTTATGTAAATGAGCACAACTCTATTAGCAGATCAGATTTAATCCTAGAAACTTCCTTTTTTTAAAACATCTGAACTAATAATGCTACTAGTGAGTCTAATACTGTGGTTTTATCTTATGTTGTGGTTTGTTTTTTGTTGTTTTTTTTTTAATTTTATCAGATTGTCCCATACTTCGGTGTTATGTTTTGCACCTTTGAATTCTGCAAGCGGGTTTGTCTGTATAGAAACGGTTATATTGAATCTCCGTTAAATTACAAGCTAACTCCTGGCGTGGACCAGAGTTTACAGCCACAAGAACTGAGAGAATTAAAGCTCCTCCGAAGGGGAAATTTTGAGCCAAGGAAATCAGCTCTTGAAAATTGACGTCAGAGTGACCATTGCAGATTAACACACTACCTTTCTTAAGGAACTTTGCAAGAAAGACATGCTGAACTACAGGTACCAGCGTCTGAGTGGATTGCATGGTTTTGGTACTGAAACACAAGTGCCAGGAGTGAATAATTGCTGAATGGATATAAACAATATGAATGGCAAGCATATACTGAAGAGAAGAGGCGCAACTAGTTTGAAAACACTATTGGAACTTGATATTACATTATGCCAGGTGCTTTTCAGTACTGAATAGCCCTGTTGAGATAAAACCACTCACAGAAAGGCAAGAGAACCGAGATGAGAGTATAAAAAAAATCTTCAAAAATATTAAGAAAATGCAAATGGATATTTTTTAGGTAATCTGAGATACCAAGTCTGCAAAAATTGATAAACTGACTAGAATACGTACAGCATACAAGAATTTCTACTGAAATCTCCATTTTTAGGGATCCAGTGTGGATGAAGTATTCTGCGGGTTCAGGACTAGTCTGAGTTCATTTACACTCCAGAATCCACTCTTCAGTTTTTGAGACTTACTTGAGAATAATAATTTTGTATGAAACTTTGGTGTAAAGATGAAAACATGCTGCTGCAACTGTGCTTTTGCCAAGAGAGAATTGTAACGTGCAAAACGAACTTTAATACACTGGAATGACAATCTTGCAAACTTAAGTGCACACTAGAAAATCTTCCTCCTTTCTCCCTTGTTGTTGCTACGTCTATGTGTATTATTCCAGGCTTTGAAAAATGGTTTTCCTGAAGTTCTCTAACTGAAAAATTTCCTGGGAAATGCAGTTCTTAAACGTGTTAGATAGTTCAGAGCCGCAAGCCTTGTCACGTTGTTGTGGTATTCTTAAAGCTCTATTTTTATATTAAACTACTTTTTTATTCCTGTGCACAGACCCAGGGCCACTGCGCTGCTCAGGAATTGCCAGCAGAATAGCACTGGGCACACAACCTGTGATTTTTTTCACTTTGGCTGCTGTGATTCAGGAGCCACAGATAGTTTCTGTAGATAGGAACCTCCTCTGCAAGACCACTAGGTTATTGCCAGTGCCAACGCAATTGGTTGGCCTCTGACCAGTCTAGGGAGCGTTTGGACAGCAAAAGATTATCTTGGTATTACACCTGAGGACCTCCGGTTCTTTTGTAGAAGTACAGCTATGGAACAGCCCCATCCTAGTGCCTTCTGAGAGAAAACCTTGAACCCCAAGTCCACGTGGGAAGGTGGCTCTGCCCTCTGCGGCATGTCTCACCAGCCTCAGGTTGTGGCAACGCCGGAGTCGCAGCAGCTTGGTGAGGCGAGTGCACGCCTGCCGTGCTCCTGCCCCAGCTGCAGCACCCTAGGCTCTGCACAGGATCTGCCTGCTGGGTTACACCACTTTGCATGCGTGTTTTTGTGCCGTTTGCGTCCCTGCTGAGTGGAAGCAAGTAAATCTCAGAAACTGCTTGGTTAGGCCAGGGGCATAAGGCAATGGCAGGTTGATGCAGGAATGGTCTGTGACTCTGGAGGGAGATCTGCAGAAAGATTTGGGATAGTTGTAGGGCCTCCCTTCCACCTAGAACCCAATGTTAATGTTCCCTGCAGCTGAGGTCTTGCAGTATCTCTCATAATGGGTTTGTTCATTTCTGCTGCCATGATGCTTCATACTGGTTTTCTTCTCGGAAAAGAAAGCATCAATAGCAAAACTGAAGATGGTAGGGAGGAGGTCTGGTGGCTCATGTATCACACTGAGGCTGTAAGTGCTTTTGGCTCTCTTATCAACATGCCTGGTGAATGTGTTTCTCTGTGCCTCAGTTTCCCGTCTGCACAGTGCAGGTCGTAATACTGAGAGTTATTTGAGATGTATGAATTAGCAGATGTGGCTTGTGAGCGTGTTGGGGAGGAATGGATTTCTAAAGAGTGCCCTTGCCTTGTCCAAGCATACCTGTATTTTTTTTTACTAATACTGTATTTCTAAATAGATTTTTAAAATTGAGTGATGGGTGCATATGAATGTCTGGTCAACTCTTCAAACCTGGTAAGAGTCAACTGAGTTAAAAAGTTACCTCTAACTTGTTTCTGATACGCTAATAACACCTTTGTATTGTAATGTACTCCTACAACCTATAAATCACTTACTAACCCTCTTATCAGCCAAGCCTCTAGTTTGTGTAATCACGGCTGTGCATGAGAAATCCTCCAAAAGGCAACAGTAAAATATTTAAGACACCAAGTGCGTCTGCAGGGGATCACTAACATGTGAAATGATCTGTGATCATGAAGAATGTGAACTGATCATGAAGAATGATCGGTGAATACAAGGCTCAGTCACAGAGACAGCTCGTAGGTAGGTGACCGGTAACCCAGGAGGTGTTGGGCGCAGGCTGGGGTGTCAGCGCATCGTTAGGGTGGGGACAGGAGGGTCTCCGAGGGGGGGTCTCTGCTGAGGTTCGCTGACCTGGGGCTGTCAGACTTGGCCCTGTCAGCATCTGACGATTCAGCAGGCTCGGAGCCCTCCCCTCCCCGTTCGAGCCCGAACCCCGGTCGCGCTGTAAAGGCGGCCCGATGGCACTTTCAGGCGCGGAGGGGCGGGAGGCGCCGGCACTGCCGCGAGGGCTGCCCGGGGTGGGGGGTGCGGCCAGGCCGGGCAGCGCCCACCCTGTTCCCGCAAGGTGCTCCCCCCCACCTCCCCCCGCCCCAGCGGAGCTGCCGGCTGGGCCCCGGGGGTGCGGCGGTCTGGCCGAGTGCGATGGGGGGAGCAGTGCCCGCCCGGGGATGCTGCCCCCCCCACACCCCCGCCATGTGCCCCCCGCTGGCCACCGCAGCCCCCTCCCCCTGCGGCCGTCCCCACTCGCGCAGCCAATGGGCGAGCCGGGACGCGGCGCGCCCCCGCCCACGTGGCTGCCACCGCCCCTATATAAGGCGGCCATTTCAGCCGCCCCCCCTCCCCGCAGCGCCGCCTCCCGCCTCGCCGCGCCGGCCTCGCCTCTCGTCGCCCGCCGCCGCCTCCCGCCATGACCGATGCGGCCGTGTCCTTCGCCAAGGATTTCCTCGCCGGGGGGGGTGGCGGCCGCCATCTCCAAGACCGCCGTCGCCCCCATCGAGAGGGTCAAGCTGCTGCTGCAGGTGAGCGCCGGGGGCCGGGGCCGCCCAAGGTCGCCTCAAGGAGGGGGGGGCGGGGGGGCCGGGGGCCGGCGGCGCTGACGGCGGCGTCTCGGCCCCCGGCAGGTGCAGCACGCCAGCAAGCAGATCGCCGCCGACAAGCAGTACAAGGGCATCATCGACTGCGTGGTGCGCATCCCCCCGGGAGCAGGGCGTCCTCTCCTTCTGGCGCGGCAACCTGGCCAATGTGATCCGGTACTTCCCGACCCAGGCCCTCAACTTCGCCTTCAAGGACAAATACAAGCAGATCTTCCTGGGCGGCGTGGACAAGCGAACCCAGTTCTGGCGGTACTTTGCCGGGAACCTGGCGTCCGGGGGTGCCGCTGGCGCTACCTCCCTGTGCTTCGTCTACCCCCTTGACTTTGCCCGAACCCGCCTGGCCGCGGACGTGGGTAAAGCCGGGGCTGACCGGGAGTTCAGCGGGCTCGGCGACTGCCTGGTCAAAATCTTCCGGTCGGACGGCCTCAGGGGCCTGTACCAGGGCTTCAGTGTCTCTGTCCAGGGTATCATCATCTACAGAGCTGCCTACTTTGGCATCTATGACACTGCAAAGGGTAGGTTGGCCAGAATGGCTCTAAAAGGGAGATGCTGGGCCACGTTGGCCATTTCGGTAGATGCCGGTGGCTCACCTGCCATTCTCATCAAAACCTCTCTCCCGCAGGCATGCTTCCCGACCCAAAGAACACTCACATCGTTGTCAGCTGGATGATCGCGCAGTCCGTCACAGCTGTCGCCGGCTTGGTGTCCTACCCTTTTGATACGGTTCGTCGTCGCATGATGATGCAGTCTGGCCGTAAAGGAAGTAAGTTCCTACCTTATTGTGTAGGAAACATTGGCATCCCTGAATCAGTAGTTGTTGGTGGAGCTGAGGTGAAGCCTTGTAGATATCCTCACCTCTTGTAAAGAGCAGGGTGTGAGAGGTGCTGCAGAAGCAGGTGTCAGGTGGGGGGCGCGGGCGGATCAGTCTGCGCAAGCCACCTGTGAGGTGGCGTGCACAAGTCAGATACCTCTCAGTAGGTAGGAACAGCAGAACTTGCCCAAGGATGTTGCAATCTAGTGTCTCTGGGCCAAGAAGAGACATCCCTGGTAGCAGGCACAGCCTGGCTGGCTGTGCAATAGCTTTTGGGTCTGGAAGTGTTGGTGTCAAAGCAAACAGTACCTGCCTTCTGCTCGAACTGGTTCTTCCAGTGTCTCCTAGGGGTAAAACAGCAGCAGCAGTGTATCTCCTGGGCAATCTTGTCCTCTGATGCGCTAATACTGGAGAAAGTCAGTCAAGAAGTGGGATGCACTTGAGATTATGACGCTGGCAGATATGTTAGGCTGTTTCTAGCCTGGATAACAGGGGTCACAGGCATCCAGTTCCTAACACTGTCTGTCTCTGCAGCTGACATAATGTACAGCGGCACTATTGACTGCTGGCGGAAGATTGCCCGGGACGAGGGCTCCAAGGCGTTTTTCAAGGGAGCGTGGTCGAATGTACTCCGAGGAATGGGTGGTGCTTTTGTCTTAGTGCTGTATGACGAAATCAAGAAGTACACATAAGTTGTTTCCTGTTGTGAACTGGCATGTTGTTATATGTAGTCTATGACCATTCATGGACTTGTTTGAAAACCATCTAGTTACTAAACAGTGATGGCTGATGTTTATACAGGTTGGCATGGGGCAAGGGCAACTGCCTGCCCTGTCTTTATCAAGTTATTCCCCCTGACGGGACTCACCGTGGTTTCAATTTCAGGCACTCCTGCTTAAAGAGTACAAAGAAATAAAATTTGAAACCAACTTGACTTGTTTCATAGTTGTTCTTTCAGCAGCTGCAGCACGAGAGAGTGGGGGTCTCTGCAGTGAATGTAGAGAAGGAGGAAGATGAACCACCTCCGTCCTGCACACCTTGTTACCTGCCTCTGACAGGTAAACACAGTGCAGGCTGCAGAGGAAGCTGCATAGTGTTTGCTCCCCGGTGGCGGCCAGTGGTATGCGCTGGGATGGGAACTGAAGGACTCACCCGGCTGATCTCCCCTGAGACCCCAGTAAGCAGAGGTGATGCCCCGGTTGCCGCCAGTCCTGCCTCCGGTCTGTCTGCTCCCCGGAGCTGATGTAACCTTGTTTTGAAGGTGCCAAATGCTTAAACCTGCGAAACACAGCCCCCTTTCCTCTGGCGCTGAATGCCTGAGAGGCTGAAGAAATGTCTAAGGGGTATTTGCTGCTGTCTGGAGGAGCAGAGCAGGCACTTTGTGTGCCCTGGCTTAGAAACTTAGAAACTCCCTACCTGGGCATGTTAAAACCCAGCCAGAGAATATAAGTGCAGGTAATTGCGGCTCTTCTGCAGAGCCCCTGGCCAGGCGTGCCCTCGCCTGAGGTGCTGTGCTGCGGGGATGTAGTAGCTGAGCAAAGACAGCCCCTGTGCCAGGGCCACGCTTGCCAGGCAGGGACCTGTATCCTCAGGCCCATCCATTACCCCTCAAAGTTAAGCTGGTCCCAGCCCCAAATTGTTGGGGAAGAGGGAGATCCCTTCATGCTGCCAGGACATTTTGGGGAGACCACTGCAAGACTGGGCAACTTGTGTGGGTTGGACTTTACACAGACATCTCCAGTGAAGCTGCCTGAGGAGCTGGAGTGGTGAGTGGATGCTCTCATGCTCTTCTGCCCTTCAGATTAGTGAGCCTTTCCTCACTGCCCCCAAGCCTTTGGTCCCTTCTGGCTGCCCAGGCCTGCTCGAAAGCAATTAATCTCAATCACTGAAACCAATCTCAGCCACTGTTCGAGGCAGCTAAACAAGCCCTCATGTTGCAAAGGGCAGTAGTTATTTTTATTGCTGAAATCTAAGCAGTGCAGCCGGGCGTGGGAGCGCCGCACCGTCCCGCCACAGAGAGCGTCAGTATGCTCGGGTCCCTGCAGATGGGTGTTTGTGATGGGAGATGGTCTCTTGCCATGATGTTGAGCCAAGAGCTTTTGCTCGTGCTTTTCAACTGCCCCTGGGCTCCTGTGGTGTGCGATCCCCCACTGGCTGCTGTGTAAAAAAAGAAGTGGGCTGAAAGTTTCTCCCTGAGACATGGAGCAATGCCACAAGCCCGGGGGGAGCAGGCAGCAGCCTGGCACGAGGCTGTGCCACAGGGCAGCGTTATCAGCAAGCCCTCTCCTGTTGCACAAATGCAAGCTGGTAAATTACGGGCTCTCGGCTCTTGTTGCCTCCTGCTGCCAAGCTCTTCTGGATTTCAAGGGCTATTCTGAAATGCTGCTGGTTGCTGAGCATGGGGCATCCTTTCTTTGCCTTTCCTCCACAGGGGATGTGTGCCCGGGCCTTTAGCACAGGGAGGTAAGTGCATCTTTTTCACTCTGGTGGTGGCTGGCCGAGGTGCTGAGCTGGGCTTTTGTGTGGGACTGCAGAGGAGCTCAGCCGGGGAGCCCTCGGACCTACAGCATTGCACACTGGGCTTGGGATGCAGGGCTGGCACTGAGTGAAATGGTTTGTAGCTGCCCACTGCCTTTGGGACTCATGAAGCAAGGATGTGTTTCACAGCTTTTTTTCAGCTCTGGGGCATGGGAGATGTGGGACAGAGCCCACAATGGGTTTCTCTGCACCCCACTGCCAGGGGATTTAACCTTACCTCTTAGTAGCTCCCTGGGAACAGCTTTATCTGGGGAAGCAGGTTGGGGGGTTTAAGCTGCTGCTTTTGTCTGCCGAAGGAGCACGTTACAGAGGGATTATGGGATCTGTTCTTGTGGGGAAACTGAGGCACAGCAAAGGAACTGGGGCCAGGCCATGGCAAGGCAGCAACCTGAGACCAATCACTGCAACACAAGTTTTCTGTCAACCAGGCTGTGCTGCTCTAAGGATGGCATTTTCCACATAAGGGTAGCTTTTCCTTTTAAACACAATTCTTTTACAGGGAGAACTGACCATCTTGTATGTCATGATTTCCTCCACGGGAGCTGTACCCAACATGGTGTATCAGCCCCTTTGCTGGCGGGGAGGGGTGGGCGAGCGCTTATAACACTGCTTTCACCTCGGCCACTTGCCCGGTGGCCGTAAATCCCAGGCTTAGGAGCTGTTGACGCAGCAAGGCTGCGAGTGGGATGGTGTGAAACACTTGTTAGTGACTGGGGCAGGTGGTGAGTGGTGCTGGGTGTTTGGAACTGCTGGGTGCTCACCAGCCCACCCTGAGCTGGCCGTGGTGCCAGGGCCTGCAGGATGGGACTGCCCTTGTCCCATCTCACCCCACCTCCAGACTGAGCTGTGGAGACCACAGAGGAGCACTATGGCTGAGGTGTCCCAGGGGTGGTGGGGAAACAGGCTCGCGGCTACGCACAAGCAGGAAGGATCTTCATCTGCCACAGGCAGGGAACAGAGGCTCAGGTTATGCCTCAGGGCAGGCGGGCAGCCCCGGGCTCACTCTGCCTGTGTGAGGCAACGTTTCTACCCTGTGTTTCCACCTTCATATCTCCTGTTTTCAAAGTGCCACCAAAGCCTGACCGTCCCCAAGCCCTGCCCAGCACCTGGTGCATCTTGGTGTTGGGTCTGAGCCTGACAAACTCAACCCCCAAGATGCCTTGGCCGGAGGAGGACCAGCAGAAACCTGGTGTGTTGCATGAAATTAACCTTCCACTGTGAAAACGGGTGATCTGAAAGGTTTCTCCAGGGCACACATGCTGCACCTCTTGCTGCAGGGGCTGGTGTCTGGACCTCAATGAGCTTTGTAATGGAGAACGTCCCACCTCAAGGACCAGCAGCAGTGCCATCTCGTCCCTCCTGCTGTCCCCTCCAATGGGACAGAGTCTAGCTGGAGGCCTGTATCTAGTGGAGTCCCTCAGGGGTCAGTGCTGGGACCAGTACTATTCAATATATTCATCAACGACCTGGATGAAGGAATAGAGTGCCCTGTCAGCAAGTTCACTGATGACACAAAACTGGGAGGAGTGGCTGACACCTCAGAAGGCTGTGCTGCCATTCAGCGAGACCTGGACAGGCTGGAGAGTTGGGCAAAGGTGAACGTCATGAAGGGCAAGTGTAGAGTCCTGCATCTGGGGAGGAATAACACCAGGCATCAGTACAGATTAGGGGTCGCCCTGCTGGAAAGCAGCCCCATGGAGAAAGACCTTGGAGTCCTAGTGGACAGTGAGTTGTCCATGGGACAGCAATGTGCCCTTGTGGCCAAGAGGGCCAATGGGATCCTGGGGTGCATCAAGAAAAGTGTGTCCAGCAGGTCTAGGGAGACTTTCCTCCCCCTCTGCTCTGCCCTGGTGAGACCACACCTGAAATACTGTGTCCGGTTTGGGGCTCCCCAACTCAAGAGAGACAGGGACCTACTGGAGAGAGTCCAACGGAGAGCTACGAGGATGGTTAAGGCTTCAACATCTCTCCTGTGAAGAGAGACTGAGAGAACTGGGGCTGTTTAGCCTTGAAAGGAGACGGCTGAGAGGGGATCTTATTAATGTAGATAAATATCTGAGGGGTGGGTGTCAAGAGGCAGGAGACAATCTCTTCTCAGTGGTGCCCAGTAATAGAACAAGAAATAATGGGTGTGAGTTAGAACATAAGAAGTTCAACCTCCACATGAGGAGAAACTTCTTTACTGTGAGGGTGGTGGAGCCCTGGCATAGGCTGCCCAGAGAGGTTGTGGAGTCGTCTTCTCTGAAGACTTTCAAAACCCACCTGGATGCGTTTCTATGTGGCTGCCCTAGGGGATCCCGCTCTGGCAGAAGGATTGGACTAAATGATCTCTAGAACTCCCGTCCAACCCTGAACATTCTATGATTCTATGATTGCAATAGCCCAGGGAGTCAGAACAAACCATCTCTTTACCAGCTTAGCAGATGAAATTGCAGAAGCATAGAGCACAGCCCAAGGAGAGCTGTAATAGCTCACCAGAAATATTTGCCTTCAGGTTTCAAGGCTGAGCTCCACACAGGGTCCAGCCACCCGCTTGCTGCAAGGCACTGCGGTGCCACCACCTTGTGGGGATGCGCGTGGAACTGGACACCTAAAAGCATCCCAGATGGGGCTCGCTGCTGCCATGTCCCACAGGCAGACCCCTGCTGTCGGGCGATGAGCACGGTGCCCCATGCAGCTCCCTGCAGAACATCCCAGGGCATGAGGCACCAGCCATGGGTGCAAAGTGAGGGAAATAGTGGCATTTGCTCCCTTCAAGGAAGCTCTCTGCCCTGTGCAGCCATGTTGAGTGGCGACATCTTCCTCGTGTCATGTGCAGGGTTACAGGACCAGGACAGCAAGGCTGGGCAGCTCCACTGGAGTCCCCAAAACACCCTGCACCCCTGCTCATGGAAACAGCCCTTACCGGGCTCCCAGGGCTCAGCTATCCCAGGTAAACCCCAATAAATCTGTACAGCTGCTTCTGAAACAGCCTCAGTGTTACCCGGAGCCTTAGTAATGGCACCAGTTGCGTGCCGCAAGGCTGGCAGGGAGGCCTCCAGGTACAGCTGCGAGTAACCCCAGTGAGGTTTCTGCTTCTCTTCAGTGTTTACAAACTGTGTAGGTTATTTTTTTGGTGGTGTTTTTTTTTTATGTGTTATGAGGAACAAGGCAGCATTGCTACACACGGAGCTATTTAGACACACTAACTCAGACTAGATTCTTGTGAAGGCGTGTGGAAACTGGACTTGACTAAGCCATGAAACACACTAAGGTAAGTCTGGCCTGACCATGTGTGGCATTATTTTTGGAGAAAATTCTCTCCTCCACATCTATTTCACACACTGCTTTGCAATATCTCTGCAACCCGACAAGTTTTTGCGTGCTGTATAGTGCTCAATTAAACAATCTATTACATACCTGTATTTACAGATTTACAAAAAGTAATGTTGACTTTTACAGTAACACAAAATCTTACTTTTCTTTGGTCTGAACATGGCTGCAGATTACCCAGTTGCTACCAAGATGTAGGAAACTCTGCAGAATGACTATCTTTATCTATTATAACAGGACATTTAAGCAAGCATTTGAACTATGTGCTCCTGCTTCGTGATGCTCTAGTCAGCTCAGGTTTTTAATCCACTTTGATCTAGAAATGAAAAAAAACCTCAACTTCATTTAAGTTGTTGTGAATTTGATCTAGTTACGGTAGGAAATACTTAATAATGTATTGTGCCAGGTTCTCTGTCTTGGAAAATGTGCTTTGGCCATTGAGTGCAAAACTAGAGTGCATTACAAGTATTTTGGGGACTGCTAGTGTGACAAACTACATAATCCCCTTTCTGCCTGGATCTGTGAGCAAGTCCTGAGCCAAACTGGGCAGATCTCTAATGACAAGAATAAAAACCACTGACTGACATGGGCTGGTCTTCTAAAAGCCAGAAAGGAGTGCTTGTGCCGTGCTGTCAACGCTGCTCCAAGCTCGAGGTGCGCGGCTGAGGAAGGTGATGGCAGCTGGCAGCTGCTACTTTGTGCTGAGCTGTGCGCTCACCACATTTTCTTTGCGCCTTGGCAATCTGCAAAGGTGGTCCTAGCCCCACCTGGCAGCCTCTTCACAGCCCCACTCCAGTTGAAACCCTGCATTTTGTCACTCCAACTTTAACCCTAATCACACGGTCCCTGAGTTAACTTTTGTTCTGGGTGTCACTTGAAGCAGAAGTACATTTCACCCTTTATAACAACTGGAGACCAAGAAGTCTGCATCCCAGCAGACCTCACATGGTTCAAACCCTTCTTTCAAATTTCAAAGTCTTTGACTTCCACTTGGTGGGGGGGGAGGGAAAACCCCCTAGTTTATAGAGACCAACCTGCAGTTATCAAGGGCTTGGGTCACTCCCAGAGAAACCCTGAGGCCCTCCCCTAGCTGGGCTGTGAACAGTTCCACACTTGGAAAAGGGGGTTGTGTAACAGAGTTGTACCCACCTCCTGCCCTTCCAAGTATTACACACCACCTTTTAATTGCTTAACTGAAGAGCTGCTGGAAATAGGCTTCAGATTAGCAGATGATCAGCAGTGAACAAGATCAGCGCTCTTCAAGTTAACCTGAACACAGGCTTACCCAGCCTGGCATTAAATCGTCATGCGACTGACAGATGCATCCCAAGCCTCCAGCTCTCATGCAGAGTTCACTCCCTCTCTTACACCTTATTCCCCCAAAGAAAGGAAGGACACAGCCTTAGGCTAAGCAGACATGAATTTTCCCAGCCAGGGTTATAAAGCCAGATGGAAAATCTTTATTGATTATAGGAGGTCTTCTGTAATAATTGTGGGAGATGAGGCATCTTGTTCATTGTTCAAATTATTTTATGACACTCGGTAGAGCAAGAACACTCTAGGAAAAGTATTTTAGTTCAAATCCATAACACAGTATTTAAGCCCAAGGAGAGCAAGAGAGAAATGCACTATAGAGCGCTGTTATTACATTGAAATACAAAATTTTATTTCCCAAACAAGGTATTTGCACACCAATTCTTAATGTTGTTTTTATCCAAGTAATTAATGGTCAACATATTCAAAACATTTTTTTCTTCACATTTTACACTCCAACTCCTGATAGTTTTGCAGAACGGGTTAGTTCAGATGGGCAGCTGTATTCTACTTTAAATGACCACCAATTGTATCAGTAGCTTCCAACCACTTAGTCGTAGTCATCGGTGGCATACACAGCCATTTTTTCAGTAGTTTAAAACGGGGTTGGATTTCACGTTCTTGTACTGGGACAGCGTGATTCTGTACAGCTGCATCTTTCCAATGTTCAGCAGGAGCTGAGACTCGGCCCTGCAGCCAAGCCTGTGCTGGCTACATCCAACAGCCTGTCCGCTGCTCAGGGGGAGCAGCGGCACCATCCCCCAGCCTTGCACCCAAGTTGGTCCAGACTGCTGGAATGTTTTGGACACGTTGAAAATAACAAAACAAACAACAGGCACAGAGCTTAATTTTGTAACAATTTCTTTGTTGTACAGTTGACTTACTGTTCTAACACATTAATGAAAATTTTACACATTTGAAAACTACCAAAATGAAAACACAGGTATCTAAAAGCACACTGAACTCGGGAAGGCACCCAGCGAAGATTTTTCCAAAAATAAATATTCTGTCAGGAACAGCTTGCTCATAACACTGGGTCTGTAGAGCACTGTAGTTCCAACGTCTCCAGTACCACTGGAGTTACTAGAATTGGTACCAGAGTATCACTTATGACAGAGGGGTACTCATCCTCCAAGCTGGCTGGAGCACATTGCTCTTGAATGTTGTCTGTTACTTCTGCTTTGCTGACAGATCTGTAATAGCTCCCGGTAGCTTTCTCTGGTCTTCAAATCCCCAGCGGATGTGCAATGTTTCATTTGAACTGGTTATCAATCAGTGTTCCTTTCATCTTGGCTTTCTTTGCTTCCAACTCAGCCTGATTAAGAAAATTAAGACAGAATGAAATAACGTCTGGATACGTCTCCCTGCCACGCTCCACTGAAGTTTGGTCTTCTTGTCTGATCACCGCAAGCTTTTCACACCAGGAGCAAGAGTAGCTCAAGTTCTTTGCCGACTCCCTCCTCCCCTAAGGTACAAGACGGGGACCACCTTTAGAATCATAGAAAGCCCAAGACTAACTGCACAGGAGACAACTTCATACTTTCTGTCCTCATGTGGAAGCCACACATTCCCTTCCACCTACTATTCTCCTGTCACAGCAGGTAAGATCAGCTGTGATGTTCCTGCCATCAATTTTTCAAGGGACCCTTCTGGTAGCAGTGAGCTGGCAGGTCCTCCACAAGGGTCTTTAGCTTGCCCTGATGCCTCACAGCAAAGACCTGCTTGACCAAGCAGGTTTGAGAGCACAGCATCAGGGGTGTTCTGGTCGGCAAAGCCATGACCTAGTTTCCCCTTCCCTTGTTCTTTGTCCAAAAGGTCCTGGAAAGTCTCCCCACAAAGGCTCTGCTGGCTGCTCTTTAGTTTGCTCTATAGTTAATTGTCTATAACTTTAAGTTCAGGAGGACTAGAAAAACATCTCTGTAAAACCTGTAAAGGAAAAGTCATCCTCACAAAGCTACAAGTTACCTATGACTCTAACAGGACCTCTCTATACTTGTAGTCCCATGTCTAAGATACTTTTTGTGTACAAAGCCACCAGATTTCAGGGATTCACGTTCAACACCAAAAAAAACCACTCACCAACTCCTGCAACCTTCTTTTGCTCATGCCTTTGCGTTCCAGCTGCTTCTCAATCACTTTTGCATTCTGCGCATAGGAGTCTGCAATCTCCCTCTGAAACACACACACACAGGGTCACTCTGCAACAGCAAACCTCAAAGCAACACCACCCCATCCAAACGGCGAGATGACTGCTGGCGCAGACCGGTGTCTGAGACAGCTGCCCAGTTCAGCTGTGACTGCCACCAAGTGCAGCAGACAAAACTCACGGCTTCAATCTCCTCTTCCTCTTCATCGATTGTGGAGACAGTGACAGAACTGAACTTGCCCATGTCTTTGGTCCGTTTGGTCATCATCACCTGGGCGAGCAGTAGAGCATTTTGTTAAACCCTAGCAACAGTTGTGTCAGTAGTTCTCCCTCTGCAAAGCTTTCTAGGCTTCTCATGCAGTCATTAAAATTTCCTGAACCCCGTGGGTGGCAAACGGCAATTAATCTCAGCGATTTCTGGGCTTAGAGCTGTTGTTACTAGAAGCAAACTCACTGATATACAACAGATGAGCCAGATTTTGAGAATCACTGTGCAGACTACAAATCTGACCCACTTACAAATGGAAATTTTCTGGTAAATGAGCCTAAATATGAGGCACAGTCTAGATTCCCAAGTTTATTTTGTTTTCGTTTCCTGAATTATTGTTCAGAGGTCCTTTTCTTTCTTTTTTCTCCCCTCCGTCCCTGCCATTAAGTGATTTTACCCACCACACCTTTATGAAAAGCAGGGATAGCCTTTTTACTTCTCTCAAGCCGATTACCTTTTTGGGAGGTTCTTGTTTCTGAGTATATATGTTTGTCTTCCCAAAACCCTGGCCAAATTTGACCACAGCACCGTCAACAATGAACGTCACGGGAGCGTTTTTCTGTTGGTGTTGATAAAAGAGCAGCAGCCCGCACCTGGAAACAGAAGCACGGGCAGCTGCGAGGCAACGCAGACCCTGGCTTCCTAGGTCTACCTCGCTAAGGGGTCCTAGAAGCCACTGGAAGGGCCGCCACGGCCACTCACTTGCCACACTTCTTCCTGAACTGCCGCTCGATGCCTTCTGGTCTGGGGGAGAGAGCGAGAGCTGGAGAGGAGCGCGCAGCCGGGCCCCGCCGGGCGAGGAGCCCAGGCCTGACCGGCGCAGCCCCTCCCCGGGGCGCGGCGGGGCCGGGGCTGGGGCTGGCGGGGCCCACCTGCGCAGGAAGACGCTCTCCTCCTCCTCCGCGTTGCAGAACTTGTGGGCGTGCTTGGCGGCGTCCATCACCCGGGCGCGGTCCCGCGGCCGCATCGGCAGCTTCTCCAGCTGGCAGTCTGCGGGGCGAGGCGGGGCGGGCTGGCGGCGGGGACGGGGCGGCCGTTCCCCCCTCTTTCCCCTCCCGGCACCGCCGCCCCGACCCCCCCCCCTCCGCCGGCCCTAGCGCCCTCCGCCGGCCCTAGCGCCCCCCTCCGCCGGGCCTAGTGCCGGCCCCCCGCCCGCGGCTCACCCAGCACCAGCACCATCTGCCCGCAGAGGCAGTAGTACACGTGGAGCGGCTTCTCCCCATCGTCGTACTCCTCGCGGTCGCGGGTGTCGGAGCACACGACGGAGCGGGACACAACCTTGGGCATGGCGGCCGCCCGCCCTCCCCCAGGCCCGGCCCCGCCGCCGCGGCTCCGCCCGCCCGGCCTCAGGCCCCGCGGGGGCTGCTGGGAAGCAGCGTCACTTCTCGCTCTCTTCCCAGCTTGGTTTTCAGGAAAAAATAAATAAATTAGAAAACCCACGGGGATTTCTGGAAAGACGGGGCTTTCTTGCGTACCCCGAGGCAAGGCGCGGAACAAAGTCTCCTCCTGACAGGCCCCGAGGGCTCCTCCGTTTCCTCCTGCGCGGGCTGGGTAAGAGCAGGAGAGGCCAAGAACAGGATTTCAGTGCAGCGGCGAAAGCCGTGGTTTTATTATTCTCTTTCAGCTTGTATGAAAGGCAGCGGGTCTTCCTCCCGTGTCTTTCTCTGAAGCCATGTCACTACGAAGCTTTGTTACACAAAGTTAAAAGGGAGGATAAGCTAAAAAAAATGAGGCCCTTCCAGTCTACTCCAGACAACATCAGGGAGAAAGTCTTTACTTTAAAAAAAAGGGTAGAAAACATTCTTTTCCCTTGGAAAAAATCTTCACTATGGAAGCAGTAAGTGCAGCAGGGCAGGCTGTGATGGTTTTGCCTGGGGTAGAGTTAATTTTCTTCATATTAAACAGCACGGGGCCACGGTTTGGATTTGTGCTGGAAGCAGCGCTGATAACACAGGGACGTTTCTGTTATCGCTGAGCCGGGCTCACACAGAGCTGAGGCCTCTCCTGCTCCTCAGCCCACCCCACCAGCGAGGGGGCTGGGGGCGCACAAGGCGTGGGGAGGGGACACAGCCTGGACAGCTGCCCCCAACTGACCCAAGGGATGTCCCAGCCCCTGGGCCGTCACGCTCCGCACACAGGGCTGGGCACGGTCACAGGGACGGCGTTGGTCTTCCCAAGTCACCGCGGCCCGTGCTGGAGCCCGGCTTCCCTGGGGACGGCTGAACACCCGCCTGCCCGTGGGGAGTGGGAACGAATCCCTTGGTTTGCTCTGAGCGCACGTGTGGCTTTTGCTTTGCCCATTAAACTGCCTTTATCTCAGCCCACGAGTTTTCCCACCTTTACCCTTCCAATTCTCTCCCCCATCCCCCCAGCGGGAGGGAGGGAGCGAGCACCGGCGCGGGGCTGCGCTACGGGCTGGGGTCACACCGCGACACAGGCGGACGCACAAGAAGGCACCTGCCGGTACCGACCCCTCTCACCCCCACCCCCCCCCACCTCCGCCGCCGTTTCCGTGCCTGGGGGCGGAGCCAGCTGCTCCTTCCGGCCCGCCCTCCCCGGTGACGTCACCCGCACGTTCCACCCCCGTCCGCCACGGCCGTTGGTGCAGGCCCCCCCCCACCCCCCGCCCTTAGGCACCGCCCCTCGCCCCCGCGCCGCGGTGGTAGAGGCTGGGCTGGGGGCTCCGCGACATCCGGCTCCACCCCCCTCTCCCCGCGCCGTTGGTACGTCCCGGGATCGCCCGGCTGCCGGCGAAGGAGTCGGTGCGGCTCAGGGTACCCCCCCGCGCCAGCGACAGTGGTAGAGGCCGCGATCGCTCCTGTTCGTCAGCGCTGCCGTTGCCTCAGTCGGAGCTCGTTGCCGCCGTCTCTGGGCGCTCCGTGCTGCCTCTGACAGTGTATGAGTGATCTATAACCCTGAGCCCGCCATGTCCACTCCGGCCCGTAGGCGCCTCATGCGGGACTTCAAGAGGTACCGAGGCCGCCGGCTGGGGGGAAGGGGAAGGCGGGCGGGAGGAGGACGACGATGAAGAGCCCGGCTCTACTGGGGGAGGAAGCGGGGGGGGTGGAGGGAGGGAGGTGGGGGGGGGGCAGCACAACATGGCGGCGGGGTAGGGCGCGCTCCGCTGATTGCGTAGCGCCGGTCGACGTCTGCTTGCGGGTTACGCTGTTTGCGCAGGGGCGGGCAGCTACCTGCTCAGGCTACGCCAAGTGCGCAGGGGCGGCGTTGGCCGCGCGAGGGGCGGCCGCCTGAGCCCTCCGTGTGCCCCGCAGGCTGCAGGAGGATCCCCCGGCCGGGGTGAGCGGGGCCCCCTCCGAGAACAACATCATGGTGTGGAACGCCGTCATCTTCGGGTGAGTGGGCCGGGGGCGGCGGGGCGCGGGAGCCGCCGCCGCTCTGCCCCGGGGGTGGGGGTGAGCGCCGGGCCGGCCGCGGTAACGCTGTGCTCTGCTTCTTCCTCCTAGGCCCGAGGGGACCCCGTTCGAGGACGGTGAGTGCGCAGCGTGCGGGCCTGGCGCGGGGCTTGCTCGGGGCGAGGGGCTGCGGGTTGACACGGCCCCGTGGGCTTCCGACAGGCGTGGGGCTGCGGGTGGGGAAGGGGCGTGGGTTCACCTGACCGCACAGCCGTGTGCTGGCCTTGTGGAAGTGCTTCTTTTAATTGTTTTGAATCCTGCTCTGCGGAGGTGTTGCGAGTTTAGATTGCTGTGTTGGTGTACAGAAACATGCAAATTAGGTTGTAGGAGCTTGCTTGTAATCGCTAAATCTGACTGTTCTAAGCCTAATTTAACGTAGCATTTTTAAGGATCTCTTTCTGTTGAACCTTGGATCATGTTTTTAGGGACATTCATATCTGAAGAACTGTCAGATACCTGGTATAGAACCATTGTCACTTGCTTTTGCTTTGAATTCTGTTTTTTCTGATGCTAAAAGAGTTTTGCAAGTAAATCCAAATGTGACTCAGCTGGAGTAGGAAATGGGCCGAGTGTTTGAGGAATTCAGAACAGGTGTTTGTTTTTTTCTTGGCATCTACTTTACTCTGCTACAATCAGTATCATTCAAGGTTAAAGATTAAAAGGACTTTTTAACTTAAAATCTGAATAAATAGATCCTTGTAACATACCTGTGTCCTAGTAGTTTCTGTCTAGCTTTATTGTCTTTTATAGCTTTACTGATGCTGTATGAATACTTCAGTATCTTTGTGAAAACTTGTTAGACGTGAAATACTGTCTAACTGAAATCAGCGTTGCTTTTTTTTTTTTTAAGTTACTTTCAGTGCAAGCTATAATTAATCCTAGATCTCCATGACTCATGGCAAAAGCATAGGAAAAATTCCTTAACTCTTATGTTGTTCTTGGCTAACTCCTTTGTCTCTGTTTATCCTCGGAGGTGGCACCTGTGGGCATGCATGTAAATTGCAGATTTTTTTTTTTTTTTCTGTGAAGATTTTAAATATTTCAGGCCTAAGGAAACACCAAAGACTCCAGTTACTTCTAAAAATGTAGTTGATTAGTTAAGATTGCTATAGTAGCTGCTTCAGAAATCTAGTGTTTAGAACTGGAGTACTGCATAGCATCACATAACAGACTAGATAGACTAGATGTGTTCTGTTGTCTCATCTTGCAAATCCTCAAGAAGGGCTCCCTTAAACCTCTGTGAGGGTTGCTAGAGCTGTTTAGGTTCTTGGTGCTCTGTCACTAATGGAGTGGTTCACTGTTCAGAGCAGAAAGCGCTCTCCTTGCAGTGTGCTAAAATGCAGGGTTTTTCCGTGGTCAGGCTCTTCCAGCTCATGGTGGAGTTAGCGATGCTGTAAGGGCTTTTTTTTTCCCATATGTTTCCATTTAGATGCAGAAGGTTGGCGACTGCTTTTGAGAGCCCGGGCATATTGATTTCTTCCGTGCTCTCCGCTCTGGCAGCGCCGTGTCTTTATCACAAATACTTAAGACATGTTGCACGCACAGCAGTTTGAAGTTCAAACAGATGCTCGAGTCCTCTACTGCTGTCCTGCTGCTTTGGTTGATCTAATAACATGATTGCGGTGTGTGATGGATTGCCCTTTTTGTAGCAAAGTGTGAGTTTTCACAGCGTGCGCTCAGGAAAGCAGATATGTCTTGGGTTGCAGGATATGCTTATCTCCTTTTCCCTGGGACATATCTTACATTGTGCTAGATTACAAAATACTAAGTGGTGCCTAGAGATACGGGTATATTGGTGCCTTGGTGTGCTTTTGCGTTGAGTAGCGTAGCGCAGTTCAGATGCAGTTTATATAAATGTAGGTAAAATAAAGGGAATTTTTATTGAACAGTATTGAGCTTCTTTTGTAACGGTGCAGGCCCTTATGAGTCAAAGGTACAGTGGAGCTCTGATCTTTCTCTTGAAGCCTTTGCATAGCAGGATTCTTCAGAAGTTGCTTTGTGTTTTTATTTTTAGGCTCTGTCACTTTCTGGTGATACTGTACGACTTTAGATACCTTAGTTCTTGTGAAAGTAGCCTGTGAATTTTTTGTTACTGTTGAACTAGAAGTGTAATAATTTCAACACCATGAGAATTACTGTTCTTTATCCCCATTCTGGTGAGGCCCTTCTCTGGTCTCAGCTTCTGAGGTTTCTTACCTCTGTGTGAACTGAAAAACCTTAAGTTCAGACACGTTTGTTTACTTGCTGTGCAGCATAATGCAGATAACAACCCTCTCTCCCCTCCGCCCCCCAGACTTTAGAGGGTGTTTTCACAACTCTCTGCGCAGGCTGACTTGGCCTAGGAGCAGCTACTAATTTAGATCAGCAGCATAACTTCCATCTTCTGGTGTAAGAGGATTCGATTGCAGGTGTCTGCAGTAGGACCCCGGGGATATTTATCCTGCCTTTCACCATATTCCAAAGAATCCATTTGCGTGTGGCATCTGAAGTGGTAGTGCTGTCACGGTGATGGAAACCCAGGCTCTCCCAGTCCTCCAGACCTGTTTCTCTGAAACTGGATGATGATATTGTGGTTAGTGCAGGATTCCTGGCTTGGGGAGAGTTAAGTAACACAGCTGTTGTAGCATCCTGCCTTTCTGTGACTGCAAGAGGCTTGAACTGAGAAAGCGAGGCGTTTGCTTCTGGAACATGGATTCTCTGCCCTCATGTGGGAGAGGAAGGCTCAGCCCTGCTTTATGAACAGTGAAATAGAGGGGGCTACTCTCACTCCTTGCAGGGAGAAGGGCCTGGCAGGAACATGGGTGCTGCTCTGGCAGGAGACAGGTCATGGGGGGGCCTCCCTGTTAGTGAGTCTCATGTCCTGAGGTAGGAGAAACAGATCAAGGAGGAAAGAAAAGAGAATGTTTTCCTATGATCAATATCAGTAATATCAATAATGACAGTGAATGTGATAATTTATGTGTTAAAATCAGCTATCTAGGGTAAGTTGCAAGGAATACCAGTTGAGAGCTTTAAAATTAGTGACAGAACAGACTGGACCCTGAAGGCCTTATCCCCAGCAGTGTGTGTTGTGATACTGTTTTCACCATGTGGGCTTTCAGTGTGAGTGACCCTTGGACTTTGTTTCCTTGAATTGCTGTGGATTTGTCCTTTAATAAATATCAACAACCAAGTGTTACACACTGCAGAGCTTTCAGAGAGCCATTGCCGTTCTGGGTCTTGACTCGGAAATTTGAGTAGGTAGATACAGCTGGAAGCTGTCTGAGCACTGGTAAAAGTAGTGCTGCCCTGTCCCTGGACAGGTAGCTTCATTTCTTTCAGTAGTTTTAAATGGACTCTTAAGACCAAGCTGCCCTTATTACTAACTTCTGGCCATCTTATCTGTCCCCCCTGTTCCCACTTTAGTCAGCATTCTAGAATAGCATTCATTTTCTCAAGTATGTTTCTTGAACTCTACTATTTGATGGTTTGTTTTCAGCCTACTGCTTCCTTAGTCACACTTTCACAGAAAACAGTGCCTGCTTTCCTACCTGGTAAGGAGGCTACTGAGAACCAGAACTAGGAATCTCTGAAGATTTGGAGCCAAGTCTCAAAGCCTTTGATCCTAAAGGGCCAATAGTGCTTGGGATTGTCCTTGTGCAGGGAAGGAAAAGGGCAGCCCTGACCTGATGTTTCCAGCTGGTAAAAGTTGTTACTAACTTTCCAGTGCCGGCTTTCAGACTGATCTCAGCTCTGGCTCTGTGCCTCTGGATTAGCGGGAGTAAAGCTCGAAAGCCCTACTGCAGAGTTCTGCTAATTTGAGCGCTCTTAACTATACTCCTGTTGTTCATTTTGTTTTAAAGTAACATAGCATGCTGCTGTTTCTCTGCTTATATGTTGTTAGGCTGCTAATACATAAAAAACATGCAAAAACTTATTTTTAGGATGTTGAGATTTCACACTGATGTACAAAAAGCTCTGAAGCATCTGTACTGTGTGTTCATATGCAAACTGCAACGTCAAAGCAGTGACCTTCATTTCTTGCAACTCAGTGTTACAGTTTATCTCCTTATAAAGGAAGGAGTCCCTGAGAAATACTGCAGGTCCTTAGTGATCTGGGGGAAAAAAAAAAGGAAAAGGGGTTGAAAAATCTGTTCCCTGGCCACCAACTGTTGGCACATGTTTGCCAGCTAGATGAAGGAATGCATTGACTGTATTAGTGCTGGAAGACTCCCTGACAGTAGGAAGCAAGGATGAGCTTTAGATCTGAGCCGCTGAATTTTAATTTAGGCACTGAGTGTTGGAGGGGGGAAAACCTGTCACTGATGCATAAGAATGCGTTTTCAAAAAAAGCACCATGTCCATCCTGGCAGCTTGTTACAGCTATTACTGTAGGATACATTCCTTTTACAGGAGAGCTGTATATTTATATGATGGTGCTGCAGATATTTCTCTCTGGGCATTCCCAGGAACTTCATAAACTGCCTCCTGGATTGGTCTGGGGCAGTAGCACAGCACAGAGAAGCTCGCATGTTTTGGAGTATGTAGAGTTCCTTAGTTACTGATCTGAATCACCAGCAGTGCTTAGTCCCTTGGACACGTATTTATGCAGCTTAGTTGACAGACTTCTCAGATCGTCATAGCCTGAGGAGAAGGGCTAAAGCAACTTATGGTGATGCAGGCTGTTAAAATTATTGGATTGGGACTTAACTGCAGTTTTCTGTTTTCATTTAATCAGTCTTTCTCAAAGGAAGACTAGTTAGTATGAGGTAAACGATCAGATTTTTCTTTTAAAGTGTCTGATTGGATGCTGCTTTCAGTAATACTTTGCTCCAATAAGACCCAATTACCTTAGAGTTATTGATTAAAAATTTATTTTCTTGAAATTTAAGCAGGAAATAAATAAAAAGGTCCTTGTCATGAGAGCATATTTCAGTCTGTAGGGCTTACTGAATCATGGCCTGTTACACAGATGGTTGTACACCCACTTGTGGTGTTTTTACAGTGCTCTGGGATTAGGCTTTGTGGAAGCGATGGATTTATTTCCTTACACAAATCTTTTGACTGGGGTGGTGGTTTTGGCAGTGAAAGTAAGTCATGAGAGATACTCTTGGACCAGTACTGTCTAGGACTTCAGAGTTAATGATTAACTCCAAAGAGGAGAAGAATTGTTGTAGGACTGAGCAATCTGTATTCTGTATCTAGCATGCATGTATGAGTGCAACGGTATCAGTTTGTACTTGTGGAGGGATGCTACTTGCTCATCCCTTGTGTAAATTCATTCTGAATAAAGGTTACTTGTCTCTCTTTCAACTCCAGGAACTTTCAAACTTACAATAGAATTCACAGAAGAATATCCAAATAAGCCACCTACTGTTAGATTTGTCTCCAAAATGTTTCATCCAAATGGTAAGTACTTAAATGATGCTTTGTTTGTTTGTTTAGTTTTGTTATAGCTTACTGTAGAAAAATGTCTATTTGTTGTAAAAGTTTCCACTATTTCATAAGCGAGCAAAATTCCAGTGTGGTTCTGTGTATTTTTGGTAAGGGTGAACACATGAGCAGTGCCGAGACTTGAAAGTGGGGATAAGGGACCCTCTTACCTTTCAGGTGTTACAACACAGTATCCATGGGACACGCTTCTCTCTACACTGCCTGTTGTTAAACCTTGCAGAAGAATATTTTGTGCTTAAGTAGCATTGCCTTGCACTTCTGTCTGTACGCAGTGCATACATGGCATAATGGCACTGCTGGATGCAGTTGTCTTGTCAATCTTCTTGCCCAGAATTCCTGTAAGGATGTTATACCTTGAAACGTAGTGCTAGTTTCCAACTATAGCCAGTGATAGTAAGATCATTTAATGAATCCCCTTCTTTGGTAATTAAAGGTTGGGGATGTATTCCTTGCCTCCAAACAAATATTAGCTTTGTGAACAGATACAGAAACTTTCAAATGTGGCAAGTAAGCATGTGTGGGTCAAGTGTGTTCAGGGAAAGGTCTTCTAAAGCTGCTGTGAGAAACGTGACTAGACACGTCGACTGTTGTCAATGCTTTCTGGGGAAACCTTATGAGGGAACAGCTTTTCACTTGTGTTCTTTATTTGGTTCACTTGCAGATAGCTTAGATTTTTTGGTTTTGCCTTAAAATCTGTTAATGATTTTCCATAGTGGTAGTTGCAATGTCTCGGAGAAGCTTGATGTTAAAGGGTAAGCAGTGGTTGAGTTTAAATGACCTGAGGCAGCTGTCAGTGAGAAACTTCACCTCTTCCTACCTACAGGCTTGTTTGCTTGCTTTAAGTCTGTCAGACGCCATTGACTTTTGTCGGGTTTGTCAGTATGTAGGTTTTCAGGATCAGGCAATACTAGGAAAAAACCCGAGTAGCTGTACAACTTCTGTTTTAAGCCATTTTTTCTGAACCTTTTCTAGTGTATGCAGATGGTAGTATATGTCTGGATATTCTTCAGAATCGTTGGAGTCCTACTTACGATGTCTCCTCCATCTTAACATCCATACAGGTAAAAATAGCTCTGCATGAAAAGGCAGAATGAAATTAAGATGCTTTGATTAAAACTGCTCAGGGAACACCCTGTTTCCCCCTTCCCCTTTTTCCTGCTAGCCAGTATAGCAGCAATACTTTATTTGCTAAACTACAAGTACTCCTCAGACGTAAACTGGCTGCGCAGTGACAGCACGTGGGCACTGAAGGGACCCATCCAGCGATTGCACTGCTTGGGTTTTGCTGCTTGGCCGTGAATCAATCGGTCACCTGCCCTGTTGAGAGTCAGAGCGACAGTGAAAGCTTGTGATAAAACTGGAGTAATGCAGTGTGCTTCACCTGTGTCTAGAGTAACTTGTGCGCTCTTATCAGTGTGGATACTTAAAGGAAAATGTTGGAAAGCTGTGCCTACTTGCTAGTGCCTAAGAATCTCTTTCTCTTTGCGCAGTCTCTATTGGATGAGCCAAATCCTAACAGTCCAGCAAACAGCCAGGCAGCTCAGCTATACCAAGAGAATAAGCGGGAATATGAAAAACGGGTTTCTGCAATAGTAGAACAGAGCTGGCGTGACTGTTGACCCAGGATGATGCAAATGAACACTCTGTTGATGAGGAAAATAAACAAAGTGTCAGAGTCATCTTTTTCCTCCTAGCATTTACTTTCAAAGCAGAATAGCTGTTGTGCTGTTGCCACCCTCCCTTGCTGAAGCTTCTTCTCCTTGGACATCAGAAAGCACCCACTTTGAAGTCAAGTGTTCTGTACTTGGGTTACTTGCAAAAGAGTTACTGATGCTGAATTCATTTTCTGTGGTCCCTCTCCAGTCTTAGGGCAGTATTGTGCATTTCTGTAGTGTACACTAAGCTTTTAATTGTAATTGTGTTATACACAGTGATGCTTATGTGTAGCTTGATAAAAGGGATGTTTATATACATACACATTTTTTTAACTGATATTAACTAAAGTGCTGATGTGTCCAGGCTGGTCATTTACCTCTACTATTGGTTTATACCCCACTGCATTTGTAAGTACTGAGTGAAGAAATAACCTCTTGTTTCCTTTTTGTATTGGTTTATCAATTCCTTACTCATGATAAAAAAAAACCACACCAAAAAACCAAAACCACAAGCAACTCTTAAATTGATTCCAGTTCAACTGTCTAGTAAGACTGTGGAATGCTAATTACTTCTGCACTTCACACATGAGATTTATGTACAAATATACATAAATCATTACAATTGTGGTACTTGCTTAGGGTGAGAAACAACCTCTCTTTTTTAAAAAAAAATAAATTTAAAGGACACGCCTACAGAGACTGCTTCAATAAGTTTCTGTAGTGCTGTCATGGAGGCATTACTGGACAAAACTAGGTAGAGCTGTGGTACTCTGAGTGAAAGAGCTTTCAAATTAAGGAAAAGGTAAAAACCTGAAGTGTTCCAGAGGTGGAATTACTCTCCTTCAGTGTCTTTCTCCCACCCCTTATCTTTAGCTGAGAAAGATAAGTTTTGGGATCCGACTTTGCCTTGTGGAAAGTTTGAATAAAGTACGGGTTAGGCACTTGAGTCGCTACAGTTTCTGCTCTTTGTAGATTACAGTGTGGTTTGTGTGAGCTACTGCTGCATGCTTGAGTTTCCCTTCAGTTTTATGAAAGTATTTTTTCAACTCTGAAAAAAAACATTTGTAAGTCCAGACTCACTTTTTTTGTAAGGCTAAGTTTGTACATTTGGATACAGTACCTTAAGCAGCAGTGTGGGATGAAACCTACAATTGTGTTGTCCACTGTTCCCGTGTCTTTTGTGTGCACATTGGTCTGTTAGTTGAGAAGTTTAACTTTGCACAAGTAACCCATGTAAGAAACTGTACATTTTTCAAAACTTGTAAATAAAGTGTAACCTTAGTGCTTATTGTATAAATAGGCAAGAGGTGTATAACTGTCATTTATTTTTACCTGGGAGGGCAAGAGGATGGAGGCTGTAGTGGGATCAAGCCCCAGGTAGATCCTTACAGCAGGATGGTGAAACACTTCTAACAGTGTTAGAAGACACAGTGGCCCTGTGTCTTAGGGAATGCTGTGAGAGCTCAGAAATCAAGTACAGTGATGATGGGGCGGAGAGTACCTGGATTATGTTAAGGGTCAGTAAAGCTGGTGCTGCTGTGGGAGTCTGCTGTAGACCTCCCAGCCAGAGCAGGGAGGTGGATGAAGCGTTCTGTAGGCACTTGGGAGAAATCTCGCAGTCATTTGCTGTTGTTCTTATCGGGGACTTCAACTTCCCAAGTATCTGCTGGGAATACACCACAGCAGAGAGGGAACAATCTGGGAGGTTCCTGGCATGGGTGGAGGATAACTTCCTCACACAGCTGGTAACTGAACCGACCAGGGAAGGTGCCCTGCTGGACCTCGTGTTTGTGTGCAGAGAAGGTCTGGTGGAGGATGTGGCAGCTGGAGGCTGCCTGGGGAACAGTGACTGTGAAATGATTATGTTCTCTATTCTTAGAGATGTTAGGAGGGGGGGGACACAGCAAAACTGCCACTTTGGACTTCTGAAGGGTTGACTTTGACTTGTTTAGGAGATTACTTGATAGAATCTCTTGGGAGTCAGTTTTGAAGAATACAGGAGTCCAGGAAGGCTGGACACTTTTTAAGAAGGAAGTCTTAAAGGTGCTGGAGCGGGCCATCCCCATGTGCCCTAAGATGAGCTGGTGGCAAAGACCAACTTGGCTGAACAGGGGGATTTGGCTGAAAATTGGGTAAATAAAGAGAGTTTATGACCTCTGGAAGAGGGGGCAGATCACTCATAATGAGTATAAGAATATTGTTAGGTTATGCAGGGAGGTGATTAGAAGGCCAGTTACATGAGTTTCAGTTAGGCCAAATGCAGGGTCCTGTGCTTCGACCACAACCTTCGGTAGCGCTACAGGTCTGGGCAGGAGTGGCTGGAGAGCTGCCAGGCAGAGGGACCTGGGGGTGTTGCTGGACAGCGGCTGAACATGAGCCATCAGTGTGCCCGGGTGGCCAAGAAGGCCAAGGGCATCGTGGCCTGGACCAGGAATGGTGTCAGCAGGAGCAGGGAGGGGATCGTGCCCCTGTACTCGGCTTTGGTGAGGCCTCACCTCGAGTGCTGTGTCCAGTTTTGGGCCCCTCACTACAAGAGGGACGTGGAGGTGCTGGAGAGGGTACAGAGGCGGCTGCCAAGCTGGGAAAGGATTTGGAGCATGTGTCGTATGAGGAAAGGCTGAGGGATCTGGGGCTGTTTAGCCTGGAGAAGAGGAGATTGAAGGGAGACCTCATAGCTCACTAAACCTACCTGAAGGGAGGTTGCAGTGAGGCAGGGGTTGGTTTGTTCTTCCTAGTGGTGAGTGATAGAAGGGGAAATGGCCTTAAGTTGTGCCAGGGCAGGCTCAGGTTGGATATTAGGAAGAATTTCATTACTGCAAAGGTTGTCCAGCATTGGAACAGGCTGCCCAGGGAGGTGGTTGAGTCGCCATCCCTGGAGGTGTTGAAGAGATGGGTAGATATTGTGCTGAGGGCCATGGTTTAGTGGGTTGATAGGGCTGGGACAAAGCTTGGACTTGAGGTTGGTCTCTTCCAGCCAAAACTGTTCTATGATTTTACATCAAGTTTTACAGCTGCTGTGACAGTAGCTCCTACAGGCCCTGAAAAGGCCTTGGTTCTTACATGGAGCAGCCTTCGCCACTGAGCTCCCACCCAAGTTACCCCAGCTCGTTTGCCTAAGGAACAGTGTGTCTCAGTGCGACCCTGGAAACAGCTCCTGTAGCCAGGAGCGGGTGGGTGCATGAAGGCAGGACAGAGTGAGGCTGCCTCAAGTTTGGTTCTTAAGTGTTCCCTGAACAAGACTTTCCCAAGTCAGAGCCAGTCAAGCAAGAAGCACCTGAGTTGCACCCATGAAGTTACAGACCAGTGCCAATTAATTTCCTCGGGGGGGGGGATGGATTAAGATATTCACCTTTATAGCCCTCTTAGGTAAGGCCGTCAGCCCCAAGCTTAATTTGAAACCACTTACTGGCTCACCAGAAAGCTTACGACAGCACAAGCACACCAGTGCTGGAGAGGCTGGTGCTGCTTAGGCTCAGCCAGAACATCATCAGCCAACCCTGCAGCCACCAAGTGACAGCCAGGCCCCCACCGAGGTCCCGCATGCAGGCAGCAAGATGGGTGACTGCGGGTCACAGCTGCTACCCCAGACAGGAACAGCAACGCCGTGCGCAGCCTCAGGACAGGCAGCTACCCTGCTGAGGTACCATCATGCTTAGCCAGCCCCTTCACCACCACCAAAAGATGTGGGTTTGTTTTGGGTTTTTTCTTTTTCATCCCAAATACCGCAGCAGTGCTCTCACTGCCTTTCTCAGCATCACCAAGCTCTGAAGACGTGCTGCATCTCTGAGCAAGGGAGCAGGAACCGCGCTCCTGCTGCAGGAATATCTGCCTGGAAAGTAGCAGGCTTCTTCCACTCCTACCTCACCATCTGCTAGAGCCCAGTGTTCTAGGGAGCAGAATTCAGAAGCAGCAAGAAGGAATACACAAAAAAATCCAAACAGAAGCAAAAAAACCCAACATACTTTCAGAAGTAACCACCAGATTATTTTTCTGCAAAGACAGCAGCATGTTTGTGTTTTAGCAAGCAGCAGCAGCTGTGCTGCAGCCGTCCAGGCAAAGAGCGGAGGGAATGCTCCCTTTTCTTCCCGAGCACGTCTTAATGCCAGGGCAGCCTCTTCCTTTTCACACTGTGGGAATGAAAATGCCTCTAACTGCACATCCCCAGGATATTCTGCTTCATCAGTGGAGGTCAGTCACCCTCTCCTCAGTGCTGAGTCTATTTAAAAAACAGAACATGAGGTGGAGAAAAAGCTAGAGCATGATGTAAGAAGATGGATAGGCAGATATAGGTAGCAGAAAAACAAAAGTGATAGAAGAGACACAATACAACAGAACAGACAAAAAAAAAGTTCATCGGGACTGGCTTCACCCTAAGGCATCGTCAGTGGGCCCCTCTGGCAACAGAAAAACCCATCATCTCCAGGCATGTCTCACTCTTGGCTCTTCCAAGGACAATTCCTGACTTCTATGTGTTCCGAGTGTGCAGACAGCTTTCCTCCAAGGCTCACAGAGCACCGTGTCCCCCGTGACTGCCGGCAGAAGAGCAAGGAGAGAAGCTCCGGCCTCTGGGCAGCATGTGCCAGCCCTGGAGAGAGCCCCCACACACCCCACAGCAATGCAACACCGGGACATTTACTGGTGAATTGCCCTCGACATACGCAAGCACAGGTACAGTACTGGAACAGAGAAATAATTAGGCACAGATCTGATTTTGCTCAGGATTAAAGAGCTTATATTCAAAGTAAAAAAAATAAGTTATATAACAGTCCCCATACGCTACGCGAGCATCTTTGAGCGTGGGCTCTGTGTTTACCTCCAGTTTTTATATTTCACACTTCACCACGGCACTTGCACACGTCACGCAGTGCTCCAAGGTTACAACGCACTGGCGTGATCTCAGTCCGACACGCTGACGAGTGAGGTGAGCTCAGTAATTCTCAATATGGGAGACTCAAAGCAGAAATCTGTGAATAAAACTGTACTGTTAAACTGGTTCAGGACATCTCCCTATAGACATACACAGCAGAGACAAGACCTTGCTATATATATTTCTCAAGAATAAATGCAGTCTTCACACTTTTTTTTTTACACAAAGTGTGACAAATCCTTTTTTTTTTCCAGAAATAAAACTTTATTGTCATTAATATCAACTTTACACACAGGTTTATTCCCCCAGACTGCATTTCCTTTTCTTTTTATCATTTTGTTGTTTGGTTTGTGTTTGGTTTTTTTTTTTTTAAAAAAGGCATTTTGTTCCTTCCTTGGTCAAGAAGAATAAGGGAACTATAATTTTAAATGATGTCAAATTCCTTCTCAGACATGTGTTTTTGCTATTACAAAACTATTAAAATGTGAAGGAACAAGTAATATCAAAGACACATACAGCAACAGCACTACTGCTTTTGGGTTGTGCTAACATACTTGAACAGAATTTGGTCAGTTCTAAATGTCTAACAACATCTTAGAAATTATATTAACGAAGTAAAAGACTTTTAACGTTAATATAATCCACAACAAGAAAAATGCAGCATCTCTTTCTTCAATTGAATACCTAGGAAGCTCAGTCTCTGGCCGAGCGGGACACCGACCCTCAGTTTGCCTGAGGCATAATGAGCTCGTAGTGGCCGACCTGGCCCTCCTGCTTCAGCTGGTCTAACAGATCCTCCTTGCGCCGCTTCCTGCTCACCACCAAGTACCTGTTGTGCCCCTGCCCGTGAGATTTACTTTTAAGACCATATTTTTGGGCGATCTGATGTATCTGCTTCCGCTCATCCATGGTCAGTTCTCTAGAGAAAGTCAAGTCAATGTGACTGTCTGAGCGTGCATAGTTTCGAATGATCTCCTCGATATCTCTTTTAGCGATTTTGTTCACCCTATCTACATCGAGCCCGAGTCCTTCCCTTTTGAACTGCTCCTTCACCGAAATAGGCTCTCTAATTCCTTCACCATCTTTCCCTAGGCCCCCGCCTGTCCAGCCCATCTTTCTTAAAATTTGATTCCCGATGTTGTCTTCTTTGATCTTCTGTTTGAAAGCCTCTTCTGCTGATCGACCCCGAATCTCATTTCTGGAGATGACGTCTTCGACGGTGCCTTTCTTCAGGTTATTAATAACAGTTGGCTGAGTCTTTTTGAGGATTTTCACGGCTTCCTCTGCTGCCTCATGCTTGACAGATTTCTTCAGTCCAACTGCTTCTGCGATGAATTCATCTTCAAGCAGCACCTTGCATTTCCACCGCATGCCAGTCATCCTTTCGAAGACATACTCCACCGTCATCTTGTTGAACTGGGCGGTGTCGTTCAGCGTACACACAGGATTACTGGAGTTCTCGTAAACCACGAGGTCCTTCAGGTCCTTCTTCCTTCCGGAGCCCCGCGACGAGCAGCCCACCTTCTGAACCTGGGTCACCTTGATGGCTGTTAAATTTGACTGCATCTTCTGCAGGATTTTCAAGGCTTCCTCAGCTGCCGCGTGCTTGCTGGTCTTTTTAGTGCCAAAACCCTCCGCTAGGCAGTGATCCTGTAGATACACTTGACAACGCCACGAGCGGTTGGGCATTAATTCATATTTATATTCAACAGACATTTTGTTATATGAGGCAGAATTGTTAAGTATTCCTATTGCGTCGCTGGCATTCTCTGTGAGGACGAAAGTAGTCCAGTGTTTGTTGGTATTAGTGGAACCTTTCACCGACTCCGTACCGGGCTGCATCGGGACACAGTCCCTGTTGGCAACTACAAACTCCTCGTGAGGTTTGAGAGCTGGAGGGAAATCTGGGCGGCTCACACCTGCCTCGCACACCACCAAGTCTTCGTGATAGGTGTGCTTGAACTTCCGCTGGACAACTCGAACTTCCACAGATTTCTTCAGCAGCTTGACTGCCAGCTCCGCGGCTCGATCCCTGGATCCGTTTTTGCTGCCAGCGTAACCGGTGGCCAGGTAGACATTCTGACATCGCACTTCACAAGCAAAGCCATCTGTTAGGAGCTTCTTGCTCTTGGGGAGGTCAGCAGGGGCGATTTCTTTCAGAGGAACATAAATATATTCAGGATTTGTCTTGCAGGCCTGAATTGAACGTGTCAAAAGATACGTGTAGTTTATTTTATCAGTCCCGGTGTTCGCATCTGGGTTAGCAAGATTTTTCCAGATAGCTGCTGACAGTTTCTCGATAAAACTCTGCTTCAGCATTATTGCTGACGGAGGGAAAGTCTCTGACGCAGACTGGACAGCTGAAGGAGAAACAGAAACCTGCAACGTGCTGCCCGTGGTAGAGTCCATACTACTCACGGCTGCCTTGGCTGCTGCTGCCTGGCCTGCAAAGCCAAACCCAGCCGAGTTGGAGAGCTGGGGATCCACCTCCCGTAAACTCACAAAAGAATTTGTGCAGTTTTCAGCCGGCTGCGCTACGCTGTTTGAATTTGCCTCCTGGTTCACCTCCTGCATTTGGTTATCCATAGAATCTTCCTTCCTGTCATCCTTCGCAGCACTGGTGACAAAGTGTATGGGTTCAAAACGTGGTCGCACCCGGAACCTGGGGGCCATCTTTTTGGGTGGCTCGGAAATCCCCTCTGGCTCTGGACCTATGGGGCGGAATAAAATGCCAAAATTACCAATACGTGCTATGACAGGGAGACAAAGTTTCCACACAGTGATCTCCAGGAGGAGCTTGCAGGCTCTGAACACAGCATTCCCACTTAGCCACGAACCAAAAGGTTTCCTTCCCAAGACACTCAAAATTGATCACACAAGACCATTCATTCTGTTGCAGGGCACTACAGTGCTATTTCCAGCTCCGCAACTACCATTCAAAAATCTCTACATATGTAGTCACACGGATTTCAGATCTGAATCGCTTGCTCTGCCCCCAGCACTGCCCACTGAACCCAGCCAGTCATTTCTGCAGTTAATCTGTTCGAAGCTACTAAACCAAATAAAAACTACAGCCAATAAGAAGAACACCAGAACAGGACTAGAGCCTCAGCTCTGATTCTGCTCCAAGGTTGCCGAGTGATCTCAGATAAACTACTTTATCTTCAGGTCTTCCCATCTGATGGAGGAACACAGTGATACTGAACCCTCCTTTCAAAAACACGCAGGACTGTTAATGACAAGGTTAATAGAAGCGTATTTTCTGTAAGTAAGACTACCCTTGGCCAGAGGACACCAAACATGGAGAAATCTGCCCAAGCCTCAGGCGACAGCTGCAGTGCCTGGAGGGGCCACACATTTCTGGCAGACCTCTCGTTTCTTATCCAGAAGAAATGCAAATGAGGCAGAATATCCTGATATGCGCAGCTACTGCGGAAAATGAGAATGAAATAGCTGATAAGGACACATGTCACATCTAAAAGATAGTTATACAAGGCTTCTCCTGGGAAAGATTTAGCCCCCACGCACTGAAGTGGTGCATGTGAGTAATTTCACCAGTGGAGGAAGAGGCCACCTCAGCGCCTTGGAACGAGCTGCCTAATCTAATGCCAGTGCGTGCAGCCGTAATATAGGTCAGGCAGCACATCTGTCTAGACATCACACTACTGGAGCATATTTGCCATAGCCTTGTTTACTGCAGAGGAAGAAAACATTTTGCATAAAGCACAAACAGGCCTTCATTTTTAAGTCAGGTGACTAAGCTCTTAGACACACGTTAAATCCTTCAGTGGTCGGTTTTGATGAATTATGGCAAGGCTTACATTTCTTGCTCTGTTTGACATTTTAATGGCTGTGCTGCAGCAGCATCTAAAGGCTCTCACCAGCTGAACAGCTCCTTATGCTGCCTGTGCAACATGTAATAGAGAACCCTTCCCCTCAGAGCTGCTGCTTAAGAGACAGACAAACCCGGGCAGAAAAGCAGTATTTTTCTCAGCCCGTGGAAGCACAGAAGACTACTGGGTGTCAAGGGCAAGGGAAGAAAGTTTGGCAGAGCCGGGATGTATCCAAGCCTAGGGGAGTCCTGTGCTGTCTGACCATCTGTGCTTTAGACAGCCAAACTGCTGACCGGCACTGCCTCACACGGCAAGACCTCGCCAGCTCGCATCCACCACCTGCACCCAGGGACGATTCCCTCCAGAGAGAGCAGAGGGAGCTCTGAGGGTGCTGGAGGAGCCAGCGGATGGAGCCACTGAACCACCAGCCCTCTCTGTCTGCTGTTCCTCCACTGGAAAAACTACAGCTGGAATATCAATTTCTGAGACCATGGGAATGGGCTGGCACATGCAGGACTCTTCCGTGCCCAGTAAGGAGAAAAAAAATTATTAAAACAATGCCACCTCCACCACCCAACGCTCCAGGCAGGCCTTAACTCAAAATCAATGAGCTGAACTCCGTGTCTCCAGGCACACGTACAATCCTTTCTCAGGTCAGAACAGCAGCCCCTCTGCACAGTGAAGAAGGGCAGACAGATACTCCATTACACAGATCCAATTCCCTAACGCTATCACTAGGAAAATCAATTACCTGGTAATTTCAATGAAAAAAAAATCTATTTTCTTAAGCAAAAAGAGAACTCTGCAGGAATTACATACACCCCACAACACAGCAGAGGAGAAAGAGCTGCATCACGGCCGGTTCGGAGGTTCTCTCGGAGGGGGCCCCGTGCACGCTGCTCTCCCCAAGCTCCCGCTACTGCCCACCCAACAGCGGCAGGGAAGGGCATCTCCCTTGCCACACGGGCAGATGTACTCACTGTCAGACGGAGAGTGGTATCTTTTTAGCTTCCTGCTAGGCACCAGCTCGTATGACCTCATCTCCCCGATATCGATGCCTTCAGCCATCTTGAGAACCTTCTCCATGACCTGCAAGCCGTATCTGTGTGGATTCAACAGCAAACCGCTTTAGAAATGGTCCCACGGGGGCAACGCACACACACGCACGCACACGCTGGCTTTTAATATGCAAAATGAGAACCAAAGCTGCTGGACACACAGGATCTGGTGCAAGAGAGATGCTCCTCCTGGTTTTTGCTGGAGTATTGAGGGGAGCTGACACTGGGCTCACACCGCCGCTAGTTCGGTGCTGGCAGACAGCCTGCACAGCAGTCAACAAGCCACTGGGCTCTAAGTGAGCCCATTTGTGAATAACAAACTATGCAGCCACCAAACTGGCCATATTTTAAACCGAAACACATTATCTGCCAAAATATAATGTTTGGCGGAGCTACCAGGAACACTAAGGAACACAGGGGTGTGGAGAAGGGCCAGTCTCTGTGAGCATCGCACACTGAAGCACAGGAGCGTCGGACCGGCACTGGAGTCTTGTCTGGGTCAGCAGCCACAGACCGCACGTCACCAGCACTGACATCACAGATGTCAGATGACGAAGGTGCTGCTCAGCCTGTATCGACCACTCTTTAAAAAGCCACACTAACTTCTAGCTTGGTAGTTGTAGCTGCAACGTTTTAAATCCCCGAGGCATGACAGAGGTGAGGTGGCTGTAACCAGCTCTGCACAAACCCCGATCCCGCCGCAGCGTGCTCACAGGCAGGACACATGCTGTACAACCCCATCCCTCTTGGCCTGATATCCTGACAATCTAAGTTTTCTATTGCTCCGGGGATCTGTGACATGTTTTCAAGTCATTTGCATGCTGAAGCTGACTAAGAAAAACCCCAAGACCTTTCTAACCAAGGAGAACCTACGAACCTGGCCTGACACTAGCCTCCAACAGCTTCACACTGTGGTTCAGAAAGGAGAAAAAGTAATCTTGCACTTGTTCCACAGTGTGCTCACCTTCAAAAGTAAAAAAGCATGAAGTCTTGCCCATGGACAGGTGTCCCCAACTGTCCTAAGAGCTAGTGCTATGGTAACTCACACCAGCTTTTAAATACTACTGCTTCACAAGCTTTGGGAATCTGCTCACTCTCCACTGAAGAAATGCCCTTCCTGTCCCCAATTTAGAGGGCCAGGTAGAAACTGGCTCCATTTAAATGACTGGGTGAGAACTCTGAGCACACCCCACTGTGGTCTCTGCCTCACCTGCAGGTACCCAGCAGAGCTCCCCCCCCCCCAGAGGCAGCAGAACCCTAAGGAGATGGAGATGCCAAAAGGGATCACAGGGAGGCAAAGAGTGCCGATACCCTCATCCTCCCAGAAGGGCCAGAAGGAAGAGGGGCAGGAATGGTTGTTCCTCTCTCCAGCTTACAGGGAGAGAGTGTGTTACCTGTGATGGGAACATGAAGGAGGGTGCAAGAACAGCGTTAGATCCAATACGAGTGTGTCACTCTTCTTCCAAGGGATGGGGATGTTCAGAGCTCAGATTTCTGCCCAGGTGAAGAACAACCACTCCCAACGTGTTCGTGTAACCCGTGGGCCTTAGAAATCTCAAGCTGTGGAGACTGCACGTGGAGGCAGAGGAATCCCATGCCTCCACTGCCTAACTAGTCTCCCTGGTGTGACTTAATATGTTACCTCTTATCCTGATCTCAGTACGTCTGGAACATGATGCCTCCCCCATTTTGGAGCTACCGTATCTGGTGACACGTGCAACTTTTCTCTGTCCCTAAAATAAATGAATCCCGTTACTTAATTTCTTCCTCACAGACCCTGTTTTCTCAGCCTTCCGGATATTCTTCAGATCATCCTTCAGCAGAACACTCAGATTCCACCAGCAGAGACTGTGATTTGTAGTCACTCTGACAAACAGGTTGTCTTCAGCCAGCAAGTTGCCAATGTTAAAAAACAAAAACAAACCCAAAGCAAAAGCAAAAGCTCACTAACAAACTTAAACCAACTCAAACCCCCCAAACTTAGAAGTTTCTCACTTGATACAGCAACAACAGCTATTCCCAAGCAGCAAAAGGCAGTTTCAGAGAAAGCTGTGGGTTCCCTCCCTTCCCCAGACAATTGTAAGTAAAGCTGCCAATTGTTCTTTAACAGAGCCGCCCGTTCACGCTGCCCGTGTGGTGTGTTCACGTTCGTGCATGACGTGAGCTTTGGGGAAACATCCTGACTGGTAACAGCTCTGCACCGCACCGTGCCCGAATCTATTGCTCCTGTCTCCCCTGAGTGGTGCAGGCAGAGATGTTCACTGGGGAAAGTATGTGCACTCACAGGCTCAGATTGCATCATTTTTAGGATCTGAGATCTTGCTGCACAGATCTTCACTTGTGTTATCAGCACCTGTAACTATATTATCGCATTGATTCCCAAAAGCATTATCACAAAGGCGTCTCTCCACCAAGACAGCACACAAACACATTAAGACAAGCTAACGGACCGAAGAGACTATATCTTGAGAAGAGATGCTCGATTTTAATATGCTGCTCAAGCTTTGGAATTTGAAGCTGCTTTAAAACCATGTTCGACTGTGGCGCTCGCAGAGCAGAGTAGTTTAGTACTTGAGCCAGAGAGAAATTAGAAAACACACAGATCTACATTTAAAGACGTTGCCTTGGCTCTGTACAAATGACACAGAACATTCCCCAACAAGGCTTTGGCATTTCAACATGAATGAAAGTCAAACTATATGCCCCTCCGAGTCTGGAAGCTCCTCTGTCACTGCAGAGTTTGCTGAAGTTAGTGGTGAAGCAGTTGCTTCTGTCTTTAAAGTCTTATGTCCAGCTAAAAATAATCACAACGTCAAAAGTGCCAGTCGGGACGTGGGTGATGTTTCTGCAGATCCCCACAACCTTGCTCGTTATGGTCCAGTGCTTTCTGCACACGACCAGTAATCCTGACCAAGGGAAACCTCCTCTATGCACCAGGTCTGTTTCTCTCGAAAAAAAAACCCACCTTTAAACTTACACGGGCTGCTTTAGGGGTACTTTGTTCTCGAATAAACTACAAAGCACAACGCCAGGAGTCCTCAGGGCTGGGACGTCAGGAACTACTTTCAGAACACACACACACACGCTCTTTCGGAGCACACGCAGACACAAGCGATTCGAGCAGCGAAAGCTGCAGGAGCCGCGGCTCCCCCGCGGGCAGCGGGGCCGAGCGGCCTGAGCCCCGGGGCCCGGGCCCGCCTCGGGGCCTCCCTCGGGCCCAACCCCTGCCCCGGCCCGGCCCGCCGAGCCTCACCTGCAGCCCATGAAGACGTGGTTGGTCCAAAGGACGGAGAGCGAGAGGAGCTGGTCGATGGCGGCGCCGGGGTAGCCGTGGAGGTGGCGGAGGATGAAGCGGCGGCGCAGCCCCCATTGCCGCTCGGTCTCGTTGTACTGCCGCCACTGCTCCAGCACCGACTCGGGCACCGGCTCCGGCTCCGCCGGCGGCTCCGGCGGCGGCATGGCGGCCAGCGGCTCGGGCGGACGATGCTGCGGGGCCGAGGCGCCGTCCCCGCCGGCGGCCGCCGGGCACAGGCCCGCACGCCAGCGGAAGCGGTCCCGGGCGTGTCGGAGGGGACCAGGCCCCACGTGCGGAGCAGGCCGCGGGTCGCCGCGCGCCGCCGGAGAGCGCCGGCCCGGCCCGGTGCGGCGACCTCTCCCCGCCCTCGCCCGCCTCCGGCCCCTGCTCGGGCCCCCGTTCCCGGCGCGGTTCGGCGGCCGCTCCCGCTCCCTCCCCTCCCTCGCTCCCTCCCCTCCCTCCCTCCCTCCCCTCGCCCGCGCCGAGCGGGCCCGGCCGGCGCCGCGTCACGTGCGCGCGCGTCACAGGCACGCGAGAGGCCGCGAGAAATCGCCGCCGCCACAGCGGCCCCTGGCGGCGGGCACGGGCACGGCGGGGCCCTGCGCCGGAGGGAGGGAGGGAGGCGGGGAGGGAGGGAAGGAGGGCGGCAGCGGCGCCACCGGGCCCGGCCCGCCCCGAGCGAGTCCCGCGGCCGCCGCTGGGGGCCGCCCCAGCAGCGCCTCCCTGCGGGGCACCGCCTTGGCAGAACCGGGCACCGCAGGCCCCTCGGTTCAAAACCGCCTCCACAAACAATAAAAACTACCACAACCCCCCCCGGTTTTTCCCTTTCTCAGCGCCCACCCGAAACTCCCGTGACCCACCGGCCCGAGCAGAGCGAGCTCCTCCGGCCGCGGCAAACACGACAGCACGCACGGGGGCTTTCGCATTTTTTATTTAAAATTGACATTTAAAGTTAGAAAGGTACCGGGCTAAACAGCGCTGGTTCTCCCACGTTCTGTCGCGCACCGACAGGCACGGCTCGGCGCGGGCCTCGCGTTTGCACGAGGGAACAAACCCGGGGGGCAGAGGAGGAGGCGGCAGCCGGGGACGGGGCGACAGGAGGGACGAGGGGTGTGAGGACACGGGCCCTGCCCAGGGGCAGCTGGAGGGGTCACTGTTACCAGTGTTATTAACCAGCTGGCCGGGAGCTCCCGCTCACTTTTTTCCTGAACTTGAAAGAACAAGAGGAGGTTCAGTCAGGAAAAAGCCCAGCACCGCTCGACCCACGTCCACCAGCCGAGGGAGGCTGTTGAATAAGGTGGTGAGACACATGAGGACACCGATGAGGACATACAGTTCTTCTTGTTTTTATTTCTTTGTTAAAATTCATTATCTCGTGGCTGCCAACAGAGCAAATTGCACCGTGTATTCTATTCCCTTTGACTCTGAATCCACAGTTTCAAAAACCAACTGAACAACAGCATATTGAAAATATTCCTCAGGCTTCACACCTCACGGAAGCCCGTGACATTTATATTATTAAAGACAAAATTAGAAAAAAAAAAAAGAAAATATGCCCATAACAATGTTTGAAAATGTGTTCGCTACATCGTTAGTCCAAACATCACATTTCTGTTGCTCTTCAAAATTCCAGGTAAACAACCAGTTCCCCCGAATTACCCTGTCTTGTCACACAAATTACAAGACACTTCAATTTTAGATACCATGCAAGTCAGTAAAAGAGCTTCTTTCCAAGACACTAACACTGAAGATTTATTCCCCCCCTCCCCAGACATAAGACCCTTAAACTCTTCTAGAAGTGGCAGTCTTCTCCCTCAGACCCAGTGCAGCTGGCGAAGACAGATTAAAAAAAGCTACAGAGAGAGAAAAGGGGAAAAAAAAAAGAGAAAAAACAGAAGATTAGCAAAAAAGAGAAAGACATTAAAAAAGCGGGAAAAAGAGATGCAACATGAACACAGCTGACAGAAGAGAGATGGGACCTCTTGTGGCACCTCAAGTATTTCAAGGAAATCACACAAGCAAAAACCTTTTTTCTTTAAAAATCTTTAAAAAGACTTTACATAACTTTAAATAACATTCTAATAAGGGAAATGGTCAGGAAAAACAGTAGTATGGTAAAATAAAAAACCACATTCGATGATTCTTCTAGCAAATAATTACTGATAGTGACTGGCTTGGGAAGCAAAACAGTAGAGGAACAAGTAAATACTCAAATGACTTTAACTTGATTAAAAAAAAAACCCACCACAAAAGAGCCAAAGACTTTTATGGGAAATTGTCTTTATGGTGAAACAGAACACCTGAGAGACTACATCGCAATCAAGAGTTTTAACTGCCTTGATTGCTGGAAACGGAGACCAGACCGACGTTTGATCCGGGTTACCGCGTCAGGTTTGCTGCCCCCGTGAGCAGTGGCCGGAGCAACACGGTGTTGGCACAAACTGTCTTTAGCATCATCCAGACTTTTTCAGCAGCGGCTTGCACTAAAACCAGCATCACCTATCGCGGCTGGGTCTGAGGCGTGCTCGTCATCCAAAAAAACCAGGATTTGAAGGGGTTTTGTTGCAATTATTCGGCAGCACGCGTCCTGACCTTTCAGTGGGGCAAGGACGCGTGGATTCACGCCCGTACGGAGACCTCAGCCTCCACGCAGCACAACTGAGGGATCGGGGTCAAAACAAGCAAGGCCGAAAGGGAAATGACGATTACATGCTCATCTTCAAGTAGCATGAATTAGCAAAAGTAAAAATAAAAACAAATAAAAAAGATAGATGATGTCATGAAAATGACACCAAGTATAAAAAGAGTTTTTTCTCCTCGACTATGTGATAATTGAACTAAGGTGGTGGTGGTGTCATTTTACCGTCACCAATAAATATATTTAGACTGCGTTGTTATTTTGCCGGCAAAAATAACTCACAGAAGTAATTTCCACATCCCTTATTTATCTGGGTGGAGAGGGACCAGGAGAAAGGGGAATCCATTAATTGCAGGGAAAATAAAAATTGCAGGATTTAAAGTTGCAGCATCCCAAACCTTGTTAGGACTAATTGTACATTGTTTAATAAAAGCAATAACCACCAGTACATAGTAAAGACAGAATCACGATGAGGATGTAGGAGAGAGCAAGGGTAACGCCATGGAAAGGTCACAGCTGAAATGCTGTCACGTTTTATTAGACCCTCCGATTTAACAAGTAAATGAAGGTCCATTCCAGCCCATTGTATTCAGGGGTAATTACTCAGTACAGAGCCATGGGTTACTGTAAAAGAAGGGCAAAGAAAACAAAAAACAAAAGAAGTAAATGTTAACCAGAATTCACTGTCTGATGAAGTCTTTATTTAAAAACAAAACACATCCAGAAATACACAGAGAAGGCACCTGCAGGCAAACCACGGTTGCACTTGGCCAGAGCAAACTCCTGGCCCCAAGTGAGCAAAACACCCTCCTTTCTAGTGCAAATCTTGCAGTAAAAAAAAGGCTTTTGCTGAATAGAAAAACATGAAAAGCAACCTGCCAGCATCTGTACACTTCTAAACAGATGCCAAATAAAAAAAAAATATAAAAAGGTAATAATACTTTTTGCATTAAAACTGGAAATTGTTGGAATTACTGAGAAGAAAGTCAAAGAAACATCATCGTCTTTCTTCACAAACACTGATATGTACAGCAAGGTGACCAGCTTTCCCTGAGACTGGATCCAGGATGTGCACCCAGGCCAGCACACTGAGAGGGAGACAAGGCAAGAGATCCTTTGTGACCCCTGCAGCATTTAGAGAACACTTAGTTGCAAACCGTGGATCCAAGTTGGAGAATCCTCCAGGCCTGGGGACTAGAGGTTTGGACTCAGGTCCAAGCCTATGAGGACGTCAAGTTTTGGAAAAAGTCCTTTAAAATTACTCGAGTCACGTGCGGCAGCAGAGCGAGGGCAACGAGGGGTTAGATACAGCAAACTGCAAAGGGGAGAGGGCAGCCAGTCTCTGGAGACAGCTCATCCCACCCCACGGCAGCACCGGGTTGCATTTGGGTTTGCGTTCGTGGCGCTCCCACAAGAGGGGCTCGGTGCAGCCCCCCGAGCAGCTGCGCTCTCCTGCCCTGTGGTCCCTGCCCAGAACAGGGAGAGACAAAAAGCCGAGCAACTGAGAAGAGGGGATGCTACAGCCCTGCGAGCACTCACTCGGCAGCCTGCTACTGCCCCAAGGGGAAGAGGCATCAGCAAGGAGCAGCTCTCGCCAGTTCCACGCGGGCTATTGCTGAGTTCTTCACGAGAGCAGCCACAACCCAGAGCAGCCAAAGGTGCAGGCTCTTGCTTAAAACAAAACGGTGAGCGCGGGAAGGGAGCAATGAGTAAAGGTGAGCAAACAAAGGCACAATGGCATAGCTGCGTGTTAACCGAACGTGGGGGCATTCGCTTCTGGTGTGAAGGGAAAGGTTCTACAGGAAACCCGAACTGAAAATGAAAGAAAAAGGCAGATTAATGGTTTTATGGATTAATGACAAAAAAACCAAAATAAGAGTATAAATGTTTTCTAACACACACAAAAATGTTGCTACGTGTTAATACGGTTTGATTACAAAACATGCTCTATGCAGACACGCACATGCACACACGCACACAACGCTCAGCAGTGGGATGAATCAAATTCATTCTCTAAAACAATCCTTTCACAGTTTAGCAAAGTACAGGACTTATCAACTGTGACTCGTTTGTATCCTTGCGAAACAGCAGAGCCCTGCAATACTTTATGGATCAATATGGAGAGTATTTTTCTGGATTCTGGAGAAGTACCATATATACATATTTAATTTAAGCAAGGACAAACGTCCATTGAAAAAGGCACTGTCTGCATTTGTTTAGTGGGAACAAAAGACCTTCGTTTGATTCAAAGCCCAGCACACAACAGTGTACAGTTATGAGGACTGCCAAAAGCAATCCAAAACCAACAAAAATCAGTAATGTTCACTCTTAACTGCACTTTAGCTGTGACTTCGTACTCAGCACCAGAATGAACACTGTTACCCTTTGAGCTTATTTTTCCACAGTCAGAGCCTGATAAGCAGAGAACTGTTCTTTTCATTGTTTTACAGTTACTGCTGGCAGCAGAGACATTCATCCAACTGGACAGCTCAAGACGACTGGAAGCTCCAGTTCAAGTCGGTGCAAGACCCTTCTGAAGCTCTTCTGTTAAGTAGAATGTCCCACTGAAATTAAACTGAAATGCCTCTCACTGCCAGCGTAATGTTTACTTGCTTTTCCATTTCCCTTTGTGGAGCTAGGGGGGAAGGAAGCCTGGAATCAGCTTTTCCCTCTGTAAGGGCAGACCATAAGTTAGTTTAGACTGTATCTTGGAGAGAATATAAATACTAGCTTTGTCTGCAGGGAAGGGTGGACTCACGGCTGAGTTTTTAGGGTGTTTTACAGTGAAGTGCTACTGTTCCAACAGGTCTCTTCTCCAAGAGACCCAGGGTGCTGTCACCTGTGCCTCAGACAGCAAGTATTGCTGCTCTGTCAAGAAATTAGATGTTTCTGTGGGAGCTTTCTTTTTCCTCTCACCAGAGAATCAACAGCAAATTAAAAAGTCTCAAATACACTCATCCTAGCTATAAATAGACCACTGTCATTAGCTGTTTAACTAATAACCCTAATGAGGACACTGCTCTCCGGCCAGGCAGGTGCATTTCTTACACATCTTTGTTTGAATGAGCCTTCAGTTTACAACAGATGTTGGCAGCACTGCAGGTACTTGCTTATGGCCAGGTTTGTTAACCCTTTCTCATGCAACCTTACCTGTTCCACAAGCCTGTCCATGCCTATGTGGCCACCTTACATCCCTGCTCACATAAAGGCAGACACACTCCGGACAGAGTCACAGCAACTGGAGCAGAGCAGACCTACAGAGTAACACCACTGACAGGGCTCTGCTCCAACAGGAACTCTCCATGCCTTGACAAAACTCCTCGGAAACTCAAGTCGGTGGCCTTATTCAGGAGTAAAGTGCACTGGCAGGCTTTCTGGACACATCTCGAATACAGCTGTCTTCTACCACTAGCCTTATCCTAGCCCTAAGGCTTGGCACGGTGCCCAAGAGTGTGGGTCTGTGTCTGTCTGCTACAACTGAACATCCATTCCACAGGTGACCCATCTGACTGTTAAAAACGTCATAAAATCTCTCAGTCTATCTCCAGAGCCCTCACTATCTGCTAAATGCTCAGCCCATCACCTGTGATGGTTTTGGACAACCAGTTGTAAGTGGTCGGCAGGTGAACAATGTTGGTTACTCAGCAGTAGCATCTTTAAGGCATCCTCATACATACATAAAGACACACGCTCATACACACGCATGCAGATTGGTGATTCTCTGGTGCTTTGGGACAGAGGAAAGCTCTAGGTTTGGCAGATTTTGCCATCTGTTAGTATGTGAAGAGGGGAGATAGAAACTACTCTTGCATCTACCTTGACCTGCACTGTAACCACAAGTCAGCATTAAAACTTGGAGAGATGGGAGGGAAGGAGGAGAAAGGGAAGAGACGTTTTCAGGGCTTGCTGGGTTCTGCCATCAGCACCACATCACCATAGCAATTGTTGCCATAGTATCAGCATGGCCCACATGAGTAAAGAATCTAATCTATTTCTAAGGGAGATGGAATAAAGAAAACGGAGCTAACAAAGTTATGGGAAGGTTTAAAAGGAGGAGGACCTAATCCTTATTTTTCTGCGTTTCATGTCCTAATGCTGAGTAGTCTCTCTGCATTTTACTTTGCAGTATTTAAAGACAAACTTCATTGCATCCCTTTTCTACAACTGTGTACATAGAGAGACTGGTAGAGCATGTACAGCAAGGGTGAAAGCAGAGGAAGGCAGAGGTAATCCTTATAGGCTTCAGGACTTGTACAAGGTCTGCTTTTTTCAGGAACTGTAACTAACCCCACTGTGAGGTCTATGTTAGTTAATGACGCTTACCCAGGACAACGTGCCTCATGCACCATGCAGCCAAACAGCAGCTAACTGTAAAACAGCATACATGTGAGAGCTAATAATGATGATAACGATGTAACAAAAACAAAAAAACAACTAAGAAACCAAGTCATGATTAGTGCAAATTAAAGAGCTTGGGTTTAAAAGAGTCACCTGTGAAAGAAAAAGGCTAGTGTACTGCCAGCCACCAGTAAACAAGACACAACTAAGCTTCAGCTTGTGAAATTCATGAATTGTTAGAGGTATATATGATCTAAATACTGAAATGAATTATTAAGGACAAGTGGAGAAGTTAGAGAGCAAAGAAAGCAGCACCATTTCTAACATGGTTATTTTCCTGGAGGAGAGAGAGGCCTCCTAACATCTTTCCAAGCCTTACTCAAGCACTGACCTGTCTTCTTCATGGAGTTTTCTGTGCCTTTCTGTGCCCTTAAGGGATGGTACCAACACTTTTCCACATGAATGTGCTTAGTGTCAAAAAGCTCTTCTGAGATCAGAACTACTTCTAGGAACAAGAGCGTGACTCGGGCCACAGTGACTTGACATGACTTTAGGACATGTCACCCCCCTTTTTTGCATTCCTGACTCTGATATCAGGGCTGAAGTCTGCAGTCCCCAGACTGCAGGGCTGAGGGCTCTAAGCTCAGTTGTGTATTTCTCACACAGTTCAGGCAGGGGAAAGAAGTCTGTCCTCAGTCAGTCTCAGACTCCTCAGTATGAAAAGATATTTTAAAACCCCTGAAGGTAATTCAGAAGAGCAAATCAAAACACGCAGTGGAAAAAGGAACGGACAAGCGAGAAAAGGGCAGCACTAATTGCTCATCTCAGAAGAATGTTGACACTGAAGCAGCTCGAGCTCAAAACTAAAAAGATTAAACGAGGATCTCGTTCTAGTTACTGGGTTTTTCCTCTTCTATCTCATTTAATTCAAAGTTTAACAGTCAAAGGCTACTTTCCCTGACGAACAGTCCCATCAGCTCTTTGGACACGTGCCACATTGTTCGTATTAACAGCATTTCTCCATGTACTTAAGACTGCGTAGCACAGGCAAGAGTTGCTGTGGTTTTGCCCTAGGGATTTGCAGAGGGGAGATTATGGCAGCAATACAGAAATCAAACTCTTGTTCACCTGCACACCGCTCCGTACACATGTTAAGGTGGCACAGCGCTCTGTTTCGGGAAACGTACCACAGTGAGGAGAAAAAGAGCTGCTCACTGTGAGGTGAATCGAGAGAACTGTTTCAGCTCTGCAGCTGGTTGCTCTTGAGCAGCTGCACAGCGTTAGGAGCCCGGCATGGGCACTGGAGACAGCCCAGCTCACAGGACCCTGAGAAGGGACTGGATCCTGTCACACCAGTCTCTGGCATGGGGACCTCCCGCTAAAGCCATGGCAGTATCTCTCACTGTTGCCATGGAGGGCAAAAGGGGCAAAAAAGGGAGTTTAGGGGCTGGAGAAGAGTACTAGCAGTAATAAGGAGCTATGATCTGTCCCCTTGTTTTGCAGGTTACATTTTGCAGATTCCAGAATTCAAGACTGTCAGTCTCCCTGGTCAATCATTTCCACAGTATAAGCTTTTTCCCAACCTAACCAAGTAAGACCCTGAGACAGGACACACTCCTCTCTGGGGGCAGCAGGACATCCCCGCCCTCCACACCCTAGCCTTGGCAGCCAATATTATTCCACTTCATTACAAGCACTGACAGACCAAGGGAGGAGCAGGGAATCCTGGGGAATAAAAACAAGTTCATCCTCTCCTACACTGTCAGCAAGCAATGGGGGATGTCAGCATGCTCCCTGCTCTTCAGGATGACAGCTAAAGGTAAAATGCTTCCAGACACTGCTCAGCCTTACTAGGGATTAAATCTGGCTGCAGCAGCCTTACTAGGGATTAAATCTGGCTGCAAACCTTCCCCTGATAAGGACTGGCTCAGTTAGGAGAGAAAGATGAACACCCAGAAAAACAGTAAAGGAGAACCATTACCAAAAAGAAAATGCCACTGGGTTAGCAACTTACTTTTTTCTTTCCTTATCTCTTTTAAGAGTTTGCGACCCTCCAGCCTGCTGCGCCTGAGACTGGAGCAATTCAGCTGCTGTCTTCCTTTGCTTAAATGCATTTACTTCATCATCCAGAGACTTCTTCTTATCCTCCAGCTTCTTTTTTTCATCCTGATGTAACTTCTTCAGGCGATCGAACTTTTCGTGCAGCTACAGGGAAACGAGAGATGTGAGCAGGACCCAGCACTACCAGATACTGTGTTCACAAGAAAAGAGGAAGCTGGAAGGATCCCGTAAGATCTGAGCCCACAAGTCTCCATTGCTCTCTATGTCACTTCTAGCCCGCTGGGCTGATGCTGTGTAGACAAAAGGCAGGGAACAGTCTCCTTCCACAACAGCTTACAAATCAGGCAGTGTTCTGGTGATGCACCACTGCACAGACTAACAATAGAGAATTGGAAGAGTGTAATCATTAAAAAAAAAAAAAAATCCACTGTCAGAGGTCCCTGCTTTATTCAGGTCAGTAAATTAATGGATTTTTCACAATGATAAGGAAGTTGTATGGGTATATTGTTTATATAACAAGCTTACATCAGGGGCTGTTTCTCTCCTCAAATTTTGCCACCCCACAACTCTCCATCAGAGCCAAGGCTATGGCACTTCCATGGTGCAGTAAGTTGTACTCTATAAGCTCTGTTACCAAGTTCTGTCCTACAGGATGAACAGCTTCATGTCCCTGTGATCCCAAGTTAAACTTTAAACTTGACAAGAATGTCCTAAACCACACTCTGCAAAAAGTGCTTTGGCAGCAGCTACCTGCGTGGGAGTGGATCTATCACTCACAACCATGAACCGACAAGTACTGGAGTCTTCACCTCTTTTTCAGCCTCCTTCAGCTCTGCTTCTTTTTCCTTGACCCTCTGGACAAACATTTGCCTCATTGCCTCTTCCTTTTTCTGCAGTTCGCCCAGAAACTCATTTCTTTTGGCTTCATAAGTTTCTTGTAAGCTAAAAAGAAAGGAAAGTCCAGTAATATGACTTGGGATAAACTCTGCTTCCCCTGAGCCTCTGAAGCCAGGCCCTCACCATGGGTATTGCTTGCCCACAGCACATTCGCTACTCACTCGCCCAAGGTGTTCTTTATCCAACGACTTCTGGGGTCCAGAAGCTATTGCATTGTTTTATATGTTGAACATTGGGTAATTCAAGGAGACCAGTTGGCAACAAACACTAGTTCAGAGGGACACTGCTGTATCTCTGCAGCACAGACATTTCTATTCCTATACTTGCAGTTTCACAGTCAATCCTGCACATGCTCTCTGTGCTTTCACCTTCTCTCGTTCAACCCAGCACCTTTGCTGAAGCCTAGATTTATCTGACCTGGCAGGTTTTCTTGCTGCATTGATTCTTCACGTGCTCTCTCAAGGACACAGGCATACAGACACACGCGCAGCGCATCCAACAATGCCTCTCTCGAGCTCTCCTGTCTCCTCCAGGGATCCCACCTGAAAGGCTTGCTGTCTGGATCGGTGTCCTTGAAACCCATCTCTTCCAGTTTACATCGCCGGTACAGCTCATAGTGGCGTGTGTGGGTCTGTTCACGAAGGTCTTCCATGTTCACACGGATCAGCATCTCCCGCAGCTTCACAAAGTCACAGTGAGCTTCATTCTCCACTGTAAAAAGATAGGATAAGGAGTAAGATGGGGGCAGAAACAAAGGTCTCTTCTCACATTCTCCAACTGTCTGCTCCTCCAACAGGTTTAACAGCTCTTATAAGCAGAGAAAACTGTCACTATAGGTCTGACACAAGGATTTAACAAAGGATAATTCCCAGTGAGACATTAAAGTCCAGCAGGCCCTTGCTCTTCTTATGAGAGCCCATTGCCTCCTGGCATAAGTGTCACCATTCATGCCCTAAAAATTCCAGGGCTCCACTCACCCTGCACTGTGCCCCAGGGGTATTGACGAGCTTTCATCATCTTGTTTCCAATTTTCAGCTCTTCCGTGCTCCCGATCACTGCAAACGGCAAGTGGGCCTGGAACACATTTAATGATACCCATGTTAGTCCCTCTCAACTCCAGCTGACTCTGCAGCACACAGAGATTAGCAGAAGCCACTGAGCAAGACAGTCATTATGCACATGCTATCTCAGGGATTCTAGGCACTGGTCACTAGTCCAAGACAAGCGGGGAGAAGGGAGGGTCCTTTTTGGAAACCTTGTTAGTGCTACCACTCTATAGCTTCTACCTGGCTGATCCTCCCAGCCACATGGTTTCAGGTGAGATGAGCCAGTGCAAGACTAGCACCAGAACGACAGCTCGAACAATGTGCTGCACGGCTCTGACTGCGGCGCTGTCCCAGGGGCTTGCCGTGGCTGAGGAGAACATCTGCACAAGCACAGAAGCAATAAGAGACATCTTGGAGTCTTCTTGATTTTTATCCCCCCACCACTCGCTCAGCTCACACTGGAGTACAAGACAAGTCTATCAGAGCATCACGTCCAAGTCCCTCTTTCATCCCCAGAGTAACAGCTCTTGCCTTCCCGCTTACTTCAGCCCTGGCGAGGAAGGGCTGAACACATGCCTGCACCGGGTCAGCCTCCGTGTCCATGTGTGCACTGAGGTCTGCCCCAGGCTGGGCTGGGACGGACTCTGCACTCCCTGGGGCTGTGCTAAACCTGCCCCGTGCTAACACTCCGTAGGGCCTCACACTTCCCGTGGCTGTGTCTGGGCTCACCCTCAGCATCCCCTCTCCCAAATCACATCGTAGAATCACAAAATGGTTTGGGTTGGAAGGGACCTTAAAGATCACCAACACCTCTGCCATGGGCAGGGACACCTCCCACAAGACCAAGCTGCTCAAAGCCCCATCCAACCTGGCCTTGAACACTTCCAGGGAGAGGGCATCCACTAGCCACTGGTAGATGACTGCATAGCTAGAGGACAAAGGAGGCCAAATACAGGGATGACACCCATGAGGAGGGATCCTGCGGACAGCAGAGCTGCATCGCTAGCTCAACTGTGCCTTGTTATGCTCTTCAAACTGAGACACAGACTCTGCAGAGTACAGTTGTTAAAAGTACCTGAAGGCTGACCAAGAACAAGAGGGATTTGCTTTTAAAAAAATCAAAATAAAGAATAATCACCTTAGTAAAGAAGATAGTCGCCTGCAGAAGGCATAAGAGACTCATCCAGTGCAAGCTCAGCAGAGTTGGAACAGAAATACTCCTGATACCTCTAGAGGCTCAGAAGACTTACACTTCTGCAAACTCAGGCAGCCAAGCAAAACCCCCAGACACTGCTATCAGACTTTGCTGCATTTATCTGTTATGCAGTAAGTTAGATCTCTTCCCCACCTCCGCTTGCTCCTGGGAACTATACTGCATTCTACCAAGCTGCAAACATGTCAAGTGCAAGGTTTCAGCACTTAAAAATAAAGTTGCCAACTCCCTGCACCCACCCCTTCTGCTGAGTTTTGTGCAGTGGCATTTGTTTGCTGGAGCTTTTAAAGCATGCTGAGTTCTGGGCAAAGAAAATGGCCCCAGGAAGGCAACTACATGGAAGATCAGTGGCCCTGGATTGCTCTCAAAAGCAGCTAGTGAAGTTCTAATTCCACAGGTTATCTGAAAACTTGGACAAGTTTGTGACAGCTGGTACAAGCAAAAGATTTCAGAGCTGATGTTTTCTGCTTTCAGAGTGTGGCTCATACAGTCAAACTGCAAATAAAGCAGAACTGCCTGCAAGCACTCACAAAGATGGGCTCTTCAGCTTTTATTCCTTGGCCTCCCAGCTCTTGCACGGGACACACACAGAGTAAGTGGGGCTGGTGGTCAGTCTGATGGGGCCATCCCGGGCCATGCAGAGGCTCTGCACACCAGGGCCTCCTGGGTCACTCTCCATGCCAAGTTACCTTCACAATCATGCAGACACGCCAGTGTCCGGAGGGACAGAGGCCAGCAGGGAGCTGGGCCTGCTCTGCGCAGGGGAAGTTCCCTGCAGGTGAGGCCAAGCAGCAGAAAAAGGAAAGTGATCTCCCAGGTTGAAGGAATCTGATTTTCAGCAGAAGGCTGTCTAGCAGCAACGGGCATACATAGCCCACAGTGTCCTCCTGTGCAGCCACGGTCAGGCAGCCTGACAGGGGACAGGGCAAGCAGAGACTCGAGGGCTGAGTGAGGGCCACATTCTGTCACCTTCAGCTGCTCTGGAGGGAACTGGAGACATCACACCATGGGGACATGTTGGCTGCTGCCTCCACACTACGGGATGCAATGGCACCAGTCTGTATCTGTGTCCAACTGCTGGAAACTCTGAAATGCCCCAGATACTAAATCCCACAAAGGCTACAGCCTCCTCTGCAGGTCTACACAGTGCCATTTCCAGAGGAAAAACCACCATAGTTCTGTGCACCTGAGGTTCCAGGCCAGCCAGTCCACCTCCAGGACTCGGGATCAGGCGAATGTTTCCCAGTGGCAACGTGCTCCCCACTGGTGACCCTCTCCTCCACAGCCCACTGTAGCTCCCCACTTCTCTCCTCTTCGTATCCTGCTGCTTCCGAGTGAGAGCTTCCAGACCACCCCATTGGCTTCTTCATATTGTCTCCGAGGAGCAGCCCATGGTCAGCTTCTCCCACGGCTGTTAATGCTTTTTTGTTTGCTTAGTGTCCAGGTCCCTGGGGGAGTGAAGTAAGGGGATTTCCAAGGGACAAAGCAAGCGATGGGAACAAGAGGAGCAACCTGAGACAGTGGCAGGAAGCCACACATGCTATGGCCACACAGGCACAGCCTGAACCTCGGCCATCCATGAGCCTGGCTACCCTCAGCCGCACAGTCGCTTCCTCTACAAGCACCAACTGTTCAGCTGCTGTCTTTGCCAGGGAGAAAACGCCGGTGATTTCCTTCTTCCATCAGCAAGGGATTTCCAGCTCCCATCGTGTGTGACAGCTCATGTAGCTGCATGTGGCTTCATTTAATGAGCAGGTGCAGGGAGAATATTTTCCTCAGTAATTAGACTAATTCATTCAAAATGGAAAAGCCAACAGGGAGTTGAAAGAATAGGGGAGCTTGGTTTTCTTATTCAACAATAAAATCCAGATGGGAAGAGACCTAAAGAATTTTGTATGGTGTTTTCTTTGAGCTTGTAAATACATGCCTGTTGGGATTCATAAAAAGACCAACTCAATTTCAAAGAAAATCAGGCATCTTGTTCTGAAGATTTGTTTAACCTGATTATTTTCTTAACACTTCACTTGGCGCCTTTGTTCATGGTTAAATACTTTTGTTTCTGTTCATGATGGCACAGATTTAAATCCTTCAGTTCATCAGTTCCTGCCAGATCAGGCAATATTTTCTCTGTTTAGAAAGCCAAATTTGGAATGCAAAATACTCTGGGGAAAAAATTTCTGATGCATCCAGCATGAGTGAATATAATAAAGTAAAATGCATACGAAATAGTGAGTTTGAACATTTTAAAGCCTAATTTTACTTTTCGTGCAAAAGATAACTACTGCAGGTTATAAGCAAAATATTAAGTAACCAAAAGACCAGTTTCACTTTTCTCTGTAGTTAAAAAAAAGAAGAAAAAAACGTAACTGATACAGAGAAGTTTCTGGTCAGCAAGCTCTACTTAAGCATGAAGACTGCATTTATAACCTTTCAGAGATGTTGATCTGTAACAGGCAAAGATAATGAAGCTTTCTGTAGAAGAGTACAAACACAAAGGTTAAGGCAACTGCTTTAAATCAAAGTTTCCCATTCCTCAATTTCAAACATGACTAAAAATGGCAATTTAAGTCACAAACCTAAAACAACCCATCCTGGTTCTTTTACTGGTCTCAGTCCCTCCACAAACGCATCTCCTGACCTGAAGCATAAGTAGATTTGTCATAGATTGCTTCTAAAATCAGTATTTGGATATAAGTTTTCCAGGTCCGCAAAACTGCCTTGATCAGATTCAGATTCTGGTCTGCTTAGTCTCCATAAACCTGGTAATTATGATTTATATCGGTGTAACGGAGGATTTAAAGAGGTGATCTCTCTGGGTAGCGGCTGACACAACCCAGAACGTCTACGACCCGAGTCAGCAATTCCCTCCCAGGAGACATGTAAATTGCTGAAAGGAAAGAGGAACAGAGGTTTATCTCCATTCTCAGAAGGGGCAAGGGGAGAGGACTTCTGCCTTTGTCATTACACCTCTGGTGCCTTGAGGATGAAGTGATGTTGCATCTTCCAGGACTACGTATTCCTACACAGTGAGAGCACTGAGCACTGAGAAAGATGCCATCACAAAACTGCTCTGACCAGGAAACCACCACCGACAGTTCTTACGTTAGGACAAGCTTCATGTTTCCTTCAGGTCTCTCCACTACTACTCACACTAGATCAAGAGACAACGCAAAAGCACATGAGCTAGAACTGTACTTCACCAACAGCACTTAAGCAAGCAATTTCCCCTACTTGTTTTCCTGTAAAAAGCGCTCTGGAAAATGGGAGCATGGTCAGAATGTGCTGCCAGAGGACAGTTACAGCTGTGTAACTCCTTGCCACAGGATCTTGGAAGTTCACTGGTGGCTGCGGGGGGGAGCATCAGGTGATGAGTGGGACAGAAAACTGGAGAAACCCTTTGGCTGAACGGAGATAGATGCTGAAGAAGTATCTGGGGGAGGTGAAGCACGGTACACATTCCCTATCTGCTTATATACTCGAAAAGTGACCAAAAGCAGATGTTTAAGGAACCATAGAATCATAGAATGGCCCAGGCTGGAAGGGACCTTAGAGATCATTTAATCCAACCTCTCTGTTATGGGCAGGGACGTCTCTTAACTAGATCAGGCAATACACGGGTACCGAATGGGGAAGATAAAGGCCGCTGGGCTGGATGACCCTCTGGTGTCACCCTTGTGTTTTACTTGTCATATCGACGCTTGGATGTAGGTCAACGAAAGCCATCACTCCAACCAGCCTCACTGCATCCCCCGGTCCCTCAATTCTGGGCAACAGCACCAGAAGGCCAAACCACGGACCTAGTTAAGTAACTTGATCTCTAATAAAACAGCAACTTGGTGCAGACAGGAGTCCCAGAGCTGGCCAGGTGAAAGGGGCTCTCCTGCAAGGACAGCCACAGGCAAAAGGAGACACCCATGGAGGCACTGCTTTGCAAGAAACACCAGATCGTAAGGGCAAAATTGTTTGGTGCAAAAAACGCAGGGCAAGGAGCAGAGAAGTGTCTCTAGAGAGCCTGCCCCTCACACTGCGCAGGTAATACCCATCTGATTAATTCATAACTCAGGACTGTCCTTGCCCTGCACAGCCAGGCCCCAGCACCTGTCCGATTTCCTACCTGTCCCTTAACAGATATGCATCAGTACAAGGAAGGGGTTAAAAGGCAGCCTGTTCTCTGACTAAAGAAGTCCAGCAGAGAGGCAGTAGCCTACCACAAGCTTCTGCTAGGCTAGGATGACACTACAAGGATGGGATCCCAATGAAGTCCTCTAGCTTTAAGATACAAAATAAAAAGGCAAAGTAGATTAAAGAAGCACCCCAATACAGGCCATCAGTGCTGTTCTGGGAGAGGAGGAGGCACTGAGTCACTTACGTTCATTGTCCCATTTATCTCTGCCACTGATTCATCGTCTGTTGGGAACTGGTAGATCTGAACCCCGTTACTGACCAGTTCGCTCGTGATTTTTATTTTAAATTTGGTCAGTTCACTCTTGGAAATGGCATCGGATTTGGCAATGATGGGAATGATGTTCACCTAGAAAGGAATAGAGTAGTAAGAACTTCTCAGCTTTGCTCCAGGGAGTTTTTCCAAGTCTGCAATACAACTTACAAAAACTTAAAACCATTCAATAAATCTAGAGGGTTTATCTGCCAATCCAGTCATCTCCCCTAGCATAAGGGCTACTCGAGGTGGGGAGATGCACTGGAAGAGCAGCAGGCTTTCCACTGCGCACATGGTGAATCTGCCCAGTAAGAGTTAAACGTGCCTACCTTGCTGTCAAGCTTCTTCATTGTTACCAAGTCCAGGGATTTCAGCGAGTGGCCTGTCGGAGCGATGAAATACAAGCAAGCGTGGATCCGCGTGTCATGGTAGTTGTGCAAGACTCTCTTTATCTTCAGTTCTTCCTGCAAGTAGGCTTCAAACTGTGCATCGATGAACTCAACGATGGGCTTATAGCTTTGGTGAAAGGAAAAAAAAAGTTACACATCTTGTAGTCCGTGCTCTTTTGCTTGCTTTTAAGAAACAAGCTGCTTGTTAGATTTCACTTCCCAAGGCCAGTTCTCTCAATCTCCCTTCCTCCCCATCCAAAAGAAATTTTAAACCCACACTACTGATTAGGAGACGTGATCCTACATCTAGCAGCCCGTTTGACAAAACACAGTACTGGAGATTCAGCAGAGGACAGGAGACACACCATCCTCTCCAGGGAAAGTGGACTCTCATATTTTGTAATGTGAAATGTGAGAGACTTTTAAAAAGGAGGGTCATTCACAGCAGCTTGTAACCCTTGCTTGCACTCAGGGAGCAAACGGCTTGCTGGTCTCACAGCCCTGAGTCCTGCAGACAAAAGACACGTCTCCATTTGGTACTATCTTTGCCCAGTGCTCTGGGGCAGGATATCTCTGCAACTCCTTTTCAAGGCTATCTGAAATACAGAGCCTGTCAGACTCATAATGTAGAGGTCATCAGCACATCTTAAACAAATGCAGGGAGAGACCCTGCATGAGAAAACCAGGTCACAATAGAGCCTCTCTCCCCTTCACTCACCTGTCCTCTTTGTTGATCTGATCCCCAAAGCCCACGGTGCTCACAATAGTCAGTTTGAGGTTGACGTTGCTCTCCTGCAGGTCGTAGGTGTTGGATTTCAGCTGGACCCCAGGCTGTGAGTGGGATGCTGGGTCACCTTCAAATTTGGTGTTGAAAAGTGTGTCCATGAGGGTGGATTTACCAAGGCCAGTTTCCCCTGTTGGAGAAAAAGAGAGTCGAAATGTTCTGTTGAATATTAACACAGCTTGGCCTTTCCACTTCCAAACATTAACAGGGGTGAAATTGTAGCAGATGAAAGCAGATGTTATGCTCCAAAGAGATCGTCTGGCAAGCAGAAAGCCATGTACAATGGGAGGTCTGTATTCTGGGCAAATTACATTTCACAGTCTAATGGCCATTAATGTCATTAGAAAACAGATGAAAAGAAAGAGGTGAAAAGGCAAAGGAGAAAGCACTGTTCAGACCCTGCATAAATCCACAACTATGCTACAGAAGATGCTGTTTTCATTCAAAAGCGGGAGGGGGAATGGCACTCATTACCATTACAAAAAAAGAGATGCTCCAGACCAATATGTTTCTAATAAGTAGCCACCGAAATAGCCTCCTTCAGCGCAGAAACACTGACAGTTGGTTCCAGTCCTACAGCAAGTTGTGCAGTCAGTTTCTTGCACCCACAACATATTCTAGACTGGGAGGGGACATTTTCTGTAATATCTGGTTTCCATACCTCAGGGGCTACTCCAAAATCTGCTTCCAAAAGTTCTGCAGCACTGAACTGCTACTTGGATTCCATCTATCAGTGGTGGAACTATTTCCTTGTCTGGAAGCAAAAGACTAATCCCAGAGATCAAATTTGTTTTAACTACATCCCAGGAAGAACTAAACAAATCCCTCCGTGCACTCATTCCACAAGCCTCCCTGACCACGCTGACAATAAAGACAGCTTTTGAAGCTCAGAGGATCTGACCTCGTGCTAAAGCCATAAGCAACCTGGTTTGCTGCCCTGTGAGAGCTGTTGTGTTTTGGGGAAACTTCAATCTCTGAGCTGCCCATCCGGCTTTTGCTGAGACTTCAGGAGCCAGCCAAACCCCACCTGCTGCGAAAGCTGCTCTTCCAGCCTGCTGTGGGACCACAGGGAGACTGGGTCTGGCTAAAGCAGCCTTCCCCTCCCTCCTTGAGCCCTCAGTTCCCAACCAAAACAAATTCATCATTTTCCTACTTTGCCCAGAAGAAAAGAGCTTCTTATTTTTGTAGGTTTAGAGCTCTGCAGCAGATCCAAACTTGCAAGAACTGCCCAGTTCAACAACGGGAAACTCCTCCCCATCCTCTCCTGTCCAAATCTCCAAGCTTCGGCCCTGCAAGCCAGAAAATTCCTCACTCTTGGCCCCAGAAGGGACTTTTCTCACTCAAGACTGAAGTACATGACAGGCAGGGCAGGGCAAACATCCATTGCTCTGGGAACTGAGCAGTCTCTGATTTTCAGGATCATATATCAAGTATCTGTCCAGAGGCAGCAAGATTCATTAACATTTGAAAGTCAATGTACACCTTGAGCTGCAGAGCTGCCCAGGAGCCAGCTGAGAGCTTCTGCCCCATCCCCGATTGATGCCAAGTGCAGCCAACAATTCCAGCTGCTCTTCACACCAGTCTCATTTGAAATTCAAAGGGGAGGAGCGGGAGTCAGGGCTGGCGTTGCTGCAATGCTACGTCAATGCATCAGCCGAATCTACACCACTGCTGACCGGAGTGCTCTGGCATGAGGAAGGGGAGGAGACCCAGCAAACCACAAGGTTATCTCTGTTTCTGGAAGACTCACAGCTGATGACAGCAAGCCCTTCACTGGCTTGGAATCTCACTGCCTGGGCTTTTGGGGTGCCATTTGCCCCAAACGGGAGGCAGGAGCACAAAGCACAGCAGACCAGGGCATTGCCACGGTTTAGATGGGGATTTTGAGAGTTAACAGCCAACAGCCTGCACGACCTGCCAGACCTTTCTCAGGGATTCCAGGAAAACAGCAGTGCAAAAAAAAGACAAAAATCTAAACATCCTGAGAAGGCTGCAGCATTTCCAGAGCCCCTGCCAAGGGATGGGTGGGACAGAGCAGGGAGTTGGCTGCCTGTCTGCGAATGCCAGGATCCCTGATGGGGCGTCTCAGGACAGGGCAGCTCATCAGCCCTGGGATGCAGGAGCACCACCCACAGCAGCCTGCAAAGCCTCCTCCTGTGCCACTGCCCCATGTTCTCTGTCCCGCAGCCTGGCAGGCACCAGAGCAGGGTCAGATCCAGCAATCTGTGCCCCAAGCCTCTGGGGCTGCAGGACAGGGTGTGAGGAGAGCAGCAAAGGTGATCAGGGCAGGGAGCTGCTCTCTCCAGTGTAAATCGTGCTGGTGGAATTCCAGGCAGAGAAAACACCCTGGAAGCCACCTCTTGTTTTTGCCTCCCTCCTTCTTTGGGCAAAAGGTGTTCAGGTGAGACCAAGACTATTGTTTAAACACATCCTGAACCTGCTAATCATTGCCTACTTTAAATCAATGTAATGTGTTGTTTCCAGCAGGAGTGACTTTTACTGTCAGAGGGGTCAGAAGTGCTTAAGAGATTCAGACAAATTTTTTATGACAGAACATGTTTTTATACTTAATCTCATACCAGGTACACAGGGCCAGCAAAGGCAAGTCCCAATTCACACACTAAGGTTTTCCTTTCGGAAGAGGAAGATCTGAACTGGTAAAGCATTTTTCCATTGGTGGGAGTTGCCCATGCAAACATGTGCAACTTCATGTTTAGAACACAAAATACACAGCCACTGACACGATGTCTCAGACGTCAAGTCTGCACTACTCCAGAAATGACACTGAGCCAGCAGATATACCCATTCCCGCACTGTGTAACCCCACTGACGTGGCACAGCATTAGAGCCTGCCAGGGAAGAGAAGGACGGAGGAGAGGAATGACTATCTCAGCTAAAAAGCACTGACAGAGTGACATGAGATGGTAAAAGACTGAAGATGTTAATAAAGTGCTCACTGTTAAATACAACTAGAGCTAGGGAGCCGTGCTACTTTGAAGGGCAAAACAACAGAAGGGAGGATTTCTGAACCTCCTGGGAGCTTCTGCCTCACACAGAGGCAACTTTCTGCTGGCTGGAAGATGTGAATGGTGCCAACTGCTTCTTGTAAGGACAGAAGTCCAGATGGAACAGATGGTCTGATGAAAAGGACAAGTAGTTTGTGCTCATTCCAGCCAACAGTGCTGGAATCTTCTCCAAAAAGCAGAAACGATGAATGGAGATTAAGGGACGCAGAATTACCGTGGACAAGCAGCGGTGTACGCTGAGCGAGAGGCATCCTAGGCAGGGAGATTATTTCCTGATGTCAGGCCTACAGGCACACATGCGATTTGATCTCCAAAACCGTACTAATGATTACGCAACCCAGCAGTGGTCTGCTCTCCCAAAGCACGGCTGACAGCACTACACGGCAGGGATGGTGACCTTTACTGTTAGAGTTCTGCACCAGGAAGCTCTGACAGCTACCAAAAAGCTGTAGCATTGTGCCTTTTATCAAGGGATCAATTTTTGCTGTTAGGTCTGACAATTTTCAGAGATGCAAAAAAACCAAAAGGCAAGAGACACCACAGCAGTCAGACTCTGGACATGCAGCAACCCTACACCAGTGCCTGGAAGGCAACATCCGCCCTTAAACACCCGGCAGCCTGCCAGGCTGGAGACACTGTGCGGGGCTCTCTGCACCTCCTCTCGGCCTCTCGAGACACGCTCTTTGCTCCAGCCGCACGTGCACATGGCATCTTCAGTGCTCTGCAGAAAAGGTTCATCAAATCTCTCATTGATGGAGCAGCGGCACCGCTTGCAAAAACACAGCTGGGACAAGTGCCATCCTCCTCCTTCAGCTACTCCACAGGGATCCTCCCTCCCTGGGTTGTCTGGGCAGGACGTCGCTCACACTCTCTGGGGCTCTCCAGCCAGTGATCAGGCAGAGCCCTTGCCAAAAGCCGGTAAGCACCAGCGTTGTGAGGAGGGGGCGATCCAGCCACCGGTACTGCAAAGAGACACGACACACTGGGCAGGCAAGCAACACGAGGGCTGTCCAACACCAGCTCCTCTGGGTGAGATGGAGATGAGGTGAGAGGTGGAGCTGGGGTGCTACCACACCCATCTCTGACACCAGCCAGCAGCTAAAGCAGAGCAGCAGCAGAAGCTGTGCCCTTAGCAAATGTTCCTTCCTTTGGGAAGCTCCCAGATTCCCAAACCAAAACAGGTATCTCTGTGCTGAATGCACGTTAATGGCTCCTTCCTTCCATTGAAATCTTGGCATCCTAAGTACTCCGCAGCAGTAAGTGGAATTACACACCACAAAAGCTCTAGTTTTGTGCCTGGTAATTTAATTTGCTTTTCCCTAGTACATGTTCAGTGGAACAACAAACTGCTTGCTGGCCTCCTTTGCCACATCACTTGGGATTTAAGAGGCCACAGTCACATCATCCTCAATAGACTCTGTGGGAGCACAGAGGAGCCCTTGGAGTATTTGCCTGTTCAAAGGCGTGGAGCAGCTTTCCCAAGAGTGCTCTTTCACAAAAGAGCAACACCTATCCTCTTCACAAGATTGACAATGGTGGCTCCAGATACCAAATAATTCAATCTTAAAGAAAATGTATACGCATGCACAGCCCTTCCACGTGAAGAAATGAGAGCTAATCCAATGTAGCACTTTTGCTGAAACAAGCCCTGAGGCAGCTCAGCCTGATAAGGCCATCTCTCACAGAGAGAAGAAAAAATGCTTCTTTTCATCTGACAGGCGTACAGATGCCACACGATTCACCCACGGCAAGGCAAAGGCTGGGCTGCAGGGGCAAGAGGAGCGATGTGGGCTCACAAAAGATGCTGAAGCACCTCAGACGACTACTTGGTTCCCAGTCACTATCATCCTCCCCAGGGGACCAGCAGAGAGGGGGCAGGAGAAGGCTGAGGAGACCGATGGCTTTTCAGTTGGAGAAACTCTGTTTTCACCTTGGCTAGTTGCACCAGTGACCATAAAACCAACCACTGGGCCACTTCCAGGCTGTACAGCTCATCACCCCATGGAAAGCTGGCTGCTCGAGAGCAGGCAGCAGCTCTGCCTGAGGAAACCTGTGCACATCCCTCCCTTCCCCAGTCAGCGAGAGCTCCTACCTGCCAAAGGGCTCACTCGTTTGGAGTGAGAGACCTCAAGCAGTTGCAGTACAGCCCCCGAGAAAAGAGAAGGTATTTCTGCCACAAAATAGCCACTCCTCATACTGAATAGACTGGTTAGAACAAATCCCCTGCAAACCCCAGGACAGAGGAAGGGAGAAACTCCTGCTTATAATGGAATACTAGTTTAATGCACCTATAACTTACCCTGGGCAAAACTGAGAACGTTTACATCAAAAAACATCAGTCTGTTCTTCCTCTTTCTTTCCTCCATCTCACTAAGAAATATAGTCAGCGCAGAAGGTGTCAGCCATTAAACACTTCTCCAGCCTTTGCACTGAACTAAGAGGCAACTAACATTTTATCAGGGAAGCTTTGGGAAGAAAATGGTTGTGCTGAGGAATAAAATATCAGAGAAACCACCCGCAGCCCCTTACTTCTTATGAGAGGTTTGCTCATTTATTCTATCTTTGGCTCCAGTCTCAAAGGGGAGACAGCTTTCAGCATGAGAAGGGCTAAAAATTGCTCCACTCTGGATGTGCTGCTGAGAGTCATTTCTGAAGTTTTCCTTGGCTCCTCCACCAGAAGCTGGAGGAATCGGTGGCTCAGCTCCAGAGCAAAATTGTCATTGGATTTTTCTCCCCAACAGATGCCACACACTGCTGAAAAACGGGGGGCAACGAAATGCCTTTCTATCACGCCTAGCGGCCTCACTGTGGGATCTGTTCATCTATTTGTTGTTTTGTTGGCTCCAACCTTCATTCGCTCCCTGTTCTTTCAATTTTTCACCTCAAACTCCTGCTGTACAAGTGAGACCCAACAGAATAACTGACAGATGGACTCTGAGACTTCTTGTTTTCTTTCTCCAGGATGTGTGCAAGAGTTTAACTTTATTACTGCAAGTTAACAGAGGCATCAGACAATTCTTAAAAGATTTTAACACCTGACCATCTCAAATCAAGATTTGCAGATCTCTTTCTAATGAAGCTTATTAAATTTTTCTATAAAGTTTCCTTATTTAAAGACTGACCATGTCTGTGTTATCACTATTCATAGAAGACTGACATTAATAACTAATGTGCATCGATCTTGGCAAGCCCGTTATTCAGATCAACAAGCGATTAATGCATTCCATTTCTGTCCCGCGAAGAGGAAAGCAGAGGCATTCAACTCGTCTCCGCACGTCAAAGTGAACCCAGAACCACAAGAGGCATCCACTGCTATAACTATAACTTGTAGAAAAAAAACCCTCAAAACACGGCAGCTCATTACGTGCAAAAGGAAATACTTTAAGACTTCAATCTTTGGGACAAGAGTTTCACTAGGTCATCTCACATTCGCGTACTGTGGAAACCACCTACCACTCAGCCTGACAGTGACCTCCACTTGTCAACAAAGTTTATCATCTCACAGGAATGCCATTGTCAGAGAAAGTTTTCTTCTCAGCTCCATCTAACCAGGCTCAGCGCCCCTCTCCTCTATCAACTCCTCTTGTCTCAGACTTAACCCTGTCCTAGGCAAACACCAGGTCCATACCACGAGCTGGATCTCTCACGGGAGGGGACAGACAAGCCTTGTGGGGGTTCAGAGCTGAGTACCAGCTCTAAACCCCTCAGCTCTCCTGACTCCCCAGGAGGTATCCAGAGCTGCAGCAATCTGCTCAGTCACGCCAGGCACTGCTGGGAGCATCTGCAGACAGGGCTTACTCAGGGCAGCCACGGCCACACAATAACCTGCTCCCAGAAGCAGGGCACCAGCATCCGTAAACCAAATTAATTGTCCTATCAGATACTTCCTAATTTCTTACTATTAATTTCCTTATCCACCTTACCAAGCTACTGTACAAAAGCCATACAAGATTTTACTTTTGTTACCTCAGAATGCCTCTGAGGAGAGACCATTTAGGATCCCAACCCCAGGGAAGACCTGTGAGATGGGCAGACGCTGCAGGGACAGACACCAAGTCCTACTACAGCTGAGATCCATACCACATGGCAGCTTGGATAATCATCTAACCAAGTACGGCTTGGCCAGACACTATTTTAATTCAAGTAGGCACAGAAGGGAGGAGAAAAAAATAGCTTTTAGTGATTTACAAGGAGTATGACTGGTATTCTGTTAAAATAATTATTGTAACAATTCAATACCTAATCAAACAAGAACTCAGAACAAAGTTGCCTGGCATGAGTACCTCTTTTTTTTTTTTTTAAACATGACATTCAAACAAACTAGGAAAATAAGATCATAATAAAAGCCTGGGATTTTAGGCATTTTATTTCTATCGTTCATTGCTTGGTAGAAAGCCATGCTGCATAACCCCAGCAGGGATCTCCCAGGGCACCGGTAAATCTCGTTACTGAAAATAGACAGAACAGTTTGGGAAATTTAAATCAAAGCTACCCTCTTAACGCTGTCACCTACAAGCTATGTCCAGCTGCAGAGAAGCCCTTTTCAGCAAAAGAACTTCCCAAAATGGAAATACTCACCCACACACAGGATGTTGAAACAAAACCCATGATTAACTGACTTATTAACCAGCTGGTCAGGCAAACTGTCAAATCCTACGTGTCCGGAAAGCGGGACAGTACGACAACCTTCACCCTGAAATATAATGAAATAGTTGTGTCATTTTCAAGCAAAATACACTTATCTGTATAAACCCTTAAGACCTCCCAAGTAGAATCAACTGCACAGTTGAGATTTGCATGTATACTGTAAATCACACGCTGTAAATTGTGTCAGCGTGCTTCTCTTTTCTCCAAAACAATCCAGACAGCACAAATAGTAAGTTTCATTTGCTGCACATCAGAAAGTAGCCCTGTCAGGAAAACATTAGACTGTGCAGAACACACAGCCAAATACACCTGCTGAAATAAAGAGGCAGAAAAACATTTGTTTCTTGAGAAATTATGTAGACACTGAAGTCTTACCCTATACTGAAAACGGAAAGAAATCCCCATGCAAAGGAATGTATTAATGATGCCTTCTTCTATAAAACTATTACAGTTCACTCAGTGTGAATTGTAACTCACACGTAATTCACGTTCACAGCTGCAATTACAGAAACTAGCCAGAAACGGTTAGGAAAACTGTACCTACATCTAGTAACTGAACAACCCAAACACACTGCCTCTGCAAAGCTCAAGTGCTGCAGCAGAGAAACAGCAGATAATGCAGTCCTCAAGCTATCAAACAGCAGCATCTTCCAGAGAGTTGCATAGGTGAAAAATCTCAGACTGCAAACAGGAGTCTATCCAAATCTATAAAACAGCCATTTAGCAGCAGAAAACCAGGGATCATTAAGGAAGCTGCGAGGAAGACTCCTGCAGGGGCAGACGGCCAGACCCTGCAAGGTGGCAGGTCTTCTCCAGCTCCGAGAGTTGCTATCTGAGCTTCAGAGCGTTACCATCCGAGCTTCAGAGCGTTACCTTTCAAAGCTCGAACCAAACAGAAAAGCAAAGCTGAGAAAAAGTGTCCAGAACTGACTGCAAAAAGCCACACAGCCCTGGCAGAAGGGAGCCTGCACGGGCATCTGAGAGCGGAGGTACCCAAACCTGCCTATCGGGGGGCTTGAGCAGGAGTCCCACACGCTGCCCTCTCCTGTGCCCAACACCACTAGCCCAGTCTCCCTGGCCAGTAGCCCCCTTTCTGCCCCAGGAAGCAGCAGGACCAAGCTCCAGCTCCTGCTCACACTGTGCTCCACACCCAGCACGGCCGCTCGCTTTGGCCGCGGGGGCGTCAGAAATTCTCACCCAGCCACTGCACAAAGGGCCTACGTAGGTCAAGGCACGCTGGGTCCCACACCGGCACGGCAGGCGGTAAGAAACCGCACACCGAGGCTCAACTTCAGAAATGGCATCACGCAAAATGGAGAGCTGGTGCTAATGGAGAGCTGGTGCTAATGGAGAGCTGGTGCTAATGGAGAGCTGGTGCTAATGGAGAGCTGGTGCTAACTCCCTGTATTTGCCTGTACTGGAAAGTTCTCCTCCTGCAGCCCCCAGAAGGCATTTCCCTCTCTGGAGCAAAGGCTTTTCTTAGCAACGTGTTTTAGTGTCAAACACAGAAAATTCCCCTCTGGCCTTTCAGGGACGTCATCAGTTTGCAAGAAATATTGCAGTCAAAAGGCAACAGTTTACAGGGAGTAATTTTTAACTCTTTCAGAATCATGTTTTCACATATCTTGAAAGCCTGTTTGTAGGGACAGGCATACTGGTTTTCCCTCTTCTGTTAACAGCAGTGGTATTTCAGGCTAGCAGCAAAACATCCGAAGGACTGCATTTACTACAGCAGCCTGTCAAAGTGTGATTACTTGCCTGGTTACCATTTTGCTGGTGTGGGTTTTCTTTTCTAAATATGAGGCTCCAAATACACTTCATTCATTAACCATATTTACCACCCTGTGCTGTGTAAATACGTTTCCCCTTAGCCATATTTTGTGTATTAGTCTGACCCTTCCTGCCAAGATGTTCACCAAATACGGCGCTTTATTAACTCCTGAGCACCTTGCCTCCAAACAACACAGTCAGCAGGAAGGCACTCATGTTCCCCAGCAGACTCTGATTTTGCCTTCTGAGGATGCAGCTCCCAGGGCAAATACAAACAAACGGCTAAAGCTGAAGAAAGGGAGAGTATCAGGCATGTGGATTTTGTGACAACACACCTGAACTCTCCTACACAGCTTTCACCAAAACAAGAACTCGGCACTGGGGTATCTCATGGCAGTGTTTGATCTGCAGCAGAAGCAGCACAGCCCTGATGAAGAGCAGATGGGTGGACAGTTTGCAAAGGCGCATGAGAGAACTGCAGGCAGACTGCTCCTGGAGAAGGAGAAATATAAAGAGTATTTTTAATATTCAGCCTTAAAACTGCACTGCTGGATGATTGTTTGAACATTACTCTCCTCAGGAAGCGTGGGCGGGAGTGTAGGCTCTCATTAAGAACAAATCTTCCCCTCATCCCTAAATATAAGTGTGATCCAGATGGAACAAAATAAATGGTAGAAGTTAAGCCACTCTCAGCTGAGAGGAGGCATTTACCATTGCGCAGAATCAGCCTGCGAGTCATTTCCTGTAGCCTCTTTTTCTAGTCACCTGCGGTTTTATAATACAGTTAAACCACACTTCACATCTGCTACTGGCCAGGAAACAAGCACGGAAAAATCTGATTTCCAGTCACAGCAGCCGAGCCTTCACGTTAAGTACGCAGCCACCAGGTATATTGTACTACTCTGGCTAAAAATACAAAGCCTGGTGGCCAAAGCATTGAGAGATTAGATGTAGTGAGGGAAAAAAATAATTAAGAAATGTTTTAAGGTCAGGCTGATTTTGACACAAATCAGAAAGTTGTCAGCAATTACCTAAACTGTGGAGAGAAAAGAAACATTTGCTATCTGATCCACCAAGAAACAGTGCAAGTCACCAGTCTTCACGCACCAAGTGGTGTCTCTGTATCCAGAACGCTGCTATATATAAACAGCATCATCATAAACAACATATGAACACAGTGATTAGTCATCCTGCCTGTACATTAAATGGAGATTTAAATTACCTTCTTCAAAACTGAAAGAAAATATGTTGAGCTTACAAGCTTTTTGCCAAAGAAGTGTTCAAGAACTATCTTCCACTATTTATCTTCAAAAACAATCTTCTGTGTCAAATTTAAAACATATAAAGAGGTACCAACAAGGTAAGCAAGGTTTAACATTGTCTGTGCAAAGGTTTTTTCCACAAGCATCAGTGAGCGCTGGATGGCTGTGAGTCCTTCTGTACTCTTTATTTTAAAGTTAGCATCTTGGAATGAAGACAAAGACGGGATCTCTGGGAAGCCAGTGAGAACACTGGCACCACATCAAGATACCAGATGCCTTTTTTCCCCCCGCCATAGACAGAGAGTGACCCCCTAGGATAGAATGGGCTGTTGTGGCCCAGGAGGAAGCAAAGCGTGTTTGCCGCAAACAAGATTAAAAGAAGAAAAAGAGCAACACGTTCTCTTGCTGCATTACCAGGCAAGCCTATCAGAGAGTGAAAGTAAGGAGTAGTCACTTGAAGAGGTTATTTTATTTTTTCCCAGTCTTTGGAGGATTTACACACCTTTATTACAGCTTCTCCACGCCAGAGAAACCACCACTGCCTACTCTAATTCTTACAGACCACTACCAGCAATATATGAAAAATACAAAGATGTTACAATAAATGACCCCAAGCCCGAAAGCACTGCACATTAAACATTAGTGGGTAAGATTTAGCCTCCAGGTGTTTGAATCACTGCAGGGTCCTCAGGATGAAAAAACGATTAGAGGAAAATTGTGCTGAATGCGCATCTCTGCCTTGATCTGCTTTACACGACAAGTAGGTTCAGTGCTGTCACTTCCCCACGACCTTGGAGCCCTGAGGGACCGTTACTGTGCTGTGGAGACAAAGCAGAGCATCCTCCCCGGGACACGCAATGGTGCTGCTCACTGCAAATATCAACGGTCCATATTCAGGACAATTTCTGCCAGCCCAGACTAAAGGGACAATGAAAAAAGGGCACCATGGCAAAGCAAAAGCTTCCACTTGGTGATACTCAGGCAGAGCACAGCAAATAAAGAATGCTACAGTTTTAAACTCAAAGACCCAGTGTGCAAACAAGGCCCACACAACAAGGAAATGCTCCTAAACCCAGCAGTACGATGCTTCTGCATCTAACTGATACACGCTTCTGTTTAGGACACGGACAGCTGACGTCTAGTACTTCTGACACAATTTCCCACCTCTCCCCAGACAGGAATCACTTCAAACGCCAAAGCCCTGGAGACTCCCTTCAGAGGATTTCTAAAGGGCCACAGCAAACGCAAGGGCACCGTCCTTCAACATGAACAGATCAAGCAGCACTCACAGAGCTCCATCACTGCTGTCACTGCTCACAGCAGCCCCTGCCCCTCTGTTCCCCCTTAAAGCGCAGAGGGGGAGGTTAACCCCTGCACCCGAGACAACTCTCACACAGGAAGTCAAACACCAAATTGCGAAGCAAGGCAGAACCCGAATTCAGGTTTCCACACCACGGTTTTTCACATCATCTTTAAGCCACAGCAACACCAGATCCCATCTCATGGCCTCGACCTTATGGCATCCACTTCCCCAGACTGCATTTGGCTTCGATTAAACAACAAATTAGAGAAACACTTGTACCAATTACTTTTCACTTGTGCAAGTGCGTAATTCTCTTATGCGATGAAAGAATCATCCAGCAGACAGTATAAACATCCTCCACAAGACAAACGCAGAGCAGGAACGTGAAGTGTAGATAAAGACTTCGTATTTTTTTTTCCTTGCTCGGCTAATAAGTCAACAGAAAAATGGGACAGGAATAGTTCTGAATCAGCCACCGAAAAGCAAGAAACGTCTCACCAAAGCTACTGACCACTGACCACCCTCCTCAGGCGCGTTGCATCATTCAGCCATTCAACATTCACAAACAGTCAAGCACTTCCAAAATCTCAAATTCTGACAGTGCTTAAGATGACATTTCTTTATGCCCCTGCCAAAGGGCTGCAGAAACACCATGCTGTTTGGATAAAATCCCAGGAGAAGTCTCCTCTAGCAATTAAAAAAAAAAATATCCGTATGAGCAGTCTTAATGATTCTTCTGACCTATATTGCAGAGACTGAGATCTAGTGCCCGGCAAGGCGGTCCTCTGCACCCATCCTCCACCTGAGGGAGCAGGGTGGACACATTTCCTGTGGGTATCAGCTTTTAAACCCTGCACCTTCCACGCTGGCAGAGGACAGGAGGGCCCTCAGCTCAGCGGTGTTGGTGCTGCTCTGTTCACCCAGGGAAGAGGGGGTTTCCCCTCACCATCTCTACAATAAATGTAGGCTTAGATCAAGGGTTTGCTGGGACAAAGGTGACCCAAACTCCTCCACATACCCAGCCCTAGCTCTCGCACATGTTTAGCCCCGTCAGCACACACTGAGCAGACCTCCGCATCACCAGGACTTCACAACTGACTGCACTATGAACCATGGCCGTGACTGCATGCCTAAGACCTGGGCTGACAAGTCATCTGTCTGGACAAAGACGTTTTCAATTTGCAGCACACTAATTTCATATCATTCCCACAGCTAGCTTTCCCTTTTGCCTCCAAAGAGAGGCTGTGCCATATTGTAATTCATTCCAGGCCACAGGCAGATGTCTGAAACTCCTGTACACTATCTTAGAAAGCCTAACGCTCAATTTCTTTAGAAGACAGGGGAGCAAGTGAGTCACTTTACATACCTTGGCAGTCACACACAAGGCAACGGCTATGTCCAGGAGGAAATAACATCACTAACTGGCAAGGAACAGCTACATCTACCCGTTCAACAAGATTGGGTCCATGCTAAAACCTACTGCTTTGAAGACGAAAGAGCAAGCATTCACTGCCAGTAATTTTTCTGTACTAATGCATGGACACAAAGGGTTGGAAGCCCATCAAATCACAGACAAGACGCTTCTGCATGCAAACACGTTACAGACGCTTCCTTAGTATTTTTCTAACAAACGCAGAGGTGGCTCAACTCCCTCTGCCCCTCTTCTGGATAATTCTCAGCAGGCACACAACACAGAGAGCTCTGTGCCACGCCGGGAAGGCAGGCGAGCGCAGGCGGTGGCAGGGTGCCCGCGGGCAGCCGGGGGTGACACCGCAGAGGGACCCTCGGGGACCAAGCACAGCGGGGTCCCGGCGCCGATGGCCGGTGCGGGCTCCCACAGCCTCTCTGCGGCACAGGGCGCCGGCCTGGCGGCCTTCCCCGCAGCACACGCTAACGAGCGCGGGATGACGGTTTCTTTGGGAGGCGAAGAGCATCCCAGGAAAGACGGGGATGCCGAGGAGCGTTTCGTCCCCTACCACACCCTGGCCTAGCAAGGGGCCCCCGGCCCAAGGTAAGGGCGCAGGGAAAGGCCTCCCCAGCACGGCCAGCCCCGCGGGTCCCTCTGCGGGGCCCAGGGACGGAGGGACCGGCAGGGCAGGGCTCCCGGGCCCACCGGCCCACCCCGGTGCGGGCAGCCCAAGGTCGCCGAGTCGGGGCTCCTGCCCCGCAGCCAGCGCGGGGGGGACCCCAAGCCGCCGCTTCCCCAGGTGACGCCGGCTCTCCTCAGAGCGGCGCCCAAATCCTGACCCCCCGAGAGGCCGCCGCCGCCCCGGGCCGAGCCCCGCAGCCCGCGGGAAGCCACAGGCCGGTAACCCCGCAGCCCGCACCCCGCCCGGAGCACCCTAACCCGCCCCGGCCATGCCAGGGGCTCCCGCCTGCCGGCCCAGCCGTGCCCGGTCCGTACGAGCCCGGCGGCGGAGGCGCCCGCTCTCACCTGCCGCGCCACCTCGGCCGCCGCCATCGCTGCCAGCCCGCCACAGGGCCCGCCCCGGCCGGGCGGGCGGCTCCGGGCGCGCCCACCACGGGGCCGAGCGGGGGTGGAGGGGAGACGAGCCGCGCCCCCGTCCCCGCCCAGCCCCTCACGCCACCGCTCCCTCGCCCCGCCCCGACACCGCCTTCCTTCTCCCGCCTCGGTCTCGCCGGTGCTAGCGCCACCGCCCCGCTCTGGGACGCGCAGTGCTGTCTGTCTCTTCCCCCCCCACGGCCGCCCGCGATGGTGCAACCCGGGCTGCGGGCGGGGCCGCGGCCGCAGTGTGGCGGGGCGCGGGCAGGGCGGGCTGGGAGGATGGGGGCGACCGGGAGGGGCCCGCGAACCCCCAACCGGCGGTTCCGCAGCCCCAGACCCCTGCCCATCGCCTGCCCCGGCCCCCGCCCGCTCTCTCCTGAGAGCAGGCCCCGGGGGACGGTCCCCGACCGCCCCGTGGCCCCTCCGAGCACCTGCCCAGCGCCGGGGCAGAGCCGCGTTGAGGCCGGGGAGGGGTTTACGGTTTGGGAGGATGGATGTGAGGCCTCCCAGCCTGAGAAGATCACTCGCAGTTTTAAATGAAGTGTCTGGGCGCTTTGCGCGCCTTCCCGGAGGTGCGGGAGGGCGGTTCGCGCTCTCCTGGGAAGGCGGTGAATGGCGGCTGCGCCGATCGCGCGCCCGGGGGCAGCGCGGCCCCGAGCCCGGCTCCTGCGGGCCCTCGGTGCAGCCTCAGCTCCCCGGCCCGGCGGCTCCTTCGGGGGTGTGCGCTGCCGCTCGGGCTTCACTTCGCACACAAGCATCAAACAAAGGCAGAAACTTGGTCTGGACCCAAAGCAAGTAACTTTGGGAACCCCTGGGACCCCCGAGTAAAGCCCCCAAGGTCAGCACCCGTGTTCTAGCCCGACCAGAGCTCAGCAGTGCGCAATTACAGGTGCTTTGCTTTGCACTATCGGTGCCCTCATTCCTCCAAAGCAGCACCTCCTTTCTCTCCTGGTTTTTCCCATCTGCCACCCAACAAGCGTTTTAAACCGTTCCCCAGGTTCCCACAGCTGGGGTCAAATTCACCTCCCTGAGCCCGCAGAAGCCACCAACTGTCAGTGACAAAACCAGGCAGCGCCAGAAAGGGAGTATGGGGACAATTATGTTTTCACCATCTGTCATTTGGGCTTTATGGGATGACGCCAGCTCCCCACAGGTCCCAGAAACACTAGCGCAAATGGTTGGAGAAAGGCAAAGCTCCCTCGAGGGCTGACGACCAGTCCTGGGCAGGTTGGAGCAGGGCTAAAGCTGAGGGAAGGCAAAGAAAAAGGGTCGAAGGTGCTTGGGTGGCTGTTGGCTGCCTGACCGGCCACAAAAGCAGCTGGTGACAGTTCTGACGTGCTGTGGGTGTCTGAGGAGTCACAGATAAAAAAGGCCATGGAGAAACAGGACAGGGGGCTTTCGGAAGAGAGGAATTCGTCCTGATTGCTGACAAAATTAGGATACAAAATGCTGGTGGCTGCAGCTGCCAGCGATGCCAGGCATGGGGTCTTGCTGGGAAGTGAAACACAGCGAGAGGAGGGCCAAAATGCCACCAAGCTGAAACACTGGGTGGCAAGAGACCCAAACCATCACCCCAGGCTGAGTCTCCCTTACAGCGTGGACACCTACTGGCCAGCAGGAAAGCAGCCCGTTGGGGCAGTAACCTCAGCCTTCCTGAGCACGGCACCAAGGAGAAGCATTGCAATGATGGGGGGCAGTTTTGGCTGGGTTTGTAAGGCAGATATCTCAGCACCTGATGCTTTGGGGTGCCACTGGTGCTGGAGGAAGTGTCCTTGCAACCATTGTTACAGATTTACACACACCCACTAACCATTACAGGGTCTGACCCTAGGATCCTGCTGAGAATGCCAAGTCTGAGGGAAGGTTTCCAATTAGTCTTTTATTAGTTATTCAGTTACAGCTTGAGCTGGCTGCCTCTGGAGAAGGACCCCTACCCCAATTCACGCCTCTCCATTGTACCCATTCCACCCATTCGATCACCAAGTCCTGTCACTCAATTCTGGTCAGTGGTCTCTTGATGTCTTATTGATATTCACTGTCGCTGAGCTGGCCGCATTCCAAAGTTACTTCATTCTCTTGCAATTGTCTCCTTGGATCCTTATCTTCATTCCACTCGTATCGGCTGAATTCAGCCACTTCTTTGTTAGCAGCATTAATTCTATCAAAAGTTTACGCTTGGTCAGCTCCTGCGGCCTAAGGCTTCAGCTACTTCAGCTGCAAATGCTAAGCCACTACTGCTAAATGAGACTATTCGGAGAGGGGAATACAGTTAATCAAATTTCTTCTATAACATCAGTATCAGGACTCCCCACCTCAGTGGTGCCAAATGCTCCCAGGAAACCCAGGCCCTGTTCTCCCTCTGTGGAGGTGAGGGAGGCCCCGGGGGGACGGACGGATGGTGGCTGCAGCCGTGCCCGGCGCTCAGCCAGGGACGCTGCGTGACCAAAGGTCACCTGCACCGCCCCAGCAGTGCGGCAGCGCCGCCGATCCGCCGCCATGCCCAGCGTGCCCTCCCGCCGTGCAGAATCGGTTCCTCCTTTGCCTAACGCCCGCGCAGGAAGTGTGCGGTGAGAGCCGGGGAGTGTGAGCGAGCGGCGCGGTGCTGGGGAGCGGGCTGCTGGCAGCCCCACCAGAGCACCGTCATGGCACGGCGGGAACGGGAGCCGGGCACGGAGGAGCAGAGGGTAGCGGGCATGGCCCGGACATTTACCTTCCTGGAAGCCGCCCAGTCGCGAGCAGGGAGCCTGGCCCGCCGCTCCCATCTCTGGCCAGCCGCCACAGGGAGCAGGGAGCATTTCCATCCACTACAGAAGACAGACACCAGCAGGAGTATCAGCCGGGGAAGCCAGAGTCTGGGGAGCTGGGGTAGGACTGCAGGCAGGCTCTCTTCTGGCCCTGGCAGTACCCGGAGGAAGGAGCTGAAGGAAATCCTCCTGCAGAGCAATAGCCCTGGCAGCACCATGAGGTTTGCCACCACACAGAAGACATCCAGCGGCAGCAGTGTCCTTGCGGGGCTGCATCAAGAACAGAAGCCTGAGCAGAGCCCGGAGGTGCTCTCCCTTGCCCTGGATCCCCTGGAGCATGAGTGGCTACTGACGGTGGCTGAGGGTGATGCGGACAACATCGTCAGGCTGCTGGACCTGGACCCCAGCCTGCTGACTAGGAAAGACTTTGTGACAGGCTTCACCGCTCTCCACTGGCTTGCCAAGCATGGCCGTCATGAAAGTTTCATCCGAGTCATCTCCCACGCCCAGAAGAAGGGCTATCCTGTCAATGTGAACATCCCCACAGCCAGTGGTGGGCTCACGCCCTTGCACCTGGCTGCCCTTCAGGGACACGAGCTGCTCATCAAAGTGCTGGTGGGAGCTTACGGGGCGGACACCAGCCGCAGGGACCACAACGGCCGAAAGGCTTGGCAGTACCTGAGGGCAGACACCTCCACGGAGCTGAAGGAGCTGGCAGGGGCCTTGGAGGAGGACTTGGTCCAGCTGTGCTCTCACAACACCAACAACAACTGTAAGTCATCCAGAGAGGCTAGGGCAGGGCGGGACTGTGTGGACTCTGGGGCTGAGGGGAAAGCCCAGCACTCCTGGAGCCTATCATCCCTCCGGGCCTTTGTCAGACAGGCATTTCCTTTCTTCCAAGAGCGCTGAAGCTCCCCTGCTTCATTCGCTTGCAAGCCCACGCTGAATAGCAGCCAGAAGAGCCTGCAAGGAGCTGGGAACTTGGCATTCGAAATCCCAGCCAAGTGGGGATTAACCACCTGCACAGGGGCATGGTGGCCGCCACGGGTCTCACATAGTCTTTTGCAGCTGTGCCGGTGTGAGTGTGTGGGTGGCAACCACAGTCATCGGGAGCACTACCTGGGGACAGCCCTTCCAAAAAAACCGCCTGTCTCTGCAGGGATTTTGGCCCCTGCTGATGGGGATTCCTTGCTGCAGCCCACCAGACCCCCATGGTGAGATCTCACATGCTGGTGTTGCTGTGAGGAGCTGCTTCTCCAACATCCTATGTGCCTGCAGAGGGATGCTGACCCACCACAGGAGATGGTCTCCCGTGCTGGGCGATGCCTGCCCTGGACTGCCAGCAGACTGTCTGTATGAGAGTGGGTGGATCATGCAGCAACTCAGTGACTGGGTTCCCCCGCCTGTAAAATTAGGCCATTGCTGCTACCTTGGCTCCCAGCAATGCTGTAAGGTTGGACTGGTCATGGCTCTTTGGGTGCCTGGACAGAGACACTGGCAAAATATAATTAAATATTTCACAACCACAATCTGAGATGCCAGAAGCCTGGCACTAGGCTGATGATAGAGAAGCAACTATGGCTTCAGAAACAACTCCCCCACACACACTTTTTTCACGTATGCTTTTCTCCTGGCAGGGAGAGCAGGTATGCACAAGCAGATCACGCCACCGAGCTGCAAATGCTTTCCAGATCCCTGTGAGATCCCCAGATCTCTGCTACATGCACCTCCTCTGGGCTGTTGTTTGACAGATAAAGCTGTTTCTCAGTAAGAGCTGGAGTCCCCAGTTTATCAGAGGAGACTGGGCCCAGAGAAGTCTTTCAAAGCACAAGACAAGTCCTGCTGGCAGCCCCTTTCTCAGGACCCTCATGCAGGGGAGCCTGAGATGCTCACCCCCACTGGGGATGGGGGCTGGAGTGGAGGAGGCAGGAGGGACAGACATGTGGTGGCTCCTGTGGGGCTGGAGTCCCACCCCTGGAAAGATGATTCATAGTAACTTTGATTACTATTGATTACCCAGATTATCTTTGTTGCTGCTGAGGTCATGCTCAAATATACTTAAAGCAGCATAATCCCGCGTGTATGTATCAGTAACCGCATTAAAAAGGCAAAGCCTCTGCTCCCCTGTTTGTGTTTTGTTCACCAAATAGAGCTCTGCGCAGTTGATTTCAACTTGCTTTTCACATTCTTGAAGGCCAGGGCTGCTTCAAAATATCTTCAGAAAAACAACTGCTCCTTCCTCTTTTTCATCACCATGAGACCATTTCTCCTCCCTTAAATAGCAGTCCTCTTTGAGAAGTGACTCTCAGACAGCAACTGAGGAGTTTCTGTTCCCCATCACAGAGCAGCAGCCCTTGCACAGACACTTCGCTTCACGAGGGAGCCGTGGTTTCCTTCCACCTGCCTTTCTGAGGGTCTGCAGAGGTGACCAAGGGACTCAAGATGATCTCTGAAACATGGAAGAAGAACTTCCAGATGAGCAGATAGTGATGCAGTGACTTGATAGTGTCCAGTTCAGGTGATGGGTGGACACATAGATCACAGAATCACAGAATATTAGGGGTTGGAAGGGAACTCAAAAGATCATCTAGTCTAACCCCCTTGCCAAAGCAGGATCACCCGGAGTAGTTCACACAGGAACGCGTCCAGGCGTGTTTTGAATGTCTCCAGAGAAGGAGACTCCACAACCTTTCTGGGAGGCCTATTCCAGTGCTCTGTCAGCCTCACAGTGAAGAAGTATCTCCTTATGTTTACATGGAACCTTCTGTGCTCCAGCTTGCACCCACTGCCCATTGTCCTGTCACTGGACATCACTGAGAAGAGCCTGGCTCTGTCCTCCTGACACTCACCCTTTGCATACTTATAAAGACATATCTGGACATCTTTTTAATCACTGAGGTCAGCAGTGGAGGCACACCAAACTCACTGGGAACAGATTTAATGCCTGATCTACACTGGTTTTGTAATGCTTTAGCTCTAATAGATTAAAGACTATTTCAGCAAAGCTCATTCCAGAACTTCTCTGGCCACATCCATGCCATGGGACAGCAGGCTGGCTTCTAACAAGTCTGGTCACACCAGCACATACTCCATGAGAAGCACTGATGTCAAAACATGTGCAATCTTTAGTTCTGGTAACCAAAGTGCTGTCAGTAAGACAGGTGAGTATATGCCTGATTAAATACTTTTTGACCTGTTAGTCCTCCGTCACCTTTTTGCAGCAACATGCTGTCAGGGAGAGGGCAAGAGATCACTCTTACATCCTCCTCTGAGTAAGACACAGAGTAAACAGTGGAATTAGTGAGCATTTCCTTGAAGGTGCTGTTTCCTTCACGTTTGTATCTTAGTCATGCTCCACAGGGAAAACTGCACTTCAATGTTCCATTTCAAAGTACAATTTAACTGGCAAATGTTACACTTATATATGATTAAATGATTTTTAGTACTTGCCTCCCCTTGACAGCTAACCAAAATCCCCTAAAAGGCAGCTTTTCCCCCTGTCTTCTGGTCAGAGTTTGAAGCTGTATTCTGCTCTGAGGCAAATTAAGCGGGCATCTCAGAAGGGCTGAGACCAGAACCCTGCTCTTACAACATACTCATCAAAGCCACTCTTTGCCTCGCCTGCCCTGTGAGGCTTCCTCTTCACAGAGTGAAAGAAGTCTGTGACTCTTCAAGTCGCAGTACCCTTTCTGCTGCTGTATCTTGTATTCACCCCAAAGGTCATGCCACTTCCAGTGACCTACTCCTCTGTCTTGTGTGGTTTATTTTCATATCTAGAGCGGCAGCCAGTTTGAAAATACAGACACATTTAGAAAATACGCAATGATTATACATACTTGATTGTATACTCAAGTATGCAATCAAATCTAACTTTGCTTCTCACTCAGAAAACAAAGGTATATCCACTAAAATTAATGGACTAGAGTATCCAAATTACTTAGATCTTTTCTTTAAAGCTGCTGTTGATATCTCAAGTTATTGTGTGTTATTAGACCAGTTCTGCAGAGATCCCTGATCCCGCCCCCCAACTCTCGCAGGGAAAGAGAGAAGAAGGAGAGCTGCCACAGCAACAACAGAAATCATTCAAACCCAGAGCTGTTTGTGTTGGTTAAGGTTCAGCAGATTATTTTAACCTAATTTTAATTTGTATTAAATTTAGTTCATGCTATCCCTTACTGTCCAATTTGAAATGGGGAAATATAACACAAGGGGTTATTTTCCAAAGCAGCTCCTTGGTAGAATCTGCTTCAAGTCTAATAAAAATAGCACAGTAATGATAGTGATAGGGAGACTACCTAATAAGTAGTAATAAACAGTTCGATCTGCTGCTCAGGAAAGCTTTCCCACAAATGCCACAGAGAAAACTGTTTCTTTCCATTCTCAAGTCCATAAAATTACTTTTTACCTCCTCGGCCAGGTCCTCACAGACACACTTAAGGAGGAACTCTGTGAGTAGCTTTGCCTGCCAGCAGTGGTCATAGGGAGAGGCAGGGTTCCGAGGCTGATCAATCCTCAGCAGTGATGTTATTTCCTAAACATTTACTTTGAAGAGAAGAGCACAAGAAGAGATTTAAAAAACATTGCCATAAAAGTGTTTGCAACACATGGGCTTCTCTTGAAACATCTCTGGCAAGGCTGTTTGCTGCTTTCCTGTCGCAGTGACTTACTGCTACCCCCTGATAACAAAGCAGAGACTGAACTGCTACCAGACAGAAAAAGAAGCTAGAAGATGCCTCTGAAGTGGCCTGATGGTAAAAGTCCCAGCCTTGCTCTCCTGTGCTCACAGAAACTTCCAGCACACCTTAGGAGGGAGAAACCATGATGAGCTCTGAGCAAGGTGTGTATTTGTTACACGTTTACCTGTGCTTGGCATATACTGCTGCCCAGCATTACTTGCCACGAATTGTAAAGTGGAGATAAATCTCTTTACCTTCAACATGAAAAGCAGCAACACAGAAGGTGTGGCAGCCTAAAGTTTCCTCAGGAAGCTGCCACCCAGGAACCAAGCCACCCTAGCAGGCTGAACCCAGAAAACAGCACTGGAGCAGTTTGCAGCCCTCAGCATCAGGCAGGGCTTTTCTGCAGCCACATCTGACAACAGGCTCACACCTCCTCTACCCCTGGTGAGCAGAGCTTCTGCCCCAAGTCTGCGCTGCAGAAGGGAAAGGAACAGCAGCCATGCGGGACTCAGCACCGAGCCACAGCCTCCTCCTCCACTTCCCTGCGGTGAACAGGTGATGTTCCACAGGCCGCAGCAGAGAATGTCAGCGTTGGAGCACCACTGCTGACTGCTCTGAGCGGTTTCATCCCTTCTTGCTTCTCCCCTTTTTTAAAGTTGCTGCTGACTTCCTTTGGGCAACATCTTGCATCATCACCTTTCTGTTGAGAATGTTTCAAATTAAGCTGCACCTGTGGCAGGCACTAAGACCAACTTGATCAAGTCACATAGAGTTCCAACCAAAACTCAGGTTATTTCATATTCTAGGGAACGTACAGACATTACGTACTACTATAGGGGCATTGCATTTTTTAGGACAAACCTATCCACTACCCTTACGGTATTATTCCCTTTCCTCCGTTTTTCTTAAATGAAACTTCCTTTCACCTGGTTATTCCCAGCCAGGATCTTAACCCCTGGCTCTAAGGGCTGCCCTGCCCCATGTCCTACCGGAGGGCAGCTCCCGGCGCTGTGGCGCAGGGGTCAGACCCACACAGGGTGAGAAGCAGCTGCCGTCCTCAGCTGAGCGCAGGCGTGAAGCTTGCAAGAAGCCAACTGCAGTAACAAAGACGTTGCTCAGGAACAGGACAGGTAATCTTGGTATTCGAGTATCACTGATTATTCTTAGCTCTGCGTTCTTGCTCCCCTTCTGGGCGTGTAACACTTCAGCATTTGCCCAATACCGCAGTGCCATCACTTGCACAGTTCAACACTTGCAGTTCAGACATGCTCTTCCATCCGTAAAAAAAATGGTTATCTGACTGACCAACACCAACAGGCCTTGCTACACGTTACTACATGGTCTACCCTGGAGGTTCAAAAGGGCCACGTGGAGTCAAGAATCTGCAGCTGTGAGAGGAGACAGCCGTAGGGAATGCATACACATCCAACAACCAGCATAATGTAAGAGAGGGTGGTGAACAGAGATTGACTTGGTTTAGTACGCTTTTGGTTTGGGTCCCCCTCATCTACCACCTCAAATGGGGAGCCACCATACCCCCGAGGAGCATCTTCAGTGGGCTTTGCTTTCCAGCCCCATAAAATGCAACCAGACACATCTTTAGCAAATTCTGACAATGTTGCTTACTTTTCTTAGCAAAATTTCATAAACCTAATAGAAATGTAATTGAGACTCTTCCCTGGGTTTAAGTAATAAGAGGCTGACACCCCAAACAGCTCCTGTAGCCAGTGGTCTATGGATCATAAAGCAAAGTCTGCCTTTTTCAAACCTGCCCCTAAAATACTTTTAACTATTTCACTTTGTCTAATACAAGATTTTCTTCAAATTAACTCCTCTAATACCAGTTCTGATTTTTACTCCTTTTCTTAAAAATGCTCTCTAAGGTTTACAGTATATAAGAAGGAAGACAGAGCCTACTCTGTCTGAAGAGTGCTCACAAAGTTTCTCACACTAAGATTATATTCACAGCAATGCTAGTTTTTATTTTATAACTATCCCACCATATGTATATGAAATAATTCCAACCAAGTCATTCAGGTTCATATTTATTAATAAGCCTGTACACTGTCAATACTCATGATGATGCCTGAAAGAAAGAACACTAACTGAACACAGTCTTCATGTTTCAGATGCAAATGACTTCAAGATATTGCCAGTTAACATCAATAACCCAGGTTGGCATATAAAAAACAACCCACACAACACTGGGAACTGGAGTCCAACACCATAGAAGGAATCACTTGGAGATCGCTGAACAGCATACCGCACGTTTCAATCTGACGCAGAAAGACGAGTGTTATTAGAGTTCCCAGGAGACAGTCTCTTACAAGCCCAGTTTGGTCCTTCTCCAGTGTCTCCTTTTGGAGTTGTACCTAAGACAGAAGCAGTGTATATTAGCAAAGTGCACGCAGACATTTGAGGATCCAAGCAGACTGAAACCACCATGAATTAGCTCAACAGTAATGAAAGCCTTCTTATGCGCTATAGCGGCAAGCTGCCAACAACTGTCAGCTGCGTATTGAATTATTTTTGTAATTTCCATCTGTTAACTTTCTTCATTCACTAACCAACCAGCATGTTACTGCAACAGAATCTTAACCTCAAAGAGATAAAGATGCACTGGCATGTGAGTGTCCTACCTCCTCTTTTGGAGGGAAGACCTGGGATCTCATCTTGACTGTCCAACAGTAATGACTACTACCTCTTCAAAGTAGTTCATAGTCTAACACAAAACGTACCATTTTCGTTCTAAACATTAAAGAGCAGTGTATGCAAAGGGCCCTCTTCCAGAAAAGGTATATTCATTTACACATGTACTTGTACATGTCAAAACCAATCAATCTCACCATTGTGTAGGTGAAACTGGAGCCAGTGTTAACAGAGTTACTCTCAGCAGGAAAATGACAGTACTCCCACAGAATGAAGCACTGTAATTGCAGCCTGCTTTAGCACAGTCTGGCTAAAACTCATGCCTAAGGTACTCAAGTCTCCCAGGACAAAAATTCGTGATTTCACCCAATGATAAAATATTCCATACTGCAATTCAGCTAAAACAGAAGGCCACTGTAAATCAGCATCTCAAGGCCAATGACACAGTTTGAGGCATTTTTACTAGAAGGAAACAAGTCAGAAGTAACAGAAACAGAAATACTGTGCCATTTCACTGCCTGGGCCAGCCACTGCTATCATCACTCTCCTCACTACTTTGGACAAAAAGGGGTCTGGGAAAAAGAATCCTGTTTCCTTAAAAAATTTAGACAGTGAGCATGAGACAGAAAAAACTGCACCGAGAGAGTGACCGAACTATACTGGCTGAAGCTTTTAAACCAGAGGACTCACCTTGTGCATGCCTCACACCTACCCAGGATCGTGCACAATTCTCTCACTGCTACATTTTCCTAAATACAATGCCTGAACATAAACACTACAGGCAAACGAGAAGGAACTGTTGCAAATCACTATCTCCCATACACTCAAGTACTTTGCTCTCTTACGCATAATTTTCTGTATCTCAGAATCTGCTCAGTAACGTGCTGTTCCCTGAAAAGGCAGGAACCCAGAGGCACAGCTAGGAGAGAGGGCAAGGATGTCAGGAAGAGGAACATCGGAAGCAGAGAGGTTACCAGGGTAAAGATTCTAGAATAAATTATCTACATGTACAATTTATACTTTCAGTTTCAACATGCCACCACCAAACAGCTGTGGATGCCAGCAGAGCACTGGAATGACCCAAACGCTACAGAAGGAAACGCCACGGAAGACCCAGGCTGTGCATCAAAATACAACGGGCCAACGAGACCCAGAGGAACTGCGCATCTCCACCAGTGTGTCTGTGCGGTGTTCGCAGGCAGAAAACCTGCATTTCCGCTTACATAAACGCTTTTACACAATCAGCTGCCGGCCTCGGGCAGCCCCATCTCCAGCCCGCGGCTGCTCCTCGGACGACAGGAGCCCCCGCGTTACCTGATCTTGTTGCCCGTTTTCATGCGGATCCACTGCGGGATGGGCCGGTTCTGCTTCTGCTTCTTAGCGAGGAAGCGCTTGATCTTGAAGGTCTTGTGAGACGACTGGAAGAAAACGCAGCCATTAGTCCCACACGGCGGCCCCCGCACCTCCCCTGCCCCGCGGCCCCGGCGGTGAGGCGGCCGCTCGGCCTCGGCCCGCCGGGGAGCGGGAAGTTGCCGCCGGCGCCCTCCCTCCCGCGCGCCCCGCCTGCCGGGGAACTCGAACCGGCCGACGGCGGCGAGAGAGCCCGGAGCGCGGCCTCCCAGCGGCGGATGGCGGCCGATAATCTCACCATGACGCGGAGCTGCCCGGCGTCCCCCCGATGGCGGCGACGGCAAGAGGCGGAAGGGGCGGGAGGAAGCGGCGAGAGAGGCGGCGGTGGCAGCGCGGGCTGGGCGGGCACAGCGGCCCCTGGCGGCGCGGCGGCCCCGCCCCGGCGCAGACGGAGCTCAGTGACGGAGGGCGGCGGCACGAGTTTCTGCGAGTTTATTGGGTTTAGTACAAAATGGCTATGGCTAAAATTCACTAGCTTAGGAGGAGCTGCTGCTACTGGTGAAGTCTCTTTCTGGGCTGCAAAACAATACTTCAGGTTATGAGGGAAGATGAAGCAGTACTGAGAGGGCAGGAGTTTAGGAAAGAAGGGAGAATGCTGGAAAAGAACCATGCTCAAAACCAGCTACATTTGATCAAAAATAAGCATTCTGTGTAGGTAGATTTTACATGAGAATTTGTCAAGAACTATTCCAATATAAAGCCAGCTTATTCATACACTCCAACTTAGTTACTTTATCCAGAGAACCACTGCAGAGGAAGGTCTTTGTCTCCCTCACGTCACTACGGCAATGCCAGATGTTCTCTCTCCTGGTCACTCAACAACCCCAGCCTGGGGACCTGTCTCGGTGGTGCTCGACTGACAGAATTAAGCACCACACAACATGGCAACACCCCCGTTAACTCCGGGCAACCTCCAGCTTGCTCTGCTTAAGCGCATCCAGCACCGGCTCTGGCTTTGGATCCAGGTGTCATCTCCTCCTGACCACATGACTCATTTATTATCATACTTAAGGCCATAAAGTCTATTTCGCAAAGATTCTCTTCTCGGTTGTAGTTAGATGCTGGGAAAATAAATTCAAATAACTGAAAATACAATGAGAACACATTTCAATTTCCGAATCTACAACTGAGGTTCTTTAACCAGAAACATCCAACAGCACAATGCCCCCTTTTCTTCCTTTGTTCCTTCTTCGCTTCGAAGGCACTTCTGGATTGCGTAGTACATGCTCTTTGGCTGCACGGACAGTCAGAACACATAAGGCTTGCACACTAGTCACTCCTCTTCCTTCGTATTACTGGTCTCACTCTCTTGTTTCTTATCCGCTCCCTGATCAGTGGGCTTGGCAGCACTGTCTTCATACTGACACAATCTGCTTCGGCTTCGGGCTCCTGGCTGGTACAGCTGCATTGCTGGACGATCCTGAAATAAATCAAAACTATTTAGACTCTTTCACAGTCCCAGGCTATCATGGTTATTATGGCATCAGTGATACTAGAAATGGCTCAAATTCAAACTTTTCAAGGTGTTCTAAGTTAACTTATTCCACCGTGGTGGCAATGTAACTTCCACTGCCTCAAACCAAGGTTGTCTCTGTTGTAAGGCAACATCCCTGTTCAAGCCACAAAGAACAGTGCACACAGCTGAAGTGATCTGTAAATAGTTTCCTCTTGAGACGAGGTGAACAGAGGCCAACTTCAAAGCTTCTTCAAAACCTTGAGTTTTGTTTGTAACGAGTAATGCCTTAAGTGACATGGAAAACTCACATAATGATGCTGTTAAAAACAGATTTCCCGAGTGTATAAAACTAAACTTGGGATCTTATTTCTCGAGTTTACAGCAGATCTCTCCCATTCTGCATGTAGCAGTCTTGTCCCCATTTTGGAGGAACCCATTCAATAACACTCCCACTTTGAGATGCATTTGCATGCACACAGAATCAGCAGAGATACAGGTAGGTGACTGATGCTCTACTGGCACCTTAAAGATACAGCCTATGGCATAAATCAGCAAAGGAAAAGGCATCAGTGTCTACAAGTTAGCTCATGGTATCTTGGCTTAATTACTATACAGCGACAAGAAGTGTCACAAAGTTTAGTGGACAAACAGGCAAACTTTCTGGCAATGGCAGAGTTTGTCACCAGAACAGGGAGAAGTTTCAACAGAGAAACCACACGATTCTTTCCTTGAAGTGCTCACAAACAGGGCCCTAGGAATCAACACATGAATGTAAAGAAATCCAGCACCTTGTTTCTGATACGATCCCTCTTAATTGTATCCTCTTTTTTATCGTCTTTGGTTACTTTCTCAGATTTGTCCATGCTGCTGGTAAAGTCTGTAAAATCACTTTTCTTTCCCTTTTCTCTGAGCAAGTCTCTCTCCTTTTTCACCTCTTCCTCTTTTCTTCTAAAAACCTTCTCTTTCTCAAAGCGCTCTTTCTGCCTCCGACGCTCCTCTTCTTGGCGCCTCAGTTTCTCCCTCTGTGCTCTCTCATATTCTCTGTCTCTTTCAAAATCTCTATCTCGGTCCCTGTAGTCCTTTACACACTCATCTTCTGATCTGTATGAAAACAAAACTGAAAATTAAGCTCAAAAGATTCATCAAACAGAGCCGGGAGATCAATGTAATACTGGTGTAAATTTGCAATACGAAGACGACACACTGGTAGGTTCTAGGGAGCTTTTGGGAAGCTGTAATAACCTGAGTCATGCACGACAACCAGAGATGACACTGACTGCTAGCGCTTCCTAGCCGCCTACTCCCACAGCTGGCCGAGTCTCCTCCGGCTCCGGAAAGCACCTGAATTTCTCTGTCTCATCTCTTATTTCTCACGTGGCAGGACTGAGCCTTGAACAGATCATGGAGCTGTTGAGAATTACACTTTCCACTTGGTCAGGACTTAAAGGGATTAGTAACCGGAGCACACCTCTCTTCATGCCACGGTTCTAATTCTCTCACTGCCAGGGCAGTGCTCCCAGCCTGCTGCAGGTCACCTACACCTGGGCTTCTTCTGCCGAGTTCCTACAGTGAGGTGCAAAAAAATATTAAAACGTGTCCGCTAGTGAAGCGTTGTCAGGTAATTCACACAGATTTCTTTAAGCATGGGGATGTGCACTGCCACAGAGAGCACATCCCATGTCTTACATCAGAAAAATCATTGGAAAGGAATTTCAAAACATGGTCATGGCAGAGCAGACTAAGCCTCAGTACGATCAGGAAACAAGTTATATATACATATATATATTTATAGCAAGTACTAGAATACTTTTTTGCCTTCTCTTCTTTTGTCTCCCCATCAGATCGTTTGGCAGATGCACTACTCGCATTTTTTTCCTCCCTCAGAGTCTCTTTTTCCAGTTTCTTGGATTTTTCTTTTCTCTCCAAGTCTTTTTCATCTTTTTCAGGCTTCTTAAGTAGCTACAAAGAAAACAGAAGTCTCAACTAAAAAGCTCACTCTAATACATATTGTGTGGCACAACACCGAAATTGCATCAAAGGAACCATAGTCCAGTAAGAAATAAACACTAAAAGAAATATTACTGCAAATCGCAGGATTTCTATAAGCTGGAGTGTATGAGTAAGCATAGTCCACACAGCAGACTAGAATTTTTCTCCTGAAACAGGCCATTTTAGAAAGCTTAGTAATAGTCTCAATTCCATAGCGAATTCACAATTCTGTTTACCACAGCATGTACAACAGTCACATGACAGAAGCTTTAAATAGTACTATGAAGCATTACAGCATGTAAACCTTTACAAAGCCTAATATTGAGTATCACAAAAAAGTGGTAATTTACTAACATCGAACTCAAGTGATTCTTCACACAATACTTAAAACACATTTTGAGAGACTGATATACAAATAATAAGGGGAAGGGAGTGCAACAGTTTATAATAAAGAACTGTTCTAGACCTTAATCTTTGGTTCTTCTTTTGATCTGTCTCTTTCTTTTTCTGGGCATCTGTCTACCTTCTTCAGTTTTTCTGCTTCTTTTCTCTTTCTTCTTTCCTCCTCTTTCCATTTTCTTCTTTCTTCTTCTCTTTGTCTTTTCCTTTCCAATTCTCTCCTCCTCCTCTCCTCCCTTTTTTCTTCTCTCAGTCTCTGTGTGTAAAAGCAAAGAGAAATAGTGTATTTCCACACTGGAAAACATCTCTTTAAGCCAAACAAGATATCTTGCCACAAAGTGATGAAGCATTTCATCACCAAATAGCATGCCTCAAAAACACCCCTATTATAAAAAACTCTCAAATTCCTATTGTCTCTATTGTTCTGTTGTGAACCTGAACACAGCAGCATTTAATTTTTTTTCTCGCTCACAAGCCTTCCTTTGTGCTGTCTTAAAGCAAACAAACACAACAGCCTCAGCCTTTGTAATTCTCATTGTTAATTAATTCTGCCCTGTCAGTGATTTTCTCCATCACTAAAAGTTAAAATGAGATTATGCACAAGGAGGAAGACTATCTACAAGTACCACAGCCATAACTGCATTAAAAAGCAAAGCAACAAAACAGAATCTGGTTAGGCAGTGCCACAAGAGACGTTTCACTGCGACCAGAACACACATAGAACAGGCCAGCGTTCTAGTAGTTTAAAATATGTGAACGAGATGTTAAAAAGTAAGTTGGGTCAAAAGCGTCTTCCTCAAAAGGCAGGGCAGAGAGAGATCAATGTACACACGCTTTAAAAAAGCAAATTGTACTTGTAAACAACAAGATTCTGGAGATCAGCCTTACCTGTTTATTTTTCAAGAAGTTCAATAAAGGAGTAGTCTTTTTAGCTAGAGAACAGATAAAACAAATGTAAACATTTCATCTTATGCAATACCTACAACAAAGCCTTTATGAACCAAAAGAAGCTTTATGGATTATCCAGCCCATCTCCTCTCACATACAGCAGTGAAATGAGTACTCCAATCCTATCCTTAAACAGTGGTAACCATGAGGATTCGATAAACTTCTTTGCACACTACAAGGATACCCTGTCTGTAAAGGGATATTCAGTCTGTGTTAGGCTTTTCCTAGATTCTCTGGCTTTGAAAGAGATATCTGTAGCATGTTTAACAAGAGCATTTCTGTGGTATTTTACCCAACCACAGTATCTCTTAGCTTGTGCCTGCACGGAATATCACTGATCACAGCATTTTGTATTAAACTTCGCTGCATCTCACTGAAATGCAGCCACTCCACAGCCCAGTCTGGCTAACAAACATCTGACTAGCAGCTCGAAACAGGAAGGAAAGTTATCGCACGAAACTTAAACCTAGAGGAGAATTTAGAGCATGGAAGCAAAGTAAATTACACTACATAATATTAGCCTAAAGGCTGAACAAATACCAAGCAAGTACACAAAAGAATTCAGTCTCCTCAAGGTTGAGAAATCACAGCTTCAAATTACACCACATGTATTTCTTTGTGCTCTAGGAAAATGTAACAAGAGTATGCAGATTTCCATACCTATTAGCTCTTTGTTTCTTGCCTCTATTTCCTCCAACAAAGTTTCAGGAGTGGAGGTTAATTTTTCATCATCTGCACTGTAACTCTCCAAAAACTTCTTGTACTCTGGATCTACAGGGGAAGGGAAAGGGGGAAAAAAAAAAAAAAGGAATATATACCATAGTATGGAAAGAATCTCCATTGCATACTGCTGGTAGACTGGGTTAGATTTGCATAAGTTGCATTGTTTATATGTCACCTTTTCATAAGCTGCTGTGTTATATTTGTCTAGAAAAATCACATTATATACATTTGCAGCTGTGAAAGAAGTGGTAATAAACTTCACATAAAATTAAGCAAACACTCTATTGATAAACTACAGCGTCACGGTGAAAACATTATGTCCAAATTACTGTCAGGACTTTCAAGTCTACACATGCAGAACAAACGAGCTAGCTGTTATACCATCTTCGATAGTTCCAGTTTTGGCATCCTTCTTCTTACTCTTCTTTTTTGCAGCTTTTTGGAAAGGTGCAAACTCAACGATGGCAGCGTACTCCTGACCTGTTAAGAGGAGAGGGAAAAATAAATTAAAATAGAGATAAAACAGATATGAAGTATATTGTCCATATCTAAAGCAGGAAGATAAGCCTGACAAGAAGCAATGCAAAACTAGAAGAGAGTACTTAGCATAAAACCAAATAATCTTATATTTGAAGTAATTCCATTAAAAAACCCCAAATACCCCACATTTCAGAGATAGCAGAATTCACAAACTAAACATTGTCACTATGTTAACAAAACAGCTAATTCACAGACTCACAGCAGGAAGGAAATACTACATTTAAGACTGCCCATAACCATTAGCTCAGCCACATCACATAATACCCTCACCCTACAGCCTACGCACTCACTGTGCAAGCAGAAGAGAATATATTAACGCAACTGAGGTAAATCCCAATTTTTGGCAAAACACAATAGACTGCGACATATTACAGGCACGCTTCAAAGTTTTATCTTCTGACAAGAACACACTTATGGCTGCATAAATCCAGTATTGCTCTTGGGTATGGCAAAGAGCATGCTGTTACATCACAAACCAGCTTATTTCAAAATATCTAGGTGTTTTTAGAACCTTGCCATGCGGGCCTCCTAAATGAAGGAGAATTCTGGTCAACAGAGCTTTGTGTCACATAAAACACCTGCCTGGATTGAAACACGTGTACCCGATACAAAGTTCACAATGAGATCCTGAGACTCCTGAAGCCAACAGGGAGACTCTCGTTAAAGCTTTTTGCCAAATATGTAAATTTAAGGTCTACCAATAAGAGACTAACAACTTCTAGTGCTACCCAACATAAGCAGTTTTGAAATGCAAGATTTAAAAGCATGAGAGGATTTGAATACCTAATGTGCCTTTAGAAAAAAAAAAAAGATAAGCTGCAACTAAATAGTTTTATGTTTAATCAATTAATTAAACAAAATAATTGTTTCCTACAGATTAAGATCTCCAGAGATGTCACTTTCACAATTTAGACTGCATGGAACAAGTTGTTCCTTTTATTGAACCAAGATGACTCACTCAGTTGTAAATCGGAAAAAGTAATAATTTGAATCAAAAACTGACCAAAAACTAAGTCACAAAGTCAGAAGTGTACAGAAGAGGCGAGAGGAGCAACAGTGGGTGGCAGCATTAACATCAACTTCATTTAGTTGGACAGCAACACCACCAACCCACTTCCACTTTTCAGACTTTATACTCGGGTATGACAATGCAAGTATTAACCTCAGTGACACAGCAACCGGTTTTATGTTGATACCGGTATTTAACTGGGTTTTAAACGTAACATACCGAATCAGTTCAGAAATATACAAAATCGACTTAAATTAATTTCTACAAAGCATAAGTCATTTTCCTCACTCTTTGAAATACTGCGTGATATTCATTTAAGGCAATAAAACCAAACGAGACGGAAGCGGCACGTTAGGCTGCTCACACACATCCCTCTGAAGTCCGAGCAGCACACTGCGCACACCAGGGAAGATGCCAACGCAAAGCTGGGCGCCGTTCACTTGCCTTTGTGGTCGACGAAAACATAGCCGTCAAAGCGATCCCTGAAGAGGACGATGTCTTCCTGGTTTTTAAAGTTGATGTAGGCTCTCGAGAACATGTGAGGGTACAAGCTGCAGAAAGAGAAGACCGAGAGGGCGAGGCTGACAGGCGGCGGTGCCTTTCAGCTCCCGGCTGGCGGCTCTGGGGGCTCCCGCCAGCCGCTCGGGGTGGGGGGTTCGGGAGGGTGCCGGCGGCCGTACCTGGAGTCGTTGGCGAAGAACTCGAAGTAGTCGTGCTCGGGCAGGGGCTGCAGGTGCTCCTCCAGCTGCTCCTTCGTCAGGCTGGGCGGCAGCCGGCGGATCACCACCTGCGGCACGGCGGCGGCGCTCAGGGCCGGGGAACCAGCGGCTGCCGCCGCCCCACTCCCTCCTCCTCTCCCTCCCCGGGGCGACCCCGGCTCCCCCCGCACCGGCCGCCTCCCCGGGGCCCGTTTCCGCGGGCGGGGGGGGGCCCCACCGAGCAGCGCGCAGGCCCCACCTTGCTGAGCGTCTCCTTCTTGTCCTTGGGCCGCTCGAGCCGGTCGAGCTCGGCGCCGCCGGCCCGGCCATCGCCGCCGGCGCCAGTGCCCACCCCCAGCAGGGCCGCGGGCCCGCGCCGCTCCTTGGGCCTGGCGTTCTCCTTGTCCTCCTTCATCCCGGGCCGCGGGACAGCGCCGCGCCGCCCCGCCCGCCCATTGGCCAGCGCGCCTCTCGCGAGACCGTGCCTTCAAGGGCCGCGAGCCGCGCCCTCGGCCCAGGCCTCCGCGCCGCCGCCCCGCCGGACTACGACTCCCGGCGTGCACCGGGCCGTCATGGACTACAGCTCCCGGCGTGCACAGGGCCATTCCGGACCGCAGCTCCCGCCGTGTCCCCGGGGCGGCCCGCACCTGGCGGGGTCAGCCTCCGAGCGGGCTGGGGAGCGGCACCGGTCTCGTTTCTCTCCCCGGCACTACCGAGGCGCAGCCCCACTCGCAAGAGCTATCGCCACCCTCCCCAACTTCCGGGCCCGTCTCGGTAGTGACGGCGGGCGCGGGGCACGCCGGGAAGGCGCGCAGGGCAGGCAGGGAGTGCCCGTGGGGAGCGCGGCGGCGGGTCGGGGCGGTCAGCGGCGAGATGTGGTACGAGATCCTGCCCGGCATGGCCATCATGGGCGTCTGCCTCAGCATCCCCGGCCTCTCCACCACCTTCATGCACCGCTGGTGCAACGGCGGGAAGGTCAGCGCCGGGCGCGGGGGCCGGGCCGCCGACGCCCTCCCCACCCCTGCCCTGCCCTGCCCGCCCGCCCGCTGGGGTCCCGGTTCCCCTCGGGGCCTCTCCTTCTCCCCCGGGCCCCGTCCTCCCCCTGGGATCCCTTCCCTCCCGGGGCTCTTCTTCCCCCGCGCTCCTCCTTCCCTCGGGACCCCATCCCTGTAAGATTCCCCCCGGTCCCCTCGGCCCCGGGGGCTGTAACAGGCAGCGCTGTGCCGCCCGCAGGAGAAGAGGATCGCCCGCTATCCCTTCCAGTGGACCCTGATGGAAAGAGACCGGCGGGTGTCAGGTGTCAACAAGTACTACGTCTCCAAGGCAGGTGCTCGGGGCACCGGGTGGGGGGAAGGTGGGAGCCGTGAGCTGCTCCTCCCCATCCCTGAGCTCTGGGCTGAGGGAACCCACAGCTTCCGAGCGAGGGGACCGGTCGATCTTGGGGCTGTTGGAGCCAGCTCTGTACCTGCAGCTGGCCTGCCTGTGGGAATATGCATTTTATTTATTTATTTATTTGTAATTAGGACGTACTTAAAAGTTTGAAAAGGTGCTGTTTCAGCTATGCTCTCTTGCATGTTAGCAACAAGAATGGTGCAGATACAGATGTTTGTTTTTCTTTTTCAGGGTCTGGAGAACATAGACTAACATGGTAGCACTTTCGAGAATCCACATATCTATACAAAATGACTTAACTCTTTAATAAAGATACACATGTATTCAATCCTTGTATCTGTGTTGCTGTGGAGAAGCATGCACGAACTCCGACATGGTGGAAAATGGAATGGCTTTGTTGTTCAGACAACTTACATATATAGTATCTGTCGTGGTTTGACCCTAGCCAGCAGCCAGGTGCCCACACAGCCGCTCTCTCACTCCCTTCTCTGCTAGAGGAGGGAGAAAATATTTCATAGGGCTCAAGGTTTGAGATAAGGACAGGGACATCATTTTCATTTACTGTCCCAGGCAAAACAGACTCAGTTTTGGGGAAATTAATTACATTTATTAAGAGAACCAATCAGAGAGGAGTAGTGAGAAATAAGAAAAAGCAAACAGATCTTAAAACGGAACACCTTCCCCCCATCCCTCCCTTCTTCCTGGGCTCAACACCAATCCCGGTTTTTCCACCTCCTCCCCCCGAGTGGCGCAGGGGATAGAGAATGGGGGTTACGGTCAGTTCATCTGACGTTGGTTCCACCATTTCTTCACTCTGGAGAACTCTTCGCTCTTCCCCAGGCCATTGTGGGGTCCCTCTCACGGGAGACAGGCTTCACGCTCTCTTCTCCGCGTGACTCGTCCCACGAAGGGCAATTCATCACAAACTGCCCAACGGGAGACACCTCACAAGGGGCAGCCCACCCCTCGTGAATCTGAGGCACAGTCCTTCGGGGGAAACTGCTCCAGCATGAGTCCCCCGCAGCGTCCCGAAAGTCCCACCAGCCAACCTGCTCCAGCGTGGGCATTCCCTCTTCCATGGGCTACAGGTTCCGGCAGCGACTTGCTCTGACGCGGGCTTCCCACAGGCTACAGCCCCCTCCAGGCATCCACCCACACAGCGTGGAGTCCTCTGCATGGTGGACATCTACGCGGTGATCCTCACGGTGGACATCTGCACCTCGCCCATGGGCTGCAGGGGGACAACCCGCTTCACCATGGTCTTCACCACGGACCCAGGGGACTCTCTGCTCTGGCGCCTGAAGCTCATCCTCCCCACCCCCCCTCCTTCTTCACTGACCTTGGTGTCTGCACAGATCCTCACTCCTCCATCTCTGTGCCAGCTGTTGTGGCGCAGTTCTTTTTCCCTGTTCTTAAATATGTTTTTCACAGAGGTGTTCCTCTGCTATCCCTTTACTGATGGGCTCAGCCTTGGCCAGCATCGGGTCCCTCTTTAGACCCAGCTGGCATTGGCTCTGTCAAACTCAGGGAGCTTCTAGCAGCTTCTTGCAGAAGCCACCCTGCAGCTCCCCCCCTCCACTGCCAAAATCCAGCCAGGCCAACCCAATACAGTATCTTTGCTTGACAGTATATGAGTTACAGTTTTGTTTTTCACAAAGTTAAAAATCTTTGATCACCTTGCCAGACCATCTGTCCTGGCACAATCTACATTCCTAATTAGCAGTGTTTATACAAGCCAGCTTTTACGATCTTCAGGTCAGACTGCCCTGCTCTGCTATACCTCTAGATAGCACTGTTTTCCCTGTGCCTCAGGTCATGGAGACTCCTGCTTGCAGCATCATCTCTACCCGTGCTCCCACATGCTGTGGTGAGTTGACCCTGTGGAACAACCAAATAATCACATAGAGTGAGCAAGGTGCAGAGTCACACAAATCAGAGAAATTTCCAGCTCCATGGCTGGAAAGTTATGCTAATTCAGCTGGACAGAGTCTACTGAAAGAGCAGCCAGGACAGCAGCAAATAACGTTTCATTGTCCTACAGCCAGTGAGGATGCCCAGCAGCACTAGGAGCTGTTCTCTGCTGACTGTAACCAAGTCTGTTTCTCTGCTCTGTATGAGTGTTTCTCTGATATATTTTCCTCTATTTCCTTGTAGCCGTACTGAAAAAGTAACAATATTGCAGAAAAAGAAAATACAGACGTAAACAGAATTCTGGATTTACATCAGCACAAATAACAGCAATTTCAGACACAGAAATTTGCATCTGAGCTCCTCTGCTAATTAGCTGTGTTAGGACAAAGTGTCTCAGTAGTCCTGAACTGTAAGTCTGTGTCACTGAGCCTGGACAGGTACAGCTGACATTTCTGTGGCACTCTTGTGTCCAGGCTCTGAGACGATGTGCTTAAATTAAGCTGTCCAGCTGCTCGTACTTTCCAGATGTTGTCAGCCTTGACTCCTGACACACTTGTCACAGTCTCAGTTCTCTGACAAACTGAAGAGAGCTTGTGAAATACCAGCCCAAAGCACTTAACACACACTAGTCAGCTAGAGTGCTGTCTGGAGAGACAGAAGAACTAGCAGAAAGAGAAGATCAGGAGGACAAGAAATAAGAGAGAGAAAAGATGTAGAGATCAGGACAGGAAGCAGAGGAAGAGACAGGCTTCCAGGACTCACTCTAGCCTTGAGCACCTGTCCCAAAATACATGGACAGCTTAGAAGTAAACCAGGGCTGCTTTAGGCATCCTTGCAGATATCAAGAGGCCTTCAACAGCTCACGAGACTCATCTTGCCTGTATGAGTGTGTCTCTACAGAGAATTCTGGGGCTCAGAAGAGGCCTCTTCTGTTTGGCACCATGCCCTGGGCTGTGCTCACCTTACAGCACATCCTGAGCAGCAGCTGGAAGAAGCTTCCAGTGTTGCAAGAGATGCAATAAACAAGTGGGCCTCATCCATCACACACACAGAGGTCTTCAGGGGGCTGCATCCCAAATCCTGCCTCCCCAGCAGTTACAGCACAAGACTCTCCCATCAGCTGCTAAGCTGTTTTCCAACCTGCAGACTAGTTCCCACTCAGATGCTTCCTCGTGTCTTGGCACAACTCCTTCGCCAGGGTCCTCAGCATCCTTTTCTCCCATCTGCCTTTCAAAGCACCTATGCTGCAGTTGTTCTTCCCAATTTTCTTACTGATGGGATGAAACCAAATGAGGGAAACTCTTGTAAGAAGTAAGAAACACAGAACAAAATGTGCCAACAAGTAAAGAAAAGTTTCACAGCACTCTCTCACTCTGTGGTATTACCTGTTGATATTCAGTCTCACTTCTCGGACAAACCTACACCAGCTTCCCATTGCTCTCACTACCTCCTTTCACCCTCAGGCAGTAACCATCTTTGACAGATCACCAGGACTAGGACCTAGAGTTTGCTCAATTATTCCTCTAGTAGCTAGAATCCTTGTAACTGCCCCTTGTTGTCCTGGAAGAGGAGCTTCTGGGAATTCAGGAAGCTGGTGTTCAGAAAGTACAGCACCTCTGTGCGATGGGCTGGACTGAGCCTGCGTTTGGCAGAGCACAGAGTTGCAGGCTGGCTTAGTTCCCAGATTGTGAAAACTGGCACAAACAGAGAACCTGCCCTGTGGGAGCCCAGTGCTCTGTTTGGCTGGCTCCTGCCTTGCCATGGCGACACGGAACAAACACTCCCTGGATGGGTGGGTACTGTGGTCTCGGGAGCCACTCTGCAGGTCCGCTCTCCCCCAGGAGGAAAGGACAGATGCAGTGACACCACCAGGGCCCGGGCACAGCTCCCTGAGCGCTGACCATCCCTGTCTGGAACGAGACTCCTCCGGGCTGCCACCCGCCTGCACCCTGGGCCCACCTGCTTGTCAAGGGGGGTTGGGAAGCAACAGCAATTGCTCCAGGCAGCTGTAAGTAAGGCTGAGAGGAGGCGAGTTAAGGAATGAGGGGTAAGTAAAGGGAGACTGGCCTGCTGCTTCTCATGTTGTCTCAGAACCCCTTTCCAGATCAGCCTGAAGTTTCTCGGATGGGTCCCACAGCTCTGCAGACCAGCTCTCTCGACCAGTGCTCTCTCAGTGCATTTGTGTGTTTCTAAAGCTGAAGAAAATGGACAAGGGAGAGGAAAACACTGCCAGCAAGGAAAAAGCTCACACTCTCACAGAAAATGGGAGAAGCGGTACAGAGGGGTGTCTTCCTGACCTGGAGAAAAACGAGAAAGGTAGAGTGCTTTCTCTCTTTGCATGTGTTGGGGTCTTCCCAGAAGGATTTGTCAGCATTTTATTTATCTTAGGAACAGAATACGTCATCAAAAATATCCAGAAGCTCACAGGCAACGACTTCACAGTGGAGAGAGGACAGCAGAAGATTGAAGAGATCATTTCTGTGAGTGACAATTTCATCCACCCAGGAAGGTCACGACTTCTGACTGCTGAGGAGTATGAAAAACTAAAAGAGAGCAACTCAGTTCCTTCAGCACCTCCCTCAAGTCACCTCTACTAGACAGAAGGAATCTTAGTGCCATGTGTTTGTTCAGCAGACCTGGGAGGTTCACGAAAGCTGGCTTCACTGGTCAGAATTTCTCCAGGAAGAAGAACTGAAGTACAGCAAGAGGTACCATTACAGAGTTCGCTGGAGCATCCCAACTCGCCGAAAACCCATCCCACGAGCCACAGCAAGTGTCTACTTTGTTATAGAGATCTCCAAAATCAAACCTGCTGTAAGTACTTGGAAATGGCACGCAGCAATCCGTTAAGGGACAAGAGTACAGAGGGGTCTCCTGGGGCAGGGAAATGCCAGGGCAGCAGAGAGACTGGCCAAGAGCTGGCAGCTCTCATGAGAGATGCTGACCTGGCCTGGGCATTGCCAGAGCAACCACGGGGGGTTTAAACACAGAGTGAGGTAAACGAGTGGTCAGTCGCTGAGGGGAGCAGAGCACAGAGCCAGAGACTGGTTTAGCTCACCAGTTATGGAGACTGGCAGAAACTTGACGAACAGAACCTGGCAGGATCCCACATCTGTTTACCTGTTCATACCATCTGCCCCTTCCAAGCAACAGCCATCGCTTGGGGCAGCTCTACGTAGGGCTGAGCAGAGGCAAATTACAAAACACGGGCTCCGTAGATGGAGACTGTCCTGCTGCTCCTCACGCTGTCTCAGAATCCCTCTTGAGACTGACCTGAAATTTGTCACCTGTACAAGAATATGCAGCTGCTCAATAGAAAAAAAGGAAATCACACTGACTATACTTGTTACCTTTGGAACCTATGCTTACGCATACTGAATCTTAGCTTTTTTCTTACTGGCTATTCTCAAATAGCCGTTCACAGATACTATGCTTTAACCCCATCTGGCGACTAGGCACCACACAGCTGCTCACTCCCTTCTCCCTCACAGTGGAACGAGGAGAGAATTGGAAAGGTAGAAGGGAGAAAACTTTTAGGTTGAGATAAAAGAAATTTAACAATTAAATACATATATCTATATAAGGAAAAAAAAAATAACTGTGAGAGAAAAAAATGAAAACTAAAACAGACAAGCGATGCAAATGAAAACAATATCTCACCACCAACCCACCGATGCCCAGCCTGTGTCCCCCCACAACTGCTTGTGCACACCCAGCCTCCTTGCCAGTGGTGTGGGATGAGAAGCAGAAGAGGTCTCAACTCTGTCCAAGTCCCGTTCAGCGATAATGAAAATACCCCTGTGCTGCCAACGCTGTTTCCAGCATAAATTCAAACCACAGCCCCATAGTAACTACTACAGAGAAAATTAACTCTAGCCTAACCAAAACCAGCACAACAGATCACAGCCACTGGTCAGAAATCTTACATTCTATCACAAGCTTAAAATTGTAATGTGAGCCTTCGCAAAAGAAGACCGCTCAGAGAGGCTTTAAACCAAAACTATTCTAATCTGTATCAGAAACATTACACAAATAGACAGATTGTTGCTCTTACTCAATTAAAATGTCCGCTTTTTGAGGTTCTGCATGTGAACTCTGCCCTGTCTCCCCTCTGTTTCAGACCTTTCCTGTGGAAGTATTCTTCACGCTGGAGTCCAGCACCCTGATTCACAGGTAAATGTTATTACTCTTCCACCACTGACACAACTGCAGAGGTTCTAGCAAGCTTCTCCGTGCCAAAATTAAACAGGGAGCTTGAGGTAAATAAGTCTGCAGTAACAGCAGAGAGATGGAGGAAGCTGGTCAAAATCTTGCTATGCAAAACCAAACAGCCCTGCTTATCATTAGCTTCACTGCACCACAAGCACAGATGGCCACACCACGAGCATCTGACTTCTCCATAATGAATCTGTCCTGGGTTTACACAGGTCTGGGTGGGGGTCGTTTTCCCAGCAGACAGGCTTTCCCTGTGAATAAAGACCATCTCTCAGTTGGCCAAACTTAGATTCATTATTATTCTTACCATTTACCCTCTTTTTATTCCTTCTTTCAGGCCAGAAAAGTGCCACTTTAGAGAAAAGTGGCTTAAGGACATCATCGAAAATAAAATAATCCTCATGGAAAGACTTACTTTCTAATGAACAGCTCCAACTCACCATCACCAATGCTCTGTTGTTATCTAGCATTAAATAAACACACTGAAGAAAGAATGGGTATTCCTTATCAGCATTTTTACTACGTGGATATGTAAAAATCATTAAACCTGTGTAAAATCCATTATGGCCTGACCTGGCAACTGGCTTTACGTGATGGTCCCTTGCAGGTATGGGTGGGTACGGCAGGTTCCAGGGTAAATGGGAAGATACAGCTGGGCTGGACTTGCAGTTTGTGAAAACCAGGTCTGCAGAACTCCAGAGTAAATGTTAAAGGATTTTATTTTCTTTTTACAAACTTACAAGGTATCTCTGCTGCCAAATCTACAATGCAGAGATTTAGGGAAACAAAAAAAAACCCCACAAACCTATAGAAAACACTTTGTTTTTAAAAGCATTTGATAAAAAGAAGGCTAAGGAGGGTATACTTAGAAATATGCAGTTGAACCAAAGATCACCACAGAAGGACTACCCAGACCAGTCCTCTGAGTACACAGTTTAAAGAGACCCATTTAATACCGCTGAAACAGACCAAATGAAAATACCACCAGGGTTAAAATAAAGTTTTAATCCAGACCACTTCCATAGAACAATTTTCAAACAAATTAAAAGATACATCCTTGTTACCACCTGTGTACATCCAGGGGTTCCAATCACTGCACCCCACTGCTCTGGTACCTATGTATAACATAGGAGAAAAAGCAGCAAGCAGCTTAGCTCTTCACTGCAGGCTCTGAAGGGTTGAAGATCAGGCCCTCCTATGGCCATTACTGTTACTTTATAGCCCAAGTGTGATCTGCTTGCTTTAAAATAACTGAAGACCATCTGTATTAAATTACACTCTTCTCTATTCACAAGTCTAGTTTGAACCACAAACCAAAAAACTCTTACGAAAAAAAAATCTAAGAGACTTATGGAAATAATATGTAGGTTGACAGCCTTACATCTCAAACAGGAGTTTCTTAATTTTTGCTACTGTTATTAGTAGCTTGCATCTGATGGCCAGTCTGTTCGCATTAATCAGAATAAATGGAAAAATTGCACTTAGCAGCATCATGTAACAAAGCCCTCCCACAGAATTCTCCCATCTGTCCAACTGAAAGTGAGCACAGAGCATTGCCACCTCTCATCTTCCTTGGCTGTTCCTGCCTTCCCTGCCTTGCAGCCTTTCACTTTACAGGGATTCCTTGCAGATGATGAATAAATCCAAGAAAATCTGGCATAAGTAACTCTGTTTCCTTGATACAAGTAACCCACTCCTGAGGCTCGGCCCTGTCGGGTGAAAAGCACTGCAGCACTTGCTTTTTTAAAATCACGACTGCAACAGGTTAGCTGCTGCCTGGTAGAATCTACAGCGTACAGTTCAAATACAGAATTATTTTTCCTCTTTGCCCTTAGTCTTTCTGTAGACCATCTCTCGAAAGCTTGCAAGGATCTTATTCTCTCTTTTCCTCCTCTCCTCCTGGTTGAAAGATGCCAGAGCTCTCTTCTCATCTGCACTGTAAATCTGGTTCTCTTTACGCAGACGCACAGCTTCCATCCGGCGGTGTCTGCAGAGGAGAACATTATGTACGTCAGTATGGGCAGAGGGATGTCACGCCTTGTCACAGTGTCCATCCATCAAATGGCCTGAATGTTTTGAGAGGCTTTTAAATAACGACACCCACCACTACAGAATCCAAACTGCACAATCCTTCCCAGGAAGAAGCAAGGCAGAACAAGAAGCTGACTTCTGAGGGTGTTTGCTCTCAGGCTGCCAGCCAGAAGCCCCACCTACCCCCAGGGTGTCAGCTGCTGGCTCACCAAGATTTACATGAAATTCCTGTTGGACTCAGAGAAGAAAGTGCAGCCAATCTCTCACACTTTGATTTGTCTCCTACTGAAGAGCCAGCACATCACCACTGCTGTCCAAACACACCACCTTTGAGCCACCTGATAAAAGCATCTCCTCATTTTAAACACAATATAATTAGAAGCATATTACCCGAAAAGAATTTTTGCTCCCAAGGAGAAAGTGTCCTTAAAAAAACTCATCATCTATCTATAGCAAGAGGGAGCTTAGTGTAGATTATTGTGAGCACACAGAGCACCTGCTCTTTCGTGCTTTCAACTAGAGCTTGGAAGCAGCCTTCCTACCGGCCAGGAGGGGAAAGCAGTTCTTGAAAACTTCACTGAACCACGACCATCCTCAAAATCATACCTGCTGCCACTCATGACATAACCAGAGCTCTCAAACGATGCAATTTCTTCACTGGTCAAGCCAATTTCACCTCGCCGTGGTATACGCTTTCCTGCTTTTACGTACTCTGCCATTGCTGCACCTTCACCAGGCAAGAGGGCGTGTCCATAGCTTAGAGAGAAAGAAAAACAACAAAAAGCCGTGATTTCAATCAGTCTCAGATGGAGCGAGCCAGAGGTAAACATCCGGCTTCCCTGTTCACTAATTGTTACGGCTGCATTTTTAAGCACTTTCTTATTCTTTCCCACATGTTGGCCTGTTCCTTCCTTATGGCCAACACCACCACAACCATCTTACATTACCAGGTGAATCCATTCTGATTGAACAGCAGCGAAGACATTATTAAGTCACAATAGTGCAGAGCATTAGAATAAAGGCATTTTACAATTAATTTTCTAAGAAGCAAAGCTAAAAAAAAGCATAAACTAGATTTCCCTATCTGAATTCAGGCCATGGTAAAGGCTAGCACCATTACCACTTCTGTCTGCGAGTTTCTGGCACAGCGTTTCTATTTCATGTGTGCTGTATTGTTATAAAAACCCTTCTAGACAGTAATCTTCAGGTTTGATTTACCTGATTTGAGCTGGCTACTTACTTCAAGGGCCTATCATCCTGAGATGCATGAGTTTTGGGAGCTTCTGGTCCAATCAAGCTATCAGCTTCTGTATTTTCTGCAACAATCAAAAGATGAAGCAGATTAATATCGTGCCCATTGATCAGAACAGTTAGACAGGTCAGCCACACCCAAAAAAGGATTCACAAAAAGCACACCAAGAAGTTTCAATCCAAGTCTAAAGTCAGGTGAACCTACTTGATCTCTCAATCCAGAGATCTTCCCCTTGAAGTGTTTCATCATCAGAATCTTCACTACTTGAATCACTGGATTCCTTCCTGCTCTTCTTATTTTTCTTTTTCTTATACTTCTTCCTGTGATAAAGTTGAAGACAGAGACACTGTTTACCAAAATTTAAGATGAGAGAAACTGCTTGGAATCATATTCACATTATCAAGATAAATTGCTCTAATGGAAGAGTGGCTGTCAGCATGTAGATTGCTGTTGTTTCATAGAGAATGCCATACAGCAAAACAAAGATAATATATTTAATGCTAGGCCTTTTATATAGTATTAGAAAGTGGCTCCCTACGTTTTCAGAGAGCATTCGATGCTGCATGGCTCCGTGTATTTAAAGAAAATCCATCAAATTAAGATTATTAAATGGCATTTATCGCCCTAATTACAAGTTCTCAGCCTTCTTCATCACTTGCCAAGAAAGCGATGCTGCCCTCTAGTCAAAAGCAGGTAGAATTACACAAAACAACCTGGAAACTTACTTCCTCTTCTTCTTTTTGCTTTTCTTTTTATCTTCATCTGAAAAAAAAAAGCATATATATTATCAAAAAAAAGATTAGCTAAAACTAAGTAGTTTACTATACTGTGAATAACTAACCGCCTCTACAACAATGCCTTAGTGCACAGCTCCTCAGCTGTGATTTGTTTATGTGCCAAATAATATCAAGAAAGCATTAATAGAAAACTACTTGCACTCTTGTTTGATATCAGAACACACTCAGCATATCTCTGGCATGAGCCATCCAACGGGTGCTGAATTCAGGAATCCTATTTCCTGAGGCCGGACCACAAGCACTCAAGGAGAAGTCACTGCAAACCCAGCAAGTTGGTGAAAGAAAAGAATACTGTGCGGGTGCCACAGCTCTGTGATTTCAGAGCACTGCAAGTGTGCAACAAAAGCCAGAAGCGTCGCTTTGCATTCAGAGGAGCAGAAGGAGAGCTCTCGCCCCAAGAGCAGTAGCCGAAACCCTCCTCTCTTACCAGTGGAGTTCTGCTCAGAATCCGACTCGCTGTCACTGTCCTCAGAATGTTTTCGGCGTTTTCTTTTGGATGCTTTCCGTTTTTTCTTCTTTCTTTTCTTCTTCTTTTTCTTCTTTTCCTCTAGAATGTTTTTAAAAGATAATGTTAGAGAATAGACAAAGGTCATCCAGCTCTGTACGTATTTCCGGATCTTCCTAAAGCAACGCTCTCCTTTGAACTGGAGCCCACCACACCTGCCTCCACCTGTTGAAGTCAGAGAACCTCTTGCCAGCACCAACAGCACATTGTAGACTTTGATAACCTCCCCCTTTTGAAAAAAGCTGCGTAAGCAAAACAAAATACCTTCTGAGCTGGAATCTGAAGAACTACTCTTGGATTTTGCCTCTTCATCTTCTACCGGTGTATGTTCATCAGAACTGAATAAAAATAAAAATTCACTATTTAAAATCTATCTTGTGGTATTTGAGATTAAAGGTACACACGTGACTAAACACATGCTTGCAGATTTTGAGTCAATAAACTATTAAATAGCTAATTTTCAGTGTTGGATCTCCTTTTTCAGAACCACAACACAAAGGTCAACTGATCTACAACACATTATATCTGGTATAGTGGAATTATTTGGGGGAAAAAAAAGAAGCAATAATCTTGTTACATTGACTCGGAAATGAACCGACACAACATGAACCATGGTGAAGGGACTGGCATAGGGATAAGATGTTTTTATAAATTAAGCTGACATACAATCAATATCACAAAGAAGGAACGAAGAATGAATGGGCCTTACTCTGGGTCAGGAACCTTTGGTGACAGTCCCCAGACTTCAGGCGCCCCCAGTTCTCCAATTCTCTCTCTCTCATTGAGCCTCCTGTAACGGAAAACACCTTTGCTGAAGCCCGGCATGCAACACGTCACTGTTCTGAGCCCGCTGTCCGCCGCCGTTTCTAACTGCATGGAGCAGCTACAAGAAGGAACAACCAGCGGCCTCGGGAGGCCGAAGCAAACCTCCGCGCCCGGTAACGGGTGTTGGCACCCTTCCAGTCGAGCCCCGGCCCGCCCGCCGGAAAGGCCGAAGGGACGTAAAGCCCCGGACAGGGTCGCAGGACAGAAAGGGCCGCCCCGAAACAGGCCCGGCCGCCCCCTCCCCGGCAGCCCAGCACCCTGCCCTCCCTTGCCCTGCAAGGAACCGGTACGAGAGGCCCGAGGGAAAGCAGCCCGGGCCCGGCGCTCACCTCTGCCGCAGGATCTCCTCCTTCTCCTTCTCGTAGTACTCGGGCCAGGCCTTGCCGTGGTGGTGGTGGCCGTGGTGCGCGGCGGAGCGCGGCCCGCCGGGGGTGCGCTCGCGGGAACGGGACCAGCTGCGGCTCCGTCGGTGGCTCGAGCGCTTCAGGCCGTTGCGATCGCGGGAGCGCGACCGGGAGCGGGACCGGGAGCGGGACCTGCGGCCGCGGCGCTCGGGGCTGGCGGCCGGCGGGCTGCGGGACCGCGAAGCCGGCGCCATGGCGGCGCGGGGCGACGGGGAACGGCCGCTACTCAAGGGCCACTTCCGGGCGGCGCGAGGCTTCCGGCACCCTCCGCCCGGGCGAGGGCGGGCAGCGGGGCGGAAGCGGGGCGGCCCCGCCCGCGGGGCGCACCGGCCCCACCCGCCCGGGCGGCAACACGGCGCCGCGGCGGCGTTCCCGGCGGCGGCTCTCTTTGTGCTGCCGCGGCGGGGCCAGGTCGGGTCCCCGCCAGCGGCCGCCCCGGCAGCATGGACGTGCGGGCAGCGCCCGTGGCAGGTAAGGCGGCGGCGCGGGCCCGTCCCGCGGGCACCGAGGGGGAGGCGTGCGCGGGGCCGCGGCCGGGAGCTATCCAGGGGAGCAGCACTGCCCGGCGGACAGCTCACGGGCCGCCGCCGGCGAGGGGCGGGGGTGGGGAGCCCGCGTTACTCGGCCTCCCCCGGGCCCCGCGGGGCACCGGGCGACGGGGCCCGGCAACCCCGGGCACCTTCGCGGCCGATTTTTGAAAATTAAAAAATATGGCACCTGCCGGATCGGTCTGTCGTGGTTCTGGCCGCCGGTCGCTGTCGGCAACGCGTGGAAAGCGCCCGGAAGAGCAGCGGTTTGGGCAGAAAATTATACAAATCATGTTTTAAGATAAGATGCTCGTTGCCCTTCGTGTGGGAGCGTCCTTCCCCTGCAGGGAGCCCGGTCTGAGCGCCTTGCAGCTGCGCCTTCCTAAAAAACCCACAAGTTTCTGCCCTGCGCTGGCAAGTGCGGCATGAACGGGGCATTTCAGGCGGCTGCTCTGTGCCGGAAAGCCCAGGCTGATTTATGCTGTCTGGAAAAGATGTCTGAGCGTGTCAGTCTCGTTTTCCCAAATGAAACACTGCTTCAGCTCCCAAACCTATCATAAGCAGCATGAAAACAAAAAACCCCAAACCCTGTAAGGAGCAGGAAGCCTGTTTAAATTATGTATTACCTTGCGCGCATGTGACCACACGCAGAGCGGGGACGGAAAAGATGTTAGCAGCGGTTTGCGTGCGTGTGTGGTGTTACCGAACCCTGCGGCTGTCCCTGCATCGCCCTGCTGCGGGGCTGTGCGAGCATTCTGAGCGCGAGGGACTGCTGCTAGGGTTATCTTTGAAAAGGCTGTAGGGTCATTTGAATGAGACAGCTGGAAGCCTGCAGTGGCTGTGTTTTTGCCAGCTGAATCCATACCGCATGGCTCGACGCTTAGTGACTGTCTCTTAGGAAGAGCTTGAAACCTAGAGCGATACTGAGACGTAGGAGCCCACAGCCACGCTCTCCTCACAGGCTACCCGAGTTCGTTTACCCCCGTGAAGTCAGGTGTCCCCAGGAAGAAGTCCAGGCCACTGTGTACTCCTGGCACTGGTTACAGGAGGTCTTGCCACCAATCCATGATGTTGTCCCACAGGCAAGGTCAATCTTATCCACAGAGCCAAGTTATTTATTTCATGTGTGCACAAAGCCGAGCACTAGGTGGTTCCTACACCAAGCCAGCACGCCAGGCAGAGGAACCACAACATACCTTGTTACATGATTAGTAAAACCCACCGAAATTTACGCTCACTGGTCAGCAGTCACCATCCTGTTTGTTACTGGTTAATTATAATTGAATTAGCCTCACTTGCTCTGTAAATTAGCACATGTGCTCCCCAAAGGTGTGGGGTGCTAAGTCTTTTTTGGTTTGAATTGAGTTGGTGGTTGTGCTCTCCCCCTGCTGCCTTTAGGCTTCCCCCAGTTACCGCAGATTTTGCTGACTCCATGTTTTTTGGCAATCACCAGCTTTTTCGGCGTCTTCTGGGGCAGGACATTCCCTTTCTATCAGTTTTTTAGGTCTTCCTCAAGGTTATAGTAGTTAGCAAGGCAAGCATTTATACAAAGTAACATATTTACACAATAAAGCTATGGTCCTCCTTGGAAGACCAACAGGACATATTTAACCCTGAGTTAAATAGTGTCACTGTAACCTAAGCATTAACGTGGATACTTGATTTTAGTCTACTGTCAGAGAGGTGGATGCTACTGGGCCAGACACATGATGTAGGGACCTGGCACATGGTGAGGAAATGTACCCCTGGGGCGTCTGTGAGGGCGTGTGGTCCATCCCTGCCTTCTCCCCTGGGATCCTCACAGCCAGGGCTCGGGGCTGCCCCAGGAGAGGAGCAGAAGACCCTGAAACGTGGCTGGCGGCAGTGTGCCGCACACTGGAGCTGGGTTTTGCTGTGTCGTGCCGCGGGCTGGCAGGGAGGAGGCTGCCTGGGGTGTTTGAGAGGCGCTGGGCACCGCGGTGCTCAGCAGAGCTGGTGGCCAGCCCTCTGGTGCGCTGAGGCGGCTCTCGTGAGAAGGTCTGTGTCTAAGGGTCTGTCTTGGCAAAGCGGTGACTAAAACATCTGCCTCTTGGGAGCAATCTGCACCTCTGTTACTTAATGTTGTAAAGCGATGTGCAGTGTTTTTACACGCAGGTTGTACAGTGCAAATATGTACTGTGTAAAAGCATCTACAGCTACTAATGTCAAGAAAAAGTAGCACTGGACTCTAAATTTAAATGTCAGGCTTTATATAATGAGATTGACAGGAAAAATACTCTCTGAAAAGTCCTCAAAGGACAAATGGTGGATATTGGTATTACAGAGTCCTTCAGAAGCAGTGGTGGTTTATTTGAAATTCCACAGTGGAATAATATTTCTGTCACTAAAAGTAGTCTTAGCTAGGATAACTGCTGACCCTTGATTTTGCTGAATGCCATAAAGGGAAATTCACTGTCTGAATAATCAAATTTAATTTATCTTAATGTAAAATAAGTTTTTTCACGACAGAGAATGCTTGTCTCTCAGATTTGTCAAGTCTTTAAAAAAAAATCTTTTCCCACAAACTGTGTTTTTTAAAAAAGAGAGCTTTTCAAATTGCTTAACTGAAAACTTGTCACCAAATTGCATATTTTTTTTCTTCTCAACAAAACTTAACATATCAATTCTTTAAATTTATACTTCATGTTTTCAGAGCCTCCATCACAGAGGTTTTTTTGGACTAGTTCTATACATCAAAATAAAGTTGCTTTTGGTTCCTTTTTTTTCAGTTTAAGATGTTTCTTGTCAATATCTTAAATAAAGCCATTTAATTTGTCACTATATACATTTTTATGTGAGTCAAATCACCAAATTCTTTCTAGGCTTATCTCAAAATAAAAGTGGAACACCCCCCCTCCAAAAAAAAAGCTAAGAGGTGCATGCTAGACAAAAAAAAAAAAAAATCCACATTGGAATTCTTCATTCAAGTGCAGGAGGACTGAGTGGCAGCTTCAGTAAAATTTATCTGGTCAGAGCATCAGTTCTGCCCTGACCACAGCAAGGTGACAGCGGGGTTCAGACTTGATATCTGATATTAGAAGTTGCTATAGGCAACTGCAAAAAGGTGAAAGTCAAAGAGATGGTGGAACTCTCACAGCTAAACCGTATCTTTTAAATTAACCATCGTTTCTGTGCCTAAGGGTAAGCAATTCAAACCTGATTTCTGAGAACTGAAGATGCTTCAGGAAGAGGGCACCTTCCAAACCAGTGCTCATCTTTATCTGTAAATTTTCCTGTTAGTTATTTAGAAATGAGATAGGCAATGAGGAGAAGAGACCTCCTTAAAGCCGAAGGATTAAAAGCTAAGAAATTGTTTAATTTGGACCATCAGACATTTTTGGAGGAGAAAAAAGAACACTGGATTATATATTAAGAATTAAAACCATTATAGTATTGTTTTCATTTAATGTAACCTCCTATGTAAAAAATTACTAAGAACCTATATCAAAGAAGAAAAGGTAATCAAAGGGTTATATGAGGGCTTATACCTTTTCCCCATATTATTCTTTTCTGTTATTTATTCTTTTTCATTCAACTCTCTGGAAAAACCTATAAATAAGCAGAAGCTGGCTTTGTCACATTTCAGATCTTAAGGCTTGCTTCAAAAAGGCACTTTTGCTAGTGGCTGTACAGATACAGGCAGGTGATTTTCTTGCTAGAAGGACTTATAGACCTAGACAGGACCATTTCATTGCTGATACATGCAGTGAAGGATTGCAGTAGTTTGTGCCAGTGATTGTGGCCTGTAAATGTTTCTGGTCCAACTTGACAGAAGGACATTTTCTTGGCAAAGTTTTTGAATCTGAAGAAAAATCAAGAACACCTGTGGTTCAAGTGCACAGGAAAAATAAAAAAGAACAGATCAGTAACTGAAGATGAAAAATACCTTTTATGGTCTTGATGCTCTTTGAGCATGCATGAACAGTGACAGCTTCCAAGAGACCTTGCCATGGATGTGCCGCTTTGACGACCACACGTCCAGTGTGCTGTTTCTGTCAAAGTCCTTACGCCTGTACACCTCCTAGCAGAGTCTAACACATGCCACAGCGGTGCAAAGCGTATAAAATAAATGATCCTGCAGTGCCAGGGCTGGCGTTCGGGTTTAGGTCACAGGAGGTTTCCTCGCTGTTGGGCAGAGCTGCCCAAGGGCTATGTCAGTGCTTGGCAGAGCAGTGACAGCCCTGGCCTCGGCCCCCAGGAAGGAAATGAGCCGCAGCGGGAAACAACCTTATCTCCACAGCCTTAGGGTCAGGAGTGAGGCAGGTGCCGGGGTCCTTACTTGGGCCAAGGAGAGCGGGACAGCCGGGAGCCAGGCAGGAACTGTCAAGGCCAAAGCGAGGCCCGTGCGCTCGGCTCTCGCCTGCCCAAGGCCTCCGGTGGAGCAGGGCCGGCGAGCGGCCAGGTGCAGGGCTCCCCGCGGGGCCTTGGGCCTGTCACGGCCTTCGCCGCACACCAAGGGGCGGGAGACCGCGGGGAGGGGCGGGCAGCGGGGCCTCAGGCGACCTCCGAGGGCTCCTGGGAGCCCGCTACAGCGCCACGGCGGCCGAGGCGCTCCCGGAGCTCCGGGGGGGAGGCTCCCGGCGGGCGACCGGGCCTGGGCAGCCCGCGGCGGGCAGGCACACGGAACGCCCCGAGCGCTCCCGCCTGGGGCCCCGGCTTGAGGCGGCTGAGGAACGACTCCGCCCCGCGCAACCCGAGCGCGCCCGAAGGGTGCCGAGGCCGTTCGGGTCAGGGAGCCGAAGGGTGCCGAGGCCGTTCGGGTCAGGGAGCCGAAGGGTGCCGAGGCCGTTCGGGTCAGCGAGCCGAAAGGTGCCGAGCGCGCTCGGGCGGCGAGCGCGGCGGCCGCCGGCGAGGGCAGGGCGGCGCAGCGCCCCCTGGCGGCCGCGCAGCGGGGGCGGCGCCCCAGCCCGATCGGGAGGCGGCGGTCGGTGCCCGTTGCGCGGGGCAGGCGGCGGGAGCGCAGGTAACGCGGGCCCCTCGCCTTCCCCGTCCGCCCCCCCAGCCCCCGCCGCCGGCAGGGCCCGGCTCCGCTCGCCTCGCCTCGCCCAGGAAGTGGCGGCGGCGGGCACGGCCTTTGGCTGCGCGAAGGTGGCGGCGGGGCGGCCCGGCAGCTCCGGGCCCGCCGCCTGTCAGCCCCGCGTCGCCCAGGCGGGGCCCCGCCCGCAGAGCCTCCCGCCGCCGTGCCCTCCCCGCGGCGGCGTCTGCGGCTCGGAACGGTCGCGTTCATGGTAAACTTGGCGGGGGGGCAGTGGGGCCGGCGGAGCGGGGGCCGCGGGGCAGAGCGGGCTGTGCCGCGGCTGCGGCCGGCGCTGGGAGCGGGCGGGCCCCGGCCCCTTGGCCGCGTCCTGCCCTTCCTGCGCGTGGAAGGGAAAAGTTGTGCGAGTGCAAGGAAGGGCTTACAGCGTGTAGCTCGCCCTTCGTCTGTTCTGATGTTGATTTCTCGTTTGTTCTGGTGTTTTTCGGGGGGGCGTGGAGTGGGAAGTGCCGGTAGGTGAGTTAGTTTGATTTTACAGGTCTTTTCTTGTTGCCGTGCTGCCTCAGGATCTCGGTTTCAAACACACATAAAAAAAACCAAACCTTGCAATATATTGTACCCCTGTATTAGATGAGGAGGGGTAAAAAATTCTTTTCAGGGCGAGGAAGTGAAGTATCAATAGCATTTTCATTAACCTCACTTGGCTGGTAATGCACAGATTTTGTTGTCTGGCCCATAAATAATGTGGATGTTTTTGGGTTTTCTCGTAAGAATTTAAGGAATATTTTCACAATTAAGAATAAATCACTTTCTGAGTGCCCATATTCTTGTTTTTCAGATTTACCTTATTTGCTGCTGGATCAGATAAGCAGTTGTTTCTGTGTTCCTCACCATGTAAGAATAGAGGATATGTTCCGAATTGCCACATGCCTTCTGTAGAAGGTGAAGGGACAAATAACAAGAAAAAGCAAATCTGTAGGGTGCTGTAGCTTATAAGCTTATGAATAATACGTCAGATTTGTTTTCTCAAAAGAAGGAAGATAAACAGTAAATGTGGGAGCGCTGTCAAGCAGTTAAAACCATAAGTCTGCATTTTTACTAACTTGATGCATTTTCTCTTTGTAGGAATGGAGGGGAAAAAACTGATTTCTGCAACAGACACACAGTATTCTAATGTGCTTCTTCAGTCTCTGAATGAACAACGTGGCCACGGACTTTTTTGTGACGTTACTGTCATCGTGGAGGACCGGAAATTTCGAGCTCACAGGAACGTCCTTTCAGCCTCAAGCACATATTTTCACCAGCTTTTCTCAGTGGCTGGGCAAGTGGTTGAACTGAGCTTTGTAAGAGCAGAAATTTTTGCAGAAATTCTTAACTATATTTATAGCTCCAAAATAATCAGTGTTCGGTCCGATTTACTTGATGAACTGATTAAATCAGGGCAACAGCTGGGCGTTAAATTTATAGCTGATCTGGGTGTGCCTCCGTCGGAAGGAAAAAAGATGCCGAGCGAGGTCAAAGATGGTGCTTCAGAAGCTTCCACTTCTTGTCCAGTTCAAAAGGATGCTGAAACACAAGTACCTGTAATAAGGTCAGAAAGTCAAGAGGTAACGGATGGAATGCCTGTTATAACACAGTCATTCTCCTTACACGGCATAGAATATGAGACCACAAAAATTACAGTGAGTGATTCAGACGATGAGGATGATGATGTAATTTTCTGCTCTGAGATTATTCCTCCAAAAGAATGTATTAAAGATCCAAATGCTACGGCCCAGAACCAGCCTTCCCCAGGTCCAGCTGGCGTTTCTGACCAAAAATCGTGTGGCTCTGGGGGCTCTCCCCACTTGACGAGCACTGCAGGAGCTCAAAAGTTCACTTCATCCACCAGTCAGCTAAGCCCAAACCAAACACAATCAAGTGCCGAATCACTTGGCTCCGCAACGCCACAGCATTTGACTCCCAGTATCATTGTCCTAAATAAGCCTCTGCTTAACTCATCGCTCGGTGCCAGTTCCTCGCATCCAACACACGTGACCCCTACAATTAATTTGCTTGAGGAGAAGCAGGAGCCATCTAATAAGGGCTCCTTAACTGAAGTGGAAACGACTGCTGTTGATGATGAAGTGGTTGTTGAAGATGATGTCGATATCATTAGCTCCTCTAGTCCTGGCTCAGTCAGCAGTAGCTCTTTGGTTCAGCAACCTTCTGTACCCAAGGCAGCAACCACTGAAGGGTCAGGTGTACAGAAAAAACAGGTTGTTAAATTTGCAGAAGCGCCATTTTCTAAACCTGGAGATTTTAAAATAAAGATCTCAGATGTCCTTACTGGAAACAACAAGGAATTCAGTTCAGGTATAGCATCAAAGCATGTGGCAGAGGGGCAGAAAATCATAACATTAGATACAGCAACTGAAATCGAAGGCTTATCCACGGGCTGTAAGGTTTATGCAAATATCGGTGAGGATACGTACGACATAGTCATTCCCGTAAAGGGTGATTCCGAGGAAGGCGAAGCCAAGGTTGATGAAGCGCCCAGAACATCTGGCGGCGATTCTCCGAACAGGAAACGCATGAAAGTAAAGCACGACGACCATTACGAGCTCTTAGTGGATGGGAGAGTCTACTACATCTGCATCGTGTGTAAGAGATCGTATGCGTGTCTGACGAGTTTACGGAGACATTTTAACGTGCACTCCTGGGAGAAGAAGTATCCGTGCCGATACTGTGACAAAGTTTTCCCCCTTGCAGAATACCGCACAAAGCATGAAATTCACCACACCGGCGAGCGAAGGTACCAGTGCTTGACGTGTGGCAAAACTTTCATCAACTACCAAATTACAGCCTCCCACATAAGATCAGTTCATAGCCAAGACCCTTCTGGAGACACCAAGCTTTATCGATTGCACCCTTGCAGGTCTCTGCAGATCAGACAGTACGCGTACATTACTGATCACACAAGCAGTATACCCGTAATAAACGAGGGGGGAATTGTTTATCGTGTTGGCACAGGGAAGGATGGTGCTGAAGGAACAGCAGCATCGAACCCTCCAGCCAAACAAATTACCTGGGATGACATTTTTGTTCCACAGGGAAATGAAGCAATTTTTAAACAGAATCCATCAGAGGGAAGTACTGAATTTGAGTTTGTAATACCGGAATCTTACTGAAAGGCATTAAATGCTGGAAAAAGGAATCGGTGCAAAAAAATATTGCAGGTGTTACAAATGAACTGTTAAAATTTCTGTAAAATCCTATGTTAAACTTGGTCTGCCAAGTCATCAAATGGTGGCACTTAGATGGATCATTAGTAACTGCAAGTGATTTGTGGAAGCGATTCATCTGAAAGTTTACTTGAATAGAGAATAAGATATGTCCAAGGAACTGGCAGTGTTTTCTGGTATGTTAATTTTGATGAAAACTTGGGGATTTGTAGCTTGAAAAGGTACAATTTCTTCTAAAGTAATCAAGGTATTTCCTGTACCCATACTTATTATGTAAACGCTTTCTTTCATGTTAGCACTTCAGTGCTGAATTCTGTTTAGGCGTTATCCAAGAAAACAGATTTTTCATCATCCATCTTGAATATGGAACCATTTAAAGAAAAAAAAAATCCCACGAGTCATAGTTATTTTTGTGAACAATGCATTACTGCAAGGGTCCAAAATAACTGATCCAGTAGTTCGGAGTAGTGTATTTTTGACCTAGCATCTTAGTTCTGCTTTCATAAGCACTATGAATCATCTGACTTCAGGCAAATAGTCTTGCCAGCGAGAGACACTCGGTTAGGGCTAACTCGAACAAACTTCACTTATATTTGCCAGTGTGATGACCAGAGTATTCAGTGTCTGGACCATTGTATTTTACTCTATTTGCAATGGAGGGGGCGAGGGGGAAACCCAAACCCACTCAGTAGTGAAGAAGCTTAGAACACTTAGGAAGGAGATAATTTTGCCTTTTCAAAGCCGGAGGAATAATGTTAGGTTTTCTTACCACTGGAAAAGATGCCAGTAGTTTGGAATAAAGTACTGTTGTTCCTGAAGAGCCTAAAAAGGAAGGGCTTCAGTCCGATTGTTTTATGTTTTTTTAGCTGAAAGCTTTTAAATTTACTTCTCAAAACTATGAAATAAGCAGTTTAGCACTGAGACTACTGATGATCTTGTATACCTATTGGGCTAGATCTTTAAGTGAAATAGGAATTTGGGTTTCCCCCCACCCTCCTCAGGATGTGGAAACAGGAGGACTAAACCAACAATCAAAAAATACGTTCAGTCCACCATAATCCAAAGCAGAATGTCATCTGTTTTCAGTTTCGGGTTTATTGTATTGACCTTTTCTCCCTGCAATTGGTACATGTTTAAGCACTTCAAGACAAATTAGCTCTCCAACCTGAACAGGAAGCATTAGATCTGAGAAAACGGCTGTTTACCAGAGTCATAGTTTAGCATTTCAGATTTAGTGACTTGTTGAATTTTTGTAAATGGTAATGTGAAAACTGCTCAAGTTCTAGAGGTGACTGAGAAAGATTGTCGTGAATAGTACTAGTGAGTAATTGTAACCTTGCATTGCTTAAATGACAGTTAAAGGGTTTTCTTTTCTTTTTCATATTATAATTAAGCATCTTGATCCTAGGACCTTCAAGGTTAAGGTTTTAGACATACAGTACTCTAGACAGAAAGACGTTTAAATGGTAAATGGTTCAGATACAACCTGAATTATAAAAAAGGGTACCAGAAATCCATGTGAGTAACGATGGGAGAAAGAAGGATGTCATGCTCAGCACTTCTGTTTCGTAAGCGGTGCACTTGATATGCGTGATGATTTCCAGATCATCACTTTCCAGGGTTACAGGTTGGATTTTACCTGAGATGGCGTTTCAGCGGTCAGAGATAACCCTCGCAAGACAAACGTACCTGGCGCAGGCAGCTGCGGCGTAGCTGGCTTCACGCTAGATTGAGAGTTCCTGAACTTTCTGGCAAGATGACGACAACGTTAGTTTTGTCATTGACGCGACGCATCTGGAGTTAAGCGTACATCGCAAAGTGTACATTCACTAAGAATTAAACGTAATGGCTATTGATACTTGCTGCTGATATATTTAAAACGTTAAATTAAACTGTGCCTACTAAAGGTCTCTTTTTGGAGGAAAACTGGAAAATTAGGGCTTTGTAACTATTTTTGCTAGAAGACTCGTGCTTGCATGTGTCTCAGGGTCTTCAGTTTTCCTTGGAAGTGATTTTTGATATCCAAAGTCCAGAGGTCATGTAAAGCGTTTTTTTTTTCATTTCACTTCCAGTATTTATGGGTTTGGAAACATGCTAAATCTGTTCTTCTGAAACTTTTTATGGGGCCATGAGCTTTTATATTTAGATTTCTGGCTATTGCACTTCTATTTGTGTTGTTTTGTTTGTTTTTGTAAACACTTAGTTTCCAGTTTAACTTAATGAAAAACCTTATGTAAATACTAAGAAATTGGCTTTGGGGTGATGGAAGAAAAAGATTGAATCTAAAAAAGAGCATTTATTTAAAAATTAAAAATTTCAAGAGAGTGTGGTAGCAAACCTCACGGTCATTTATATGCATATAAAAACATTAACTGATCTGCTGCAAATAATGGTAACGGTGGCTGCATCCTCACTGTATGGTTTCTTTGGGGTTTCATACCATAGCATTCCAGTACGTGACTTAAACAGATACTGAGATAACAATTGACTGCTTATTTATTTTGTACTGTTAAGGCATGCAGCTTATAAAGAGATGCAAAAGCTGACAACTATATACATTGAAGATTGAGTTCTACAGCTATTGCCTAGGAACAGTTCCATGTGAAACCATTTCTGCCAGGTCTGTAATGTATATAGTTGTACAGTCTTTCCTTAACATACTTTTTAAACTTGTGTTCTACTTTTCATTAATCAATACTTGATATTAGTTCTTAGAGCTTTCTATGGCAAAAATAAAAAAGTATAATTCTAAAGATGGGTGTAGCATGTTTCTTAATGACAACTCAGCCTCTACAGTCTAACACGTTAGTTTACCAGCAGTTCTTTTCCAGGTCTTCGGGAACAGCAGGGAAGCCCCAGAGGGAAGATGGGGGGATGGAAGGTGTTTTTATTTGTGGCTTTGGGGTTTTCTGTGGTGTTTGGTTGGTTGTTGTTTTGAGCACTTTCCAAGAAAGCAAATTAGCTGAAAAATCCGTGTGTATTGTGAATGCTGGGATAGATGCTTAACTCTCAGAATACGCAGAGCTGCTGTGGAACAGTCTGTCAAGTACTACCATTGTTGCAAATGAGCCAGAAATCAAGAAAAACACAGTGACCAGTGCCATGTGTTGCAGATAACTCATAGTTAGGGCTCCTCTTCTTACCAGGTTGCTGACTAGTTGTGATTTGAAAGAGTTAGACTGTTGGTGAACCGTGGCTAACGTGGAAAAGTTGGTTACATTATCTAGATATTTCAGGTAATGAATGCAATTTAATAAGTAACATTATCAAATGATGGTTTAGCTGCCTTTGTCTCCTTGGCATAGGGCTTCCACCTACTTCTTCTAACACGAAAGAGCAGCTGACACTATTAGGACAGAATTAGGCCCAAAGAAATGTAGGAAACATGGAAGTAAGTAAAGGAGACACTTAACAATGCACTGGCTGGCTGATTTGCGTCAGTGCTAAGCAAACAATCAGGAGAAATTACTTCAGAGTGACTGAAGTGAGGGCACCCTGTTACATGGGTAGAACTGCAGAATTATAAAGTATGGGGGCATCTGGGATTTTAAAAACGGAACTTAAAAAAAGATGCCTCTGGCTAAACCTTTGCAATACAGCACCACTGTCCAATGCAGTGAATAGTTTTGTTTTTAATGTGATATTATACTGGAATTCCTCAACCAACATTAAAGATGCTTGTAAAACAGGAAAGTTGCTAGAGGGTCAAATGTACTTTGTAAATGTTTACAAAAGTCACACGATTTTATTTAACTTTGGTAAAGTAATAAAAGGGTACATATGAGTCACAATTTGACATTCTCGTAAGAAATGATGAATACAGTGCAGAGTGTTGCATTTACATTAAACGTTTAGTTTCACTCGAGCGGAAGGAAATGGGAAATTCAACAGAAAATCCCACTGGTAATTTTTGAAATGCAAAACCGGACTTGTTCTTTAATAGTGAATTTAAAGCAGCAGTGTAATTTTTGCTTAAATACCCCTCAGAAAAAAACAAGAATTTGGATAACTTTCTAAGTTTAGCATTTGTCAACTCAAACCCAACGAGAATCATTTCCTAATTGTTTCTTTGCCACTAAGTTATGTTCCCCTCATGAGTTTCTTAGTCCCGCCCTGCAGTCTGGCCTTGTCCTTCTAGCCCTGTTGACAGGCACAAATGGCAGAGTATGTTTGTCAGAAGTGGGACAGGACTGTTAGCTTTAATTTAAAAGATGCAGCAATATCATGTTTTCTCAGATTAATGTACCCTTCCGATTTGTGGGGACTTTTATCAGAAGTACTATTTTAAAATTGCCCAGGATCTCTTTATCGAGATTGAATTCAGGAAGATGATATAAAATGGATGATGGATACAAACAGTAGATACATATTTCTAGTACGCAAATTTATAGGAGCTGCACTTCAACGATGTATAGTGAAACAAAATGTCATCAAGATATGTTCTGCATACGCTACTGCTTTAAAATCCCAGGAGTTCTATTCCTTTCTCCAGCTGTTCATTTTTCTTCATTACTCAAGAAAAGTTATGCTTACTTTTGGGTAAACAGTCACCCTTTAGCTTATTAATACACTGATTAGTATTTGACAGTGGAAATGATAAGGTTAACACATAGCCTAGCCTACAGGCTTTGCAGATGCATAGGATAATAAAGTGTGGGTCTACTCTGAAAAGTGGCATCAGAGACTTCAGTGTTTCTGTTCCACATTGACAGTATTTCTTTACTATTTTTTTTAGATTAAAAGTGGAGAGATGCCACAGTTCAAAATCTGGCTGGATTTCCCCACACCTTAGCATGCATTCCACTTTTAGATTCTGAAAGACAGATTTAGCTTTAAGGTACCTTTCTGCCTGCATCAGTTGAAAGTAAAGGTAGCCAACTGAGGATTAGGAGGAATGATCTGATGCCAAGGAAATTACATCTTCAGGAAATAAGGAATAAAATGTCAATACCTTATTTTTTTCCCTGAAGGAAGCAGCTGAGAACGTTCAGGTTGAGCAACTCGGATCTGAACACTGTCATCTGAAATCACCTCCTGGAGTAGAACCACACTTTACAGGACACTGTGTCACGTAACAAAGCTGACCTTTTGTTATGCAGGATGCATGCAAAATCTGTTGGAATCTAGATCAATCAGCACAGTCATCAGCTGAAGATTAAATGAAAGTCACAACAATAATTGCAAATTCCTATCAGTTTCATCCTATATTACATGGTGTTGAATTTTATCCATGTGAGACTTACATCTTGGAGAAACACTAGTGGATATTCCTTACGTGCAGCCCATAATATAGCTACTAAAACAGTGCTTATTCAGGGTGCTGATTCAGTCCATTAAAAAAGTTACAAGTACAAGCTTAAAAAAAAATTCCCAACCAAATAGAAGGGGGAAAAAGATATTAATGTTTTCACTGCACTGTTTTCAGTGACTTGCGCACAGTTCCTGATACTCTTTATAGGAATACATGGAAGATTTAGGCAGTACAACCACCCAAACTGTTTTGACTTGAGCATTGCTTACACAGAATTCAGAGAGAGACAACCCCGTTTCACCTTTTATCTTAAGAAGTATCCTGAACCAGCTTGTCTATTAAAGCTTTTCCCCTCAAAAAAAGCAGTATTCCAATTGTTTTGCTAGACATACGTGAAAATATTCTATGACATTACCTGTTTTCGTAAGCATAAGTTCAAGACACTGTTGTGGTTCCCCCCAAGATTTTTCCAGTGCATAGGCTGCAACCAACAAGTGACATAAACTGGGTTCTGTGGCCCTCAAAATCCCAGCAACTGGAGCCCCAAGGCCAAACAAGACAAGTGTCAAGTTGAGCTGTCTGAAAGCACCCTCACCTTAATCAGAAGGATACTGTCTGGCAATGAGCAATCTTGGCCACTCTTACTTTAAGCTTGGCACAAAACGCTTTATTAAAAACCAAGGACTACGTGAACCTTGTGGTAAAATGAGACTGGGGTCACCCACTACTCAGCAACACTGCAAAACACCAGCAGTATGTCCCTTTCCTCATACTTCATTGTCAAATCTTTGGAATAAGTCTCGCAAGAAAGAACGGTCCAATCTAATATTTGTATTTGCAATTATCTTCTGTATCTATCCTCCTGCTCCCTCACACAGTGAAATATAAATATGAAATGTTCACAATTATTTCAATGGCAAATATTTTTTTCTTCTTTCCCATGTTGTTTATGGTGTATAAGGTGGTGGCTTTTCAAAAGGTGGAAAATACGGTGGTGAGTAACGAGGAGGCGCATTAGAGGACCACATGTAGCTGGGAGATGGCGAGACTGACTGGGGGTCATCGGAGAGGCCAGAAGGAGTGGAGGCTGGAAACACGCTGGAATGCTGCAGAGCGACAACAAGAACAACATAATGTAGCCACTTCTTAATGTAAAGGACCCCTGGTAAAGTGGTACTTCATTACCAAGCAGTGCAAAATTAACATTTCAAGGCTCACTTCTCTAAAACATATCTACACGCAAGTAAATATTCAAATAACTTGTTGCGGTCAAGGGAAGCACAGCCTGGAAGTAACCATTCTGCATAATGTGACTCCTTACACCTAAAACTGAAGAAGGTATTTAAAAATAAATAAGTAATAATTAAAAAAAAATTCATCAGTTGTGCGTACCTGCTGGTTTTCAGAGGCTGGACAACTAAAAACTCCCGAGTCTCAAATATTTGGTTTCACAAATCAACCAGTAGCAACAATGAACAGGCTGCAGATAATTTATTTTTCTACTACTTTTTTTCTTCATTACAAATAAAAATAAATAAATTAATGATCACAAAATATTATATTCCTTCAATAAGTAAGAAGTTTGAAAAGGTCATGGTTTAACCCCAGCCAGCAACTAAAGAGCACACAGCCACCTGCTCACTCCTCCCCCCCTCCCAGTGGGATGGGGAGAACTGAAAAAAAGGAAAACTCATGGGTTGAGAACAGCTTCATAACTAAAATAAAACAAAATATAATAACAATAATAAAATACAACAAATTATAATAATGAAATAAAAGAGAAATAGACCCCAAGAAAAGACAAGTGACGCACAAAGCAATTGCTCATCAGCTGCTGAGTGATGCCTGAGCAGGGATCTGCCCCCGTACCAACTCCCCCCAGTTTGTATACTGGGCATGATGTTCTGTGGTTGGGGATATCCCTTTGGCTAGTTTGGATATGCTCCCTCCCAGCTTCTTGTGCTCCTGCACACTCGCAAAACGTGAGATGTTAAAAAGTCCTTGATTTCCTAGCAACAACTAAAACCGTCAGTGTTTTATCAGTGTTCTTCTCATACTGAAGCCAAACCACAGCACTAGTCTGAAAAAAATTAACTCTCTGCCTGCAAAAACCAGGGCAGTGGAGAAACAAAATTTTGTGCATGCCTGAAGATTAATTTCTGCTTTCCAAAATACCATCGTTATCAAAAATACCTTTAGGCCTAAAGCCTCAAGTCACACGGCGCTGGCGCTGTCAGAGACCTGCGTGCAGGCTGTGTTCTGTCCAGAAACAGGCCGGACAAACAGGCAATGAAATACAGTCACAGAATGCTCCTCCGGCCACTAATACAGCTGGGCACAATGTCATTAGCCACGGCACAAGCGGTGGCCGCTGCAACACCCCTCGGCTTGTGTTCCTCTGAAAACCAGAGAGCTGGGTCTGCCCTGTTAGAGCCGTGTGGGAGAGCCAGGCTCTTGCAGGGGCACAGGCTGCTTTAGAAATTCTGGAGTGTTGGTGCTTGGGGGTTTTTCCTCCCCTGAAAAATGCGTGGGATGAACGGGAAGCACTGACTTGGCCAATTCTTGCGGCAGAGGGAGCGCAGCCTGCAGAAGGGATTTGAGAGGGGATTTGAGGCAGGATGACAGGGACGAGGGTGTCAGGGTGGTACCAACACTGCTCAGGTCAGAGCAGGGCCCAAGGCAAGAGAGAGCCTCCACAACCTCAGATAAGGCTTTCATTCAGGTTCTCAAGTTCCCTGGATGATAAGCAAGGCTCAGACTTGGAACTGCATTTGAAAGAGAGACTTGGCTACTTTAAATATAGATTACCTCAATTTATGCCCCAGCTTTTGTGCTGGCTCCTAAGCCAACAGCTGTGCTCACAGCAGTGAGGCACAGAGAGACTTTCATCTGCCTGACTGAGCTGTGAGCTCCAGCAGAGCCCAGAAGCTGAAAAACTGGGCAAATCCACCCAGGCCGAGCTCTCCACTGGTACTGCAGCCACAGTACAGACAAATCCTGAGTTAAACGGTGCTCAGTACCAGCTGAGCGGCAGAGAAGAGGACTTAACAGCAGAGCCTGGATTGGTATGTGCTGAGGCTGGCATTTCTGTAACTGTAAAAAGTTACATAACACTAGTGACTGTCTCAGGTTGCGTTAATCTCAAAAATTAGTTACAAATCTGTATAACTAAGTCCTAGAAATGCTGATGCCAAGTGTTTGAATATTTCTAGGAAGCACTGACAACAGTGGTGTCTAGTGGCACTAGCAGTAAAACATGAAAGTTTTAGACTCACATTTCCTCTCACGTATGTCTCTGACGAGGGAGATGGTGGCTATCACAGAGCACACCTCTGTCAAGAGTTAGGGCTGGGCTGGCCACTACATGAAAGACAGATGCTCCCTATAAACCTTTCTCCCTCCTCAAAGGGGAAAGAAAAAGCGAATGAGGCAGAGACTTACGGATTGGAAAAAAAATCCTAAACCAGCCGTAATGAAACAATAATAGTACTAATAAGAAAATAATAAAAACAAATTATACAAATAAATGAAGGTAATTAAATACATTAAACCACAATATCAAACCCAACTCCCCCCCAGTAGCAATTTCCACTGATGGTGCAGAGCAGGTGGCATCAGGGAAGTCCCAGGCTGTGCAGCAGAGGGGAACTGGACGCAGGAGCTGGATTCAGGAACTCAGGATCGGGATCAAGGGCAGAACAACAGATTGAGTCCTTCTCAGACACTGGCCACTGAAGAAGAGAGCTTAACCTCTGTGATCCTTCAGCTTTATACTGAATATGAGGTATATGGAATGGAATACTTTGTTGGTCAGGTTTGGGTCACTTGTCCTGTCCGCTCCTCCCCGGAGGTGAAAGCTTTTTACTTCCTTGTGACCCCTTTACTTCCCGGCATCACCAATATGTTACACAAGATCCAGCAATGATCTTAGTCACTATAGGAGCAAGTATAAGCAAGAGCCTTTCTGCATGCCAATCCCTCATAGTAACTATCAACATCAGGTGTTACCACTTCTAGTAGCAGTCACTGCCTGCGAAAGCATGCTGTTAACTTCAGAAAGTGCAGCCTCTTAGAAGAGAATGAACTGAAAAGTAAATTCACTGAACAGGATTTTTTTCTGGTTTAGCTCAAACCAGGACAACCTCTTAGTTGACGCCGAAGACCTTAAGCTCTTATTATTAAAAAAAGCCTCCATCCCTGATGGTTGCAAAGAAAATGTATGATGCGTTAACATCACCACTGTGGTAACATCCACCTGACAGAAGAGCTGAGGAGAAAATGTCCTCATCTGCTTCAGTAAGTGAAAGCTGATGGTGACAGCAAGGATGACAAGAAATCACTATTTCCAGCAGCACAGGTTCATAACTCAGAAGAGGAAGGGCTGTGTTATAGCAGAGGTGATGTTTGCAGGGACTGTTCTTAGACCAGCTGAAGTACGTGGAAAAAAACCACAACAGAGTATCTTTTCAGTCAGTATGCATCTTCAGGAGCTCAAATAGCTTTCCAAAAGCTCATCCATTTCTCTCAGATGTAGCAGTTGGCCTAATAAAAACCAGCACCTGAACACCTCGCTTTGCCTCTGTCCTCAGAGCAGTGCGGCCACCAGAGACATTGCCTATTTTTAACGTGGCCTCTACCAGCAAATGACAAGGGAGGCAGCAGGTTCTGATGCCTTCTCTTCAAGGACAGCTTTCAGGAAAACACTGCCTTAGTAAGAGAGAGCACTGCCAAGGACCAACGCCTAGCAGGAAAGATTTGGTATTCTCAAAAGGAAAATTAATCTCCGTGAATGACAAGAAGACAGCCCTCCAGAGTCCTGCAGACCGGCTGGATTTAACCTTGCTGCTAAGCAAGAAAACATCCTGTAACGTTCCCTACCTGAAAGTCGTATGCGGAGTAGGGAGGCAGGTGAGGAGTGCTGTGGTAGTAGGTGTTGTAGGATGTCACTTGTGGCCTTGAGTAGTAGGACACCGAAGGGTGTGCATTTTCAACTGTGCAGTTCAGCGTAGGGAGGGAAGGAGTCTGTTAAAACAAAAAGAAGAGAATCTCAAGCCACTAACCAAGTCACCGAAAGCTGACAGCTGAATGAACACAGAAATGATTTAAAGGAGCACTGTGTGCCTTTAGAGCTCAACTCTGTTGAATTAGCAACAGGCAATGCAGTTCCCTCTTAAGCAGCAGGTAAGAACAAGGTCACTTCATTCCCCAGCCACCTTTTGTTTCCTCTCAGACTCTGCAGAACAAACTGGCAGTAGCCCAGTGCATGCCAGCCCTCAACCAAAGCAACCACTCAGATTGCATCTTCACAAGCAGAAGAAAGGATCCATTAATTTTGATTACTCTGTTATTCAGTGCATTTTGAGATCAGCATATTTAACTTCTCTTGTACTTCTGTTCGTAGACACTTCTATATGTAGCGGTTTTTTGCAGAGGTTTACAGGCTGTCTGGTGTGTATCAAATCTCAAAAAAGCTGCAGGCCTGGTTTCAGATGCAATAAAATTAAGTTTGTTTTCCTAGTAGCTGGTATAGAGCTGAGTTTTGGATTTAGGATGAGAATCATGTTGATAACACACTGATATTATACCAGACTTATACCAAGTCAAAGATATTTCATCTTCTCACACTACCCTGCCAGCACAGGCTGGGGGTGCACAAGCAGCTGCGAGGGGATATGGCCACGACAGCTGACCCAAAAGAGTCAAAGGGGTATTTCATAGCATGTAACGTCACACCCAGTATGTAAAACGGGGGCAGGTGGCCAGGGACACCATGGCTTGGGGGTTGGTTGGATATCGATCAGTGGGTGCTGAGCAATTGTATTGTGCATCACTTGTTTTTTATTAATTTATTATTATTATTGCTACTACTACCACCACCACTACTACTACTATTGCTATCTGTTCCTTTTCTGTCCTATTAAACTGCCTTTATCTCAACCCATGAGTTTTACTTTCTTTTCCAATACTCTCTCCCATCTCACCACGAGGGCGGGGAGTGAGTGAGCAGCTGCGTGGTGCTTAGTTGCTGGCTGGAGTTAAACCACAGCATCTACAATGCACAGCTGGGAATGTGTCTCCTGTCTTTTTTGGGGAAGATCTTGCTGAATCTGAAAAAATTCAGAGTTCCGAAGTAAAGCACCCTTAGTGCATGACCCAAGGTTTGTTTGTAGGGACACAAATGCTCTTTTCTAGGTTGCTCATTTTGTATTAGTCTGAATGAGTTGCAAGAGACTGAAAAAACCCACCAAATTTATCTGCTGAATGTTCAATTCTCCCTGTTGATTTGTCCTCTGCAGAACAAAAGAGTATGGAAGGTAATTGGCAGCCTGGTTAAGTGAGGGTATTTCAAAGCTCATGTTGTCAGAACAGCATTTTTTCATTATATGAAATCTGCAATCTTTCACCTGGTTTTGGTCTCCAGTTCACTCTCACATATTCTGCATCATGAAGAAACTAGATAGAGAGTTTCAGCCTAACGCAGCTGCTTAAACAGTTTGTAAAGCTCAGAACTCTACTGCTTAAGAATTGATGGGCAATGACCGCATTTCCTTGTAGAAGGGTCAATACTACAAGAAAAAAAGATAATTTTTAAGAAAGTTTTGCTGTGTTGTGGGTTTTTTTGTTATTGTCAACACCTCTGAGAAGGTTCCTTTTGAAAATACAATCTCCCAATCCCAATTCTGTTTATCTTTTCTAACTGTGTTCAGGTTGTGACACCAGATCAGAAAAGTGAATCATTTCCACTTTCTCCTCACAGTGATTTCATGACCTTTTTTCCAACCTGACTGTAGTGATGATAGATCATTTGCATTGAAATACTGATAGCTGTTTTCGTGATTAGTTTTAAAAGGCAATTTGCCTGATTTGTTCTGTTCAATGCACAGAGAAATTGGTAACATCTTACCATGTCTTTAAAGCCTCCAAGTATCGCTGCTGTAATGATCCCTAGGAACAGCCCCACTATGTTCAGAATCGTTGCTGACCAAAGCAAGTGGTAGAGGTGGATGATGTCCTGGCAGCTGCTCACATCAATGTATTCATAGTAGCCTCCAGAAATCTCTACTCTGCTAGATTAGAAAAAAAAACACAATAATGATAAAAAAAATGCACTACACATCATAAACCCTAAGTACTCCTGCTGGACAGTAAAATGCATTCTGCAATTTAATGATAGCCTGGACCTAACTACTGAGGGAGTGGGGCTAAACCCTGCTAGATCCCACGCTTGCGGCATCCAAGGCGTCCCTGCATGAAAACAGCAGAAGGTGACTTGACCTGCTGCGAAACAAGTCCTGCCAGGCTTGTAAATACCCGAATGACCTTGAGGCTGAATCTGCCTCTTAATTCCATCATCTGAAATCTCCACAGAGATCCTGGAGGCTTCCCAAGGACAAACCCGTGGTGTAATTACGGAGGGAGATCAGTCCGTGCCCCGAAGAGCAGCAGGTGCTGCTCGCAGTGTCCAGAGCAGCTGGGTGGGATGAGCAGAGCTGGACTTGGCCACAAGCACCTCCGACCCTGCTGCTCTGCTCCAGCTGCCTGCCTTTGGCACGGCATGGGCTGGCAGCAACCCACGCACCCTGGCAGCGAGAGGTCTTCCTGCTCACATTTTTAAGTTGTTAACGCATGCAGAAAGGTACTGAGAAAATGTGGTCAAATCCACTCAGGTCATTACTTTGTAAAGGGAAGAGCGGCTCCTGCAACATGTGGGCTGGAGCCTCATGGGTGGGATTCTTCAGTAATGACTTCTCTCCTGAGGGAACAGGCTGGCCTTCGGTGTAGCTTGCCAGATGTGGTGGGCTACAGCGAATTCCCCGTAAGAAAACATTTATCAGGGACAAACAATACTAAGGGCTTATGGATGACTTATCTCCCAGCATACATATGGGGTTAGGCTCAAAGTGCACAAGGGCTTTCAGGAAATGGGGAAGAACAGGCTCATATGTAAGTCCAAGAAGCAGGAGGTTCAGTCTCAGCTCCCCAGCAGACTCTACAAGGCCTGCAGGAACCTGCCCCCTTTCACAAGAGCCACCCTCCTTCCCTCATTACTCAATTTCTGTTTCTTCTCTTCCTTTGTTCCACACCTTGTTGTAGCAGGCCACTGCAGAAGACGTTGCAAGGAGACCAGGATTTCAAGCAGAATCGAGGCAAGAGCGTAACCACAGGTTGTAGAAACTCGAATGACAGCCTGTATGACCTCTGTATAACCTGAGCACCTACCATGACTGCCTTTAACAACACAACCTGTATGTACTGTTTGCAAGAGCTCGTTCCTATGGAGATGTGTGAGAGTGTAAAGCTCTCAGCGAGCCTTGCTGCACCACCAGGAACATTCAGCACAGCACAGATAAGTACAGCATGTATTATCAACAGGAAGGGGCTCATCCAGTGCTGCCACAGCCAGGGTTCCCAGAACTGGGAGGGATGCAAGACTGCTGTCGCTTTTTCTATAATTTCCAGCCTTTACATACTAGGTGAGCTAACCAGCTTTGAGTGCCTGAGCCTTTCTTACTGAGATCCTGGAAGAACCAGCACCTCCTCAGTGCAGAACACTTGTGTGTGTGGTATTAAGCAAGACTGTGATGACAACAACTACTATCTTGTATCAGAGAGGGGAAAATGGGTCAGAGGCGAGACTCTGAACCAAACTGACTGGGGGAAAAAGTTAAAAGTTCTTCTACTCCAGTCACTTCTCCATGTATCTAGTAAAAAAGGATCATGTTCTGTAAACCGTCAAAAGGAAGTGTGAGCTTCACCCCTTTGCAGTCGCTTCTACAGAAAAGAAGTCCTACAGACACCAGGGATCACTCTTCCCAGCACACAGAACCGCCCTCTCCATCACAATCAATTATTTAAGTGGGGGCCAGCCCAACTAAGTACTGTGAGAAATGCTAAGCCTGAAACAGCCTTAGGCAAGAGCCAACACCAAAAAAAATCAATTTATTAATTACTTGCTGACACACATTAGACAATCCCAATGATATAAGCAACGCATGCCGTAAATTAAATTGGCTTAGGCACAGCAGCCAGATCTAATGACGGTGTGATCACTATGCAGGGGTTCTCGATTGGTAACCACCCTCGTGACTCATCTTTGCAGAGGGCTGGTACAGTTTCCAGCCTCTTCTGACCACGAAGGATATTCACTGGACAGAGAGGACGCTGATTTATGAACATGCAGGTGGCACCAGCCTGCGAATTTTCCTCCCTGTTTAGTAGGGTTGTGAATGAAATGGTGACAAGGTGAGGAAGAACAGTGTCCCAGGAAGACACCAAGCATGGGAAAACTCTCACCCTTTTCATTTTTCCAGCTGAGCTGGCCCAGAGCATGCCCACTGGTAGCTTGGATGACTTTAGTGTATTTCAAACGTGCCTTTGGTTATCTTTTGCCTGAAAGCCCTTGTGGTTAGCAACCACAGCTTAAGATCCCTTCCCACAATAGCTGTCATTAACTGATACCTTGCTCCTGCCTTATCCTGGCCCTTCAGACACCTGCAAACCAGCATGACCACTGCTCGTCCCTCCCACCGCCAGGAATGGTATTTTTAGCTTACTTTCCACAGTTATACAGGTCACAGCAGAAGCAGGTGTTGGTTTTTATTTTCGGCGTGCAGGGTGCTCGGCGCTGAGGGTGACAGACTGCCTGTGTGAATACAGAAAAAACACATAAAAGCACACAAGGACATAATTACCAAACACAGTTTCTGCTGCTAGTTGGCCTGCTCTACATGGAGATTTTGCCCTGATCTCCTGATTAACCGCAGGCAGATTTTTCTTTCCTTATCTTGCAGCACAGCTCCTGCAAAGTACACAGCTATATTAGAATAAAGGCACACTAGACTAGAACAGACCAGCGTTTCCTTTCACCATGGGGAAGTCATAGATAAGCACGTGCCTGCGAAGAAAGGGTGTTGTGCAACTCCTGCAAGGAGCCAAGGCCTTGCTGAACTAACACTCCTCACCACACAGCAACTCAGAACAGTTAAGTGTCTGTGGTGGGTGGTAACATCCAAGCTCACATGGACAGTCTTTGGGCTGAAAAGAGAACGGTCACCACCAATGCCACTGGGTAGTACTTTGCACCTCAAGCAGGCATTTTAATTTGGAATACAGTAATTATTCAAAACTACTTGGAACTTGTGAGGAAATCACAAAGAGACTCTTGGTGCACAGCAAAGGCAGCCAAAGACGACCACAGACACTATCAGTACGTGGCAGGAACATTCATCCCCAGTGGGCTTGTTTGGAGAAGACATCAGACAGCAGAGATGCAGAGGCTGGTCTATGCTGCTCGTATTCACCGGAATTAGTGCTGTCTGAACTCTTAACCCACCACCCTCCTCGTTAAACGAATGGTGTACTCTCCTATCCCCCATCACTTCCTCTCCACCTGCTCTTTCACTAACGTGGCCGTCCCAAGAGTGGAGGAATTCACTCCCCGAGTCCTCTTGGCACCCTGCTCCTGCCCCAGGCCCAGCTTCCCACCCTCTCCTTGCTTTGCAGACCTCTGGGACCCCGAAGCAACAGCCTAGCAGCAGGTTCCTCCGCCTGCACCATGAAGCCAGCCCCTTCACAGAGACAGCATGGCCTGAACCTGCTCTCACCTCTGGTGGGGTCGTGCTCTTGGAGTAGTACTGACATCGCCCCGCGTACAGTGGCCTTAGATCCTGCAGACAAAAAAGTACCAGGCTTAGCATGGAAGCAAACCCAAAACCTGGGGAAAGGGGGCCAGGCTTTAGGGAGATCCTGCTCTCGCATCAGCACCTCAATACAGTGGTTGTTCTGCAACACCCCCCCCACGGCAGACTCCCCACCTCATCCCCCCTAAGCACCAGCTGATATTTAACTCTGGTCCTTGGAGGCATGTACGTGTTGCAGCTAGCATGAGAGAAGCAGGCTCCTAAGTCAGGCTTGTTTGGGTGAGGGCAGCCACCCTAAACTGAATGATTCATTCCTCACCCTCCCCAGACACGTCCCAGGGCTGCCTGACGTGTTTCCAAGGGTCCTTCATGCTGAATCGTAAGAAATTTTCATTAAATTCTTGGCAAATTTATCTTTCTGGGCTCCTCAGTGACTCGTGGGAAAGCTCCAGAGGATTACCTATGGCTCCGTCTGCAGACATGCATTAATGTCTGGCTTTGGGGCAGTCTGGTCCCCAGGGCAAAACCTCTGGGGGAGCAATGCTGGACGTGTATCCTCAGCAGTGAGCCCTTCCCAGAAGCAGCCGGACTTGCTCTCCGGGCATCCAATCCAAAGCTTGGGGTGGCTGGGTAGCAGCAGGTGACAGGGGAACGCCATGTGCTAGTGTGGCAGGAGCACATCTCCAGCAGGACAGTGACGTTTTTGGACTGTTAAGGGGGGAAGCAAGGCCAAAAGCACGTCCGTTCATCAAGAGGCAGAAACCAGAGCCCTCGACATCCCGACTGCTCAGCTCTGGCTGTCTCAGACACGCAGACATCCCCCGGGCCAGCCAGGAGGACGTGCCAGCTCATGTCATCACCCAGCCCACGAGGTCAGCACCTAAAAATCCCAGAGCAAGTCTATGGGGCTCAGATGCACACGGCCAGGACCGGAGTGGAATGAGCTTCACCTTTTTTATCAAAAGTAATGCTTCACATGCCCTTGCAAGGAGAATCGGAGATGGCCAAGGCTTGCTGGTTGCATCCAGAAAGATGGAGACCTACCACACAGCTGAGTGGAGCTGCCCTTCGCTCCGTCAGCAAGTCTTGCTGTCCTGCTGTCTTCCTATCGTTGGAATGCTCAGAGGCAGGAAAGGGGAGACAGCTTGACAAGGAGAATAACGAGCCAGCTGACATGAGGTGTTCCCACTTCAGGGTAATTCTGACCTTCTGAAACTCCTTTCAATTCTGATCACAAATAGGCCCCAAAACTGCCTTTCTAATTCAATTTTGCCAAAAACTTATTCACCACTAATAACTGACTCTTTTGCACATTCTGTTTTACTAGCAATTGTTCAGGCCAGCAGTAGCTCGTATTTTTTAAGTCATCAAATAGAAACTGAAAACCTACTGCTAGTGCTTCCTGTTTATACTGTAACACTTTAATGAACTTCGTATCAAATTGCTTCACCCTACTACAACATCCAGTGATTTGATCAGCATTAATAACTACTTCTGCTAATATTTAAAGCACAATACATGTTACTGCTCATACATTGTCCCTTAGCAATAACTCTTAACTGTCCCTTAGCAAAATCTTACAGTTTTGAGACTCAGTAAGCACACAAAGCATACAGAGAAAAACTAAAGCTGAGCTTTAAGATGCTTGCTGCTAATTAAAAAAAATAGTTCCTAATGCTTGCTGCTAATTTAAAAATATTTTTAAATACATTTTCCTTAAGTTTATGATTTAAAACAGGATTCAGCACATGACACATATTTACAGGGTTTGATGTGTCCTGATAGAGGATTATGGACACCATCCCTTGTTTTCCTAGAGCGAAAGCGTTGCAGGACCTGTGTTTTCCTAGAAGCACTTACTATGTGTCTGGCAGCAAAGACACCGTCTACTATGGCACAGCAGAACGCAGCAATGACACCAAAGCTGATGAAGACGATCGATGCAACCAGCTGAGAAAGGAAAACAAAGCAAAGTATCATCTGCCTCTCCACAACCAAGCATTTTGTGCCCTCTCCAGAAGGATACATAAACCACAGTCAGTCAAGCAATCAATGACCCAAATGTTTGCCCAGGCTGCACAGACTGGTCTCATTGAAGGCAATGGGATGCGTCTCACAAGAGAGTGTCAGCTCCTGCAAGGAGGCAGGAGCACTGCTCTTGAGCCAGGCTGGCTCTCTGGGGACTGGGTATTGTAAAGCAAGTTCTTCCATGACTCCAAAGTGCTAAACTTAGGCTGAAGATACACCTCCTCTTCTAGCTGCTGCTGTCCTTAACTCTTCCCTGGAGAGAAAGGAGGGCATTTCTTCTCCACATCCTGGAGCTGCTCCTGTGAACACTTCCCAGGGTGCAAGGACACTGCTGTACGTGAACCTCTCTGGTGGGACTGCGCCTTCAGGGAGCAACACTTTCATGCAGGCGTAAGCACAAAGCCATGAGCTCAGAAGGCAGGTGACCAGCCCTCACCACTGGTGGTGTACACCCTCCCAGCAGCCTGGCTGGGCTCCTCAGGGCCAGGCTGTGTGGGAGCACAGCTCCTGAGACCACCCCCCATCCTGGGGGAGCTGCAAGCAGAGATGTCCACTTCCAGCTCAAGGAGGGAAGTCAGACAGGTCTGATACTCTTCCACTGGCCCCATCCTGTCCATTCTTAATATTGGGACGAAAGCATTCAGAAGGTAAACGAGAAATACTCAAACCCCAATCCAGGTATGAGAAACAACGGCTCTACTCCCACTATGCCCCTTTAAAACCCACCTCTGCCAAGGTGCCCGAGGAACCATGTATGAGAGCCAACACCACCCCTCTCCTGGGTCCCAAGGTGCTGCCAGGGGCTCCAGACCAGCTCATCACACACAGAGCTCCCAGTACCAATCCCCTTCGCCAAAGTATGTCACGGATACCAACAGGGCAGTGGAGGGAGGGCATTCAAACAGACAGGTTCACAAAGACATCACTTGGGTAACGGCAGTATTTCCATTTAAAGAACTGAAAGCTTTACTGGGTTTTTCCCTGTCGGTTTTCCACTCCAGTGATCACAGCCTTCAAGTGTTGGTTGCTGACAGCTCTTCAAAACTGTTGCTCCACAAGGACAAAGATGACTCTCTGAGCAATAGTAAAAATCACTAATAGCACAAATACAAAAACAGCAGTTAGCTTGGCCAGCACTCTCAGGCATCTCAGGTATCCTGCCATGGAGATGTTAATTTTAAAGCTCCAGGTGCTAAGTTTGCTCAAAAACCTTAGTTCCTGCCTCTGCACAAGGATCCAGTTCTCAGAAAGACAAGTCAAATCCCTGGACAAACACAAGCCAGAAGGATCCTATATGTATTTTTAAAGTATCCCAGGAATTTTAAGTTAATTGGACTGTTTTTACCTAAACCTCCCTCAGTGAAAACAGACCTTTCTCCAGCAACATCCACATGCAGACTAGGTCAGATTGAGCAATTAAGGGAGATGCAGGAGGGCTCAGTTGGGACAGCAGAAATGGCCCCTGTACAACTGCTTACTCCAGTTAGCTTCAAAATGAGGGAAAATAAAATGGTTTTCTAGATGAGGCAAGTTCTCAAGGCGTACACTATCCTACCGCAAAAAACCCAAACAAACACTGGAGCAGCAGATAGAGCAGACTGTGAAATAAACCCAGTGACCACACAAACAAGTCACGGTCACTAGTAACAAGCTGTTACTGGAATATTAGATGCTGTGCCACAACATACTTGCAGATGGCAGCAGGTGACAAGTTTTCTATGATCAGGTCCTAGGCTGGGGCCCTGTTCCTGTCAGCTGTAAACAACCAGTGAAGCTACACAACGGGAGAAAGCACAGCTTCTTACAGTCTCAGTGGAAGAAATGGGTTTTGTAGCTTAGGATATCTTGTAGCAAGTTTAGTTTTTTCTGTACCATCCTTTGTTTCGTACCTACATGAAAAAGGATATTCCCCCTAAATAGCAGGACCCTTGGAGATGGGAAGCGAGCCAAACACTAAATATATACAATCAAGGTATTTGTCAGTCACACTTGCTTGCACATAGGAGCTGCCAATATGGTTATGCAAAATAATACAAGTTAGTGATGATACATTCATAACAGCCCTACTAGGATATAAGGATCTGGTTAGAAATGGATTTTCTCACTTTATTTACAATTTCCTCTCTCTAAGCTGGAAAACGAAAAGCCTGAAATCCAAACACTGAAAGTTTATTATAAAGAAAAATCTAACAGCAAATAAAACCATACAAATTCATTTTAAAAATCCCACAGTTTTTAACTGATTTGGGATTGACAATGCTGGTACTGTAGCAAGCAGAAGTCCCTGTCAAGAGCCATGTGATACTAATGATTGATCTTTGCTCATCTAACTCCTGCCAAAGTGAGCCACACCAAGCAATGTTCAGTCCAGAAGAGACAAACTGGGTTCAAACAGTGCAGAAACCACAAATGAGGAGTGTCCTGGGCTGAAGTTCCCTTTAGGCCACTGTCCAGCGATACATGGGCTGCAAAGCTGTTGGTCATTACTTTTTCATGGCACCCATGCCTGTCACAAAGGCACGGACACTGCTGATCGGGTAGCCTGGGTGTAAGCTGGAGCTGCTGGCAGCGCTGAAGGCAGGTGGCACCTGACCCTCCCCATGGGGACCAAAGCTCTCCCTTACTTTGTCAAGTGGGATGTGTAGACGCGTGGCACAAAAGCCAATACACCTGGGTGTTGAAAATTAGAGGTCTATTCCTGTTGGCAGGCTGGAGAGAATCAGGCTTCAGGCTGGCTCTCCAGGCTAGCCATGCTGGCTTGCTTGACTCCCCAGTCAGCTTACGGGCAGAAACACGCACAAGAACACGCAGCAGAGGCTGCTTTTAGCAATTCCTGCCATCACTGAGGAGCAGCTGCGTAACAAGCAACACCAAGATTGCCTTTTGGCAAACTAGGCCACAGGGGAAGTTCACAGAAAATACAAAAACCATAAATCCTGCACTGCCAGTGGTATTACGGAAACACGTTAAGGTCAAAGCTGCCACAGTAAGGTGCTCTTGAGCGAGCAGAGATGTGACTAAGGCACAGGGACAGTAAGTGATAGCTACTGCATGTTCTCTCTCTGGTCAGGGCAGAGACACGCTTGCTGCCAACCGAGGCAGCAGTGACGCAATCCCTGCAAAGCTGGGTCATGTGTGCTTTTTAGGACACAAAACCATGGAGTGATGAGAAGAATAAACACGGGCTACCCAGGGCTCTTCAGAATAAACAAACAAGTCAGAGCCACACTGTGACTCACGGCTCTCCTGTGCAGAACACAGGACTGGCACAACATGGTCACTGCTCAGCCAGACCTTAACATGATGCTAAATTTTGAGCAAGAGGCTTGGAAACCCTGCTAGGATAGAAAGAATAGGATATGCTGCTCTTGCGGAGCCAGCATGAAAACAACAAAAAATATCCACTGGGAAAATCACCTCCCCTGCGCCCTGTGTGGCTGTCGGAAAGGCAGTTTTCCTTTCCTACAGGGCCTGCCTCACCCTCTCCCTCCTGTTCTGCAGGGAGCACACTATTTGCAAACCCAAGGGCAAGGCAGCCCAGCCTCTGGATTAGGACAAGCAGGAATTTCTCCCCATTCCCTCTGCAGCTTGGCAAATGTGCCTTAGCCACGGGCCAGTGGGAGAGGCCAGAGGGACCACACAATGCCTCCTTGGCTCCTGGGCAATCTCATAAGAGGAAGGGCTCTCGCTGCCGGAGCACGGGGCAATCACCGGGGATGGGGATTGCAGCCGCTCGCTCAGGAGAGCCAAGCAGAGCTGGCCTGTACCTCCCCACACACCACCTCTAGCCAGCCACATGCAGCAAACACAGAGAACAGGCTAAGGAAGATTGAGCTTGACAGCCTGCCTGGACAGCATCAGGTACCGAATTCTCTCTATCTACACCTTTTGCTAAATTTCCCCAAAAGACTTCCCCGTGCCCTAAACCCCATTACTGACACCTCCAAGCATGACAGCCCTTACCTTCAGGCACAGGCAAGAAGATGAGGGGTTTGTGAAACAGCATCTGCAAGCCATGTTTAGGAGTCATCAGAGACCCACCCAAGGCCACCCAAGTCTCCTGCACTTGCCAAAGGGGGCAAACCAGGCCAGCTCCGATCCCACTGCACAGGGAGACTCCCTCCCAACCCCAGTACAACCTCAGTTGTGATCATATTGTATCAGCAGCGCTGGTCTCATCTGCTCTGGGCTATCTGCATGTTCACTGCCCATCTGCCCTCTTCTGAACGTTGCTCCCATGGAATGGGACACCAAAGACCTGTCATACCAGCGGCTGCCCAGTCCTAGCACACAAAAACCTCCTTGTAGAGCAAGGAGGGAACCAGAGCATGCTGTGGTCCACACATCTGGTCTAGCCAGTGTCTTCTGTGCTTCTCAGGTCCCCAACTGCCTGCAAAGTTTCTTGGGTTTTCCTTCCTACTTGAAGAGGTGTATGGAAACAAGGACTGGCAACACACCCATTGAAGAGCAACACTGGAGAAGTTGGTTGCTTTTCAATTACACCAGTCTTCATGCTTTTGATCATTCTGATGCCTTGAGTGACTTATTCTCTAGCTGTATCTAGAGCAGAGAGCTCTGAGCACTCCAGTCCTCAGGACTTTTTGCTGGGCCCTCTAAGGGCTTTCACCTCCAGTCTCTAGACTGGCTGTCACACCACCTGCTCAGTTTTCATCTCTATCCTTTGCTTAGAACACAAAGTGACCAAAACCAATTTTTGCACAGTCCCACACCTCTAAGAATTTATTTTAAAAGATTTAAGAGAAATGTATTATGTTTATTTGCCATATTATGTACCACATACTGTGACAGCTCAACAGAAAAAGTGTTGGGCATGACTCTGTGATGTACTGACTGTCCCGAAAATTGCAAACACTCAACTTCAAGCCCTTTCAGAAAAATCCCACTGAGTTCAATGAGAGTGTGTACAGTCACTTTGTGCATCCTTGAGTATTTTTTTTCTTAAATTTTAAAATATCAGGGTTTACAGCCTTGTTCTCCTGGGCTTCCAGAAACCGTCTCCCATTCTCAATAGGTATGCAACATCACCCTGGAAGAGCTAGGTAAAACCAATAATGCTTTCCTCTAAACAAAAAAAATTGAGTTACCGTCATTTTCTAAAAAGAAATTGTTACAATGAACTTACCATTTGCCTTTTGTTTTCTATCAAGTTTGATCCAATTATTCCAAGAAATGACCCAAAACCAAGCTGGAAAACAACATACTGTTAGCATTTAGATCAAGACAATATCCAACATATTTTACATACAGACAGAACACAAATAAACCCAGAAGCAGCAAAAGAACATACTGCGGATGTGCGAACACTCTTCCTTCAGCAAGGAATCAGTGGAGTCTTTCACTAGCAGAAACTATCAAGTGCATCCCTTATATGACACTGAAAGTGTGTGTAGAAACCACTAAAAGCGTGTGTAGAAACCAAAAGGATGAGTTCTGAATTCCACCCCCTCCCCAGTGATGCTGAGAAATGGCTGGTGGATGAGGATATGCATTGCTGCCTTGCAACAACCCTACCAACGCTCAGGAGCCTTCAGATGCAAACTCAGCAGGACCATGTCACTAGCATCTGCAGGACCAGGCTTTCGTAACCTCACCAAGGGTGTGAGCAATCACCTGTGACTTCAACTCTGAGACCTTCCTGATATGAAGTAGGGGAGAATTATTCTCAGGAAGATCTGGCAGTTTTCTGCTGCCTTCTACTCCTCCCTCATTTCCAGGGGTTAGGATGCACCACCCAAGATCTTCTACCAGAAGGCAACAGAATAAATGACTCCAGAAAAAGCATCTTTTCTTGCTGCCATAACTAACAACATCGTTCTTATTTCAGCTCAGTTAAGTCAGCCAGGAGTGCAATCTCCCAGCTCCTTTCTACACAGCCTTAGGCTACTTAGCAACACTAAACAGAAGTTTCTAGGACAGAGCACACCTCAGACAGGCCAGAAAGAGCAACTTCAACCAGGAACCACTGATTACAGGGGCAGATGCAGAAATACATCTGTGTGACACCAAGAAGGGTCTTTGATCAACGTAGAGCACATCCAGCTCCACTTCTATGGGTTGGTAAAATGAGAATCGCTGGAAAAGTCCTACAGATGGACTGGTCATATTAAACAGGTTCAAATCCAGTCAATCGACTAAGAGGGCAGTGAAGATCCGGGTGAGAATGCCAAAGAGCTGGGCAGCTCCTCAGGGAGCAGAATAAGGCACGAGACAAGCTGCAGTGATTCAGGAATGAGTCAACTAACCCGGAATCGATATTTTAAGATCCAGGAAGAGAAAACAAAGGTTTAATAAATCTATACCAACAAGCAGAGGCATGTGCAGAGATTAACAGATGCAAACATGATGACAAGTCAGACTCACTCTGCCAAAGCCCAGGAGCCTTCGGTGCAGTGCTGCGGGCAGTGAGGGCTGGGAATAAAGAGAGCAGCTGGTCAGGCTGCTGCTTCCCAGCTGCCTGCCTTCCACTCCGAGCTCTTGGGAGCTAGGGACAAATGACCATGGTGGGAAATGCAGGAACAAAGCCTACTGCTTAACACTGGGGCAGGAGGCAGGCAGGGCAGAGAGTCAGAGGCACTGCTGAACTGCCCCAAACTGTGCTCCTGGCCTTAATATTTCACTCAGCTTGGGCAAGTAACGACCTTCCCCAAGAAACAGGATCGATTCCAAGCCCAAAACTTGGGAGATCCAGGCATTATTTTCAGTCTGGTGATGTTTAGCAACAAGAAGGTTGTGTGGCAAAGCACATCTAAGGCAAATGCTTAAGAAAAAGATATGCCCTTTGAACTTGACCCAAAACACGTAAGGGAAATATTTGCATCACCTTTCACAGCTGCCTCAACCCAAAAGGTGAAATACTTTAGATAATTTCAAGACAGTTCAAAAAGAAGAAATTAGAGCAAGGCTGTACAACAGGTGAAGACAAACGAAATCAACAGATTCTCATTAATTAATGGGATTTTTCACTGCATTAATGGGAAAACCACTTGTTCTTCTGCAGATGGGACAAAGAGATCTTAGTAATGTACATCAGCTGCATCACTTATTTGCTGGTGGATATGATCCCCAGGGATGTCTGTCTGACAGGAGGACAGGACACAAAAGCAATGAGCTTTTCCAAAGTAGAGCCCCAGGCCAATATGCTTGACAAGGAACCATTACAGAAGACATTGGCTACACAGAGCCTAAGAGTCATTCATTTACACAGATGCTGAAAGCTGATATAACTTGGAGACAACACCTGTATCTCACAGAGTCTCACTTCTGTAGGGGTGCTTGCCCTCTGCACCTGATTGTTTCTCCTGCCAGCTGAGCATCACTGTCACAGTCGGGGCTCCCCGGGCCCAGGTCACTCATCCAGCCACAACCAAGAGTATTTCCTATAGAGGCACAGCCAGGGTGTTCACAGACGTAGTTGTGAAGGTGTCAGTGGTCACAGGAGGAGGGTGGAGGCAGCTGGCTATAGGTCATGTTGTGGCACCCTCTGCTTCAGCTCCTCCAGTTGTGTCAACAAGGAACTGCACTGTTAGGGAAAAAAACCAAAACAATACCAAATCCAAAAAGCCCCAACCAAACAAAACCCCATGATGAAAGGAAGGTCTCCAGTGCCCGGTTCTGTCCTTCTTCGGGAGGCCTGGGAAGACGATCTGCTGCACCGGACAGCCACTTCTTTGCATGTTTCCTCCTTGCACAAGAGGTGCTCGCCCAAGACACACAGGTTAAAAGAGAAAAGAATAGTGCATTAGGCATGGCAGCGATGAGACATCTGACGTTCCATGAGATGATTTTCATCCAGGGATCTGGTCCACACATGAAGAAGACAGTCAACACATGAAAAGACTTCTGGCTCTATCCTCTCCTTACCAGTGCAGGGTACTCAGGGTGTGACTACTGGTGGGTGTAGCATTAAGAGTGCACAGAAATCCCTGATGGAGATACTTGACATCTGTGTGAAGGTCTGGATGATAAGACCTGCAGGGAGCTGCCTCTTCAGGGCTGTGGAAGCCACCCACTTGGGGACAACTCACTCATGCACCACAGCAAGCCCTTTTTCCACAGTAAAGGGAGAAATCCCAGCTTGTTACAAAACATCAGCTATTTTAAGCACCTGCTGAAACATCCAGCAGCACACTGAAATGCATTCCTGTGCAGGGAGACAGGCGAGGTCGTCATGCATTTCCACACAGCAAATTAATGAACTAAGAGGGGGAATTTGGTGACAAACACAAACTGTTAGGGTGTATCTGAATAAGGTTACCCAATGCCCTTCCCAAGTCCAGGAATTCATTAATTCCTTGAGTAGACCGAGTGTTACAGAAGTGTAAGCAATGCTGACGTTCCTGAAGCATAAATAGCACAGGAGATGTCAGGGGGACATGAACAACAAGCTCTACCCATCTGCATCAGCCTGCAGGACCTGCTTAAAGCACGACGCTCAACTCAGGCTGACAGAGTGTAGGTTAAATGCAGAGCGTTGGAAGCCAGCCTGCCACCTTTCTTAACACCTTCCTTCTGTACTTCTCTTTAAAAGAGAACAGGCCTAAACGTAGGAGTTAAGGGGTCTTCTTCAGTCGTAGAAGAGCTTGTCCACAGAGATGTATAGACCTCCCTGAGGTCAGCAATGTGTGGCAAATAAACCAAACCACAAGAAGGCAAGAACAAGTCTCCACCTACTTATCTGAGCTGGCTTTAAGCTCCTATCTTTGGGGCTCCCAACCTAAATGCACGGCACTGCACAGCCACCACACCAGGAGTCTCTAGCTGGGGTGCTGCTGTTATGCTCAACCTGCTGAGGCACTGAATTTGGCTGCAGCTTCTGTGCTTTTTTCTGAGCATCTCAGACACGTACAGGAACACACCAGGACTTGCTTTCCAGCTCGTATTAGACCTCTGCTCATGCTGGGAGGGCATGATGTACTTGCCCCCTATGCTTCTGCAGGAGGTTATGCATCTGCTGGCAAGAACACTGGGCACCGATCCTCTTCTCTAAATTAAGCCATTTGAAGCTACAAGATTGTCCTTTCCCATTTTCATCTATTGATAACAAAAAAAGAAGAAATGGATGTGCCAGCTGCCTTGATGTGCAGGCTCCCCTGGCAAGCTGCCACAGCTATTGCCAACGTGCTTCTCCTCATTCAGGGACTCTGAGTCGTTAAACACTTTTTGCAAGTGAACTTCATGACCGCGAGCTCACATGAACAGTATTTCAAGACCTGGTCTCTCAACTATTCTTGGCACCTACAGTCCTTCTTTGCCCTTCTTCTGCCTGGGGTTAATGTGATGTATGCAAACAAAGAATTTCTAAGGTTGCTTTGACTGACATAAGACCTATTCATCTGTCTCACCGTTAGCTCAAAAGCATGTTATTACCTAAGCTCAGAGGAAGCTGCCACTTGCATGGGATTTTTGCATGGGAATGAGCAGCAGGTGCAAAATAATAATAATAAAACAAATGAATCAAATGGCAATGAAGTAGCTAAGCATAATATTCAGGATAAGATCATCCTTTATAACATTTGCAGCATTACAAGGGACTTTTGTAGGCAATAAGTTTTCTAGACCTACCTAGGAGTTCTATACTTACAATAACCCCTGGGTAATAACCTCCAACAGTCACATTTTGGGTTCTTGTTGTAGCAGCTAGGCCCACCGTTAGAATTAATACTGACACAATGAGGAGAGTCACAGTTACGTAGAGGGAATTTCTTTTTCTTCTATTGAACGACCCTAAAAACACACATACACAACAGAATTTGCTGATTCCATCTCGGGGACAGTCACGGTACCACAAATTTCTCCTCCCACCACCAATCACATTGTGGTGAATTTTCCTTCTTCTAACTTGAGAGTATTTTTGGGTTTGGCTGTCACTTTTCACCTTCACTAACACCATCAAGCAATACTAGGGCATCTGATTTCATGTTCCCTTATCATTGCTCTGACGCAGATGAAGACAGCCTCAAGAATTGTAACTTCTGCAAAGCTCATTTGGATACACGGGAGCCTCTCAGCGCCTCTGGCCTGGGGCAACTGAGCTAATGAGAAATATTACCATTAGGCATTTATGCATTTTCTGATCTGTCTACTCACATCAAGCTAAATAACACAGTGTATGCCACTTGTTTGGAGGGGGGGGAAATCTTGGCTGTAATCCTATCTTAAAGCACTCACAATTTTCCATTTAAATGAGACATCATCACTAACAACCACTTCCCCTCCTGTAGTATCATCCTCTACTTTCAGCAAGGACCAAGTATTTTTAGATGCTCGAATAATGAATTTGTGAATTGAAAAAAAAATCATCCACAGCTGGCCAATTATGGTTTTTTCTTTTATATATTTATAGAACTTGCAAATGAGCATAAATATAAAACAGTGATTCCATCAGCCAAGAGGAAATCTGGCTGCAGCATTACGCTCAGCAGTATCCTTCGCTGCGCTTGTTCAGCGCGTGCTCTGCCATCTTCACACCACTTCATTGAACAATCCTTTTAATTATATTTCATACATTATGTAGACATAACCCAGCACTTGTGAGATTGGCTGGCAGGGTAATGGCTGCTGGGGCCACCCTGAACCCCATCCCTGCAGCCTGGGGCTCTCCAACAGACCCCAGGTGCATCCCAGAGAGTCCCAAGTGACGTGCATGTCACCAGCACTTCTCAGAGTGTTTCAGAGAAGGGCAGGGATGTGTCCCAGGAGCAAGGAGCTGCTTCCACCATCACCGAGTGCATTCCCTAAAGCAAACGATGTTGGGAGTCCACCTGAGGTGTTCATGGGCTATCTGACAGCCCATACGTGGTGAGATATGGCACCTGCAGAAAAGCCAGGAGGACTCAGCCAACCGAACACAACTTCCTTGCCCACAGTCTCCAGAGAGCAGCACATCAGGCCGTGCAGGGCAGCTTTCTGTCTCAAAGATATTTGCCCCAGGTGCCCATAGGACCCTCTTCAGGGTCTGCATATATCTGCAGCACAGCTAAAGAGATTTTTTCATCCTAATAACCACACCAACGTAGCCATATTGTAGAAATTATGTCCCTTTCTCTGCAGGGACAGCTCTTTCCCAGGAAAAAAAGGGCAGCAGCTCTGTGTTGCTCGTCCACATCTCCTGCACCCTGACCCACAAGCTGTGCTGCTGGCAGGAGTGCTCCCTCCCCACGCAGGTCGACGCCCTGGGCTGGCATGGCTGCCACAGGCACCGGGCTAGATTATTTTGCCCACGCCAACCAGGTGAGCTTAAAACCACAGACAAGTCCTAAACTTAAGGCTTAAAAGCCCATCATGAGAAGATGAAAGGCAAGAGAGGTTTGTAAAGAAACACAACACCCCTTCTGACTGTCCAGTGTCTCTGGAAGGAAAGCTCTCCACCCAGAAACCTTCTGCTCTCATCCTGGAGCACAGCTGTGACCACACCTCTGGGACATTACTGGGTCTAAGAGCAACTTAGTCCTTAGCTGGAATGAACAGCTAGACAGTTACTCATTTCACACAAAATAAAATTAAATAGCTACTAGGGAACCGTATGATCCAGGCTGGATCAGTGATCCTTAATTTTTCATGTCATTTTTTACGGGATAGGGATAAAGGTACCCAACACTTCATTGCAGGTTGCATGTGGACTTAATCCTTTTATTCTACTAAATCTGCCACATAAGTTAATAATATAAAATCTAGACTTCTAAAGAATTCAAAATTCATCAAGATATTAGGCCATTCCGTACCTATTGCCTCTCAAATGCTTGTGCCACGCTCCAACTCCAATGTAATCACTTACATGCAAGCGTCATATAAACATCTCAAAATTCCAAAGTACTGGAACCAAAGGTTTAACCAAACAAAACTTTAGGAACTGCAGAAAAAATGGCTACAACTTATATGGGTTAGTTTTGAAACGAGAGAAAGAATGAACCTGTCCTGCTTACACACAGATTAACAAACCTCTGATTACTGCTACAGTTTGGCTGGCAATGAGCAGAAGGCAAGTAAAACCATCCACAAAACTTAAATTCTTTGCAGTTAGGCCGTGTGGGTGTGCAGATGTTTCTGTGCCACGCAAAACCAGCCCGCTGAGCACGTCGGAGTGAGCAACGCGGGTACAGGAGCACCACAACTGAACACACACCCCTATTCCTGCATTTCCATCAGAGACCTTCAGAAAGTTACAATGAAAAAATCTGCAAAATGTGCTGTTTTCCTCACAACCAGAGTGCACTGTAATAGCATTTCTGCAGGAAAACACGAAAAGCAGCAGCTTGAAACCCTGTTTATGGATTCCAAACTTGTTTCAGAACCACCATGTTTTCTATTCTTACATTTCTACATTGTTTCCCAGCTTACAACTGGTACACACCAACAAGCAAAACAGAAGCGAAACAAAAGGTTTCCAATTGGAAAATTTCTGAAAGCTTTTCAATATTCCTCCTAAGATTAACAAACAAACAAAAAAAACGAAACCAAAATGCTTTTATTTCAAGTCCTGACAAAACCAACCATAATATTTTAACTTGATATTGGAAAGATATGTGAAATTGAAGAATAATGTGATTACCTCTACTTCAGCTCTGTACTGGGACACCAATTAGATTTTTCTCTTTCTCTGAAAACACGTTTTGGCACATGCAGATTGAGAAAGAGCATTTGTGCTTCTGTACAGATGCCTGCAGCTGCTTCTGCATACATGTACTCATTCTCAGTATCTCCACTGATAGCTGTTGAAGGGCTGCCCTGGCAAAATTCTCTCTCTCAACATTAATTTTTGCTGAAAGTATTTCCCATTAGATCGTCTTCCTCTTTGCTGTTGAGCTTAGTACAGCTTTACACACAGAAGTGGAGCTATGACAGCTTTGCTATGTCTGCTTTTAAGAGACAGTAATAGCCTCTTCTCTGTGATTTGTCCAAATTACACACCTCAAACCTTGCGGTGTTTACCTCAACCTCAAACAAGGTGGTTGGAAACACCGTGCTTAACTCTGTGACGAAGATGTAAAGAAATTAATGCTATCAGTAGTCTGGCTATTTCTTTCGCTACAGCGGCATGCAGAACGTGGACAGGCTCCAGAAAGGTAATTTTAAGCCTCAGAAACATTTTCTTATTATAGTTGACATATATAAGCCCACTCTAAGAACACGGTTGCAGAAGGTTTCTCCAGCTAACTTTAAAAGTTTTCAGTGATACGTATCTCTGTACTGCCCCGATCTGCTTCAGCTTTTTCTCCGATTATCAGAAGAAAACAGACAAGATGGCACAGAAACAGCACCGACTGCTCCATCTTGTTCTTTGAGGGGGGGAAGCGACAAGTGAAGAACAAGCACCAAGTAGCCAGCTCTAGCTGCTCCCCTTGGGAGACCCGGGGGCAAAAAGCACCGACCCTTCTCCTCCTCCTCCTGCTCCATTTCTCTGTTCAAAGAGCAGCGCCGGGACTCGAGCCGCGCTCCGAACACGGCCCCGCCGGGCAAGGCCGACGGGAGGGGGACGCCGGGGGGTCTGCAGGCACCCGCTGGGACTGGCGGGAAGCCGGGGAAACTGCAATTAGCGGTGTGGAGAGATTCTCTGACCTAATTAAAGGAGGCGCAGGAGCGCTGCGAGGGGAGCGGGCGCGCTCCCCGTCCCTGCTCCGAAGGATGCTGCGGGGGGACCGGCGGCCGCCTCCGCCCGGGCACCGAGCCCGACACACAGGGGGCTCTGCCGCAGCCCCGGCACACGGGGAAGTGACACACACACACACGCAAACACGCACACACACAGAGACAGGGACCGGCCCCCGCTGCGGCGGACACCGCGCCCGATAGGCGGCGGGGCGGGCAGGGCAGCGGGGCCGGGGGTGGCGGCGGGGCTCCGGTCCGGTTGGGACAGGGGCGGCGGCCCCGGGGACTCACCGCCCAAAATGGCCGGGCACCGCCGCACGTCCCCTCGCCCCCCCGGCCCCGGCGCAGCACTCACCCACGGAGTCGGGCAGCGCGACGCCGCCCGGGCGCTGCTGAGTCAGGGACTGCCGCATGCTGCCGCCGCAGCCGCCGGGCCACGGCGGTGGACAGAGCCCCGGCACCGGCCCCGCCGCGCCTGCGCGCCGAGAGCCGGCGGGGAGCGGCGGGGCCGGACCCCACCGCACCGAACCGCCCGGTGGCGGGGCCGGGGGGCGGGGCCGCGGCGGGGCCTGCGGGTTTCGGCGGGGAGGGCGCCGCGTCTGCGTTGTTCCTTCCAAAATCGGTTGTTATTTCCCCCCTCGGTGCGGGTACCTGGTACCATTCTGCTGGAAACCAGCCCTAGAGGGGTTTTTGGGAGGGACAGAGGTCTCGCCCCATCGCCAGGAGGTTCCTGATGCTGGACCCCCCCCCGCCGGAGCGCTCAGCATCCTTTTCCCATCCATCCCGCGCCCCTTTGCACTCCAGCAGCTCGCAGCCCAGCAGCAGCCCCGCTGCCCGGGCCGTGCTGTCCTCCGCCAAACATCTCCCCGGCCCCGCTCTGCCCCCTCATTCTCCCCGGAGCGGGGCTGATGGCGCTTCCCCGGCAGCCGCCACGGGCACCGGCCCGGGCTTTCACTTTCGGTGCTCCGAGATTTGTGCTCCGGCGTCAACACCCGCTGTCGCCTGTGCCCGTCCCACGGAGGCATCACTCCCAGGAGAGCCTGGCAAGCTCCAGCCAAGGAGCCAGGGCAGGCCCTCAGCCTCCGTTTTCCATATTGTATCTGTAAAACGGGGATAAAAGCATCTTCCCAGCAGGCTTTGTAATTGCTTGTAAATCACTTTAATGCCCTGGGCTGAGAGGTGCTAAGTGCAAATCATGTAATTATTTCAAGCCAAAGCATATTTCATCAAGTTAAAGGAAACTAATCCTACCTCTGCTTCAAAAAACCCCCACACTTTTATTGCATAAAAGCCTAATTACCAGCTTCTCCTGGGAGTGTACGCTGACAGTGGTGCAAGAGGCAAGTTACAAATGCCCAGATCAATTAGTGGGAAGCAGTAAGTCACCTGCAGAGAAAACAGCAGTTATTTACCTCAGATGAACTAGAGGAGCCCCCTGCTTACTGCTTGTGCCCCACTGGGCAGCGGGGCTGGCACTGGCCCCCGCCTGCTCAGTCACCCCCACTCCCCCCTAGCGATGGAGGGGACACGAGACAACCTTTGTGATGGGGCCGCATGACAGGCGGGCGGCTGTGGGAATCTCACACCAGAGCTAAGCGCTTGCTTGTTTCAGAGCCCCGTTAAGGACTTGCCCTGAGAGAATTTGCAAGAGAGCAAAGAATAGGTATTTTATTAAAGCGACTGATACAACAGTTTCGGGATTGCTGTTGATAAATTCACTCACTGCAATAGCACTAATATATAATAATAATAATGCTAGCACAATACTGCCCTGGGTATTTCTCACCAAAAGGTGAAAGTGCAATTCTTACCATGAAGGTGTCCCTGTCTCGGGTGAAGAAGAAGGAGCACAGCCCATCAACTGCCTCTTCTGGGTTTGTTCTCCCCTCAGTGACATACTCCCTCCATATTCCTTATATTCTAGCCTTATCTATCTCTCCTCCCTGGGGTGATGTTTAGCAGGATTTCAGTGGGAGTCGGGGACTATAGTCATAAATGTTTAGCAGGTACTTCTCTAGGCTCGTTATCGTAGTCTTGGCTGTCAACTTTAATGTGCATGTAACGGGTAATGAAGCAAAAGGTTTCACTCTGGGCACTGTGGCCTTCAGAATTCTGTTTTGAAGCAACTTACTTGCCTTCAGGGTGGTGTTGAAGTCGCTAATCTCTGTCTGCCCACATTCTTTAGCCAAAACAGGGCTGTCCTGGCACCACTAGACTCCCGCCTCACTGCGCAGGCCTTGTTGATCTCCATCCCCAGTGTCTGCACAACAGATGAATGGACACCTGCATTCTTAATTCCTCGGGTTAAAATAACACAGACACGGTGCGTGTGCTGCCGAGGAGCTGCTGGTGTCCCAAGGTTGCTCAGGCCATATTAAATCTCTGTGCCCCACCCCAGCTCCCTCGCGCTGACAGGCAGGCACCGGTACCGAGCCAGCCCTGCCTGCGTACCCAGCAGCAGGCATGCAGCAGCCCTGGCCAACTCGGCGCAGACCGGGGCAGCTGCCAGACCTCTTTCTTTCCCGCTGTGCCCATTTATTAGCACAGCCGGCGAGTGGCTTTCGGCCATGGTGAGGAGAGAAAAGGGAGAAATGATGCTTTGCCTGCTTGAACAGCATGGTGCAACTGCCCTGGAGCCCAGGGTGGGTGTCCTGGTGACTCCAGGCAAAGCTCCAGCCTGGGGCAAGGCAGCCTTTCCCCACCATTGAACAGGACCTGGCTTTTCCATGAAAGGCTGCCAGACCCATTGGAAATGTGCCAAGGGCATGAGCTGATGGACAGCACTGAGCTTCTGCTGGGACAGAAGGTGTAAAACAAGCCCCACTCTTCCTCGAGAGATGCATGGGGCGCAGCTGGGGATAGGCAGCCCTCACACGCTGCCATCGCACCGCTGGAGCCATTCCAGGCGCTGCTGCAAGGTTTTGGCGAGGCTGGTCCAACACCAGTGCCCTGTCCCCCTACTGTCCCCCAGCACTCCCACCACACCAGTCCCTCGCAGCAGCGGGACAAGTCAAAATGCAAGGTCCTTCGCCTGGGTCTGGCCAATCCTAGGCACAAATACAAACTGGGCACAGAGTGGGTTGCAAGTAGCCCTGGAGAGAAGGATTTGAGGGTGTTGATTGATGAGAAGCTCAACATGAGCCGGCAGTGCACTCATGCAGCCCAGAAAGCCAACCGCATCCTGGGATGTATCAGGAGAAGCGTAGCCAGCAGGTCAAGAGAGGTGATTCTCCCCCTTTACTCTGCTCTTGTAAGACCCCACCTCGAATACTGCGTCCAGTTCTGGTGTCCCCACCATAAGAGAGACATGGATCTGTTGGAGCGTGTTCAGAGGAGGCCACAAAGATGATCCAGGGGCTGGAGCACCTCTGCTACGAGGACAGGCTGCGGGAACTGGGATTGTTCAGTCTTGGAAAGAGAAGACTTTGGGGGATCTAATAGCTGCCTTCCAATACCTGAAGGGATCCTACAGGAAGGCTGGGGAGGGACTTTTTACAAGAGCATCCACTGATAGGACAAGGGGAAATGGGTTTAAGTTGAAGGAGAATAGATTTAAATTAGATCTTAGGAAGATATTCTTCAGTACGAGGGTGGCAAGACTTTGGAATAAATTGCCCAGAGATGTTGTGGCTGCCCCCTCCCTGGAGGTGTTCAAGGCCAAGTTGGACAGAGCCTTGAGTAGCCTGATCTAGTGGAGAGGCGTCCCTGCCCATGACAGGGAGGTTGGATTAGATGATCTCTAAAGTCCCTTCCAGCCTGGGCCATTCTATGATTCTATGATTCTATGATTCTATGATTCTATGACTTCAGCACACACCCACCCTGCCCTTAACACACCATCTTGTGCCTGTATTTCACAGGTGGGGAAAAATCTGATAATCCACAGCCCCAGTCCACAGGTGTCACAGCAAGGTGTCCCTCTGGTTTTTGTTTTGGTGACTGTGGCCAGCTTTTACAGCCAGGTCAGAGAAGCCAACATTGTGTGTTCCTAGCTGCTGTCTCAGTTTGAAGAGACAAATATAGAACTGCCCCTTGAGCTACCCCTTCACTGCAGAAGAGATTTTGCAAGCACTAACCATGGCCCCGCTGTGACTGACAAGCACATATTGACGGACACATGTGGCCATCGAAAGCCCTAGTGATTTGCTAATGTTTATTAACAGCTACACAGTCTCCCTGGGGCAGAGAGCTTGGATTTCCCCATGTAGGGCCCTGGCTGGCATTAATGGGGACTCGTGTGCGAGGCAGGATGCTGCGAGAGTGCTGCAAAGGGCACCAGCTGCCAGGAGCCTTGGGACAGGATCCTGTTGCATTGAGCTCACCCCTCTTAGGAAAGCAAGTTATTTTCTGATCCACTCCTGAATGCTGGAGTCCCACAGAGTAGGGAGGGAAAGCAGTGTGGTTCCTCGCTGACAAGCAAAGGTCTCGGTGCAGCTGCACTCGCTCAGCCTTTCTGGGGCAGTGCCACGGGCCTGGGGAGATGTGCTGAGGAGGGGGCTGTGCCTGCAGGTCCCCAAAAGCCAGGGTGACATGGCACGCAGGATGGGGCTGGTGCTGCTGGGCTCAGCCTCAGGCTCCTGCGATGCTGACACTCACGTTTCTGTGTTTCACACCCAGGGATGGACAGGAACGCCAGCGCCGGGGGCACAGAGGGCCAGCACAGGAGCCCTCACCAGAAGGTGGTGAGTCTTTTGGGGGCTGTTGATCACCCTTGGAGAGGTGAGGTGGGGGCTGCTGCCGAGGACTTGCTTCGTGGCTGATAAATACAGCTACTTTGCTTTAGGAAATGCTGCTTCATCACTTAGGCAAAATGTAAGCGCTTTTACTGAAGGAAGGTGTGTCTGGCTGGTGGTCCTGGGCAATGAGGGGAGCTAGCATGGGTCAACCTCTGCACCTCTGGCTTTTAGTAGGAGGAACCCACCACTGGGAATTGACCTGGTCTAGGGTGAGGATGAGGGGAAAGCCCCTGCTCTCTGTCAGGCCACCCACGACCGTTGGTGCAGCACGATCCCAGCAGGGATGAATCTCAGCTTTGCTTCACTGCCTGGAGTCACCGCAGCTGCCATGGCAGCAGCAGCCTGGGGCTGCCCAGTATTGGAACATGGCTATGCCCCTCCTTGCCCCAGCACCCTGCTACCCCAGCTCCTGTCACTCCTCCTGCCCCTTGTCCAGGTGCAAGGGGTTGCTCTGAAACAATCTCTGGTCCGGGGGCAACACCTGGGAGGTGTTGCAATCCAGACCTAACCCAGCTCCCTAGCTCAGGGGCCTGAGCCAGGCCCCTGGTTGTGGGACCATCCTGTCCTGTCCAGTTGCCCCACACAGACCTCCCTACCCATGGGGAGATCTCAGGTCCCTCTCAGCCTTCCTGCGTTGCCACAGAGCCCTCCGCGGCCTCTCCCAGCTGGCAGGATGGGACCCTTCTCTGTGTGCTGGATATGCAGTGTAGAGCCAGTAGAGCTGGAAACCTTTCCCCCGCAAAAGCTTTCTGCAGGGCAGAGTTGCGGGGTTCCCTTTGTGAGACCCCATGGGAGCATCATCCCTGTAGTCCCCGCCCAGCTCCAAGCATTGGTAGCAGCTTCTGGGCAATGACTCTGCACACAGCTCCTGTGCTGCCCTCACTGGCTCTGGGCTGCAGCTGGTGTGAGATCCAAACAGCTTTTCCAAAAGGCTTTTCCCAAGGCAGCACTAAGCATCAGTGCAGAGTCCCTCCCAGCAGTGCCCCCTATTGTGGCAGTCTGAGAAAATGTTTCCAAAGCAGCTACCGGTAGCTTTTTTGTTTAATAGGGAGATCAGGAGGAAGAACTCTTCCTCCTCTTCCTTCCATCACTTGCTCTTCCACGGGTGTCTTGGCAGCCAACAGCCCCCACACCTCCCATGTTCTTGCTGGTGGCTCATGCCAGTCGTGGGACTGCCGCTTCCCTGCTCCAAAATCCTCTGGTTTCACCAGCTCTGCATGAAAGAGGGCTGTGGCCATGCAGGAGCTGGATCAGGAAGAGCTCCAGCCCAGGGTGCAGGATCTGGGCCAAGAGTTGCCTTTGCTGTATGGGCGGCTGTGGGCATTTTGCCGGCAGCAGCGCTCTGACGCAGACGTGTTCCCAGAAGAGCCCCGCTGAGGCTTTATCCAGATCTGACTGGGGCAATCAGTGGGATGGTGATGGTTTACAGCCCCCCTGGGTCTGACCCAGGCTCTTCAGGGCATGAATTTAGCCTGTGGAGTCAGTACTCTCTGCAGCATTTATGTGTCTGAGCAGAGTTTAATCCTCGCCAATTTGAAGGTGCTTCCAAGCCAGACTTTCTGCCAAACTGCTGGCTGCTTTCTCGCTCCCCTGGGGTGACCTGTGGGGTGGTAAATATCTCACTTGTTGGCCCTGGCTCCAACAGGTGCCCACAGACAGCGAGTTTCCATGGCCCTCAGCGCAGACATGAGTCAATCATGCCAGTGCAGCTGTTGTGGGGCTGCACTTGGCAGCAGTCGAGGCAGCCTCAGGGAGACGCGGCTGGGGTGGGCAAGCACGACCTTGACCCAGCCAAAAGATGAGTTTTCACTGCTGAGGCAAAAAGCAAGCTCTTGCTGCCTGAGGAGATGCTTTTCCCTGAAACTTAGTGTAATTAAGAAAATAACAACACAGGGATTTCTCCAAAGACTAAGCATTTGCTCACATGCCAAGAAAAACAAACTGGATGACCTCTTAAATAATGCCACCTGCTGTCATCTGTGGAAGCACAGAAAATGTGCACTTGCACTTGGAAACATTGCAGAAGCGTGGGAATAAATCTGGCCCTCCCAGCTCACAGATTTTTTTTGGTCATGTTCAGGCAGGTGGTATAAGTTGACTTTCTGTAAATGCCAGGACAAGGAGACAGTGCCCGGTGTGACGCCAGTGATGTACGTGTCATGGAAAAATGGATATTAGGATCTAAGCGATCTTAAGTCAGAACAGCCAAAACTGCCTCTCTTTAACTCAAGAGTGATGATGGGAAAATGGAAATTTGAAACATTTCCAGCTATTAAGTGCTTTTGTATTTATTTTTGGCCAATGAGATGTTCAGCTTGCGTGTGGGGGTTGTGTTGTGTAATTCTTCCAGGAAAATAAGCGGGAGGAGAAGGTCCAGGATCTTGACAGAGGGGAGGACGACATGGGAAGCAAAACCTGGGCAGACTTGTCTGGGGAGATGAAGCTGTTCCTGTGGAACCCGGAGGAGAGAACGTGCCTGGGGAGAACAGCCAAGAGCTGGGGTAAGTCCTTTCTTCACCCTGCTTTTGGGAATTGTTACTGTTTCTGCTTCCTGACAGATGCACTTGCCTGTGAACATCCTTGATAGCTTGGACTGACCACCCTCACCCCACATTTTCAGGGTAGAAGTTTCTAACCAGTGCAGTAAAGAACTAATGAGGAGAACAAGCAGAAAACCTTTGGAAAGTTACCCTTGGATGTTAATGGCTGCTGTGAATGTGAAAGCAAAGATTTTGGGCTGCCTAGACCATATATTGGGAAGAAATTAGGAGTCCGAGTGAGCATGGGAGTTGCAGGTCGATCTGCTGCAGCCACACGCCCCTCCTGCCACTGGTGTATTAATTCAGGAGCCCATGGGAAGGTGGCATTAGGGACATCAGCATTGGTGGGAGAAGAGCTCCCAAGTTGGGGGGCAGGTGTTTTGGGGAGGATGCACACTGCAGGGCTGAGCAGCCCTCCTTGCCTGCTCTGAGACAGGAAGGGCTGGTCATCGTTGTCACTCTGCAGCCTCCCACGGCTTGACACAGCAGAGCCCTCACGTGCTACCAAGGCTGGAGGGCTGGGATGTGCCAATGAGGGCTTTGAGCACCTTGTCTATTTCATCTGTATCCATGTGGCCTTCAGAACTCATCACTGAGCCAGGAGGTGCCCTGAGGGGTTAGGAGCAGCCCAGAGGGCTGCAGGTAAGCACTGTTGCAGGCTCAGTGTGAGGCCAAGGCGTGACAGCACTTGTGAAGCCATCTACATTTCTCCTGGCAGCCCACGGCCCGTGTAGCAGAGTGAAAATCTCCAACGATATCCCAGTGTCACATGCACATGCATGTTCATGTAATGCTGCGAATTATTGGGGGTTGCTGTCTGAAAACCTCCACGCGTGAGTCTGGGGTGGACCTTGAAATCTACGGTTGCTCCCCTGTGCCGGGTTTTGCTGCTCCATTGCTGGATGGGAAGGTGCAGATTGGAGTGTGGGAGCAGGATGGGGGTGACAGTCCTTAAGGACATGGGTTTGGGTTTCTGGAGACTGCCAGGTACTCTCTGTGTGAGAACTTGCTCAGACTGATGTGGATCTGGCCCTCGCTGGCTACTGCTGGAAGTTAGTTATTTAACAGTCTCAGGGAGGGTGTAGTGTCCTCATGCACCCTGGGAGCATCACGGTGTGCTGCACAGCCCCCCCTGCCCCGTGCACATGTGTCTGTTCAAGTGCCTGTACCAGGGGTAGGAGAGAGGCATAGAAGCTACTGTGAAAATTAAATTTTCTTTGAAAATGAGAGCATTTGGAGGTGAGTGGAGCTGAACTTTCCTGCTGTCATCTCACAGGTGAGGGGGAGAGAGCTTGCCCAGCCTCAGGCTGCTCCCCTGAGCTGGCCCTGAAGGTGTTCCCCTGGCACAGGGGCCGCAGGGGATTTGTGCTGCCAAAATGCAAAGGCCACAGGGTCAGCACTGGAGAACGCAACCCCTGGGAAAGGCTGCATGCCTGGCTCTGCTGGTGACAATTCTTCCTGCTTGCAGGAAACAAGAACAGGAATGATGGCAACACAATGTCCCAACAAGCATTGTCTCGGCACCCCAGTATCAGCTCCAGCCCTCCTGGGCTGGTGCAAAGGCACTGTCTCAGCATCATTGTGGCAGGGCTGGACATTGTCCCTGCTGTGCCACCAGCAGTGGTGATGGTCCCGTCTGTCCTGGCTCTGCCCACAGCAGGACATAGCCCTGAAGTTGTTCCCAGCACCGCGGCCCCGGCAGAAGCACGGCAGGAGTGCACATCTGCGTTCCCAGGGCTGCCTCCGAGCTGCCGGCACGTTTCTCCTGGGAAATGTTTGGAATAGGGCTTCACTTTGCTTTTTGAGCCACTGGGTTTTATTCACAGGCCGCAGCCTCTTGAGACATCCTCAGCCATCAGCGTGGTCCAGAGGAAAAACAAACCTAGTTCCTGGATGTCAGGCCTGTGAATCAGCCAGCAGTGCTGCAGGCCCTGAGCGATGCCGCTTGCTTCAGTCCCAGCACTGGGGTCCCTGTGGCACAGGTGACAGGAATCGGGGCAGGAACATTGCCCTGCAGGGCACGTCAGGAATTCAGATGTGCTGAAGCCACTGGTTACCCTCATGCGTTACTGTGCCAAGAGAAGATGGGAAGGGCAAGAGCCAAGGTCATTTCTGTCTGTTGGATAGAGCTGAAGAAGGTGGACACACAGTCCTGACCCAGTTCTGGGAAGGGCCATGCAGCCAAAGGGGTACAGATCCAAATGGCAGCTGTCCCAGCCCCAGGGCTGTGCAGGGACTGTGTATGGCTGAGAGTCTTGCATCCTAAAATGCCAGGGTTTGTGTGTGGAGTGGGGCTGCGAGATCCCACCTCTAAAATGGACTCAGAGCTGCCGAGAAGCTCTGAGGGTGGCTGTGCATCCCTGCGGGACACAGCCCACGGGACGTGTGCTGGTTGTGTTAACAACGTGCTCTCTCTTTTGCAGGCTTGATCTTACTGTTTTACTTCATTTTCTACACGTGCCTGGCAGGAATGTTTGCCTTTTGCATGTACGTGATGCTGCTCACACTGAGCCCCTACACCCCCACGTACAGGGACCGTGTGTCTCCACCGGGTACGTACCCCAGCAGGCCAGTGTCAGGCACCTCTGCCAGCACTCACCCAGCAAAATGCCACTGAAACTGTGTGGAAGTGACCTCGGGTGAAGCCCTCCCGGAGCTATATGCTCAACCAGCCCTCCATAACACAGGGTGTTTATAACTTACCTCAGGGCACTGACAGTGCTCTGCAGACGATCAGGCATCTTAAACAGCACCATGTGAAACATGCATTCTGATTATGCCAATTGTTATTTTAATGGTGCTAATCGTTAGGCTAATTGTAAATGAAGAAGTTCAGGCATTTCATAGGTGATGTCCATTCATTTCAGTTGCTGCCCTGCACCTTCAAAATAAAAACCCTGTATCTTCAAAATAAAACTAAATCTAGAATAGCTTTTATGCATTATTATTTGTGTAATTCCTGGCAAGATAATGTTCAAAAACTCCTTCCACTGTGACAAAAGTGGCATGTTCTCTGTGTTTTTGTGTTGGTGAGGAACACAAGTGCCCCTTGCTCAGCTCCCTGCCTGGAGCTGGCTGCATGACTGGGAGCACAGGGGACCCATCAGCCTCTGTGTGCAGCGCCAAGCCCATCTTTTCCTTGCAGATATGCTGAGACACTCCAGCTCTCATATGTTTCCCAGGGTATTTTGATGTTCTCTGGGTGTGAAATGGAGATGATGGATCAGTGAGTTGAAGAGAGAGTTAATCTGTGAACTAGTGCTGCCTCTCTGTGTCTGTGCCCAGCCCAAAGCCCACTCACAGCACAACCAGCTGTGGCCAGTCCACTCATGCCTGCTCCTTTTCCTTCTCCAGGAGTAATGATCAGACCATACTTGAATGGGTTCACCATTGCCTTCAATGTCTCTCAGCCCAGCACATGGCAACCCTATGTGGACAGCATGCACCAATTCCTAGCAGGTAAGCTCTTAAGCACTCCAGGAGTCATGTTGGCAAGTTGTTTTCATCCATGCACAGACATACATGGTGCAGGGTTCTCCTCCTGGGCATCTCACAACTGCCATCTAGAAAGAGAGGCTATAAGGTGGTCATGAAAGCTTCTGTGGGAGGGAGCCTTACCTTTCCAGGTGGGACTTTCTTACTCCCTTGACATGTGGACATACTCCAAGAGCGTGGGTCTGTGCAGGTGTCGAGAAATGTTAACAAGTCTTTTGGTTCCCCGCCAGCTTATGATGACAAAGTTCAAGAGGAGAAGAATATCGAGTGCATCTCAGGACAGTACTTCATCCAAGGGGGCAATGAAAGCGAGGAGAAGAAGGCCTGCCAGTTCAAGCGCTCACTGCTGCAGAACTGCTCTGGCATTGAGGACCCAACGTTTGGATACTCTAAAGGCCAGCCTTGCATCCTGCTGAAGATGAACCGGGTACAGAGAAAACCAGTTGTCTTAATTCCTTCTTTCAGTGCATCCCAGTGTGATAAAAACCATGCAGGGATTGAAACTCCTATGCTGTTCAGGCCCAGGGAGAAAGGGAACTAGAATCCCAAAACCTGCTGGCTCTAGAAAACATAAAAAAAGAAAATGTACAAAACTTCCTTAGTTTGATTTGCTGAGGCCTGAGTGCTTGGAGGGTCTTGTGCCAGGCCCCTGTGTGGCAGGAACTGAGCTTTAGCGTTACACACCAGACCCAAGTCTCTTTATAATGGGAATTTTCCTGGAATCAAATTTATTTGAAATCTTCTAATTGCATGGTGGCTCAGTGCACGCTGCTGGAAAGATAAGTGGGGGTGGATGTGAGCTGTGTGGGGAAGTGGCTGTGCTACTGCAGGGAGTCTGGGTTCTCGGGGTGCTCTGCTCTCAGGCAATGACAAGCTGCCCCACATGGGGTGGCAGACCCTGCTTCTCTTCTAGGAGCACATAACTCCTGTCCTGAGCAATGTGACTGGCACACAGAAGACCTCCAGCCCTGGAAGAGGGAGGCAGCACACCTGGCACAGCATTTCATAGAAATGTGGATGTTTTTTGGTTTTGCAGATCATAGGCTACCGCCCTGGCGCTGGGGTCCCCGTGAGCGTGGACTGCAAAGTGCAGGTACTGCCTTCATTCGTGGTGTGTGCAGGGCCAAATCTCTCATTCTGATGGACACTACCTTGGTTTAGCCACAAAAACTCACAAGACCCAGTGCTGTTGATTCCTCTGGGTGCAAGCAGGGGACAGTCTACCGAGAAGGACAGAGGACACCATTCTCACGCTTCCCATCTCGGCCCTCACGCTCCAAGCACTGTCGGCTCCTGCCAGCCTCACTGACAGCCCTCTCTGCTCAGTCCCCAAGGGCAGGTCTGTGAAGCTGGGTGCCAGGGTGCCAGCTAGGACCTGGAGCTGGCAAGCAGGGAAGAGGCAGGAGCTGCTCACATCTACCCCCACCCACTGCGCAGGACCCTCGGTCCTGGGGAGGACCCTGCAAGCCAACAGCAATAAGGTGAAGGAAGGGCTCTGGCTGCCTGGGCACCAGCTGGATCATACCTTTAGAGAGCGATAAAGCACAGGTCCCACATGCTACGTGTGTACCTTTTTCTTTTTTTCTTTTTCCAATCACAGAAAGGCAATGATAGTGATCTCAGATCAGTGGACTTCTACCCTGGAAATGGGACATTTGATCTCATGTATTATCCCTACTATGGCAAGATTACTCACGTGAGTAAGGACTCTGGCATCTTTACTATGTCTCCCTGGGAAGGAGAGGGCACGAGCTGCTGCACTGAGTACAGATGTGCTTTCTGGCTATTTTGGGCAGATGCAGGCAGGAGGGAGGCTACAAGCACTGGGATTACAGTGCTCTATTTCTGTCTCTGACAAACTGCAGGAAATCCTTGGGGACTCCGGTTCCCCCTTGCCAGCAATGCGAATGATTGTATTTATGATCTGGAGACTAAGACTGGCTTTGCTAATTCCCAGAAAGTCTCAATACTAGCATTTTCCCAGAGCATTAGGGAAGTCAGGGCTTAGGCAACACAAGAGGAGAAGGACGGGGCTTCTGTCAAAGCTGTGAAACACCAGGCTGGGTAGCTCAAAACAGAGCAGTCCAGCATGGGTGGCCAGCACTGCTTTGGTCTGCACCGCACAGCATTAGGAGACAGCAGACCTTCACAGCAACAGCTGAAATGGAAGATGAGGCAGGCACTAGACTCCTAATGTTATGCTGGTGCTGCTGAGGGTGAGCAACAGCCCCAGATGCCAGGTCTGCACATCCTTTGAGCACACAGATCAGAGGAGTATCATGGATTTTTTGCTAAAGTCAGTTTTTAGAATAGCAGAAAGTATTTGAGAGTCCCATTATCAGGTGTGACTTGTCCTGGCTAACCAGCCCAAGAGGTGCAGTGCAAAACTTCAATGTGATCCTGTCTCCCTGAGGCACAGGCACAGAAAGGCTCAGCTTCAGCATCCTGAGGGACCACAACAGACATCAGGCAAATGCACTCAGACACCTGGAAACCGTGAACTAATTACTAATGATTTGTCTTGAACATGAAAGCACTGCCTGCTTTTCTGCTCCCTCAAAAATTACACTTAAATCTCCCTTTTTTTTCAGGTCAACTATACATCCCCCCTGGTAGCTATGCACTTTACAGACGTGAAGAGGAACTATTTGGTCCCTATTCAGTGCAGTCTGAATGGAAAAGGTATTATCAACGATGTTAACAGCGACCGCTTCCTGGGCCGAATTATCTTCACTCTCAACATTGGAAAGTAGCCACTGCAAACACTGGGCACTTAGGTTAAGTCAATCAGAGGCTTTTTCCTTTTTAAAGCATAAAGCCAGCATTTTTTTTCTGCTAGAAAAAAACAGGCACACAGAGATTTTTGTTAATTTATTTTTGTTCATAGTTAGGAAACAAATGAGATGCAATGGAGCATGGAACCACATTTTTCATCATCTGACATAAATCATTATTAGCAAAAACTAAAAGTTATTTCCAGGCAGAGAACCTGCGAAAGCATTTCAGTTTTGATTAAAACCCCCCCTGCTATCTGAATACTACTTTCATAAGGTCTTTTATGAGTGACCCCTGTGGAATGCAGTTTTCCCTGGCTTTAAATTTTAATCTTTATTATTATAGTTCTATGTGCATTTCTCAGGCAAAAGATAGCAACAGGGTAGTTTATTAGCATTATTCTTGTATGACGTGGTTTAAAAAGTGAAAATGGCAGATCTCAAAATGCCTCCTAGGATCTTCAGCACCAGGAGCATCTTGACTGCAGCATTTTACACAGCTTGTTCAGCACACCCAGGGTGTTGGAGCAAAGGCCATGTAGAGAATCATTTGCCCTTGAACCCTTCCAACTGTTCCTTTCTGAAGTGGAAGGATTTATGTATTTCTCTATCCTCCTCCTCACTCCAGTACTTCTCTCTGCCCCAGGAATCCTCACCCAGTATATTACAAGTGAAAGGAGCTCTTCTCTCCCTGTCATGGTTCACAGGCTGACGGCTCCTCCTTCCCCTGTTCAGGCACAGAAGCACCAGTGAAATCTGTTAGACCCCCCCTGCCCCCCAAATATTTCAGGCCTGCCCCCCAAATATTTCACGCCTGTTCCAGAGAGGTCACAACTATAATGCTGTGAAAAACCACTGGGAAATGTTCAGTCGTTCACAGGTCAATGCTTGTATTACGGAAGTCATCAGTTTATCATCCCCAAAGACCTACGAGGCCTTTGTCAGAGAAAAGTCCTGCAAACCTGAGCAAGCTCTGCTGTGTGAGCAGCCTGGCCCTCCCCGGCCCCTGAGCCGTCGCATTTGACAGAAACAAACCACACTCCGTACGTTAGGAGCTACAAGAACACGGCGGGACAGGACACTTTAGGATAATGTACTAGTTGGAAAGCACACTTACTAAAATTACTGACTGAACAAGAGCATTATGGTATGTTTGTCCTACATCCTAGTCCAGGTACTATCTGCCATCATCATTTCCTGATCTATATTGAGTCTCTGAGAAGTAATTTTTTGTATTAAAAATAAAGCGACTGCAGTAAAATTAATTCTATGGTACTATTCTTAAAACACCGGTGTAAGAGATGCAGTTTGTGATTTCAGCTCTCTGTGCTGGCCAACTGGGGGCTGAATTTGAAGGCAGCGTGTAAGGTGACCCTTGAATTTCTAGCACTTGATTAGACTTCTAGGGCCAAAGAGTTCATAAGCCCAGTACCATAAGCCTCACTCTACACTAAGTACCAGAACAAAACATCAGGCAAAACAAACGTTTACTGAAAACTGTCAAAATCCTGAACCAGAGGTAGTTTGGGGATTAATTTTGCTTGGAGTTCGTTATTTACATGACACTGATAGAGCCAGGGCAACACAACCCTTCTGCCTGCACAACGCATTTAAAGGGGTGTGTTCTGATCAACAGAAACCAGCTTCTACTGAGGAAGATGCTGCTGTGGTAGTGGCTTTTCCTTCTGACGTCAGAAACAAGTTAAACCTACAAACATTTCCCCACCTGCCAATTGCTTTAGCTCTTTTGAAACATTTGTATTTCTGTGGAAACCAAACCCTCCATGCTTCAGGATGTGAAATTAACAGTCCTCCAGCTAGCAACAGGACAAATCCACTCCTTACCTGCCTATTGGAAGGACTCATGAAGCAGGTGGTCCTTTAGCAGACACTGGACTCATGCTTTGATCCAAGCCACAAAGAAAGACCAACTGCTTGGGATGTAAACGCATGAACAGCTTAGAAGCAAAAGCTTCTGTTCCCCCACCAATATCTAGATCCCATCACATCGATGATCCCATTGGAAAAGCTCTCAGAAATAGCATGTGTCTACTTACACTCAACCAAAACTTTAAAAAGACTGTAGTTAACTTTATTTTCCATACACAGAATCTGCTTTCAGCATATTTGTACAGATTTGGAGAACTGTGTACACTTCATGCTACAACCACCTAGAAGTGCTGGCTGAGTTTCTGTTGAAGCCCAAAATAATAGTTTATATGCATATATAAAATATATGTTCATTTATTAAATTGCTAGATTTTATTATAATAACCAAGCAAAAGTGATGCAAAATGCTTTAATCTGCAATCCGAGCCCAAAACCATGGATGGAAACCATCTGCTGGCGGCAGAGAAGTAACACGCTTAGACAAGTAGGTGTTACTCAGAAATTGCCAGTCCCAAAATAATTCACCATTTAAGACTCTGGCAGGGAAAATCAAGTATTGCAAGAGCAAGGGTACAACACAAATGACCAAGACAACTAAAGCCAACACACACAGTCCAACTCAGCAGCATTTACTCAATTTAAAAAAAAAAAGGTTGTCTTTTTCACTCCTAAAAAAAAGAAAACTTGGTTCAAGAGTTCATTTGCTGTGCAAAAAACCGTGTTGTCCAATTCAGGCAAAGCTTATCTTTGGTCACAGTGAGGACAAGAATCATTGAACGTGCAGGTATTTCTCAAATATCGAAAGTAACTCTTTCGAAATCTCCCTTCTCTGAATATATAGCTATTGTGAGTTACTTAAACATCAGTGTTGACTGTCTTCTTTGTGCATGTGAATCAACAAAGGTGCTTTCCCTACAACACAGATAGAGGCTCAATGCACAAAGAGATTAAATATTAAAGCTGCTTTAGTAAATACTTGCTGCAGAGGACAGAAGCTTTGTGTGCCACCCGCAGATCTCTGCAGACCTCGCAGCTCTTGAGCTGCCAGTTGGAAATCGGGGTTCACCAACTGCAAAAGGCTTTTAGCACGATGGACCAAAAACGGTGAAAGAGCAAGAGGCTTCTTTCATCTCATCAACATGAACCTGATGGGAATGAAGCAGAACACAACCACAAAGAACGAGCTTCTATTCTGGTACAGGTTAGATATGGAACGCAGAATTGCAAGAGGTATGACGCTAATAACAAAGAAATAATCTTTAAACAAGTCAGATGCTCTAACTCCTTTGGAAGTGACTTTCTTGACTATGTATTAATTTCTGCTTTATGATCAGCATTCCTCATACTACAAATTTTGCACTCTTACACTATTCAACTGTTTTTAGAGAGCAATAAATAGGAAGTTAAAAGCAGATTAATGTGATCAAACCAGACTGGTTTTGCATCTTCACTTGCATTTCTAGATCACAGCTTTTCAGTGATCCCCTGCTAACCCATGAAAGCCATCTAAAGGAACTGCAGGCATCTCTGAACAATCACCATTCTCGGTCAGTCTTTGAGAGCTCTCAAAATACTCTTGAGCCTCACACAGACCAGTGCTGAAGTGCTGTGTAGTTCCTTTTATGTGAACAGAGTCAAAACTGAGACAAACTGCAGCCAGTGAAATTCCAGCCTCCCACCCTCATTTCACAATTGAACTCTGAACAAAAGGCAAAACACAGTCAAACAAAACAGCACAGGACACAATTCCGGCAGCAGACTGTTGGCTTTTCTGAGTAGCGAAAGTTCTCCAGGACTGAGCCTTATCTTCGAGAACAAAGACATTAAAGACATCATGCCAGTGCAAAGCTATTTAACATACATTAACAGTCAACTTCTCCATGCTGATGTTAAATTAATTTACTAGAAGAAGCAAATGTTCTTCTCATATTATGTTAGTTTATTAGTGAGACCTTTACAGTCAGAAAGAATAGGAAATTCAGACTGATTCACAAGAACAAGTTCCTAATGAAAAAAAAGGCAACAGCCATATTTCAAGTTCCTGATAGAAGCCTGTTAAGAGCTTGGTGTTCATTTTCCCACACCATGTACAGTTCCCTTTCGACACAGCAGTCACACCTCTAATTATGGTTTTAGCTCTAGTCTGAGATAAGCTGTAAGCAACTAGAAATTTTCTTGTATAAAAAGATTAACCAACAGAAAAAGTTTTGTAGATGTCTTCTTTACTTAAAATAATCCTATTTCTCAAATGGACACACATCACCCCTACTCAGTTCCATGGTCTCCAGAATCATACAGTAGCTCCAAATAATTCTGCAATTCATCTTCAGACTCATGGCACATTATTCTGTCATGAAGTGCTTTAAACTTTTAAATAAACTATGAACTCATTTGATTTTCTTCTTTTTAAAGGGGAAATCAGGAAGTCTGGAAAAAGGAGAAGAGCGGGGAAGGTAGCAACAGGGACGGAATTAAGAGATTATACAGACTGATAGCCAGTACGACTTTTTCTTCTTCCAATGACATAAGATATAAAGACAAGAATGATAAGGAAGCCAAGTGCCATGCCCACCGCGATGGGAATAAGAAAGTTCAGGTCAGAATCAGCAAAGCATTCTTCAGCTGCAGAAAGAAGAAAAACAAAAAAAAAAAGCAAGGAAGAACAAATTAGTAAAAGGAAATCAAGCATTAGAGACTAAAGAAAGCAAGTAGCAAACAGACATCTTTGAGAATTTACACTGTATCAGATACAGTAATACATCTAAAGTAAAAATAGTATCGAGCTAAGAATTGATAGATTGATTTCTTTAAACACATACACTGCACACATGATTTGAATTGGTAATATACTTCTGTACATTTAATGTCATCTTCCTCTATTAAGCAGTACCTGGAGTTAGAAATGTGAGGACAAACCAGCAGTCTGAGCATGCGTACGTTGATGAACCTGAGTTAACAGCAATACAGCAACAAAAAAAAGACAAACTGGTATATCACTGTCCTGTCTCAGTGACTTCCAAAACCCTCAAGCCACCAGCACTTCTCTAGGTTCCAGAGAGAAATAATGGACAGCAAAGCAAGGAACAAGGTAGAAACTACAGGACAGCCAAGATATATATGCTGAAAGCACTGAAAGGAAAACACAGAAAGACTCTCTTTTTTGGGTAAGCAACTTTATTTTCAATCCAAATACAAATCCCAGTTTCAGCCGAGAACTATGTGGACCTTACCAAACCAACACAAAAAAAAAAAGCATGAGAGACAGCTGTTATGCTACAGTGGTTTTTAATATACAGGTTATAAAATATGTGATGAACTCCTTGCTGATACAAACACCCACGCAAGAATTAGCGAACAACACCGGGAGCTGATGCCAAACTCAGCGATACACCTTGGACACGGAGGCAGGGCTTGGCATTCTTCCCATCTTGTAAAGAGAGCAGAGCTCTATCCGTGCAGCGCCAAGAAGAGATGTTTTGCAAGACATGATATACAGCGTCTGTGCGCTGCTTCAACACAGTCAGGGTGCTTGACTTGCAGAGCAGAGCTCCTCACAGAATTTTTTTGCTTGAGTTCATATTAGAGCAGAGTAAGCATCACACACACATTCAGTGCTTTAGCAAAAATTAGCCGGTGTTTTAAGTGAGGATTTAAACCATTTGAGCCTCTAACTGAATCAGTTCTGGGAAATTCACTGTCTCCATTTAGCTCACTAGAATCCAGTACACACCTACCACCACCCCTTTACAAAAGGCTCTACATTAGCCTTTGGCTAAGAAGAAAAAAAACAACCAACAACACGTGGAGGTTCATCATCTAAAAATACTCAACTCGGACAACTTGAAGACACCTATTGCCAAGCAGAGCAACACTTGAAAGGGGAAAGAGGAAAGAAAATGTGTTCCTTGTGTTATGAGCTACTTAAAATATTATGAGTATTGAGAAAGTATTTAAGGATGCTAAAAAGAGAATTGTATTTGATATTTAGTCATCTTTGCTCACCGAAGATCAACATATACAACTGAACTGCCACATTCTGGATAATGGGTCATTAATACTAAACATGAATAAATTTGCTAAGGATGAAAAGTGCCCAGCTGGCAACGACAGAAATTCCCTTTCTCTCTTCTTTAAAGGAAAGAGATTGCAGCAATACACATCACACTATGGCAGTGTTACAAGGAATTCCCAGATGAAAAGGATTTAAAGTTTCATGCCAGGAACATTCCAGCCTTTACCTCGCTCCAGTTTGCCACTGCTGGTGGCACACACCTACCCAAGTGCTGCTGCCCTACAATGGTTAGAAGCCTCAGAGAAGCGTCTTCGAACGCAGAACCCGGTAATTGCACACCCCAACAAAGAGACTCCACATTCAGGCCGGGAGGAACAGCTTTCTTGACGTATTTGGTTGAACGTGTGTCTTCATTGAAAATCATCATAAATTTTGTCCCTAACAGTTTTAGCCCCAGTATAAATGCTGTCTTTCATTTTACTTCCAATTAGGAGATGCAACAGATAGCCTAGAATGTTGTGGTTTTATTGGAATATACTATACAACAGGAACATTGTGGTTAAAAAAGAAAAAAAGTTCATTGGCTGGAAGAGCTTCTTTTGAGTACTAGCATGGCATCTCTAAGCTAAAAGATCAGAAATCTTGGTATTTTAGAGCACAATTTTAATATTTAGCAAACTCTATAAGGCACAGTCCATACTAATCAAAACAAATCACAGTTTATGATAGATTACATCCCTTAATATTTAACATACACAAGTACACACAAGTTAAATGCCATTTCCACAAACCAGAACAAAACTATTTTATTCACCTGCTGCCACTGCATGCCTTCAATATTCTGAAATTAAAAGTGTAGTATTTTGGAAGAATTTAAATTAATTCTTTAATTGATTAAAAAAACATTAGAAAAAACTTCTTCACTGTGCAGGCAGAGCCCTGGCACAGGCTGCCCAGGGAGGTTGTGGAGTCTCCTTCTCCGGAGACATTCAAAACCCGCCTGGACGCGTTCCTGTGGGGCTGCCCTAGGGGATCCTGCTCTGGCAGGGGGGTTGGACTAGATGAACTCTAGAGGTCCCTTTCAACCCTTAACATTCTGTGATTACGAACTAGAATGTATTCCAAGTTGTTAAGGTTTAAACATAAACCACAATATATTCTGCATAACTCCTTAACCAGGTTTGTTTTTAAAAAGCCATTTGCCTGACTTGGCAAGCAAGCTGTCTTCTGAGTTTTTTTTTTTTCTTAAATGAACTGTCCCATTTTAAAATTACTCATATCCAGCACTAAACTGTTTCTTGTAACAGAAGTAAGCTAGTAAGCACTAGACAACTAACCTCCCCAAAGGTGCTCCTACTGCTATGGGTACAATGCAGTTGCCCATTTCCGGGCTGCAGCCTCCAGCTAAACAGAAACAGGGTAAGTTTGAAAAATAAATGCATTTAAGAGAAGTATTTAACACTGTAATCTCCCTCTAGTTATTTATAACAGGGCATCAGTCATCCATCCACAAAATCCTGACTACCTCCCCCTCCCCAAAATACAACAGTTCCCCTTCCCAAACACGCTGACTGACTCCTAATTCCGCGACACACTTTATTGAAACGCCACTTACTACAGGACAGCAGTAGCTAGTGCTTGTTTCGAGTTTTGTCACACTCTTGCAGACTGACTTGTATTGATAATTTGATGGAAATTTGATGCCTGCAGTCTCACTGTAGTTTAAATTCCCTTTGACTGATTTACATTCTTAGGAACCCCACTGTTAAGCTCTTTATAAAGAGCCTATTAAAATATTTGTGTTTTCCTTCATATTAACAAAGCTTCAGCTGACTCCAGCTTATATTTCAGGAAGGTGCTAATGTTATTTTGACTTTGTGTAGCAGATAAGAAGGTAGCTGTAACATAATGACGACACAAGCAGTGCAGACTAGAATCAAGAAGAAAGGCTACAGGAGTGGATCACATTTTTTCCTGTTGTGCTATGACCACTGAGTTCACAAGATCAGCCAGAAAGAGGTGCAGTGAAGGGAAAAGTAGTGTCTCTCTCCATGCAGATGAAAAAAAAAAAAGGAGCATGGAGCAGTACTGTTACCAGAAGAACTGGCAGCCCAGACAGGGTCAACACAGCTTCTACCACAGAGGATGAAGCTACTGACCAATTCTGAGCAGGCTCCCTAAGGTTTTCCCACTTTTGCTGAATGCAGAGACTGATTTCCATTTTTCAGGGTGACCACAAGAAGGAAACTGTTCACATCTGTATACCAGTTTACAACAGTTAGCAAAATCAATCATAAAAACACCTTGTCTGAATGGAGCTACAACTGATAAAAGAAATTTAGAGGCAAATTTCTAATGATGAACCAGACATACAGTGTCTCAGTTAGTTCCCAAGCTGCCTTCTGCTAGCACACAGTACCCCGGCACACCTCAGAATGTGCGGCAAAACAAAGCAATAAGACACAGACAACGGAGGACTCTTGGAGGAGCACCTTCCCCAGCTATGTAACACAATCTCAGATGTACACTGATTGAAGTTGACCTTATTCATTCAGTTTATTTTCTTTTAAAAAAAGACAGTACAGGATGTCTGTTTTCAAATTGGTTAAAAAAATGTGAACAAGTTTCCTTAAGAAATAGAACAATCTTTATTATTTAGAGCACATGTTGAACAGGTTGACAGTTCCCTAAGGAGCAATACATACAGGAAAACTAGTGGTTTTATAACAGGCAGTCAGGTGAAACTTAAGATGTTTTTTGAACCAGTTATCTGCATATCAGTTTAGGAGTACTTCAAACTCTGAGCCAATATACTTGCAAATGAAGATTAAGTTTCAAGTTTTTACAAGATACTTCCAGTATTGTTAAATTTTGGGAACAGTTTGCACTAGTCTATACCGTCAGTTGGAAACTGCGCACAGTTCAAAAACGTGCATGGTCAGCTGAAGACAGTGTGGTAGCTACTCCTTAACAGAAATGCATGTGTAACTGGTGCCACTAAACATCAGTCAAAACCACTAAAAATCTATATCAGCTTCCGCATTTGAAGATATATTAATATGAAAGTCATTAGATCCACTTTTTAAAATTTTTAATTATAATGGAAAGTCCTGAAGCCTGTTTCAGGATTAAATTTATAGTCGTTCCCCACTTTCATTAAAATGAATTTCAGTAACTGATGCAAAATTCAAGCTGTAGACTACAAGCTATAGTAAGCATTAACCACCCATACTTGCTTCCTTGGCTAGTGTCAAGAGTAACTGTTTTTATGGAAAGAAAAAAATTACTGAAAGAAGTGTATGTTATGATTTGTATACAAACATGCCACAGACATCTCTACAACCCTAGAAAACACTAATAAAACACTAAATCAGTTTTGACGCAGGCTAAACTCATTCTAATGGGGGAGATGTTATGTTCATTAAACAACTAGTTTAGGCAGCTCATTTTATGACATAGGCAAAAAAGCCACACTTACCTAAAAGTCTAAAAGACTTTTTTTTCCATGCAGTAAAAACTATGTATTACAGTAAAAGGAGGGCAGAGAAAAGTCGTGCAGCAAGGGTTAGTCTTTACAGAGCTGCAGTTCAAGAACATTCCAGTTGCACTGCATTTTTTAAGCTCATTATCCTTTCCATAGAGCAAGGAAAAACAGGTGTTGTGGGTCCATCTCAGACATGTTTGGCTTTTGCATTCTTAACATTAATAATGCTACACAGCAATCAAACACAAAGTACATTAAACATTCAGAATGCCAATGGCAGGCAGTTATAATATGAATTTTGATTGGCAGAGAACCATTCAAAATGAAGATTTAAAGACAGCTCAAGCTGCAATAACAGATACTGGCTCATTAAATGAAAGTGTCTTTAAATAACGGTCATTCAAAGCAACAAGACAGACCAGTTCTGTGCAGAGTACGATATAAAGTTAAGTGCACTTTAAATTTCTGGAATATTTAGAAAGGTTATTCCCTTTAAACTGATGCCAGCAAAAAAAGCTTGCACTAATTTAGCAGAACCCTGCCTCAGTTGAATATTTTAGATGAATGCCAAGGTATAATAAATGATGAAGATTTCAGTGCCTAACAGTATATATTTTTTTTAAAACAGCACTGAAGTTGTCTTTTGGCAAGTATAGGCCACCCATTTTTTTTGTACAGCCAGGGTACAGGAATGATTCCTGAAACTACACCAAGGCAGGAGTAAACTCCTCAAATTCTGTCAAAGCTAAGTTACTGCTGCCACTTCAAAAGATCACTTAATCACCAGCCTAAAGTTCAATTCTATGAAAACCAAAGTTGTTACTGGGCATCATACAATCCTTGTCAAACACTGTACGAGTCAACATAGTGACTAATGCTGCCAGCTTAACCCACAAGTATGACAACATCTAAGGAACGCAGAGGAGAGAAGCAAGTACAAATTCTATGCTATTCCGGGAGTTGCCCAACACATACCAGTTTAGAATGTGTTCTTGTTTCAGGCTATAATTTGTAAAAAGCAGAAATAAATCTTAAACTCTGTAGAGGTTTTGCAAGATAAAAATCCTTAGCTTAGCAATTAATGCAGTATTTGACATCTTCAAAACAGCTATGAAACCCACGTCGTCATCTTAGAGCAGGAAAACAATAAACGTAGTTCTGCTTCATTTGAGATAAACATTCTCTGCTTCTCAACTCCAATTAGCTGTGGCTAGCCATTACTCCTAAGTTTGGGGTCTTTTTTGGACTTCAGAACTTGCACTTGCTTTGTTTAGAGTGAAATCAGAACAGGAATCGCATTTAGATTCACAAAGTTTGATATCCAGCATAGCTTTTTCTTCTGCCAATTATGTAAGCAATCACTATAATGGCAATCAAGCCAGCAAGTGCAGCACCAACTACAATTGGAATTAGAATGCTGTCATCATCCAGCGAACACTCCTGGGCTGTAGATGAGAAAAAGGTTGCAACAAGGAATAAATAAAGACAGAATACTTGCCAAGTGTGGTACAAAAAAAATAATAAACTGTTTAATATGAAGGTGTTAAAAATCAAGTGTTATATCTTTAAACTAAGAAACTGAGAACTGCAGAGGTCTCATGGGTATACCTAGCACATATTAAGCATTATAATCACTTGGAACACTTGATAAACTAGAGAAAGCTAATGTTGTACAAGTTTTCACGTGCACAAGAGCTGTACTAGACATGGGAGGAGCCATTCTTCTACTTTTAAGAGAGAACCAGGCTTATCTATTTCATGCTTAAGGCAAGTCTGGTGCTTTTACTCACTAAGAATAAAGTGACCTAGATGTGGTATCAAGAACCTATCCAGAACGGAGGTGTGTTACAGAGAGATGAAGGAACTATACTAGAAGGAAGCTCGCTGCAACTTGAACTAGAGTGAAATGTGACCCTAACTCTATAGAACTTATGATAAATGCTGCTAACCCTGCACACATTTGGGGAGTTAACTTATCTCTGCCTAAAAAAGGAGTTCTCAAATCTGTACCTAATCTGTCTACAGATTAGTCTAGTCCAATAGAACTGTGCTGCAAGTATTAAGTGCAAAGATTAGGTTACACTGAAGATCAAGAGGTCATTTAAGTCATTCTAGTTTTCCCCAGATAAGACCAGGATAATGCAGCAAACAAACACTCTAGAATTTTCCTTTAGTTCTAGATATCGAAGACCGCTTCTGAAAGAAGCTCTGTTGGTTCTTTTTTTTTCTCCCAACACTCCTATTCCTTAGACAGACAGGCAAAAAGACACAAAACACCTAACGGTGTTACCAGAGTCCACGTCTGCTTAAGTTTTGTCCCATTTTCTTGTCTATTCAAGCTACAAAAAGCTGTATGTAAAGATGATGTCAAGTAATTTGTAACTTATTCTGCAAGGCAGTGCTTAAATCCCTCCTTCAGTGTCTCCAGCTCCTCCAAATTTTATGAAGAGAACTAACATAACTAGTACACCTTTTTTTTAAGTGAGAACAAAGTTTTCCCTGAACTTGAGTATCAGTCTCAGAAGATTCTCTTCATTCCACGTGTAAAAAACAAAAGACAAACACAATGGAACACAAGCTTCAAGGGTAAAGTGCTTATGCCCAGCACTGATGCTGTTTAGCAAGTAGGAACTCTGCAAGCATTACAAGAATTAACAAAAAAAGAAGTCTTACCTGTAGAGAACTTATTTGCCTTCACAAGGAATGGCTGAATCCATAGATTAAAAGTATGTATCTGAAATTCTTCATTAATCTCAAGAGTTTGTTCTTTTCGGCACATGTAAGAACTGCCAAGGAAAGCATCCCACTCGCTGAAATTGTTGTTACCTGCATTTGAAATGACTACACAAAGGGGAAAAGGAAATTTGCATGTCAGCTTGAAATGCAAGAGAGCTGTTAACACTATCGTAAGACTAAGGAGCTCAGTCTAGAGGGGTCAACTTAAACATCAGCTACTCTGGAAAATACGGTAGTTTGAAGCACAATTCATCTGCTTAACTAAAAAAAAGTCAGGCATTGAAGTTATCACAGCACTTAGCAGTAACCTATCCTCCATATAGATGTGCCATGAGGCTTTCCTTGTAGCTTGGCACATCCCAACACTGCAGTCACGAGCATTTTAGCTTTAGTGCCCTTTTAACTGGAGTAGCCCTGACAAGCAACCTTACAAAAAAAAGTTTTGGAAAAAAGTATGGCTTAGTTTTTGGAGGACTGGTCTCTTTTCCCAATGAGAGTTAAGCAGAAGTCATCAGAAGACAAAGCAGCATCTTCAATCAAAGACAACTGCTGGTTCAGGGGAAAAAAAAAAAACAAAAAAAAAAAAACAAAAAAAAAACACTTCAGAGTTGATACAAGTGTATTTCACAGCTCAAAAAATTACATTACTGAAAACAGCTATCAAGAAGCTCTCAATTTATATATATTTATCAGACACCCCATTAACAGAAGCTTCAGTAAAAGAGAAGGATTGCACACTGCCATTTAAAGTAACTCTTGTAGACATTTCTGCTTATTACTTTTGCTCCTACCAACTTAAAGACTTAAGGTAGGAAGTAGCAGTAAGCATGAACAGCACTGAAAAAAAAAAAAGTCGGAAGTGTTCGATTAACATCGAATAAAAGCTTACACTTGGCTTTAAGGTAGATACTATTTCTTACCAGAACCATTCAGATGGTTGAGCAGCGTAACATTCACCTCTTTCAGATAAAATTTTTGTCCACCTTCACTTGTATTTTTCTGTTTAAGAAGGAAGAACCAACTATTAGTGTGCAATTCCACATTTTTAACTTTAAGAACACAGGCTTTACAAAGGCTTACGCATTTACTACAGTCTTACACTTTCTACAGCTTTAACCCAATTGAGGCAGTGGGCTAGCCAGTTCCACTTCCTATATGGGAACAGTCTACCACCATCAAATGACAGACGGATTTTGCTGTGAGTGATCATCATGCAAAGATGTTAAAGTGGAAGATTAGTTTAAAATAAAAGAAGGTACTTACAACAACAAATGTGAAACCGATCAATGTGCTATTTCCATCATTCAATTTCAGAGTAGCTGTCCTATTACCACAGGTACCATCTGCAGTAGTTGTCTTTGGATTGATGTTGATCAGAAGAGGCTGAAACACAGACATACCGCATCAAAGCCATTCAGCTGCCATTAGGAATCCATTGTTTCAGTCAGTAGCAGTCTTAGGCTAGAAGAGCTCATCATGAAGAAGACTGAGCCTGGCTTCTATCGAACCAAGGCCACCTGATTTACATGCTGGTAATACTGAAGCAAACATATTGCCCAGTGAAGTCTTTTGTTGACCTAATACAACAGGTTAGCTCTGGCTCCCTCTGTGGGAAACGACAGTATCTGCAGGGACTGACTGCCTTAAACACTAAGAAAATGCCAGGCTTTTAATGATGTCAGAGGTACTTCAGTAACAAGCTACATCGAATCCACGCAAGGTTTTGAGGCTAGGTATGCCACAAAACAATTCTGATGTCAGAGAAGTGCTATACACAATACTTGGAAGCGGTTCTGGAGAGCCAGCAGTGTACAAAGCAAACACCCTGCCCTCCCATGTCATACCAACTAACTACAAGCAGCCTTTCTATTCTTCTATATAGAAAAGAAGCACCTTGTCTTGGGAAACATTCAGCTGCAGCCCCACAATAGCCAGAAGACAAGCTGTATTTCCATTTTTAAGAGAATAGTTTCCCGTTTCTGGATTCTCCACAGGTTTGGGAGCAGTAGTTGGAGCAGGCGATAAAGTGGTGATCGATGCAGTAGTTACATTGGCAATAGTAGGCGTAACAGTAGGTGCAGAAGTAGGTGTATCAGCACGACATCTAAACTCTGAAAAGAAATTTTAACCACCATTTCAGTGCTGAAATTTTATTCAAGTCTTATGACTCAGAGGTCAGTTCCATACAGATAACGATTTCTTTGCTGAAATCTAGGCTCACTGTGAGTCTGCTCATCATCAAGGCAGAAGCCTCAATCTCAGCACTATGACACAGTATTGCAAAAAACTTACAGCTACCGTTTTCCCAGAAGTTCCAATATCCACAGTTTTAAGTCCACGTAGCATAGGCAGTACTACTTACCTATGACACAGCAAAGTGAAACACATGAACAAAGACAGCGAAGTGATGCTGTGGTTTAACCCCAATTAACCATCCCAGCCAAAACCAGCACAAGCGGTTATAAAAGTGTGATGTGCATTCGCTGTAGACTAAATAAGCGACTCTACTACATGGCTAGATGTAGCACAGTGATGAGCTCATCTCCTTTGAGCAGCTGAGCCGTGAGATGAGACAACATGCTCTGGACTATTTAAATGAAAGAAAAGAGGCTACCACTGAAAACGAAAGACAGTCAGTTAAAAACCTTGAAGCTCAAATGATCTAGTCAGCAACAGTAGTTCTGAAGTGCTTATTTTTAATACCCTGATTACCGGCAATACACACTTTATTAGACTAGCACCCTGGTATGGGAACAATCTACATTACTGTATACTAGTAAATCTGGTCTACTAATCTATTTTCCCAGAAACAAAAACAGATGTACTAAAGGATATTTACATTAACATTATCCAACACAGCACATCTTAGAACTGGTCGATTTTTTTTTAATAGGACTTTGCTCCCTGAACTAAGTTGTAATACACAAAAGCTCATTCACAAGTTGAAATCATAGAATAGCTTCGGCTGGAAGAGACCTTCAAGATCAAATGCTCACCTTTTTTACCAATTGTGCCATTCTGAACAAAAGGCTGGAGAGTAACATTCCAGAAAATCTGCGTTACATTTTCTGCTTCAATAAAGTCAGTATTGTGACACACAAAGACTTTATTCAGTTGCACTGGACCCATAGTATCCTTTACAACAATAGTAACTGGTCCTACAAATAAGAACAAATATTTTAACGCCTTATGAACTACAATGCCTTTAATGCCTTATGAACTACAAGAATATTTATAGTGTTAGGTTTTACATAATTCAGTAAGACAAAGAGATAATTAAGTTTAACAATCCTAACCTCTCCTGAATGTTCTATGTATGTGTCCTGACCGGAAGTGGTAAGTAATGCAGAGAAGTAACCAAGCTTCCAGAACTACACAAGCCATTAGAAAAGTGAACCCTTTTACTTAAGTTTTTATTTAAGGGAAAAAACCCAAACCTATTACTAGGAGGTATCAGTACACGGAAAGCCTAATACTGTATTGCTTTGGTGGGTGGAAGATGTAGTATACGCTAAAATGAACATTCCGTGTGCTCAAGGTCTTTCAAATGGTTAATCCTCCCCTTCTGTTCCACTTGAGAGGAATTTTATACGCAGTGAAACTAACTAGTCTGTACTCTTATCCAGGAGGTGTGATGAACAATAGTTAGGCAGTATGCAGCATAGAAGTCATCAAATACATTATTAGTCCTTCTAATTTCGAAAAAGCCAAACAAGGTCAGGTACACGAGACCTGACGCTTGCCACCAAGGTTTTTTGTAAGTAGAATTCTGCACTGAACATTACCTTTTCTTTTAGCATCAGGGAATGCAGCCGTATCATTGGTGTTGTAGGTAAATGTGATGAGGTCCCCCTGGTAAGTTTCGTTGGTTTTTGTAAAGTTAATGCCCCAAGAGTGACCTCCTCCAAACTGTATCGCCACAAATGCAGCTTGCGTGTCATTGCCACAGACGCTTCCATTGTGTGTCACACTGGATGACAAATTCAAGGTTGTGGTTTTCTAGAAAAGGGTAATTTAAAATGTATTCACAGACAGCAGTTCTTCCCCCATTACAATGCTATAAACCCGCTGGAGTTAGATGGAACCTTGTGCAAGATTAGAGAGATTATTTTAGGTTATTCAACAAAATTAAAAAACAGGGTGCCTGACATCTGACTTAGAAAGGATCCATACCAAATTCAAGTACAAAAGTACAAATCTAACTTGGCTGTAAATCTTTACTGTGCTGAGCTGCAATTCACATTTATTATTTGATAGACAAAAGCCACCAAGTTGGACTAGTATGCTACTTAAGTAAATGCAACAGGGCACTTTCAGTTATTTGTATTACTGAGAACTTATGCTTTGCTTTAAAATGAGTATCTAGGAGTAGTCTTAACAACTGACTTAGTAAAAAAACAAAAAGAAAGTAAAAGAAGAAACATGCTAGCTAAGAGAGTATACTTAAACTTCTATCCATGCCAAAATACAGTTCTCAACAAGTTAGTTCAGAATACTTACATAATCACTACTGTTTGTTTCATATTTTATCAAGAATCTCATCATCCAGTTTGCATACAGGCATGTAGCATTAGAGGCATCCTTTAAATCTACTTCCACTGCATAGGACTGGGAAAAACCTGTGAGATGTGATTAAGACATTGGTTTTACTTCACTTTCTAGAATCACCTAAGAGGACAGCTCATTACAAAGTAGCAAATTATTTCAGGACTGGATACATGAAATCACAGAATATCAGGTTGGAAGGGACCTAAAGGATCATCTTAGTCCAAACCTAATTCAATTTGGATTCACTTTGCCAGGCACTGAAAGAATAGCTGGATTTCTAAAAAAGTAATAAAACTAGGAACCACATCATGAAGTTACCAAAGCTAGATAAAAATTGAGAGAATGTTTTGTAATCTATTTACCTAATAAAGACTAATAACCCAAATGAGTATTAGCTTTCTGGCAACAAACCCAATAAACTAAGCGCCTGAACACAGCACTTAAACAATGTACTGTTTGTAGACCAGAGTCTTTCTACTATCTTATCTGTTTCACCAGTGGAATGACTCAAGCTGACCTAAAAGGGCTGAGACTGGGGTTGCCTTCACTGTGTTTCCACAATTTCTGGCTCCAAAGACACACGTGTTAAATAACCATTACGTTTTCGGACATCTTTTTACAGCCAGCAGGTTCTTAACCCCCTGGCTCAGCAGAGGCGTTCCCCCGGGGCCGGTCGGGACTCCCACTGCCGGGCCTGTCCACCCGCCCCCGGCCGGGGCGAGGCAGCTGCCCCGCGCAGGGAACTCGCCGCCGGGAAGCGGCGCTCGGGCGAGCCGGCAGGCCCTCGGGTGAGCGCAGGCTTGCACCCCGGCCTGGCCACGGCGAGACCCGCACTCTCCGGGCCGCCGCTCCTCTTCGCCCCGCCGGCCCCCGCAGCCATCCCGACGGCCACCGGCCACGGGATCCCCTCTAGGCCAGCGCGACGCGTCCCGGTGCCCCCCCCGCCCGCCTCCCTTCTGCGGCTGACAGCGCGGCGGGGATGCCCCCCGGAGCCGCCTCCGCCCCCCGGGGCCGCCGCCGGTGGAGCGGCCGCTGGGCTGAGGCGGCCCCGGGGCCCGCGAGGAGACCCCGCGCGCGCCCGAACGTTGACCGGCGCCGCGTCACGTGCAGGACATCTGCCCCCCCCCCTCCCCCCCCCCCGTCCTCCCCCCGCCATCCGCCCGCAGGCCCGCCGCCCGGCCGCGGGCCTTGGCGACGGCCACTGCCCCGCTCACCGGAGGCGCCGAGCAGCAGGAAGAAGACGAGGCAGGAGGAGGAGCAGCGCGGCTCCATGCTGCTGCCGGGGCGGGGGGGTGGCGGCGCCGTGAGGCGGCGAGGGGCGAGCGGGCGAGGAGGCGAGGGGACGCGATCGCCGCCTCGCCATCGGTCATGTGAGGGGCGGGGCGGGGCCGCCCGCGCGCGCGCCAATCGCCGCGCCGGGCGTCGATTCCATGGGTCGCGGACTGCAGGCTCGCGGCGCACCGCCTCGGGCGGGCGGGTCGGAACAGCCGGGCCGGCCCGGGTCCGGAGAGCCTGTCCGGGGGATGGCACAGTGGCGGTGCGCCTGCCCTCTGCGGCGGCTGTGGGCCTCTGCAGGAGCGGGATACCGGCGGCTTGCTTTGACTGCTCGGCAGGCTTTGCTGTCTCTACTGAGGTTTCTGTAGGTTGAGAGGAGAAAGCTGAGAGGAGATACACGTTCAAAGAAGTTTAGTAAGAGAAGCTTTCACTGCAAAAATAAAGAATTAAGATGCTTCCCATGTTTACAGTAAATAAAAAGGGGGAAAAATGGGCTAAATTGACCTAAACGTTTAGGTCAGCAGTGCCGGAGCCGCAGAGCAGTGCAGTGTGAGCCAGCAGGGTCCCGGCCGAGGGGGCCTGTCCCGGGGAAACGGCGGCGCTTCACGGCCAGGGCCGCCTGCGGGGCTCTGCCGGTGTCCCCGCCGGCTGACCCGCTGTCACTGTCTCTCCCGGCTGACCGGCTGTCAGCGTCCACCCTCCCACGTCACCCAGGGCTGACCAGAGATGGTCTCAGGCTCTGGGGGGGACTGTGCCTCCACTGTGACTGGGCAGAAATGTCTCCAGGTACGGCCTCTCCTAAACAGGGAGGGTGTTGGCACCAGCGCTGGGAGCTGAGATGCTTTCGCTGCGTTTTTTGCTGATGCTGAAGTGCAAAACACGGGGCAGAAAGAAGGTGGGAGAAAGCAGCTGCTTGGTGAGAGAGAAAATGAGGGAGAAAAGAGCCAGCGGTGTGGAGAGGGGGAGAAGGCAGGGGCGGAGGAGAAGCCTGGTGGGTTTGAGGCTGGAAGGAGGTGTCAAATGTGATGGACATTGGCTTGCGGGCTGGAGAGTATCGATTAGGGAAGGAAAAAAAAAAAAAGGCTGGCTTGATAAAGAAAGGAGAGTTGGGGAAGAAGAGATTGAGGCTGGGAGGCAGCAAGGAAGATGGCAGGCAGGTGCTCAGCTGTCTGAGGAGACAGGAGCTCTAGACTCAACAAAGAGAGGCTCTCCTGCAATAGCATATTCCTGCCTCTGCTGCTGTGGGAGAACTGCAAGTAGTATTTTGAATAATCAGAGGCTAAGAGACATGCCCAGTCATGGGGGAAGAAAATGAAAGCTCTTGAAGAAGACAATAAAACCCATTGACCTGTTACAATGAGGCAGTGGGAGTGTAGATGGTGTTGATAGGAAAGCAGTTATGAAGCCCTGAGGAAGTTGAAACAATGCAATTTGCGATTAAATGTCAGTTCAATACTCTTAGTTTTATACTTTATACAATACTGTACTTTTCCATGGAGTATCACAAAACTGAAACTGGCAAGTCAGGACCACCAGTGAAAACAATGCATTGTACAAATGGGGGGGTCTCCGTATAAATGCTTGCATGGTCAGACATGTTCACTGCTTCTTTGCATTTCTTTTTGTGCTTAAAAACTGCACCTAGAATCAATTTATCATGTGTATTACTTACCTGCATATGCATCCATCTAAGCATCATTGCATATGAATATCAAAATCAATGTAATTTCAAAATACTTAGAAAGAATAGTTTTTTATTTAGACTTTGGGCTTAATTTACCGAAAACTTATCTAAAGAAATAAACTTTCTGTTTAATGACTGAGCCAACACTTGCTGTAGGCTGTGAGGGAGTGTCCAGTAGTAGCAGCACAGACGAAACCCCAAATTCTGTTCAGCATCTTTGTCAGTGACACAGACAATGGCATCGAGTGCACCCTCAGCAAGTTTGCGGATGACACCAAGCTGTGTGGTGCCGTGGACTCACTTGGAGGAAGAGGTGCCATCCAGAGGGACCTTGCCAGGCTTGAGAAATGGGCCAGGGCAAACTGCATGAGCTTCAACAAGTCAAAGTGCAAGGTCCTTCACCTGGGTCAGGCCAGTCCCAGGCACAAATACAAACTGGGCACGGAGTGGGTTGACAGTAGCCCTGAAGAGAAGGACTTGGTGATGATGATAGACAAGAAGCTCAACATGAGCCGGCAGTGCGCTCATACAGCCCAGAAGGCCAACAGCATCCTGGGATGTATCAGGAGAAGCGTAGCCAGCAGGTCAAGAGAGGTGATTCTCCCCCTTTGCTCTGCTCTTGTGAGACCCCACCTTGAATACTGCATCCGGTTCTGGTGTCCCCACCATGAGGGGGACATAGATCTGTTGGAACGAGTTCAGAGGAGGCCACAAAGATGATCCAGGGGCTGGAGCACCTCTGCTATGAGGAAAGGCTGAGGAAGCTGTGATTGTTCAGTCTTGAAAAGAGAAGACTCTGGGGGGACCTTACAACTGCCTTCCAATACCTGAAGGGAACCTACAGGAAGGCTGAAGTGGGAGTTTTTACAAGAATGTCCAGTGATAGGACAAGGGGAAAATAGATTTAAATTAAAGGAGAATAGGTTTAGATTGGATCTTAGGAAGAAGTTCTTCAGTATGAGGGTGGCAAGACTTTGGAATAAATTGCCCAGGGAAGTTGTGGATGGCCCCTCCCTGGAGATATTCAAGGCCAGGTTGGACAAGGCCTTGAGTAACCTGGTCTAGTTGAGAGGTGTCCCTGCCCATGTCAAGGAGGTTGAATTAGATGATCTCTGAGATCCCTTCCAATCTAAGCCATTCTATGATTCTGTGATTGTGAAAGCCGCAGGTCTTTCACCTTTCTCAGCTCCACCACAAGGAATGGGGCTAGGAAGGCTAGAGAGAGTCCTGCTGCTGGAGCTTTTGGATTTCCACAGGCTTCACTCTTTTAATGCAAATTTGCATTTTTAAAAAGTGTTCTCTCAGGGAGTTAGAAGCAATTACATTAAGAGGATTGGACTATTAGGAGATAAACATTGAATTAGTCTTCCATTAATTGAAGAAGGAGAAAACAATTGGTACGTTCCAGGAATTCCATTCCACGATTGGTGGCATGTCACTTTTCGTATCAGCTGGAACATTTACCTCAGGACATGTGACTTTATCTATAACCATTGGTACGTTCAAACACCCCCGTGTTCTGAATGAAGAATCCTGAATACTTTGATCTCTTGCTTGCACATAGGAAATACACTGTAAAATGATTAGATGTTCTGCAGACATAAAAGACTGATTACCTTGTTTCCTTTATGCCAATTTACTGAAGCTTGAAATGAAATGGTAGCTGTCATAACAAGGAAATCCATTTCTGTTTAATAAATAGAATAAAAGTAGCAGCTGCTGTGCAATTAGAAGAACACTATAGTTTATATAATTTAGCATAATGAAAACCACATTGTTTTGCACCACAAATATCATAATTAATATCAGAACTCAGATTATTCTCTTTATTTGCACCTGGTTGATTTACTCTCCCTGTATCTCAACCCTTGCCATACAACAGCCTTCCAGGGGCACTTTGTGGCATTATATCATTTTACTGTGATCTTAGCAGGTGCATTTTTTATTTAGAGGCTTAGTTCCTGCTTGCTGTGCCAGTCAAATGAGAGGACAGTTCCTCCCTGGAGCTGCGGAAAAACAATGTGTGGGATAATCCTGCTTTCTGTTAAGTCAATGCCATGCTGGCTATAGGAGTAGCTTAACAGAAAGATGAAGTTGTATGAATTCGGAAACTGTGAACTGAGGGTTTAATTTCATTGTCACAGAATATCACAGGAGAGGCCGACGTGCCTGTGGTGTGTGTGTACATCAACGCTGATGGTAGTGACAATGTGGGAGACGACAAGGCAGCCCCAAAGGCTGCCCAAGGGGTTTCTGTCCTTGTGTGGGGTCCTTGGGGAAGACCAAAGGATCAAATCTCACCTGCAGGGAGTTGGTACAGATACGTTGCATTCACATACAGGACGGAGTTTGCCCAGCAAAGCCCACATGCTCCAGCCATCTGAATGTATTAAAAGGTTGTTAAAAAATAAGGTGCTCTTCCACTAGCACAGTGATCATCTCTTGCCCAGCCAACTGACAGAAGCTCAGTTTTGGCACTATTCTCACTAAACAGAAAATTTTTGGGCAGTTCCCAAAGCCCGTCTCCTGGTTGTAGCTCTGGAAGGAGGAAAATGAAACTCCATTCCTCTCTCCTTTAACAAAGCCTCTAGCTTTCCTTGGAAAACATTTTCAGTGGATGGAGTCAGATGTTGTCCGATTCCTCTTAAGTTCCATGGAAAGCTATCATATTCAGTACTTGAGGATTCAACCTCTAACAAATATTTACTGCATCTTATTTACTGTGAGTAATTTCTTTGTTGATCGTAGCAGTCTTAAAGAATTGTAAAATTTATGTGAGCCACTGATGGATGACAAGCTGATCTTGGTTTTCTAAGACATTCCTTATGTTTATTGCTGGATGCGAAAATGAGGACTGTAACGTTTCTATATGGCATCACTTGTTTACTGCATGTTATGCTTATTCTGATGTCAGTAGTTTTAAGAAGGTATTGGTATGTGCTGAGAACAAATATGCAAAACCTTATGATTTCTTTGGTTCATCAAGGAATATAAATTCATGCGCAATTTCAAATGTATAGGCTCTTCTGTGACTTCCATTCACATCATATTCTTAATATTCAGCATATGCTTAATCCTTTGGGAATCCTTTAGCAGTTTCAGCTGGTTAGAGATGGTATCTGTAATCAAACTTTTCTTAACCCTGGGACTTGCAAAAATTGAAGGATGTGTGTGTGGTCAGAGGCAAAGCGTCCAGTGTTTAATCAAGCCCCGAGTAACTTAATGCTTCTGATCTCTGGTGCAGAAGACGCAGCTTGTCATAAAAAGAAGCCAGAGCTAATACCTAGGACATACAGTAATCACTGCTTTATTCTAATGCATTTTTATTCATTATTTTAGATGCCTTTTTTAAACAACAGGATATGAAGGATTTACTACCATTTCACATGGGAGGGATGGAAAGAGGAAGAGGTTATTGCTGGCCAGAGAGGTCACAGATTCACTTGTGGGCAGGCGATGAACCACAGGGACCTTCTTGGGATTGTGCCAACGGCTGTGAGAATTACAGTTATTCACTGAAGTTTTCCTTCTCAGGCAGCCCCGGTTTGTAGCCCGAGGAATAAGGATTTGCTGTGATCCAGACACCAGCAAAGAAGAACCCTACTTTGTCCAGCACAGCACGACATCTGCAGCGCTTCAGCTGCGTCTACTAGCCTGCTCGGTGGCAGAAAAGGGATGGCTCCCCATAGCTCTGCTGTGCGAGCTCTGAAAAAAAATCACTTATTTAAAACGTGTGAAAACTGTGGTTCACTGTTGCTCTGAGCAGATGGCTGTGTTTCTGAGCTGCTGAGTTTGTGGAGGAGGTGGTGGTAGGAAACCAAACCGTTAAATGCTGCTGCTGCTGCAGGAAACTGCTGAGTCAAGACTGGGGCAATCACGTGAAATATCAAAAAAAAGAAACCCTGGTGGGGAGGAGGAGGGATCAGAGAGCGGGTCGAAGGAGGCGGAGGCAAAACTTCCAGCAGGCGGAGGCAAAACTTCCTGCAAAGGCTCCGAAAGCTCGTGTCGTGCCACAGCTGGGAAAAACATGTTCCCAGCTTAGCAGGAAGAAGCGGAGGCACAGGCGGCCGTGTTCCGTCCCAAGCCTGTTCCACAAACCCAACCCGCACGCCTGCCACTCGCGTTAATCACACCCTGGCAGCCTGTGACGGTGACAGCAAGGCAGGAGCGGGGCTTTGACGTGGTGCTGCCTCCTTCGCTGTCCCACGGGGGTCATCCTCGATGCTGTGAGGTGCAGGGTGACACGGTGCCATCGGTGTTGGGGCACCCAGTTGTGCTCAGAAGCATCTCCAGCTGCTGCTGGATGCAACGGGCACGGGAGCACGCGGAGTTTTATGCTTTCTGTGAGTCACACCGAGCTACTTCTAGATGTCGACAGAAAAACTTGTTTGACTGACAACACAACATATTCTTTGGACTTTTGACAACAAAGTAGAAAAATGTTCATTCTCTCCCTGTTGTGTTTTTAATCGACACGTATTACTAACTTGCTGGATACATCTATCAGCTTCAGAGCAGAAATTACTTTGTGAAAATGTCTGGCTCTGCACACAAGGCACCTCCCACTTCCAACTCTTATGAAACATGTATTGACTGTAACTTTTTTTGAGAGATTTCAGCAGGAGAGGAAGTTATAGCTAAAACACAAGGTTAGACGGGAAACCATGTATTACACAGTCATTTTCGTATCTGCATGTTTTAACTGCAGGACTTCAGTGCTACTGGCTCCCTTGTGACCTAGAATAACATATCCTTTTTACAAAGAGCACATCAGGGCAGATAACATATAAAACCATGATCTATCTATCTATAAATATATAAAATTAGCCTACAGTTTCCAGCTCTGACAAGAGGTAGGCAACCATGTCTGGCAAACCTTGAGCTAATGCCTTTTCACTGCGCTGACCTGAACAACACCACCCTGCTGGGGAACAAACTTTCTCCAGTTTGAGGGCGTGTGTCTGCTTTGTGCTTTTGGAGCTAGGACTTGAAGCAGCTGCCACAGGAGTAAAAGGGAAGAAACTGAAGGGATATGCAGATGGTGCCAGTTCTGCAAGCGGCAGAATTCCAGCCTTTTGCTTGCAGAACCAGTTCTCGGGAGGAGCGAGCTCGACCTACTCCCTGGCCACAGCCTCCAAGCAAGCTTTACCTGCGTGATGACAAGGTTCCAGCTCACCTCTGCAGAGGCTGTATTTCATAATCTTTGTTCCTATCTCATGCCTGAATGCTGTACCGCCTCCCCAGCACGCAGCACCTGGTCTGCCCTGTGTCTTGCCCAGCACCTAGTGAAAATTAGTAGAGCAGCCTTGCTTTGAGCCTCTGACCAGCACAGTTGAAAGATTTTCTTGATGTAGTTAAGGGACTGCTTTTGGAAAAGGTATTTGTTTTTGACCACAGTAAAAAAATGTTCTCAGATACACTTCAAGCTTCAGAGATTGCACAAGGGTAAAGCAGACTGCGCGTTGTGAAAATTTCATGAAGGTCTGTATGGAAAAGCAAAAAAGCTACATAATGAATGAACATCTTGCTAATAATCCAGCATTGGTATTTTGTGTGGTATCAAAATGACTTACCACTCCAAATGGTAAAAAGAAATAAATTCTTTATAATCTTGGATGCAATTTCCTTGCATACTACCTGCCCTCTATTTGTAGCGTCACAGTGACTCAGCTTTGCAACCCTTGAGCCCTGCGCGGGCTTGGGCATTACCAAAGTCCGATGCCTGACCCTCTGCACATTAATTGCATAAAGCATCTAAATGTTGATTCTACTGGAGAAGCAGTTACTGCAACTTCCTTATTACTGAAAATAGTGTTAGATGGAACCGAACCTCTAGGCTTCAATTTTTTGAAGACGCAAAATTTCATAGCAAAACCAAGTTAAGATTACTTAGGGATTTTCACATAGGAGTACCTACTGACACCCTTATTTTCCTCCAGTTGTAACATACAGGTGTTTCAACGTGACAAAGAACTGACTATTTTACGGAGTACACTAAAGAACTACCATCAATGTTACAGAAGAAATTTGATTAATTGTATTCCCCTCTCTGAATAGGCCTGTTCAGCATTAGTGGCTTAGCATTTGCAGCTGAAGTAGCTGAAGCCTTAGGCCGCAGGAACTGACCAAGCGTAAAATTTCGATAGAACTAACAAAGAAGTGGCTGAATTCAGCCGATACGAGCAGAATGAAGATAAGGACCCAGGGAAACAATTCCAAGAAAATGAAGTAACTTCAGAATATGACGAGCTCAGTGACAGCAAACACTAGTAACAAATCAAGAGACCACTGACCAGAATTGAGTGACAGGACTTGGTGATCGAATGGGTGGAATGGGTACAATGGAGAGGCGTGAATTGGGGTAGGGGTCCTTCTCCAGAGGCAGCCAGCTCAAGCTGTAAATGGATAACTAATAAAACTGGAAACCTTCCCTCAGACTTGGCATTCTCAGCAGGATCCTAGGGTCAGATTCTGTTACAGTGGCCAGCATGCATAAATCTGTAAGAATCAGTAAGATTTTAGTATTTGCTGGAGGTGAACTATCTTTCCTAAGCTTAAAAGGGACTTATTTATGGTGCTGCGATGGTCTTACTAGTTTTAGAAAATTTTCTTTCAAAGTTAGTTTTAAATGTCCTAACACTTATTTCCCATAAGCAGCAGCAAGACGAGTTATAAGAGTCATTTTAAAGATGATCTTGTATCAGGAAGCAGTTACTCAATCAGGAGAAAAACCTGCTCTATTGTAGGCTGATCAACAGCCATTGCTCCTCTTTCCAGTTAACCCTATATTTTACAACATACCCTCTGCACAAAGTCCAACATCTCTCAAGTCCTCAAGTTAGTTTTTGAACTGTTCATTTTCTAAATGCCACAGTATGTCCATAGGCCTTTGCCTCTTCAAGGGGAAAAAATATAAAAAAAAAAAGTAAATCCAAAGCTACCATCTTAAATTTGATTTGGCACCAGTTTCAAAATCACGAGAAAGTACAGTAATGTATATTGCATTTCATACAGTAACAGAAATTAGAAGTATTTACTACTCTCTGGTATTTTTCTCAGAGTAGAAAAAACCACATCAATCTCCAAATATCTATCTGCTTCTGTAGGATTTTTTTTAACAACAAAATTCTGTAGGATTGTGGAGAAGATAACAAGAAAGAAATAAATTCATCTCATGCATTTAGATGCCACCAAGCTGTAACAAAGAAAACAAGCAGCTGAGGGCTATCGGTGGAAGACACCTGCCGCTCCTCCTGAAACCACCGGGCACCAGGAACCCTCGGCAATTGCGGCAGAGCTGGGCAAGGCCAACCTCCCTGCAGGCGTGTGGAGGATGGGCACATGCTTTGTTACAACTCTCTGTGTTTCCAAACCAGCCCTCCTGAGCTCCCAAAGTAAAACCCTCTGCCTCCCCTCTCCACTAAGTCCTCAGAGCGCCTGCACTGCGAGAGGCCAGGGGCTGAAGAAATCCGAGAAATTCTGCTCAGATTTAGTCCAGCGTTTTCAAATGGCTGAAGAAAAGTGAAATGGCCCATCTGGCCATCATCAATAACAGAAGCAAGTTCCCTGTCCATCCCTGTCTTTTATACTTCAATAACGGCACCAGAGCCATTAAAAAAAATTACTCGACTGTACTGAAAGTCAAGGAATAATTGTCAGCTGGGCAGTAGCCTCACCCACTAGCGATGAGCCACCACCTCGGGTATTCTTGTACCATTTCTGGCACTTCTAGACATTCTAGCCCCAATTCAGAGTTTGCAAGGATGCTTATTTCCTTCCCCTCCAATAACCTTGTAATAAGACAGTAAAAAAAAAAAATTAAAAAAAATTCAGGAATGGAAGCCACTTAGAAAACTCAAGGGATTTTAATGACTGAAGAAGGAACTACTTATTACTATATTTAAGTAGCAAACAAGTATTTTGCTATCAAAACACAAGCTGAAGAATTTAAAGAAGCCACAAACATCAGTAATCCCAACATACAGAACTTTGAGTAAGAAGGCATTTTACACACAAGGGTTTATCAACACAAAACTGTTTAATATTTATTAAATGACACAAAATACCTAGATAACAGACTCACTCTCTGAAAGGACATGTATTTACATTATTTACCAACTTAAGAAAGACTCTCTGTACCCATATCAGACTTATGAAACATAAAAAAGGTTTTGCTGCTTTTTGCATCGAAGGATGCAATGGTGATACATGCCCTGTTTGCAAGTCTGCATAAACTATAACTTTTTGATGCAGTGAAAAAGCACAATTTTCATATTCTGGTAGCTGAGGGAAGAGGCTTCTGAAAAGTAACAGGGTTAGTTTTTTTTTTTTCCCCCCACTCCAGACATACTCTGAAGAACTGTTATACAAAAAGTATATTACATTTTTGAATGCTGCTGTACTCTTACAATTTTAGTGTAACATTTCAAAGAAAATATTCTTCCTACTACATGAAATCACTAAAAAAGTGGTATTTGAACATTTCTTTAGATGCACTTTTTTTTTTTCCTAAAGAAAGCATTAGGGCAAATGATATGTCTAGGAAAAAATGAAAGGCTGACAAGAAAAAAAAAAAAGCGGAGACCAAAATATGAAGAAGAGCTAAAGCAACTGAATTTGCTAGGGTTTGTTTTTGTTTATTAACTATTTACTTTGGCACCTTTGTGTAAACTATAGAACAAAACGACATTTACGACACATTTGCAATTACAGCATTTAAACAAAATGGTCACTTTTTAAACCAGCCAAGACAAAAAAATAGTCCATTTATGGGTATAAAGATTAAAAAACCTAAAATATATATTTCTAAGAATAAACTGCAATTTCTTATGAACAAGGTGCTATAAACTGCATGCAAGAGTCAAGATTAAAAATGTGTGGCCAACAGACAAGCTGTGTTATAGCCAGATGAGCTGTGGTCCAAGCCCACTTTAATTTTTTTCCTTACAGAGATATATATGGCTCAATAGGCAGGCACATGATCCCAGCAAGAAGTTGCAGAGTTGTAACGGCTGGACAATAAATCTTGGCTGCAGCTTTGTCATTAACCAGGAATGAGCGAGACCTTAGCAGAAGAGATGAACAAGTTCTTGGGGAAAACCCATGAAGATACAAGGAGAGAGAAGCTTCTCCCCTCCACTCTCTCACCCCGTCTCTTGGCCTAGCCAGGGTTCTCAAAGTCCGTTCTTTGGGTTGCTTTAACTCAGGGTCTGCCTCAGATCGTGGAAGTGTGATGAGATTTGAAAACATTTTCTACAGAATATTTTCTGCATTTAAGATACTGAAATGGATGGGCTAAAAATCAAATAAACTTTCAGACCTTTCCAGTTAGTTTGACTGAATGCAACACACTTGTCTTAATGAGGGAGGATTTTACCAGAATAGGCATTTGAAACATGTAGTGGTGTTAGATTTATATGCTACAACAGACTGAATGGAACCAGTTCAATACTTATATTCATCATTTCCTGTCTCCTGAAGAGTTAAGTTTTATGCTCCTTCTCTAAGACACCTCTTTAAGGAACCTTTTATTGGCTAAAGATACAAAACACATACAAGAAAAAGGAACACTGAATGCAAAACACAGGTAGTTTTTTTTGTGGGGATGTTCTTTCCCCCTCAGTGGATCTCTATGTGAACTAATACTTAAAAAATTTGCAGGAGCAGTCTCCAAGTTTCTTACCAGATAATTCTACTGCTTGTATTTTTCTTACAGAGGCAAGGGTGGTCCTGGATGTCTACCAGTGGTTATGCTGCAAGAGTGTCAAAGGACAAGGCAGATTTTCTGCAGATCACAAAGAGCTGTATGACAGTTAGTAGAGGGTGTCAGCAAATAATTTAGTAGGAGAAAAAACCATCTGCTTCATCTGTCAGCTGAGGACTGCATATAAAAGAGCTTGAGAGAAAACACAGCTGGAGAAAATATAGAACTGAACAGCAGATCAAAAAAGCAGTAAGAACGGGATGTGTCAGATACAAGATACACGCACACTCTTCCTCTCTCGCTCGTGCACTCCCCTGAATGTGGGATCACAGTGATAAAAGTTATAGATCATAGAGACCGAAGTCACACTGCCATTAAACAAAAGTAACATCTTGCTTTCAAGAAGTATCTGGCATTTTCCAGGACTATCAGTGCCTGAAAGAGGATGAGGTTTTTCATTGTGCTCTGCAACACAGCTGATCATAGGTCTAAAGCCTGGCTGGGTAAGGAAGAACTATTACGTGGAGGAGTTACCTTTTCTGCTGACACTTTTTTTTCTCCATATATTCCTGGCACATGCTGCTATAGCAATAAAAAAAGAAAAAAAGTGTTTTGTTGAAACAAAGCTCTACATTCAAGTGACTTATTCTCCCACGTCTTATGCAAAGACTGCTCTCTGGTCATCTAAGAAAATATATTTTAGATGCCTTGGAGCAATACTTAACTTGCTATACGAGAGGTAGGCTTCTGGGTTCTAGGAGGCCTGCCACATCTAGGGCTGAGTTCTTAAAGCTTTAAGTTAAAGCAATCCAAAGCAGGGCAACCTTAGAAGAGCTGCCCTGTCTAAACCTTGAGGTTAGTTCAAGTTTAGAAGGTTGCAAAGCAAAATAAGTATTAAAATCCATCTGTAATTTTTGTTCTTACAGCTTCACCACAAGAACGCTGTGGCTTTTCATAGGTATCTGTAAATAGATTCTCTTTTCTAGAGTATTGCTGCCAAGAGGTGAAGGCCTCCTACCCATGACTAGTAAAAACTGTCACTTTTTCCAGTATGGCTGTTTTATGCTTAAAACTCCCAAAGGTGAACACTAAGTCTTATAGGCAAGCCATATAAATCTAATCTGATCTTCTTTTGTTGTAGCAGTTAATTAAGAATTGTGTTTGTATATACAGTACATATGCCCACACTGCAAGCTTTATACATTATTTTATATTGGTACCATTTTGTCTTACATGCGACCACAAATATTTTCCATTAGATCAGCAATAAGTACAGCTTGGCTTATTCTCTCATTTTCCCTCCCTCAAGGGAAAAATCCAAGTGTGGGCATCAACCAAACCAATGGTATGTTACTAACTGAAATGCATTCTGTACAGTAAATTAAGAGTTTGCATGCAGTTTAAGCATTTTAAAGGCTATTTTCTTATATTAATTAACCTTCTGTTTCCATTTAAAGGTGTGAAAGACATCTGTCATTTATCAAGGGACTCCTCTCGTCAGACCCAGAGACAAATGGAATCACAAAGACCAGGTACTCTCTTTCAGCTTTCCGCACATCTTACTAAATAACATGCAAAGAGTTCAACAGCATTCTTCTTAAAATGTAAATAGTACTCTTTAAACGGGCATGTTAACCACTGAAAGAAGTCCACTCTACTATACTTTTCCATTACACTGCTTTCATTCAATCATCGGTAGTATAAAAAGTCAATTAACGGGATCAACAGGCTAGTTTATCCACTGGCAACTGTGTATGACACCAAGTGTGCAGTAAAACAAAGGCCAACATATGTTTATGCAATATAGTTGTACTGATTCGGGTTTTCTTTATCTCTTTCCATGTAGTCCCTGTCAATTAAGGATTCTATTCTCTTCTTAAGGTCAGCAGGCTGTAAAATAAAGTAGATGTCAGCATTATTAGTTTGCAGTCAGCGTTTCTCAGTTCTTTCTTTCTACTTAACCCAGATCTCCACACTGTTTACGATGACTGAGGAAACACAAAAGTAATTTAAAAAAAAAAATCCCTCAAAGCATCAAAGCTTCTGAAGTCTGCAATATATGATGGATTGAAGAGAAAGTTACTTCAGTCAGCTTGTCACCTGCAGTACAGCATAGACTTTCTACGGCAGAGAAAAGGTATTTGCTGCTCTTTAATCCGAACCCTACTTTAAGGAACTGCAATCCATGCATTATGCACCAAAGTGTTTCTATTTCCGAGTTTAAGATGTGCAAGTTTCACTTTATCTTGACACAACTGAGTTCTTCAACAGTTTAGGTGCTGTAGGATTTTGTTGGGTGAAGGATTTATAAAAATGCTTCGTGATAAAGAGTGAGGAAAATAATCTGTTATAACCCTACAAAGCCCAACTGCAGTTTATGCAATACTTGCAGACCTGCAGGAACTTCATGTGGTAGCTAAACAGAATGAGATCACCTTTTATTTTACATTTCTGTTGTATATTTGAACTCAAACAGATGTGCTGCTATTTGAAAACCTATTTGCATTTGTACACAATAAGCAAGCTATTTGTTTTATATTGCAACTGTAGGCTTCTTTAGCTTTGAGAAATTCACCAATGTGTAACTTTCACTCCATGTATATGTGTGCATGTGTATAAACTTGTAGGGGAATTTCTTGTGGAGCAGAGGCGCAGTATCCCTTTAAAGGTTTGGACAACCCAGCTTAGGCCTAAATAAAGACTGTCCTTGAAGCTGCCTTGGGGCACGGAGAGGAGGAGGTGTAGCTGTTTTGTGAGAGCTCTTCGAGGTGTTTGGCTGGAGGTGCTGGCCCCGGGGGGAGGAGGGGAGGCGAGAGCCGCCTGCATAGTGGAATGGCACTACCCAATAAAACGCTGGCGCGTGTAAACCTGTAACTGACCAACTCTGTTAAGGGGCAGGCATGGGGACACTGCTCGACTGTATGTATTGAGCTGTCTGGAGCAATAAAGGGAGGACGACTTGTAGCCATATTGGTGGGATGGTCGTTACGTGGCCGGCTCTCCGAAGGTACCCTCTTCATCAACTAATATAATCTGTCTGGAAAAGCCACTGTTCAGAATGTATTACGATCGATCAACCAAATTAAGAATCAAAACCAGTTCTGCATTACATATCTGAATAATTTTCCCCTTGTCCTCAAGAATGTATTGCCAGAACACTTAAGTGCAAGAACAAGGACAGCTACCTTTACAGTTAGGTACTGCTAACAGACCCTGGTTCTGAAAGCCTTTGGTAATAGGTTTTATTAACTTACTAAAAAATTCTGAGGTAATATTCAGATAAGTGAATGCAACTGGCACTTTAAAATTCTGGAAACTGAGTATTTGTCCTTCCTAATAATAAAAAGATGAATGTTTCAAACAGAAGCACTGTTTAACTGAGAAGAGGCCAGGGAATATACGAAGAAGTAATAAAGTTTTAGAACAAGAAAATTCAGTACTATACCTTTACTGGGAATTTAAGCTGGTTGTAGACCTCTGACACAAGCAGGTTATGACTCAGTGTCTTGCGCATCTTCATGATTCGTACAATTGCAGCGTCAATCTGGTATTGTCGGTCCTGGAATACTCTCTCTGTAGTGCTTGCCTGTTCCTCTACCTGAAGGTTCCATTTAGAAAAGTTTTAAAGAAAACATTAGAACTGTCAAAACAATTCTCCTTTGTATCTCTAAGACAATTCTCGTTCTAAGACGGCAAAACATCTGTTGTCAAATACCTGACATAAATCCTTTACAACTTTGAAGACAGATTGTCTATTAAAAACTCCACTTGTACAAGGAATTAAAATCTTGGCATAGATTTTGCATCGTATGGCTGCCCAGGAAAATTCACTGTGAACTTGCTTCTGTGCTCACAAACATTTAGTAAAGCTCCAGGGAATGATCAAGGGTGAAAAGAACATTCACTAAGTGGAACTTCTCTTAAACAATCTTATTGAGAGACATCTAGCATTAATGGTCTAAGTAGCATGGAAGCACACATTTAATCAGCATTTTTAGATATGTGCCATCATCCGAATTATTTGTCTAACTTTTACAAAGATACCAGTATGTAAGTTACAACTGAGAGGAAAAAAAGCTTGTAAATGGTCAGGCAACAAGATACTTAACCAAAGGATCTAAACCCCAGAGGATTAAGAAGAATATACCGTTTCTTTCATCTGAATTTGGTTGATCTTTATCCTGAAGAGCTTATGTCTGAAATCATCATTACATGTGAATTTATCACCATCTTCCACATCTTTGCCTTTAGGGCTTTTAGTCAGTACTCTGGCTTTGCCGCAAGCCAGAGATTGAAGTGTCCTTCTCAGCTCTCCGTCCTCTAAAGCAGAAACAAGTTGTTTAGGTGTTTTTTAGTAAGAACACTTGGAAATAGTCAGCTGTTCTCAATACCAACCTATCCCAGTGGCTTGTTTTATCTCCTCTAAACTGAACTCCTCTCCTTCATTAAACATGAGCAGCACCAGTGTCTGGAACAAGGAGACCTGAAGTTCTTTTTTGCCCTGTCAAAAGGGAAATTAAGAGACATCACTATGCTGGGTTTGTTTGCTGCTGTTTTGTTGTTGTTGTTGTTGTTGTTTTTTGGAGGGGGAATGACTGCAAGGAACGAGTTACTCCTGTATGTCAAGTATTTTACTTTAAGGACGTGATTGTTATTTTATTCATTTGGGAATATGAAAGAATCAAAGTCACCTTGTGGTTACTATGAAATGCAGAATAAACTAGAAGTCAGAAGGCTAGACTATTATATCCCAGTGACAAAAATCACGCAAGACATGCATCAATTTACTCAAGACAAATGCCAAAGCACCGAGTGCTTAAAATTACAATCTGAAAGACCTTTAAGTCAAAGTGTAGCACAACTGTTAGTTTAAGAAACACAATATTACGAACTATAGGATCTTTGAAATAACCAAGTCTTGTTTTACTTGTTTTTACTTGTTTACTTGTTTTACTATCAATATACTTCTGAAAAATAGAACTGGGAAGCATTCCTATTCCAAGAGAAATTTTCTTAAAATGTATTTGTGCTCATGAAGAAATGCTGAAGGGGAATAACTGGAAGCCCTTTAAAAACAATTGTGTTCATGTACAATCCAACACTTCTTTATTTCAGTAGTGAAAAGCTTACTGTGAAGATGTTTAATGCTGTCAAATGAAGTAAGGTCAGCTATGGAACACCACCCAATATAAATATTAGTGCCATTCTTTATATGGAACTAAACTCACTGGGTATTTTCCCCAAGCAGTAACCAACAATTTTGTATTTCCACCAATACAGAAATCGGATGCATCTTCTCAGATCTTGATGCATGTATTTCAGAAACTACCAACTCCGAAAATGATAGCAAGGGGTCAAAAGTTAAAAATTATTGCAAAAACAGTGCTAAGTTTTCCATCACAGCACAAAAAAGCTTCCCAATATATCCCTAAAGTACAGCCCAGACTTGGAATCAGCAAACCAACAGGAGTAAGAGAAACAACACACTCACCTCTTTAAATTCTGCTTTCAGTACACAATGTCCTAGCGTTGACTGCCACTGAAGTTTCCTACCACTGTGTTTTCCTAAATAAAAAGTCTTGAAAATCTCTTGCAGTTTTACCATCTAAAGAAAGAAGAAAACCAGAACACTAAAACACAATTTCTAGTTTAGAAGCCTCCTTCCCTCCTCCAGGGTCAAATAAGCCTTAAATAAAGGCTTAAAAGGATGAAGGGAACTGCAAGAAAAGAAGAGAAACTTTATATATAAAAAAAAGACACTTCTGCACTTCTTTCTAGAGATTATATCCATATTGAAAATCAAGTTGCAGTTGGTATCGAGATGCATTCTGGTAGGCCAATACTTGTTATATAAGATGTCGATATTCATACCTCTGGGGGCAAATGGACCTCCATAGGCACGTAGGTTGGCCAATAACCCATAGTCAGAATATTCACGGTTAGTTCGATGTTGCCAGGTACATTCTGATTTTGCATATACTGCAGAAAGGAACAAAGTAAATTGAAATAAAGAAATGCTTGTTAAGCGTACTTCAGGTAGAACAGGTATTAGGAAAGCACTGAAGGCAAGTGAACTTATGATGTCTTTGCTATAAAAACCGCAAGTTACAAGAAAATCAGGATAAGAAAAAGTGTTTTTCTGAAATTCTAAAGGCACTTCCATAAAGGAAGAAAACAACAAAAGAAGCATTTTAACAGGCTGATGTGAAGTTGTACCTAATTATCTGTGAATGGAGGAAAGAATGTTAAAATTTGCTTGTAAACAAAACATTATAGAACTGCCAGAACTAATGGGCAAAAACTTACAAGCCAATCCATCAAAATATAGTGGTATTGAAAATGTTTTATAAGTTTACAATTCTTCTTTTACTACTGAGAGTGGTTTTTTTTTTTTGTTTGGGTTGTTTGTTTTTTTTAAAGCTGCTGCTTTCAGGTTTTTTGCTTTGTTGTTCAGGAAAACCATTAATAAATTCAGTAAAGTTTTCAAAAGCACAGAAAGCACAGAATTAAGAAATACATTTTCAGTGGAGACGGTTTTCCCAGTTGGGTTTTTGTCCACTCCTTTTGAAAGCAATCACCTACAAAGTCCTTTTCTCTGTAGTAAAAGAACAGACAACTGGAATAATTCACAAGTTTAACTCAATTACAGTGAAAATATTTGCAACTGGAGACATCCTGCACCCTCTGTTAGGCTTTCTGAGAAGAACTCATTCAAAAAGCCTGTAAACAAAGGCACTATAGCAGGCTTTCCCGTAGTACCTGTTTAAATTGTATCATTATGTCTTTTGAAAGCTCCATATCTTTAAACATTCCTTCAAGTTTGCTGGTGAAAGCAGCTCCACATTCTATAAAAGAAAAAACGTAAGTCTTAAAAATTAATCTTGTTTATTTTCAACACCACAGAGCAGTTACTCTACATACCAGAATGTACTCTGAAGCAAGATGACCTATTTCAGCATATGACCTATTTCAGCATAAGACCTGGATTCTAATTAAGATACAGAATAAGGTTATAAACAAGAAGGGGAAAGAATGTTTTAATGTGGCAGTTATTTTGCAAACTGATTGTTCTCCCATCTGGACATGACTGTTCATCCTAGGACTCCACAGGTAACCTGTCACTTGGATGATAACTCTAATCCCTAGCAGCTGCCTGTCAAAATGTCTCTTGATGATATAACAAGATGTAATTCTAAAAATCTCACTCTTCCCAACCAAAGACCCTATCCTATGAAATAATGAAGGCCAAACTAAAAGACTGCTAGCTGGCAGCTTCGTGTTTCAGACCTTATATGGAGTGAATAACAACTGGAAGTCACCCACACACCGTGCACTTTAAGCTCTTGTTTTTTAGCTGTTGCTGTTATACTTACAAAACTGAAAGCAAATGTGTCTCCTCAAAACTCACCAGTCATTGAAGACTTGCACACAAGGTTTTTGACCTCACATAATTCCCCTTTACATGAGGGCAAAAACCCAGCACTTCTGGGAAGGCTGGTTAAAATGACTATTTTAAAAAGAAAGTAAGCTGACAGATGGATAGATAGATATTTACCATGTTTGAGTTTGGAAAGCATAGATTTTTCAGCATCTACTGATGCACTCTTCCCAACTAATAGTCTCTTTGCTAGATCTTTTTTATAAAAGGCCTCAAAGACATCTTTTCCTGCAAGAGAGAAGATTTGACAGTGATCACAAATCATTCAGAGAATCAGAGTCATTAAGGTTGGAAAAGATTTCTAAGATCATCAAGACCAACTGTCAACCCACCACCACCATGATCCCTAAACCATGTCCCAAAGTGCTACATCTACATATTTTTTGAATGCCTCCAGGGATGGGCACTCCACCACTTCCCTGGGCAGCCTGTTCCAATGCTTCACCACTCTTTCTGTAAAGGATTTTTCCTAATATCCAATCGAAACACCCCCCAGCACAACTTGAATCCATTTCCTCTCGTCCTACCACTGGTTACTTGGGAGAATAGACCAACATCCACATAACTACAAATTCTGCTCAGATAGTTGTAGAGCAATAAAGTCTCCTATCAGCCTCCTCTTTTCCAGACCAAACAATCCCAGTTCCCTCAGCTGCTCTTCATAAGGCATGCTCTCCAGACCCTTCACCAGCTTCGCTGTCCTTCCCTGGACCCACTTGAGCACCTCCATGTCTGTCTCGTACTGCAGCGCCCAAAACTGAACACAGCACTCAAGCTGTGTCCTCACCAGTGCTGAGTGCAGGGGCACGATCACTTCCCTGCTCCTGCTGGACACTCTACTTTTGACACAGGCCAGGACGTTGTTGGCCTTCTTGGCCACCTGGGCATAGCGCTGGCACATACCCAGCCAGCTGTCCACCAGCACCCCCAGGGCCTTTTCCACGAGGTAGCTCTCCAGCCACTCCTCCCCAAGCCTGTAGCGCTGCCAGGGGTTGTTGTGACCCAAGTGTAGGATCCTGCACTTGGCCTTGTTATACCCAGTACAGCTGGCCTCAGCCCATCGATTGCCTGTTTTAAACAAACATCACCTACAAGAGACCCAATTCAATGCTCAGTAAAGGTAACAAGGGTCTTCACATTAGGATTTCCACAGATTTTGAGTCAGATCACGTTACCGACATTTTAACACGCAAGCTAGTTAAACAGCACTACACCAGCAAACTGCATCTACACAGAATCAACATTTTAAAATGCAGATAGACTGCAAAAATTACTTCAAAGTACCTTTATGTTACTGATTAACTGTATTCCCACAAAAAAAAAACCAAACTCACAACAATACTTACCATATATGAATCTAAATATGATCATAATTTTATCCAGCATTTTTTCAAGTTCTTCATCAGTAGCTTCTTTGTTGCCTGCACGAAGCTTTGAATCTACATATTTAGCTAAAAACGTGTTGAGGAATAAAAAGTTTAGCATACGCCTACTATCACAATGAAACAATAATTCCATTTAAAAAAAATAGTGAAATCTTTTGGAAATGTAAGGGATCCTGTAATCACCCTCAAATCAGTTTCATCACAGCTAGCTTGATACATTTTGTAGAGGTTATAAAGTTATAAAAACATTATAGCCTATTTTTTTTCAGATAAGCAATTATTGCATCTTAACTTTATTAGCATAGATAATGTTTAAAAAAATATTTTTTTTATGTAAAAAAACCTGGTCCATATTATAATCTCAGAGTAAAAAGTCACTATTGCTATGGCTTGACATAACTCGAATAGAAGGAAAAAGATCAGACAAAAAAATATGTAAACCAGTTATTTAAATGTGTCAACTATACCGCTGAATTTCTCCAGCAGATTGCTGTTTGTTTTAATTTCAAATGGTTTGGTAAGCCCATTACAGTTAGTGAATTAATTTCAAAAAAAGGAGGGCAGGAAGCATTACTGCACAAGCCTAACAGCACAACAGATTGCAAAGCAGGTATTAGGCACTGTGTGGGGAAACGATTAAGGTTTTCAAAAGTGCAGAGGGCCAGGCTTGTAATGCACAAATTTGTAAACAGTGTTCTTTGCAAACTACAGAAGCTCTGTCGCTGTAACACGAGAGGTACACTGCATCCTCACCTCTCTCCACTTTTATTTATTAAGCCACATATCTGATAATACAGAGCCCCTAACAGCTCTGTGCACATGTGCTGGGGACACAGTTACGTAAGCTTCTGAAAAAGTCTAATTATTAGCAGTATTCTCACATCTGGACACCAACCACCTGCTGCAACGCCTAAGTTCTAACGTTCTTCACTTTTCTATGGCCTAGCCAGTGAACAGCTTCTTTTTGACATTTAATGCTGTTCTACCAAATAAGTCGCTGGTACAAGGCGGCACAGCAGATCCCCAGTTTGACAATGCGTTGTGCATAATATCTTTTAACTCGCAATTCCACCATATCCCATCTGTAATCCGCATCAGCAACTCCCTCTTGTTCCCCTCCCAAATTCTCACACGGGAAGAAACTGAAGAGAAATACCTATGAGTTCAGCTGGCTTATTTGGTCTTTTGTTAATGAATGTTTCAAAGGCTTCTTTCATGGCATTTACAAACTTCTCATTCTTGAGAAAGCAAACATCAATAATATGGTCAACTTTGTCTTTGAAATCAAGTAGCTCTTGGACCATGGTTTTGTCTTTTTCTGGATTAATTACTATGGTGCTACCAAATGCCTGCAAAATAAAACATATCTCTCAGTTAGCCTGAATAATAAATTTAAATGACGAGACTCCTAAAAGCCTAAGTTATCTTTGGAATGTCCTGTTTCTGGTACTCATATTAGCTCCACTAACGCAACAGAAGTAATAGCATTATGAAACATTTGCTACATAATCATTCCTAGGCCTTGCATGTCAATTCAAACCCAGTCTTTGAGTATGTGAACAGATTCAGAACTTCTGTCTGAAAAAATAAACTAAAGTATGACAAAATTAACACACCTTTTTTATCTGTATCTGGGTGTTTTACTCAGGTAAAGCATCCACTAAACTCTGTTTTATTTAACAGTACTTCTATACCATTACAAAGCCTTCCTTCACAACAACCATACCTTCTGTGACAACATTTTTACTGAGTAATAAGATGAAACATCTCAAGTCATATTCAAGTGCTTTTTGAACTTCAATCAGTTGGTAAATTAAGCGACCACTCTTTCTGTCAAATCGTAGCAGGGAGAACACAAACGTTCTGCCATTAACAAAATGTCTATTGGAGAAATATACTTGTGCCCCACAACTAGCTATAAGCAAGACAAAACCTCCACATTTAGAGTTCAGTAATTCAACTGAACTTCCCTACAGCCAGAACAGTTACTGTACTTTTCCTAGTACAGCCCCAAAAGCTGCCTGTTAAAGATATGTTTACAGACAAGTAGTCTTTAGTTTAGAAAAATGTAATAGTTCATAGAGATGACTTAAGTATCTGTGTATAAACCCCACTCATACAACAGTGGCATCTGTTCCAGAGTTCTAGGAACAGTACCTTTATGTACTCAATCCAGTGTTGCAAGAGAACCTGTACTCCACCTCTCACACGACTGAACAACTGATACAGAAGAGACAGGTCTTGAATTCGGTTTTCATCAAGAAGGTGGTTTAAACCTGGCAAATAAAAGAATTTAAATAGAAATTAAAACCAGAGTAATCCAAAGAAAACACAGCATATTATGACAGTAAGGGGCTTCTTCAAAGCTATTGTTTTTTAATCAAGCAATTAGCCGTGGTTTGGCCTGTTTGTTTTAAGCTACCAAATTTAACAGTGAAACACAGAATGGCCACCTGAAACGGCTCAAACCTTAAAAACCTTGTTATGGCACTGGATATCTTAGGTTACCTGTACTTTACATAGCATTTATCGAAACACCTGTGATTACTTCTGCTTTACTATTCCCTGAAGATTTGAAAAGTTTATGTTCTACTGATCTGCAGGAAAGGTTCATTGGCAGAGCTGTGAGTCTCAATTCCAGCTGGAAAATAAATTTTACAGATGTTTGAAGGGAAGCAGCTTCAAGAAATATCTTCACCTTTCACTTTTTCACTTCTTGGCAGAGAAGGTCCAATGTTCCACAGCAAGGTTGTAAGAAAGCAGATGGGTAAGTGTTGCAAACCCAATACTCCTCTCGATAAAGAGTCTGTTACAGACATGCAGTCTGTACCCGTTTCATCCAGAATCTCTCTAGTAAGGATGTGATAATTTTCTTTTACGATTTAAGTCCTAACTGGAGACTACTGCAGAACTAAGGTAATGTATTTTATGGCTTAAATTGTACTATATTTTTATACAAGCTGCTTTTTGTGAGTGGTAATCAATCACAGCTTCTCCTTTCTGGTACAGCCATCATTTGAAGGCTATTTCTTTATCTCTGAGTCTTCAAAGTGCCATTTAACACACCAAACTTAAAGAGTCTGCTCTTCTAGTTTTCCTTTTGCTCTGTTGTGTACCTGAAGAGGGCACTGGGCCTCCTTACCTCCGACAAGGAGGATGGTACTTGCCCTCTTGCAAAGTGTTCAGTGCTATTTCACAAACTCAGTAGCAAAGGTTCCATAAAAATGAGGAGAAACTTTTTTACTGTGAGGGTGACCGAGCCCTGGCACAGGCTGCCCAGGGAGGTTGTGGAGTCTCCTTCTTTGGAGACATTCAAAACCCGCCTGGACGTGTTCCTGTGTGCTCTGCTGTAGGTGGTCCTGCTCTGGCGGGGGGGTTGGACTAGATGATCTTTGAGGTCCCTTCCAACCTCTAACATTCTGTGATTCTGTGAAAGGGCATTAAAGAATGATGTCGCTTGTGTCCTCCCCCAGCACCTGAGCACTTTCTTTTTCAGCACAGGAATTTCAAGCCCCAAAGCAGGAGTCAGAAACGTTTCTATAAAGAAGAAAGATTACCTTTCTGAAGAATGGCTGTTAAATGTTCACCTAGGAGTTGCTTTTCTACAGTAGCAATTAGTGGCTTCCTATAAAAAAACATTTAGAATTACTTTTCCTTTTTCCATTATTGACAGTTTTAAATAATTTTTTTAAAAAAAGCCTTTTTTTGATATTACATTAATTACACTTGTAATTAGGAGTGCTCTAATTATCTGTGGTCAAGGACCCAAAACAATTATACACATATTTATGCTTTTCCTTCCCCAGTAAGCAATCTTTTTGTCTGTTTGCTGACTAAGGATTTAATTCACACAATAAGCCTGGTGTACACAACCTCTAGGCAGCTGGACAATGATGCCGTCAGTGAAGAAATTAGGCAAAACTCTGTCAAATAATACATCTTCTTCTGTTTTGTGGGAGGAGATTCATGTCTTGAGAAGACAAACCAAGAAGAAAAGCATAGCACACGAGTTGAGGTATTAAGACAACATAGGGAGTTGGCCACTAACAACCATGTGGAAGAAGGAAGCCACTAAACACGCTAAATGTTTTTAACAGCTAAAGCAAGAAGGAAATAAAACGTGTGACAGCAGCAACAAAACATCTTCTTCTCAAAGAGACCCTTTGTACCTGCTCTTTAAGAAGTTGTTACCACTTGCTCAAAGAGGATTTTTTATATTAGTCACCTACATTTTCTCTCAGACATGACAGCTGTGGCTTCATGTTAGGAGAACATTTCTCCTGTCCTACCAGCCATGATCTCCATTTGATTGCATTTGAGGAAAACGTGCCTCTAAGTAGAGATGACCAAAGAGCAACATTAGTCGATAATTTCCCAGGCTCCATAAGCAACATGCAAATAATTTTATGTAAATATTGAGAGCCTTTAGCTTCAGAATTCTATATCTGAAGCCCTATCTTTTTCAGGTAGGACGACAGGTGATTAATTGCATTTCCACAAGAAAGAGATGTTTGGACTGGAGGTGGCAGCCTATTTTTCTCCAATGAAACGCCCAACAACATTTATGTCAAAATAACTAGTGGCTTAGAAGAAAAGGATATTAACTGTGTGAGCCAAGACAGTGCTTCATTGGAAACAAGGCATTGTGGGAAGCGAGAAGCATTTGATGGTCAGTCAATAACTGAAACAAATCGTAGCTATTAAATGTCCCTCAACAAAAGAAGAGCCAAACAGCTGACAATACCAGGCAAAGAGAGATTGCACTTACTGTGTGCTCTGATCTAAGTAAGTGATTATCCTATCGGCTTCTTCTTCCAAGCGCTTGTTGACATGGTGAAGATATTCTGGAACCTGAAAATGCCAGAGTAGTTTTTTATGTTTTAAAAAAAGTCAAAAGGGGAGGAAGGAAAAAAAAAAAAAAAGACAAAAATCAGTTCTGGTCTGACAGCAGCAGCTCCATCAGAAGCTCCATCAGCACAGTGACTGAAGGCAACTGCATGTGAATTTCCTTTTTCAGGGTACTATGGAACTGGTCACATTGCTGCCCTGTACACTGGCTAAGGCAGAACAGTTCCTCTCCCTGACAAATGCTTTGTCATTAGGCAAAACAAACATTGTTAAACGTTCAAAATACCTCTCGTTCCTGCATAAGCCTCTGTCCCTCTGCTGCATATAGGCGGTTAGTCTCTTCCAAGAATCTATGTTCGAAAGAGTCTTGATAAATCTAGGGAAACATGACAGCAATCCAGAGTAAAGCTTACTGAGAATCCGAGCTGTTTATTGGGTTAGAGGTGAAAGAAGTTTACTCACCTGCAAGTCAGAAAGCATGCTTAGAAGGCTTCGCAGTAAACTCCTATCAATAGCCTCACCATTTCTTTCCCTCTCAATCAGCAGAAGAATGCCATCAATAGTTTTGTTCTGAACCTTCTGATCACTGATTATATGAGTTCTGAACAATTCTAGCCCCATATCCCTAAAAAGAAAATAGACTGTTCAATAAATTGCATCAGAATCAACCCCAAATACTCTATTAACAGAATTTTATTTAGATCAAATGGAGGCAAATAAAGAATGGCATTCTTCAAATTTCTCATTTCTCTGCCCCCAAATCACTCAAGACAAACAAATACATAAGCCATGACAAAGCACCGGCAGTAAGCCACAGATTTTAAAAAACAAAGCATGTATTTTTTGTCCTAAATAACCACGTAACTTTTGCAGTGTCTTTATTTTCACCTGGCTGGCAGGATGATGGAAACTGAATAAATAGCAGCTTTCACAAGAAAAGTATGTCATCCTGGGCCCCAGTGCCATGGTTAAGCTGTTGGGCAAGACTTTTTTGTCCATCGCTTTCTAATCTCAGGCAGAGCTTAGAAGAACTCAGTGACGTGAAAGACAAGGATCTCTGCTTTGGACATGCCAGTTAAAACATTTCACAGATTTGAAACTGTGGCTCTGGATACTTTTCCTAAAAGCCAGGCCCTCCACTGCCCACTCCTTCAATCTTTGGCAAAGTAATTCAAGTAGTGCTAAGGGCACCGTAGGGCACTTGCTAATTATTAAAATATTGGAGACGCCCCCTATGAGGTTGAAGCCCAAAAAAGTGCAATTAGGTAACTTCTTCCTTCAAAAATGCTTGCAGAACTTTGACTGTTATGCATGTTAAAAGCAGTAACTGAGCAACCCAAACATTGGCACTTCTGTTGTGGAACAGGCCCTTTCCTTTCAGTGTGCAACCTGGAGGCTGATACCCACGTAGCTGAAATGTGCTGTCACAGCTATTCTAGAAGAATATGGCCAAGAAATTAGTAAGTGAAATCCCCCTTTGCAGCAGGCATGTATGTGTTCACCATCTAATTTACAGGTCATTATAAAGTTTATAGTAAAAAAACAACCTGGAAAACAACAAAATATATGCAATACTTTAAATATACCCCCCAATCATTTTATTCTTTGGGCCCTTACCAAATAGATGGCAGCATTGAATTCTGAAGCACATAAGTTCGATCCAAGAACAAAAAGATACTTCTAATCATAATCTGTTACGAGAAGAAATAAAAAAGCCACAATCATTTTACTCTTGGAATTGAAGAGCGAGACAAATTATGCTCAACAACAAAAAAAAGTGCCCACTAAGAGGTTTCAGGCTTTCTTAAGTGCTTTCTTAAGACGTTCATTTGTTTAAAATATTCCGCCATTCTCAGCTGGATAAGCAGTGCAACATACAGCATCTTGCCGTATAAAATAATAGCTCCTTTTATAATAGGTATGGTATGAAAGAAGGAAGGCTTGCATAGAACCAGCAGGAGTGTGTGTGTGTGTGTCCAGGATTAGACCAATGTGTCAAAAAAACCCGCTACAGACAAGTATTTTCAGGGCTCAATTTCTAATGGACTAGATACAGCTGTATTTAATGAAGCCTTATATAAATTTAACACAACATTTCAGGAGCACAGTATGTTTGTAAAGGAACAAAGTTAAATAAAACATAGGCTGACAAGCAACAGGTTTTCTTTAAAAACATAAAAAACTTACCATTTGTCTGCAGTGATCTTGCCAACATTTGTCTATTTTCTTTAGAAAAAGGACACTATCCAATGAATCCATGAAGAAATCATTAAGAAAATTATGATTAACAGGCAGCGCTAGTAATTAAATGAACCACCATTATTAAAGACACTTGAAGGAGAGCACAATAAACTCACCTACTCTTAAAAAAAACCAGTTACCTTCTTGCAACATTTTTATTTTTAATGAGGGTCTTTGTGTTACTAATGAGAAATCAAAATGATTTGAAGAATTTTTTATTTTTATTTTAAAAAAAAGATCTAAATACTTCTGAATGTTTTATCTAATCCCCTGTCCCTGGGGAGTGGAACAAACATACATATCCCCACACCTCAAAAACCAGTAATGCACAACACATGTAAGAGCCCACCACTACAGAGATAGTGTAATTTCAGCTCATGGTAAGAGCTAACCTTAAGGGATTAATTTTATCCTTGAAATTTAACTTTTATTCAGCTCACTGCATAGTTCTGGTACTAATGAATACCACGTTAACAGGATCTCGATCAGACACAGCTCAAAACTTTTCTTTAAAGAAAACATTTTGATCCTCAGAACAACACTGTGTGCTGCTGGAGCACGAGCACTTCTCAAAAAGAAAACAAGAACTACTTGTTGGAAGACTTCTCTGTTTACCTGAGCACGGCAAATTCAGCAAACAAAAAAAAAAAGTCTGAAATGACACAGCCAATACAGCTTTTTTAAGCCTTGTTTTAAGCCTACTATGAGCTTTTATAAGATGTCAAAGCTTTTCACAAATACCCAAGAAACCTTCTCACTAACTTTTCAGATGGTTACAGGCCTATAAAGGAACTAGTAGTGTTCTCTGAGGTCCTGCAAAAAACCCAACCAACCACACAAACACAAAACTAAACTCGGAATGCACATTACCACAGCCTAGTGTCATGAATCAGTGAAAGTAACCCACCACTACGCACCACGTAAAAACATCTTGGTTTGTCAACAGCTAAAAAAAAAAAGGATATTCTCTGAATTGGTGAATTTGTGCTTTAATGTGGTCTTCACAGATCTGTCTCAGTTGTTTGTACAAGTTTGCAGAAATCTTGTAGGAGCAGAGATTTTCAACAGCCTGAAGTAAAGAGAAACAGATACCAAGAAATCTATTTATATTCTTATATGTGGTTTTACAAGGAAAAGAGGGGAGGGGGAAAAGCCAAACACCCACGGAATTCTGCTACTACTCACTTAAAAATCTACCAGATTCTTACTGTGAAATAGTTGAGCCGCATGCAAAACGCCAGAGAGAGACTGTGCACTACCCGTGGCACCGTAACAGGAACAAGAGGCAAAGGAAGGCCATGCCCTGAACAATTTATTAATTTCAGTTGGAGCACCAATACCTCACAAGGAATCGCAGGACTTGCATCTCTAAGAACAAGGATGTCAGTTTAACACGTTGCAGCAGCTTGCTGGGTTTCATACTTCAAAGCAGACACTTTTAAGGTCTTAATTTTATGAACTGCTGTGCTCTGCAAGTCACACTGATGTTAGTAGAAAAGCACTGCCAGTGTTACTTGTTTTTGCAGTCCTTTCCTTGGTTAAGCTTCCCTCATCCTGAAAAGTACACACATACACATATTTTCTTTCTGTCTGTCTGTATCCATCCACCCCTTGCCTGAATAAGTTTAGTTACAATCCTGAACAGTTTTTAGTGGAATGGCTACATTCCAGATGTTTCCAGTGACCAATCTCAGATTTACAGATCTTAATCAAGTATTAGAAGAATTGTTGCTGTGCTTCACAGCAAGAAGCAAAAAGAAGTTCAATGGGGAAATGTCTTGGACATCCATAAAGCAAACAAGCATTCTTAAGCCCATAAGCATAATTCAAACTAATTCAAAATTTATACCAAGTGCCCAGATTGCCAGTTTGGAGAGCAACTGAGCAACTTCAACTCTTTGCAGAATGGTGAAAGATACAATATGCAATTATTCTGTAAAACATCTGTAGAAGCTAGAGGGGATGCATATATGATTTTCAACTAATCACAGTATCACAGTATGCTAGGGATTGGAAGGGACCTCAAAAGATCATCTAGCCCAATCCCCCTGCCAGAGCAGGAACACCTAGATGTCTTGATTTAATTTATTTTTTAAATGTAAAATCTTCAGTTGCCAGTACAACCAACTCATAGGCAAAAAAAGGACTGGAAGATTAAGTTTGTTCTCCAGCAACTGCAGGCAACCATACAGGGACAGCACAGCTCAGTATACAGAGTAGATCTATTCCGTTACGCTCAAGTCCCCCACAGTATTTCTCAAGAGTCCAAATAGAAGCCATCAGCAAGCGGAAGCGCAGCTAAACAAGGAGTTCCTCAGTTTATCCTAGAACATCAAGAGTAATCATTCTCACTGTCAACAATAAGAAATTGTCCAAAGCAAGTGCACTGCAGCTAATGCTGGCTGTAGGACACAGAGGAGTTAAAATCCAAATGAACTCATTCCACAAAAACCAAAACTAGCAACAACCCTCCCCTCTCCCCCCCCCCCAACAATAACAACAAAAGAAAAATCAAACCTGCACAAGCTCAGGGTCAGAAACAACCAGGTATACAAGGGAGCGAGTGTGCCAATTAAGACTAAAACAGGTCTGAATGATGATTACAAGAAAAGCCAGAATTACCACGGAAATGCACCTTAATATTTGGAAATAGCAACAAATTCAACTCTCACCTTTACACTTAAGAAATCCCAAACAAATACAACAACATGACAGGAAAACATATTCTACAGTGCGCTGGTCAGAGTCGGTGATGGACATTACTCTACTCTGCTGTTGGACCCACAGGGTCCGGCTCTAAACAGAACAGCAGCAAACCAGGAAATCACCGGTACTTCCATTTCAGACCAAAAAGGGGATGGAAAACACTAAGAGCCTAATTAGATCTTCAGCAAGTGCAATAAACGAGCGTTGTCTTGTCTCCCACTTACTTCGGAGAAGCCAACTGGGAGCTGGGAAGACGAACGTTTTAAAACTTGCTCGTCACCTGCCAGTCACAGCGAGTTAGGTCTCGCTTCCAGCTACCAGCTGACGACCCCAGTGGCCATTTTGCCAAACTTCTGGTGAATTCAGCTATCTCAACCACCAACAGCTTCATAATGCTGTCATTTCAAACAAGTAGTACTTAACCACGCTGCTCCAAATCCTTAGAAGAATTAGCCTCCGCACTGCAGATGGACAAACGTGTACCATTAACTCTTGGTGCAACTAGTTAACATGTATTCATATGCACTTACTTGAATGTAGTGTTTATAGAAAGCTACGCTTCTGCATTTGTGTATCAGAAATTCCAGAGTGTTAACTACATCTGCTAGTATTGAATGTTTGAGTATCAAGAGCAAAACTTCTACATCTTTACTGAAAATATCCATAGAAATATTTTAACTTCGTGAATTCTGCTCAACCGGCTTTAAGAGATTAAACTTTCTAAGCACACAAATACTAAGATTTGCTCTGTGGAGTGAAACATCACTACTGCAATATTATACCTTGCAAATTCAATTACTGGTGTTACACAACAAGAATTGTAACGTATCAAAAATTCCCAACAACTTCAGGGGCTGTAGTTCACAAAAGTTTCTTGTTCTGAATTAGCGGAATAGGTATTTCTGATCGGAGAATCTGTGCCCTCAGGATCGTCAGAGAATCTGAAGGCAAAGCATTGTATTTCCTTTGTGTAACACATATTGTTGGGTGGTTTTTGTTGTTGGTGGTTTGTGTGTGGTTTTTGGGGTTTTTTTTTTGTTTTGTTTAATTGCAGGATCCACAGCTGGGTTCGTGAGCTGGGAAAAAGCAGGAAAAAGAACTGAACACAGCTCTGCTGAAAATCAGAACTTTCCAGAAGTACTTAACTGTAGTTCATTTAAAAAAAAAAAAAATTAATTAGGGATCCAGTACCAAAGATCCAGATCTCTATTTTCTGGTACTAATCTATGCAGAATTATCCTAATAAAGAAAGATTTACTCTAGTAAAGAAGCTTTCACATCTGTAGCACTTTGGCTACTCAAAGACGCGTATCACTTCTCTTGCTGGGGAGGCACAAAGCGAGTAGGAAGCTCCTGTCCCCCAAAGATATAAAGCCTCAAAGCATTTGCTTAGTGGGATTTTCCAACACAGACAAGAACTACACCAAACTCCAGAAGCTTAACTCCATTAAAAAAAGAAGTATCTCATTTTGAAGTGTGCAGCAGAACTTTTGTTGACTCTTTCACAGTTCCTCCCTACGCTTGGATACTGGTGTCCGCCGAGGCACACTTGGCATCAGATCCACTTACAAAGCAGCTGTTCAGAAATGACATTACTTTAGGTAGCTTTTAAAAAACACCAGTGATTCCTATCGCTATTTTTATATCAAGACATTTATTTTTAGATTTATAAAGGACGAAAAATTTCATCCTTGATTGCACTCTATTTCACTGAGAAGGATTTAAGTTATTGCAATGTTAAAATTGAAATTTTCAAGGAAAAAAAAGCACATATTTTTAGTTTCCTGAGCACAAGAAACATTAAACTAAGCCTGTGATAAAAGTGAGCAAAATTTAAGTGATAACTGAAGCCAAAGCAGGGCTTTCAATAGAACTTTGTATTTTTAAACAATTTTTGGATATCCTACAAGTATTTAATTAACAGTTAGTGGTTCTGTTGTTCAGTCTAAATTAATTTACAATACCAGCCAACACAGTGGGTTGTAATTTGTTACTAGTTTCACCAAGTTTTGCAAAAGTAACAATACCACTGTTACTTCAACAATACCACATATTATCCTGACAAACTGTTTAAAAAAAGCTATTTTTAAATTAACTGAACATTATGAAAGATTATAATGAGCTTAAAAATGCACTGGACTGAGGAACTCGGCCCATGAGGCTCTTGGTTCCACAAGGAATGGCAATTTATCCTTCCCTAAATCTTATGCAGACAGGACTTTTCTCAGCAATTTCTCACAGAAATCAGTCGTATCTGAGAGCAACTTCTGCTGAAAAGGGCAAAGCAGAGGCAGAAGAGACACTACAAACAGAGGAGGAGAAGGCTGTACACACACAGAGGGACAAGGCAAACAACCAGGCAGGTAATGAAGGCTTGAAAAGTAGAGTCAAAAGTGTAAGAGGTTCTTAATACCTAGAACAAGGCGCACTGTTGCTAAGCCACTAAACCCACAAGTACCGCACTATCAGTGGGGAAAAGGTGAGGAGGGGGAGAAGTCTCCCTCACACATTCAGCTGAAAAAGAAGAAGTGGAGCTTATAAAAAAAGGCAGGAAATGTAGTACAAGACTGATGACTTCCCTGAACACTCAGGGCAAACCAACCAGAGCCGTCGCCAAGAAAGTATCTGGATTGTCAGTTGTTGGAGTAGACAGAAAGCCCAAGGATAAAAAATTACGAGTCAAACCAAAACTACGCAGTTCATGAAGAAAAACGGTGTTGTTTACTTTTAACAAGTCAAATAAATAGTTTAGTTTTAAATGACTCTATGATCCTCAATCACAAACAGATACTGTCTTCAGAAAAAGGATTATATTTTAACATAAATCATCTTTTTCTTAACTAACCACCACCGTTTTAGGATTTCACATTTCTCCTTTAGCAGCTACACAGCACAAACCCCCAAACAGTAACCCCAAAACAGTGAAGGGAATACAGCTCCTTGCCTCACTTAATTCTTGTCAACTGCCGCAAGGGAAGCCATACCTTGGATTACACTGTGGCACGTAAAGCTTCCAAGCTCAACGTTAGGTCTCGTGAAATTTTTACTGATGATTTTAAAGTTTGAGAAACTATTTGATGAAAAGTTTTCCAGCGACAAGAGCAGCTAGCAATTTCTTACCACTGCATCAAACAGGTTTTAAGCTAAAAAAAATCCAACAGAAACCCCAATACCATCGTTCTTGAAGCACTTACCTGATAGAGCTCCTCTAAATTGTATTTAATTGAAGTACTGTTCTGGATAGCTTCTACAGCTTCTTTCAGTTTTTGCCAGGTTTCATCTGTGTAGTTTTCAGGCAATTTGGGTTTATCTTTAAAAGAAATTATTATATAGCGTTTGAGAAAGTATTTAGAAGAAACAGAACATTTTACCTGTTACAGAAACAAACAAAAAAAAATGTAGCTTTGAGAGAAGTATGGGCTGCTGCTCTAGATTTAATTTATACTTACACAAAAGAAAGCATTTGTGTAAAAGCAGGATCTTATTTACATTTGAAATAGTAACGCATTGTAAAAATTCAGCATTGCTCCTCACACGCACATCCCAGCATCTGCAGCCCAAACAGTATCTGTAATGTATAAAAATCACAGTACTGTGTCTGGGCAGCTCAAGAAGCGATAAAGGCTAAAAACGAGCACGAGTGACGCACAGCTTCATCACACCCATTTTCACAAACAGGACAGCACGGCTAAAAGAAGCTGAATATAACACCAAAAACCACGGAGTAAAAGATATGTTTGTGTACAGCTTTTTAAAAAATTTACTGCTCATTATTTCTACTCTGTATTAACAGTTGGAAAGAAACCCTCAAGAAATGCGCATGGAAGTATTATAACTACAATACAGGCTTTATGGTCACAAGGAAAAACCTTCTTATATTAAAGCAGCCCATTTACTTCTCTCTTGGGTTTGGCCAGTGGACATTTGTTAGAGCTAAGTCCTCTTTCCAGGTTCAAGTCAAGCTCTGCGGGTCTAGCTCATTCTGTTTTTTTTCCAGCCTCTTTTCTAGAGATGCCCCTGTGATGCAGCATCTTCAACAAGACGAAAGAATTTAAAACAGGCCAAGAGAGATTCCCCCAAGTCACATCCTCAGAAAACAAAGACTATTTTAAAATACTCTGTGTCCTCACAACCAGCTTTAACGACCATTTTTGCTCTAATAAGCGCGTTCCCAAGTGGAGAAGGGGAAGAAAACACAGGCAGGAAAACACATGCACATCCATGCCATCAACAGGTGAAACTGGCACAGAGTTCACACTCTCTTAAAATGCGCTTTTACATAACTAAAGGTAAAAAATAAATAAATTGTAAAATAGAAATATTTAGATCTATTTAATACTCATAAAGAACAGAGAGAAGTATTTTTTGTCATCCCAAGCATTTCCTATCATACTGGTATTATCCCAACATTACCTGTTATTGGAAGGATCTGGAGCGAGAGCTAATGAGAAGCGAGACTGGCCCGTTCTCACCAGCAACTAACGAGCTACTCTGTGCTAAATACCAAGAGTCTGGATTTTAGGAACTTCAATAAACTGTAAAGGGTGTTATTGCTATTACACCAAGATAAAGACAATAATTAAAATTATTATTTTTAGTATCTGAGAGTAAACAAGAAGCAAAGCTGGCAGATTCCTGAGACATCATTTTTACCCAAGTGATCTAAACACCAATTCATAAGCAATGATGGTCACAACACCAGGCAACCTATCCCACGTAACACGTGAACAGGAGAAGCTGGCTTCCCTTAAAGCTAACAGTGTACGAGCAACAGCAGAGTGGCATTTATTTCTCACTATCGTGCTTCATAAATATAAATTTTAAAATAAATTAAACGATGATGACATGATGGGTGGAGACCAATTTTGATAAACAGGAGGACCCTGCAGCAAAAAAGTTACGCTGGGATCATGAATCGCTGTAAAACATTCCAGTGGCTAAAACAATCCTAATCCTTACTTTCTGGGATATCTTCTGGGAAAAAAAAAAAAAAAGAAAAACAATTCGAGAAAGCAAGCTATTGGACTTTTTAGAAGACAATAAGAAGCAGGAAGTAAGAAAAGCCCACAATTTCCTCACCTTTGTAAGAAAAAAAAAGACAGGATTTTAGCTAAACTTTCTGCCTACAACTATTTGTACTTTTTGTTTACTAGAATATGAATCAGCATCACAGCGGGAAAGTTTCATTTCTCTGCTTCAGTTGGTCTCTAGTAACAACACTTCAGACACATCTTCTCAGAGAATTTATAAAATAAGCTTCTAACATGACGGTATATTAAGACAAGAGAGAAGACATTAAAGAGTTAAATAATAAAAATTGCAGCAAGGATGTTGCAAAGAAAACACTCAGCAAAAATCTGAACCACCTACTTTAAAGGCAAGTGAGGAAACCAGAAAGGAAATCCGCCATAATAGCCTGATAATCACCTTAGTTTCAACATTTAAAACTAAGCACAGGCAGATTAACCTATAAACAGCCAACATGTATATAGGCAAGACACAGCGATTCCAGCTCATTTTGGAAAAAAAGCATTCTATGCAAAGACTTATCATAAACTGGGCTAAAATATACACTAAGCCCTGAATCAGGATTACTAGAAAATAACTATTAAATGTTAGAAGTCTGAAGAAAGGTGATTTACACACTTCTGTAGTAAAACCTCTCACCTAACACACAAGTTAAGCAAGGCCTTCTCAAGAGAGAGAGTGAAAGGAGTCTGAAAAATAACCCCAAGCAGTGAAGTGAAGCTCAGGATGTGTACCTGAGTGGGCAAGAATGCATCACAAAACATTATTCCCCCTTTACGTAAGTACACAAACATCCACCACCAAAAAGCATTTCCTGTAATACTCGAAGCTATCTGAAGGCCAACCGGTTTTCACATTGAAAACAAAACACAAAGTTGAGCGTCAGCTCCCCATAGGTTGTGACAAATTATGGCCTGTTACCTTTAAAGTTCTTGATCACTAATTTCTTTGCAGAGCCAGGTTTACTGTTGGCGAAACTGGAAACAGTAGAGGAGGCAGCTTTGGTCAGGCCATTTGCATGGTGCCCCACAGCCACTGACGAAATTAAAAGGTTTTTATTTTTGAGCTGTTGTTGGTGCTGCTGTTGAGAAGAGGCAGCAGGAGAGGAGGAGGAAGACGACTCTTCAGCCATCTTCACATCGAGTCCAATAAAATCCACGGAGTCCTCAAAGCGCAGCTTCTTCTGGAGGTGATGGTTAGAGGAGGCAACCCCTGAGGAGGAGCACGAGGAGGTGGTGATGACAGAGGAAGATGATGAGGAGGTGTTTTTGGAAGAAGAGGCGCAGGAAGAAATGGAATCAAATTCTTCTCTTTCAGAATTGCTGTTGCTGCTGTTATTTAACTTTCTCTTCTTGCAGGAGGAGCTGCTGCTGGTGTTACCATCAGTGGCAGGTCTGACCTCCTGGGCTGCAGCTGGGGGGTTGGGGGAAGAGAAACCTGTGGGAAACATGAACACACAGAAGTGAACAGGCTGAGGGGCATCAAATCCTTGTGGCGTGACAAAGAGAGAGAGAGAGGGAGAGTTAGTTGTAAAGTCGGTCTCCGTCTGGTGCCTGTCGGGAGGTTGTCCTTTCAGCTCTCTCTCATCAGCGGAGCCCCTCCGTGTTCCTTCGCCGCCTTCTTCCTCGGCGGAATCGCTTTATCCCCTCTCTTCCCCTTTTCTTTACTACTTTGTTTCTTCTCGTAGTTTGCCTCGGCTGCTTTTACTCCTTTCTCCGCGGGGCGCCTCCGTTCCTGCCTTCCGCCACCCCGCTGGTTTCTTTCGGTTCTCCTCTCCGACACCAGGATCTCCCCTCGGCTGCCCCGGCCCCGGCTTCTCCCTCCGCTCGCCTCCCGCTCCGGCCGCCCGGGCTCCGCGAGCAGCGCCGGGGAGGGCTCAGCGCGGTCCCTCACGCCTCGGCTCCGGCCCCCTCGCCCCGCGCGCCTCCCGCGCCGCCGCCGCCGCCCTCCGGCCCGGCCCGCGCTCCTGGGGCTCCCGCCTCCCCCCTCTCCGCCTCCTGCTCGCGCTTCCCGAGGAGGGGGGGCCCGGCCCGGCCCGGGGCTTGTTATTGTCAATACACGGCAGAGCGGGGAGCCCAAAGATGGCGGCACATCCGGTCGCCGTGCATGCCGGGGCGCGGCAGCCCGGAAGCGAGGCCGGGCGGCCCCGGGGAGGAGGCGGCGGCGGCGGCGGGTCCCACCCCCGGCCCGGCAGCCCCGCTCCCGCCGGCGCTCCCCTTCCCCTTCCCGCCTCCCCCCCCCCCCTCCCCGCCCCGCTCCGCTCCTTCCCGCTGCCCTCTGACCTACCGGAAGTGATCATGGTTACCGGCCGCTCGGAACGGGCGCGCTTGTTACCCGCTCGCGCGCCGGCGCGGGCCGCGTCGTGCGGGGAAGTGAAGGGGGGGGCGTGGCCGCCGCCCTCCGCGTGGCGGGAGCGCGGTGGGGGGGGGGGGGCGGGGCGCCGCGGGCGGGGGGGCTCCGGGCCGGTCCCTCGTCGCGCCCCGGGCCGGGGCAGGGGAGGGGCCGCGCTGGGGCCGCGCTGTCCCGTCAGCCCGGGCTGCCCCGGAGGCGGGGGGGCGCCGGCGCGGCGGGGCAGAGCCCGCAGGGGCGCGGAGGAAAGCGAAGTTCCGCTGTGCGGCCGCCGCCGCAGGGCTGAGGTAACTGCGGCACGGGAGGGGCTCGTCAGAGCTCGGGCCGGGGGGCTCTGCCCTGAGGTGGAGTCGAAGGCCTCGACCTGTTAGCTTGCTTCAGAAATGTACTTATAAACGTTCATTTATAAACAATCACTTAGTGTCAAGTTTTCCACGGGATTTTAATTTCTGTGGCCTTGCGTCGGGCTAAGGCCCAGGGTTGTGGGTTTGTCTGGGCGGCCCCGGGTGCGTTAAGAAGAGCGGGGCCGGCAGGTGGAGAGAGGTCATCCTGCCCCTGCGCTGCCCTGCCGAGGCCTCCCCTGGCGTCCTGTGCCCAATTCTGGGCTCCCCGGTTCAAGAAGGACAAGGAACTACTGGAGAGAGTTCAGCGCTGGGCCACGAAGATGGTGACGGCTCTAAAGCATCTCCCGTAGGAGGAATGGCTGAGAGAGCCGGGGCTGGTTAGCCTGGAGAAGAGGAGGCTGAGGAGGATCTCCTCAGTGCTTATAAGTAACCTCAGGGGTGGGCCTCAGGAGGCTGGGGCCAGACTTTTCTCAGTGGTGTCCGGTGTCAGGACAAGGGGCAGTGGTCACAAACTGCAAAACAGGAGGTTCAACCGAAATGTAAGGAAATACTCCTTTACTGTAAGGGTGCCAGAGTACTGGAACAGGCTGCCCAGAGAGGTTGTGCAGTCTGCTTCTCTGGAGAATTTCAAAACCTGCCTGGACATGTTTCTGTGTGATCTATTCTAGGTGATCCTGCTCTGGCAGAGGGCCTGGACTAAATGACCCCCAGAGGTCCCTTCTAACTCCAGCCATTCTGTGATCCTGTGATTCTGTGTTTGGTTTATCCATGTTTGGAAGCAAAAGCAGAAATCATGGTCCTTTAGTGGTTCTTTTTGCTGCTGGTGTATCTGTTACCAAAGGACACATGAACTCTCCAGGAGGGTTGTTACGATTCAATCACTACAGAGAAATAGCTGCAGAAAAAGTGACAAAACGAGTGATGAGGTTTTGTTCCAGAACAGACTCTCCAAGGACTTCAGCTGAGAGCTTACACCTGCCTTCCTGACAGCGGAGCTCCTCAGGGGAAGGCCGCTGGCAGTTCTGTGTTTGATAGAAAAAGACACACTAACTTGTCTTGACAGAAACTGTGGTTCATAGAGATAGGAATGTAATTTTACTGAGGTTTTTCTGGAGCACATTTTCTCTCTGAGTAACTGGCAGACAGCTCCTGAGGCCTGAAACCTAATGGTAGAGATGTGTAGAAAAGTACTTTTTTCCAGATTAAAAAAAAAAAGAAACAAAGCTTTGGTCTGTTTTTGACTGGCTTTAGAACAGGTTCTATAGCTCCTGAGCGCTAATAAGTCACGCTCAAAGTCAGATGTAACAGCAAGAAACAGATTTGCTAAGTAAGCAGAACCTATATGATTATGCTGTCAAGTTTTCCTGTTTTCAGCAACTGTCATGTTCACTTACTCCAAATTAAGTAAGAGGTGTAGAGATGCCAGTGATCTTAAATTTCTAGAGTCTTGGCTTGTGAGAATGATTGGATTTATAAAAGAGGAGACGTAAGTGTCCCTTTTCCCGGAGGAGCAGGAGGGTTATCCTGTCCGTGCAGTCATGCAGGTGGGAAGTATGTCCCGTCAGTCAGAATATGCGGCTCCTGCCCAGTCATGGTCTGGGATACGTGGGAGAGTGGGGGAAGGCAAGGTAAAGTGCTGGGGACCCAGGAGGAAGCCAGGTGGAATGGGTTTTCCTCTTTTCCCACTGAAACATATGGTGGGAGAGATTCTAAATCCTTTCTGTTTAGCATGTGGTCCTGAGGGCTGGTTTCTGTTGGGGCTAGAGGGCTTGTAAAGCCATTTGCTGGATGTGCCTCTTGCTTTGTCAGTCTTATCTTGGCTCCATGCTTTTAAAATTCTGCTGCTTCAAAGTGACACTGCAACCAAAGCAAATGTCTCTAGCTTTTTGGTGGGGAGGCTGGAAACCAGTAACAAGTGCTATATTACAAAATTCCAGTCTAGGTGATCAGAGCCTTCTTCAAAAATCCTCCGTACAAGCAAATTCCGACGGGGCAAGAGGTTAGCTGGCCTTGAAGTCTTTGCAGCTACACTGGCGAGAAGTGTTTGGAAGAGAAGATGGAGACGTTGAGACCAGACTCAAGAGCAGCTCAGGTCTGAAGGGAGCCAGTGGTTCAAGTGCTTTAAGGCTTCCTCTTGACAGTTTTGAAATTTAGGAGCAAATCTTGCTCTTTTAGACTACCTGAAAGCAGCGGCTCGGATGCTTTCAGTGAGATGTGCTGTATTTATCGGCGGTCAGTGAGGTTACAAGTTTACCTTATGCTGCTAACGTTCGAGGTGGGAGTATGATGAATTTTTCACTACAATTTTTTAAAATACAGGCACACTTGCAAGGATCGTTTACTTGGCAAAGTAATATTTAAAGTTATTCTGAGGAGCACAAAAAATGTATGGAATAGTTTGTTGGCGTGATAAACTCACTTTCTAATCTGGGCATGAGCTATGTCACTGTGTTTCAGTTAAAATTGAATTCTTGATTATAGCTTAGTATTTTTAGTCATGCTACAAAGTAGGTGGAGGTGGCATTCACGAGTTAAATGCCTGAATATTTATATAATGCCATAGTTCATTCCTGTCCTTTTAAAAAGGTATCAGTGTGTTCCTGCCTCTGTATTTCACTCTTTGAATAAATGATACCATGTATAAAGGCTTAATTTTACTTTGTGTGACTGATGTAACTCTTAAATACTGTGTTTTAATTAACTGTTATAGTATCAAAGCTGAGTAATATGTTTTGTATGGAAAAAAGAACTCGGTAGTTAGCATAAATGATGACCTGGTCTTCTCTGTCCACTCCCCTTTATGCCAGCGGTAACATTTACATGACTCTAAAAAGAAACAGGGCGGTCACCTCTATCTGTACTTGTATAGCAGCTGCCTGCGTAAGTAACAAAAACCTGTGTGCCTGCTCTTCAGAGTTAAAAAGCAGCACGGTAAATTCCCTCAGTCTACATTTTTCTATTAATGTTTGCAACTATTTCAGCTATCACCAAGCAAAATCTGATCTGATTCTGACAAACATGATGTAGCGTAATCATCTTCACCAGCACCCGTCTCTGGCAGCTGAGACCTTCAGTGGAAGCTTCCTTTCTTCTGCTCCTCCACCCCGCAGGCCGAGGCACCATCGCCTCCGGCTGATCCCGGCCTGGCTCCAGTACCTGCTCTCGGACAAAACCCGCCTTTTCTCTCTCTTTTTTTTTTGGTTTTTTTTCCAGAGTGCCGTTGATGGTGTCTTGTGTCCTGTGCTGAACCTGCAGGGAGCACCGCATGTGCGGTGCCAACTTGAAGGTGACTGCGTTGTTTCGACTCCTAAACACGCTCTGTATTTCAACGCTGTCAGGAGTTGGCAGCGCTTTGATTTTTCACTCAAAGGACGTATTTTAATGCAGAGTGAGAGGTTACCTGCGTCTGCAAGTGACAAGTTCTCGTGAAAGCCCCATACAGCCACTCCTGTGCAACAGGCAGGGGCACGGCAGCACCGGGCCAAACCGGAGGGGCCCGAGGGGCCCGATAAGGCCGGGAGGCCGCCGGGCCCGGCCCGCGGCAGCTCCTACCGGAGCAGCGCGGCGGGTGCCAGGGCCGGCCCGGCGCCTCTGCGCATGCGCGGAGCCGCCGCGCTGCCCCCTGGGAGTTGTAGTCCGCGCCCGCCCCGGTGACGCGACGCGTGTTCCGTCGTTACGGAGCGGCGCGACGGGGCCGTAAAGCGCGCGGCGCTTCCGGCTGGCGCCCAGGGGAGGGGCCGGGAGCCTCGTGTGAGGGAGCGCTGAGGCCGTGGGTGCCCGCGCTCCGCCCGCCGGCCCCAGGCACCCGCCCGCCCGGCGCCCACCGCCCCCAGGATGTTCAAAAAGTGAGTGGGGCCGGGGCGCCGCCGTCCGCAGCGACGCCGGGGACCGGGGGGGGCGGGTGCGGGTCGGGGCGAAGGGGGGGCCGGGTCGGGCCGTGGGGCTCGGCGCTGCCCTGGCAGGACCGACGCGGCCGGGCCTTCTGCTCGGGGGCCGGGGCGGCGCGGGAGGGGCTGGCTCCGCTCCCCGCCGGCCCCCGCGGACGCCTCGGCCTCTTCGGGGCGCAGGACGCACCCTCAGCCCGCCGGGCACCTTTGCCTTCGAGCGCGCTTGGCTCTTAAAAAAACCTCAAAAACCTATAAAGTGAGCTGAGTCATTGGCGTGCTGAGCTTTGGGGTAGTGCAGAGCGCACTCCGTTTGTCAGTGGTGACATAAATGCATCTGAACCAGACTGTAGGTGTTTGTGGTACCAGCGAAATCTAATCTGTGAGTTGAATGAAGTAATTCTCTGTGTGAAGGTGTATCTGTTCGACTAGAAACATTTCATGGATGTATGTAAAGTTTAGGGACAAAGCCTCTTAGTGGTAACCCCTCTGCCTTCTCCCAGCCTAATGTTCCCAGGGGACAGATTTAATCCTCATGAAATCTTAGGTCTGAAAGTTGGGCAAATGCAGTACTGCTAAGGCTTTGTAGCAGATTTATTCCTGAAGAGTGCTGCTGAGAGACGGCATCTTTTGGGCAGCAAACTGTGCATTTCTGAAATACTTTCACTCGACAGATTTGATGAAAAGGAGAATGTGTCAAACTGCATCCAGCTGAAGACTTCGGTTATTAAAGGTATTAAGAATCAGCTGATAGACCAGTTTCCTGTTATTGAACCATGGCTAAACCAAATTATGCCAAAGAAAGACCCAGTCAAAATAGTAAGATGGTAAGTTTCTTTTCTCTTAAACTTTGCTTCTGAGGTGCTAGCATTACTTTTTAATTTTTTTTTGGTATGGTAGATGAACCTAGTTTTTTTTACAAGTATTCCATCGTTTCTTAATAGATAATAGTCCGTGTTGTGGCCAAATTAGAAAGTTCATGTGTGCTCATCGTGCACTTGAAGGCATGCTAGTAGGGTGTTTGAGGAAAATGAAGATGCTGCCTAGTAGTGAATGTGCAGCATTTTTGGGGACTTGCCGGGGTTCAACGTGTGGATAAAAGGAAACACTCAGCTTTATAGATATGAAAGCTCAAACTTGTTTGGATAGCTTTCAGTAGCATTTTTTTTACTGTTTTAGGGCTTCCATGTATTATCTGGATTCTTTTCTTTTTTTTTTAAATAGAGGGTAATGTGTTTTTGCTGGTTTCTCTTTCTTATCCATTCTTTAAAACAACCCAGAGAAATGCAGCTTGTGAACAGTTAGATGCTTGTAGACTTTTTTTTTTCCTTTTAAAGGGGAAGGAAGTGTGCAGGCCAGTGTTGAAGAGCAGGCCGTATAAAAGATCATAGTTTTAAATTTTCTTGCTAATTGATTGTCTTAATTCTCAGATGCCAAGATAGACCAAACTCTATGAAGTGTCAAGTAGTTATTGGAATATTTTTTTGTTTAATCTTACAGTCATGAACATATAGAAATCCTCACCGTGAATGGGGAGTTGCTGTTCTTCAGACAAAGAGAAGGGATTTTTTACCCAACACTAAGGCTGCTTCACAAATGTAGGTTTCCTGAGGATGGTGGTGGGGAAACGGGAGCGAGTGCGTGATCCCACAGACTTCTGTAGAACCCAATTTAAAAAACAAAACTTAATACTTACATATGTGTGTGTATATATATATACGCTCAAAAATAGACCTTAAAGATACAGTATACCTTCTCAACTGTAGCTCATTGCTTTGCTGTTTCAGGTGTGCTTTCTGGATTGCTTCTCCCACAATTATTGTAATGCTGCATGTTAATCTTTCTGCACTTTGATTTCTAAGAATTAAATTGAGCAAAGCTGTGCAAAACACTCTTGAGAATGGTTCTCTGTCCTAGGAAAACCTAATTTCTTGTTGACAGTTCCTATCTTTGTTCTTTCAAGTCTTCTTTTAATTCCTTTTTGTTTCCTTTCAAGTACTTCTAGGCTCTTTAATTGTGAGTTTAATGATGTAGGGTGTACTTGTCTCCTGTAAGAATTTATGATACATTTTTTTTTACAATTTACTCTAGCATTAATTTTCTCGCTGCTCTCACTATTCTGCTTGATTCTGTTACTCTGATTTGAATGAGCGTAGGTGTCCCTAAAAATGTTGTTCAGTGAAATCTCAGTGCTTGAAATACTGCAAGAAGGTGTGTGCACTTGAAGGCTGGCTTGGGCAGCTGGCAGCCTTCATGTATTTTGTCCATGTTTGCCTTTTTTTGTCCTGTTAACATTAAACTGTTTCTTTTTCATGTAAGAGGTTATATGTGCAATTTGAGGGATTTAAGACTCCTTGGTTTTAAGACCACTTAGTATGTGGGCATTTGCATGATCGTTTTCACTGGGGGAACTTGTTAAAGTTGTTACTCATTATATGGGTGTATGAGTATGCAGGAGGTGTAGGTCTAGTGTTGGATTACCCTTTGGTTCTCAAATAAAAGGTGGGATCTGGGAGGACAGTTCTCGTGTCCTTTCAGGACAGCGCAGCCCAGCAGGGGCTCTGGTAATTGTTTCTCAAACTTTCTACCCTCACAGCACGCTATGTATCTACTTGCTCCAGCTAAACTGACTTGGTAATGAGTTGTTCTTGTTGTCATCTCACCAGATTAATTTTCATGCTGTATCTTTCCCCTCCTAGACCCATTTATTCTACCACATCAGCAGGTTGATAAAGGCGCCATTAAATTTGTACTAAGTGGAGCTAATATAATGTGCCCTGGCCTGACGTCTCCTGGAGCAAAACTTTATCCTGCTGCCGTCGATACTGTTGTCGTATCCTTCTTTAACTATGAATTACTGCTTGCTGTGAGATCAGTTAAATTTGTGTGCTTGCGTTTTCAACTGATTGCAATCTCCATTACTTTGGATTTGAATGGTATTTTATGGAATAACTAGTAATCACAAAGGAGCTACAGAGGTTCAGATGTTATTTGGCAAGGTTAAAATTGTTTTTTTTTTTTTTTCTCGCTGTGATGTTCCAAACCAAGTAACTATTCCTGCTGTGCTGTTGGGTGGGCTGCTGTTCCATTAATCTAACTGATAAGTGGAGCTCCTTTGTGTTTTTATGCAGAATTGTAAAAATAGATGAGGTGCAGTGTAATTTGTCCCCTGCCTCCTTCATCAATCTTCTGCCTCCTTCAGATATAGAAGAATTTGCTCCTGTTCCTAAGGAATTTGGAAAGATGTTAGAGATCAGCTTTGCTGTAGTGAGAACTGGCTCTATGTGTCTGATGAAATTAGCATATGTGAAATGAGGAAAGTGTGCTAATACACTCTTGCTCATTATGTGACTGAGAAAAGAACCCTGAGCAAATACAGCACCAGTAACACCAAGCTGTGCTGCTTTTGTTCTTACATGCTGCAGGAAGAGATCAGCAGTTAGCATCATGGGTTGCTAAGCTTTGAAAAGGACACATCTGATTTCAGGGCCTGTGGTTTTTTTAAATATGTGTCTCAGTTCTTCTGTACCTTGGAACTTAAAATGACCCCACAAATGTGCAGTTTTATTTCAGAAAGGGCGAGACTATCATCTCTTCGCGTTAGGCAGAGAGAGAAATGGAGTGTGGTGCTGGGAGATCTTTTTCTGTAATTGCTGTTTGAAGTTCATAAATACGTGCTTTGTTCTGCACACTGCGATTCAATTGTTAAATGCAGTCCATTGTTTTGCTTATCTTTAAGAGCTAGAGCTCTAGAATTACTAAAAGGTAAAAATTTAACATGGGATTTTGAAACTTTTTGGAAAGTCATTTCCCTCATGTTGCTCTTACTTTTCTGGAAAAGTGTGTTTTTTTGAAAAAAATGTTTTCCTTAGCAATAATTTGTAGGCAATAATGGCAGAGGGAAAACAACATGCATTATGTGTGGGAGTAATGAAGATGTCAGCTGAGGACATGTAAGTCTTAAAAGTTGAAATATATCCTGTCTCATGTCATTATTCCTATGTTAAGTTGAAATATAAGCACCACTGTGAAGGTTACTGCATCACTTTTGAAGCATATGTCATTCAAGTACAGAATTTTTAAAGATTTCATTGTGTTGGTTAATATTCAGGGAAAGAAGAGAAGTCAGGGAAGGTCTTCCCTGCTTATTGGTTTACCAAATGAAATCAAAGTAGTTCTTTTCATGTGAATATGTATTTTAAGGCACAACATCAATACTGCTGCTGAAAGTTGGTATTTCTTGTTCTATGATTGTACTTTCTCAAAGATTTTGCTGAACGAAGAAATACTTGTATAGAGTACTTACTAAGTGGGCTGGGCAGGGGATGCAACTTGAAGGGGTTGAAAATATGAAAGCAATTTTTGTCTGCAGGAACAGCAGAGACTAAAGTCCTGCTGGTTACTTGTGTGACCAGCTGAACTTTCCTCTGGCCTTCTCTTTTTCTTTGCCTTGGACCCACATGCAGCATTCCTGCTTGCTGCGCTTACAAGCTTAGCTGAGCTTCTTGTGAAATGTAGAGCTCTGTTCAGGGGATAAACATCAACTGAAAGCGATTTGAGAAGGAAAACAGAGAACGGAAATGGATGTTAGTTGTTCTTAGTTTTCAGATAGCGCTAAACCACTGTGCTGTTGTAAGGTCCGTAACGATTTGCAGCAAGATGTAAGATGCACCCAGCAGGTTTGGACTGTGTTGGTTCCAGCCCCATCTAGTATTTGGGCAGCTGAGGAAACTCATTTTGATGAAGCTGGTCTTTTCTGGTGGGGATAAATCTCAGCAGAACCATCTTCTGTAGTGGGTCTCTCTGTGGTCCTTAGTCATAATTGTAGCACAAGGGGGAGAGGTGGGAATGTGTTACAGAGGACCAGGATAGAGCGTGACTGCAGCAACCTGGATTTGGACCTGCTGTAGCTGTTGAGGAGTTGTGTTCCTTGGGATTCTTCGTAGTGCCTTCAAGACTCCAGGAGTGGGTGGAAAGAGCAGCTGCACAGGGATCTGCTGGGATCCCTGCAAACCAAGATTATCAGTATTTCTAGTTGTGACTTCAAATTCAGCAGCCTTGCAGCTGAATATCTTGTTCCCATGAGAAGCAGCGTGGAGAGGAAAAAGAAACAATACTGACCCATGCAGCCAGCAGCATGCTTTTTTTGTGTGATATTGTTTAAAACACAAAATTGTGAAACATGGTATCAGTCACTTGGTCTGATTTTGATACGTGTGTTAATGCAGTTGACACAGCAGTGTTTTCCTTCCTGATTAGTTCTGGACAAGTTGTGTAAGTAATGGAACACTTAGTGCAAATACAGTAAACTATATTCTGTGGGGGAGTAAAGCTTGTTCTCAGTCCTAGAATAATGAGAATTGTCTTGTTTATTGTGCCAAAACTAGACTTTTCTATGGAATAATGTACTGGAAAAAAGATGATTGCAAATCCAGTGCAATGCACAAATCAATCGTTTTTAAAGGATGACATGACTCAAAAGATAGAGAAGGACAGTGTGTCTGCGATGTGCTGCAAGTCCTTGGCACATAAATTTAGTGTTTATAATTTTTTAAGTGGGTAGATGTCCAGGAGCTGGCAGCGAAGCAGCTCACCTGCATTTGACTGTGGCAGTGGCACACTTGGAACCAGAACTTGGCAAATTCCACAGTCCAGCCGTGTTACACCACCTCCGGTGCTGGGAGGGGCAGAGTCACAACTGCTGTGCTGTTTTGATAGAGAAATGCCCAAATTAAGTAACAGAAGTGTTGTCTGAAGAACTACCTCCCCCAGAGAAGTAGTTCAAAGACACTGTGGAAGGTTGTTGACACAACGTGGAAGGCAAATACTGCCCTGTTATCATTCAGCAATGTGGGTACATGCAATAATAAATGTTGTTTCTCGTCCACCTGCTGTTGAAGATTAAAAGCCGGTGAGTGATATGGATGATAGCTTCTACCCTTGCAGTTGACAGATGTTGCATTTTCTACTTTAAATATTGTATTTTGTACCGCTCTAACACTTGTGTACTTTTTTCCTCCTTCTACAGTGAAAAGGTCAACAAAGGGATTGGTATTGAAAATATCCACTATTTAAATGATGGCCTTTGGCATATGAAGACATACAAATGAAACAAAAGGAACTGTGTTACTCCAAAGGAATGCACTTAGAATAAATGTGGACTGCTTTGTAATTCCTTGTTTTTAATGTGACTGAATGTACAAATTATTTTGTTCTGTGGCTATGCTAAATAAATCAAGTGAATGCAAAAGTACTGTTAGGCTACAATAGTTTTCTAGATTTCTTTTTGTTACAGTTCTTTTGTTTTGTCTAAAACCCAAGTCTTCAGTGAAAGAAGATATCTGGTGGAAAAATCCTGCATGGACTGTGAGTAGACTATTTCAAACAAAAAGGAGGAAAAAGCCAAGAAATGTTTACATTTTTATGCTCTTCTAAAAGAGTAATATAAAGTGTATGTGAAATGTAATTAATATGGTTTATAAAACCTCTGAAACACTTCAGATTTTTTTTTTTTCTTCTGATGAACATCTTGTTAGTCTACCTGTTTCTTCAATGTGGAGAAATCAGATTTTTTTTTTACATTTATTTTTTAACTTAATTTATTAACAGCATTAACTTCAGTATTTTACTTCAGGATTTTCTCTTTTTAATATGCATTTATCTGTATAGGATTTACAAACTTAGACTGGTATATGGACTAGAAATTCTTTTATGCTAGTTCATATCTGAAGAATATATATATATATATGTTCAAATTTCTACCTGCCAACACTGTTTGATATCGCTTTCCTTATAGTGGAGTTTGTAGTAACGGTGGGCATACTCCAACTGGAGCGTGTGCCAACTTGGTGCCTGATGCTCTACTCCCCATTTGCCTTCTTATTTTAGGAGCAGAAACAAAATCACTGTTTAACAAAGGCACGATGGCAAAACACGCTTATCAGTGTAGCCAGGAGCAACTTCTTCAGGTGGAACTTCAAAAGAGATCTCGGCTTGTGCACACTGCCACGTGCGTGTACAGCTACCGAACGGGTTAAAGAGCACCGTGTGTCTGTCCAGATAATCCAGCTCTTTGTTCAGCGACTGCATACCCAAAGCTATGCCTATGGAAAACAGCCTGTGCCATGGAATCCTTTAATAAACTAAGGAAACTTCAAGGTCTACCACTCACAACTCTGTCTCTGGAAGCATTTATTAATATTTCAAGTCTTTATTCTAACACTTGTATTTCAGAATGGCAGAACGGAAGCTTGTATGCAAGTGACTTGTCTCGGTGCTGTTCTGCAGGTTTGGTTTCCCCACCCGGGGACGTTTGCAGAAGGCAGTAGCAGAGGTGTTCTCCATCTGATTGTAAAGTCAAATTAAGACATGGGGGATGGAATGTGTTACGTAGTGTGTGCTACTTCTAAGCTGTAAAGTTATTTACAAGGTCATACTTGTAACGACAGGGCAAATCTGAAACCAGAAAATAAGGTGATTATTACAGCAGTGTTGCAGAAGAGTTTGGTCAAATCTCAGACCTTCCCTTCAGGATGCTAACAGACATTTTTGTGCATCTTAAAGACTCTGCTATAAATATACTAATTTCTTCTGAGAGCTGTGGGGAACCAGTTTGTGCGTCAGTGGTGGGTTCTTTTTGCATAAAATGAGCTAATCTTGCCTTCTCTGCCTTCCTTTTTTCCCTTCCATCTCTCTGTTGTGTTACAGTGCCACTCAAATTTGTGGTAATTGACATTTATTCTGAATTGTTAACTCCCATTCTTCTTCCTTGCCCTGTGACTGCTGTTGTGCAATGGAGTCGGAACTGTCTTTAATATCAAAAGCACCACTGAAATCAAAATTACTGTCTGGCTTTGCCAGAGTACTGTCAACCTTTTAAAATGATTCTTTAAGAAGATAGAAGTTAAGTCATGCTTAAATTAATTTGTAGACCAATTCAGCAAAATCTTGGAAACGCAACTGTTACTTAGGTTTGGGCAGCAAGACACGTCTTGCTGTGTCAGGTGAGCTCTGACTGGCATGGAGGAGGAGAAGGTGCAAAAGGTGAGACAAGGTGCACCTTCTGAAAGCGCTGAGCTGTGGGAGCTCGCTTGGGGGTCAGAGCGGTTGTCAAAACTGAAGGACCTGATGCTTAAACCAAAACCGAGGTGAGTATTATCAGCTCGGAAGCAGCTGTTTTACTTCCCCCTGTGCCTCCTTGAAGCTCAGGAGAGGATGAGATACTGCAAGCAGTCCGTTAAAGAAAGGTGATACCTTCTCAGGTCTTCTCTGGATATTGTGGTGCCAACAACAGCTGTGATGTAGCAGGTAGATGCACCTCCCTTTAGTCTGGAAGCATCCAGGTCAGGTCAGTGAATTCTAAACTGAGTAAATATTGAAGTGCTCTTTACCCCCACTTCCTGTGACTGGAAGGGAGTGTGACCTGGTAACTTGTATAAAACTGGTATCAAGTGCACTCAATTTTAAGAAGCAAGCAAAAAACAACCCCCAAACACAAAACAAATGACACAGCCAACCCCCTACTTCCCCAGTACTGTGTAGTTGTCCATGTTGCTTTCTTGTGCCTCTTTTGCTTAATACCCAAAGTTGGGAGTGCAAAGTGTGTTTCACTCTTTCTGCATCTTGGTGTTAAACTGATCTGTAAACACAGCTGCTACACTCTTATTGACAGTTGACCAACTTCTTCCTTATAAACACTATTAGCACCACTAACAGGAGTGAAAATAACACTGAACCTTTATTCTAATATGCTTATATATGAAGTGAAATTTTAAATGAGCACTTACTCTTATGCTAACAGGCTACTTAATTGTGTTAATACTTACTCAAATATAGTTATCTCTTTGCTTAAAACCAGCAGTGCAAAGGTCACTTAATATTACTCTGCAGCAAGTTTCCAACAGTGCTTTTGTCACTTTGCTTCCTGCTAATTCCTTACTGCGTTAGAGGCTGCACATAAAGCAACAGGTACTGTGTAAACAGCATAGCTCAAGCTACTTTCTAGTTTAGTGTAGAGGAAATAAACAGCTTCAAGTTAGTCCTGGAGACTGAATCTGTAGTCAGTTTTATTGGTAAGTTTTAGAAAGATATAAAGACATTCTAGAAATGCCTGGAAGATTTGAAAGAATCAAAGTCTTGTAAAAATATATTTGGAATGGTAGGCTAAAGTTCATTAGTTTTCATTAATAAATATTTACATGTACAAACCCCCCCTATAAACCTAATTACCTTTTATCATAAACATTAACAATTACTTTATAATTTCATTCCAATACTGTCAAAAGCCACAAGCATTCCTGTATAAAAGCATTTAGAAAAAAAGTTCTCCTTCCACTTTTAAAATTAAGAGCTTTACCAAACCTCAATGTGCAAAAGAAAATAATAAATCGTACACCAGTACCACCAGATAGAAAAGTCAAATCTGTCCATACAAACGTGTGTCGTGAGAAGAGGTGACTCCGTGGTTCCACGTCTTCTCTAAAAGAGACATCAGTCATTGTCTGAGCCTTCAGGGGGCAAGAAGACGAGTGCGTCATTGTACGTGTGGCCGTAGGGCCTCAGCCTGTAGACCCCGTACATCATCACGTGCATGTGGTTGGGGGCCAGTCCGCTGAAGGTGATGGCCATGTCTGAGCAGCAGCCGTCCACCACCTGCTGAGGGTGAGTAGACATGGCTTCCTTAATGAGAGCACTGACTGATTTCGTGTTAAAGACGTCTTTTCCTTCTGAATCTTCCGCATTCTCGGCAAACACTCCAGTGTACTTCAGGCAGATCGCTAGCTGTTTATCCTCAGCAAGTTTCCAAATCATACCTCCCTGCTCCGGACACTTGGCGTGGTCTTCAAGAATATAGGAGAGTCGTCTTAGTGATTCAATGCTTAAGACAATTCCTCCCTCACCATCTACATACTCAAGGTCACCAGATTTCACAGTATGCCCTATATAAAAAGGCTGGGAGGGGTCTTTTTTCAGTAAGAAATACTTTAGATTTTCAATAATAGCGAATGTTGTTGGATACGCAAGGAAGAACCATTTGAATTCATCTTTGTATTGTTCATACGTAACCTTGTAAGCTTTTCTCATCATCAGCCACACATCGTTTGTGTTGAGGGCTACAGAATCAAACACTTTGATCTTCTCAGAGCTGTAAAATTCTACCTTGTCGCAGTGCTTGGTCCACGTCTCTCTCACTGCAGCCCAGTGCCCCAGATCTTTCGGTTTCACAAGGATGATACAATAAATGCGGATGTTTTTACTAAGCTCCGCACGTTCACCTTCTGAAAGGTTTAAGACGTCTTCTTTGTTGGGAGCCTGGATGTGGTGGTGCTCGTGGTGATGGGCTTTAGTCCCGTGGCCCACCTTAATGTGTCCAAGGAGCGTAACCAACATGCAGAAGGCTCCCCCGAGCACCACGCCCTTCACGAAGGAGCTGCCTTCAGAAATCATGTTTCCTAGAAAGAAGACACGCGGTAAGAACTTGGGGGAATACGTTCACTGCTGCAGGTTCTGTGTAGGCTTCAATACTTCAACTTGAAAACCCACCCGCATCTCCCTGAACCGGGAACCAGGGCAACGCTGGGGCAGACGGGTGGCAAAAAGAAAGTTCCCGGCCTCGGTTCCCGGGCCGGTGCGACGGACCCGGCGGGAGGGCTCTTGCTCCACCGCATTCACCGCACGGCCCCGGCCCCGCCGCCTCCCCGCCCGCCCGGAGCACCGAGACGTCGCGGCACCCGTCCGAGGGAGCCCTCCCGGGGGCCGGGCCGCGCCGCTCCCCGTCCCCGCCGCGCTCCCCGCGCCTACCGGTGCCGCCGGGGCCGCCGGCGCCACAACAGCCCTTCCCCGCCGCGGAGGCGCGCCGCGCGGCCCGATCGCCACTTCCTTTCCTTGCCGGAAGCGCGGCACGCCGCCCTGCTCGGCGCCCTCCCCTGGTGCCGAGGGCGCCTCCTGTCGGCGCGGAGGCCGCCTCGCGGCGCACCCCAGCCCCACGGCCCCGCCCCGCGCGCGAGGCCGCTGTTCCCGCCCGTTGCCCTCAGGGCGCGCGCGTGTCCGTGCCCTCGGGGCGGGAGCGCGCGGCGGGTCCCGTGAGCAGCGGCCGGGCCCGGCCGGGGCGGGGCCGCGTCAGCCCCAGCGGGCTCCGCGGAGCCGGGGCCGGTTCGCCCTCGGGCAGAGGCGCGGCGGTGGCGCAGCCCGGCCCTGCCGCCCGGGGCAGCGCCTGAGGAGCCCGGCTGGCGCTTTTGGTGTCAGCCTCTACATTAACCCGAATCTCGTTGTGAAAGTGTTAACGTGACTAATGGCGAAAGCAATTTTAAGTTGCTCACACAAACTCGCTGCTTTTAAATTAGAAGGTGATGAACAGGGACAGGACGGCGAAGGAGACCTTACCCTGGGTCACATCTGCCGCAGCGGGAGGACGTAGTGCCCTGCGTGCCCAGCCCGGTGCAATGAGCCGCGCCGGAGGCTGCTTCGCTTCCCTCGTGTTCCCCTGTACCGGGTACAACACACACACGAGACAGTTGATATTTAAAGAGTAAAGCCAACATATCTTTCTACTAACAGAAAGTTTTCTGTAGTCCTAACTCTTCCCGAGCTCTGGACTGCAAGAAGTATGTCAGAGTCCCTCCCTACACATGCGTCAAGAACTTAGAATCAACACCTGGCTTGAGGGAGCGTCACTGAACAAGTTTACCCCCTTTTTCCACCAGCCTCTTAGGAAGAAAGAAAAAAAAAAGGTTTTACATGTTTTAGCTCTTTATTACCTGATTATGGTGTACCCTTAGGCCAGCATCGTGATTAAGTTTTATATAGGTTTTCACTATATTGTAAGGTGTGCCCTGGCTGGCGGGATTTAGTGGGTTTTATTTAAGTCAATTTACAGCTGAGCTGCTGTGGATTCTCTGGCGTCTGGTTGGGTTCCCCAGATGCCTTCGTTGTTTGGGTAAGGTGTTTTTTTTTAAAGGCTCATGGCTGTGCTGTGGACATCAAAGCTTAATAATGTTACCTTTGGCAAAAAGATCTGTAAGAACATCGATTCCTCACCTCTTCTGTGCCTGGGGAACCATTGCTTGTGGTTCAGATAAAAAAGTTACAAAACAGTGATTTTGGTTGTATCAAAGTGTGTCCAGGATGGCTCCATTCAGTAGAGCTAAACCCCAATTACACACTTTGATAGGAGAATACTGTCAGTCTGTCTGTTCGGGTAGTTCTGTTACCACACTAAGGGAACATCACTCCTATCTTTTCCTGTCTGGTGGCTTTTAAGATATAGATAGGTGGACACTCAAATTGTTATCACATACCAGAGACTGGAGGTCAGTTCAAAGTTTGTTTTATGTATCTCCTGTTTGCAGAATCAATTGTGGCTTTCAAGGCTTCAGCAGTTGCTTGATCATGTACTTTAGAGTGATCTGAATGAGTTGGGATTCACTGCTTCAGCTGATGGTCCAAAAAATTGTTTTCGTGCTTGACTTCAGTGAGGTTCTTTCCAAGGCCCTGACAGAATGACTAATGTAGCTACAGGTCTTGACTGTTGCTTTAATGTATTTTCAACGTTGTTTTTATCCAGGAGCAAATCAGTGAAGAGAAAGTTTAAGCAGTATGTAAAGCGTGTTATAAACCTGAAGGTACTGTTCTAGCTTCTGTGTTGCTTGAAATTGTTGCTTGTTGTTAAAAGGACTACAATGGTATAGTAATGTGTAAGATCTCACCACAGCCATTGTTACGTGTTCTGGAGTTATGTCAGAGCTCATTTAGACACACATGCATTCTTGTACACTGTCCATCTCAAATTACTACAAGAAACAGCTTTTAAGAACTGTGGGAGACAGGTGTTTGAAGTCATTCTGCCATGGAGCCTGGGAGCCAGTCAAATGTCGTAACCAAGGAAGGATCAGCTTGAAGATGTAAGTGAGGAAAGCTGAGGGAGATGCTCAGAATGATCCAGGAGAACTGATTCCTCTAAGATCATTGCAAATGGCTGTGCATTAAGTTTGTATTAAAACATGCAGCCATGAATGCTCACAGAGTATCGGCCAGATTTCAGCTTTTGGTACGGACTTGCTGTCCACTGAGATGTAAGTTAGCTGCAGCTTCACCCCTTCCTTCCTGTGATCCTTTGCAGTACCTCTACCACACTCTCAAAAGCAGCTTTTGAAACCTACAGACCTGTGCCAGGATCTAAAATGCTGACTGAGCTGAAGAGGTCCACCATTCCTTGCTTATCTCAACAGACAGCTGATGCCCTGCTGTTTTCTGTTTGCCTTTCCTCACTGCCTGCAGCTGCATTTGCCTTCTCCTGTTCTTTCTTGCCTCCAAGTAAAGACATCAAACATTTTGTTCTCACTGTGTGGTCCAAAATGTCCACGAAAGATTGGCTATTATCAATGGGAACTTTGTTCCAATTAATACAAAATGTTTCAGCTGACACACGACTTGTCATCTTTTACAGTGACTGCTTGTTAATGATCACAAATGACCATCCGCTCTCGTGGAAACAGACTCATCCGTCTCTCTGTTATGTACGTGTGCAGCAGAGAGGCTGGGCTGGAGCGGTGCAGTAACCCTCAGAACAGGTGACCAGAGCTATAGGTGATCTATTGCAGGTGTTTCTGGGCAGTTAAAGCACCAGCTAAGCTATATGCCATGTAGAAAGAACCTCTAATCAGAAGATGCTGTTGAAATTATGAGAAATGCAGAGGTATGGTTGAACTGGGACAGCTTGTTGTCACATAACCCATATATTTATAATGCTGAAGCTACTGGAAAACACACAAGTTCTACCCATCCATCTGACTCCATCAGAAGAGGAGATCAAGTGTGATTATGGTCTGAAGATTGCAAACTCTCATCTTGAATAGCTGAACTCCTGTTGATGCCAGCAGAGACAGTGCAGGAAAAGGGCTTTTATGAAGAAACCGACTATTGCTGTTCTGTTTTGTGCCTGGTACTTCCATTGTTTCATTCAGCCTGTGAAGTGCCTAACTGAAGAAACACCTCTGCTGAGGTCTTCTATCCTATTCTTGGAAAAGGTCTGAGAATCCCTGTTCTAAAGTCATAAAATAGTGACATGGAGATTCTAGTTCGCAAGTAAAGCCAGATTTCTTCATTTGCTTGGCAGAGAGCTGCACAGCTCAGCATTTCTTTTGGAAGAGGATGGATTCTAGAGCCAAACTTTAGCCTCCTCTTCTGAATTTTTTTCCCTGCATCCTCTTCTTCACTTTAGTTTCACACTCAAAAACTGGAATCTGGAAAGAGATGGACTCTTTGTAGGTCATGTGCACCTTGAGCAAGTGTGCACAGTCACCACGTATGACGCCAAGACTTTGTCACAAGGGTATGCACTGGACAAAGGAAGAAAATTTGAAAGCCATCAAGAGACAGTGTTATATCTTCAGTACTAATTTCAAAACTCAGATTGAAGTATTTACCTCTGAAAAAGTGTTCTCTCCAGTTCTTGGGCAGAATGCTGGAATTACAGGATGAAATTTTATAGCCCTCATTTCGTTTCATAGGCAGTAATGCATAATATGATCTTTGCCTCGAAATCTGTTAAATTGATTAACTATGTTAAACAATACTTTTAAATCACTTTTCTCTCCTCTTTCATCCGTGAACATTGTCAAGGAAGGGCTTGGCATTGAAATAACCATTATTTAAATGGTGCCCTCAAGCACAGGAAGAGAGGTGTGCCTCCAAAAGAATTCACCAACTTTGGACTGCTTTATAATTTCTTCAGTTTTTAATATGTGTAGCTGAATGCAAAACCCATCTTATTCTCTGGGTGTGCTAAATCAATCAAGTGAATGTTAATGTCCTGCTAGCTCCGGCAATGCAGCTGGAATTGAACTAGCAGAAACAATGCCCAGAGCTGAGCTGACATCATTGTGAATGGCTCTGATGCACAAATACAACAGAAAGAGAATAGGAACTAGGCATTTTAATGTCAACTCTCTTAGAAGCACAGGAAAAAAAGAATCATCATTGATCAAATAGAAATAGACGGGGAAAAAAAGGCAGAAACAGAGAAATTTATTTTTCAAGCTCCCAAAGGAAAAAAAAAAAAGAAATTAAAATAGAATTCTATTAGAAAGAATAGATTCTTAATAGTCCTTTAAAATAAAACGCATGAAACAGTGATGAAGTGATTTTGCCTCCTCTTTAAGGAGCTTGCTTTTGTCAGTCTGAGCTTATTTGAAAAGGGCCTCTGCAGAAAATTATGATTTTAAATTATGGATTTTCAAGGCTCAGAATGTGTAGGTAAGAAGCACCATTGTGTGCAGCAGCAACAAAGACAGCCCCGTGGCACACAGAAAAGCCAGAAGGTGAACCTTTCACTTTGGGCACTGCCTTGATGTGATTTACGGACAGGTTGTGGAACCTGAGCACAGGAGCGGGTTTGTGTTTTGATTTACAGGAGTTCTGGTCCAGTGTCTCAGAAAATCTTCTGTAGACCTTGCCTCAGTTTGCTTACCTGCAGCCTGGAGATGTACAAAAGCTTCTGGCATGGTATTTATTGTAAGAGGGGTTATGGTGAGTAAATAGTTGTTTTTACTGGGTGGGAAGATATGTGAAGTTCTGTTGAAGTTAGCCCACTAAGGAAGAAAGAAGAAGAGGAAGGATGGAAACAGAAGAGCATTTGAGAGGCCTGAATGTCAATAGCTTCCATGTGATTCTATGCTTTCATGTACCAAACGTTGACACCCCTTCATTTCGCCAAGGAAATTTAGATTTTAAAGTATCAGATTATCCAAGCAGACATCTGCTTTCCTGTACTGATGCTGAAATAGGAGACTCCCAAGCTGTATGTGCAGAAGCACAACAAAAATATCTGCTTGATATGTTTTTTTGGTGACAAACTGGAATATTAGCAATGTTATAGCAGCAACTCAGAGCCCCGTACTGCAACTGTAAACCTGTGATTTAGCAGAGAAGAGATGTACCACGAACATTATATGGCCGGTCCTGGGGTGAAGGAAGAACTGTTTTGTCTTTGCCTGATAGCTGAGAACCCCTGAGAGTGCTTCTTTTGTGTAGGGGGGATACTGTCACTCTGGCACTGGATCAGCTGTAGAAGCTCTGTGGTTTCTAGGGCAGCAGGGCTGGAGGCAGCGCTAGTAGCGCGTGCATGTGAGCCGGGAATAGCATAGGCTGCAGGAAAGAGGAGAGCACATAGATCTGAGCTTGCTGCATTTGAGATCGGCTGATGGGTCAGATTTTAGCCTCCTTCAAACAGATGTTGACAGTGTAGTATTGACTCACAGGGGCTCAGCATGGCCAGTTCTAGCCTGCTGTCTGGTTTCTTTCAGTTTGGTGTGTAAATAGCAAGCTCTGTTTAGGCTCCTGACTTGCAGAGCTCGCTGTTACTGCAGCTGCTGTGCTGCAGCCTTTAGCAGAGGCACTGCTGTCGACAACAAAACTGCAGTGCTCCAGTGCACCAGCGCTCTGCTTTTTGTTGTCCTTTATGGATCCTTTTAACACAGACAGAAATGCAAAGGTGCCACTGCTCCTTAGGGCTATGGTAATACCTACGCTACAGGCTTGGGGAAGTGTGGCTGGAAAGCTGTCTGACAGAAAAGGACCTGGGGGTTCTAATCGACAAGCGGCTGAAGATGTGCCCAGGTGTTCAAAAAAGCCAATGACATCTTGGCTTGTATTAGAAATAGTGTGACCAGCAGGAGTAGGGAGGGGATTGTCCCCCTGTACTCGGCACTGGGGAAGCAACATCTTGAGTATTGCGTCCAGTTTTGGGCACCTCAATACAAGAGAGATCTCGAGGTGCTGGAATGAGTGCAGAGGAGGGCAACAAAGCAGGTGAAGGGTCTGGAGAATAAATCTTATGAAGAGCGATTGAAGGAGCTGGGGCCGTTTAGTTTGAAGAAGAAAAGGCTGAGGGGAGACCTCATCACTCTCTACAACTACCTGAAAGGGCATTGTAGAGAGGTTGGTGCTGGTCTCTTCTCACAGGTGACGGAACAAGAGCGAATGGCTTCAAACTGCAGCAGAGTAGGTTTAGAATGAACATTAGGAAAAAAATTTTCATGGAAAGAGTAGTCAGACATTCGAATAGGCTGCCCGGAAAGGTGGTTGAGTCACCATCCCTGAATGTGTTTAAAGGTCATTTAGATGTGGTGTTGGGGGATGTGGTTTAGGGGTGAGCTTTGCAGATCAGAGTTAATGGTTGGACTTTATGATCCCAAGGGTCTTTTCCAACCTGAATGATTCTATGATTCTATGATCTCTGTATGCCAGAGGCTTAATCATAAGGGAGGAGATGCTATGTACTTCATAGCCTTCTCTGTTCTCTCTTTTTTATAGAGCTTTCATGTACTTTTTATGCTGTCTATATGAGACTTTGCTTTTTTTTTTTTTAATATCATTGAGTCATAGAATCATAGAATGGCCTAGGTTGGAAGGGACCTTAGAGATCATTTAATCCAGCCTCCCTGTCATGGGCAGGGATGCCTCTCAACTAGATCAGGCTACTCAAGGCTCTGTCCAACTTGGCCTTGAACACCTCCAGGGAGGGGGCAGCCACAACATCTCTGGGCAATTTATTCCAAAGTCTTGCCACCCTCATACTGAAGAATTTCTTCCTAAGATCCAATCTAAATCTATTCTCCTTCAACTTAAAACCCATTTGCCCTTGTCCTATCAGTGGATGCTCTTGTAAAAAGTCCCTCCCCAGCCTTCCTGTAGGATCCCTTCAGGTATTGGCAGGCAGCTACTAGGTCCCCCTGAAGTCTTCTCTTTTCAAGACTGAACAATCACAGCTCCCGCAGCCTGTCCTCGTAGCAGAGGTGCTCCAGCCCCTCCATCATCTTTGTGGCCTCCTCTGAACGCGCTCCAATAGATCTATATCCCTTTTATGGTGGGGGCACCAGAACCAGATGCAGTATTTGAGGTGGGGTCTCACAAGAGCAGAGTAAAGGGGGAGAATCACCTCTCTTGACCTGCTGGCTACGCTTCTCCTGATACATCCCAGGATGCGGTTGGCCTTCTGGGCTGCAGGAGCGCACTGCCGGCTCATGTTGAGCTTCTCGTCTATCAACACTCCCATAACCTTCTCTTCAGGGCTACTGTCAACCCACTCTGTGCCCAGTTTGTATTTGTGCCTGGAATTGGCGAGACCCAGGTGCAGGACCTTGCATTTTGACTTGTTGAAGCTCATGCAGTTTGCCCTGGCCCATTTCTCAAGCCTATCAAGGTCCCTCTGGATGGCACCTCTTCCTCCAAGTGAGTCCACGGCACCACACAGCTTGGTGTCGTCAGCAAACTTGCTGAGGGTGCACTCAATGCCGTGTGCAGTATATAAGATCATCATAATTCTGAGAGTACATGCATAGTTTCAAATGTTGATACACTGATACATGGATACTAGTGCCCTAGTTTGCACTCATATCTAAACATCTACCTGAAGGTAAGAGTAAAGCAGTAGCTGATTGTTACATCTTCTTTCATCTGGGCTTGATGTTTGTATGTCATGATTCTGAGGAATTTTTCTTGAGAAAAAAATTATACGTGTTTGGGTCAGTTATATCAGTACAAGAGGCTATGAAACTGCTATGAAGGAACAGAAAGTTCTCTTTAGGAGTGTGAATTGTCAGTGATGTACAGTATCTATTCACACTCTAAAAGATTGAATTAGAAGTGATAATTATGTGCTGTTTTTGCTGCTTAAGTGCTTTAATACCATTATGACTGTGCTATTTAATGGAAAAGCTTAGAATCAGACTAGCATGGGAATACTAAAAATTTTAATGGATTTCTGCTCAAGATATTCTTTCTATTAGGAAACAAACCCACCAAAATATATAACTAGGTCTTTGGATTCAATTATTAATCCTTTCTCCTAATTTGAGGAGCAAAATTATCACTTAACAGCAGTTCTCTGAAATAGAATTTTAATGATACTAGTCATCTCATAGCTGAACATTATTTTTCCTGATCAGAACTAAGTTAGGAGATTCTCAGTGCGGAATTAGTTTTAATTATTAAACCTAAGCAGTTAAAAAATATGCTGTCAACCGCGTGTCTTGAACGTCTGTCAAAGAAGCTGTCAGAAATGTTTTCAGTAGGTTCTTGTGTGTTACCTGTCTCCTTTGCTTGAGGAAAAGGCTTTGGAACATCGTAATTGGAACGCGATTGTAGAAGTAATGTATGGGAAGAGACCTATGCCACACTCTTGGAAGGATCCTGACATTTTATTGTTATGATGGGCTTCATCACGATGCAATCCTGTATCCCTAAGGAAATTTGCAGTAGTTAAGTGCTTGTTTTGACCATGAAATCAGAAAAGGAAGCAGGGAGAAGACTGAACAGTTATGGGTGATCCTTTTCTAGATTAGTGCTAAAGTGAATGGATTGAGGTATTGAGGTGGTGTAACTTGTGCTCCTTGAATGAGGAGGGAGATGTTCATGGCTTATAGGAGATGCTATTGGTTACAACTGCTACTGCAAATTCAAAATCTGAAATACTCCCTTGTAGAAGCTCTGCAAAACTGCTCTAGGTGGATTATGGATAGAAGTGGGAAGATGCAGTTCACAAAGCCCTGCTCTTTTCATGGTTAGCCACATAATTCCATCTGTTTGTACATCTGATTGTTCCCTGGAATTTTTTACATCCCCTCTGAAGACTATGTAAACTCAGGGGAGAATTTTCCTCTGTGGTGTTAACTACCAAAGCTACTTTGTTCCCAGTGTCTCATGGAAACTATTTATGCTTTTTGATTCCTGTCCTGGAAAACTAAGGCTAGCAATTATTCTACAGAACCCATATTATTTGGCACATAAGTAATTTGCCAGGAACAGCTTCCTAATACATCTGAAAATCGTGTCACCTCTTCAGGGCAGCAAGATGTCAGTCCTTACTCACTGCTAGTGTTTTGGTGCTTTGTACAAGATGAGTCAAGTTGATATTGAACAAAAGGTCTTGTTTGGCCTGTTAATAGTAGTAAACTTCTGGGCATTCATGATGGAATACTCAGTGTTACAAATTTCCAATCTGTTTGCATTATTATATATTTTTCCCTTTCTGTGTATTTGTATTTTGCTTTGCCTCTTTCCATGCTTTAATGACAAAGAAAAAAGTGTAATAGACTCATATTGTATATTCCCAAGGTCTTTCTGATGAAACTATTGGAACTTCTTTACAGTTGTACTCAGTTTTCCTGACTGACAGCAGGACAACAGAGCAGAGTCTTACCACTATGAACAAATACTGTGAGGCTGATTTTTTTTCCCTTTGAAATGGAGAAATAAATACAAGTTGGCAGAAATGCTCATATGCAAACAAACATCTTGAAGGATTAGCTCTGAGGTTCATGGATACTTTGGGAATCAGTGGAAATTTTGCTCCTTCATTTTCTGCTATGGTCCCAAATTATGTGTCAGCAGTAGGTAGGCAAGTTGTGGGAGTTTTCTGCTCTGGTGATTTTTCTGGTTGGAAGTCCGTCAGGAATAGCACCATGATCAACATTAATATAGGTCTTAATACCACTCCCCCTCCTCAATTTGAAGTGAAAAGGAAGTTGGAGTGCAGGATCAAGCCCTTAATTTGTTACTTACATTTGATTTGAAGCTCAGTGTCCAAGGTCGAGCTAAAAGGGTAACGGAATAACTCAGGCCTGTGAACAACTTATCATGTTAGACAGAAAGCAATTTGGTCCAAGGCACAGCATGCTGGAAGATTGCCACTTCCTTTCTCTTTCAGTACTGCTCTGCGTTCTCACTCCTGTAAACAGTCTCTTCATCCCTTTCTGTGGGTAACTGGGCTTCCTTCCTGCAACCTTCCCAAATTCAAACTGCATTTGGCAATGATTTTGTATTTGTGTTTGATATGAAAGTTTTCAAAGGAGCTTCACAGACACTAATCAGGGTAAAAATGCAAATCTAAAATCTGTCTTATTCTAATGTTTCCTTTGGAAGCCATTTAATTTTTTACAAGCACACTTTGGCAGATAGGCCCTTGTAGTAATAAATCACAGGAACATAAGACACTTCACTGCAGCTGCAACGTGGCTAGTTAGGATCCTATTCAAGAAAAAGGCTTAGGCAGTGTATTTTCTTTCCTATACTCTGCTGTACCATTTCTCCCCCCTTATAGATCAAGTGAAAAGACTCTCAGAATGCTCTTATAATTGTCTCCTTAGAGTTATAATCTGCAAATGTGTTTTTTTTTTTCCCCTAAAAGATAAAAATACCCAAATCTTAATGGAGCCTTTTTAAATGGCACATCGTTAACTCCAGCCTCCTTCACGGTTTTGTAAATCTCATTAATAAGGGTGAGAAGAAGCTTAGAGAGGTCTCTTTGATTAAAGGTTTGACCTGGAATTGCTTTGAATTTGTATTATGGAGTCAGCAGGTTTACCGTGGCAATCTTAACAGAGAATCTTTTGAAGTACTTTGCAGGTAGAGCTGTGAAAAGAGTAACTATTATATAACACTTGCTCAAAACACAGCAGAACCAGTTAAACATCAGGGCACTATGTTGAAAGGCCGTATCCACAGAGCTCTGAAAACAAGCTTTCTTGCTAGTTTAAAGCCTGAATTTGCAAGTCTTGAGAGTGGGATTATATGGCAGGATTTCAAGAAAAGGAGGCTGCATTCAGTGACCCATGAGGTCCCTTCAGCCCTTTGCACAGGACTCCTGCAAGATTATAGGCACTAAAAAATAATGGTTTTAAGAAATGACTCAAATTGGCAAGAAACACAGTCAGGACTTGAGTTTCATGGAACTTAATAAGCTCAGTGCTTCATCACTATGCATGGCTTGGCTCAAAGTGACCAACAGCACAAAAGCTTGTGAGACCTTTTGACCCACTAATTTTGAATCTTATGGGTGCAAGTTTCTCAGAAGTTGATGTTTCCCTCAAGATCACCTAACTCTGCTAACAGATTTGCTGTATTTACCAGTGGTGGCCCTACAATTATGATTAATGGAAATGCTTCTCTGTAGGATGGGTGTCATTACTTCTGCCTGATATAACTTTTTGTGGGATCTCTAAAGCTTAGGCAGTGAGTCTGCACTAGATTTATTGTACAGTATTTAATGACTGACTTCAGGAGTATTTAGGAGCAGAACCGTCCAACATCTACAGTGCTCATAATATGTCAGAGTCTCAGAAAGGTCGGATTTTCTCTGGCAATGTCCCTTTTCTTTAGTTTTTGCTTTCATGATTGGATTTCTTGGCATGAATATATTGACAACATTCCTATAGCTGCCAACTAAGGACAGGAACTTGCAGTCTACAGAAATCAGCATTGCAGTACAGGTAGCATTTGTCTTGAAGAGTCTAGTTTGCTAGGCTCATGTGTCAAATGTCAGCATGGTGGAGCATGCCTTGCATACAGCCAAATTTGCAAGACCTGTAGCAGAGCCACAGTGTTGACAATACCATTATGAAGTCCACAGGGGAGGTCAATCTAGATTTCCTTTGCTTGCCCGTTCTTCCTGGGTTTTGTGCTCTGCAGAAATGCAGTGTATGTAGAGCAACAAGTGTGTGCACATTTGACCTATGTGTTCACAGCACGGAGACAGGTGATGTCAGCTGAGCTTCCCACAAAAGTGACACTGTCTCACAAGCAGTGATGGTATTTTTCAACCTTTCAGACAAGGTGTCAGGACTTTCCCTCTCAGTTGCACCCAGCCCCTGCTGCTCTGCTTTTGTCAAGGTGTCAGGACATGTTCTTGGAGATGTGCTTTGTTCTGAAGGCTTGCGAAGGAGCCTGAGGCTGTGGTGGTAGGTAGGTCTCACCCACCTACCTTAGATACAGAACCTGCCATCCAGAGGAGCTCTTTTTCCAGCACACAGGGCAGCTCCTCACTCGCAGTTGTCTGGGCAGGGAGGGAAGCACTGCTGGTGGGGCTGGGAGAAAGATAAGAAGAAAGGAGTGTGTTTTTCCTTTCCCAGCTGCTAGAACAGAAAGCCTGTTCAAAGGGGACCCAAATCTGGAGAAGGGGAGCAGGGAGGACCCCCTGAAGGAGTGGGCAAAGCAGAAATAGTGAAAAATAGGACATGGAAGTTGCACTGCAGAAAGCTTTTTTAGCCTTAAAGAAAAGTGAAGGATCTTTGCGGCTCCTGAAGGAAAATCTTTTTAGTGGGTATGAGCAGGGATTTTGTCAGTTTTCAGGCGGTGTTAAAAAAGAGACTTCTGTTGTTCTGATAAAATATTCTTTGTCCTCTGCACTAAAGAATTATTTGGCTCTTGTGTACAACGTGTGCACATTCTACCCTGTAACTTGGTTTCTGAATGTAGACAGATTCCTCTGCAAGATGTTAAATGGTTTTAATCCCTCCTGACATCAATGACAGAGGAGGCTTCAGCTCTTATCAGAAGTCCTTAGCTCCTGTGAGCACAGGCTCCGAGTTGGGGTTGTTAAGCTTGCAGAAGAGAAGGCCCCTTTTCTACAGACTCTGGGGAAACTGGGTGCTCATCTGTTTAGTCTGATTAGGTGGCAGAAAGGCTGAAATACTATTGAGAGAGGCATTGCTGCAAAATCATTTGAACAGGGAGAACATCTAAGGTGATCCCAGAAGCAGGTGGTATTCAAAGCACAGCTCAGGTGAGTCTACTCAATGTGTCTAATGAGATGGGGTAGAGGACACAGCAGAGCACTAGCAGTGCGGCATTCAGGAAGCAATGCCGGATGCACTGCAGGTCTCCTGAATGCCTCAGAACTTTTTTGGATACTTGAAGTTTTGTTACTCTTCCCTTTGAAGGAAGATATAAATTCTTTAAAGAGGACTAGAATAGTACCTGCCTCCATATGTGACCAAATAGGATGGTCCAACAGCAAGTTGAATAAGTTAAAGCATTTCACTGATTTTGCTCTATTTCTGGGATGCGTTTCCTTTATGACTCCCCAGCAAACTGCTTACATCCTCCTGGAGAGAGGATGATTCCTGCCTGTGACAGCCTAGCCTTTTTTGGAAATTGTACTGCAGCATTTAAATCTACTCAAATGCTGGATGACCTCAGTCTCTGTGCAGTGCTGATGTAACTGGTGGGATGGTCTGATGGTAATGAGATGAAAGGGCTCCAGGTCATCTTTGTCTCAGTAGGGAATGGTATCCTTCACCCTGGGTTTGGTCCAGCTCTAATCAACATGTTGCAAAAACACCCACAAATTTTTCTATTACATATTTCTATAAATAAAGATCGGATCCTTGGTGTTTGTTGCTGAAGTATGTGGTGCACCTCATGCGTTGTCTTCACAGACATCAGCAAGAGCAGAAGATGATCACATCTTGTTAGGAAAAAAAATTAAATGCCTGGAGAAATGTATGTTCTGTAACTCATGCTCCACGGCCCTAACGTACTTGTTTTATGCACCGGCCAAAGGCTGCTTGAGCCATTGTGTAGCTGCTGGTGAGATCAGGCCTTTGGAGGAAGGAATACATGGACCCGTGGATGTGACAGTGCTGCAGGGCATTATTACAAGGGTATGATGACAGAGGAGGGCTAAGCGTGAACTGCTTTTCACATGGTGGCATAGGGGAGTTAGCTTTTACTAAGTTTTCTCTCATTTTTGTTACAGAGTTTCAAAACAGTAGCAAAATATCTAAAGGGCTAATGCTGAGGCAAGTCCACCTGCTTTCTAGGTGAGGGGATTATTCACCCTCTGCCTGTTTTAGGCACGTAATCTTTTAATCCTCTGAATCAGCATGTCTGTTGGAAGCATCCCCTTCTTTCACCTTGTATTCTTCTGGGAGAAATATAGTGTCCTATCTTTGGATACTGTGTTGAAAACCAAAGCAGGCTCTGTGTGTGCCCCTTCATGCAAGGAAAGCTGGACTAGAAAAAAAAATTAAATTATCTTCTATTCCTTGGAACTCTGACATCTGTTTCCTGTTCTCTGATTTTCGTACTATGCCATTTCTTCATCTATTTTACTGGGTGCGTAGGAGCCTTTATTACTTCTAGTATTTAGATAGAATGAAAACTATTGCTTAAATGAATAGCTCCTGAAATTGCTTCCTTGCTGGGAATTGTTAATATGCCATATGGATTCAACTCATGTATCTGAGCTAATATTGCACCCAGAATTGCTAAAAGTTTCTTTTGAACCCTTAATCCTTTATTAGGTAGGACAGGAGGATTTTAGTAGATGAAGTTTCAAATGTATATATGCTGCAGTCATTCAAGATGTCATATTTTGGCATCTCCTTCTCCTGGAGTGTTAAATATCTTATTGTCTCACTAAAGATCTCCAGATGTTTTGTAAAGTTATTCTCCTTTCAGTTGTGAGGAAAAGGAGGCATAAGAAATGTCAAAATGTCTTTTACAGAGCTGAGAATAGAGCTGCCCTCTGGCTTCCTAGAACACTAGGCAAGCCTCTTCACTTGCCGGTGCTGGTGGTCTGGAAACCTGAGTTGCTTAGGAATACATCTCTCTCCAGAGGTCAGTGGGAAATTCAGCAGGAAATGGCCAGAGTAGCCAGTGTTGGGAGAGTTGAAAAAGGCTGAAATGAAAATGTGGAGTAAGGACAAGAAATTGCAGTTGTTGGAGATCTGCAAGCAAGTGGCTGTAAGAGGATGACAGGCCTCTCTCAGCCTACTGCGAGTGCAGAATTAAACATACTGGCTTTAATCACCTTCCTCAAGCTTTTCTGATGTTTACCTGCTATGCACAAGGAAATAGTCACTCTGGCTCAGCTGACAAATGGTAGTTCATTAGGATGTGGTAATGCAATTGCTTGTGATTGTCTTTCTCAGCTCTTAGTATTTGAGAAAGAAGAGGATTCTAAATTGTAAGGGAAATAACCCATCGTGATTTATGCCACCAAAAAAAAAAGAAAACAGAGGAAGATTCATTCCGGGAAACAAAAGGGTCTATTAACATAAATGACTTAGCTATAGTGAGCATTAAACTTAAACATATCTATTCTCTCCATGTGGCACTACAGATTTTAGTGTAGAGGCTTGAGTGTTACATTAAGCTGAATGAGGAATAGTGGGAGCTTTATAGCTCAGCTAGGCATTGAAATGGTACCGGTTCAGAAAGCCTGACAGATGACACAGGCTTGAGGAAAACATGCGAATCAGAGCTGTAGTTGGAAAACCAACTCAGCCCCGACACACTCGTTCCTCCTATAGTTTAGGAATGATACTCTGTTGACTTATTTGTCTCACCTTGTCTCAGGAGATGAGATCTGTAACAATGATAGAGAGCTCCCTTTAGAACTTATGTTAACTCATTCAACAAGGGGATTAAAACTGGATTTCAGCTTAGTAGCTTTCGTGTTGTCTAGCATCAGGAAGCATGCTGCTAGCAGGGTAGGTGTCTTGCCTGTTGTGTGCCTGGCTGTCCTTGAGTATTCACGTGCTACATAGATGCCTTCCATTTTTTGGGCAGGGTTGCTCACACTGCAGCCAGAAGGCCTATTGTGGCTGAGACTCCCCCTCTGTGAGCTGTTCTCAGGCCAAAGGAGTTGTGCTGGTACCAGCCCGCTCCTGCGTTCGCTGTGTAACTCTGCCATCTCGGCCGTGGGAGGCCAGTGCTGTGCATTTGCAGTCGCTGCTCTGTGGGCTGGCAGCCAGCCACTGAATTTGTGCCTCTCTGCACTACTTCAGCTCTGCAGTAAGCCCAGCATGTTCTCCTCAGCTAAGAAGCTACTCTTCTGCACTTGCAGAGCAGAACATGTTGCCTAGGCGTTGTCAGGGCCATGTGTATGTACAGTTAGCCCAGCATGGTGGGAGGAGGTGTCGCTGTGGTCTTTGGCCCTTCTCAGGCTGAAACCGGGAAACCAACCCAGCTAACCAAAGATGAGGTGGTTGTGTCCACACTGCAAGGTGGAGCAGTCTTGCAAGTCTTGCTCTGGCAGGTTGTGCTCATGCTGGATTGATGAGTACTGAGAGTCAGGCATGAAGGTTTATTGCCCAGTTGCAGTACTATTAGTGGTGTTAAATGTTAAAACAAAAATGCTTGAGATAAGCAGATGCAGCTTAGATGATTACCTCAGTTGTCAATCCTGGAACAAATAAGAAGCCTGATTTCTTTTTTTTCCTTTTTTACCTGAAGTGTCCTTCGTCTTTATGTAAATTACATATGAGAATAGCCTTGGAAATAGTATCTCAGAAAATAACTATTTCTGACAGCCTGTTCAGAGGGGAATAAACTTTTACTCTACCTGCCAAAGATTCTAGCTCCAGCCCTTGCTTGTCTAGGGGAAGACCTGGTGTTGAAGAAAACACTATCTGTGTTAAGCCTTTGCTTTAGTGCTTGACTGCAGTATTGATGAAAAGTTCAGGAGTAAAAGAAGTAGAAGAGAAATATACTAGACTAGAAGTTATGTTTTCCCATTTGCCTCTTTTTTTTCCTGTGTGATCGCTAGAGGCAGAAGCGCATGCCAGATTCACCCTTCAGCATGGCAAGGGACAAACAAGTAAGTGCTAACTTTTGTTCCTTCTGAAGGAGAAGGTGATTATACTGCTGTACTGCAGGAAGGGAAGAACTCCTTCTACGAGGACTGATGTTTTTCCTCCCATTTCCTAGTCATGCAATTAGAAAGAGCTAGTATTGGACTACAGTCCATGAACCTGGCCTTTTCTACATCTTGAAATGATGGTTTGGAAGTAGAAAGAACCAGGGCTGGTTTTCTTGCTCTAAGATATTTCTTTTAACCCTAGAAGCCGAGTTGCAAGTTGCATGTATAGAGGGGCTGAGTGACAAAGGATGACTGCACTGGTGGGGCTGTCTGGGAGTGTGGTAAGCAGCTCCTACAGCAATTAACCCAGGGATCTTCTGGCTCCTGCTGGTCTGGCTTTCTGTGAATAGTTTGTGGAGGTAGTGGAAATTATGTCCGCTCACAAGGCACAGCGGATCACAGTTTCCTATTTTAAGAACAAAAGTAAAATTTTTGGAAGTGCAGCTAATGGACTGAATGATGTAGAGACACAGGTCACTCAGTGAAGCTGAAATAACACCATGAGCCTTAACCCTTAACAGCTTCCTGGTTCAAGAGCAGCCCTGGAAATAAGAATGGAGTTCCAGTGAGTGCCAACCTGTATGCTGTGTGCCCTTGCAGCACCCTGGTACCAGAACAAGTGCTCTTTGGCAATGGGATGGCGTGTTAGACAGTGAAAAGGTTGGATAGGAACCACTGTACAGAAAATAGCAGGGGTGCATGGGTCAAACCTAACAATTCTAGATGGAGTAGAAGCTATTGTATTTGACTCAATTTCCCTCCCTCCCTTCCTTCCATCTCTCTCTTCTTTCTTCCTCCTACAGATGGGTTATTTTGTTTCATCTCGCAGTTATAGTCACATCTGTTTCTCAACAGAGATGTTTGTTTTTATACGTGGGAGCTGAAGTCTTTTGTCAAAGATGAGTTATAAAGCGCTTAATTAAGAGGGTGGAGAGCAGCTTGAAATTAAACCTACACCTTCCCAGTGAGAGTGACATTGTGTTTCTCAGCTGTAGGGGCTGTATTGATTAATTCACACTGCCTTGAAATGCTATTGTGCTAGTTACCTTAGCTCTAGGAAATGGTGTTTTTATAATGAAGCAGAAAAGGTTTGAAATAATGAGATGCAAAAATAATCACTGTGGTGGAGCAATAGAAATCTCAGTCTTGTTAAAAAATGTACAAGGTGTCCTTTGCTGTGCAATGTCAGGGTAGCACACCACAGGGACTGCTCTGCTTTCTTCCATCTGAGATGATGGGGAGAAAGGCAATCAACACAATGGGGGTACTTTAACTACTTGAGACTCCTTGATCAATGTGATGAGTAAACCTAGACAATGAGCAGTATATCAGAAAAGCACACAGGTTGTGCTCTGCTTGAAGAAGGGTGAACCCTCACTTATGCCCCAAAAAACCCATACTGTAGTCAAGCCCAAAAAACTTGTCAGGCTATTTCTTGTCTGGAAAGCAAGCAACCCAGCATGCATTTAGCTCTAATAAGCTGTTCTCCAAGAGGAAGGATACCAAATTTCTTAATATTAGTGGCTTATTCCTTGTACAAAAACTGGGGGAAGAGGAGATACAGAAAGGAGACACTTGTCCTTGATAATATTCTGGTTGTCTATATAAAATAAGTTTGTGATGAAAAATATTTACTTGAACTGAATGCAAGAGAAGATCAAAACTTGTATCATACCCTGTGAATAAAGGGGGTGAAGGAAGGGTGTTTAGGTACAAAGCATTTCCTATAGCAGCAGGAATTGTCATCTGCTAGCCAAAATTCTTACTTGCTTTCATATAAAACAGACAAAAAAAATTCTACCGCTCTAATGATTCTCAACACTTACGTATCATCCTCTACTTCATACCCACCAAGTACTTTCAGAAGCTCTGAATAACTTCAGCTAGCAAAACACCAAAAAAGAAGTGAGTAATAGTGGCTCCTTAGAAGTGGGATGGTCCTCAAACCTTGCTAATTTTGAATTGTAATCATCAGAGCTGTTGCCTTCTTACATGCCAGTTGAAGACAAGGGTAGCTGGAGGAGCTGCTTCTAAGAGAGGGTACAACTGGATTAGGTTGGATATGGTGCTGTGTTGACGCAGGTACAACCTTCAGTGGTGGAGTTACTGAGCTGGGAGCAGGGGTTGGAGACGTTGCCTTTGTCTGCACCTGTGTTTTCCAGCAAGCCTGAAATGACTTGCCAGGAATAGAAACCAGGTCTGCACAGTGGTAATGATCTTTCTGCTCTCTGCGTGTATTTTTGAGATGAATACATGCTAAACCAAATCTACTAGCCATAAAAATCAGTAAAAATTACCCTGCTTGAAATAAAAATGTCAGACCCACTTGTGATTATTTAAGAGGAAAAAGTCATCACGTGCTGCATCAGAGATGAGGTCTTTGCAGAAGAGGTTTTTAGGGGATTCTCTGTGTTCTCTCTCAGTGCAGCACTGATGGCTACTCTGGAGTATAGCTATTTAAAATAATAGTTTGATGACTTTATTAAACTGTTAAGTTTCTCTAATACAAAGTATAGTTCAGTGAGAAGTTTTTTTAGTATGCTCTCAAAAAGTCCACAATCCATCCCTTCCTGATGTATATCCTTGACTGTGTGAAAAATGGTGCTTTAACTAGACTGAGTCCCATCCTTGGCCAAGGAGGCAAAGTATTTCTCTAATCTAAGAAGGGATTATTTGTGTAAACTTTTCAGTGTAACCTGAATTAGAGAACTGTGGATTTGGGTCCCAGTGTAATATGGATGCAATTGCAAAAATCAATGCATAAAATGGAGCCCAGAAGAGCATTACGTTTAACAGTAGACAGAAAATCAAAACAGATTCCAAACAAATTAGAAATTAAGATTGCAGCAGCTTGAGCTGTGTTTGCCTTATGCGCAAAGCTTATTAATGTAACTAAGGTGATTTTTCTTCTACCAGAACTTCCCATCAGTAGTATTTGCTCATGTCACGTGCCTGTTCTGCGCCTTGTTACAGCGATATGGGTAGCAGATCAACAATAGTAAAATGACAAGAAGATAATTAAAGCTTTACTTTACAACGCGTTGGACTTTAAAGATATTGGAAGTTGCTGATACAAATTCTGAGCACCTGAGCTGTGGCAATATCACAGAACAGAAGCAATATAGCTTTTAGTCTGGAGAAATATCCTGTATTTCCCAGATCTAATAAGGTATATCGGATCCTTAATTTGTTTTAGAAGAAGGTCCAAGTGCTTTGCATTTGTTTAAACTAATCCAATCTTAACCATTGCTAAAATGAAAGGGCTCTGTCTTGTACGCCATACAGAGAAAGATTACTAAATATGTAGCTTTTGGAAGGCAATGGTCACTTGTATTTACAGTGGTCACTTGTGCTTACAACAGTAACCAAAACAATGGGAAGGCCACCTTCTTTCATATGCGTTCATGTAGTTTAAAAAGCATCAGGAGTCTTATTCACTAGCTAAACTTTTTGTAGGAAGAGAAGGTTCAGGGGAGACCTTATTGCTGTCTGCAGCTGCAGAGAACACAGAACACAGAACCAAACGCTTTTCATAGGTGCACAGGGATGGGACAAGAGTCAATGGGTGCAAGTTGGAATATGGGAAATTCTGGTTAATTGTAAAGAAAACCTTTTTCACAACACTGGTGCCTAGAGAGGTTGTGAAATCTCTGTCCTTGGAGGTGTTCAAGCTGCATCTGAATGGGTCCCTGAGCAACCGGGTCTAACTGACTCTGCTCTGAGCAGAACCTCAGGAAGACCCTTCCAATTCAAATTATTCTGGAACAATACGATTTTTGAGACTGGTGTTGGGCCTTTAACTCTTGAACTAATATTTATTAACTCTAGTAGTAGTAACATAGAAATAATCTCTTGACCATCTGTAGCAGCCGAAATGACCTGAAGGCATTTAACAGTATGTATAGCAAAATCATTTGCACCTTGGTTACAATGCATCGGGCTGTTTCTCATGGAGTCTGGAAGTAAAGAAACAACCATGGGATTGCTTCTGTCTTTCCCAACATCAACATAGCTGAAAATAATGGGAGTTAGAATGATGACTTGTGGTGCTGAAAAATGGTAATTGGAAAGATAAACTTTTTCTAATTAAAAAAAAGGAAAATAAAAAAGAAATTAATTCAGGATATGGCAGCCTGATATAAAGTTGTTTATATGTTAGTGCTATGGTAAGAGTAAGAACAACTTCTGTGTTACAGACTGACAGTTGAATATATTTACCCTGGCTTCACATTGGATTCCAGCACAGATCCAGGTGTTTCCCCAGTGGTTTCCTTCAGGTAACTTGTGTTGTAATGGCAAGTGTTTTATGGGCTGCTCTGTTCTTACATCCCATTCTGCTGCTCACCTCCTTACACGATTTCTGGGTGCTAGCATCAATTACTAAGGAGCAGGTGTTACTGCAGCATTTTTTAAGCCTCTTCCTTGTTTAATTCATCTTGCAGAAGAAAATATTTGATGAGCCCCACTCGTGATTTTCCAGCTGATTTGCTGGCTGCAAACTGTCTTTTCCAAGAGGATATATTAACAGTGCTGCTACTTCTTAAGCATGTCAATGTTAATGCGTGTATATGCTCTTTCTGCCTCATTCCCACATAATTACAAGCCGGTGTTTGGCAAATGAGGATATGTTTGCTGACTTGATTAAGAAGGTTCTAGGAAATTTTTGCATGCTGGTGGTACATAACTTATAAAAAGAGCTAGTTTAGAAGAGAAGCCCAGCAGCAGAGATTCTTAGCATTTCCCTAATACTTTCCTCTGCTGGGCAGAAAGCAGTTTGTGAATGCTAATGAAATCAGCTTTGCATTACCCCAGTGAAGTACCTGTGCAGTATTCCTATGAGAAGACATTGGCAAACGTGATTAAGTGACTTGTCTGGAGTCATATGGCTGCTGGGATTCCAGCATTTACTCAGGTGTTGGCTTTCAACACTAGACCCAAGGGCCAAACTCAAATACAGTACAGGCTTAGTAAAGTATTTTATTTTTCTTCTTGAAACTACTGTTTTCTGTCCTAAAAGCTAATATCTTGTTTAAACTAAAATGTGCCTATTCTTTATGGTTGAGAAGTTAATATTCAAAACACTGAGTGCATGTAATCAATGCCTTACTCCTGCAGTCAGCCTGAAATAATAAATGAGAGAGAAATGGACTGCAGGCATTCCTCCCATGGTGAGTTAGTGCAAAACTTTGTCACGAAGACTCAAATGATGCCAATGAACTGTTTCTCTTCCAGTCAAATGATACAAGAAGGGAGTAGGGTGGGCACAACAATGTGCTAGGAGAGACCGTACACATTACATCTTCTGCACTGAACAGATCTTATGTTGATGTGACACCCCATTTCTTTGTGCCTGGGTCACAAAGGGAGGAGCCGTCCCTTAGAGCTGCTCAGTCATGCCCCATCATTCAAATTCATCTGGTGGAGGCCATCACTGAAAGATATCTTTTTCTGGTAAGCCTTCAATATCCCTTCTTAGCTCTGGCATTGTCAGGATTGCATGTTTCAGACTAGCTTCTTCTACTGTAGCATTTAAAAGGAGCAACATTAGTATAGTCTGTCTTAATGTCTATACTGCTGATTAGTTTTTACTAGAGCTGTTTTAGTAGGTATTGTAGTTTTACTTCTATAATATTATAACAATATTTGTCTGTATGGCTTCAGAATTTTTAAGCTTCTCTGGTGGAACTGGGAAAGTTGGAAAGAGTTGTGTATGGAGGGCCCAAGCCCTTTCTTGTCCTCATGCACTCCAAAATTTAAACTGAAATAAAGTCAGTGAATCTGGTCAGGTGGCTTTGTTGACACGTGGGGCTGACAATATGTACAGGGATCTGTAGGTCCATGTTCAGTTCAGGAAAGTTGCTGAGATCGTCCACTGGGTGAAAGGAAACCATTTGCTTGGAATCAGTGGTGCTGCAGCTGCTTTAGCAGTGCTGAATCCCAGCCAGCTTCTGAGCTGTCTCTTTCTTCTGCCACACTGCAGAGAATGGTGTAAATTAAAGTCTGTGTAGGGAGGCCAATAAACAGTTTAATTTAATGGTTGGTAAGTACTCTTGATTCCCATGATCATTCCAGGATCTAATTCTCCAAACACCTGTGTCAGTGAAATTACTGTTAACCCTCAGTTCACCGGCAGTGTTGCTGTACATAGCGACGTGGGGCTTTAGCAGCAGAGAGGTACTTGTGATCTCACATACTTTTGAGTTGGCATAATGAGAGGCTGGATTGTTATTTAGAATGGTCTGTTGTGTGCTAAACCTGGTGTGAGAAGTAAGAGCATACTTAAAAAAGCCAGCATGCCAACAAGCAGCAACAGGAATGTATCTAATGCTGGATGGGCTGCTGTCATGAAGTGGGACAGTAGGCAGTTTCTTTCATCTGGAGTTGACAGCAGGGTTGCTGCAATCAAAATCTGAAACTCAGATAATTCACGATGCTTTGGAAGGATTCCTGTTTACCCAGATAAGGGGAAAGTGAGAAAATTTAGTTAGAGTTAATAAAGCAGCTGTCTGAGATTGTGGAACAGAGCTGACTGCATTATTGGGGTGGTGTTCTGCAGTTCCTAGTCTCAGTCTGGGAGCGCAGTTAGTGATCAGAGCTGTGGCCCAGTGGCTGGCATGCCACCTTCATCCGCCCTGGATCTTGCTTTTCCGAGTGGCTGCACACTGATCCACTGCCCTTCCACCTCACTAAGTCCAGTAGCTTTTGCATGAAACTGTGCCCAGAGCAGTGTCAGCTACTGTTCATCTAAAAATGGTATTAACAGGCAAGCATGCGCTTGTGTGTGTGCACATGCTGGGAACTGGAGAGTGAACAGTCAGACACCAGCTTTGAGGACATACAATTCTCCCCAAAATGTGTTTTTTATGATAGATAAGCAGTGAGATGTAACTATTATGGTACATGATAGAGACAAGGGACAGAACTAATTTTTTTCCTTGTAAGGCAGCAAGGTCTACATTGCACAGAAAGAGATGGGAAACTGATGAATAATCTTCTATGGATGCAAGTTTGTTTGTGGCGTAAGCCTCTCTTCCTGTTGCCTGGTCTGCTGACCTTAAAATTTTAAGTCAGATTCTGAAGCCTCAATTAATGAGGACATGTGCACACACACACATTTGACAGAAACTGGGTCATGTCAGTCTTCTCACTGTTATAAAAAAACCCCACCTTTGTAGTGTTAGTGAAAATTGCCTGTTTTTTTTTTTGGTGGCAGAAGGGAGGCAGAGTACTTTGCTGTCTTAACAGCTTCACCGCTGGCAGAATCAGTTAAAATGGAAAGTTATTGCAGCGTGAAGATCAGAGCAAAGACTCTGACAGAGTGCAGCTGGTTCAAATCAGCTTTGATTAATCCATCATTTGTGATTGAGAATTGGTGGTGTAAAGTTGTCAAGGTCACTGCCTACAGGACAAGGCTGATGGTGGTTATTCCCTGAGGGGCTGGACTTTCACCCACATTTACACCAAGCCCTAAATGAACAATACTTAAAAAATGGAGACAGTAGTGCCTAGCAAAGGCTTATTCCCATCTTTCTAAAATTACTTGGGCTTAGATCCACAAGAAAGCAGATGTGGACAAGCTATTATTTTTGGGATCTGCAAGTGCAAAGTTAAAATCTAACTTATGACTGTATTAACCCTGGAGGAGTCCATGTCTTCAGGTGTATTTGGGTTTTGTTACTGAAGTGCACAGGTGCCTTAAATTCTGCTGTTTGTCTCAGAGAGAGGTAAATCACACCTGTGGTGCGTTCGGGATGAAGTCTCTGTGCTTGTCCCGATTGTGGCCCCTGATCTAACAGGTATTTGTTAGGGCCTGTGTAGGAGAAAATTTTCTCTGTGACCCTATAAAAGGGGAAAGTGGTATTATGGGATGTTTCACTTCCTTTATTTGGGAAGATTTGACCCATCTTCTGGGTGAGTGCTATTACTGCTAGACCGCGAGCCCTTTGGAGAGGGGGACAGCTGGCTGTCGAGAGGGGAAAGAGTGAGTATGATGTTTGCGTTTTGGGATTTGGGGCTGTTGGGAGACAGAGGAGCTGGGAATCCGAAGTTTTTTAAAACAGCAATAAGCTGGGGGAGGGGGAAGGACTGCAATCCAAGTTGTTTTCCCTACTAGCATACCTTGGGTACTGTGCTCTTCTCTGGTCAGTGATTGTGTAGCTGTGCAATGTGGAGTAGATCTGCCTTAGTTTGTACGAGTGCCAGCATTGCTTTCTCTCTTTTGTCCCGAGTAGCTCGTTGCCAGAGCATTCCCCTCAGAGCAGTGCTTGAATTTCCGCTGGCAGGGAGGGATCTGAACCTGTGACCTTCTGTGTATTTGATCCTGGGGTTAGATAGGCTTCTTTATAGAAAAGCTTAAACACAGCATGTTCCCAGTGAATTTGTAATTTCTATTTGCTGGCCAGGTCAATAGCTTTTGTGTGTCAGTGGAAAACATATTGCAGGTAGCAACCACAGCTAGGGGAAAGATATTGGTTAGCACAAAGAAGAGAAGAATAAAAAAAAGAAGAGAGCAGGGATGTTTGTTCAAAGACACTTCTTTTTGTTCAAGAAATTCAGGAGACTTTTCAAGATATGTGGAGAGGTACATCCCTGCAGTTGGTGGGGGAAAAGCACTTGGGTGAAATGGGCTTTGTATGCTCCCAGCACGTTCTGCTCAAGAGGCTCCTGTTGTGTTCTTGGGAATTCCCATTAATTACCTTTGGAGTCAGGCCCGTGACAACAGAGTGCTCTGAACATCACCGATAACTAATAAATGACAGAGGGAAGAACGTAGGAGGGAGTGGTGGTGCTATTTTTCTTCTGGGCTCCGTACTGAGTAGTGACACTGGTCCTAGTGTGCATTACAGCAACAGGATTATATTTCAGCTGAAGCTCTATAAAAGGCTCGGTGTTTAGCAAATGGGCCTTTGTGGCTCCCTTGTGCAGCGCACCCCGGTGTTTGTATGGTATGTTGGGATCCTGGGCACATAATTCGGACGCCACGCTCCTTCACAAGGCAAGACAGCATGAAACCATGGGGAGCTCTAGAACTCTGCTGAGACATTTTGTAGCTGCATTTTCATTCCTTTCAAATTGGTTCGTTTCGATACTGTCTTGAAAGAACACAGGATTGTAATTAATTGAGCCCTGTTTTTCTGATAAGTGTTTAAAGCTTAATTTCCTGAAAAGCATGGTATTTTTTTAATCAAAAAGGAAGGTTTATGGTTCATATTTCCATAGACCCTCATCCTTAAAGAGAAATGGTCCATTACATAAAATAAATTTACTGAATGTTTTTTCAAGTACTTATTTCCTTTAACAGAATCATTAGTACCACAATTTATTGTAAAGAAAAATGCCAGCTAACAAAAAAAATGCTTTGCAGGTCTTGGGCTGTTCATATGTATAATGCTGCTGCATACTATATAAGCTTCTTCTGTATTTATTTAGAAAGCTGGTATCACGTTAATAAGCTGAAGGCTTCCTTAAAGCAAGACTTTAAGACAGTCAGATTCTACTGAATTGTAATTATTTGCTGGCTGGATCAACAGTTTTCAGATCTCAATAGAATACCGGATGATTGTAAAACTGTGCTATCCAAATGCAGCTGTGAATATATCACCCTCTACCTCTGCTTCACCAGCTCATCGTAAATAGCTAAGGGAGAAAAACATCCTCTGCTGAACAAGAAAATTCCTAAATGATAGACATAAATATTTAACCAATTTTAATTTATTTATTCTTTCATTACTTATTGCGCTATGGCTAAAATGAGAGGGTTCGTGTTTTGCTCTTTTCTAGCAATATTACCATGAGGAGAAGTTACTTTTTTTTTTTTTATTTCTGCAGATTCAGTGCATCTACGGGCAACAAATTATTACGGCAGAATGAACTAGTGTAGGGAAAGAATGGCAGGCTGAGAATTCGTCTTCTTACAAAAACCATGGGCGGACAATCTCTAGAGTGTTCCGGACACAGCTGGAAAAATGTGCTTTTAGTTAGATAGGTAATTGCTCACGCTGGCCATCAAGAGTTTTATTGTGCATTTATTTCTCTTTTTAATCTATGGAATAGCTGACCTAAAGTTTGTACCTCATTCTGAGAAGTACCTGTAGAGTTTGCATAATTTGCCTTGAAAGTGGCTACCCAGCTCAAAACGTGTCGTTGTAACAATTGTCATCAAGGGGAGGCAATGTGGCTCAGGAAGCTTTTCTACTCACTGCAGCTTAGTGTTGAGTAAAATCTAATTTAGTCAGAAGCTAGATACTTTACCAAAAAACCCAAACACCTGACAATAGAGTGTTATTCAAAATGTTTAGACTTCCAAATCCTATTGCAGTAATATTGCATAGAGGGTATGCAAAAACACAGGTCTCTCTGCTGAAAAATTAACTAATTCTGCTTTAATATAACTTGGGTAGGAGCTCTGAGGGTTGTCTGTTGAGAAATGCTCTGCTTTAAGCAGAGCCAGTTTGGATCAGGCTGCTCAGAGTTTTGTCCAGCTGAGTTTTCAATATCTTCAAGTATAAAACTTCCCCACTCACCTGGCCCTTGTTCTGCTGCTTGATCACCTGCATGGTGGAAAAAGATATGTATATTGTGCAACTATCTAATCAGAATTTTGAGCACTGCTCTCACTTTGCTGTGGTCTGCAAACTTGCTGGGAATGTTATCTAGATCATATTTTTAAAATCTTTTAACAGCCTTGACTCTAATATCTGTCTCTGAGGGATGTTACCAGTGGCATCAGTTGGACTCGGCGCTGTTGATCACAAGGCTGGGGTTTTTCACTTAAGGCAGTTGCGTTGTGTTTATAGGGTTAGGGTAGTAGCTGATGACACACATTTCACCGTGTTGCGCATAGCGTGCCTGGATGTACTTTCTCTCTTGCTGCCGAATGTCTCCCATTCCCTCCCCATTAATAAAAGAAACAAATGAAGTGATGTGACTGAAGTGCCGCTTACAAGGCACACGATCATAACTGACATTGACACATCTCAGAGAGCAGCCTCTGGAGTTCAGCCCTGCTGGCCTCTTTTTGCAGAGCACCCATGAGAACGTGCTGTCCTGTGCGTTGTACTTCAGGAGCAGCAGATCCTCAGCACTTCCAGCTTTCATGGGCTTGGGAGTGAAGTGCCACTGGGCTGCTGCTTTCTTGTGTGTGCAGCAGCAGTGGATCGGGCTGAGTGTCGGGCAGGTGTGAGGCAGGCAGCATGCCCAGAATATCAGCAGAAATATCCACCATAGCTCTTGTTTTGACACGTTGCCTTGACTACCTTCTGCCTGAGTTCAGCTACTAATGATGGCTCTAGGGCCAGTGGTGGTTATAGAGCAGGGTTTGGGAATAGTTGGTGTTAGCAGTAATGTACTTTAATTACAAACAGGCAGAGGTTACTTAGCTCCTGTTAATGTGAAGTGTAACTCTAAATACCAAATGCTCTACCGTAGAGGTGGGTAAGCAAGTTAAATGTCAGGGAGCAGCGAGGGCGGACTGCTCTGCAAGGGCAGGTGAGCTGCAGCCAAGGGTGATGCTGAGCCAGGCTGAGCAGTGACATCCCTGAGCTTACAGACACCTCCCAAACCACGGGCAAGAGGCCCCAGCCAAGACCTCTCCTATATCCTTCTGTGCTGTGGCTCTTCCCAGCAGGTGGATCCCAGGTTAGCGCTGTGCCAGGTTGGAGCAGGCCTCGAGCGGCCAAACCCTGCCAGGGAGAGGCTGCAGAGCATCTCGCTGCACTTGGGCCCTTACATTGCAGCAGGAGATAAGAATTTCTCTAATTTGTACATCTGAGATGTTGTAGGTGCTACTGAAGATTTACAGTTAAGTAGTGTAATTTTAGACTGTGGAGTGTTTTCTTAGAGATGATAAAGGGAATTAGGACCTGAAATGTAATGTGTTTTTATCTAGCAACTTAATCAGCTGTGAGACTGGCTGTGCAAAACAGACCATAGGCTCATAATGAGTCGTAGAATGGCTTAGGTTGGAAGGGACCTTAAAGATCATCTAATCCAACCCTCCTGCCATGGGCAGGGATGCCCTTAACTAAACCAGGTTGCTCAAGGCCTCCTCCAACCTGGCCTTGAACACCTCAAGGGAGGGGGCATCCATGACTTCTCTGGGCAATCTGTTCCAGAGTCTTGCCAGCCTTGTACTGAAGAATTTCTCCCTAAGATCCAATCTAAACCTATTCTTTTTCAATTTAAATCCATTTCCCCTTGTCCTGTTGCTGGATGCTTTTTACAAAAGTCTCTCCCCAGCCTTCCTGTAGGTTCCCTTCAGGTATTGGAAGGCGGTTATAAGGTTCCCCCAGAGTCTTCTCTTTTCCAGACTGAACAATTCCAGCCTGTCCTCATAGCAGAGGATTCCTCTGGTGTGTGTAAGACCTGAGGTATATTGGCAGCAGGCATAAAACTTGTGCATTTTAACTACAGGCTGGACAGAAGCTAAATTACAGAGCAGTAAAGTCAGCCTGACTGTGATGTCTAGACTATATTGTATTATGGGAACCTTATTTCCAGATTAATCTAATGCAGAAGGAAGGGGATAGTATTACCAGATCAAGCGACTCAGATCCGTAGCCTTGTCTTCCTGACTGAGAGCAGGACCATCTGTTTCTTGCTGGCATTTGCAAGTGTCAGCTTTTATTGCATTCCATCTTCCTTGTTGCTCAGAGAAAACCACTTGCTAATTAATGAGGAAAACCTCTCAGGATATAAAAAATATAGAGATCTTTCTTTAAACCTTTTTGGCTTTGAGATTTATCTAGTCTTCAGATGACCAGCTCTTACTGCATGATGGTATGTTTCATAAATAGCTGTCATATCCCCTGTGATCTTTTCTACTCTGCTCAGAATGGCAACTTCTTTGGAAAACAGATGGCCTTAAGTCATAGCTCTGCTACTCTGCTGGCCAAGTGGCAAGGCATCTCTTGATTTTACTGCTTTCCCACTCTTTTTCTTGCCATAATGTTTTCATATTGGTTAAAAATACCATGGGTTTGTTGCATCGCAAGTGGTTGTGTGGTCATACTTTGAATTTCAGCTGGCTCCTCTTTGTTCTATGCAATTACTGTTTGCAAATTGAATGTGCTACTTATTTGTTCTTCCAGATGCTTCAACAGAAATCTTACATAAAATGGAGTCTAATGTTAATCCCTGTGGAAGCACACTTATAAATGCCTTTCTTGTTCAAAACATTGCTGCCCAATGTTGTTCTCTCCTTATGATTTCCAGTTAACTTTCAAAGCATCTGACAGTGCTTCTGTCCAAACTGATTTGATTCAAACATTTTAGTGATTTTGTGAGGCACTGTAGTGGATGTTTGATGAAAGTTGAGTTATTGCGTCTCCTGTGTTCCCTTCAGCTACTTTTTTTTTGTAATTTGATCAAACAAAGCAATCAATCTTCCTTGTCCCAATTTGTTTCACTGGCTTTAGTGCCAACGCAAGCAACAGAGTGGGATCTTCATCCTGGATTAAAGTGAGAATGTTTCAGTGGCAGTTACCAGGGTTGTGATCATTTCTGCCTAGACAGACAGACATTACCATGCAGGTGATGAAAATAGAAAAGACACGTAGATGACAGAAACGCAGCACTCTTCACTGTCTCGGGAGGAAAAGCGTAGTGTTGGTTCTGTTCCAACATTGCCATGGGTTAGGATTAGCGCGAGGTAGTGGTAATAATACTGTAGCTCAGCACATGCCCTCAAACTTCTCTTCCTTGAGCTTGCTGCCTAGGCTCTTTGTGCACATTTCTCTTCTCTGGGTATTTCTTATGCCTGTCCCTGGTCACTGACTCAAGCTCCAGGTGCCACAAGAATGCATGTGTTAAAGCACTTTTCCTAGGCAAGGGGGTTCTTCAGAGTTGTACATACGTGCTGCACTTCTCCGGGAACTGATAGGGACTGGTCTGGCTGAAAACTAACAGCATAAAGAACTAGTGACTAAAATTCAAGAAACGGCAACTTTGCAAAAACTAGTCAAGGGAGCTTGTTCTCCCTCGTTGGAGTATAATCGGAATTATAACAAACCTTGGCAAATATAAACTCTCTAGTGCTCCTGCTCCTTGTCAGTACTGCAGTCAGCCCTGTATTGCAACAATTGGCTCTGTCGCTGCCTGGGTAGCTTTGTGTCTTCCCAGCTATCCTGTCAGCCATTTTCGAGAGAAACCCACAGCTGTGGAGGTGCCCCTCGGGCCCGCTACGTATCCTTCGCTTCTGCGTGCTTCAGCGTTAGCACACGAGAAACGGAGAAAATGGGTTTATAGTCGGCTGAACACTCAAAGCTAGGAAAAGCCTTTGTGTGTGGAAATGCTACAAGAATAAAGCTTTCCAAGGTTGTCTGCAGCTCCCAGAACTGAGAAAGAGCGAGGGGAGAATTAAGCTGAGCCCAGCAGCCTTCCGCTGTGCAGCTGGAGCGTGCAGGGTGCTGCTGTTGTCCAGCCAGTGCTGCGTGCCAGTGTGCTCCCCGCTTCCCTGCCAGTACCATTGTGCTGACCAAGCTTCCCTTAGTGGCTCTTACATTTGGAAATTTGTCGAAAAGCAGTAGCTGTCGCAGCTGTTCAATGTGCCAGGCTAGAGCTCTGAGCATGTGTCTGAAATGTTTCCTGCTGGGGCACAAAGCAAAGTGCTTTTAGTGGTGTAATGCCCCTGAATCATGGCACTAATGAGGTGGTGTGCTAAAAGAGTGTATATGTGTTTTTTTTCCTCTCGGTGTCTCTCAAAAGACAAGGATTCCTTCTTGTGTGTGTGCACTGCACAACAGCTTGTCTACCTGCAGCTGGCAACTTGCTGTGAGTGGACCTATGTGACATGCAGAATTTGTGACTGCAGTTATGGGGTGTATTGATTTTTGTCTACTGCTCTTCATCTCTTTGGGGGTCAGGATCATTACAGCTCTGCTGAGAGCTCCCGATTTCTTCCTCCTGTCCCTTAACTGGCTAAACCAACTGAATATGCAGTTTTCTGGAAAACTGGGAAATAGTGTCGGAGGGGAAAAAAAAAAACCATGTGCGTGGAAGCATGTCACTTGAATAAATGAAATGGGTAATATTGCCCTAAGCAAATATGATTTATAACAATTTCAATATGTGTGTGTGTGGGGAAAAAATACAGACATGTGTACTAAAAGAAATATTGGTTGTTTTTTCAAGCAATCTCTGTGTAAAATATCGTCCTTGGGACAGAAATGTTACCTTGATGCTGAAATAATGCACTCAGCCTCTGCCTGTCAGTGTTATATCAAAGCCTCAGTAAATTTTTCATTCCCTTGGGCATTATTTTACAGCTATTGTCCTCCATACCAAACTCAAATTCAAACCAAATTCATAACGTATATTTATAGCTGGAATGATCTTTGAAATTCTTCATAATATATAAAAATGAGGAAGCTGGCATAAAATAGCTTTTGGTTTCCTCTGAGACTTGCAGAATAGATGTTAAAACAAATGATTTAAAATGGTGGTTTTATTAAAAATGTATTACTGCCATTTGTAGCTTTCACAGCTATTCTCCAGAACTACCGGGGCTTCCAAGGGTGAAGTGTGAAGCTTTGAATCTGCAGCTTTGCTTTTAGTTTATTTTAAGCTTTGAGGCAACAAAGCTGCTGGACCAAATGTATGCTAAAGAGATGTGTGCCAGACTTATGCCACTAGAGCTTCTGGTTCAGTCTGTATCTCTCTCTCTCGACATATATATTCAGCTTTTGTTTCATTTGTGTGAAACAAATGAAGTGAGATGAAACAAAGAAACACAGTGTGAGATGGTCAAGACAATGAGAAACTAAGGACTAGCTATATTCAGTTATTTAGTTATGAAAATCAGTAACCAGGTGGATTTACAAATGTCTGTGGAGGTTATGTTGTTGCCTTGCCACTGGCTTTGGGAGTGAGCGACCTATGTAGGTCTGCCTGGAAACTAGTAAATACCTAGATACCATTGGGAAAATCACCCATGGGCTAAATGTCTTTTTTCCTAGTCTCACAGAAGCTGGGATGGAGCAGGAATTTCCACCTAGATTTCCCCGTTCCAGCTGATGCCCTTCTCAGTTTGGAGGCTGGGCTGTGCAGCTCTGCTTTGTTGATCTGGGGTCAGAATTTGCATATTGATCTGGGTCTCATTTAGCCTTTTATTTACTCCCAAACGATCAGCATGTACCAGACTGTATTTCACTGGTCAGTCTGTTAAAGTGGTGGAAGAGATGCTGTTTAATGAAGACTGATTAAACAGGCCAGACAATGCAACCTGCAATTAAACAAAATTCAATATGAAGACCATGAATCTCTGAAAAAAGTAGGAATCTACCTGATGTTATCAGTAAGAGGACTGTTCAGAACTTGCTCTGTGAAGTTCCCAAAGCAACAGAAGGCTGGCTCTTGGGATATGCTCCTGTCTGAGGTGTAGGATATTTGGCAAGTGTACCTGTGCTGGTCCATATGCACATATGAATTATTTTATGCAGACAGAGCTCTTGAGCCAGAGGTGAAACAGGCCTTTGTCAGTGGTAGAAAAAAGAGGATTCCTTAGTGCAGAAGAACTGCAAGGAGTAACATTGGGATGCACTGCCCAGGGAAGTGGTGGAGTCACGGCCTCTGGAGGTGTTTGAGGAGAGGCTGGATGTGGCACTTAGTGCCATGGTCTAGCTGGTGTGGTGGTGTTGGGACATAGGCTGGACTTGATGATCTCAGAGGTCTTTTCCAGCGTCAACAATTCTGTGGTTCTGTGATTGACTCCTACCTTTGTTGGAAGTACAAGGGGTTGGTGTGAAAGCATTGCTCTCCTGCACGCCTCTCCTTTGCATGGCAGCAAGAACAACAGCAGGGAGCGAGGTTTGTCTTTGCAGACTGCAGGCAAAAGTTTTTCTGTAGTGTTTGACTTTATGGTGGATTAGGTAGCTCATTTCTTGTTCTGCTCTAACTATTGAAGAGTGAGATAAAATATAAGTGTAGGAAAGACTTTGGCAGTTGAGTATAACCTATTGATTAAGTTGACATTTATGTCAGCACTAGTGGAAGAAATTCAGCTCAAGTTAAAGGGTAATGTTTGTGCTGCAAACCCGAGTTTGCGGGTTTGTGAGCCTATTTAGGGAGAGAAAATATTTTTTTCTCTCTCTAAAAACAAAGATGATCTTCACTGCTATATTATGGCATCAAGAAATTGCATCATAAATTGCTATTTTTGTCATTAAAACTGTTGGGCAAATTTTTTTTAAACCTAAGCCTTCATAAACAAAACAAAATAGAGACATTAAAGCAGACAGGATATACTTTAAGGTACTGACTAAATCGCTGTTTTTCTACCTTCTGTTTTTATTATTCTTCACTTCTGATAATAGCTTCTTTAGAGGAGGTTTTAAAAATGGATTGTCCATGATGTTCTTCAGTGCCAGATATAAATAAAAGAAAAACTGCTGCATGTTATTTTGTTGAAAGCTTCTTGTAGAGCTATGTAATCAGGGCAATTATAACTTTGCCTGTAGTTTGTCTTGTGGGTTTGCTGTGCATACCAATTAAATCAGTCAAGAATTGAACATAATTGCCTGGCCTCCTTGTACATCTGGAAACTTGCTCAGAGTGTGGTGGTTTCTAAGGCTGGTTCCCCTGGATCCTGCATTATTTATGATAGCAGTTTTTCTTATCTCTTCAAATCTATTTTGAGTACGTTCAGCTTTTTTGCATTTTTCTGTATTTCTCACTTCTTCAGTGTATGTGTTGCAATCAATGGTGAATGATGTACATCTGAAAAGCCCAGAGCTACTGCTTTTCTGTTAATGGATGGAAGTGAGAAGGAGGCAGTAGAAGTTGGCCAGAGGAGGGGGCAAAAAAGGATCCCTCCACCTGGAGAAGCTACAATGCTTAGGACTTCTGGAAAAGCCAGGATTCCAGTAGAGTGAGACTGCTGGGTTGGATGCATATGCTTGGAGGGCAGGAATAAGACTTGGTGTCTTTAGGTAGTAGATTACTCTCTACTTTTCTTCCTCCAACCTGTTGACTGTTTGAATTTTGTGAGTGCTCTCATAATCCTCTGGAACTTGACATAATGCTGTACGCAGGCCATATATTTTCCTTTGTGCATGCAAGCTTGGTTCTCACTTGGAAACATTTCCTTTGGGGGGGAAATAAGGTGAATTTACTTTACATGTTCTCTTGGGAGCACAGCCTCTGTCATGCTCCACAGAATGACAACTCTAATGTCCAAACAATTCACTTTACAAACCTGTTGTTTCTCCTGTACTCTCAGGGTTTCCCATCTTGATGATAGGGAATTGGCCACCGAGTTTCAGATTTGGAAACTGCTGCCTCAGGCTGCATCTCGCAGCAGGTTACCCTCATGCCACCTGCCCTGTCCTCTGATCAGCCCCATGGGTGCCAGAGCACCTTGGCAGACAGCGTGGCAGCACCCACAGGGAGCAGGCGATGGCTAGTGATGGATGGACTGTCTGAGTAATGTGGTAAATCAGATTTTGAAAGGGATACTCGAGACTCTTGATTGTAAAAGGTAACGACAGAAAAAATGAGGGAGACCAACACTGCATTGTTGAGGGAACATTCACTTCTGAACCAAAAACCTGAATTATTTAAAACCAAAAGAACAAATGATTGTGGGTTCTAAGAAGTTTCTTATGTTCGTATCCTCTACTTTAGCACCAGAACTGTAGGAGTAATGAAGAAAATGGGGAGTGTCTCTGTATGTAAAATCCCAATGTTATGAATTGATTAATAGTGATAAAGGACAAAGTCTTTCAAGAATAATTCCAGTCTTGGAGTAGCCAGTGAATGCTGAAGTTGGAGTTTATCAAGTTTATTGCTGTGACTCTAAAAGCAGTGGAACTTCTGCATTTTTTTAATAGCTAATTGATTTAGTTGATTTGGTGTATTATAAACACAGCTATATTTCTGCTAGGAGAGAGTGGGAGTGACTGTTGTGTTTGGTTATCCTATGAAATCTGCAAGTGGATCTCTAATCTCTTAAAACTGAAGATAAGAAGAGAATTATTTCTTGACTGTGGCAATTTGTTCAATATATTATCCAAGGGAAAAAAATTATTAAAGGTCTCGAAATGGTGAAATGGAGAAGAGCAGTCAAAAGATTATATCCTAGAAATTAATTGACATGCATTGTGGTATATAGACATTTTGAATAACATCATACAATCTCTTTATTGCCAAACATTGTTATATTGCTATATTGAATATTATATATTCAAATTGGCTACAGTGTTGCATAGGTTTTGGATAATATGGCTACAGCTCATAACACACTTATGACCTGATTATGGCTCAAAATCTAAGCAGAATCGTAAAATGATGAATAACATTAGAACTATGTAATACTCTTGCAATTCTTTAGTCTTCAGTAATGATCGATAAGAGTAGATAATATATTAAAAAACCCCCAAATATCAGTGGATACAGCTTGAGGAGAAGTTCAGTGTCTTCATGCTTCTGACTGACTTCTAGTTTATAAATTGTAGCATCCAGGTGTCATTCAGTTGTGGTTTTTGATGTGGTCAGTCCTCTGTACTGTAGAAAGATGGGATGTTTTGTTGCTGGTATATTGTCTGAGAAAACTCACCAGTGAATTGAAGAACATGGTCAAATATAAGGGACGGAGATCTTGTCTTTCAGATGGATGCTAAAATGAATGTCCGAGTCATTACATTTCAGGAACATTTGGTGAATTTAGGAATGTAAGTCCATTTGCTCATAGCAAATTTTGAAATCGTACTTAAGTATCAGGCAGGGATTATTTTCTTAACTGGATTTGATATATCTGTACAGTAAAACTTTATTACTTCTGCTTTACTATGAGAGGTGTTCTGAAAAGGTTTGCCTTTTTTTTTTTTGTTTAAAATACCAGTATGAGCTGATACCAGGGAAAATGTCGGTGAACTTTTTCAGAAAGGAAAATATCTGGTGTGCAGAGGGCAGACAGTGAGGAGGAAGTATAATGTGGAAGGACAAAATGGATTGTGAGGTGGTGAAGAAGGGCTGGTGACTTGACCCAAGGAAGACATTGCAATCCTGCCTGGCAGATTGCCTTTGTCCCAGGGTTAACCTCTCATGCTTGTAGGCGATAGAAACTAAAAGCTAATGCAGCTTCAGTGATGTCTTTTGACTATATGTAGCAGTCACGGTGATAACAGTAATAAGGAGTGCTATTGCCGGATGTGCCTGCCATTGCCTTTTAAATACACATAAGAACTAGCAGATGAATTTCCATTATCATGTCATTGATTTACTGAAACTAAGTGTTTTAAATGAGATAGAGAATCTATTAATGATCCATGTGAATATATTAAAAGAATTGTCTTCATATGGCACTGTTAAAAATAATTTATTTCTTTTTAATACTAGGCCAAATTATTACTCCCATGTCAGCAAAGTTTTGGAGACTACTGTTGGTTTTTGTGAGGTGAATTCTAGCAGTTGTGCCTTTGGCACAGCTGGTCAGAACTGGAGGGCTGTGCTGGGCAGCTCCACCAGCCAGGCCTGGGGCAGCTTCCTGCGAGAGTGGGAACAGCTTAGATATCGTTTGAGCTCCAGTAATCTCAGTGTTTTTCTCTTCTGGAGCTTCAGAAAAAATAGCAATAGATACATTTTTGGTTTAAAACAATAAAAAGAAGTGTCCAACTGTGGGTAGGGAAAACTAGATTATTTTTTTTTTCCTTGTGGCTGTTGAGATCTGTATTTAATAAAAGCTATTAGAAGACCAGTGGGATGTGAAATATCCTGTTGAGTCTTAATAGAAGTGTTATCCATCTGCTGGCAAATCACAGTGCTGTGTTAATGTGGTGGCTGAAGTGGTTACGAGCTCGGCTACACAGTTGTGGGTCATGTTGCCTTCTTCTGGGATGGTAACCTGACCACTGGTTAGACCCTTGTGCTGGGTTTGCAGACTTCTAAACTGGGATGCAGGCAGAGAGTGTTTCTCAGACAGATATCCTGAGCAAGACCCTACGTGGTAACCCTTCTTAGGACTTGCTTTTGGGACCAAGTCTAATGTGTGTCACCTAAAGTGATAATAGCTTTCCTATGTGTTGCATTTGATGTGCTCTCACTGATAATGTAAGCCCCAAGAGCACATGAAAGGAAGCAACATGGAGAGACTTATACAGCTGCTATATCAATTATTCTCTGAAAAATAGTTGATCATAGACTCATAGAATATGTTGGACTGGAAGGGACCCTTAAAGGTCATCTAATCCAACCCCCCTGCAGTGAGCAGGGACATCTTTAATTAGATCAGGTTGTAGATGTATATATTTGGATGAAAGTGAGAACTGCTGTATGTGTAATATAGATGCATGTCTACAGGTGTGTCAGATCCACATGCAAGTAACCTGTGCTCTTGAGGGATCTCAGGGGGCTTATCCTAGACCCAAACTTCCAGCTCAGTTTGCTTTTTTGCTTTCCCATGTTTTTGGTTGCTAAAGTAGTTTGTTATTAACGAGCATGATATTTCCAAAATCTATTTTACCACCCTGTCACTGTCCTTACTTTTCTGCTTTCAGTAGCATTCCTCCATTCAGATGATAGGACGGTTTTCTCTGGGGTCCAGGTACCACCTCTTCAATTACTGAAGTATTGGGGCTAGTCCAGTTACCTGGCTATCCTTGCTCCGGTCAAGTGGTGTTTCGCATCCTTTATATGAGCTGGGAAAGGACGTCTGTGTTTCCTGCTCCTTTGCCTACTTCTTGAAGTGCTATGGGAGTGCCTGTGGAGGTGCTCGGTGCTGGACAGGTGAAAAACCCAGAGACAGGCAGAAGCCTTGCGAGTGTTAGGAAATGAAGAAACAATGAGGAGTTGGAAAACGGTTAAGAGGGAAAATTTAGTGGTGATATAAATATAAGACCTGAAGGACAAATGTATGGACAACTTTGGTCAAGCTACAAACATCCCTGCAAAAAAGTCAGTTAACCTTCCTTGCCAAAATCCTGCCCCAACAGTCAGGTGAGAGTGATGATGACTATGGGGCATCCTGAGGCATTTTTTTCCTCTAAATAACAAGACCTTCACCTGATGTGATTTACTGGTTTTTAGAGATGATTAAAAAAATTGAATTTTACTGATGTTTCTATAAATTTCGATTTCTAAAGTCTCCTGTGATCTTGTGTTAATTTATGATTGAAAACCTGGTATTTTTAAAAATGCTCAATTTTTGGCAACTATAGTTGATTGAATAGCCAATTAAACTTGAGATGTAGCAAAATAGAAATAATTTGGCGCCTTTTGTGTTCTATAAACTACCTGAAAATGCTCTGGAATAAAAGCTGAAATGTCTCTTACTAGTAAGTTGGAAAAGTGCAATTTTGGGGGGAGGATGGAGGGAGTAGTGTCAATTCTTTTGGAAGGTAAAACATGGCATCCTATTCTTTTTCCTTGTTTCCATTAATGGGGAGAAGGGTTTCTGTGTGATTTGATATGTTGGGAAAAAATAGAAAGGAATGTAATAACAGGCTTGAGATCACTAGTTGTGAGAAAATTCAAGCTCCATAAGGGTCTCTTGAAATTGTACATTCTGTATTCCTTTGCTGAAGAGCAATAAAGCGTTGCATAATTATGACTATAAAAGTGTAAAACCTGTCACCCCCCTGAATAAATTATAGTGATATATAAACACCCAGATACATGTTTTGTTTCTTTGAGTGATGATAGAGGTAGTCCAGGGATTTGCAGTTAAGAGTTTTCCTCCTCATCTTTTGATTGCACTCCCTATCTACTGGCCTTAGCTGACAGTTTTTGTTTTCAAGGAGAAACTCTGAAAAATAGCTTTCTCTATGACAAGATATGGTTTGATATTAATAGTGAAAAGAAAATTGCTTTTCAGCTAGTGCTCTGGTGAGTTGCATAACTTTAGTAAGCTGAACACAGCACAAATCTTTAAAGAACCAGTATTCCAAGACTTCAAATAAATAAACAAAAGATGTGATTTATTTTTTTTTTAATCCAAAGTATTCCATCACTGATAGTTTAAAAGCAGTCACCTACTTATCTTGCAAACCCAAAGTCTTGTGTAAAACCTCTTCAGTGCTACCGTAGTTGTATTTTATAGTCGACTATTTGCATCATCCTTCATTCTTGGGTCCCCCTATTTGAGGGTGAAGGATTGGGAGACTACAGATCTGTAGCTTCTTGAGGACTTCGCAGAAATGGCTTTGCTGCTGAAAGAAACCCTTAAGTGGGAGACAATTTATGTATGGAGAATGGGAAGTAAGGGGAAATAGGCTGCAAGTTGGGGCGAGAAACAATAATGTATTCCAAACAAATTTTTAAGATATGTCATTTTTTCAATTTGGTTTATCTTCATTCCCTTCTAATCTTTCTAGGCTGTGATATGCTGGGTAAGACATGAGGAAAACTAGTTGAAGGCGAAGACTTCAAAGCAGACTAAAATTTGAGATCTATTCTGCATTCCTGCTTCGAATTAAACCTGAAATATGGCACAAACACCCTGGTCTGCCTCTCAGATCTCGGAGGACTTGATGCACACAATCTCCAGGGCAAAAGACAGGAACAACTACAAAGCAAGGTTTGGGGTTGCACCCCTGAACAGCAGGAGCTGTGCTGTAGTGTTACTTGTGTACTTGAGACAGAACAGGAGAATACAGGGGTTTGTATTTTGGTGGCTTTACAACCTTCTGCAGATCACTTCCTAACTCTGCTTGCTTTGTGAACCCAGGACTCTGCAGCTGTTTACTCAGGAGCCTTCCTGACACTCCTGCTAATCCATAGCTTAACACGCAAGAACTGCTGCTGCATAACCTACACTGAATATTACAGTGACTGGTGCACAGGACAAAACCCTGTGCAGCGTTGGGATGTGTGGGTGGACAGGATATAATCATCCTAGGTGACAACTGGCGAGACCTCTTGGTTGTAAGAGCAAAAACCATGAAAGGAAAATCACTTAACTTGTGAGATGGAGTTTCCAGGCAAAGTGTTTATTGAACTCAGATCTATCATCAGGTAATAAAAGTAGGGTAACTGGATAAATGATGGTGAACTCTGAGAGAGGTTGCAAGTTTAAGCACTTCTGAGAAAGAGAAGAGCTGGCTCTAAACTGAAACACCTAGATATTTTTGATGCTGATTGACCCATCTGTGACTTGCTCTGCTAAGAAGAGTGCAGATTGTAAAGAGAGCAATAGTTGTCCTGCATCTAATCGGTGATCGTAAGGGCAGTGTGCAATAGGATCGTTAGAGTAGTCTGGGATTACACGCATGAAAAGAGGCTGATAAAAGAGGATTTCCTGACTGGTTTAGTCAGGAAAATCTAGTCCACTGACTGAGAGGAAATGAAAGTAATAAACCCCTCTCTGACTAGCAGGCAAAAGAAAAACAGTAAAGCTGATGATGTGACAGTTGCATTTTTAATAGAACCTTCCCTAATGAGGTCAATATTATCTGAGAATAGATGAGGGCCCTCTGGTTTGGCTGAAGTTCAGGGCTTAAGCTCCTCATGGTAAGAGGCCGCTTGTAACAACAACTTACTGGATTCCATCTATCCATCCATCCATTTTTCTTCTTTCCTGGCCTTCACGCTTATCTTACAATTTGTTTTATGTTGTATTTCTACAAAAGAATTATAGCTTTGTCCTTTTCAGGTAGGAAATACAGACTTTAATAGGAGGTGATTTTTTTAAAAACATTTTTTTGTTTCCTTTCCTTGTTAGTAACTGTCATTTTGTGAGCGTTTTCCTCTGTACATGGCAGGGATATCTTAACTGTTCCTCCCTGTGGAGTGTGCTGGGATTTCTTTTCAGGGGAATGTTGAAGAGAGCATAATAAAGTGAACTCAGGTCACTTTGAAGGAAGTAGATCTCCAGAGGTTTAAAATTATCTTTGATGTGGCTGTGACCCCTTCAGTGTGATGAGTGGGCATTGAGTAATGAAATAAATCTCACAGTGCATGAATGAAGACATGTCTTGAGTGTGTGTAGGCCATGGCTGAGCCGCAGGACAATGCCCGCTACTGGAGTTAAGCAGGAGTGAATTTCTGAGATGCGTGATCCCTCCAGTAGTGTGACAGCGCGACAGGGGAAGGGCTGTAGGCACAAGAGCTGGTGGTCTGACACAGCAGTGAAGATACTGCATGGGATGAATGTGCAGAGCCTGGGAGCAGCTGTTACCTGGATATTAAACAAAAAAAAAAAAAAAGAGATTGTTCTTAGCAGTTCAAAGAAAAGACATTTAGCTGGGAAGGATTTGTGCAGAGTCAAGCATCTGGTCTTGCCTGAGGAAAATTTAAGGCCAAGCTAGTGTTAATCAGCTAATTTATACAGGCGCTCTAGGTATAAATGTGTTGTTTTTTAATTTTTTTTTTAGCATGAGATGTTGTTAAACTTATAGCTGTCACCCAGTTTTGTTGGCATTATGTGGCTCAGGTACTAAATAAGTCAACAAATTAACTATTGTTTTTACCTTTCAGTTACAATTACTGGTGTAATTGATAGTAAAATTAAAAAGCCCACTACCCCTTGAGGGCAGTAGAAACTGCAAGGTGTTTCTTTATGTCAGAGTGCCAGCACAGAACAAACTTGGCCCATGGGAAAGCTGGGGAGGGACTGTTCACAAGGGTATGTAGTGACAGGATGAGGGGCAATGGTTTTAAACTAGAGCAGGGTAGGTTTAGATTAGGTGTTAGAAAAGAGTTCTTTGCAATGAGAGTGGTGAAACACTGGCACAGGTTGCCCAGAGAGGTGGTGGAGGCTCCATCCCTGGAGACATTCCAGGTCAGGCTTGATGGGGCTCTGAGCAACCTGATTGAGGTAGAGGTGTCCCTTCTCACTTCAGGGGCTTGGACTGGATGACCTCTGAAGGTTCCTTCCAACCCAACACATTCTGTGATTCTATGCTCAAGTGGCATTGAAAAACCAAGCCATGGTTTGGAGCTCTGTGTTTATTTCCTGCCTCCTGATAGCAGTGTTGTTCTGCATGGATGTCTCCTTTCACTGTTAATAACAAATAACAATTCTGGCAGGTCTGATGACGTGGCATAATCCTTAGTCTGCGCAGAGGGTTTTGCACCAGGTAGTAGTGAAAGGGACATTTCTGTTGAGTGCGAGTAGGGGCAATGCTTCCCAAAGGATGCTGGTGACTAGGTTGAATCATAGTCCAGGGACAATTTTTTTTTCCCAAGACATGACTGTAGATGTCAGTGTTTAACTAGCACAGTGTTACTGACTGCCCTGCTGCATTCATTGAAGTCAACATTTGATTCTGGCTTTTCACTGCAATGGGAAATAATGTGCTTTCCAAACTGGGACTCGGTATCTGAATAGAGCAGTCTCCTTCAGTGAAACAGTGCTAGGTTAAAAAGCCTCCCCCCCCCCTTCTTCATAAAGAAATTTCCTATGTGACTGTGCATCTTTTCACGAAAAAAAAAATAAATCTGAGTTACAGACTTGTAAATATGTGCTGTTGATTTGAAACTTGTTTGCTGTGGGTAGAGTCTTCTTTTATGTGACAGGATACCACAAGGTATTGACAAGTGGTATTAATGAGAAACAGAATAGTTCTGCATGCTTTTCAGTATTTCCTGAGTTGGTAAATATGTATTTTTACCAAGGACTTGTATTGTTCAATTAATACATTTCTTAATGGGACAAGTTAAGCATAGTGGAGGCTTCCATCAACAGCAGAAAACTACAGCCATAGAACATGGCAATTGTATAATATATGCACGTTTTAAGCATCTTTAATTGTATAATCTCAGTAAGTCCTGATTTTTTTTAAAGCCTGATTTGAAGGGCACTGGGCATTTTAATTGAACTCCTTCCTGCCAAATCCAAAATATCTTTTGTAGTTGAAGGTGGGGTAACATTGGAGTACCTGCTCAACTGTGGAGTTGAATTTTGTGTTACTTGAAGGCTACTGGTTAAAACAAGTCTGTATTGCTTCCAAATTAGGTATGCTTCATGTATTACAATGTGAAACACAATTTATACTCTTGTGTCTGATTCTCAGGATAATAGGCAATGCATATTATAAAGGGCTTCCGGGCAACTGTATCCATCGCTACCCGCTGAAATCTTTCAGCTAATAGAACAATGTGTAAATAGGACTTGAATTCAACATGCTCGGATGTCCAGTGCCAGAAGTAAAGCCTACATGTAGCTTGTTGCCACATAGCAATTTGAGCGCTGCTTTAGCAGTCTAGTTAAAATTTTGACAGGTGAATAGTATCAGGTCCAGTTGTAATTGAAAGAGTTAAGGAAAACTGATGAAAAATTAAAGGGGTGATTTCTTGTGAAAGAAATGCATCATCATTTGTGTTAGAAACTCCAGAAGTACTGTAGATGGGACATGTAGGGCAGTTCTTTAACCTGTCTTGGTACTTCTGTGCTTGTTGGGGGGGGGAAAAAAAAATCAATAAATCTTGGTACAATTTTTGTGTCAAGGTTCCTACCTGAGGAAACTTTGCCCAAATTTTGCCAGACTGTGCTACCAAACACAGCAGAAGTCCAACTGGGTCAGGACTCTGCCACCCACATCCTGTCCAATGTCTCCAGCTAGTGCAGGATGGGGTATTGCCTCCCCTGAGAACCTTGCTTTGCTCCCCAGAGATCTGAGCTTTGGGTGGGGAAGTGGCAGCTGCTAGCTTTGCATTTGGGGGAAACGAAGTGATGGGAGTGAAGAAAATGGGAATGGAGAAGCCTGTGGGAGGCTTGGAAGTGGAGAATTAGAGTATATCTGTGAGAGCTGCTTTCAGTGGAGTGCATAAATGCTATTTAACAAGGACCTGAATTGATCTCTTCTGTAATATTGTGTACAGTTTGATGACCCTTGTTCAAGGAAAATAACCCAGTACAAAGAAAGCTTGCTAGGGTAGTGAGGATAACAGCTTACTTTATGAGAGAAGACTAGAAGAGGTTGGCTTGCTTGTTTAGCATAGTATAGTGAAGGCCAAGAGGGGATATGTTTACCTATAAATATATCAAGGAGATAAATATCAAGCAGGGAGGAGATGCCAGCTAAGGCTTAGTTCTTAGTAAAGGCTGTTGCTGGCATGAGGACAAGGGGATATAAACAATCTATTCTTCTCTGCTGGCCATGAAAGTGAAGGCCCTGGTGCTGCTGTGTAGTGGGAGATGAACCATGGTGATGAAAGCTGTGATCAGTCAGCCAAGGACTGACCAATGAATGCTCCCATGATCCCTCAGAACAGGTTTAAGAGGAAGGAAGCAGACCACCACTTTGGCCAGACCAGTTATGATATACAGGGAACTTCCAGTCTCTGACAAATGAGAATATTTTGACTTGATCCTGCACTTGTGTTTCTTTATTTGTGAGCTTCAACAGTTTGCCACAGGTAAGAGTGTTTGCCTCTGCAGATGTCAGGCTAAAGCTCGAACAGAATCTTTTAACAGGAAGGTTTTTCATTGTTTCCTTCATGGCAGCCTACCATTTCTAATTAAATTTAGACTTGATGTTTTTTTTTCTGGAATATGGGAAAGCTTTGGAGGCTAAAGCTGGAAATAATGATGGATCAGTTGTGAAGGCACTGATTTGGTGCACTACAGGGTTCAGCTCTTGGTCAGCCTGAACCTGTCTTCAGAACTTTAACTTGGCATCTCGTATCTTTGGGTGGGTGTGTTTAGTCCCAGTGGGGTCCTATTTTTTTCTCTCTCCTAATCAGTTACAATTTTATTTATTTTTTTTTTTTTTAGGCAATGTATGTATAAACCTATGTCTGAAATCGGGATGGCCAAACCAGGATCTTCTAGGAAAGCATGTAAGAGCCAAGAACTGAGAACAGCGTGTTCTCAGGGAGCTGTGCAATTGGATTTTCCTAGAGTCTGTGTGGTTATTAAAGGCTCTCAGGCTGTCTCTGTTAATGTGAAGCGCAGAGGTGTGCAGGCTCTTTCCATATCATGCAAATTTCCATATGTTTATTTAAAGAAGGCAGTTGTTGGTGGCTTTGTTGGATTAGCTGGACTTTGAGATCCTTTAAAGTCAGTTCAAATGCCACTGACTAGTTGAGCATAAAAAGCTGTGTGTCATAATTTATCAAAAATATTTACAGCATGCTGTGGGAAACAGGAACTTTTGCTGGCCATTTAGTTAACTTCAAAGATTAATTTCTATTCTTTCTGTACATTCTCATTGAAATGTATGCTAGGAAATGTCACTTATATCAGTAAAAGCCTGGGGCTTTATTAATGTAAAACTCACAATTAAATCTGCTAACAGAAGAGATTTGTCATCATTTATATACCTTTATGGAAGTATTTATCATGAAAGAATAAACTTGTAGGGCCCAATCTTGCTGTGTTAACACAGGCAGTTTGAGGATTTCTAAAGCGGAGGCATGTCTTTCAAAGCAGACCGTGGAAGACCCATGGGTTTTTAACATTTTGCACAGGCTATTCTCTTTCTGTGCCACTAATTTGCCAATAATTTAACTGGAGTGGCTTTATCCTGCGAGAGGGCTGCCTACACACAGACATTGGGCTCTGCCTGCACCAAGATTGTGTCACTGGGAGCCCTTTTAAATTGGAAGCTTAGAGCTTTCTACAGAGCCGCTCCCAGGGGAAATGCTTCACAGCAAAAAGGACAATAAAGGGAAAAGGCTTCCCTCTGGGAAGGTTTTCTGAATTACACCCAAGCTTTGGACCACTGTAGATTCTGTTCCCTATAGGAAGCATGTGTCCAATTTTCCATGTTGGATTGAGATTTAATTTTAGCCTTAGCTTGAGGGTCATGTATTTCAGCACATTCTGGAATGATCTTTTTGCTTTGTTAAAGATATTGCTGAGATAACCGTATTGCTGAAAGACATAACTTGATCTGAAAACACTAACTGCATCCTGTTTGCACTGAAGAAATTGTTCTGTGTTTGTGAATCATCTGTGAGAGATGGTCGCAATTCAGCCCCTCCTACAATAAAACCTGGTCAAGTCTTCATTTGCACGATCTCCATAGATGCCACTCAGCTGAAACAGGATCTCCTCTGCTGGGATCTGAGAGTTGCTGTAACCCAGAGAAATTTGTTAGGAAAGTCAAAACCTGTGCCTCCAAGGAGAACTTGGAGGCTTAGGAATTGCATTAACTCTGTACTTTTCTTACCTCTTGCAAGAATTGGTATCCAAAGTTCATGTAGGCTGCATATTTTGTGTTTGCAGCAGGGAGAGCAAATGCTTGCTCTATATTAGCATTTTAGTTAGGTCAGCAGTGTGGTTTTGAAACTTATCTTGCTCTGTCCTTACTTAGAGTACCTTTGTTTTGAGTCATGGAGCTGACTTGAAGTGTGTAATCTGGATTTATTTTGGATGAAACTGAACTTAAGAATACAATCTAGGATTGTATCTAATACGCTGTGATGACCAGTGGGCATGTTAGTCTGTAGGACCAACTAGATTTGGTCTGAATGGGAATCTCTCAGAAATGTGCATAGTGCAAATATTTGGTCTTTGGCACCACCTGTTTCACACTGTAGATCTGCTCCCAGTACGCTGTGATACTTGTCAGAGTAGGCATATAACCTGAGCGTCTCAGAGTTGATGACAAAGAACCTCTCTGAGCCGGGAATTCATTCAGTGTCAAGAAGATGATCCTATGGAATATATGAAGATTGTCAGTAGACAGCCATTCTTTATAACTCCATGACTCACAGTTAAGACTTGGATATAACTTGGTATTACTGATGTAAGTTATGCTGCTTCACTGCCTGTAATTCAAGGTAGCACTTTAATTTGCTTAACTTCAAAAACCAAACACTCCATCAAACCTAACCTGATTTTTGGAGCAGTCCCAACACAAACAGTACAAAAAGTTGTCTCGGGAAGCTAGACACTAACTGGGGCGATGCTCAGTGAAAGGCAGGCACAGACATCTCTAATGAAATGGAAATGCAATCATGCTGAGGCACTCAGTAGAAGGATGTAATTCTTCAGGTAGGATTGCACTCCTTGTGAAGTTAGTGTCAAGATTCCACTGAGAGAGGCTCGTGTATCTGTCGGCCTTCGGCTGACACATGGCTGTGTTGCAGGGTAAATGAAACCTTTGCTGGGCTCTGCATGTGCTGCGTAGGGACTTGAATATTTTTTCCCGTAGTGTACTGTCCACCTTCCCAGGTTTAGATATTTTGTTCATTTTACTTTCTTATAGCAAAGCAGAATGTTCCTGGGGACAGCAGAAACTGGTGACATACTGATTTGAGGCTTGTGCTGCAGTGTTAAATGAGATAGTATCTCATGCTCTGACAGTGGGCATGGAGGGGGAAATCTTGTGACTCACTGAATGTGTCTGTGGCAAGGTCTGAGTTATGATTCCTATCAGTTTGTGTGGGGCTTAAGGTTGTTCTGGGCAGAGTATTTCCTTTAACTTGATTTCAGTTGTGTCAAATCCCTATTGTCTGAGGAGAAGGGGTGGGACTGTGTAATTGCAGAGTAGTGAAATGCTCACATGGGGTTAGTTCAGAATGTGAAAACTTAGTTACTTGTTCTGGCAGTTACTAAGGCATCACAGGCTTTCATGCTACATGCCACACAGTTCAGGAGTCAGGTTTGAGGTTCACAGCATGCTACAGCTTTGGTTATCCTAACTCACGTGCAGCAGGCTGGTAAGAACAGCCCTGTTTTCATTAGCTGGAATAGTTTGCATTAGTCTCTACCTGTAGAACTGATATCTGAACCGTAGATTTTTGCATAATGTAACAATTTTAGCAGAACGAACTCATCCTTAGGCCAAGGCAATTCCCTGCATGCAGTATATTGGGTCAGCACTGGGACCTACTGCAGAATAGTGGGCTGTAAGTGGTTCCTTTCTTTTTAAAAAATGTCAGTTTTGAGACCTCTCTGCAGAAGGTTTAGTTGTGTGGGACTTCTTCAAGGTTTCTTGGGAAAAGTTTTTTCAGTGTTCGAAATAAGTATTCAGAACACTTAGAAATAATGCAGCTAATCCAATCCTCAGAAATTCTAAAGGATGGCAGTAGGATACTCAGCAGAATGTGACACTTTAGCTTACAGGGTACAACCCAGGTGGAAATTGTAAGATCTAGTTGCAAGCCTTTCATTAATATGAACATCCACATTACCTTCGACAATTTCTGCTTCTTGCTTCTGTCTCTGTTCCCGTCTCTCCTGTTTTTGTTGTCAGCCCAGGGTGCTTTTCTGACAAGAGTTTTCTGTTGTTTTGTGGGCTCTAGTAGAAGGAGAATTTGCTTGTGGTTCACACCTCTGGATGTTTCTGCAATGTGAGTGAAAATAAAAGCTTTCACAGAACAGCATAATTATTGCAGTTCTAATATCCAGTTAGTTCTTTTACAGAACATTCAAGACAAACCTGTGAGCATCTGTCTGGAAAGCAGTGGGCATGTTATGAGGTAGGAGAGCAAGAAAAGTTTACAGGAATAACCAGTGTACAGGCCATAGGGAGGATAAGATGTTTTTGTAAGAATTAAATCAGAGAAAACTGTAGTGGTCTTCTCAGTTAATTTGTTGTGAAGAGCTGAAGGAATCCCTTTTTAAGCTCCACATGCTCTCTTGTGGCTATCTACGCACTTAGAATCGGGGCTAAATTTGGCTCTGTGTGTTACGTGGCAAGAGGTGCTGATCGGTCTGAAAGTGGGTTGCCTGGCGTTAATTTCTAGAAGGGCGTTTTTAGTTTGAGAACTTTTCAAGACTTCATAGGTTTGCTGCTCTATTCCCTGGTAGCAATGGGCTTGCCTCATAAAGGCATTGGGAAGCTTAATGATTGTCAAGTTGTCTTCCTCAAAAAGATCCTTGGGCAAAAGGTGGTCTCAATATCTTCAGAATGGCTTCAGCCTTTTGCAGTTTTGATGGCAGCATGTTGAATGAGAATCGCTGTGACTGACAGTAGTGGACTGCCTGCAAGCAGTTCTCGTTATATGCATTTTGAGTTTTCCAGTCATCTACTTGAGTATAATCAGTCCCAAAGGCAGGCAGGAGAGCCTCTGAGCTCACTGCCCTCTTTTCTTTCAGTGTTCCGGTACTGTCTATCACAAAAGGTACGCTCAAATGTCGTGGCATATATTGTGCCAGTGCTTAACTGCTTCTGCAGTGAAAGACTGCGTCCCTGATAGGTGACAGCTGTGGTGGCAATCAAGCTACCTGTTTAAACCATCCTCTTTCAGGTACCTCTGCTCTCTGAGTGACTGAATAGATGTTTGTTTATTAGGCTGTTCATCTGCAGTGAAAAAAATTGTGCCCTTGTTTGGGTTATCCTTGCCCTGCAGATCTTGCTAGTGGGAGTTGATCTTGTTTCTGGAATTACTCTCCTTGAATCCCAAGGACAAGTTGTCCTTTCCAAGTGACAGGGACAGGCACAAAATACAGTCTTAACCTGACTTATGTTGCTGGGTCAACTCTCTGGTAAGCAGGACAGTATGATGCAAAACAATGCTGACTTGACTTCACATAACATTTTTGTCTTGGTTAAGCCTGGACAGTACTCCTGAAATATTCACTGACAGTCTCCCCAGTTTTCTAAAGAACTTGAACAATAACATTAAAAGTTAAACTAGCAGATAACTTCAGAGATATGGTGCTGATTTCCATAAAAAGAATTGCTAATTACAGAAATAATGTGTTGATTGGACCCTATAGACAAACTTAATTTCATGTGGCTTGCTCCTGGCTACCTTTTAGACTTTTTTTTTTTCTTTTCTTCCCCTACACTGGACATGGATTTGATATAATATTATTAGGCTTGCTTGCATTAATCCTTAGGTGTGTGTGGTTTTTCCTTCCATGAGATCAATTACACTTTCCTACTAAAGTACTTTTTTTGAAGGATAGTCATTCCAAATATACCGGTATGCCTGGTATAAAACCTTGCAACTGTTAATTAAAACAGATTGAGGTTTGCACCTTCTGTTATATAGCCATATTTGGAATGATAAAAAATGAGAGGTTCTGTACAGAAAATCTTTTTGCTCAGACATCACAAATGTTGCCTCACCAGCCACTGATTTCCAAAGAGGGATACAAGATACCTGTTTTCCTCTGTTTGTAGCTGGCAATAGATGCAGTATGTGTCAGAAATTATTAATAGTCTAATGACTGCTGTGGCGACTGAGGACAAATGCTGATATAATCAGAGCGCAGGATGTTGTACGCATGGAGAAGTCCAGTTTAAGCATGACTGAACTATTAATCATTTGAATGCATTCACATGCTTCTGAATTTGTGGCTGGTCATTTTACAGGAATATTGTAGTCGTAATGATTATGTAGGAAAACCATGGTATGCAGAGGCTGTGACTCACCAGTCACAGTAGTTCTCTAAAAGTTCCCTACTTTTATTTATAATCCCCCTCCTGAAAATCGGGTAAGGTAGTAATGCATGTGTGTGAAAAAGATGGCAGAAAATTGCTGCAAAAGATCCTTTCTGAAGACTTGTTTGTAAAACTTTCAGTTGATCAAACTTTAAAAACAGGTTTGCAGTGTTCCTTTGTGTAGTACTTGAAAGAAATTGTATAGATTCCTACATTTTTAGTGTCAGACAAAGTGGAAGTACCTTGTTCCTGGTCAATATGCACGTTCTCTACAACTTGGGATACTTGAAATCCCTTAATGTGGCTGTTCGGGAGTGGGGGAGAGGCTCTAAAAAAGTACAGTGGCTGGCGGAAGAGCATGAGGAATATGATTTCTTGTAGCCTTGGCTTCAAGAAAGGCAGCCTGCGGGCTGCCTAGTCTCTAGCAAAAGCACTACGAGTAACCAGTGTTGTGGAGGCTGAGCAGAAGCATGGAATTGTTTCACACTGTTCTGTGTTAAGAAAGCTTTGTTCCATGCCAAAGTGAACATCTTGAACTACTTTTTCTCTAATGGATTGTCCCTTCATTTTTCAGCTTCTTTAAAAAAAAAAAAAATCTCAAGAGTTTAAATGTTTTCACACGTGTTCTTGCTGATAAGTGGGGCTTGGATCTAGGAGTTTACCATGAATCATCATAGAATCATAGAATGGCCTAGGTTGGAAGGGACCTTAGAAATCTTCTAATCCAACCTCCCTGCCATGGGCAAGGATGCCTCTCAACTAGACCAAGTTACTCAAGCTGCAAGAAAGAGAAATCATTAATTCACGTAACTTTCTGATCCATCCCTAGCCCTTGGAAGAAGTCCCAGGCCTCAGAAAGTCACGTATGGCACAGGCACTCTGTCAGTCTGTAATACTGGGAGTTAGAAACTCAGGCTGAGTAATTATTTTTTTTAATTCAATTTTCGCCCTAAAAGAGGGTGAAAAATCTATTAAAAATGCTCAGAGAAATATTGTGTTTCTCTTACCGCTTCACTGGCTGCAATTTTTTGGTACAAGTACTTACTGTAAAATCTCTTCTTTTCAGCAGTACTCTTAACCACAGCCTTTCTCTACTGTGATTTAAAAAAAAACCCCAAAACCTCATCAGGGGATCATACTCTTATATCTTTGCATGTTTTAGAGACCTGTAATGTATTCTCCTGTGTCCAGTTCATGTGTTTCTCCACCACTGCAAGGAAGTCACTTCTAAGGTTAACCGCAAAGGCTGTTGGTGAATTGAAATTTTGCATGGTGGAAAGGTAAGCATCTTATCAAAAGGCACTGCAAGAATTGAGGTAGATAAAGTGTGGAGTTCCTAATAGTGCAAGCACAGCTTGACAGGTGGAATGGTCCAGCAGGAAATGTTTTATGTAGGGCCTAACCCTGTGAATTGTAGGTTTTTCTTTGTAAGAGTAAATGGAAATGGGAAATGTTCGACATAGCTTAGGACTGAGCCCTGACTGTAAAAATTAATTCTTTAAACAGATTAAATAATCAGAATAGTGGTAAGATTGCATCTTTTGTTTTTTTTTTTTTCTCCCACCCATTTGAATTGATGATGGGGTATTTGGTTTCATACCAAACGACTTCAAGTTTTCAAAGTGTTCAGTAAATACTAGTTCTGCTTTCCATGTATGTACTCATTAAATGCTACCGTCTCTAAAATATCTGCAATACCTTGTTTTCTGTGCAGTGCTCATGTTAATACCTTTTAACCAGAGTTCAGCTTATACTTATAGCAGAGATTTAAAATGAAAGGGAAAAAAAAAGGGGGGGGGAAAGATGAAGTGCAGGGAAAAAGAGCAAACCTTCTTTCCCTACTGGTGCACAGAGGAAGAGCTCATCATGCTGACCTGCTTGATTGTTTTCCTTGTCAGCTGTAGCATGTCATAAAACAACACAAAGCTCTTGTTGCACTAATATACCCCTTTCCAGTAATACTGGTCTTGCGGGTGCATAGTTTTTTTGGGACTGCACCCCATGGTCTGTGGTCGATGCAGAGAGGAGCAGGGTGCAAAGCTGGGCTACTCCCAGCTGGATGCCCCCAACAGATGCTTTGCATTCACTTAAGAAGCAACAACAGCCAGAAAGTTTTATTTTTTGTTTTTTTGCCATTTGAAGATTTTTCCAGCATAAGATTATTCCTGAGTGACATAAAGGCAGCATGGCTGAACAGACACAGGCTCTGCTGGGAGCTCTCCCACTTGCTGGCCCCAGGCACACGGAGGGGAAGGTGGGGAGGGAGGAGTGTGGCTGTAAGGCTGTTGTATTCCGAGACCAGATTATTGGAATACCTCTGGCAGCTGAAGCAGCTTGGTCAGCTAGTAAATCCTTCAGGCTACTACAATTTTAGCCTGATGTGATTTTTTCTTTGCTAAAACTGAACATAGCCCCTTTCCCCCCTGCTAAGAGAAATTGGTTTGAGCATGGAGATTGTTGGCTTCTGCTGTTTGATCTAACAACTTTGCTTGGTGAAGAGACACCTGCCTGTGGTATTTTTTTCACTTAGTGAGTGAGGTAGTATTGAGGGCTTGTGGTTTTGAGGGCTGTGCATCATAAAGGACTGTGATGGTGTTCAGCCCAGAGGTGCAGTCTACGAGGGAAGAGCACTCCTGCTTGCCCCTTTCATCCTCCTTTGTGTAAGAATTCACTGCTATAAGCAGAAAACAAATTGCAGAGGACCTAGTTAGACTTGTCTTGCTCTTAGTAACATTTTTATCTTGCTCCTGGTGACCACTAGGAAGGGGAAGATATGTGTCCTTGTACCTACATAGCACTTCTTGGATGTCTGATGGCACGGACTGATGAGCAGGTTGTATGGCTACACGGGGCAGGCCCTTGAATTGAGATTAATCTCTCTGACTTTGCAACCTAAAAAGGCCAAAGTAGTTTCTTCCCAGAAAAGCTGTGCATTTGTAGTTACCTTATGTCAATTGCCCTCCAAGCTTTTGCCTTGACATTGCCAGTTGGTGCTTCATGTACCCTGTCCTTTGTACCTGCCAAAAAAAAAAAAAAAAGCCCTAGTTTGTGGAGATCATGCACTTAAACATCAAAGGAAATTACTGGTTTTGGCTGCTTGTATTTATTTGATGGTAAGCTTTTTCCTTCCGACCATGTCTGTGGCGTAGAGGTGGAAGGGGTTTTGCAGGGTGGTGCTTCCTCTGAGTGTTCCGCTGCAGTGAATGGCTCAGTCGGTCCTTCCCTCTTGGCTGCAGTTCATAAGTCACAACAGCCACTCTGCTGCCGGACCTGCATGCAACTCCTTCTCTTTAATCTGCATTCAGAACCTTCTCTGAGGCAGTTATTTTGCCACCGAACAAAAAATAAAGATGATTAGTGGGTTTAAAGTTTGCTCAAAGCTACCTTTTACAGAACAATGTTATTTAGTATTTTTTTTAAAGTGATAAAATCAAGGTTTGTGTACCTGGTGCCCCAACTTTGCTACTTGAATTTTGAGAGGCAAATCAGAGACGAAACACTGTCAGTTCTTCAACAGTTTTTCACAGACATGATTCAGGGCGGGTGGACAGTGCCCAGCCATATTTTGGTTTGGAAACTGCAGCTATTACTCGGGCTTAGAGATGTGTGGGCACCCAGAAGTCACGGGGGAACCTGGTGCCCGTGAGCTGTGATGTAGGAGCTTCATTCTGTGCCTCTTAAGCATGTGCAAGTCCGGTGCCAACTTCTGCTTCCAGCACCCAAGAACTGTGCATGTTTACAACTTGCAGTGAAGTAGCTTTTCCATTTCCCTGTACCTCCCTGAACCTTTGGGACAAAATTCCTCTCTGCTGTCAGTGCTGAGAAGCCTGTCTGGGGATGACTCAGTGTGTGCATAATAAAAAGGTTAAAAGGGTTAAATGCTGGAAACTATGGCTTCAGCCCTCTTTTGAGTTCTGTCCTTCAAGATGAAAGGCTGCCTCGTGAAACTCGCCTCCTGAATTGTTCCAGCACAAATCTGAGGTTCTGGTGCCCCGTTGATGCAGTACTGAATTTCTTCATGGTGTCCAGTGTACTTACCTGCTTATTGCTCTGCGACGGGCAGTGCTGCTGATGTCCCCAAGAGTACACCAGTGCTGCAGAGAGGAACTCAATCTGCTCTGCCTGACGGCAGCAGTCCTTAGTGAAATAAGGATTTAAATCTGAGGCTCCTGGTAGATTAGTGCCGGAACTGTGTGTCTTCTTCCTTGCTGTGCCTCCAAACCCAGCTTTTACAGCACCACAGGCATTTAATTATTCCTTGGTCAGTGCTGACCTTAGTAATTATGTGGAAAACTTCTGAATGAAAAAAGTATGTTTAAGGCATTTTAAAAAAAGTGGTTTCTTTGATTAGTCACTTCTCCAAGGCACAGGGACTTCACTACCTCTTCCTTAGCCTGTTGGAGGAGATGGCAGATTAAGAGTGTATTTTTTGGGACTGTTTTAGCTTATGTTGCCCCTCAGGCCCTTGTAATGTACAGGAGGGTGCAAACATCCTCCTCTTGGCTGTTGGAAAGGGTAAAGCTGAAAATGCACGTTTTATAACGTGAGAGTACTATTTTTATGAAGGAAACATGGTATCAGAAGTATGCTTCTGAGCTCTTCTTGAGTCAGTGATAATGGAGAGTCATTTAATCTAGGTTGAGGCTGAGAGTAGTAAAACAGGTAAATATCTCTTAGTGTAGACATATGTTCCTAAACCATGCACGTCTCCTGAGGGGTATTCCTGTCTGCAATAAATACTAAATAGTACACTAGCTTAATATGCTCTTTTCCTGACTTGAACTCTTTGTCCTTTAAACCTCCGGTCTGCAACAGTGGGGAAATTTATATGTGGGTGTATATAAATGTGTGTGTGTGTGTGTGTGTGAAAAATATGGGACTTTTTTATATATAATGATGAAAAATACATGGGAAATATATACATGTAGTTGTTTTTTCTTTCTGAAAGGGTTTGTTGTGAGACAGTTGTGATATTAAAAGTGGTAAGAAGCTTTCAATTGTGATTACAGCATTGCTTTTATCTTCTTTTGGAAGTGAATGTGGAAGAACAAACTATTCCTTACAGTATAGACATGTTTGACTTAATATGGTGGGATTTTAACCTCTGATTCCTGTGGCTTACTGATTTGTTGTTTCTAATTTTGGGAGAAAAACATTAAAGACAGCTCAAAACAAGACAAAACCAAAAGAGAGAAAGAGAACAATGGGGTTGCCTCTTAAATACCTTGATGACAGAGGCACTGACTGGCCTGGCCCTGGCCAGAGGCAGGTCTGACTCCTACCTGGGGGTGGGGGAGGCTCTCGAACCTTCACATGTGTCTAACCCCGCTTTCACAAAAAAACCCACCAGACTCAAACTCATGACAGTTTTATTGTGATTCTTCCTGAAGCTCCAAATGAGGATGGCTGATTAGACTCCACTGGTGAAGGAGAGTGATTGAATCCCTATGGTAGCATCAATTACTGCCTGGTGCAACTCAGGAGAGGACAGAGAGGAGCTGGCATGTTAGTCAATATTTCTCCTGTAGCTTGATTTCTGTGGAACTAGCAGAAGGAGAATGTTGTCATGTAACATTTTGTTGCTTGCTCCTAATTAGGAAGGATCATGCTAAAATGAGTTTATTTTCATATTTACTTTTAATTTTGTTGTTCTTGAATTGCTTTAGATTTCTGTCGTGCCTTTTAGAGATTTCAAATGTAAGCACTCATGTCAAAGGAAAAGAATGTGTTATTGTTGTATGCTGTTGTTTTCATATCAGGAGATGTGAAATATTTCTGGCAATGCAGTACAAATACAAATGAGTGGTCCTCTGCGTTCAGTAGTGCTGATTTGTGCTATTTGTTCTTAGAACCATCTCATCCTTCATTTCACTTTTCTTTGATAGCAGTCATGTACCGACTATACTTGGACATCCTGAAGATCCCATGGAATGGAGATCCCCAAATAGTCATGCCATTATTTATGCTGTTAAAAATAGCAGAGTTCTTATTTAATGTCCCCTAGCTGTACCAAATAATGAGATTTCATCGTGTTCACTGAGCTGCTGGCAGGAGGAGGGCTAAAATTTTGTTTTGGAAGAATTATTTTAGGTAAAAGGATAAAAACCATATATTTGAAATAGATTGTTGGGAATAAAAGACATGGCTTCTTTTAGGGCTAATCCATTTGACACACATGACATGTTCCAGGCTAATCAGAGGTGGATATTTGTGCTGCTCTTGAGCACACTGCTGAAGTCTTTTTTCTGGTCATGCACTGAAGCAAACCCAAAGCAGCCTGCCAAGGATGCTGGAGCATCTTTGGCAGGCTACAAGATCATATGAAATTCTGATTGTATCTGCATGTTTGCTGTAAGTATGTGTTTCATTTTGACAATTCATGACTTTGAGTTGGCTGTCACTGGGTCTGCTCACCGTGCGCGTTAGCAGAGCGGTTTACCTGGTGGTAAACCCTATATGGAGCCCCTTGCACCCTCTCTGTGCTCTTCTCTGTGACCATGCACCATGGAGCTCATGTGTTTTCTGTTGGCCAAGGCAGCAGAGAATTTGCTTAGGTAGTGCTCTGTCCTGCCTCAAGCAGTTCTCTGTTCCTGAAGTGAGATGTTCTCATCTGCACTAAATATGCTGGGCAGCAAGAGGGAGGTCTTGATCCTTCCCCCAGTTCTTGATTTTTATGCAGATGCGCAGGTAATGATAACCATGGTTTGTATCCATAATCACAACAGTAATTTCCAGGTACAGGTTATGGGTTTGCTTTTACTAAATTCTCTTATATACAGTATAAAATTTCAAATCTCCTGATGGGGGCATCTGATCAAATGTAAACTAGGACTTTAAAGTTTGCAGACTTTTCATGGTTTAGGAAAGATTCTAGTTGGAGCTCCCACCATGAACTGAAGATTCCAGTCTCTTTTCAGGCCTAGCAGTGAAGGAGTAATCTGAGTATATGTTTTCAGGGTAGTCACAGAGTCAGTTAGGTTGGAAAAGACCTTCAGGATCATCAAGTCCAACCAAAAACCGTAACACTGTCATGTCCATGACTAAACCACGTCCCTAAGTGCCCACACCTACTTATCTCTTAAATACTCCTGGGGATGATGACCCAACCTCTTCCCTGGGCAGCCTGTCGTAGTGTTTGCCAACTATTTTGGGGTTAATTTGTCCAAGGAGATGAATTCTATCACAAAACTATGATGAGTTCTCTCACAAAACTACCAGTATGTGAAGCATGAACTCTCTTTAACCATAAAAAATCAAGTCTGTAGCTGAAATGACAACGTGCATAAAGCACCGGCTATTAAGGTGGAAAGTGCATGATGAGCAATGCTGGTGTGGCCATGACTGCTCCCAGAATGGGCTCCTCTGTTGAGACTCAAACTCCTTCAGTATGACAGAGATGATAAGAATTTGCACTGACATTGCACTGTACATGTTGAGTGTTGTACGAACATTTAGCTGTAATTAATCCTCGCAACACTGCTGTGAGAAAGAAGTGTTATCACTTATTCCTGTTTCAGCACTGGCAACTGTCACAGGTGGGCTACGGCTGGCTGGTTATCGTTGTAGTCCTTACGTGGAGATCCTCAGCAGCTGATACTTTAACTTGCACCAAGTATGTCCAGCTAGTCCCTATTTTTGTGTGCCTTTTAGGTTGTGTGGCATCTTGAAAATGAGTGTCCTTAGGACTGTGAATTAAGCACTCTTGCTTTCCTGCTAATAGTTTCTAGGCTGATACGGTCTGCTCCCTGTGTTACCTCCTGCAGCCTACGCTCCCCTTGCACTCCCCAAAGAGTGTTAAACAGGAAACAAAGACATCTGTTCTGTATAGAGTTGTGAACAGCAGTGATGTCCAGGTTGAGCTATTGTTCTGGGGATGTTTTGTTATGCATTTAACGTTATTTCTACATATATAAGGCATTTGGATTTACTTTGATCACTAAATACTAATGCTACTATAACTTTGCTCCAGTGTACTGGACCAAACTTCAGGCAACCTGGAGAAACAATGATCATCCACCCAGTGATGCATCTGACTTGTCCTCTGACTTTTGTGCCCCTTCGTTTATGGGAACTCTTGCTGTAAGTAGCTCATCTTCCTTTGCAGGGTTTTAATTCTGTTCATTCAGGGTGCCTGCATGCTTTGCTCCACAAAGGTGTCTGTTTTATTATGGGGCAAGTTATTTTAAAGTTGTGTTGTCAATTCCTGCATTTTAATTGTGAACCTGTTTAACTTTAGTCTTAGTGCATGTGGGTAAGAAACACAAAAGTATTTTTGTGAACTTGGTGCAGAAAATGTCTAAAACTGATTTGAGAAAGTTAAAAATTCTTTAGAGGTTAAAAAAGATGCGCCTATAAAGACTGAAATTAAAATGGAGTTTTCAGGATTTTTCTTTTCTTTGGAGGAGACACACGTTTGTCTTAGAGATTTTACTTCGGGGGCACTGAGCAAGAACAGAGCTCTTAGCATTCGGAAGCTCAGTATTTCCTGCCTGCTTTCTCCTGCAGAGAGGTGGGGTCACATAATGCTCAGCCATTATGTAGGCAGTTTTTCCCCCTTTATTCACAGTTGCTGAGGACACAGAGATATGAGTATTAGCACGTGTAATATAATGGTCAAAATAATGTATTTGTTGTTTAAAATTTGAAGAGGAGTGTGTTTTATACCAAGTAATGCTGGAGATTCAAGTAGGAGTTCCTGGCATTTAGCAGAGCTGGCATCAGGTTTTAGAATGATCTTGAACGTGTAAAGCTGTGTCAAGATTTATGTTTTAACAGTAGAGTAGTTCAACAGGGAAACTCTTGTTGTAAAGGCTCTTTTATTGTAAGACCTCCCTTATTCTCATTATGGTTCTTGCTCAAGTTTTAATACACTTGGCCATGTTTTTATGTTGGATGATGTACAATACTTGCTTTTGTTCTGATCTGCTCATGGAAGAGTGATAACATGCATATAGGTACCATTGGGTGCTGTTCCTGTTAAAGGATCTGCCTTAGTGTGGAATTTTCAGAATTTGAGTAACTTTAATCAGGTCTCTGTGGGTGTCACTCTAATGGCTCAGAATGCACTTCAAAAAATGATTTTGTTATGATGAGAGTAATAAAAAGTACAGACTAATTGCTTTGTGCAAATATATTGTTTTTGCATGTTATTGGAACACTATATTTTCACTTGAATTAATGCAAGTATGTAAGACAGGGTGGTTTGGTCCTGCATTGTTGATTTGTATGTGTAAAGGCATGAATACAGTTGCGTATGCTTCCCGTGCATGAATCTGTCATTTGCTCCTAAAGCTACTACAGACTTGATTTATTTTTTTTTCCTTTTCCCAGTTGCACAAAAATTTGAATGCTTGTTTCAACTGATTTTTTTTTAATTTTATTTTTTTTTATTTTGAGGTCTCCTTGGTGGCTTTGGAGATGTTGCACTAAAGGGGAAACGCTAACCAAGCTCTTCATTCAAAGTTATTTGAAGGAGTCTGTTTCTTTTATGAAATTGTGTAAATGAGAAAGAGGCCCAATGGAAAAGACTGTGGCTAGAAGCAGAGGAAAAACATCAGCCTCTCTGTACAAGAGGGGAAGTAACTAAAATATTTATTTCTGCTAGGTTGGAGAACAACATATGTTAGGCAGGCTTGACTTTTTCCAAGCATAAACTTTGCTGTGACACGCTCTGCTACACAGCAACAAACACTCCCTAAAGCAGAACATCAGATGGAGCATTCAGTGAGAACAGGGTAGCGGATGCAGGATGGTGTTTGTTTAAAAGAAGCTGGTGATTGTCAGAAGCCATGGCAAATATGCCATTAGTTTTTATTTTCTACACAACCTGTGAGACACCAGACATGTTCTAATGAGATTCTGAAATACTAAGCTTATAAATATTGATAGGGAAAGTTTGTTCTCATCCACGGAGAGAGATTGCATTTTGCAATTATACAGCTTCACTCATGTGAACTGTGTTGCAATTTGTTCTTCTGTCTCCTTCACAGGAGAAACCAGTCACAGTTACAGTTCAATCTCTGTTCTCAATCAACCCTCTTTTGCCACCTGTATTTCCTAGTCGATGAGAGATCTAAAATTACCTGGTGTTCAGAGGGTGCCAAACAGGGTTATTTCAAAGGCTTATGTGCAGAACTTAGGAGGTGGCAGTAGTTGTTTTCTGTTGGAGGAATGTGGAAGATGATCACAATTTGTCATTGTAAAGAAAATGATGTATTTTTAACCTAAGCTTGTAAAAAATATGACCTTATGGATCGATTTTTATTTACAAAAAAAATTGTTGATTTCAGGGTTTTATGGATAAATTCTCTGCAATGTCCTCTGGGATAAGTCACGGCACATTCTAGATACTATGTTATTGTGGAAAATGGGGATATAATGCGGTAGTGTGCTGTGGGTCTTGTATGTTTTGACTGCAACTGATAAAAGATTTTGCATCGGTTTTCAGCTCATCACAGTAAAAGTAATAAATTTCCAGGACTTATTTAACTTCAGACTTAAAAGCAAAACAAAACAGGACTCAAATCCCCCAAAACCCAAAGAAACCAACACAAAATTGGTTAATAGACTTACTAGCAATCTTTCATCAGATAGGCTTAATTGTGAAGTCTGTAAGTATCAAAATTGGACTACCTTTTGTGACAGAAATGTAAGTCTCCCTCCTAAGTCTGACTGCAGCATTGATTTGTGGGCAACGTGACTGCAGAGAGTGCTTTTCATTCTTTTAGCCTTCACCGAGATCTTTTCACTACCGTGTCTAAACTAGCATCGGCTGTGAATGATGACTGACAGGTACGTGGTCTCTTGTAAGCTGCACACGCTGTGTACATAATCTTAGGCTGCTTGTTTAGTGTCTTCGAAGCTGAAGACAAAGCTTTTGAATCTGATTTGAAATAAAAGATTTATCAGGCAAATGCTTCATGGGAAAAAATGACTGACCTCAGCCGCTTACACATAACCCTAGCCATGGAAACTGAGCTTCATGTTCCCTGTTTTGAAACACATACAATACAAGCGTATAATTACAAAGTGAGTTGTAAGAGACCTCACACCTGGAGCAATGTTTGCAGGGGTGTGGAGGGCTTTTGAAGCTGGCTGCTGCTCAACTGTCTGCAGTGCTGTCCCTGGGCTTTGGTCTTGCGAAGCTGCTGGGTGGCAAGGTCTGTGTGCTCCTGTGTCACCCTGAGCATTGCTTGGGACCTTGCTCGTTCTCTGCCCTTTTGCACTTGCTTGACTTGTGTGTTTTTTTTTTCTTCTCTATTGCGTGGAAACTCTAGTGCTGCTTAACTGACATGCTCCTTTCAGGGGTCCAGCTCCATCCCAACAGACCAAAGCCATCGTGGGGACTGACTACCCTGTTAAGATAAAACAAACTGGAGGATCCAATGGCTTTTCAGAGCTACTGCTTTTCTGTGCCAGCCACAGGCTTCTTGCCTGGTATCCCACAGTTGGTTGTATTTTCAAATCTGTTGACTGTAATTTGCTATGATTATTACTCCAGTCTTTATTCTGTAAATAAAAAATGGGGACAGGCCATGCAGTGAACAGATCAAAGCTGCTTTAATAGTACTCTTGCTGTCAAATGTCCATACCCATAGCAGAGCTGTATTCAAACTGAATGCTGTTAAGCTTTTATTCATACCCAGTGAGAGCATGTAAATACGTAAGATATTGAAGTAAAATTACATCCTGAAGTTCTTGCCCTCAGAATTATGCAGGCATTGATTTTCAGTATATATTGCAGTTCCTTCATGCAGAACCATAAAGTATTTACTCACTATCTGGTAGAAAGGCTTGTGAAATTACCTGATTCTGGGAGCAGGAACCCAGATCAGAAATGAGCCAGAATGAAATACAAGCAAAAATGCAGATCTCTGAGTACCTGAAGCTATACTGTCCTAGGCTGTGATTTAGCAAAAGAGGCAGGGTTGTCCCAGTTGAGCACTTGTATTCGAGTCCCTGTACAAATAAGTATCTTGTTGCAGAAGAGGATGGCTCTACATGTATGACTTTTTCTGCAAACGATAGCGTTGAGACTAAATGACACATTCTCCCTGTCATTCTGCCTGGAGACTTTTCTGTAGGTGAAGTGAGCAGCTCTATGTGACTGCCAGGGTTGAATATTACAGCCACGTTGCAGAGGGAAAAAATCTTTGTGGAAGGAATGAGGCAGAGGAAGATGAGACTCACCTCTCCGACAGAGCAGAATGTATCTGTTGGGTTGTTGAAATACGAGGTGAAGTTAAAAAGCTAAGCAACACAAACTTAGAAATTGTTTTTATGATGTGAAAACTATTCTGATAAATGTACTGTAAGGGAGAAACTTGTGGTGGATAGGGGCTCCTCTGGGCTTTGTGCCAACTAGAAGTCACATGGCTGTGGCAGGTACCAGCTGAAGCTGCAGTAACAAATTTGGGCAAGAGGCTGAACAAATGTTTTTTGGCAAGAATCTAGAGAACTTGGATTCAGGTGTCAAAGTGACTGTATATATTTTGGTCCTCTTGGACTCAGGTTGTATCAAGTGGACCTCCCCTGGATATTTTCTTGGGCTGTGGTGTATTGGTTTAGGATGCACGTTCACCTAAAATAGTTTTGCTACCACTGTGTAAGGCAGCACAGGATGATGGAACAGCCACGTGGCACAAAGTTTTGCCGACTTATGGTTTATTAAACTGGCACAGTAGGTCTTAACAAGAACTGATACTTTATCCTTTGTGTATAGTGAAATTACTTCTCTGTGCAATTAAATGAAAATTCAACACTCTTTAATTTTTTTTTTCTGTGTTGGCAATTGCATGCCATGTGTGTCTGTCACCTTTTCATCCCCTCTCTCCCCAATACAGCTGCACTTTACTGGTGGCTGTGGTGGACCTTGCAGATTATCTCTTCAAGGGTGTGTTCCCTGCTTTGAACTGTCCTTCGTGGCAGGAGGAGTTTTTATACAGATGACTCCAGCATCAGGCCCAAGACTTTTCAGAAGCCTTCAGATTTATGGAATGGATGTGCTGTTAAGTGTAATTAGCTGGAATTTAGAGTAAACTTTAGTCCCCTTGAAGTAAATGTGCGTAAAACTTACTTTTAGCTTTTGGTGGAGAAAAGACCATGATGTTCAGTCATGGGTGTTACAGGCCAGTGCTGTGGTTTGTGGTGTTACAGATAAATGCCAAATGTGAAGCTCTGCCCAGTGCAAAGCAGCAGCAGTGTGAAGCTGTCTGTACTGAGTCACTTGGTACAAAGAGAGCTTTTCCAACAGCGGACTGCGATAAGGCTGACTGCAGTCTTTGGGTTTTCCCCTAATGCACTGCAGTGTGTATGGAAAAGTTAAATGCTTTAGTACGTGTGAAATGTTAGTAGAATATATGAAATGTTAGTAGAATATCTGTAGTGAGTGTTTCCTGTTGATATTGAGGGAGAGACTAGAGCAGAATATGTACTAAAATGCATTATATATTACCTTATCAATGAAGGTTGAAAGCATTGAAATGCGATGTTATGGTACGCTCAAGGACACATGCAGATGTGTTCTCTAGGCACTTACCTGTGAAGATTTTTTACAAGTGGATGCATTAGCTGCCTTGCATTTGTTCAAGGACAATTCACGTGTAGAAAGAAGAACTCAGACAGCCCTGGGCAGTGCCTTTATTATAATTCAGAATTAGAAGGACCACATTTTTCATAATTAAGGAGAAAAGCAGGAGCAGCTGACTGACTTCTTGTTATTAAAGAATAACTGAATATTCCTGGCAGATATGTGAACATGAACATGAATTGTGCTTTAGGATTGTTAGTAATAAGATAGTGAATCTTTCCTGTTAATGCAGGAGGTACTTCTCTAGGTTTGTTTGCTTCCTTGCAGTGCAGTTGCTCTGTTCTAGGACAAAAAACTAACAGTGCATATCACTGTTTTCTCCCCATGTTTTTGGAGTCAATTACAGCTCACAAATTCATAAATTCTGATGTATTTTGGTAGAATACAAGTGGAATAGGCAGATCATTTGCTTATTTTTTTACTAATGCTGCAGCCCATGACAACCAACACAAAGGAATGAAAAATCAATGTAACAATAACTTACTAAAATGGTACAGCAGAGTTGCTGGACTGTTTGGAAGAAAAGGGAGGGGAAATGTAAGTACATGTATTGAATGATTCACTAAGGAATAGTGTCCTTTCACCTTAGGAAGTAAGGCTGCCTGGTTTTGACTTTCAATGCTACTCTTTGGTTTCAATAGCAAAAGAATTTAAATCCCCTAACGGCTGAGCAGACCACACTTAAACTCTTTCCTGACAGAGCTTCTTGGCATTGTGTCTGTGCTGGATCCAAGAGCACTTCAAGTGTTCTTGAATACCTAGCTCAGATGGAGAGTAATGCTACTGCAATGTGCTGAAAGAGAGCTGAGCTCCTGCTGCTGGGTGTGCCGGATCTGCAAGATACGGGAGAGTGTGCACAGATGCACAGTGGTTTTCCTTGCCATATAGTAAAACTGTCAGGAGCAGTTTCTTTCGCTGATTTTAGAGTTCATCAGCAACTCTTGCATTAGCAAACCACCACACGTTTGCCTATTACTTCTTGCTGCACAGAATGTAGGTCTATCTCCTCCATGGGTTTTCACCAAGAATGTTGCTCAGCCAAAGGTCAGTGCTCCGCTGGCGTTGTGTGGTTTGAGTGGGACAAAGCATGTTTTGCAGATGGATGATTTAGAGAGGACAGTCTCGCTAGCAAGTACAGGTAGTACAGTATCAGTTAGGTATTTGTGCTCTTTGCTTTGATTTTAAAGTCTTATGTTGAGGATTTTTGGTTGCATCTTCTGAGAGGGTTTGACTTGAATGCTGTGGAAGGAGCAGCCTGCTGTGCGAATAAGCCATCAGACAGCAGCATCTATTAAAGATGCTTCTAATGTAGCACAGGGAGCACATCTCTTCTCTGCTGCCTTGAGGTCAGTTTCCATAATTGTGAGATTTGGCGTTATCCCTGTAAAACTGTTGTAAAGTAGAATCAGATTTTTTTGGAATTCACATTCTTATGTTGGACTGTTTTTTAATTTCTTTTGAATGTCATCGCTAAGATAAGGACATTTAATGATAGATGACCTCACTAAGAATCATCTTGATTTTCTTCACATGACAGGCCAAACGTGCGCTATAAGCGCACATTAAGATCTTGTTTAACCCTGTTTATCAAGAAACAGTTTTGTAAGTGGATAATACAGTTGTGAAGAAAAGGTTGCCATCATACTGGCTGCTGAGGTGAGGTGTGCACTGCAGTGTGCTTTGTGCATGTAGAAGGAGTGGGCGAGATTGAAAAAATATTTATCTCATTGAAGCAATGGTGCTGTAATCTGCTGAGTGCTTTATGGGGCAGTTAATTTTCATTCCTACTTTCTCGTTATTGATATTGAGACTTTGATCAGATGTATTTTCTTATTGTGTTTAACCAATTACTTCATGTGTATTCAATTGTATCTAAAGCACGTGCATAATAACAAATGGGCCTTCATCACTGTGCTTAGGCAGGATTAGGAAAGGCAAATTTCTAAGGCGAAACAGCTTTGTGAAAAAGGAACTTGTATCTAAGAGACTTGGGTGATACAAGAAGGAGATAAAAGATCTTTTCTCAAAAATGAAACATGTAAAGATAATTTTAAAAGGAGCTTGTGGCCATGGTTATTTGTGGGTTGCTGCTGTAAACAGTCCATGAGATTCTGTAATTTTGGCAGTGAGTTTAACCAGCCACTGGCTGTGAAGAAGACTGCAGCTAGGCTGGCATCAGGATGTTCTCAGCAAAAGCTGGCATAGCTGCTGACTGGAGCAACAGCTGAAAATGGCTGGTTTTACACGTATACTTAAGGTGAGTGTGTTGTTTTTTTTTTTTTTTTTTTTTGGTCGCTGCCATTTGATTTAGGTGTTGACTACCATGTCCAGGACTGGCATGGATGCACTTAATCCATGAGTGCTGCCAAGCCCTTGTGTGTGAAGGGGAGAGGAGGAAAGCCTGCTTGGTGTGCTGGGGTTGCCTCAGCAGCACGCCTGGCCCCAGCGTGGTCACTGCCCCGGCTCCTGCCTGGAGCAGCTGAGCAGGTAGCAAGGGGTCCTGCTCTGGTTTGGAGGAGTGGTTCAGCAAGGGACATAGCTCAGGCAGGGAATCTGGGAAAAGGGGTAGGTTTGGGTGAAAACGAAGTGGATGACGGCTCACTTCTGTGCCTGGAGTCCGAGGGTGGGAAGTGAGAGGAGTAGCGTGGGATGAGAGGGGCAGTAGCCTGCCAAAGCTGCAACCCGGGGAGAGGCACTGGTGGGTGTCGTGCTGCTCAGAGCAAGGGGCAGGCTGCAGCTTCTGGACCTCTGGTTTATTTGGAGGCTTTCCTGAATTTCCTGAAGTGGGCAGTATCAGAAGGGATTGTTTTTTTTTTTCCCCTTCACTAGGTTCTTTGAGTCTGTGTATTGCTCACCTGTCCATTATTTTTCACTGATAAGAGGAATTAAAAAGCTTGGTCTGGCCGGGGCCTATGCTGTATATGCAGGCCCATGCAGGCTTGCTGCAGCACACTCACAGTCTTAAAACTGCCTTGCAGTGCTGGTAGCAAAAGTATTCCCTGGGTATTTCATTCCTGTGCATAAGCAACTATTCCTTGCTTTCGTTTACCCATTAATATACAGGCTCTCTTGCTGCTTTTTCTTCTGGAAGAAGAAAGCTATTTTCTTTTCATACTTCTAAAATCACATCCTCCCTGTCTCTGCAGAGCCGTGTCCCGCTCAGGTGGGCACTGACAATCCCCGGTACCTTGCTGGTATTTGGTAGAAATAGACTCTGAAAAGGTGAGGCAGGTTCAGCAGTTGGAGATAAGGACTGTGAAGGGAACTCAGCCAGCATGAAATGATGATGTTGCATGACTGAGAACTTCCTGCTGAAGCAAGTTACTGGCTGTGAAATGGTGAGAGTTGACGAGTATTGCAGGATCCCTTGTGGAGGTAATTTTCTAGAGATCTTTGGACAAATTTCATTTTGTTTTTCACTAACTGTTTAGGTAAAGAAAATTTGAAAATGGAGAAAGGGAATAATTGTGTTGTTATAATTTGTTTTTCCTGAATGCTATTGATGAACTGCTACATTAATTTCACTGGAAACAGAAACAAGTAATTGGTTTGGGCAGGTTTACAGCTTTGATGCTATTTTCTCATGCTTGTCTTGTGTAAACTTAAATTATCATTTAGGTTTATATTGATATATGTAACAACTCTCTCTTGATTACTTTGATGCACTGAGAATATAGCATTTGTGAACAGACTGGAAAGATAAAATCATAGAATCATTTAGGTTGGACAAGACCTTTAAGATGGAGTCTAACCATTAACTTGGGTACTCCCAGGTCCACACTAAACCATGTCCCTAAGCACCACATCTACACGTCCTTTAAATGCCTCCAGGGATGGTGACTCAACGACTTCCCAGGGCAACCTGTTCCGATACTCGACAATGCTTTTGGTGAAGAAACTTTTTCCAAATATCTGATCAATACCTCTGCTGGTGAGCCCTGAGGCTGTTTCCTCTTGTCCTGTTGCTTGTTATTTGGGAGATGAGACTGACAATGGAGGGTGTACCTGGTGACTGTAGGAAACTAGTAATATAAGTGAACATATATATGTGTTGTCTTCTATTTCAGATCCATTGAGGAACATAAATACTTCCACATAGGCTGCTATACTAAATGGAAAATAAGACCTATCTCTGACTGTGGCCGGAAGAGAATGTCTAGGGAAAGAATACATGGAACAAAGCAAATACACTGCATTCTTCTGCCTTTTGCAAATACTTGGCAACCAACAGTTTAAGACTTTTTTGACCCTCTGGGAATGCAGAGATTCCTTAAAGATATCTTAAGGAACTTGGCATATTAAATCATGCTTTGGTTCCCTGTAAAATGATTATGCTGGGGAGTGATCCCTACAATTAGAAAATGGGCTCTGAGAGGGGATATTAGAAGTTTCAACATTCTCAGTGAAAGCTGGAGAAAGCAGACTAGTGCTTTAGAAGGTGATGATGACAGATAAACAATAGCTGAGGTCTTTGAGAAAAGGAAAAAAAAAACCAAAGAAACTTAGAAGAATCTGTTAAGTGACCGGGTGGCTCAGAGACTAATAAATAGTAAATAATATGCTATTTGCCTGTTCAGATTCAGTATAGACCTACAAGAATGCTGTTTTCTCTGCTCGTGGCTGTTCTGTAGCTGATAATGTTACTGGACTCGGTATCATGTGTAGCTGTGCTGAATATTCATTGGTTTTGTGTATGAATGAATTTTCTACTCTGTTAGAATGATAAATTATACTCAGTACAGATGGGATTGGTGTTGGCCAGGGTTTCCTCATTAGCTCGGTGAGCAAATTCCCATTGATTTTGGTGGAAGCATGCTTATACCAGTGCTGAAGGGCCTTTAAAAGTGGACTTTGGCCCATGGCCACTTACAGGGCCACTTGGTGGGCTTTTGTGCCAAGGCAGCAGTAAGTTAAGCATTTACACTCTTTATTTGTGGATGAGGCATGGGTACAAAGATACATTAACAAAACTCGAGGGTTGGACAATTTGCACCCATGATACTGGAATCTGGAACATTTCTATCCTCCACAAATGTTACTGCACATGGCATTGCATGGTCTATGGTGTTAGTTAGTGATGTTAGTAGTGTGCAGTTTTAGTGACAGTAAATCGTGTTTTCTTCTAATTGGAAAAAAATCCCAACACTTCATGACATATAAAATAATGCTGTCCAGAAACTTTGTCCTGTTTTGAAAACTACAATCTGAAAAGAGCAGAGAAACTGAATTGCTTGTGAACTTTCAGTGACAGCATTTGTGTGGTCTTTGTCCAACTTTTGCTCTATGTAGCTACTCTGTACTAAATCTATACAGCTAAAACACCCAAGATCTGGAAAAGAAACTCCCCAGAACCCAAAAGTATCAAGATATGTTGGTTTTTGATTTAAGGTCTTGATTTAGCTATTTCATTGGTTAGAAATGAACTATGAACTTATGTACATTTTAATCTAGAGTTATCCGTATCTAGGAGTGTTGATTCGCGTCCCCTTTCCTGTTAGAACCGTGAAGTCAGAGTAATCAAATGTTTTCCTTCATACATTTTGTCTTAGGTGGACATAGTTAGACACTATTTTTTGGTTTCAATCTCATGCTCAGAGAATCAAAATGGGAATTGTTTAATTGGCTTTTGCTGCAAATCCCAAGCCCTTTCTTCCTGATATTCACTAACTGAGATTCCATTTTATAAGTGTCTTTACTGAATGATGGACATTATTTGAGGTCTCACCAAGGCTGTACAATTTCTTCCCTAATTTAAATTTTCTCCAGATCATGTCAGTCTGAGGAGTTCCTGGCTGGGACTTTGTTCTGTCAAGTTCTATCTTATACAAGTGTCTGGGGAAAAAAATAATCAGTGAAGGACAGAAAATGTCATCAGATCTTTTTCCCACTCTGCTGTTTTAAGAGGGAAGAATGTGGCCCAGGACTATCTACAGTTGTCTAGGAGAAGGTGAATTCTTCTTACTGTAGTTCATTCGACTTTCAGCCACAGCATAAATTTTTGGCAGAGAGGGGGTGGTGGTTTAGATGAGCCTAAATGGCAGGTGTCTTGAAGTGGCAGCCATCTCCCTTAGGTGCCGAGTTTACCGGTTCTGTACAAGCTTATAGAAGTTTGTCAGTGCTGATTCTGCTCTTGATTTTGCTCCCAAACATTTGGCTCATGTGCTATTTAAGTGGGCATGTGATCCTCAGTGGTAGAGCCACTGAATTCTCACAAGTTTGAGCTGACTCTGTTGAACGAACAACTGTATTTCCTTCACAAATGATAAGAAGAATTGGTTTTCTGTGGGAGATTAGATATCTTTTCGGAGCTCAGTTTGGATTTTACAGTGTGTCAGGTGTTTATACAGCAATGCATAAGATAGAGGTATCTCTATAGATTGCCTTAAGTTATTCTCTAAGTTGCTTTTGGAGGAGAGAAGTACTTGGTGGAATATAGGACATACTGAGTTGGTAAAGAACCAAAAGCTCATATCTCTCTTTCCCAGCCTTTTGCATTCTGGATACCTGAGCATGGGCTGAATAGATGAATCCCAGAGCTTATGACTCAACACCATCATTTAAGCTCATAGAAGCACATTCCAAAAATACATTGAAAAATAAAGCTGTTCAGCTGGTCTTTTCTAGCAACACAAAATGAGGCTTCCTGTGATATAGCAGTAGTTATTGTGTAGTGATTTAGTAAGCATTTTAAGAATCCATTTATTCAGGGCTAGAGTTAGACATTTCTGTCCTGAGCAGCACCTTGTTTTCTTGAATCCAGGCACTGCTGACAGCAGCGGGGTGCTTAAAGACTGCATGACTAATTCAGTGGTTTTATGTTACTGGTAAATATTTTTGCTTCAATGTTCATAGGGAAGGTCCTATACGTGTATATTGCTAATTCTAGTAATAATTTTTATTAATTAGTTGGTCAGTGGCGATATGTCTCTCCCAATTTAACTGAGCTGGAGCCTTTCACAAGGCTTCTCTTACTGTCATCCGTGAAGCTCTTCTATCTGAGGCTGATTGTCTCTTATCTGCCAGTTGTTGTGTTTCAGTGAATCACTCTGCTGAGGAGATTGCTCCACACCTCTGCTTCTTAGCAAATTGCCTTCTGAGCCCTGGCACCGAAATGCAATTGGCTATGCTTCATTATCTCATTCAATAGAAATTCAGTCTCCTGAAGACTGCAATTAAGTTTCCTCTTTGTCTGAAAGACACAGAGTTTAACTGCAATCTTGTTGGTTTACTCTCAAGCTAGGGAAGAAGGAGAAGGCAGAAAAAGACTGAACCAAACCAGAGACAACACAGTTTGATAGACTGTTTTTCACTTGGTAACTTTGCTTTCCTCTGTATAATTTGGGTCTGGAAGCTGAGAGAGCTGTGGATGAGGCAGCTTGCCCAACAGTGAAGGGAGCAGACTAGGCTGGTGGTTGTGGCCCTGCCTGCAACCACAAGGCTTTGGTGACTTTATGGCACTCAGTTTTCTTCAAGGCCTGATTCTTTGGTCAACGTGATTCCTGCTGCTCGTACCACTTGTAAACTCCTTATTTGTTAATCAGACCCCTTGTATTTATCATGCTTTATTAGAGGGGCTATGTGTAGGTATCGTGTTTTCTGTTCAGTAAGGATAAAGGTCTGGCCATAAGCTACAAAAGTGGTTTAAGCAGTCATAACTGGAGGTATTTATTATTGTCTAAATCCCTGCTTTACTGTCCAGAATACTTTTCCTGCCTTAAGACGTGCAAAATGCATCAGAGAGGCTTCTAACTTTAACTTCTGATGCTTGAACTCCTGGTGAGACACAAGAGTGCAACTAGTAGTGGAAGAAATGACTTAACAATCTTTTTTTTTTTCCTGTAGATTGTAGATGACAGGAGATACCTTAAGTTCTGTGTAAAACCAGTGCTGCTCTTCTGCAAAAGTCCAAAAATCTGGATCTGTAAGTTTTAGCTGTTCCTAGTCCCAACCACCATTCCTCCTAGTTCTTCTCCTTTCAGGTCTGCCTCATTCTGCCCACTGTCCCCAGGCTTGCTGCGTTATTCTATGCCACTGTTCTGAGCTCAGTGGATTTTTCAAAGTGATGGCTTTATTTTTCCTCTGTTCTTCATAGTTCTGCTAGACTGCCCTGCAGCAAATTGCATTTCAGGTATGAGCTCTCACCAGTCCCTCTAGGAATAAGTCACTGCTTCATTTTTCATCTGTAAAAGGAAAGCAGCAATAGCTGCCTCTTTCTCATATGATATAGGAATAGAAAGTTCATTTGTAGATATGGGATGCTGCGACTCCGTAGGCACAAGGCTGTCCAGGTTTTTAGGAGAGCTGTAGATGTTTATTGTCCAAGGTGTTTCCTTTTCCTACTGCTTTTTTTTTTTTCCTGTAGGATAGTCCTGTAAAAATCATTCATTAGTCTACTATTTTGGCAGAGAAAACCAACACTTTTTCAGAGAAGAAATCAATAAGAAGATCAGCCTCCCCTACTTAAGCACAGTGGCTGTTAAATTCTGTTGGATGAAGATGAATAGTAGCTTGTACTTCCCAATTGTAACAAGAATAAACATTTCACCTGGGCTGTTTCTAAGTTCAGGCAATTCTACCGAGATGCCATATAATGCGGTGGCCTTACTTTTCTTAACCTTCCCAAGTCCCAGAAAGCAAGAAACATATCTGAGTTTGTGCCCATTTTCTGTGGCTGGGAGAGAAGGTGAAGCACCAGGAAGCTCTGGTATGCTTTCCTCCGCATTCCCACCACCTTCACAGGGGCTGAACTGCAATACTCCACTGCTCACTGCTGCCACTTTCTGTGCTTTCTGATCTCACCTCTCCCCATTCCCTCTAAGCTGGGACCTGTGCTGTGGAGCTCTCTGTCTGGCTCATAAATTTGTAGGCGGGTAAAGCTGAGCACAGCTCACTCGCCCAGTAGAAGCAAACTGAGTCATTGCTGTCAGAGGTGAGATTCAGAAGCAAAGGACAGAAATACAGCTTCACCATGGGATGAAAGATGTAAAGGTGGTTTCTAAAAGCTCTTAGAAAGCTGTGTTCGACGAGCTGGAGCTGTCATCTCACTGTGATGGTGGCATCAGACTAGTGGCTTGTCCCCAGAGCTCAATTTTAGGGCCAGTGCTCTTTAATGTTTTTATAAATGATCTGGATGCAAAAATTGAATGTGCCTGGAGTAAGTTTGCTGACAATACTAAAGTAGGAGGAGCTATGGACTCCCTCAAGGGGAGAGAGGCCTTGCAAAGAGATCTGGATAGGCTAGAGAGCTGGACAATTGCCAGCTGTATGAAATTTAACAAGAGCCAGGTTCTTGATGTGGGGCAGGGTGGTCCTGGTTACCCATACAAAGCAGGGGATGAGAGGCTGGAGAGCAACCTTGTACAGAGATATATGGGGGTCTGGGCTGATGGCAAATTGAATACAAGTCAACAGTGTGCCTTGGCAGCCAAAAGGGCCACCTGTGTCCTGGGGTGCGTCAAGCACAGCATAGTTAGCTCGTCGAGGGAGGCGATTATCCCACTCTACACTGCATAGGTGTATAGCACCTCAAGTCCTGTGTGCAGTTGTGGGTGCCTCAATATAAGAAGGACATCAAACTGTTAGAATGTCCAGAGGGGTGTAGCCAAGGTAGTGAAAGACCTTGACTGCAGACTTTTGATGAGTGACTGATGTCACTTGGCTTGTTCACCTTTGAGAAGAGAAGGCTGATGGGTGACCTCATTGCAGTCTACAACTTCCCTAAGGGAGGCAGTGGTGGTGGAGGTGCCGATCTCTCTCTGGTGAGCAGAAGAAATTGAGGACATGAAATCGCATTAAACTGTGTCAGGGGAAGTTCAGATTGGTCATTAGGAAAATGAGACTGCGAGGATGGTTGGTCATTGGAACAGATTCTCCAGGGAAGTGACCACAGCACCAAGCCTGTCAGAGTTCAAGGAGTGTCTAGATAATGGTCTCAGTCACATAGATTGGTTTTAGGTAGTCCTGTGAGGAGCAGGGAGTTGTACTTAATGACCCTTATGGATCCCTTCCAACCTGAGATATTCTATGATTCTGTCTCTTTGCTAGCAGTGCCCTTGCTGAAGTACAGGTCTGGCTGAGTAGCAGCGAGATATTTTGTCCTCAGGATATTTAGATCATATTGGTTATTACTGTACATGACAGCAATTATATTACCTGACAGATTTCATCACTGCTAAGTGATTCCCTTTAGACTTGGTTTTTCTCAGTTTGCCTTTTGTAGCCACCTCAGGTTCTGACATATCTTTAGATCCCTGGGAAAAAAAAACTCAGCTGTAGTAATCCTTTTTCTCTAATGGGGCCAGTTTTCACTGCTAGAAGCATCATATCCCTGAAGATGGAATGTGGTAGATGTGAATTTCTCAATTCAAGCATCTTCCCTAGTTGAAACAGCAAATTCACTCTTTTCCTTGCAAGGTTGCTTGTGTGCATCAGCACGAAGTGATGGCTCTTGCTTTTCCGTGTTTATTTGCTCCAGAAATTCTCCCACTGTTTGCTTTGTGTCTGTGTTGCTGGAGAAGCTAGGAAAGCCCTTCCATCAAACCTTGGAGCCCCAAGTGAGCCCCAGTTATCTACTGCTGCCAATCTGAATGTCTCGATCTTTTCTACAGGCTCTCCTTAATTACCCGACCTTTTCACAGATAAGGATCTGAATGCAGAGAGAACTTCTGGAGTATTCGACTCCTTCATTTTCTGTTGACTTGAAAGGGAGCTAGACGACACATAGTATGGCATTAGACACAGACAAGGTGACTTGTTCAGTCCTTTGTAGAGGTGTGTGTTAGAGCAGGGCATTAAGCAAGCCGTAACTGGTGGCTTTGCAGTGGATCATCCTCCTCTCAGAGAGGCTATTGAAACATGGAGGCTGTCTCCAGCCTTTTGTGAGCTATTTTCTATGTTGACTTTGCATGTTCCTGCAGAGTCTATTTTTTGACTGTCTGGTAATAAAGTTTTTGCTGCTGTTTGCCCTCTGCTCTGGTTAAATTGCTGATGCACCAGGCTTATGGAAGGGAGTTGGAAAGCTCTTCTGTATCATTGTGTTATGCTGTGCTGTAGAACTGACTGCTTCAGATATGGATAGCGGCATGTAGACAGGTAGTCCTGCATGCAAAATTAATCCACATTTTGGAGAGCCAGGTTAAATGGAGTTCACTCTCAAGACATGAGTGATAACTTGGGACATTTTCTTACAGCATTTTCCTCGCTCTTCTGCTAGATTCCTCTGAATTTTTCCATTGTTGATGCATACCTCTGGCTCTCATCACCTGCCTGCTTTCATTAACATGTCTTTATTTCTTTTGCTGGATTACCAGTAAAGACTGCAAAAAATACAGCCTGCTTTTTGGCAGATTTCTTGCCTTACCCCCTAGTGTGCTCTTCCTCAACAGATTGGGGCTTGATCTTGTGATGCTATTTATTTTTTTTTTAATAACGTTGCAGGCAACTGTCAGTAATCTTATGTCCCAGCTGTTCTTGGTATTGAGAGTAAAATTTGAGAGGCATTGTGCAGAAACCAAATATATTCCAGCTGCTTCTGTAATAATAAACAAGTACTTCTGTGACTAGCAGAACTAATGAAAACTCCTTTCCTATGGCTTTGTGTCTCATGGTTGATTGGATTTTTAACTAAATTATTCTAAAGCTACAGTAGTGAGGTAGAGCTTTAGAAGACATCTGAGAATTCACACAGAGTGGGAATGAGTTGGGGAGAGAGAATATTTTGGTCACAGGAAGAGCTTTAACTGAGTTTATAACCAAGAGTGAACTCTGGAGGATTTGTAGCAGCGTAAAAAAAATGTAAGAGGTGGAATTTCTCATGTCTAGTAACTGCAAAGTTTGAGAGATGCTTTTTCTTCTATTAGGGCACTCAAAACAAGTCTTTCCCGTGAAGTTTTCTTGATGATTAATAAGGGCTGAGCTCACACTGATGTCTTACCCTCTCTATTCACCATAACATCTTTTTTTCCTCTACTGAATCATCTATCTTGCATGAAAATTGGGGGATTTGGTAATCTTTAAGACCTCTGTCCAAGTGGATTGACATCAACAAATAAGTTTACATGTAACTTGTGGCAGAGGCAGAAAGAGACACATGTGCATGAAGATTGTCCTTTCACATAAAGCTCCAAACCAATCTGGCCTAATTTAGAGGAAGATTATGTGGTCTTTGCAGTCAGTGCAGAGCAATTTCAAAGTAGGCAGTTCTTGGGATGTATGTGTCAGGGGACTCGATCAGAGTGTGCCCTGACACCCAGCTCATCTCAGGCTTTGCTCTTATTTTTCGCTGTGGCTGCTCTGCTCATCTTTCCAAACTTTTGCTTGAGTGTCATTATTCCTTGTGCAGTCCTTTAATTTCAGCACTCCCACTCACTGTGTAACCAGGGATGTGCTTCTTGTGAAGTTGGAAGGTAGTTGAAAAGGCACCAGACTTTTGTCTAAAAGAAGTGGAACTTTGTCCTGTGGCCTGACAGCCTGTGTAAAGCCTGCCACATTGTCCTGTGAAAAAGATCTTTGATTTGCTGAAATATTGGTGCATTAATTGAATGCTGTTTATCCTCCATGTTTGAAGGCCATAAATTAGTGTTTAGTTGGCTTATTTGCTAACTTTTAGTATATTTGTCTGATAACTCATACTTCAAGCCCATTTTCTCCATACCTTTATTTTCTTCCTTGGCTTCTCAGTGATACTTGTCAGTTGTTACATGTGTGAGGAATTTGCTAGCTGAACCGCTTGTGGGTGATGAAAAGCATATCGGTTTTGGTGAAAGAGCTACAAAATAAAAAATAGTCTGAAAATACTGGTGTAAAACATCTGAAAATCCTAACTGCTCCAGGGAGTGAAATGCTCTGACATCCCAGGGAGAGGTAAAGTGCAACACAAAATCACAGAATCGCAGAATGTTAAAGGTTGGAAGGGACCTTAAAGATCATCTAGTCCAACCCCCCTGCCAGAGCAGAATCACCTACAGTAGAGCGCACAGGAACGCGTCCAGGCGGGTTTTGAATGTCTCAAGAGAAGGAGATTCCACAACCTCCCTGGGCAGCCTGTGCCAGTGCTTGGTCACCCTCACAGTAAAAAAGTTTTTCCTCATATTTTTCTGGAACCTCCTGTGTTCCAGCTTACATCCATTGCCCCTTGTCTTGTCAGTGGACGCCGCTGAAAAGAGCCTGGTTCCATCCTCCTGACACTCCCCCTTGACCTATTTATAAACATTAATGAGGTCACCCCTCAGCCTCCTCCTCTCCAAGCTAAAGAGACCCAGCTCCTTCAGCCTTTCCTCGGAAGGGAGATGCTCCACTCCCTTCACCATCTTTGTGGCTCTGCGCTGGACTCTCTCAAGCAGTTCCCTGTCCTTCTTGAACTGAGGGGCCCAGAACTGGACACAATATTCCAGATGTGGCCTCACCAGGGCACAGTAGAGGGGCAGGAGGACCTCTCTCGACCTACTTGCTACTCCCCTTCTAATACACCCCAGGATGCCATTGGCCTTCTTGGCCACGAGGGCACATTGCTGGCTCATGGTCATCCTGCTGTCCACTAGAACCCCCAGGTCCTTTTCCCCTCCACTGCTCTCCAGCAGGGCAGTCCCCAACCTATATTGGTACATGGGGTTATTTTTTCCCAAGTGCAAAACTCTACACTTGCCCTTATTAAACTTCATAAGATTTCTCCCCGCCCAGCCCTCCAGCCTGTCCAGGTCTCTCTGAATGGCTGCACAGCCTTCTGGTGTGTCAACCACTCCTCCCAACTTCGTATCATCAGCAAACTTGCTGACAACATTCTCTAATCCCTCATCCAGATCATTGATGAATATATTAAACAGCACCGGCCCAAGCACTGACCCCTGAGGGACCCCACTAGACACAGGCATCCAGCCAGACTCGGCCCCATTGACCACAACCCTCTGGCTTCTTCCCTTCAACCAGTTCTCGACCCACCTCACTACTTGGTCATCCAGACCACACTTCCTCAGTTGTGTAAGTGTGTAAGTATATGTGTAATGTGTAAGTATATCTTCCTTGCCAGCAGGCAAGTGACCAGTGATGCTGGCTCTGTTTTCATTCCCTCCTTTTTGTTTTTCTCTTTTTCCTCTTCATCATATGAAGAACATTGATATTGGCTTTGAGTCTCTTACCTCACGACAGTACGAAGTGTTGCATAAACATCTTGGAGTACCTGTCTAATATCTTACAAAAGGATTCTGAGCTTTCTCACAGACATACTTTGGCAGTCCGACACCGCAGTTTTTCAAGATAAATAAACTGTTTCATGCAGTGACCACTGAAAACTTTCTGTTTTTTTTTTTTTGCATGAATTATTATTGCTTTGTGCCAGGTGAGCACGGTACTTTTTACGCAGTTACAGATAATTACAGAGGGATGTGATCTGTTTCCCATATTGAACCAAGCCACAGACAGTTTGAGGGAGGCAGAGCAGAGCAGCACCAGTTTGTCTTGCTGCTCCCTTTGCTCTTGGAGCAAAACTCAATCGTTCGCTCTTCCGGGGGCTCGGCTCCAAAATGACTCAGATTGGTTGGGTGGGTTCTGTCGAGGATATCTCGGGTGCCTGAGCCCCGAGCTTAGAGGTCCAAGGTTCTGCCATGGGTGGATGCAGAGCAGCATCAGTTTGTCTTGCTGACCCCTTCGCTCTTGGAGCAAAACTTAATCGTTTGCTCTTCCGGGGGTCGGTTCCAAAATGACTCAGCTTGGGGTAGATAGAGTAAGTCTGTCTTGGTGGTTTTCTAACAGGATTCTGGCTGTTTGAGGCTGTAACAGATAAAATTCATCCCTGCATTTAAGTCATTAATGTCTGCTTTCTTTTCCTTCTCCTTTTCTTCCAAGTTTTATCTGCCTGGATTCTTCAGGTCTTCAAAAGATTGTGCTTAATTGATGACAAAACAGTATGTTGCTTTTTTTTTTCTAGGGAATTTCTGCTGCTTTTTCAGTTTTCAGAAATACCTGGACTATTTAACCACCTTCCTCACTTGTTAGCTGTATCCCCACAATGTCAATGTACTGCAGATCTCTCTATAACCAGACAGCAAGTTGTTTGATGAAGTAGAAAATAAATGGTGGCAAACTAGTGGATGATAGAAGAGGAGCTCTAGGAGTTTTAATTGGGCCTTTTCTTCTTGTCCAAAGTCTTCTGTTATTTTTGGTGGGCAACCACAGCAAGGACAAGCATCCTGGGATTGTTTTCTCATACTATCCTGGGGCTTATTTACATGATCACTCTATATGTGGGGACTTGATCCTGGTGTATCTACATACATATATGAACATGGATGCACTTCTGTTCAATGCTTAAGAACTTGATTAAGACTGATCTTAAATGTTTAAGACTGGAACAGTATCAAGTAAGTCTTGGTGAACTGGATAATGTACTGCTCTCTCAGGTCATGTTGCCACTTCTTGGGAGCTCATGTCGGTTTTTCAAGAGACTTGTTTGTCCTTTAGACAATCAGAATTTTAACTGAAGCAAATGCTAGCTAATATTTTTTTATGGTAACCTCTCAGGTGGTTGGTTTGTTCAGTCTTTGTAGCAAAAGTAGCTTTGTGAGGAGTGCTTAGTTACCATTTATAGTGCTAAGTCATGAATGAGGAAGTTTCTGGCAAGCTGAGAGGGGGCCACAATTGATGCTGAGAAACTGTTGTCATAGAATAGAACAGACATGTTGATTTTTTTGCTGTACTTGTAGCTTGATGGGGGAAAAAAAAATTGATCTTTGCCAAAGGGGAAGAACAGAATCAATAGGGAAAGACACTTGCTTTTCAGACACAGTGAGAGGGTGTTAAAACACAAATTAAAAAAAAAAAATAAAGGCTATAAGAATGTCTTGACAGTGTAGTTTTAATCTTAAAATTGCCAAAGCATACAAGTGGATTATAATGTTTTGCAAGAAGCGAACAGAGATTGTTGACTTGCATTTTGAGTGAATTTTTGATGTGGAGCATGGAGAATGGGGTAAATACATTTTACAGTGACAACTGATTACTATGCTTTCTTTTTTCTTCTTTATATTTTATCTCTATGAAATGTCTTTATCTGAGAGGGAAAGACAGGTCAGTGTTAGGCAAGGAGGTAGAAGTTCATCAAAAGTATTAAAGCCTAGGGACAGGCAGAGAGAAATATTTATGTGAAATTGGGAGAGACCAAGTAGAGTAAAAGAAAAGAAAAAGATGAAGTAAAGTAGCCTGTTTCAGCAATGTGCATTGTGTGAGAAGTATTCCAGGTGGCAAATTTATCAATTTCCACACACTAGAAGGTGGTCCAGAGTGAGATAGGTTTTCTCACACTCTTCAGAACCCTAAGAAGTCTCTTTTCAGTCTTGGATTCACCTCCCCTCAAGGAGAACAAGTGAAAAAAAAAAGATCTCTTTTTAGAAGCTTTGCCCCGTTTTCTAAATAGTCACCACAGTATATGTGCCTTACAAAGGTCTGGGCATGCTGTTCTCTAATATACTTGTGCCTGCTGGTCTGGATTAGCTTCCTTTTCTCCAACATTTTCCGTACTCACTAACAGATTTAGTGCTTAAGAACCCCATTGCTGTTACTCTGTTGATGCAGTTTCTTGGGAAAACTGCAATTTCCAAGTATTAAATTGATTTATCCATGGGTTCTTGATCAGGCAATGGGAGCATCTAATTATGGAAAACAGACCACATTCATTCCCTCGGCATGGGTCTGAGAAATGCAGCATGAAATCTTTTATTACTTCTTGTCTTGCAAGATTTTCAGCTGCTTTCAGCTTTGCTCTGCATGGTGTGGAAACTCTCTTGCAAGCTACGTGGATGTTTCACCTGTGTTTCCTGTTGAGAAGCAATAAGCAATAGTTCTGCTGGCAATAACCCCTGGTCTGCAAGAAGGCAGCATTAACAGTCCCTGCTTCTCAAAGGTGTGGTTGAAACAGATGGATGTGATTGCCCTTCCTGCTTCAGCTGGAATGGATGAGGCCATTCTACCCTACGTGTGATGGTGGAAGTGGTAGGAAGCTACTATTTCCTGGGGACACATACAGGAAGGCTAATTAAATTAGACTGAGAGGACGACAGCAGGATTGAGTTCTACCTGATTTTCCCTGGCTCATGGCACAGAGTGAGCAAGATGACTGAGATGGGAGGGAGCTGGTTATTTTCATGTGCAGTGTTCAGGTAAATAGAATTTTGTAGGTTCTTTGATTGTAATGGCACCAGAAGAAACTTCTCACTCGCATAATTCATTCTTGCTCTGAAAAAGTATGTAAAAAACCCATGTTCTTGCTATGAAAAACTCGTAAGACCCTGACTGCTCACCTAAGCATCACAGTTTGTTAGCCTTTTGCATCCTGAAAATGGCTTTGCAGTCCAGGGCTCTCAATCTCATTTCAAACACATGATGCAAACCTCTGCGTTGTGTGCGATAGGTGGAAGGAAGATTCAGAGAAGGGGAAGCTCATGGGAGATGTTTCTTTATGTGGAGCCATAAGAGGAGGAGGGGGAACAGTTTCTATTGCACACAGAGACTGTAAATAGGATATTGGAACCTGGGGGTTCTGGTGGACAGCAGGCTGACCATGAGCCAGCAATGTGCCCTCGTGGCCAAGGAGGCCAATGGCATCCTGGGGTGTATTAGAAGGGGAGAAGCAAGTAGGTCGAGAGAGGTCCTCCTGCCCCTCTGCTTTGCTCTGGTGAGGCCACATCTATAATATTGTGTCCAGTTCTGAGCCCCTCAGTTCAAGAAGGACAGGGAACTACTGGAGAGAGTCCAGCGCAGAGCCACAAAGATGATTAAGGGCATAGAACATGTCCCTTATGAGGAAAGGCTGAAGGAGCTGGGTCTCTTTAGCTTGGAGAAGAGGAGGTGACCTCGTAAATGTTTATAAATATGTCAAGGGTGAGTGTCAGGAGGATGGTGCCAGGCTCTTCTCAGTGATGTCCAATGACAGGACAAGGGGCAGTGGGTACAAGCTGGAACATAGGAGGTTCCACAAAAATATTAGAAAAAAACTTTTTCACTGTGGGGGTGACAGAGCCCTGGCACAGGCTGCCCAGGGAGGTTGTGGAGTCTCCTTCTCTGGAGACATTGAAAACCTGCCTGGACGTGTTCCTGTGTGACCTGCTCTGGGTGATCCTGCTCTGGCAGGGGGATTGGACTCGATGGTCTTTAGAGGTCCCTTCCAACACCTGACATTCTGTGATTCTTTCTGAGGTCTCTCTGCAGAAGAGTGCAAGCCCTTCTATATTCTTTCCACTATCTGTGTTCTGCAAATTTATCAGGCACTTTGGAATGGAGATTCAGATCCTGGATGAGTTCAAAAAGCATTGCTTTGTGTGTCTGGTGCTGTCTAGGTAATACTACCTGTACAAGTCACTAAGAAATGAGATTGTTTCTGTTCTAGCATGGAGGACGACTTAACAATTTTTGGGCATCATATCTGAACCTGAAATCCAAAATGCTCATGGCAGGAATGAGCTCCTGTAAGTGGTCCAGTCTGCCCCTGTGGAACCAGTGTTCCTGTGATAAAATGGAGCATTGCATCATGCCTTTGCCCCACATACTGCGATTTCCAAACATTCATGCATAATTGCTCAAAATAGGGAGCTAGTGAGTTCAGATGATCAATAAAAGGCATGTAGTGAAAGTGCAAATGGAAAAATTGTGTATCACAGCAATTTTATACAGTTCTAGTGTTGATAGTTAGGAGACCTTTAACAGAGAGACTAAAATAGCTTTTAATAATTTTAATCAGCTTCATTTCTAAAGAATGCTCTAGTCATGAATAAGCCCTTACTGAGGATTTGAACTGTTGAGAAGGTTTTGTTATCCTTTAATTAGTCCTGATAATGAGGCCTCATTTTAGAGGAAAACTCAATTTAATGGTCTTGGTATTGAATGACCTTGATGTGGTTAAGACACTTGTCTGTGTGTGTGTGGGAAATGCAAATAATGGAGACTGTTTTGGCTCGCATCCTGTGAGCCTCAGTAAGGTACTGGATGTTACTTTAAATTTGCTTGCTTTGCAGGTCGGATTGAAGGATGCCTGAGACAAGCAATAATTTTTATTTTTTTTTCCCTGCCGTTGGGAGGTTGAACCTGCTGATTAATGCACCTCTCATTTTTTTCAAATGCTTGAATTCATCCTCCCTTTGAATTTTCTTTGTGGTGCTAGAGGCTTCCAAGATTTTTTTTTCCTAAATAAATGCCAAATGAGGGCTATGACTCATGAGGGTCTGATAATTGAATCCAAACATGTAATTTATTTTAACTGCAGTAGTTTTGAATGTGCTGTACAAAATTTCTGTAACAAGTTGCCCCTAAAAGTGAGATTGCACTTGAAATAGTAAGGGCAACTGTTAATGTTTAATGCCCTACTTCATTGGGCAAATGCTAAAATATATTGTTTTTATAATTCTATCTACTAGTGTATATATATATATTAGCATTTGTAACATATAGCTTTGTTTTCTTTTACATTAAGCTTGTTTTTTTTTTTCCTCTGTGTGTGTTTTCTCATAGAATTGAGGTCCCAACTGTAGTTTACTTTAGTATTTGCTCCATATTACATCTTCATTTTTCAGTACTCAGCTAACTCTTAAACTTCTTAGATGAATTGCTTTTTCAAACTTAATGGTGGCCTGCGCCAGAGCATACAACAGCAGTGACTGGAACACATTTGAATTTTAGAGAAAGCTCTTTATTGCATCCTGATGATAGTCTTAATTTGTGAGAACAGAAAGCAAGCTGCTGCTTTACTGGGAGAGCAGCCTGAGAACATAGTACATGGGAGCACTGGGAATACCAGGTTTCTATATCTAGTCTTGCTATTAGTTTGTAGATGGTGCATGAGTCACTTTATTCTCTTGAATCTGTTTCCTCATCTCTGAACAGGCAAATGACTGCTTGAAGCTTGGTGATCTACTGATGGAAAGCTTCTATAAAAGACGCAATTGCTGCCTAAGTATCGTTAAATAGGTCTTGAAAGTGACGGTAAGGAAAATGTGAATGACCTCTTAAAACTGAGCAAAAATAGTGGCAATAGTGTGAGTGTGGGAGAAAGATGGAAGGATGGGAAAGAGGAGGGAAACAGATGGAACTATCCAGATCATGTCTACGTTCTTCTGTTTAAAGGGAGGATTACCAGTTGTGGTGCAGCCCTGATCATCGCAGAACTAGTGGCCCTTTGCTAGTTTGGTCCCAGCTTTCGGACAACCATGTGTCTACTCTGTATTTTGCTTTACTTCAAACTGACTTTTGCACTTGTGCTTTATTGCAATGGAAGACCAGAGCAAGCAACTGAAAGTCGGGGCCTCAAGTGCTACTTGAGATACTATTGAAGCGAGAGATGGGTATGAACTCATCCGTGTCCCACTTTGCTTATTTACAAAATGGATATAATAGCTGCTTGTGAGAACAGTTTGTGCTTCAGCTTGTCGATCTGCAGGAAGATTGTTTCCATGTGTTTTGGTGAATAAGGATGGCTTCTGATCAATGGAGTCTGTGATTACACATTATTTATTTTTGACCTCTCCTCAAAGTAAGCTTGTGAAGAAGTATTAGAATTTGTGAAAAGGGCTTGTGGCAAAGGCCAGGATGAGAAATGTACAGGGCTGATTGCTTGTTCTGGTGCCTGGTGAGGCCTTGAATATGTCTGCTATGTCTTCAGGTTTGAAACTGGATTAGGGTTTAAACTGAAGTCAGCAGAGCACCTAAGCATCTGCCTGGTGCACTGAGAACTTCCTATGACTGTTATATCTTTGTGTTAGGTCTGTGCCTTTGCTTCATTTAACCGGGGATCTACCGTATTTGTGCCAGAAGCGGCCTGGTATTCTGGCCGTAGTATGAATCTCCCCTAAACGGACACTAAAGTTTTGGTGGTGCCTTTTCTCAGTGTGTACGTATGGGTGTCCAGGTGCATGTGTGGGAAACTGTGTGATGTGGCCATGTCTCAAGTGTCTCTAACACTTGAGCCTTTACCAAATCATTTGCAAGTGCATAATATGTCACCCCATAAAGCTGGTGCGCAACATAGTGTTATGTCTTGCCTGTTAAGAGTACTCTTATGTCCTGTTTCTTTAAACAGAAGGTGCTTTTCTGCCCCACTGAAGCATGGCTGACATAGCTTTCAGCTGCTGGCACATGGAGATGCTTTGCTGCAGAACAGACAGATGTAGCTGGGGAGCAGGGATAAAATTTGGGTTAAATGATTTAAAAATGTATCCAGGTTATACCTTTTTTTTTTAAAAAAATATTTTTAAAGCACATTAGCTGTGCTGTTCTGTGTACTTGTGTTCTTCCTGGATGCGGATGAAAGCTGATTCAACCTCTGCCATTATGTATCTGAGCAGCACCTGTGTTGGTAGGCAGCAGAAGAATTTGCAGTTATAAAGAATATAACATTGCATTTCACCATCTGCAAATTAGGAGCCTTTCTTGTGTGTTCATTCTTCCTGACCCTTCTTGATGGAAAAGAAAAGGTGGGAGGGAAAAAAAGAAACTTACATAATGATCAGCGAATTTAGAGCCTGTGTTAGGCACTGCACATGTGCTATGTGTCTTTTCTCACAGCATCCATTATTGATGTGCACTGCTATATGCTTAGACTTCTGCCTTTGAACTTGTGCAAAGTAGCAACAATAAGAAAATATTTTTAGTTAGTGCTATTTTAGTGCATCATATATTTGCTTCTGCTGCCGCGTGTTTTGCTCATATTCTAAGTACTGTAAAGTTTTGTGTCCATAAATTATGGTGTTAGTCCCTGCATATCCATAGCCTTAGATTTATGAACTCATAAAGCACTCACGATGTTTCTTTGTGATTTGTATCTGACCATGGTTTTTTTCCAGACGTAATGCATAAACGGAGTACACTGTTCCCAAATGACATCAGCTCTCTGGAAACCTATAAAATCATTCTTGTGTTTAACTGACTTTACGCTATCGCTGTGTAAAATTAGAATTTTATGAAGATGAATAGGAAACTTACAGATTACATAAGGCCTGCTTTGGAGCTCTGGTGCAAGTTGTTTAGAGCAGAAATGCACATAGCTTGAGGATCTTGAGCCTTCCAGTCTGCTCTTTGCTCCACGGATTATCATGATGGTTGATTTACATTTACTTTGACAACAATACCTGCCACTGATAAAGAGCTGAGAGTCTAGATTGGAGGAGAAACATCTGAATAACAACATTGTATTTATAAAAATTGTCCCTTGGGGGCAGAGCATGGCTGCAGATGAGCAAAACCCAGTTAATTTCTTGTAATCCATTACTGTTAATTTATTGTTCTTCACAAGCCTTCAGCTGACCAAGTGAGAAATTGTTTGCCTTGCCTATGTATGGAGCCCTCTGAACTCCAAAATGCCAAAAGGAACAGTCAAAATGGAAGGGGAGGGCAAACTCCCAAACATTGCTTTTGAAGTTTGCAGCTCAGCCTTGGCATCCAAAGGGCAGCTCTGGAGCTACTGCCTCCTGCCCATCTTAGTTAAGGAAAAATAATCTGTTAAAGTGAAACCATGACAAAATGTTCAGAATTTTTTAAGCTCATTAGACAGCAAGGCAGAGGGAACCCTGTTGAAGCTGATCATAGTGGAAGGCTCAGTTGCAGGTCAGGGAGCTCAGTCTGCAAGGAAGTAGGACAGTAAAGCTGGAGGAATGGATCACGTAGCATTTGCAAATAGCCTGGTCACAGTAACTTCTGCAGAGAAGGGAATTCAGAATGCAGGAGATCAGAAAGAGAATCCCAAGTCCTTTAAAAATCAAGGAGAAACTGTTACTGGATGTATTGTTGAATGTCTGTAAAATGAACACAAGGCTCATCTTTAAAAGTGATGGCCCAAACCCCAACGTTCTGTGATTCTGTGAAAATAGCAAAATAGAATTCCGGTTCATGATATAAACTGCCCTTGAGTAAATACCCCACTTGCGTGGGAATTGATTACAGGTTATATCCCTAGTGGTCTGGGACTTTGGAGACATAAGAAAAAAGGTAACTCTTTCCATGTGGGTAACCACTCTCTCATACCCCTGTCCACATGCAATCCGTTTGTATAAAGCTGATTGCTCTGTCTAATCCAGCCTGAGTTGTTGCGGACAGCTTTACAGGATGATAGTCCTGATGCCTCTCTTCTGGTCTCTTTCCTTTTGCATCTCCCTTCCAGCACCTTGCTCCTGTAAGCTTTTATGTTCTTACTGAATGTCAACAGCTGAAGTCTATGGAAGGGAGGCTGCATGCTGAGAAGCAGGTTATGTGGTCTGTAGTAAGGAACAAGACATGTTGTGTATGTGTTGGAGCCCTGATGTGTTTTTGGGTGTTAGTTTCAGACTGTTTGTGTAGGTAGTCCAGGTTAGCTGGGTTAGTAGCAAGAGTATTGCTGGCTGTGTCTGATAGGGAGTGGAAGATGAGAGTAGAGCACACTATAGACATTAAAAGCTGTAGGAAAATCAGTGTGGTCATGAGTTTGGAAAAATACATGTTTGCCAGCAACCAATTCTAGTGACTTGTCTCTTCAGAGTGTCCCCTAAGAGACATGCTTGCCTTGAGTGTGTGAATTCCAGCCACAACTGGCTTTGGCTGTAACGTTGTTATAACTTCACAAGTTTTTTGGTGTTGTATCTGTAAAGTTTCTACCTCAAGACTTCTGAAATATTTCAAAGTACTTAGTGGAAGTGAGCTCAGAGCTTGCAGGAGTTATCCCTGCCCGTGACAGGGAGGTTGGATTAGATGATCTCTAAGGTCCCTTCCAACCTAGGCCGTTCTATGATTACCTGGTGCTTTCTGTGTACCTGGGAACAGCAGTACTTCCCTTTGGAAAGAGGTTCTGAAGCTTTGTTGTCTGAGTCAGCCAGTGACAGATGGGAATAAGAGCAAGATGATCTCTATCACTTCTGGTATGTTTCGAACCATGGACTATATAATTGTTGGGACCATCTAATTGAGCATCTTCTGTTGGTCCATCTGGTCTCTCCCTGCCTCACGATGGACTGGGTGACGCAGTTTTTTGGATCAGCCCTTGTAGAAGTCTCCTTGTGCTCTGAGCATATACAAAGCCTCTCTTTTGGTTTTATTTTTTTGTGAATTTGGCACAATGCTCAGTATGCCTTTCTTTTTTTTACGCAGTCTGCAATCTGAATTTCATCTGCTCCAGTTTTAAGCCTATTTGTTTTTCTGGGTTGATGACTAAACTGATCATTATAGATTTTTCTTGTATTTAGTGATACTGTATCCATGACATGACTACTGTTTTGTAACTGCATAGTACTTAGAAAGTAAGAAATCAGTTTCATATTTTATGAGAAAGGATGGGAATTCAGTGTTGATTTTTCCTCCTAAACAAATGTGTTGTCATACAGAATTTAGTGATGTTTCTGCAAGCTAGGCTGAAATTTTCTAGGTTTCTTCTCTGTGTGAATTCCTTTTTTAAGTTCTTAAGTCTGAGAAAAGTTCTTGACTCATTTCCCTTATATCTTACTCTTATGTGGGTGGGAGGTTTATGCTTAGGATGTAAAGTTTCCCAGATCAAACAGTGGGAGGCTGATACAGGTGAGACATTCTGCATGGTACATGGATAGCCTTTCATATTTAATTTATTAGAAAAGTGAAAACTGTGCAGGAGTGGACTTCTCCTGTTATATTTGCAGTGGTACAGGATAGTGAAGTCTCTGATGATGACAGTTGTTACAGTGGAGGCCAATTGTAAAGGTTAGGTAAAAAAATACAAAAATTATTTCAGGCTTTCTCCCTAAACGCTTACATTTTATTCTAAGGAATTATGCTATTATGAGACTACTGTGAACAGAAGTAAATGCTGGGGAGGGGAAATTTCAGAAACTCGGAACTAAGACTGCTTATTGATGAACTCTTCTCATTAATGTATGGACATAACAACATATTTTTAATATAGGATGCAATGCTGTTTCACAAATAACATAGGTTTCTAGTTTTGGATATCTTTTTGTTCTAGCTGCCAAACCAAGTCTGTGAAGGTCATTTATATCTGCAGTGTGCAGAACCTACTATTAATTAAACTGAAGAAAGCAAGTGTGTGCTGCCTTCTGTGAGAATAAAAGCACGTGTCTTGTGTCCTCAGCCAAATTAACTTTATAGTTTAACTGCCTTCTCCCCAGAATTGTACCTTGTAAACTGCTGAAATGACTCAACAGGAGGAAAAAGAAAAAAAAGAGCGAGGCATTCAGCAAGGTCTCTTCTTGGTATAGTGGTTACAACTCTGATGATAGTCAGCAGCACAGTCTTTAATCACAGAGTGTGCTCTGCTCAGGGCTTGACTGAAAGAAAGGCCCTGCATCAAAGTGCAGGAACACGATCTATCACCATTGACTGCTTCTTGCAGAGCTCTGCAGATGGTGTTTGTTTTCCTCTTCCTGCCTTGATCTCACAGGGTTGACCTGAAACCTGTAGAAGAGTTGTGTGACCTGGAGAGGGATAGCCTGTACCTCCTCAGATAGCTCGTTCTGCCCCTGAACAGTTAAAATAGAGGGGAAGTTTCTTTTTACTTCTGGCTTTCCATGGCAAGGCCCAGTAATGTTTCCCAACTCTGAGTCTCCTCTATATCTGCAGAAATTTGCTCTTGCATGAGAAGCTTCTGTTGGTGCTAGCTGTAAGGCATGACCAGCTCCTCAAGTCTGGACCAGACAATCATGTTTGCTGGTGAAAACAAAAGAACCATTGTTTGTTACTGAATGCCTGGGTCAGGATCTGACAGGTTGAGGAAGAACTGGGGGAGGTATTATCCATTTTTATCTTGTTCTGACTTCCCAGTGGTCTCTGCTTATAGTTGATATTAGGACACAGGAAGGATAAATATTGTGTTGTAATTTCAAGTGTAACTCTGGAAGCCTGAAGCCTTGTCTGCTTTGGAGAACCAAGCATCCAGTGTTTCTTCTTTATGTTACGTGTGAGGCCAACAGGTTTCATAACTAGTGGGAGCTTGTGAGCTGTTTGGGGTCTGTGCTGCTAATGATCTACTGCAGCCCTGAATTGCTGTCTCACCCCAGGCTTCTTTTCATAGAATCACAGAATATTTTTGGCTGGAAAAGACCTTCAAGATCATAGAGTCCAACCTTTTCTTAGCCTATCAACACCACTAAACCATGTACCTCAGCACAAACATCCACTCATCTCTTAAACACCTCCAGGGACAGTGACTCAGCCGCCTCCCGGGGCAACCTGTTCCAGTGCCTGACAACCCCCTCAGTAAAGAAATTCTTCCTAATATCCAACCTGAACCTCCCTTGGCACAACTTAAGGCCATTTCCCCTTCTCCTATCACTCACCACTAGGGAGAACAGACCAACTCCTGCCTCTCTACAATCTCCTTTCAGGTAGTTGTAGAGAGCGATGAGGTCTCCCCTTGGTCTTCTCTTCTCCAGGCTAAACAGTGCCAGATCCCTCAGCCTTTCCTCATACGACACATGGTCCAAATCCTTTCCTAGCTTGGCAGCCTCCTCTGTGCCCTCTCGAGCACCTCCATGTCCCTCTTGTAGTGAGGGGCCCAAAACTGGACACAGCACTCGAGGTGAGGCCTCACCAAAGCCGAGTACAGGGGCACGATCCCCTCCCTGCTCCTGCTGACACCATTCCTGATCCAGGCCAGGATGCCCTTGGCCTTCTTGGCCACCCGGGCACACTGCTGGCTCATGTTCAACTGCTGTCCAGCAACACCCCCAGGTCCCTCTGCCTGGCAGCTCTCCAGCCACTCCTGCCCAAACCTGTAGCGCTGCCGGGGGTTGTTGGAGCCGAAGTGCAGGACCCGGCATTTGGCCTTATTGAATTTCATGATGTTGGTCTTGGTCCAGTGATCCAGCCTGTCCAGATCCCTCTGTAGAGCCTCGCTACCCTCAAGCAGATCGATGCTTCCACCCAGGTTGGTGTCATCTCTAGACTTACTAAGGATGCACTCCATCCCCTCGTCCAGGTCATTGACAAAGATGTTAAACAGGAGCGGGCCCAGCACGGAGCCCTGGGAGACACCACTTGTGACCGGCCGCCAACAGGATTCAACTCCGTTGACCACAACTCTTTGGACTCGGCCAGCTAACCAGTTCTTCACCCAGCGAAGCATATGCCCATCCAAGCCAAGAGCAGTCAATTTCTCTAGGAGAATGCTGTGGGCAACAGTGTTGAATGCCTCACTAAAGTCAAGGTAGACAACATCCACAGCCCTTCCTTCACCCAACAAGTTTGTTAAACAGGACCTGCCCTTCATAAACCCATGCTGGTTTTCCATCTGGTTTCCTAGACCTGAGCTGCACAATTTCATCAGACCCTCCCTGCTATTTGTCAGTGCACCTTGAATGGGAAGGAGCAGCAATGTGTTGCTTTCTTGGGTGGAGCTGTCTTCCTGGTTTTGGTGTTTATGAAAGTGTTGGCAAGAGTTTCTTCCAGATCCCAACTGTCTTGGGATTAGCTGGGCTCTCCCTGCATCTTCCTCTGTTGCTCTCAGTGAGCCTGGATACCACAAACTCACACAGATGAAAAGGTCACATGTGATGGACCACTCTGATCCTGAAAGATCTGACTACCCACAACAGAAATGAACTGTCCTTGTTACCACTGAATACATATAGGGGAGGCTTTTTTTGCTTTTGTGGGATGGTGTTTTTGTGTGTGTGTTTTTCTTTTAATTTCCTTTGGAGAAGGGAGTGGGCACAAAGGTCTCTGTTCTCCCCAGGGAATTTCTCTTTTTCTCACCAACCTCCTCCCATCCCCGAAAGCTTTTGGCTGGTATTTTCTTTGAGAGGAAAAAGTGCTTATTCAAATAATCCTGTCTCTCTAGTGTGTTGCAGGCATCGAGGCTGCTGTCATAGGCTATTCTCCTCTGCAGTCCCGGCAGCACTAATGAGTGGCATGGGCTGTTTGAGGCAGGATTTTATCCCTTCTGTCTGCCCTGCCTGGGGGGCCGTTCATTGTATAGCAGTGCTGCTTTTACATAAGGTATTTCATCAGGCAGCATAAGGGTTGTGGTGCTGAATTTAAACAGCTGGAGGTTGGTCTGTGTGCTTTTCAAGCAGTCTGGAAATAGCCACTGGCTTTTTTTTTTCCTCCTTTTTGGTATGATTCTGTCCATTCTAAGTGTTATGGCCATCATATATTTCCAGCAGAGGCTGTTGAGTTAGTAGCCAGGTTTTTCAATGTGCTATTTTACCTGTAAGCCTATTGGAGATTTGTGTGTTATGTGGTGTGGGTTTTTTCTTTTTTTCTTTTTTTTAGTTTATCACCACCATACTTTCTTTTAGCAGGACATATTTTACCCATTTGACATACTCAAACAGTCTGGTCGTGGTTGGTTTTGATTGTTTTGCTAAATTTCATGGAGGGCAAAGTAAAGAGAAAATGTGAAGTTTCTGCCTTGGGCATACCACAGATGCGGAGGGTGAGTTTATTGGGTTGTTTTCCTCAGCCCTCTGGAGGGAAGCATTGTTTGAATTTGTTGTGCTGGTACAGCTGTGTTTCACAGATGATTTCTCAGAGCTAACTTTGCTAGTGCTAGTCTTCATGGCAGGAATCATGGTGAACTGCTGCCTTATATACGTTCAGGTATCATGTTCATCCTTTGTTTCTGGTGAAGTGAGGGACTGCCAAAGCTTTACGCAGGTGGCTCTGCATGCAAGTCTGTGGAACCAACTGTGTTCTGGCTCATCACTTTTTAATGACTCCTTCAAACTTGTCTCAAAGCCGTTTGTTAGCGTGACCTCTTGACTGGCATTTACACATATTTCTCTCATGTCAAATTTTCCTTTTTTTCATGGTAGGCTGCTCTTCTTTTTAATTTCATAGCGTATATTTATTTCAAATTTTGTTTCCAGTTGGTAGGGATGAAGCTATGCTTTAAAATGAAGTGGATTATGTTATCCTTGTGCAGAAGGTTTACCTTCATGCGACGCACTTTTGTGGTCTGTTCATAAGCAAAATTGACCCAGAGGGTGAAAATGCATATCTGATAAGCTATCATTTGGAACAGTTGGTTGCCAGTGCTGCTAATATGAAAATAAGTAATTCTAGGGCAGGCTTAGTACTCGAATATGGCAAGAGCTAGAAATTAATTGCCCTGAACTGCATAGTTACTGATCTGCATCAGGTCGCATTTGCACACATTATTTCCTGTCTTGTGGCTGTATATGATTTCAGTTTCTGGACTGCGTGAAAATGGTCTTGGCAGAAACTGAAGCTCTGAACTCATCTATCAACCAAGAATATACTAAAAGAGGTGGATGTAACCTTTTCTGCATGTCCATTTTGCTTGTGAAAAGCATAAACATGGGAATTCATGTAGGTGGCAAGAAAGCTGTCCTGGTAATGACACAGCGCTGCCTATAATGCAGGTTCTGCAGTGAGTAGCTGGTGGAAGGAGAGCAAAGAGCAGCCTGCAACGTGGGTAGCAAAACCATTAGAAGTGAGAGATATACTGGGAGTCTCACAAATTCCCAGTGCTCTTATCTCTGTGACTGCTAGAATTGGTTCCCAGCATGCATATACAATACATATTACTGGTTTTGGTTGCAGATTGTTCCATATAAATGAATGCTATTTCTCCAAATTATTTTTTCCTACTATTATAATTGATATCTGAGGACTTCCAGGAGCAGTTTATGTAAAAGTGTAAATTATGTGAGATGCAGATTACGTGCATGAGTGTAAACAGTATATCTGAAATCTGCAGGATATACATCTCTGCCCAGGGCAAGAGATTTGAGGGGAAGATTTTGCCTCCAAGGCAGAAAATTATTGATGCTCTACAAGTGCATCAAGGAACGTTTTGCACTGTGTTAGTATTTGTGTGCTGTCTCGTCCAACCAGAGCTGTTCCATTTATATTCAGGATGGTCCTTCCATGCTTGCCCAAGTTATATGCGTGACAGACCACCCCAGTACGTGTGGCTGCACCCAGGTGAGTCTGCATTGTGGCTGGACATGTGTATGGTCAGTGGAGGACAATACTCATCTGAGACTTTTGGTTCTATGTAAAAGAAACTGACCCAAGATGTACTTGTATGGGATCTGGACAATGAACTGAAACCCACGTTTTTTTTTCCCCAGTATTAAGAGTTCTTCCCATTTGCCTCAGAGAAAAACAACCAGCTGGGTTTCACTGTCTCTTTGAAAATAAACAAATAAAGTAAAACTCTCTCATACAATAAAAAAAAACTACTTCACATGCTGTAAAAGAGGAATATATTGCTCCTATATGTGACTGATTTGGGCTTTGAGCATAGAGTAGCTTGCTTTGTATATTTTCCTAGTATGTCATCTCATGATTTTCAGGACTCTTATTTCAGCAGTACCTTCAGAGAAAGCAGTATCTAAATAAAATAACTGTGTTGGGTTTGCCTGGCCAAATTTCGGTGGCAGGGAGTCTCTGGGGGTGGCTTCTGCAAGAAGCTGCTAGAACCTTCCCCTAAGTCTGATAGAGCCAGTGCCAGCCGGCTCCAAAGAGGGACCTGCCGCTGGCCAAGGCTGAGCCCATCAGTTATGATAGAATAGGAATGCCTCTGTGAAAACATATCTAAGAAAGGGGGTGGAGGGGAGTGGGGAGGGAAGAAAACCCTGTGCCACACAACTGGCAGAGAGACAGAGGAGTGAAAATATGTGAAGACACTAGGGTCAGTGAAGGGGGTGTTCCAGGTGCCGGAGCAGAGATTCTCCTGGGTCATGGTGAAGCAGGCTGTCCCCCTGCAGCCTGTGGAGGTGACGGGATGTAGATGTCCACCTGTGGCTCATGGAGGGCCCCACACTGATGCAGGTGGATGCATGAAGGGGGCTGTAGTCCTGTGGGAAGCTTGCACTGGAGCAGGTTGCTGCTAGAACCTGTAGCCTGTGGAGAGAGAGAAGCCCATACCAGAGCACTTGGCTGGCAGGACTTTTGTGACACAGTGGGGGACTCATGCTGGAGCAGTTTCCCCTGAAGGATGGCACCTCATGGAAGAGACTCACATTGGGGCAGTTTGTCAAGAACTCTGAGAGGGGACTCATGTTAAAGTGTGTGAAGAATGTGAGAGGGACCCCACAACGGCCCAGGGGAAGAGTGAGGAGTCCTCCCCCAGAGGAAGAAGGAGCGGTGGAGACAACATTGGATGAACTGATCGCAGCCCCCATTCCCTCTCCCCCTGAGCTGCTCAGGGGGAGGAGGTGGATATATTGATTGGGAGTGATGTTAAGGCCCATGAAGGAGGGAGAAGTGGGGGGAAGGCATTATTTTTAAGATCTGCTTTTATTTTTCACTACTCTTCTCTGATTGGTTTGTTAATAAATTTAATTTTGCCAAATTGAATCTGTTTTGCCTAGAATGGTAACTACAAGTGATCCCCCTGTCTTTATCTCAAACCATGGACCCTTTGTTATATTTTCTCCCCCATCTAGCTGAGAAAGGGGGAGTGACAGAGTAGCTGTGGTGGACACCTGGCCACCAGCCAGGGTCAAGCCATTACAATAACTTTAACAATAATTTTCAGAATTATAATCAATGCAACATATCTGACTTCCTTAAGTCTTGAAAATTTTGGAAACTCTTCCTTTCTATTGCTGCTCTTTGCTTTTTGTGAAGCACGTGAGCTCTTTATCATTTTTTCCTCTAAATATTTCATTAGGGTTTTTTTTTTTTTTAGATGTCAAAAGTCTTAATCAAAAAAGCTAACAAGCTGATCATTCCTTTAAGATTTGCTACTGTGTTGCTAGGTTTTGGAGGTAAATATGACAGTGATGCTCACTTTTTTTCAAGTAAAACCCTAACCTAATTTTGCTACATACTTTTTCAAACAGATAGGGATGTTTTGGCCTGTAGGTAGACTCCCTGTGTTCCTGGTGTGGAAGCAGAGTGACAGTATGTGCTTCCAGTTCTTCGTTTTGTGTATGTCCAGACAGTGAATACCTCAGTGCTGACTTGTCAGTGTGCTTTTCTGAAATGAGTTCAGATGATGTCCCTCTCCTCTGAATTACCCTGTTGTACAGTTCTTCTGTGTTACATTCCCTAATTAATCAGAGTTTATTTGAAACCTGCTAATGTGTCCATAACCACATGAAGAAAACAAATTAGTACCAGAACCATTAGTTTAACAACAATAAAGTGTCCACTTTGAGCTGAGACTGCTATTGATGTGACATTACTGACTGGTTTAATAACTGGTTTAACTATGTTTATTGATGGTTGATCTCATTACATAGTTTTGAAATGGCACTTAAAATCAATGTTGAAAATAAGAAATAATTTATTGATGGGACCTTTGTAGTCCTCGCTCTGAAACCATGTTCCTGCTGCTGATTCAACCTGTTTGTAATTATAGTGAGAAATTTTATTCTTATCCCTTCTCTTTGAGGGAGGAAAAATGCCACTTCTCATATTTGTGCTGTGTCTTTTAAAGGACTGTCTTTTATCTCTTTAACAGCAGTATGGCAACTAAACACTCTGAACGTTCTGGGATGTCTACCTAACTTTGGGAAGCCTACATAGCTTCTTTCCCTTAGGAAGTTAGTGTAAAGATACATTGTCATCTTCATGATTTAGCAATATGTAGGTTCTGTGATTAACTTCTCATGTCTGGTTCCTCCTGCTATTTAAAAATAATTTTTATATATCTGATATTAATCTTTATTTACTTTAACTGGAAATTCTGCAGTACTTATGCAGCTTGTTCTTTATGCTATTGAGATAAACACAGAGCAATACTAAATAAATTTCCATTTCATGATATCCTTTCACATAGTATGCAACTTAATGTTATATTTTTAATACACAAACCAACAATTAGAAACACTATTAGCATTTTCTTCACCTGGAGTCAAAGAAGGTGTCTGATGGCATGAAAAAGAAATTAAACCAGGAGAGGATGTACCCTCCATCACTGCTCTTTAATGATTGAATAGGGCTTCCTGATGTTGCAAGTATATCCCTGTACTTTGTACAGGAATTCCAAACTCCTGGCAAGGTGGGCAGGGTTTGATAAGCTTGGTGCATTGGTGGAAAGTAAGAGTTTGTTAGGAGAGCTCAATTTGGCACTGCAAGCATAGCAAGCAACTGCCAAAACCTTGAGTGTTGTTACTGAAATAGAAGTAGGATGGGCAAGCGGTCTTTCAGATATGAAGCCAGGCTTAAGGAAGATGACAAATACCTGTTGTTACCTGGGTCTGTATTTCTTTGGTAACCAGGAAAACTTATACCTCTATCCTAGTCTGGTAGAGTTTTATTATATTTTTAGCTGCAACTGAAAATTTGTACCTTTACTAGTGTGGTGTATTCCAAAGCAATTTTTCCTCCTTTTCCCCCAGTGAATTAGAGAAACTAGTTTTGCAGTCTGGTTCCTATGTTGTTGGTAATGGAAAGTAAATGCACAGCAAATAGAATTTCATACTGACAAGAGTCATGAGAAAAATAATTTTTTACACATTATGAGCAAGTTCTGTTCTATATAGTAACAAATTGTGGAGCGGACTTTTTTTTCCCCCCTCTCATCCTAATCTGTCCTGGCTCTTATATAACTATAATCTAATTTCTAACAGTTTTTAAATTTAAACCGTTGGCTCAAGTTCTGCTGACTGCCCAGTGACATATGTTGGTGTCTTACAAAGTAGTGAGTGGGAAGACTTGACAGAAAGATGAACTTGGACGACCTTATTAATGTAAAAATTTTCACTGCAGGCTATTTTCGAAGTGATCTCCTGTGTAAAGAGGCAGTGGTGCTCTTGCAGTTCTGCTGCGAAACACGAACTCAAACTGAGGTGAAGTGTTGTGGCCAATGTTCTTTGTTTCCAAAAAGCGCTATTTTGACAAAATGTCTGACTTCCACAAAAATGTGACTTTTTTTTTTTGGGAAAAAAGCCCACGAAATAAGATTTAGATGCTGTTCTCAAGTTGATGACAGAGTTTTGTAGTAAGAGAAGTTTCTAGTCCACGTCAGCAGTGAGGGCAGCCCTTGGATGTTGTGGCTGTGCTTCAGGCCCCTCTAGGGTTTGGTCTCGGCCTCTGCAGCTGGAGCTCCTTGTGGTAGTAAATTAAAGCTTTGTGGGAAGGACACTGAACCTTGGAGTCTGTCGTATACTGGCACTGTGTCATGACTTATCTTTGTATCTTGCCTGCAGAAAACAATTATTCGTAAGAGTAGGGCAGTTCTGCTCTGAGGGAGTCCTGTCCCTGCCAGGCAGAGATAACTAGGGATTGCATTGCTTACGAGATTGTGCAAGACCTATGTTCAAATCTTTGGCTTGAACCAGTCACACCAGAAGCTTAACCAAGGTTTTTCTGAGATGTTGGGAGTGTCTGAGTCTCTCTATTCTTTAGAAGTGAGTGTTTTGAGTAATTAATCTGGGACCTCACTATTTTCCTTCCAAAAATCTCTTTTAAATCCCTCCTCTTCCCTCTCTCCCTTACCGTGTGGGTTTGCCCTGATGCTCTGACAGACACAGGCTCCCTAAATGACCTTTCCCAGTCTCCAAACTAGCAGCAATGGCAGGGCCCTTTGCCAAGTGGGAGGCTTGCTGGGTACCTTCTCCTTTCCTCCTGTGCTGGATCAAACCCAGAATCCAGTGTCAACACACTCTGCCCACTGAGCAGAGCAGCATTTTCCCAGCCTTGAGTCTGTAGCAGTTGCTTGGATGTGGTTATTTACTTCTTTGCTTCCAAGTGCAGCAGCCAGCTTGTGTAGCTCTGGGGATTTAATCAGCACCTTTGGGCTCTGTGTGAGTAATTTCAGCCAAAGAAGTGCCCTCACTCGAGCTGGCTGGTTCCTGGGGTTAGTGTGGGAAAAATGAACGAGTTTCCTCCTGGCTTGAAATCTGCTTGGACAGACAACTGTTCAACCTTATCATGTAGCAGCACCATTCCCACTACCCTGTTTCATATGATTGTAGAATTGTTTGGGGTGGAAGGGACCTGTTTGCCTCTGGGTTGTTTTCAGTGACCGGAGGCAAAGACCAGAGTAAAATGCTAGTGGATTGGTGAGGCATTGGAACAGGCTGCTCGGGGAAGGTGTTAAAAAGATATGTAGATGTGGCACTTTGGGACATAGTAGTCATGGTAGCATTGGGTTGGTGGTTGGACTTGTTGATATTAGAGATATTTTCCAGCCTTGACGATTCTATAGTATATTTAAATAGAGGTTGGATAGATTTTGCTTGGTATGCGTAGTAGCAAATGTCAACAATCATATTTGCAGAGGTTAAGATAAGAGAAGCCCCGTCTCATCAGCTATATATCCAGTGCGGACAATCCCGTATGGAGAATCACATATTCCTCTGGGTGAAGGGATTTCTCTAAGTGGGGGTTGGGGAAGATGATCACTCACTTGTACCAGGCACAACAAAGGTAGGAGGCACCATGTCCCCACGGGAAAACTGTCTTGAGCAGAGATAACAATAGGAAATCACATCGAAACTACTTAGCTCCATTTTTTTTTTGCCTGCAGCTGCGTTGAAAACAAAGCAATGACATGATCTTGTTTTGTCAATAGGGAATTTAGGAAAAGCTGCTCCCACTTTTTTTCTGAACTTGTTTTCTTTGACGCTATTTTTAAGGATGGGGGAGATACCCGAAAACCCCCCACACCTTAGTCTTCCTTTGTTTTTACAATCTTTTCTTGTTTTGTTTGTACTGCTGTTTTTATACTTGCTAACTTGAAAGACACGTCATTAGATAGTCGTAGGGACTATAGCTAGTTTTGGTGGAGATATCACCACAGTGGTGACCTGTTGCCAAGAACAGATCATGTCTCTGTCTTGCAGGTCTAGAGGTAAGTGATGGTTAATGGCAGGGCTTGACAGAGAGAGGAGATAAGGCTTAAGAGAAGTCAGTGGGTTTTAGGATTAATATAAAAGATGTAGTTCAGATAGGTATGTAACAGTGATCTTCAACCACCCCTCACTCCTGCTGAAACAGAAGAGGAAAAGGCAGAATTAAATTGACTGAAAATTTTCACAAATTTTTGCTAATTTGTAGTTTGGATTTTTTTTTTTGTAGTCAGTCTTGCTGTGTGAGTTCTGGGAATAGAAGTCATTGCTCATTTCTGAGCAACCCAAACAACACCCCCCACCTCCAAACATCCCTGCAAACGTCCCTCCACCAACCCCAGCTCAAACAGGATTAGTTTGTGATCTTTCCCCTTCTCCTTTTCCACTTATGAGAGGGTTAAAGTATGTTTTTAATGCTATTTTTGTATATTCTTGTAAAACTTTCTGCCTTGGATTTATCAATCATCTTAAAAATAAATAAACTTTGATTTAAATATGTATTTATGGATAATATAGGCTTGAAAGGTATTGATGTTTTATTATGTCCATCTAAAACTCCTTTGGGTCTATCTCCTCACCATTAGCTGTCCTAGAGGAGCTGTGCACCTTTCCCAAGTCACTGGGGAATTCATGTGAAGCAAGCTGCCAGGCTGAATGAGTCAGATATTTCCTGGTCATGTCTTGTTCTGAAGTTATATCTTGTTTCTAAAAACTGTCTTTAGAGTGATTAAGAATTCCATAAGACTTTTGAAATTGCAGGTCAGTGGCCATAAGTTAGTGGGAGATGAGGTTGCCAAGCAGAACAGGGGCCAGGAAACTATCCTGAGTGCCAGTGGGTGAGTGGCTAATGGGTAACTTAAACTCAGCAGAGTGTTGAATTGCCCTTAAGCACGTTCTTACAGCTCAGACTGTGAGTAGCACCCCATGGCAGGAGCTGTTTCCTGCACAACTCAAAGTGGTTTTGTTAAATTACGGTCAGAGTCTGTAGCACTGTGCTGGAAAGGAGTCCTAAAGTTACAATTAAAATTCAAATCAATGGGATACCTGCTGGTTGGCCAGCATCAAGGGCATGTGTGCCTCGTGCCAGCTGTACAGCAGACCCTGCTTTCAGGGAGGACTCCAAGGGCCATGCAGGAGATGAGTACTGCTGTGATGGAGAGGGAGACCTTATTTGTTGCTTCTGTTGGAGACCAAACCAAGTCTGCTGTGTTCCTCACTGTGCTGAAGCAGAAGTTTGGATGGCCTGTGGAGCTGAGAACCTCTGCTTCCTTCACATCCCAGGAGCAGTAGAAGAGTGGCATGAACTCTGCAGTTACACTGCTGACAGAAGTAAATTCTGAGCTGTTCAGTTTCAACAGGATTCTAATGACACGTTATCTCATTACAGTAGTGCTAATCTAAGACATCTTCAGTGTGAAATGAAATTAGAAGGAAGTTGTAGAAAAACACTGAACAGTTGTCCTTGTGCACTTCAATAATGCTCACAGGATTAATGTGGCTGGAGGGTCTAGTCTGCACTGGAAATTTCTCTGCTATGTGGAAGCTGATGCCTATATCTTTACACTGTTACAACCCACGTCCAAAATTTTCTCTAAATGCTTCTAGAGAAGGTGCAGAAAATACAGTAAGAAAGTGATGTCTGAATGGCAGTGCAAAGGGAACTGGCTTAGGAAAAGACAGTCTATTCTTAAAGTCTTATGATGTAGTTAGTAATGTTTCCTATTTATTTTGCTATGGAAAAAACGAGAATAAAAATTACTTGTAAAAATGTTATTTCTCAACTAGACTGTGCTTTTAACCAATGCAAGGCGATGTCTGTGCCTTGAGGAGAACCTTAAAATGTTTAGCTCTGCTAGTGTTGTCTTTCACTTTCTGGTGGGCTATAATGCATTTCTGTTTTTCATTTCTTGAGTTGGGCAGCTTTTGTGTAAAGGGTGAGCTTGGATAAACACTCATTTTTGAAGTTGTCTGTGGAATCATATCCTGTTTGAGAAAGAAGACAATGCTGTGGAAATGAAAAATGAGTTTGTATAAAAAGTTATCTTTCCTCCAAGATACTACGGAAATAGTGTTTCACAGGAGAGTTTATTACTTTTCCCTAAGATATATAGACATGTGTTATCAGTTTAATGCAGCTATTGGACTTACAGAGGAATAACATCGCTTCCATAGTTGCAGATAATATTGAGAGTCAAAGAACTTTGATGCGTTAGTTCAGCTTTGGCCTTTGTTGTTTGTGTCTCTTGGCTTCTCAAGAGCCTTTGTGTAATTATTTTAGAAATTCTAATTTTCTGTTCACAAAAGTATAACCAATACAGGTTATATCCTTTTAAACACAATTTTCTCCCCAGTGAAATACCGGACTATTTAAATGCAAATGGAAAAGGGGAAAAGTAGGAATTATCTCACTGGATATTTGAATGCATTGAGTGGGTATTACACAGGTACTTGTTTAGCCCAGGAACTGTGTTCTTGGAAGACACAGATAAATTTTCATTCAGTAAAGAAATTTAAAATTGTAAAGATAAACTTGAAAAGTCTGTGGAAAAACTAATGCTTTGGAAATTTATGGACTTTAAAACTTTAGACTGATTGCTTCCCATTCCAGGTTTACAATAAAAATAATTTCATTCTGATTTCTTGAATGAAAAGAATAAAAGCTGAACTCGTTTTCCTTCCTAATCCTTGATATTAACATTGCCTCACTGTATTTAATGAATGTCATCTTCCTGGGTGTAATAATTTCAGAGAGGGAAAATAATCTTTGTAAAACCTAAAAAAAAAAAGTCAAAGGAGACAAGATAATTACAAGGACTGCTACTATCGGATGATATGGAAGTGCACACATTCTCTACTTGAAGTGAAAAATCTAGACATAATCAGAAGCTCATACATAAACTCCCACGCATCTGGATGAAGTCAGAATTGAGCCTCCTGTTGGAAGAGGCAGTGGTGGAAAGATATTCCTGCAAACAGTGCTGGAAACCTCTCTGCTAAAAGTCGTAAGGCTATCCTTTGCATTTTGATTTGAATGCAGAGAATTGCAAATGTCAACTTCTAAAAACATCATCTGTAAATTGAGTATCTCATTTGTTAACTGTGAGGAAGAATATTACTGTTGCAGACTTGCAAATTGATAAGCATGAAAGTGGTCTTTTACATCCACCTTGAAATTGTTGATCTGTGGCTGCACGGCTGATGCCTTTGAGAAGTACAAATGATTAGAACAGTAACATTTGTCTAGGTACCTCTGTATTTAGTAGTACGAGTCTCAAGGGTATTCAACCACTTGGCTGAGTGCAAATTGTGAAGCCTCGAACTACAGTACATGAAACAGATCAAACCACAATGTCTATCTGCTTTCTAACTGTAATGTAAATAATATTCCTGTGCCTGAAGGTATTAGTAGCAAAAAATGAAATCATTGTCAGGTGTGCCTTGCAGGGCTTCCATAGTATGACTTACTACTCAGCACTAATAAGAGATGGGACAGCTATTAGTCCGAAATTGCTCATATGAAGTGAAACTGCAAAACCTCATTTTAAACCTTGACCTTTCTGGTGCTAATCACTGCTGCAGGGCAGAAGTTACCACTGCCCTTTGGAGTGTGATGGCTTGGTTATCCTGCCTGTGTGACTGCTGTGCTGAGACAGTACCTGTGAAGTGATGCAGAGCTGTGATGGATGCCATTAAATAAAACTGTCTCAAAAATTGATAACGGTTGTTATAATGACTTCAAGATACGTAATGGACAGATCACTCCTGCATTCCCCTGGCCTCAGGCTGAGTGACGAAATGAAATGCAAACTGCTCAGCTCAAAACAGTATACCTCTTATGGGTAAAACAGTGTAGGATTTAATAGATGCTTAACCATAGCTGATAGTTCTTACTGCCTGTAAGATTCTTGAGGTGTTTCTCTACATCCTGCTGAATGCTAGAAAATGTGTTCATAGGAGACACTATGGAAAAGTCACCAGGCTGATGGGTTTGATGAGAAAACATCTTCACACCCTCGTGCTTCCTGTTTTATGGATCGTCAAAGTGTTGGAATGCATTTTTTGCTCTACTCCAGGGAAAGCACCAGACTGCAGAAGTCGATGTGAGCTAGAGTGAGGCCCTGCATTTCTGAAGTTGAGCAGATGAAGAACTAGTGGAGCTGCCTCAGTTTCAAAGCAGGCGGAAGAGTGCTTTCACTTCTGTTTGTCTCAGCTTGGAGAACCCAAGTCAGAATACGTTTTCAATCATTTGGAGAAAACTCTAGATAGAAATTTCTGCTTTATTTTCCCTTAAGCCATCCAGCCCCATGCTGTACCTTTATCATTAAGATGCAAACACATGCTTGTGTTTTCAAAGATATTGTCTTCTATTCTACACCTGGAGGTTTATAAGCATTGGTGAGCTGGAAAAGAAGTTGCTCAGAGGGCTGGTGATGACCAGTTTACTTTAAGACCACTCTTTGCACCATCTCTGGTAGAATATCTCCTACTGGAAAGAGTTAACACATTGTCTCTGCTGTTTAATGGACTGTGGCAATTCTTTTTCCTCATAAAGATGCAAATCATAGGTAGGTGACTGTCAGTCACAAAAAATTTGCGGGAAGAATGTTGCAGATCCTTAAAAAAAATGAACAGCAGCAAACTATAAATTTCTTCATTAAGGAGTTAATTCCCATCAAGGGCTTAATTTGCTCTTTGGTCACTCCTAATTTTTGTTGTGCCTTAGCGTTAAAAACTTTTTCACCCATTTCTGATTCCGTCCATTTCCATCTCTGATGTGGAAGAATAACTAGATTTTCTTGAAAGGAACATTGAATGCACAGAGTTTACAAACAGCTTGATTCCTGGAGAAGATTTAAAAATTCCCTAGTTTCCTTAGAAGATATAGTGGCTGTCGTGGCAAAGTGTGCTAATTGGCATTTTCATGTTGACACTGTGTCAACTCTTTACTCCACCAAGAATTCAAAATGCAACATTAACCTGGCTGGAACAGAAAGAACATATTTTCCCCCAGCCAGCAGTGCTTGCAGGAAGCAGCATGTGGTCTAAGTGTCCACTGTGTTAGAAAAGTGTTTGAAGTCTAAGCTATTATAACAATTCCCTTGTTACAAAAGGAGGGAAGACATTTTCCAAGTTTCATATGTTTGTCTCTTCACTTTAAACACAGAGTGTTTCCAATGTGTGTTTAGCTGTGAGGAGATGAGTGGATTAGAATTCTCCTATTGTGCCTACTCTTTGCATAGGAAAGTGATCGATGGATTGAATTTAGTGGTGTTGCCTTAAAACCGTCTGAAGTTCCTGTCTGGCAGGGAGACTCACTCATATCAGTTGCAAAGGAGCCTTTTGTCTAACGGGACCTGGACTGAGGCTGCTCATCTTACTACATTCCTTCCCAACCACAGCTGGGAATGACTCTGGGTTACCGCTGCCGAGGGCCTTGGTTAGATGGATGGTTCGATGGCAGGGATTCACTTGTCTGAGCTATTTATTGCCTGTGGCAATGAGCAACCAGGTAGCAAAACTGCAAGTACATTGCCTGGAGGGAAAAACCAAACAAACAGAGCTGGTTGTTGGTACTGTCTCCTTGACTGAATCCCTCCGTCGCTTAGTGCAAATGGCCGGCAAGCAGCAGGGAGGAGCAGTGGCTGCTGACTGTGCCACAGGTCTCCTTTGATCCCTTATGTCCCCATGGACCAGGTGGCTTTGGCATGGCGAGGACTCATGGCAATCTGGGGTAATGGGAATCATGGCCTTGTTCTGCAGGGTGTTAGCATAGCCCCTGGGTTTCCAGGTCCTTTCCTATAAGTGCTGTTTAATAATTTTTACTTCAAACACAAGAAATAAGCAAGAAGTCACTGGGCTCTCTGTGTGAGAGGTACTTGTTGTACTGCTACTATATTTCACGTATGTTTTAGTAGTCTGTTTTTCTCTAAACCTCAGTGGTACTTTAACTCTCTTGGCTTTGGTTTCACTTTCTACAAAAGTGTTTTATCTGGATAAGTACCAGTTCCATTATATGGTCTTTAATTGGTCACTTTTTTTTTTTTAACTGGGGTGATATGGATAGAAGCTAACCATCAGCCACTTACTTTTACAGGTTGTTGCCAGTAGTATTGAATGCCATGTGAAAGAGGGGTGAAGGATAAACATTGAACCACTCAAAGTGAAGAGAGCACATAGGTGGTATGGAAACTAAAAAAAGCAAACAAAGAACAGAACTACAGCAACAAACCAAACAACTAAAACCACAAAAGAACTAAAGAGGGAGGTGGAAAAAGTTTGCTTCATTTATGGATAAAGACTTAAAGAAAATTGTCGTATTTTCTTAAAATTGTGTGCCTTGATTCTTGTATTTCCAACTGAAGCTGAGTGTCTGGCAAAACACTGGGGCCAGCACATCGTTGGTTTGGATGGGCAGCCTTTTTGGGTTGCATTCTTATTTGTTTTTTTGAATGTGTTGTTATCCAGTTTGGTGGTGTGGTAAGGTTTCATTTTTATGCTCTGCAAGAACACTTGATGTGTTTGGGCCAGCATGAAAGAAGGTGGGTGGCTTTTTGTGGGAAGCATGCAGGATAGGCAGCACAGAGAAGCTGTTGTATGAAGAAACAAATGCAATGTGCTTCTCAAAGTCATTAAGAAAACAAAGCTGTAGTTCTATAAACTTGAACAGAATAATTTGCATTGTAGTGCCCTTCAGGCTTTTGTAAAGTTAAATACTTCCAGCAGTGCCTTGCTTTTGCCATTTGCTAAGGAATCCTGGGATAAATAGGCAACTCATCTGCAGATAGGCAGGAAAATGTGTATTGATTAGATGGGCTTGGAGGCTGGATACAGCTGTCAGCAACCCAAAGCTGCAACACAAGTGCTCAAGAACATTTTAGCTGAATTAAAATTACTTTTGTGGGGTACTCTTCATGTGGCTTCAGAGTTGTTTGACAACCTATCCAGTTTCTTAATATGATAATGAACGTTAACATCTGTTCTGTCAGTGTCTGTCATTGTTAAGCAATTAATTTCTGGTTTTGTGAAGCTTCCTGTGGTGATAATGAACCTTAGGGTATGAAGAAATTCTTTAATGTATGCTGTGTGTATCTTGTTTAGAAGCTTTCTTTCCTTTGTATGTCTAATTTTTTTTGCCTGCTTAGGTTAACGTTTTTTCTGTCTTGCTACCTTGCAGTAGAAAAGAAATAACTGAAGCTGCGGGATAGCAGGGGAACGTATGGGCTGCTGAATCCAGGCTGCTGCTGTCACAGGCATTTATATAGCAGATGTTGAATTGAGAAAATTTCACAGAAACATCCGTTATTCTCACACATCTCCTGAGCCACTGCAAGTAGATCACTAAATGGCTCCCACATCTATAAAAAAATAAAATTGTTTAACACAAATTCCAAGAAGTCTCACATACTATATGCCAAATGCTACAGTGGGAGAGAGCAAGAGAAAGAACTCCTCAATTCCACCACAATGCGGACTCCACAGAAAGCTCCTGGTTTTCTTAAATGGTCCAGATTGTTGCCTTCCACCATATCAAAGCTGTAGATATGTCACCTGCCTTTAGATAATGGAACTGAGAATCCCATGAGGGAGATGAGCTATTTGTGCAATAGATTGAGAGGGTTTTAGTGCAGAGACTTCAGCTTAATATTTTGCAGCCTGTTTTATGTTTTTAACTCTACTGAGGTCACAGAAGTCAGGAGAGGGATGAGGTTGCTTAGTTCTGTTTTACTGCCATGGAAAACAATTTGATGCAAACAGACCTGCCCAGAATTTCCTCTCCTCCCTCCAAAGTCTCTCTTTTTATTAGTCATCCCTCCCTGCTCTCTTCCTCCATAACTTCTCCTCATGCTTTTCTTTCTCAGTTTCCAAATTGCTACATTCATCAATGTCGGCTTTCCCTTCTTTTGTAAACTCCTTCAACTTTTCTTCTTCAGATAAATGGTTTTAATATAATATTTTAGATGCTTCCAGGTTTCTTCAGATTTTTCCTTATGAGTCATTTTTGGCTTCTTTTTTTTTTTTCAAATATAAATATTAGATTAGATTTTTATGTTGAGGGTTTTGAAGACAACTTTGCACTCTGATATTTCATGTGTGAAATTTCGTGCAATCAGCAGTGCTTAAAATGAGGAGTGTCTCAAGGAAAGAAAATCTACAGAGAATTTTACTTTTCCTGTGGTAGTGGAAGAGACTTTTAGTTTAGGAAGAGGCAGAGAAAAGTGTGGCCAGAGTATGACTTCAAAGCAACATTTACCTAGAGTGGACTGATTTATTTTGGGGTTTGTTTTGCCGTAGTCAGGCTGACTTTTAATGAAACGTGCCGACTTACATTATTGTCAGTTTGTTATTGCTAGACTTGCTCCCATGAAGATGTCAGATAGGGAAAAGATGGAAGCAGTCCAGAAAAAGTAGTCTTACAGGGGTGTCATATGTGGGAGCTTAGACCACCTGAGTTTTGCTCAGTGAGCTGGAGGTCGGTGAGCCTGGTGGAAATTGGCCGTCGTAGTCCTCTGCTTTGCTCCTCCTCTGGGGCTTTTGCGAAACGGATATCCTTGGAAACTGGATATCATGGAAAACTGTATGAAATATTATGAACTTTCTCAAAACTCATTTCTGAGATGCTGGCGAACCTGTTATAAAAACAAATACAAGGCTATAGTAGACTGGATAGACTATTTCAGGCTTTTGAACTCCTTTTTGAGGATGAACCACACAAATGTTCAGTTTCTGAAGCTATCTGTTTTAATGTCCTTAGGAAAATTCAGTCAAGATTTTGGTGCTAGAACTGGAAGTTTTTCAAATTCCCTGGCTGTGCAGGTTGCCATCTGCTGTGGCAGTACACATACCTTTTTGCCGTGTCTTTGTTTTCATGGGTTTCTTTTGGCACTTTTCTGATGCGTGAGCTGCACATTGACACTGCTTCAGAAGAAAGCCTGACAAGGCTAATGTAGGAGGTTTTGCAGACAGAAATCTGAGTTGTTTTGTTTGAGGGTTACCAGGAGAAAAAAGTCTTGGTTTTGAAATTGGTCTGATGGTTTTGCCCTCTATTTTGGTCAGGTTGCAGTCCTCTTTTTTCCCCATTGCCTCAGATTTAAGTTTGTCACAACCTTCCGGCACATCCATGATGTGACTTTCTGGCACGTTTTTCCTACACAACCTTCTTGCTCTGCTGCTGGGTTTTCTTCCTACTCAATCGTTCCCTTGTCATCTCTGGTTGATCTCCTTTAAGGTGTCACAAAATCACCTGTTTCATCAGCACTGCTCTGTACTTCAGAATCTCCCTAAATTGCACTTCGGCCATGCAGCCTTCAGGGAACCTGCCTGATAATTTTGAGTGTTTGCTTTTATTTCTTTCCCTCTTGCTCATCACAGAAGTCTAACCAGAAGCTTTGTGTTGCCTTTTTTTTTTTTTTTTTTTAACCATTTGCACATCAGGGGAAAAGTGCTTTTGCAAATCCATAGTAATAATCTCGAGTTTATTAGCAACAGTCTTATTTCTGCACCAGCTCTGTTTGTGATGTCTGTAAACTGACCTGTTTTTCTGTTTTCAGAATTTTCTATCTAAAACAGTGACTAAAGCTGTAAAACTGATAAACTGGAAGTTTAAATAAAGAGGTTTAGGAGAAATCTGAATGTGGCTTTAAAATGAAAGGGAGAAGGAAGCTGAAATGCCATTAGGAAGAATGCTTGGAAGCACGAGTAGAATACTTTAAAAATACATGGCCTATTGCTGGCAGACTAAAACAATAGTATGTTTTTAGTGTTTTATCTGAAAGCTTATGTATAATAAATGTCATTGATGCGATTTTGAAAATATCACTGGCTTTGTAGCAAAGCTGTTGGAGTAAGATGTTTTGTTTTTTTTATTCCCTCACTAAAAAAAGTAATTTTTGTATACAGTTTTTTAATTGCTGCATTTCCCTCAAAGGACCCATGCTGAAGCTCTAATTTACTGTCTTCATAACTGTGGACAGTGCAGGGAGTTTAGACTTTCACTTTTGCTACAATGGCCTTATTAAATATGAATGTACTCTTGCCACATAAGAGAGAACTGAATTAGACTGAATTTGTTGCACTTTACATAATTATGCATTGGGAACAATGTATAATTAATAAACTTACTGTAGACTCAGGCTGTGGTTGGTTATTACCACTGAAATCTAAAATTTTTTTTTTAAAGTGAGTTTTCCCTGTGTCTTTCTGGGAAAAAAGCCTACAAATAGAGATGTTGCCCTAATAAATTAAATCGCTGGATGATAAATTTCCTCTGTAGATGTAGCTGGCACCGATTCTATTTTTAATATTACTCTCTCCTGTCTACCACTGATTTACTGTATTTTATTGGCCTGAAATAATGGGCTAAATCTTGTTTGAGCAGACATGCTGAAAATATGCAAAGAATGGTGGCACCACATCAGCTGTGGAGCCTAGTTCTGCTGAGGTTTGTTCTCTTCAGCCAGAGAAAAGCCTGTGAAAATCAGTACTTAGCACCAAAAAGACATCTGCCTGGCAGGTAGCTGGCACCGATTCTTGGTTGACATTTGTTTTTTTTTCAAAAATAATATCAACCCTCCCTGCTGTAAGAGGACAGAACCTATCTTTTCATGCTCAGTTTCCCCCCTCCATGCTTTTCCATGCTCTGTTCCTCTTCTCCAGCTTCTCCAGATGTTTCCATTACCCTCTGTGCATTTTTACTGGGGTCAGTGATAACCCAGCTTGGGATTCCTGCTGCAGGGTCTGGGCCTCAGCATCCTGGCCGTGGGTAACAAGCCTGGAGGATAATGTTTGTCATCAATGTTCACTGTACATCCAGGAAAGCAAAATCTAAATATGTTTATCTTTTCTTGCCAGCAGGGGAATAGTTGACTTAAGGTACCTTTTAATTACTAAGATTTTTAGCATCTTACACTAAGATATAAAGCTGCCTAAGTTCATTGCTTTTAAAAATTTGAGGAGTGACAGAACAGATGTAGCTTCTTCTATTCAGGTGCTTCTTCGTTGTCACTGTTCTGCTGCGTTTCCTACGTGCAACTGTGAAGATGTGAACTGCTGAAACACTGTGGTCTGAGAGAACTTGAGGTCATATTTTTTTCAGACTGACATATTATGAACTTATTTATTTTTTCTCTTGCAACACCATAGCAACGAGCTATGTTTTCTTGTTTGGGAATCTATATGGGAATATATTCTGCCCAGGAAGTGAATTTTGTAGCAGTGCAGAAAGGAGAAGGTTTGGGGAGAGTCCTGATGCTCTCTGTAACTGTACTTGCTTTATTAGCTTTAGCTTCATGCTAGAGCTGCTGCAGATTTATACTGAAGAGTATAGGTGGAACAATGAGAGGAACAATACAGACAGAACCAGAATCCTAACTGCAAAGCATCTTTGCAAAAAAGTTTGATGTGGTAGTGTTTTTTTTTGTTTGTTTGTTTTGTTTTGTTTTTCAGTAGCTGCCAGTGGACTCTTTGGTAGTGGCATTTTAGTGGAGCTATGTTGGGGCAATTACTTGAGCATCAAGCTGAATTTTTCCTTTGCACCAGAATTTACAAGATCTGATAACAGGCATATGCTTTTTTTCTAGCTAGATGAAACTGGTGACATTACTTGTAGAGGGGAAAGTTAGATTTCAGTCGTAAAGATATCTTGTCTGTCTTCACAGATTGTGACAGAAAGACGAAACCAAAATTGACCACTTTTTTCCCCCTTAGAGGGTCCTGATTTCCATGCCACACTGCTGCTGTCCTAGCTCAGCTCAACCTGTGGTGTGAGGGCACAAGGGTAATGAATGAAATGGTCGTTTTCAGTCTCCTCATCAAGTGGGTTCAAAAAAAGAAAGTCAGAGAAGAGAGCAGAAAAGAGTTTTGACAGCTACAGTGAGGAGATTCCGCTGAAATTCTGTTTGATCAACAGTGTTCGATTGCTAGTTTCAGCCATACTGAATGGTTCTGTTGTGTAAACTTCCCCTTCAAAATAACTTTGTGTTAATGTTTGATAACCAGCTAGTAAATTCGAAGTGCAAATAGGATTTCCCTTCTGCTAACGCAAGATGTAATAAGGTTGGAACAAGAATGCACAGTAGTATTTTTCTGTCTTGATTTCCTTAGACCAAACCTCAAAGCTTGCCTAGAGTTTAATTAAACTTCAGCTGCTGGATTTCAAGAGCGGGAGAAAAGGAATGAAATTTCAGGGTCCGTGTGGGGTTGGATGTATCCAGTGTTACCTCCTGCGTTAATAAGAAGAAGGTACAAAATAAAGCCAGAAAGACGCAGAATTAATAGCATTTCTAAATATATTCCGTTCTTAGAGCAGGATATATTAGATTCTTTTCTGTCCCCCAGGAACCTTCTTAAATCAGATAGAATTTTAAGGATAAAAATTATCTCCCTGAACAGCACTCAAAAGAAAATTGTAAGGTAGGGGAAACTTCGGGGAATAAGTATAATAATTCTTGTGGCTCTACTAAATAAGTAGACAGCCACTTTGTGTATTAGTTAAAGCTTCTGAGTAGTCTTCAATGTTACATTATTAAAGTATAAAACAATTGCAGGTTTTGTTTGTGTTTGCAAGTCTTTCACCCATTATTGCAACCTGTGAGACCTTCAGCATTGAGTTAGAAAATACACCATAAAACCCCCAAATGAATGTAGAAATATTCACATATTACTCAAAAATAGGTTTGTTAGTTCCCAAATTATGATTTATTTGTATCAGCATCTACTGCTGTGGAATCTGCAATTGTTAAATCCAGTGTTAGAAACTCCAGGTATTCCACAGTGTGCAGAATTCAAAAGCAAACCCAAATATGAATCATCTTGCAAAATGACTTCAAGTATTTTGACTGAAGTTTGAGGAAAAAACTATTTTTAATTTGATTTGCTGCCCTGCAGTATACCCTTATGGATAATGAATTGAAGATGTTGTTTTTCCCTTACTTAATATTCCCAGTCCTTGTGTAGTCCAGACCCTTGCTGGATAGGTAATGGCCCAGTGACGTTATACCTGGTCCCTGCTCCCAGTCTCCAGCACAGGCTTCTCAGGGATTTAAAAGCAAGTGCAGCAAAAGCTCTGGGCTGCTGCATCTGCTGCCAAGAGTATACTTTGGCTCTGATGAAACAGCCTTATATCTGATCAAACAATAGCATGTGACTAGATGGCAGGGAGCATGTGGCCCTGACATTTACACTGCAGGATGAAAGATTTTCTCCCCCTCTCTAACCAGACACCAGACCACATGTACTCTCTGAGGATCCATTCAGGAATAGCTAATGAATAATTACTGCCTTTCCTAAGCCAGCCAGCTCACCAGCTTGGAGAGAGTACCTTTATATTTATTTTCTGTTCTCATGTGGCTTAATTTTTCTGCCAATTTATTCTGCAGGCTCTGTTGTGACACCAGACCAACTGACCACCTCGATGGAGTGACAAAGGCTTTCTTTGTTCTTGCCAAGATATTCACTTTAAGGCTGGTGCTGTGGACACAACACACTCTTGGTCTGATTTTTCACCTTAAGTAGTGGAGACGAGATTTTAAAAAAGAAAACCTCAGGTTTGTCCTTTTAGTTTTGGACGAAATATAAGTGGTAAAATCTAACAGAGCAACCTACAAAATAGCACTTAGTTGCTCACTCTCTTTCATCTGCTGGTTAAAGCACCTTCTCAAGAGCAGAGATTCTGGGTGAATAATGTCCCAGGCACTTGGACCTTACATCAGGTGCCTTCCTGGAGTGGCTAAGCTCCACTGTTTTCCCAGTCCTCGTGGTGTTCATGTGAGCAGAGCTCTGTGGAGGGCAGCAAAGGCCGCAGCCCCACAGGATGCTCGATGGTCTTAGGGATCTTTTCCAAACTGAACAATTCTAAGATGCAGGGCAGAGGGAGCTGCTTCCCAGCACCTGCCTTCCCAGTGCCATTCCTACAGCGTATTGAAAACCAGAACAGAATCTATTCCTGCCTCCAAATCTGGCTATTGAAGGCACTACATCCCAAGAAATCTCATGTTGTGTATCTGATGTGAATGAAAAGTAATAAAATAGAAAGAATTATAACTTTGAAATGAGATGTGAATGCTTGAGGGGAACAGCCCCTCTGCCTTTCTTGTCTGTTCCAGACCAGTGTTTTCTAAAGAGCACCTTGCTTTAAATCATTTGCTGTTACTAAATATCTCTATTTGTCTTTTTCATTTCACTTCAACCAAATGTTAGATTTTAGAAAAACAGCCCTTTATGTTTGAAGCTTTTTTGTGTGTAATAACTGATACAGGGAAGGCGTACCAAAGAGAAAGATGACTATTTTTCTTGCCCTGTCTTCACCCTGCAGACAAGATTTAACGTATAAAGTAGTTGGCAATGGATATACTGTTTCTCATTTTAATGCGTGTTGATAACAATTTTTTTTTCATTCTAATTCTTTTAACTTTATGCTTACCTGGCTTCTTGAGAGGCAAACAACTCATCTTTTTTTTCTTCCACTTTGTTTCTTAATGCTGGCATATGTTGGAAGTATTGCTATGTAATGAAAATACTGTTATATGACAGTGAATACTGCAATAGTTATGTTGGGCTGTACTAACCAGCAGAAGATTTAGTATCTTTTCCATGCTTTAGGTCAATTAATTTACAGAATGAGAACATCTTGTACAAGTACTAAGATAAGTTGAAATTTTAGACTTAAGATGAGTTGCATCCCATGTTTAATTAGGCACATATAATAAATTAGAAGTAGTGATTATGGAAGAAAGGAGGAGGAGGAGAGGAAGGCCACATATTGGGAAGAAAGTTTTCTGCAAGCTACTTAGGAGTAAATGAGCCCTTTCTTTAATTATCTGCACTAGTCTTTGAAATGAGAGTATCTAACTACAGCTGTTCTCAAAAACTAAATTAAAAACCGTGAAGAAAATCCAGTTGTGTTCAGAAACGGTTTGCCAAGATTTCCTCATGTTCAAAAATGGCAAAAACTGAAGTGAAATTTGGGTGGCAGAAATCCCTACTCTAGGCTCCCCCTCTGATCTTTGAGAAGAGAAATGGGATTTTTATGATGATGGTGTGCAAAATCCCGAGGTCTCTGACCTCCTAAGTCAGTTATTGAATTCAGTGGACTAAAACGTGAGAGAGAGATTGCCATACTGAGAGACTGCGTCTGGATTTTCTGGTGTTGGAGTTGTAATAGCCTCTTTTGGGCTATTAACTGTCTGATAATATTTAATACAGTGGTGAAGTGCACAAGGTCATGAGTACCATAGGAAGGGCAGAAAAAAGGCACCGAGAGCAAAGAAGATTAACTATTGTTGCTGCTTTTAATGTAACGTAAAATAATACAGTACTGAGGCAGAGTGGCTCTTCTGAAAGTTCACTCGTGCTTGGAAATACAGGTTTTTTTCCCAGTTCTTGGTGATAACGGGACTTTGGAAATACAGCATCCTCCCTTGAGGCAGTACTTAGCAGCATCTGATAGTGTTATACTGATCGATGGGGTAGTTTGAGAGATGTTTAATTCCCACAGAAATTTATTGCTGCTGAAAAATGATAATGGGGACTTTGCACGGTAAAGAAGCTTATAAGAAGTGGCTATTTGCTGTGTGCTGTGTTTGTAGCCTTTTGTTAAACCCTTAGACTAACCCTTAGACTGAAGATTGTCAGTGATGTGGAATTTCTTAAGTCTATGCTTTGATCTATCCTGCTGTCATGTGTTGTATGAGTACAGTTAGTGACACTAGACACAGATAAAAGGATATTAGAGGGCAGAGGGAGAGAAGGAAAAGATAGATGGTCTAGAGATTTTAAAGAGTGCTACCAGTGTTAGATGCTTACTCTCAGTTTGTAATTGGTATGAAATCATCCAAACAATTAGGAAAATTTTAGTTGCGGAAACTTGAGGATCATATGTTGCTTAAGGATTATGTGTAGTCATATAAAATGGATAGTTGCTGATCATAGATGGGATTTCTGGTCCAGTGACTTGAGGCAAAACTGCAAATTATAGAGGCCTTAGTGAGAAGATTCCAGTACAATGGATGGAGAAGTCATCTAATGAAAAAAAAAATTCAGGTGCTGTTCAGATGAGAGAAAAGCTGTGGAAGTGAGCTGGAAGAAATTGCTAAAAACGGTGAGACATATGTGTACTTCTCTGCATCTGTAATGGAAAAACCCTTGGTTGAGCATTGATTGATAGCTTTGAGAAATTTGTGGACTGGCAGTGGGCATGGCTTCCTAAAGAAGCAGAGACAGGGTTAAATATCTTCATCACAGGTACATTAAAACCTTTCTCACCAGTGTGTATGCCCATCTGTTTCTGCTGGGATTAAGTAGTCCATAATTAGCAGGACGGAGCACCAGGGCTCCATCAGAGGAATGAATTGAGCAGAAACACACTTTCTGACTGTGCAGATAGTACTTACATCTGTTTGCACCTCTTGCTGAATCAGGTATCATTTTCAAAGGCAAAGTTGTGTCAGTGTATGAAAAATTATTTGGTTTTGATTCAGATGGAGATAAATTAATAGAAACCACCGCAGAGTGAACTGAAACCTTGGATGTAAGCTAAAGAAGATCTAAAGGATTGCATATTAGTCAAACTGTGGCATTGTTCCTGACTACTCGTACTGCTGTCACTTGTCTGCATGGAAGGTTGCTTTAAGGCCATTCGTAACTGACTACAACTGCCTTTCCTAATCCTTCTTAGATTCAAAGGTATGAACAGACCTCATCTGATTTTAGAGGCTAATATAAAATCTTATTTTGCCCCTCTTTACCTTGAAATACAAGTGTGTGTGTGGAAGGCTTTCCAATATTTCAAGCCTTTAATTTATTGTTGCAAAATGCAAAACCTGAATGTATCTTTCCAGCTAATGCTTTTCTGCCAGTAACTCCCAACCTGCTTATGAAGATGCCGCTTTCGTAGTTTTCGGTCTCAGAGTCAGTTCAGTAGCGGCCTTTCTCAAGTTAGCAAAGACTCATTAAGCTCTACAAGAAGACGGTCTGTGAAGGTAGCAAGAATTACCATCGCCGTCTGTAGCTAAGCTGAGCCTGTCCCCAAAGTTCTTTGAGATTGGTTTAGCTTTGCTGTTCGTTCTTCTTGTTTCTCATGCAATAGCTCAACATACTGTTGTGTTGTATTTTTTTTTTCTTCCTGTGACAGGAGGCATAAGTGTTAAAATGCTTATCAATATAAGCCAAAGCTATGAATTTGAATGCACCCACATTCAAACTGGAAGCTTGCCATCTGGGCCCATCTCTGTAAAACCCATCTCTGGTGCTGTTTCCAGACTATTTGGGCTGAAGATACACTGGAAACATCAAGATATTTTGCTCCCAGAGGATATGGGATGCATTTCGAAGAGCTCTGTACAAGTTTTCTACTTTAACCTTCTCTAATTTCTATAGCTGTCACTTCCTACATCTTTAACATAGATGTAGCTGCATTAATATTGCTGTATAGAGGTTTTCATTTGCTATAATGTGACACAGTGTGCGTGACATGAAGGGTCTATCAGAATTGGTTGTTTAAGTGGTTTTCATTTAATTAAATATGTAATGGTTTATTTGGCAAGCTTACTATTTTGCTTCATTCCTGGCAACTCCATTTCTATTTAATTTGCTGTGTTTGTGGTTTTTGGGAAAGGGCTGGAATAAAGAAAAATGCTGAACGATTAGTGACAGTGTTGCCTTAAATGCAAAGAGAAATAAAGTGTGATAGAAAGGTGGTGCTGCTTAAAGATGCTGTGCTGGCGCTGGATGGAATATTTTAAGATTTGTTTTCATCTAACATGAGTTAGGTTGAAGGCTGGATTCATGAGATAAAATGACATCGAGAGGTAGGTTATGCAGTTCCTGAGTCTTGCATGCAAATCACAATGTAGCCTTCACCATATGAATGATAGCAAAGTTCTTGTAAATGCAAATTCTTTATGAGCAAAAGTTAGCGAAGATTTGCATTTAACTGGATGACAGGAAGCAAGGTTTGCAGAAGATTAGCAGCAAGCAATGCAACTTCATAATAAAGAGGAAACTAAATATTATTGTATTACAATCTTATGTGCTCACTGAATTTATTTATAGATTCCTTTTAATCATTCTTCATCTAATCACTGCAGAAAAAATTGTAAGCAAAACAGGATGGAGAAGGAAGAGTGCTTGGGACTTAAAGGCTGGTGAGCTGGTGGGGAACCTGCTTCTAAGGAATTAAGTAGAGCAACTGTGATGGTGAATAAAACAGGTGAGGGCCACTCCCTAATGCAAAAATCAAGTGGCATAGAGCAGCACACGTTCTCTCTTCCCTGCCCAGTGGTGTGGCCTCACCTGCGCTGTTTGTTAGGAAACAAACTGTGACTGTGCTTGGCTGGGGTTGGGAGGGCTGAAATGTGCTGGGGAGGACACCAACAGCCTTGGTGATGCTCAAGCCTGGTTATTCCCTGCTGTGAGCTTGGTGAGGTAATTTTGTTTCTCTGCCTCTAAATTCCCTGCAGTCAAATACTGTTGTCATTGGGTTTTGCCTCTTGTGTACTTCTTTAGGCATGGCCTGTGTGTGATTTTTCTTGTCTGGTTAACTGTGATCTCTATAAGCGTGGCATTCAGTTGATATACTTTAATGAAGTTGATTACTTTTTGTGAAGTTAGTTGCTGATGAAATCATAGGTATTGCTAAAGACATGTTATGTTGGAAGAACCTGGCTCCATCTCTTCAGTAACTTCAATGCCAAGGATGGGGTGGCTGATGTTGGGACCCCTGAATCAGCCACTTTTGAGGGCTGAAGAAGCCCAGCTGCCTCAGCCTCTTCTCACAGGGCAAGGGCTGCAGAATTAGGTCTACAAATGATTTAGCACCAGGTTTCCTACAAACACTCATTTTGCAAAGGGTGGGATGGGGCATGATGGTGGTCCGGGCATTGAGCAGTTTTCTGCCTTGCCTCTGCCCTGTCCTCCGGCTTGTGTGGGGATGCTGGTGGAGAGAAAATATCTTGGAAGATAATGAAGGGGGCACGAGCATGTGTTTCTTATGCAAATGGGAAGCAAATATGCAGGCTTTCCAGCAGGACTGTGTAATGGCAGGACTAACAAGCAGAATGGTGTTGCAGGACATCTGGGATTCATTAGTGTTCTGAACCTGTAGATGTGTTATCTTGCCATCTAATGCTTGGTTTCCTAGTAGTCTATAAAAAAACATTTTCCCCACAGTTTTATATTAGGAAAGTACAGTATTGACAGTGTAAAAATATTGCCTGTCTGTTTAGTTACACAATCTAGTAACAAATACCTTCATCAAGATTATCTTGTTAGGAGAAAGTCTGAATGCAGGATTTCACTCAATGTTTTTGCTCACGCTGCTAGGTTAGCCCCTGTGGTGAGAGGGAGTTAAAGCTGACATTTTTGTAATCATTTAAGAGCAAAAAAAAAAAAAAAAGTCACAACAGAGGTTATTAGTTATTCCCCAAACAAGTACTATGTATCAGAAAATTAATAATTTATTACTGAAGGAAATCTTAATACTTTAAAATGTGGAAATATAATATTAGACACCCAAGTAACATTGACAGTAGCAATGCTGCTTGGTAGTAAAACTAAAAATAATTGGTATTTCATTAGATATAAAACCCCCAAACCCGACCTTTTTACATCTCTACTCCTCTTCTCTGGTTAGAATAAAGTGCTTGATTTAAGGGAAGTTGCTATATTCATGAGCAGTGAGTGTGGTTCATTTTAAATCATGTAGATATATTTGAGTTAGTGCTCAATGTGTGTGTTAGGCATATTTGTACTATTTTCTTTCATTTGTAAATGACTCTTTTGTGCATTAAGCCTCAATAGAACACAATGTTGATGACTTATTGATGTGTGATGTCAATATCAGATGGGTTAATGGGGGACTAAGTGGATCAGGCAGTTGGTCCAGCTACATTAGAACATTTAATAGATTTGCTAGTATACTGAATCCCAAAATGTTTTCTAGTACCCAATTCCTCAGCTAATAAGAAACTTCCGATCCTTTAGCAGGTAGTCACAGCTGGCCCAAGAAGAGCAGCCAGTCAACAGCAACACAACTGCTGTGTCAGTGCTGGGGTAGATGATTGCAACCTTATGTGTTCCACGGTTGCAGAAGGATAGACTTGATCCAGTTTATCAAAGGGTTGGCTAACTTTTCCAAGGAGAAGCCCAAATGCACCCAGGACTATTTTGTGCAATGCTGCTATGGAGCACTTGCATTCTGAATACAAGAAAAAATAGTTTTTCTGTATGTTAAAATTTGGTTTTAAATATCCTACCCCTGTCCATCATCCCATTTGTTTACAAGCATAGGAAAGTGTAGGTGCATTCTGTTTATGTTTGCAAAAGTTTCTTGTGTCCTGCAGCCCCTCCTGTGTGTCCTGGACTGAGAGACTCTGAGGTCGCTTCCAGTCCTGCATAGTTCTGTACTCAGAAGTTACATGCATGATATTTCAATTAATTGTGATGATGTAGAAAGTTAGAAATATCTGCCGTTCATTTGGGATACAAAGAGACCAACACATGCTACATTTCTTTAATTAAACTGCAGTAACTAAACTCAGTTTAACTAGTGGTTTTATTTGTACCGTCTCAGAGCAAGTAAGTACTATCCTACCCCACACGTGTGCTATACTGCACATACCCCCCAAACTTCAGATCCCTGTTAAAGTAGGAAGGAAGGTACAGTTGTACAATTTCTTTGGATTGTGTGGTATTTTGTATAGGGTATGAGAAATACCAGCATATTTATAATGTTTTTCAGGACAGCAAGTTGATTTAGATCTAGAAAACCTATTTGCTTTTCCAGCACAGACCTCTGCTGCTGCACAATTCCATTCCCCACCCCCTTGCCCCAATCCAACTTGTGATGCTGAAAAATAAACACATTTGGTATCTTGGCAGTGACTGTGAACTGCTTCAATTTATTAAGTCCCCCGAGGCCTGCGTTTAAACAAAAGTGGACAGAAATGGCAGGTGAGCATTTTCCTAAACTGAGAAATAATTGCCTAATTTGTGGCAGGGGAATGGTGACTACCTGACAGTTATAATTTTGTGGGGAATGAGACTTTCTAGTATTTATTATTTGCATTATTCAAGAGGATGGGAGGAAGAAATTACACTCATCACTCTCTTTCCCTCCTTCTGTAGACTGGGAAGCTGTGGGGAAGCAGACCCCAAACTCTGCCAGGTGCACCCTGAGGCAGCTGCAGCTGCCTTCGTTGCAAAGTGCCACCCACGGGAGGGTGCATGGGGGCCCTCGGACCACGAGAGAGCACCTAACCTGCTGCTTGGCCTCAGTTTTGGTTTTTAATTTGTTGTCTGATACCATTTCTAGATAGAAGAATAAATAGGGGCTTAAGTATGTTTCCTTAAGAGGAAGTTGGAGGAACCTTGTCTTTGCCTCGGCTATCAAGGCAAGCACAGAAATTTACACTTAAATCTACTGAACTTCAGTGAGATGTCAGCACTTGTGATAAGCACCAAACTCTCACGTTTTCAGACTTGTGACAATACCTTATAGTGGCAGGTGTCCCTGCCCGTGGCAGAGGGGTTGGAACTAGATGATCTTTAAGGTACCTTCCAGCCCAAACCATCCTATGATTCTATGAATATGGTAAAGTCCTGCATTAGGCACTGAGCAAATAAATAATAGATTTTAAAGGAATGCTAAAGTCTTTTAGATTGTTTTCCTGTCTTGGACTGCTTAGTGACTAACTCTTTTCTCTAAAGCCACAAAAGCTGAAAGGATTCGTAAAACAAACTCTGAAACTTGAGACTCTCTCAGGAGTTTGTGCTTGAAGAAAAACGTCGGAGGGCACAAGTTAGCAGGACTGTACAACATGCCAGCATCTCATCGTGCAGCACCAAAACAATTAATTGTCTTTGGTTAGGGGATAATGTAACATTGCTGGAAATCCAGAGTGAGGCTTAAGTGAGCTAGACTATCCAAACTCTAATAAAAAAGAAGCAACCTCCCTCCTGATTTAGCTGTCAAAGGCAGCTTCTAGCTTCCCCACCCTCCAATTTTTTCCAGGATATATTGCTCAACATTTCAATTATGGCATGTATGTCAAGGGAAAGCCTCTAAGGATAAACTAACTCATTTTAACATTTTTTCTATATTTAATGTATGAGTAGTTTGTTACATAAAAGCAGCTAAAGGATACTTTGTTAATCTGTGACATGGAGAAAGAGACGACAATCGGTGCATTCCAGGAAGCAGAAAATTTTTAATTAAAAATGTCAGGCTAATTTGTTTCACTCTGAGCCATTGCTATTGTGCTACTGGGCTGTTGTGCAGTCTTGTCAGCTGTTTGAATATAAATAACTGTAATTTTCACACTTTTCCTACAGTTTGTAAAAATGGTTGGTTACAACATCAAATTAATTTCTTATCTGCTGAGCAGGTTTTAATACAAAAAGTTCTCAACAGAAAATGATTTTATCTTTTTTTATAAATGGACATAGTGGCACATAGGAGTCCTGTTTTCAAGCATGCTGCAGTTATTTGTCAGTGAGCTTAAGTAACGCTGTCGTCTTAAGCTCCTTTCTCCCAGGAAAAGCCCTTCTCGCGCAGCCAGGGCTGGTGGGAGGCTGATCTGTCACATCAGCACCGAGTTCACCTTCTAGCACGTAAATGCTGGAAATCCCCTGGGTGCTGTGACAGGTACACCAGCAGCTGCAAATGGAGGGAAGGTTGTTGGGATGGGTGAGTTTCCTTCTGAAAATGCTTGTCCACCCTGGATTCTGATTGATGTTGGAGATGAGAGATGAGACCAAGGATGTAGGTCTTCACATATCAGCAAGTCTCTTGGCGTATTCAAGGAGAGTGGCATTGTGTTACTAAACTATTTTGCAAAAAAACTGGCTTTGAACACCTTTTCCATGGCTGAAAGGAGTGTAGAGCCACAAACCCAAATATATTGGGCAAGACCAAGGTGCTGTCTAGTGTAGTATCCCACCTTGATTTGTGCTTACAACGGTGGAGGGAACAGGCATTCTGTCTCATGTTGCGCTGCTGATGTAGCTATTTGTTTGGCAATGGTGGAAAAAAATTACCAAGGTTTCTGTGTGCCAGTGTTTCAGGGACTTCTGGATTCATTAGTCAGCTGGCTAAAACAGCAAGTGGTCTCTTCACCCACACTGATTCTGGAAGGTTTAAAATTATTGCTATTTTAGGAAATACAGCTGCTTTTCGTATTCACGTTGACTGGTGGGAGACTGGTAATTGCACTCCCAAGTAAAGGTTTTCAAGCATGTAGCAAGGAAGAGCAGGTACTTTGTATCAGAAGTCTGGAAATTTTCAAAGTAATGGGTTGAACTTTTCAAAGTTGAAAGAATTTTTATTTGGTATGTGAATACAATGCCAGAAACCTCTTTAACAATAGCTTACATAATCTTTTTCTTCCTTCGAACCGGACACGATTAAAAAAGAACAAAAAGTTGGGTTCACATTTGTCCCAATTATTTGTAAAATTGAGTGGATGTACACACTTGAAAAGCAGCAGCAATGTGATCCTTTCATTACTGGCTGTATAACTAGCTGGAAAACCCATCTGACTAGATACCAGCAATATGTGAATGTTATAAAACCCCTTGGAAAGATGTGGCTTGGCTCTCAACCTCCAGCAAATTGGCACCTATGTCAGGTAACAACTGCCCATGGGAATTGGCTGAAAGTGGAAAAAACAAAACACGCGGAAAAGTAGTAGCCTTTGTAGCTCTGTTAGCTGTTACATGCAGGATCCTGGAGCTCCTTGAAGGGAAGAACTGCTCCTGCCATCAGTGTTGGCCTTAGCTGAAAATGAGAAGTTTTCCTCTGTGCAAACTGTCACTTTCATTTACAGCCCTGAGTTGTGTTTCAGTTCTGGGCTCTCAGGAGAGCTGCAGGAATTGCAGGTTGTGCAAGTTAATCAAGCAGTAATTGGCTAGCAGGAGAACAACAGGTTTTCTTGCGTATGGCTGGTCTTAACTCACTTCCAAGACCTAAAATAGAAGGCTGTTGACTGCTGCTGGTTTTGTCACTGTTTTTGCAGAATTTATAGTGTCTGTAGATATTGGTTGTACGTGAGAAGTTTGATCATGAGAGAACTGGGCAGACTGGTCCTTGTCCATAGTGTTTTTGGTGATAGTATCTCATCCTAAGGCAATAAAGAGGTTTATGTGAAAAGGGGAAAAAAGGGGTGTGTGAATTTTATTTACATTCTCTTAAAACATCAGTAATTTGACTGTGGAGATCTTCTTCATCTTCATTTTAATATGAATGTCAGAAATGTGATTTGCCATAACGTGGTAAAATTGCTCTTCTCTTTAATATCCACTCTATTCTTGTGCTGTAAGTTGCAGACAATACATTCTGACCATTGTTTCTTCTGAAAGATTTTTGTTTGTTTATTTTCATTCCCCACTGTCATTCTTCTTCCCTATCATTCTTCTTACATTACTGGGTTTTCAACTCTCTCACATATTGTCTGTGCTTTCATGAAACTTTCTTTTTTTCTAATTACTTCTAGAATCTTAGTTTGATCCCCTAAATAGTTGCTAATGATTTAGAATGACGTCATGCTTCAGAAGCTTGCAAAGGCTGTTTTGAAAAGTGTCTTCAAACAACTGCTTTTTCAATACACTAGCCTTGGAAAGCAATGGGAGAGGGCTAGTCTGTCGTCTGTTGGGTGTGTTTTTTGCTGGTTGCTGGGACTGTCTGTGTGGCTGCTGACCTTTGAGGATGTATTCTTGTTGCAGGTCATAGGTCTTGGCTTTTCCCAGCTCAGAATAATGAAAGATATACTCTTAAGATCAATCATTGATTTACCATACCAGATATGCTTTGTCTTGAAGGACCTGCTGGTTTTCATGAACTTTCATACATGAGTATTTGTCCAAGAACTTTCTTAAGATGTAGGTATGGTATGTTTGGCAGAAATGCAAAGGTCTTGTAGAGGAAGAAATTAAACCAGTGAAAACCAAAACACAAACCACCCCAAAACAACAATAAAAATAATCCACAAAACACAGTAAAAACCCCCCAAATTCCTACCTGTCTCATGACATCAACATGGTCATTCCTGTGCAGCTTGTGCTGTAGTTACTTCAAACTCTGCCCAGTGCTCTGGGCTCCCGGGTTCAGAGCTCTGGCAGTTTTTCTGTAACTGTTCCTGTGCTCTCTATTGTAGGTGATCCTGCTCTGGCAGGGGGGTTGGACTAGATGATCTTTAAGGTCCCTTCCAACCTTTAACATTCTGTGATTCTGTGTGTTCTGAAAGCGTCTCTTCACTAGGACTAACTTGAGCTCTTTTTCTCTGCTTGTCTGTGTTGTAAACTGATTCCCGCAGAACTGAGCTAATGTATCTGTGCAGTAATAATGCAAACCCCCCATGCTCTGGCATGGGTAGAGCTCAAAGTTCATCTCAAGGGAGGTCAGATGTATTCCTCAGCTTTATAGACATGATGCTAAACTATGTAGACTCCCTCAAGGTTATCCAAAAGGCCAGTAGCAGATGTGGGAGCAAAATCTGCACTTCCTATGCTGCCTCTGCAGTCTGGCTGTCACGTCATACTGCTGCAACTTCTCCAACACAAATTACAAGGAGCTTTGTAACTGTTGATGCCTGGCTGGATCTTCATTTTTTTTTTTCCCCTCTGCAAAGTCATGGGTTGGTGCTGCTAAAAGACAGTGAATAGCAAATTTGTTTGGCTGTTTTTTGGAGATGCAGCAGAAATGGGTGTGGATACTTGTTACTCCTGAGAAGATCCTGATTGGATGTGAGAGCAAGATTTTTCACCATGAGAACAATCAGCTATTGGAATAATCTCCCCAGGGAAGTAGTGGATTCTCCAGCATTGGACACTCAAAAGATTTGGCTGGACAGGGTGCTGGGCCATCTTGTCTGGACCATGCTTTTGCCAAGAAAGGCTGGACCAGATGATCTTTGAGGTTCTTTCCAACCTGGTATTGTATGATTCTATGAAAAGCTGATGTTTCTCTCTATAAAGCAGACATGTTAACTCAGAGGAATGAGATGAGACCCCCAAGAGCGAGCACAAATCACTAATGCTAATGTGTTGCCTATGAATAACGACAAATGTTACCTATGAGTAACGGCTAATACTGTGTTATCTATGGGATTCCAGAAGAATTAATTCCAGTTGTAGCTATGGCTCGTGTTGTGATGATGATGCTCTTAGTTTGATGCAGGTCTATCTCGAGGTATGAAGTCCTATGTAAGGGATGAAGAAAGGGGAAGCCATGCTGATGGTGTCTCCTGCAGCATGGATGGCTCTGCCTGCCCTTCCTGTGTGGCAGCGAACGTGTAGAGTTAAAAGGGGAGGGTAGGAGCAACAAGTGTTGCTGTCATTGGTTCTCTTTTACTTCAGTGAAGTGAGTCTCCATCTCTGGAGTCATTCAAAACATGCCTGGATGCCATCCTATGCAACCTGATTTAGGCAAACTTGCTTTGTTAGGGGAGTTGGACTAGATGATCTCCACAGGTCCCTTCCAACCCCTGTGATTCTGAGGTTGAAGAAGTAGGTTAATCGAAAGGTATCTCGCATCCTGCTAGAAATTCAGGGAAGTTCTAATGACAACAGATAATCGTGTGAAGCTTTACAATGCTTCTGCTCGTGATAAGAGCATTTGCTTTCCTTATTTGAGTGCCTCTGTGTTCTTCTGTTGTACCCATCCTGTGGGCCTGACTGCTGCTCTCCCTGAGCTCTGCGTAGCAAGTGGTCTGCCTTGTTCTTTGGTACTGATAGAGTTAGTGCTCCTGAGGGAAGAAAAATGAAATGTATGTTCGCTGTGTGAAGAATAAGTAAAGATACTAGTATTTAGTAAAATGCTTTTGCAATCCATCTCCCAAATAACCTGAAATTATTGTGAATTTCAGGTCATTTATAAGAATGGATGCTTTGTAGTATGACTTTCCAGTGGCAGAGTGTATAAAATTTCACAACCTATTCTTATTTATTTATAAGTCACATTTACTTCAAAGCTTCCTGGATATTGACTCCTTTTTACTAATAACATGACATGTCTCTATAAATCAGAAGTTTTATGGCATTGACTCGTGCTCTTTTTATTTTCCATCCATCTCACAACTATTGCTAGATAAGTATCTGAATGTTCTTCCTGTCAGATGTGTGCTGTCACAAAATATTCTTCAACAGAACTGGTTTTCCAATGCCTTTCAATTTTTGGTATAAATATATAACCCCAGGAAGTACTACAGGCATTCTTCTTCGTCCCTTGCTCTTCCTCTCCCAACCTGGAAACTCTGTTCAACTCACTTTGAGAATGGATAATATCTTACTGTGATGCAGAAATGCAGCGTGAATTGGGATGTGGTTATGGCGTTTGGAACCCAGTACCTGCAAAATGCCTTTGGGTGTGGCCCAGGGCTGTGACAATACGACTGGCTGCAATGACTGAGATGGGAACATGGGGTACTTACATAGAAGTCTTGAAGCTTTGGCTTATTCTGTCTGTGGTAAATGCCATGGTACACCCAGCTCAGTACCAGCTATATCCAAAAGCAGCATACTAGCAGCACCACTTTTACTGATGTCCTTTGTGGACTAGAGATCCAGGAGTTATATGTTGAGAGAAATGCTTCTTCATTGGTTTCATTAAAATGAAAAGAAATAATATCCTAGAAACTTTTTTATTGTCTTAACTTTTGCTAAAGCTTGCTATAAGCCCTGAATTTTGGGTTTAATTTAACTTGGCTGTATGTGTCTAACTTCTCCCCTTTCCACAGCTGTCAAAGAGCCCTTTATTTATTAGTACCTCCAATGTAGCTGTTTCTGCTATTTAGATTTAAAACATCATCTTTAAAAGTGGCAACCAATATAACACTGGGTGTCAGCAGCCCATCCATCATGTCAGATCGCTGTTTAGGAAGACAAAAATGATGAGACGTTATCCCAACAATATTTGCATGTCTCCTTTCTCACACTTTGTTTCTATGAAATCCATTGCTGCTTAGTGTCTGCCTAGAGATCTACCTCCTTCAGGTGTGAAGAGGTGCCACGTTCAAATTACATCGTAGTGTTGAGCACCTCAAGGACATTGCTTTTTTGCAAGGGAAATTTTGAAGGTTTTCTCTTGTCACATCCTGGGGTTTTTGGGTGCTAAAAAGTGTGAAAGCATTTCAGAGCCCAAACTAAGTCCTTAAACAACATGAAATCCTTTCCTAACTCTGTTTTCTCTTAAATTACTTGACCAGGATTATGTGTTTTTCTGATGTATCTCATCAGTTTATAAAGGATCTCTGTAAATCTTTTTTCCCCCTCCCTCTGTAACACCTAGGATTTCTACCCTTTACTGTGAATGTGACCTTTTATTCAGAGGAGCCATCCGATGAGTCATTCTTTCATTCTTCCAGTGGAAATCAATGTCTTATTGCCTTTTTCTGGCATATTTCCTTCTCCCAGGATCTGGGATGAAAAGGATGATAATGTTCTTTTTCTGACACAGATCTGTAGTTCTTAAAGGGGTTCCCTTGGAGATGGATGAATTACAGGTAATGATTTTGTTTACTAGTCCTGTAATGCAGCAATAGTTGCAATTTACCTGAGCTCTTTTAAAAACCCTGATGGCTGGTTTGTTTTTTTTTTCCTTTTTTATTTTTTTTTTCCCCCATCAAAGACCAAAGCCAAATCCCATCAAAGTTGGTGAGAAACTACTGACTTCTTCAGATTTGCATTACAGCTATATAAGCACTGCAGAATGCTCCAAGGAAGCCCTTATATCCTAAGATCATTCTTCAGAGCATCGTTAATGTTTTTTTCTCTGTTAGCAGTGATATAGATGGCTTGGTAGTTTTGTCTGAGTGCTTGGATTTGTGGGAAAATTAAAGGTCATGCCACTGCACCCTTTATCTAAAACCGATTACTGCTCTGGAACAGGTTTCTTGGTTATACAGTTTTGCTCCTAAAGTATGTGCTTTGAAATGATATATTTTGAGTATTTATATCTCGAAACTGTATGTAAGAACATATAATTTCTTTTACAGTTACTTTTTTAATTCATTTTTTTTTATCCAAGTAAGTGTGTGTGGACTGCTTCTGATCGGTTCCCAAGTTCCAGGTGGTTTCCTTAATTGTAGGTTTCTGCAATACAGAGATGGAACTTCAGTTTAATTATCTCTTCTACCAGTACATGATGATTTTTGCTTGGCTAATCTCAGCAACCTCATCTGCCATGGAGTCTGACATTAACATTTTGTTCTTTAAGGACCACATACCTTATCTGTATATAACATGGAAACTTCACTCTTTGTTAGCTGATACTCATTTGGCTGACCTCTGTGAGTACCTTGCAACTGTTGCCTTTTGGATGTGGCCCCACATTTTGGTGGATCTGGATCTGAAGTCTGTAGGAAGGAAGTGGCAGTAGAAACCCTGGGATGCATAGGCAGGTGGAAAAAATGAGGGAGAACTTTAAGAATGAGCTTTTAAAGGTAAACTGCTTTCAAGGAGAATTTCATTAAAGATTTTTTTTTTTTTATTTTTTAACACGGTGCCTGCAAAACCATTTGTTTTGATCTGTGGGACGTTATTTAGATTAACAGTTACCCTAAAACCGTAATAACCGTTATAAAAATATTTGTGATCGTTTCCATCCTGAGAGTTTGGGAGTAATTGGATTTGCGTGGGCTGCTGTTAGTAAAGTGCTCACCTACAAACCCTTGGGACCAGGAGCTCTTTGCTGGGTCTCAGGTGGCGTAATGCAGCCCTGCTTCCCTGTGGCTGCGGGAGGGAGCTGGCGTTTGTAGATGGATTAGCTGTCGCTGTTCCAGTTAATGATTTTCTCTTTCCAGCTATTTCCCTGCATTTGTAGTGCTATAAAAAAACTGCACAGGAGAAAAAGAAAAAAAATGCAGTCATGTTTTAGCAAATGGAGAGCCTGGGTTTTTGCATATTCAATGTTTCTTTTCAATGTGCAAACACGCACGTTGGTAATATGGACCTCAAACAGCAAGTTCTGGCCCTAGAAAGTCTTTCCTGAGGTGGACTGTAAATCTCTAAAGGGAGATCATGACACAATTGCTGATGCAACCTGATTATCTGTGTGAATGGAACTGCCAAAATACAATTAAAGAAACTGCTTATGTTCTCTGTCTTCCAGGCAGGGTGCAATTGTTCATGTCACTACCACACTTTTTATTTTCTTGGTGGCAATTGATTTAATGTGCTGTTTGGAGAACGTATGTGCTTATTCTCTCAGTGCTGATTTATGACATGATAAGGAAGTGCCAAATTTTCTTGCAATAAAACAGATCCTGTGCAGAATGCCATATATAGTCAGCATTTCATCCTCTAGTCCCTAAATACTAGTGGATAGATTGAGAGGATTACTGTTGGCTGCCATTTACTACAGATACATTTAATACAGGTGATGTGTGGCGCTTCTTTGGCTGATTCCGCTGTTGCGCCCGGAGTATGGGAAGGCAGAAAATCTCCTCGCGGTTCTGCTCGGTGTTTTGTGAAGGCTCAGACCTCATACAGCTTGTGGGCATGAGTGCTGGCTTTGCTGGGGAAGGTGATGGGCTGTGCACCACAGAGATCTTGGTGCAGACTCCACACAGCTCGTCCACCTCTGCCTCACGTCTGCCCAAGGGATAACATTCCTGTGCTGCTCACTTGGTGCATTGATATAGGGAGGGCCTAATCCAGAGCTTGTTACTGCCAGCAGGGAGTGCAGGCGTGGGGAGGTTATGCTGGTGCATTGTCAGGTAAGTCTAGAAAGCATCAGTGGAAAAGGGTGATCTGAAACAGAAATCAAAAACTTTGCTGTATCGCCGTCAGTAGTATTGTTTTCTATTTGTACTTTTAAAGATAATTTTTCTGAAAGGAGTTTTATTCTGATTAACTAGTAGCCATTAGAATGTGGATTTTCAATGAAGTCAAGTCATTATCCAAAATCTGGTGCTTAGTTTTAGAGTTTAATAATGTATCTGCTATATCACATGAACAGATGCATAGCTCTAATGTGCATTAGGTCAGCTCCTTAATTTTACAGTTGGTTTTGCTAAATAGGCCTGAATAGCTGAATAACTAGATTCATTTTGGCTAAGGTTTGGTCTGGCCTTTGAATAGAAGCTGGAATTAATCTTATGCAGAAAAACAATACTTTAAAATAAATTAACATTAATTGTACTGAGTAATGAAGCAAAATGTAATTGAAATATATTTCCAATTTTCCTTTAAGGTATCGTCTACTTCTAATTAATTAAAGACAATATTATCAGCACTTGGTGAATTGAACTTATGATTTCTATTAAAAATATCTTTCTGTAGATTTTGAATTCTTGAAGTTAGGTTTTACTGGTAGATTAGAGAAAGGAAAGACATTTTTGAATTTGACAAACTGCCCTGTAACTTTGGAAGAATTACGTATTAAACTGGATTAGACTGGGGGTGGATAAAGGTAAAGAGAGTATATTCTTGGAATCTGTTTGAGAGAGAGCTAAAAATGTCAAGGCTGGGTTTATTATATACCAGAATCCAGCTCAGATACTTAGACAGTGACTCCCTCATCTAATTTTTACATAAGCTTTGTCAATAGCACATAGTGTTTGAATATTACCATTTAATTTGCTAATTTATTTTGCTTTAGTAGAAGCCCAGTAACTTTAGACATTGATGAATATTTTCATAGTATATTGAAATTGCTGCTTATAAAGAAAAATTCATGTTTTAGACTGGAAGATTCTTAAATAAAACCAACTTTCCTTACTAATTTTTGGGGTGGAGATGAATCCCTTGAATCACTAAGTGCCAGTCAGATCACCAAATTCCAGTCATTATTTGCTCAACCTGCAGAGCAATCAGATTGCCCTGCTCTCCTAAACTGGGGAGTTTATGCATATAAAATTAGACAGATGCCCAAGTGCTCTCCTGTGCAGCAGAACTGATGTTTACTGATGCGATTTCTTTTTGGGGGGTGCTCTGGGAATAGCCATCAGCTGGGCACAGGGTAGAGCAAGTGTCTGCTGAGACGTGTTGGCAGCCCAGGAGACTGGGGTTGGAGGACGACTTAAAATCAGTCCCCAAAGAGATGACGTAGGGGAGTTTGAGACAGGCTTATCTTGAAGGTGCCCCATGGAAGGGCAAGAGGCAAAGATGTTCGGGGTAGAGACCTCTCAAGAGCCATTTCAACAGGAATTATTATTTTGTAGGACCATGGAATTATTTAGGTTACAAAAGACCTTTCAAGTCAAGTCCAACTGTTAATCTAGCGATGCCAGGTCTACAATTAAACCGTGTCCCTACACATCCCTACATCTGCACATCTTTTAAATGCCTCCAGGGATGGTGACTCTACCACTTCCCTGGGCAGCCTGTTCCAATACTAAACAACCCTTTTGGTGAAGAAATTTTTTTCTAATATCCAATCTAAACCTTCCCTGGCACAACTTGAGGCCATTTCCTCTTGTATTATCGCTTGTTCCTTGGGAGAAGAGACTGACCCTCACCTTGTTGCAACCTCCTTTCAGGTAGTTGGAGAGAGTGATAAGGTTTTCCCTGAGCCTTCTTTTCTTCAGGCTAAATTTCAACGTGTTTCTCCTTTCATTGATTTTGGATTAGAACTCTGCTGCTCCTGCCTGGGTGTTTGCAACTGGCTAATGATACTGGGCCCTGCTACCCTGTTACCCCAAACTTCCATGGTGACAAAGAGGGCAAATTCCCTATTTTTCAACCTTCTTATTGTGGCAACTTGTGTATTCTATCTGCATGCTGCTGAATACTACTGGAAGTATCGTTAATCCATAAGGATTTATTTAAAGCTATTCTCTCTGAGGCCTGGAGGAAATTTTCTCATCGTTTACCAAGCTGAATGTATAATAAGCACTTGTATCACTTACTGAATTCCTAGTGATATGTATTTCCCAACGGGTTAGCGAATATTGTTGCAAATCAGCTTGCTTTATGAATGATTTTCTATTGACTGTCGCTTCTAGTTTTGCTAGTTTTGTTTAAGAGCAGTGCACAGATAATGATATTTGGCCCAGAGGAAAGATGCCTCAAAAAGTAATGGGGATTTCTTTAATGAGAATCATTATTATTTGTAAAGCACTGACCTGGTCATGAATCAGGTTTCTATTGTGTCCTGTAAAACCACAGGGCAAAACCAGTTTTAGTGTTAAAGAAAGCCGAACTAAAGCATAGGTTAAATGTTAACAGAGCTGACTATCAAAGAACAAAACATGTTAATAAAGCAGCTTTTGGGGGACAGGAAAGAAAACAATTGTTCATTATTTATTTAAAGAAGTGAAGAAATTGCCTGTTCTGGAGTTCAGGCTTGTTGTGTGTGCTGATATTTCTCTCTTACACAGGATCCGCATCTGACCTTTCAATAGAATAGAGTATCTCGTGGAAGAGAAAACGTCTCATTAAAAGTGAAAGTGATAGATAGCATCTATTAATCAATGGTATGGAAATTCTTTAGGCCTCAGACTTGGTGTTCGGATGCATCTTTTGGGAATCAATATTGTTTCCAAATAACTAAAACAAAATCAATAGGAGACATGGATTTCATTTCGGTTACAAATCATTAGTTTCCAGTGTTTCTGAACCTTAAACTGCAAACAAAATCTTTATAAAATTGCCTTGTAAAGAATAAACAGTACTCAGGAGACCTTGACATGTTATGTCATTTGAGATACAGCACCTTGCTACACCACTAGTGTTACAAAAAGTGTTATTACTCTTTTGCTTTGGTTTCTGCTGTGGCTTGAAAGTGATAGTTTGTTGTGGTTGTTTTCTTAGGAACAAACAAAACGCCTTGAGCAGTAGGGACGTAAAAAGCCAAAGGAATGACAAAACCTCGTGCCTTATGTTACTTCTGGATACTTAGACTGGACAACAATTAAGCCTAAAGAAAGCAAAGTAGTAACAGAGGTTGGGGAGAGCAGAACACAGACTTCTCCTCAGGGAGAAGTCTCAAGCAGCTACCTGGGGAGAAGGAGGCTGCAAGTCCTTGTCCTGTCTGCTCCTTGCTCAGGGTGAGATTTGAAGTTATAATGTAGGGCTTCTCTACTTCAACAAAAGAGAGAAATGGAAGTGTGAAGTAGATGAAGAAAGGTTTAGAGTCTGTGTCTCTTTTAAGGCTCGGCACTTTTTTCTTCAGTTTTTCCTGGTGTAGCTTTGTCAGCTGGGGCTGTTTCTCTCGCCCCATCTCTCAATGGCATTGCCGTGCCTGTGCTCAGGAACAATTATACCAGAACAAAGTCCTCTTCCTTGGATAGATCATAGCTCTCAAAGAACTACTTTATAACTATACTGTCCAAATAGTTTCTGGATGATGTGGATTGTTTTTTCTAGATCTCACAGCTAAGCACTGAGAATGTAAAAAGGTCTTGGGCCTCTCTCTGGGTTCCCTGTGCTTTTACTCTCTGTGCTCAGTTGTCCTGCCCTGTGGCTGCTGTAGGGTGCTGAGGTTTGTCACTGTGTTTGAGGCTTTGATTGCTGATGAAATCAACACTAAGTGACTTTTGCTTCCCAAATGTTTTGTTGACATTTTAGTTAACACACCTAAAAGGAGTCTTTGGTGAATATGCTTTGATGGATTTGGGGTAGCATTTTCCAGGGCTGAATTTGGAGCCTTTGTTGCCCATCTTCTCTAGATGAATGCTTTTCATGCTGTTCCCTCCTTCATGGAGATGGGCCTCTTCTTCTTGTCTGGACATTTATCTTCTCCAAATCTCACTCCAAGTTCTGCTTTATTCCAGACTCCTGTGCCTGAGTATCCTGTTCCTCAACTTCTGCAGAAACAAGAACTGTGGGTATAGACATCAAACTGTATATTCTAAGCTGAAGGTCCATCTCCAGCTTCCAGACATTGTCCTTCACTTGATTTCTGCCTACTTTCACATTTTCTGTCTTAATTCTTCCTTAAAATATCAAGGAAGATGCTAGCTATGCATGTGAAACATCAAGTTGCACTTACTGAAACTGAATATTCCAAGTCCAGATCTTGCAAAACTTTCACACGTGCTTAACAATATATACTGGGTGTCTTCCCTGGCTGTAGGGAGCAGAGTTGAACGCACACCTCTGTGTGGGCAAGAGATTACAACAATTTTTGTAACCTCATATTCAGGATCACCATTTATGAGTGTGTACATTTACAATTAAAAAGACTTGTGAAAATCCAGTGGAGAAAAATACTATTCTCTCTCTTCACCCTCAGATTGATAGTGTGAGTCACAGCAGTGTTTTTTTTTCATTTGTTTGTTACTACAGATTCTTTTGCTAAGGCAATATTACTGCCAATTTGTGTTTTTTTTTTTCTTGCTATAGCTTTGTATTTGCAACCCACGCTTGGTACCTATTGAAATTTGATTTTGGAGTGACCCCATTCTCTTGAAGGTTGAAGATGGTGCTTTGTAAATTAATCTGTTCTCAGTGTCCAACCTGATCTACCAAGTGGGGATGGAAGGAACATCTTATAAAACGCTGCTGATAAAGTCCAAATGAAGCCACTGTAAATTTCACTGTGTACTTAAAACAAAGAAAAATGATTAAAACCCATTTATTAAATGTGTCTTCTTCGAGACTAAAAGTACCAATTAACTAGGACACATTGCAAGTTGGGTGTACTTTTTGCTGTCAATAACTGTCATACAAGATACATTAGTTCTCTTACAGACACTCTATCGCAGGATTTTTATGCCTCCCATAAATTAAGGCATGAATTATTGTGGAAGAAACGCACAAAAGCTCTTACTAAATAATATGTGTTGCAGTTAATACAATCATTTCTTTCATGACCTGGTGAAACTAATGACAAATAGATGATAGGTTGTCTTGTTGGTAATAATACAAATACATTCTCAAATGGTTTTGAAGCTGCAGAGCAAGCATCATTACCTTTGATCTGACGTCCAACTCTATGTTCCCACTTCACTTGTTGTCTTAATCCGGAACCAATGCCAACTTGAAGTTGGTTTACTTGAAAAATATTTTAGGACATGCTAGTGTTAATCTGTTTAATCATATTTTCCTGATCAGGTAATTTTTTGTATCTGTTATTGATTTCTGAAGTTGGAAATTGAATACGTCTACATGTGAGTGCAAATTTTTACTAGTCTTCATCTTTGTTCTTGATTTCATGAAAACTGATAAAAACATTGACGAGAAGCTACTAGAAGAAAGTCAGCCAAGTGAGAGATAAAAGCCTCACAAAAAACCCTTTAACTTTGAGTCACTTTTGTATCATTTTAGATTTAAAGAGTGTTTTCTCTTCCTTACTACTGCAGTAAGGAATGGAAAATATATGGATTTTGATATCCCATAAATTTTATTGTGAGGGAAGTGATAGTGTAATGGAAATCAGCAGAACTTTTTCCATTACTTGCATTTTTCTACTGAGTGTGTTGAAAAAAAGAAGTTACTGTAAAAGCATTTATTTGTCAAAGAAAGGAGTGATGAGATAGGCAAGTCAGCTTGTCATGTCTATAGGAAGGAAAGTTGGAGTTTGAGGAACTGACCAGTTGGAGAAATAGCAGAAGTTCAAGCAAACAGTTGTGTCCATCTCTGATGCAGAAATGTGTTTCTTGAAATGGTTTCATCAGGAGATGAGAAACTGCTTTCTCATTCCCACTGGTACTGACCCAAGGACCTGTGGGAGGCATTGCATTGTATGTATTCCTGGATGTCCAATATTTATGTAGTGGGACTTCATTTGTCCCAAAGATTTTAGTGTCTGATATATGAAGTGAGGCACTCAGCTGGGTGAGCTCAATTCACTTCTAACCTAATACTGTAGTTCCCTAAAGTGCTATAGAATTAATCAGCTGCCCTGATTAAGCAGTAACATTAGCAAACCCTAAATTTGATATTGTCCTACTTGTGTCCTAAGGGTCAGTTGAACCAATGTTTTCAGATGGGAATATGTAATTTGGTGGGATCACTTAAGAAAAAATGAGTAAGAATAGTTTCACATCTTGTCTGAGTGGAAGTAACTCATCAGAGATATTAACCTTGATCGAAACAGTAGAGGTCTTCTGACAAGGAAGACCTGAGGTTCACCATTGTATCATCCAGAGCTGGACTTTGGATTCTCAAATGCCTCTTTTCATCGAACGTGATGGAAAAGATAGCAAATTTTCAGGAGTTCAAGAAAGCAGAGGAATGGCTCTGTAGACATGATTAGAGATATATAAACTCTTCTTGGAGTTAACTTGGCCTGAAGTGGAACACCCGGTTCTACCAGCACTGATGGCTACTCACTATTAGTTGTTGATGGCTGTGGTACATGCTGTGTTTGCAAGCATACACTGAAGGTAGAGAGGCCTCATGGTTCTACTATTATTCCTTATGCTAGATAGATCTAGACAGCATCCTCCCAAATGTGATTTTGTTGCTGTGAGAGAGGAGGTAGGCGCTAATGCTGTAGATTGTGCAGGATTATTGATTTCAAATGCAATGTACACCGACTTTGATAAAGTCCAAGAATTTAGGAGGATTTCCTTTACTTGAAGTCTCTTGTCAGGTTTAATCAGCCTTGAAACAATTTTAAAGAATATTTCATAGGCTACTTTGGAACCCAGGAAGGGGAAAAAAAGGATTAAAAAAATCCTGTGCTTTTACAGTCTTTCTTTCTTTCTTTTTCCTTTGACAACAAATGTATAGAAGCTAGTCTTAAACTAAAGCTACACCATTTCCCATGGTGCTATGGCTGCTTTCCTAGGCTGGATGTGTACCTATAAGCAGAAATGCCTTAGGTGTTGCATATGTGGTGCTGTGATGGTAGCACAGACACTGCTCTTAATGCTGCGTTAGCAGCAGCCCTGCCCTGTGCAGCGCCTTTGTGC